>JACAZG010000012.1:0-1200000 GCA_014461125.1 Mycena kentingensis (nom. inval.)
CTAACCCTAACCCTAACCCTAACCCTAACCCTAACCCTAACCCTAACCCTAACCCTAACCCTAACCCTAACCCTAACCCTAACCCTAACCCTAACCCTAACCCTAACCCTAACCCTAACCCTAACCTAACCCTAACCCTAACCCTAACCCTAACCCTAATTTGGCTACGGAACATGTGGTGGTCGGCCACTGAATTTCCGCATATGGGCAACAAGGTGGCGCCACATTGGGGAAGGAGATAGTTAGGAACCATGGTGAGGGGGGGAAGGAGGGCAAGGTCCACAGAGAGCTGCTCTTATATACTGTTTTGCCATCATTTGATGATATCATCATGTGGTGTATAAGCATGCTTATGCAAGCGGCATTGGTAATCACATTATATTTGGTAACCTAACCGAAATATAATTATATTTGGGGCTGCTGCTGGAATATAATCATGTGACTTTCTGGCCCAAAGAGTGTGACGTGATGCCACCACATTTGATACAAACCACCACATTCGCCCCGGAAGTGTGACGACCACCACATTTGGCTACGGAACATGTGGTGGTCGGCCACTGAATTTCCGCATATGGGCAACAAGGTGGCGCCACATTGGGGAAGGAGATAGTTAGGTGAGGCAACATCCGCTTCCGTTCGTTTTTAACCGGTTTTTCAGCGTTTTAACGCGTTCACTCCGGACACCGGCTCCCCACCGCTGCAAAACTCTGGTTCTTCCGTGAACGTTTTTAAGGTGCGATTTTACAGTTCTTTGTACACGGCCAACGCCTGTAGAACACCGCCGCGACCCCTGCCGCCAGCGCGTTTACCGATAAGCTGCTGGCTGCGCCGTCTTCTCCGGCACCTGGTCCCGCCTCGCTTCCGACCCGTGCGCCGGTCCGCGTCGTGCGTATTCCGGAGGTACGTTTCCATCTCCTCCTTCTGTGATTCCTGACCCTGGCTGCAGCGCACCGTCGACCGCCCGTTTGACCCGACTCGTCTGCGCATCAAAAAGGCCCATGACACGCGGCTCAACGTCTACGCCAAGCATCGCACGGAGCATAGTGTGCTCCCCGATGGACGGCGCCGTATCACCATCGTCCCCATCGCACAGGACGCCGAGGTCGCAGGGGCTGCCGAAGAAGGAGGGGAAGAGGAATCCGAGGTGGATGGGCAGGAGGGAGATACTGCAGACAACGGGTTGGATGGGGTGTAGAATATCCGGGTCCCATTGGGTGTAATAGCACGACCGCGAGCGAAACTGGGTCGATTTTAGAACGCTCTGACACGCTTGGTATCCGGTTCGATCCGGTTGGTCCTGTGGTAACTCGTAGTACTTGACTTTTTTATTTTATTTTTTTTTTTATGGGTGACAGATTTGATGCCATCAAAAAGTTAAAGATGCTAGTTTATTAAGTGGGCTGAGAATATTTCACGAATTGAATTAATCAATGGCTGGCGTTCTATATTGAAATCCCTTTGTTCGATGTTTGGCTGCAGTTGTTCACTCAATTTAACTTCCGCCCTGATCTAAACGGGAAGTTTGTCCATTTAATTAATATGAATATTCAGCTGGGAAAGTCGTTGCCGGGCCGGCTGTGCTACATGTTATTGTCTTTATTCTGAAAAGTGCTGAATTGCGGAATGACACCTTCTATTGCGTGCACAAGCAAACCATAAACGGAAACATTCTTCAGATCAATATTCTGAGCAACTTTAAAACAGACACCATGTTATGGATATGAATATTGGTGCAGCTAGATGGCATCTTCTCCAAGTAGTATAAAATTTGATAGTGAGTGTAGATACAAAGAAAGCACTGGAACTCAAGACAGAAATGTTGTACATTCAATTGGTCTGAATAAGTAATTGGTGCTGTATTTCCTTTGTTCCTGTTTAGATGAAGCAAAGTGAACAAATAGTGTGTTGGGAGATAATATAATTTGATGCTGTCAGTAGATGTGGTTAAAGCGCTATACTGTGTTGCGGTGGTGGTCTCCATCCACCGGTGGGATGCTGTAGTCCGGACTTCGATGGCCAAAGTAGTGTCAAAACGCCAATTACTGTCAAAGCGCCAAGTAGCGTCAAGCGCCACTCCAGCCCCGCTTCCCTCTCGCCCCCATGGCCTTCACGCTCATCGTCCATTCGTGCTTCACTATCCCTCGCGAAGTGCTCCAAGACATCCTGCTCCTCGTCCTTCGGTCTGGCGCTCTGCCTATCGATATATCTATGCGCACCTCGTTGCTCGCGTTTGCAAGCTGTTTCGGCAGCTCGTCGAAGAAACTAGCGAACTTGGGACGTATCTGCCTCTCAACGACGCGCCGTTCAACGCGGTTCTCGCGCGTCAGCGTGAACTACATGTCAGCCTCAATCTCCCGCGCAACGGACCTGTCGGGTCTCTTGCAGATCGAGGATCTGCTCGACAGTCAACACGGTGCAGTAACTCGGCTGGAAGTACTCGCGCCGGCTCTCTTCCTTCCCCTTGCCTCCCACGTCCAGTTTTTCCTCCACATTATATCTGCCGACATTCGCGAGCTGGCCATCCTCCCGTCGAGCGGTATCGAATACGAACTTCCGCTTCTCAACTTGAAGTACCCGCTCGATCTGCAGTGCGACGCGCTCACGTACCCCATTATCTACGGGTGTATCTTGCGTACACTCGAGTATGTCGACAACGCCAGTGTCGCGATGACACCAACGATGCTCTTCTCGAGTTTGCCAGCACTCGAGTTCGCGCGGGTGCTGGTGGCGCGGGATGAAGCGGCGACCACGCGGCGTAACCCTGCGTAGCATCCGCATTCTCATCGTCGAGGGTTCGGTTCGGCCGGTCTTTTCGCTGCTGTACTCGGTCCACCTGCCGGCGCTGGAGAAACTTGGGATTGCAACGCGGGAGGTTCATCCCGATGCGCTCGCGTTCTCGGTCCTCGACGCTGCAGGCACAAAACTCCGACGCGTCGATCTGGACCGAGCGTCTCCGCGGTTGGGCCGTCCGTCGAGGTATCAACCCGTCGCGGCGCGGTTGAGCCAGGCTCTTCCCGACGTCGACGTGTCGTACACCAGTACACATCCTCGCGATGATGCTGACCCGCGTCGCAACAAGCGCGCCGGCGTGGAGAATTGGCTGTGTCTTGGACGATTGGACTGGAAGACGGAGAGTTATTGGTCTCGCCATCTTATTTAGTTGCGATCTTATCTTGTACACAATCTAAAAACTTTCTTGGTTGTATCGTACAAAGAAAATAGTTGAACTCAAAACAGAAAAGCTGTTCATTTGTTTATTCATAGCCACTTTGTGACGGAAACGAGATCTCTGCTGCAGGTTTTTTCTTTGTTCCCCGACAGTTGCCGTTTCGGGTAATATATGACACGCTGTACTGCGTCGCACCGGTGGTCTTCATCCGCCAGGTGTCGCAAGTAGCTAGAAGTCGTGCATGGCAATGCTCGGTGCTGGGTGATGCCATCAGATAAGCATCATTTGCATAGATTCAAGCTTGGTGCAATGCTCAGTGTCGGGTATAGGGCAAGTCTGCTCAGCACACTAGAAGAAGAATATGAAAGACTTGATGCCATCAAAAAGTAGAAAGAGGATAGTTGACTGGACCACTATTCTGACCAACTTTACAAGAGAGACCATGTTGCCAAAGTCAACGACTGGGGAGCAATGAGACAAAGTTCCTTTTTTTTGATGGCATCAAAAGTCCAAACAGAAAAGTTCTGCGGAAAAGTGTTTCGACCAAGTCTACAACAGAAGCCATGTTGCCAAACTCGAAAACCACAGCGAAATGGAGCAATGTTTCACAAAAGCCTTGATAGCGAACCGTGGGAATAAAGTGGCTGCTATGTTCAAGTTGGCGCAAGTGCACTCGGGTGAGACGTATATGTCTGTGGTTGAATGAAGCAAATCCGTGGAGGCGTTGAATACCCATCAAATAAATCTGATGTGATCAATTTGGCTGGCAGGACCGGATTCTCCTTGAAAAACGGAGCAACTTTCGTTCCGAGGTCGAAATTGATGCCATCAATGATTGGATCAATTTTCCTCCGACGTCCAGAGCTGCAAGATATAGTAGTTGGGTAGGAGGGTCACTGTCTGTGCCGGTAAAAGAAGCTTTTATGGTGTCTGAGCGGGCAGAGACATTAGTAGGACCCTGGGGTGATATGGCCGCAAAGTTGTCAGCTCTAGTATTCTGCCTGGTGGTGTAACGGTTAGCGCCTCCGGCCAATTTCTGGACACGTGACCGGCCCTCGCCGGTTCGAACCCCGGTCTGGCCGCTTTTTGCAACCCTGATCCTGAAAGGCACGGCGAGTGGCAACACTGTACACGGCGTACAGTGTCGCCACTGGGCTGAGTGGTAACACTGTGCAGCGTGTACAGTGTCGCCATTGGGCTCAGTGGCAACACTGTGCAACGTGTACAGTGTCGCCACTGGCTTCAAGTTGAGTGGCAAAACTGTACAAAGTGTACAGTGTCGCCACTGGGCTGAGTGGTAACACTGTGCAGTGTGTACAGCGTTGCCACTGGCTTCAAATTGAGTGGCAACACTGTACCTGGTGTACAGTGTTGCCACAGGCCCTCTCAGGGCTACATGAAAAAAGCTGTCTATGTCAACATTTATGACCAAAAAGCTAGGAAGAAACCACACTCTGATCTGGCACGTAATAGCCCTAGGGAAATCACGGAAGGCCGGCCCGCTGTCCTCATAGACCTGGCTCTTATATAGCCGTCGGCCCGAGCTCGGCGCCGAGCGGATCAGGGCAGCCGAGCACGGCAACCTCTCGGCATGACCGCTAGGGTCCTCGGCTCCCGACGGCGTCGCGGACACGATTGATCTTGGCTCAAACCATATGCATGCACAGCTTCCACTTCTAAGAGACATGTCCACTATATAAATGTGCATTTGAAGACAGCATGATAAGCATTATTTACACTTTTGCTTCCCATACCTCGGCATCTACAAAGGACCAGCTCCAGCCCTTCTTTTTGAGCGGCTCAAGAACTTCCTCGTCTGCGCCCACCAGGTCTTCTTGCCCCCACCAGTCACTGTACCCCAAGAGCACAACGTGGAGTCTTTTGTTTTTGAGGGTTCCTGCGGCGGCGTAACAGACCATGCAGTATAGCCTCGTGCTGATCCTCTGCTCCAAAATAAGACGGCCTCTGAGAAACCACCAGCGTCAAGAGGCTCAAAGGGCAAGCCGAGATCGCTGGCCCCTCAAGAAACTGGAAGAGGTGTTCCAGACGAGACCCTGGGTGGTAAATCTCTATCTCCTGCAAATGGGAACAGGCCGAGACACCAAGCGAGAATCCTGGATTGCCAATGTCAGGTCTGTCACCCCCCGCCTGCGGCAAACAACATTACCGGGCATAGTTTCATTTGAGAACTCCGTGAACCAAATATGCAGTCGTTCGAGGTTGGTCATTCTTTGCATCATCTCCTGGATTAGATCGCGTGCCTCTTGCCAGGTGGCCTGATCGATAAGGAAGCCCTTCACCAAGGACATGTCGACAGCGCCTGCAATGACTGCAACAACGTGGACACTGACATTAGCGTGGAGGTGGATTGTAGCCACGCTGGAATGTCGGTGTCTCACCAGCGCCTGGCTGCTCGGAGAGCCTTGGTCAATGCTGCAGCGCCCTATCTTCAGAGTCTTGATGGTGGTTCCTTGAAGCAGGATCTCAGAGATGGTGTCCGCCGTGGTGAACTCAATGTCCCAGAGTTCCAGCTCCACAAGGCAACCATTTCCCAGGACACCTGCAATCCCTCCCTGGATGAGCTCGGAGCAGGCCTGGCTGAGGGGAAGCCATAAACCAAGTTTGCGGAGGTCGACGCAGGCAGCGAGGATCACTTCAACTTCAGCACACTTGTGCCACTCGTCACAGCGGAAATCGGCCGGGCGTACCGAACCATTGTCCAAGAGTACAAACCTCAGGTCGTCATCCCCTGAACCAAAGCTCAGGCTCCGGATGAGGCCCCCAAGGTCAGGCTTGTTTTGGATCGTGCGGCTGAGCAGAGAGAGCTCTTCTGTCTTGACCAACATGATGTGTCGATACATCTCAAACTGGCTGAGATGGTGCCAGAAGCGAGACACCTGGGCTGCGGTGACGAGGTTCTCAACGTGTGCCATGACCTCGGTCATGACACAGGGAGGAAGAACCTCCTGTTGCACAGGCTTTGTCTTTTTATTTAGCAAACATGTCTGCTAGATATGTGACACATACACTGTCACGCTGCTCAACAATCCTGCTCTTGTCCTGCATGGTGCGGAGTTTCCTAAAAAGGAAATCAGAAATTGGTCCAAAAAATCAGAGGAAAAGATGCCTGCAGTAGAAGGGAGATCTCTCATTTCTGAGCCCCTCTTATATACATCTCTGCCGGTGGCTATGCTGGATCAACCCTAGCCCTTGATTTTCCCACGATAGAGCACTGTAACGTTTTTTATTTTATTTTATTTTAATTTAATTTATTTTTTTTATCAAGGCAAGATGGCATTAAGAGGTCCGGAGTTATTTAACAAACATGTCTCTTGGAATCTACCAAGATGACTGCACGCTGCCGACAAAGAATCCCACCAGCGTCACCGTCGCCTTGTCCATGTCAACCGTCCCTGCCTGGAGCCAGCCCAGAAACCCAGATAGGACGTGCCAGTGCTGCCACGGAGCCAGCGGCTTTGCATACGCACGCAGCTCCCCGCGAACCTTGGTGTCGTTCCACATTGCCCATGCAAGTCCACGCAGAAGATTTGGGTTTGGGCAGATCGCCGTCTTCCCGTAGCGGGGGTGCAGGTAGTCGGCACCGAGGCTCGACATCCCGCAGTTGAAGCACGCCCCGTGCGGAGCCTTCCACCTCATCAGCTCCGCCTTGTGGCTGTCGGGAATCCGAGGGCAGTGCTGATGGCTGTGGTTTGCAGGCCCGCTGCCCGTGCCCTTGTTGTAGTAGAAGCACGCGCCGCACCCCAGTCCCACCTCCGTCTGCAGATCCATCAGCCTTGTCGCCACCAGGGTGCGCCTCTGCTGGTGTTCGATCGCCAGCTCCTCCGCTGCGGTTGTTGAATCCCCAAACCGCGCCTTGAGCTGCTGAGCCACGTTGCCCCTCAGAGGGACGTAAGGTAGAGCAGGCAGGTTGGCCGTGTTCGGAACGTGCTCCGCTTCTTCAACAGCGATGTGCGCTATATTAAATTTCAGACAAAGAATATATATATATTTTTTTTTCCCCCTCACCTGTGCGGCAGACCTGGCAAGCGCGGCAGTTGAGCGCCTTGCAGTCGGACCCTTCGCCTCCGGACAGGAACCTCGTGACAAGCTGGTTGTGGCACGTCTGGCCTCTCAGCACGTCGATCGTCACCTGCCTCCCAGAAATGTCTCCAAACTCCGGGTGCAGCTTGCTTGTCGGGACCTTGACGATCTTGCGCTCCTGCGGCAGGACGAGCAGGTAGTTGGTGCACGGACCCCCGTCTCGCCCGCCGCGCCCGCACTGCTGGTACACCAGCACAAACTCGTACGGAACCTGAAGGTGCGCGGTCCACCGGATGTGCGGGTAGTCTGTTCCCACCGTGATCGCGTTTGTCGTCACCATCCCAGGGTACGTTCCTTCCACCCACCTCTGGTAGCGTGCCCGCCGCTCCTCCGGCGTGATCGGATGGTCGCTCGAGTCCGAGTGGTACAGCTCAACCCCTAGCCTGGCCGCCAGCCTGTGTCCCGCCGTCCACTGTGTCACAAACACGATCCACCGGTCCCCAGGCGCAAAGACCCGTTTTGACAGCGCCACCTTGTCTTCGATGATGCGCTCCAGTTCCCCTATCGTCTCCCGCACTCTGACTTCCACCTGCATGTTTGGCCGGTGCATCCTGCCCGCCACAAGCTCCGGGTCTCTGCAGCAGAACAGCCCGCGACACCATCTGCCGCACGTTCTCCGGCATCGTCGCAGAGACAAAGACAAACTGCGCGTCCAGGAACCGGAGCATGAACGGCGCTCCGAACGCGGTCCCTCGGAACGTGTAGTCCGTGGTGTAGTACTGGAACTCGTCGAGCACGACCCTCAGCACTGGGATCCTGACGCTCAGCTGCTTGAGGGCCGTCACAAACTCCATCGTCTTGGCCATGTCGGCGGTCACCAGCACCAGCCGTGCTCTGCCCGACAGGCCTCCGCCCGCCTGGTACCGCTCGAACCCGACGCCAAACTTCGGCGGCGCACCCAGTCGTCCATGAGCGACAGCAGCGGAACGATCAGCACCGTCACCCCGGACTCCACAGCTGTGCACGCCACCACAACGAGCGACTTGCCTGCGCCCGTCCGCATCATCACGTAGACGTCCCGCTCCAGCGCCAGCAGCGCTCTCACCGCCTCGCGCTGGCTCGGCTCCGTCCAGCACGCTGTCGGCAGCTTCAGCAGCCTGCGCACCACCTGCAGCATGTCCGGCACTGGGCTGATGGGGGGAGGCGCTGGCGATATTTAGCAGACATGTTTCTTCGATAAAACCGACCCCGACTCACATGGCACAATCTCGTTTGCAGGGCGCTCGTAGATGGGCGGCCGATACTGTTCCTGCTCCTCCACAGCCGGCATCGCCTCGTCGTCGTCTTCGTCAAAGAACACCATCGAGCTCGATCCCAGGCTTGGGGACGACGACAGCGGAGGCGGCATACCGTTCTCCTCTTCCTCCCGGAGGCGCATCCGTCAGCTCCAGCGGCGGCGGCGGCGACCACGGCGCGTCTTCGATGAGCGCCAGCGGCCGAGGAGGAGCAGGCAGAGCGCCCGCACCCTGGTTGATGATGCTGCCCAGGAGCATCTCAAGTCCGGCCAGCCTCTCGTTCGTCTCTCGCGTCTGCTGCTGCAGACCTGCCACCATCTCGTTTGTCTCCCTAGCCTGCTGCTCGACGACCGCCAGCTTCTCGTTCGTCTCCCGAGTCTGCACCTCCTGACGCAGCAGCATCTCCCTCACAAACTCAAACAGGCTCTCCGGCCTCGGGGGCACCTTGACCAGCGCCTGGAATCGCTCCCGCACCGCTTCCCTGAACGGCAGCATCGTGCCCGCGGGGACCACCCTCACCAGCCGCTGCCACTCGACGCTCGCCTGCACGTACAGGTCCAGCATCTCCGGCCTCGCCACCAAGAACGCGTCTTGCGACAGCCCGTAGCGGACACGGTCCGTCCGCCTAGAGTGCCCGGCCTGCAGAGCCCCAGCCGCCTCTAGTGTCGTCTCGTTCTCGTCGTCGTCGTCATCGTCACCATACTCTTCGCCACCTCCCTCAACAAGGACTCGCACGTGGTGCTTGCGCAGCGCTATGCACACGTGCCGGTACTTGGCCGTCTTCATCGGCCAGCGCAGCACCGGAAGGCTCCAGAACGCCATGAGCTCGCTGGACGTCGCGGGCCCTGAACTGGCGCCCATAGGACATGAACAGCATCACGCTGTAGCTGTACAGCACGTCTGCATTGTCGGGAAAGACGATGCGGCACATCATCGCGGGCCATTGGTCGCAAAACAACCAGGAGCTGCACCACCATGTCCGAGGAGAACGCCCGGCAGCGCATTGGGCACAATCGTGTCCCCCTGCTTGTTGTTCGTCGTCTTGCTGTACTGCCGCGCAGCAGCAGCAGGTAGTGTCCCGCGCCCGCAGGTTGCGCGTGCGGAACGGCGTGTTGAGCGCCTGCAGCGCCGTTAGCTCGGGCGATCGCGGCGGCACCCCCGCTGCTCAGCATGATCAGCAGCATCAGGATCCCTTCGAACTGCGACAGTGAAAGCAGCCACGACCGCGCTGCCTGGACGTTCACCTTGCCGTTCTTGACGAACAGCGCCGCCAGCTTCTCGTCCGTCAGAATCGCTTCCGCCAGCACGTTCGACTGTCCTGCGCTCATTTAGCAGACATGTTCCTTGGATATAAGCAGCACCGACCTGCAAGAGAGGCGTTCTCCTGCTCCGACAGAAAGGAGTAGGACGGCTCCGAAGTTGGTCATGTCGTCAGCCAGCGCATTGTACGTCGCCCGCACCCCTGTTCCGAACACGAGCTGATCGTCCCAGATCTGGATCAGCTTCTGCTCAAGCACTCCCACAATTTCGCCCAGCTGCCCCACCGTCACCTTGTTGCCCTGCACGTACAGCTGCGTGTGGTGCGGCGTGCCGTCCCCGGCGTCGACCCCGTCGATCCACGTCACCACGTCGCTGCCCAGCGTGTTGTTGGCCAGCGTCGTGCAGTACTGCGTCAGGCTCCGCAGCGAGCTCCATGTGTTCAGCCGGTGCTCCTGGACGTGCTGCGCCAAGCCCCGCCACACTGCTAGCTGCGCTTCTGCCATGCACAATGGATCCCGTCGGTGCACCTCGGTAAGCACAGCCAGCCGGATGGCCCAGCAGAGCTTCGCCACGGGAGCCGTTGCCCCCGAGGGTGGCTGCCATCCGCCGTCCCGCGTGAGCATCAGCAGCATCACAAAGACCATCGTGGGGTCGTGCAGGTCCCCCAGCGTGCCGCTCCTGGTGCTCGCGGAGCCACAGCGCGCACATGACGTCGTGCACCTTGGTGTCAACGTCGTCGCTGTTGTCAGCCTTGTTCTGCAGGTCGCCACGGAGCGCGTCCAGCGCCGTCTTCAGCCTGGGATGCTTGGGGAACTGCATGTGCGGAGTTTCCTTGCGAAGCAGGGCAGCAAAGAGACGGGTGACAATCTGCGTATACTCGGCCGCAGTGGTCTTTTGGTGGTGGAGGTGGAAAGGCACATTGGATGTCCCCCCTGGTTTGCTTTTTTTTAGCACACATGTCTGCTAGATAAAACGATTTTACTTTGCCGGCTCCGAAGTGTTCAGCTCCTGTCGGGACAAGAAAGTCCGTGTCGACAACAAGGCCTTCCGCACGCAAAAAGTACGCCCGCAGCCTCTGGGCCAGTCCTGGAAGCTCGCCATTGGCCGGAGCCGTCACAAGCGTGCAGAGCTCGGGGGCGTGCTTTACGTCAACGGCCTCGTGCCACCGTGTCCGCAGAAGCAGCGGGCTGATCCCCCGCGCGTTGGGAAGCTGACCATCTGGTGCGTCGCCCAGGCCTGTCGCCAGCATCTCCGACGCAAAGGACACCGTCGGCCCTGGAGGGGGAGCAGCGGTGGCCACTGGCTCGGTGACGCAAAAGTACTTGGTCCCCAACCCGCGGCTGAGCCGCATTGCCTTGACTTTGACCGCCTCTCCGGTGTGGCCCGCCTCTCGGTTGTGGTGGTTCACAGTCCGCGTGAGCACCTCTTTGCAGATGCTGCACGCCTGGCGCGGCTCAACTGCAAACCCTTCGTACGGCTCGCTTCCGTGCGGAGGCGTCGGCACAGAGATGGCGAGGCCGGGAAGCTTTTGCAGCTCCTTGAGGTCGGCCAGCATCTCCGGGTCGAGCCTCAGCTTCGGCCCATCGCGGTTCACTTGGTTGATGGTGTGCACCTTGCGCAGATGCCCCAGGATGCCGGTTGCGAGGTGCGCTTGCTGGCAGCAAACAAACAGCCCTAGGTCGGGATGGAACGCCACGTCGTTGCGCAGCAGCGCCGGCGTTGATAGCAGCCGGCTGTTGGGATGCTTCGGAATCATCGTCGGAGTGTTTTTTAGACCGGGGCCGGTCGCGCTTTCGAGCCCCGACGTTCGATCGGCCACTGCTGTAAACTCCTCCTCCTCCTCCAGCTCGACGGTAGTTGTGTCCCTTGTTGTTGTTTAGCAAACATATCTGCTAGATAATTGATGGATGGCTCACAGGATGGACTGCGGAGGTGTGACAGGGTGTGACATAATTTTTGATGGGGGGGAGGGAAAGAGGGAAATGTCTGCTCAAGAACCCTAGCCTTTATATATGCCCCTGGGGTGATATATATCTTTTACATCAATCAATCAATTACATAAGCGGCCCGATACTCCGAGAACGACGGGATGCTCCGCACTCCCTCCTCCAGCGCACGCAGCAGCGGCCCGAGCCCTTGCTCCTGCACAAGCCGCTGGCCCTCTGCTCTCTGCCACCTCATCTCCGCCGCCATTCGCTGCAGCACCGGTGGCTCCGTCAGAAGCGTTGTCCGTTTCAGCAGCGTTTCTGTAACGGCGATGTCTGCTAAATTGACCTCGGGATGGCGCATTGGCACTTCACCGTCCGGCCGCAGCCGGAGCACCGTGCGCATAAACGTGTACTGCGCATCGATGACCTCCCAGGTGTTCTCTGAGTAGTCGCGAAAGCTTTTGATCAGGTCGAGCGCGTCGTCGCTGCCCCCCTGTTTAAAATAAATCATCACAACCTTCCAGAGGTTCTCGTCATGCGAGAGAAGCGCGTTGAGATCCTCCATAAACGCTTCGCACAGACCGCCGCACCAAGTCGGACTGTGCCTCAGCTCACCCGCAGTTTTCAGATCAGCTAGCACCGTCTGGGCAAGCCCTGGCACCCCGAGAGTGGCAACATCGGTCACCACCCGCCCGAATGTACTCCTTGCGGGCCGTCTCCCATGCAGCGTCTCCTGTTCGTCCAAAGCCTTTTTCGAACGCGGGGCGAAGGCATTCGACGTGCGCCCGAGAGTAGATGCCTTCCATCTCCTTCTTCGCACTGTCTGTGAGCCCTTGCAGCACCGATTCTAAGCGGAGTTTCCCAGCTATCTCGAACTGCAACAGAACCTTTTTTTTTTTTTTTTTTTTTGTTGAGCGCAAGCAAACAAAGCAGCAAAAATTCATACACCGGCCATGACTATGGATACGGAGTAAATACATGCATACACCTAACGACGCGACGAACCACGTGCTGCAGGCGCCTTCCGCGTGCTGGTCCTAGTCTTCTTTACAGCCGGCGCCGCAGGAACCTCCGCAACGGCGTCCTGCATATCCTCCTCCGCACCAGGCACCGCCATCTCCTCGTGGGTGCGCTTCTTGAGCTGAGGCACCTCCTCTGGCTCCTTCTTCACCACAGGCTCCGGTGCGTCGTTCTCGTCGTCGCTTTCGGTGATCTCGGGCAGAGTCAGGGCGGGCATCTCCCCATCATCATCCCCATCGCTGGTGACCTCCTGCTTGATGGGACGCTGGGTGAAGGGACCTTTGGGGGTGTTGTCATTGTCGTCGTCATCGTCGTTGATGAGGATTGCATCTGGAAAAAGAAAAGTTATTTAAGAGACATGTTTGCTAGATAAAACTCACTGATTGCTTTTTCCATCTCGTCTGTGGTTTGGTTAAAGGGAGAATAACAAACCGAAAAGAAAACGTCACCCTGCTCTTGGGCCGCATCAGCATCCGACGCCTCCTCATCATCGCTTTCATCATCGGAACTCTGGTTGGCTGTTAAAAAATCAGCGGATGTTCATAATTGATCAAAAAATCT
The DNA here is from genome assembly GCA_014461125.1 of Mycena kentingensis (nom. inval.). Classification (NCBI taxonomy): domain Eukaryota; kingdom Fungi; phylum Basidiomycota; class Agaricomycetes; order Agaricales; family Mycenaceae; genus Mycena; species Mycena kentingensis (nom. inval.). The sequence goes on from JACAZG010000012.1 coordinate 13,275, forward strand.
CACCATCGGGATCATCTTCCTCCTCCTGCTCCTCTGGAGTCGGACCCTCCTCCTCTTCATCGTCGACGTCCATGTTCTGCGGGTCTGGAACGGCGTAAATATAAGAACCATGTCTGCTGTATATAACACACCGTTGGTCACGTTTGCGGTTTCATCGACTTCCATGTCGTTCTCGGCGGGCGCTGGGAAATATAAGAGATATGTTTGCTAGAATGATGGAAGCGCACCATTGGGTACCCAGAACGGGTAGAGGGTCTTGCCGAATTTCTTCCGTTTGACCTCGCCGTCCTCTGGGCTGACTTCCTTTGTGGGTTCGAGAGTATCAAACACCTGGAAAAAATCGGATCAGTACTGATGAAGAAGCAGGAAACAAGAAACGTACCTTGAACAGCATCTTGATGGCCGGAAGCAGCTTCTCCCGGTCGAGCGTGTTCTCATAGCTCTCAACCTCTCCGACCTCGACAACCTTGATCACCCCCAGTCCGCTGTCGATGATCCCCTTCAGGATCGTCTTCTGGAGCTTCTCAAGGCGCTCGCGAGCCGTGATCAGCGTTCTCCTCAGCCACCCTCGTCACATCCTGGTCCGTCGCGGCCTTCCCAAGCCTTTTTGCATTCTTCTCCTTGGGAAGGCTATACGCCAACTTCGAAAGAGCCCAGCCCAGGTGTTTTCTCAATACGCGTGTTGATTGCATGTACGATGGAGAGGAGTTCGGGGTTGTTCTCGAGCAAGGTGTAGATTTTGTCGAACTTTGCAAGTCAGACCACTGTATTTTGGAATAAAGGGTTAGCATACCTTGAACCGCTCATATCTGAACACATGGAAAAGGCGTTTATAGGTCTTGACGTCGTTGGGGTTTGGTTCCTGAAGCGTGGCCACGTGCGAAGATTGCGCCAGGTGGAGCGCATCTTGGACGACAAGGGGCTTACTTGCTGAGAGGATGTCCTTGGGAACCCCAGGCATGAAACTAGGCTTCTAGTAAGTGGTGGGCAGGGGGGTCAGACAAAGATAGACTTGCCGTGTAAGGGACATGGTCTCGTCAGCGGTGCGGAATTTGCGGCGGTTGACGAGAGCGTGCGAGGCCCAGTTGCGGGCGTGTGTCGCAAATTTCTTTGCGTCGTCCTCGTGGTTCGCCTTGAATTTTGCTGTTATCTTGCAATAGAGGTTCAGGTTCTTGATCTGGGGGAGAGCAACAGCCAGTGGTGCCGACGTTGGCAGAGGAGGTGTATGATCTGCCGTTTATTTAGCAAACATGTGCACTAGATAACAGGAAAAAAACTCACCCAGCTGACCAGCTCAGTGTAGACGCGCCTGTAGTCGTTTCCGTCTTTGGCATCCAAGATTTCCCTAAGCAAGAGTTAGTATATTCTGATTGCAAAAGAAAAAAAAAAAAAAAATACTGAGGAGTGTGTGTAGCCCAGTCCTGGAGGTTAAGAAGACCAAACTCATAGCGGAGCCGCCCGAAGAACCAGTCGACCAGTCCAGAGTCGCTGCGGCCGCGAGTGTTGAGAAGATCGACGCAGCCAGGCGCAAAGATGAACGTGAGCTAGAAAAAAATTAGCAGACGCCCAAGACCGCACAGATATTACTCACCATTGTGTACATGGGCTCCCACTCCTTGCAGAGCGCATAGACCGCCTTCAACGAACTCGGGCAGATGAGGGGAGTCCAAAACGTGTCCTCGTCTGCCTGCTTCAAGACCTGCTTGAGCTTCTTGGGGAGGTCGACCAGGACACGGATCTCGTCGCCCGAGAGTTTATCCTCCAATGTGCGCGGCTTGTTAGCCGTGACCTCTGCCCCGACAGACTCGCGTGCCGCCGCAAAATCCCCAGGCTGCAGGTTGTCGGCCAGCAGCGCCCACACCGAGTACTCGAGGGCCTTGCCATATTTCTCCAGACCCTTTGTCCACACGGAGGAGGTGCGCTGGAGATAGCTCTGCTGCATTGGCTTCTTCAGATGCTGCGTGAAGGCGTCCTCGAAGATGGCGACCATCCAGTTTCGGATGCGGGGGCGTTGTTGTCGTGTCATCGAGGACCTCGTCGAATTGAACCCGCATGCGGTCGAGGAAGTGAGCAAAGACCTGCAATTATTTAGCAAACATGTCTGCTAGATAATAAGAGAGAGACGAACCCCAAACATGCCCTTGGCCAAGTCCTGCATTTTGGCGGTGTTGAGGGGGAAGTTGTCCATGATGAGGGGGAAGTGCGCCAGCTCCGAGAGATCGATCACAACGGGGTAGTTCTGTTGCAGGAGCTTCTTGTTGGTCGTGTTGATTTCCGTCAGGAAGATGTCGCGGACTTTGAGCCTAGAATAAAATTAAAATCTGGAAGAAAAAAAAAAAGAAGAAGAAGAAGAACGCACTGCTCCTCCTCGGTTTTCGCAGTGAAAATGCCGGTGATGATGCTGATGAGGACGTGCTGAGGCGTGTCGGGGGTTCCGTGGAAGAAGTTGTTGCCGCTGATTGTGCGAATAATGGCAACGTGGTCAGGCGCCTTCTTGGCATCAGCTGTGAATGATGGGTTAACCAACATCAAAGAAAAAAAATAAAATAAACTCACGGCTCCAAACACGGACAGCCCAAACACCTATCGTCTCGAACCTCTCAATAATGGCTTGGAGATACTTCTTCTGGGGCCCATTGAGGTCGGCGTCATCATCGGTGTAAGCGGCATAGGCAGCGACAGCATCTTTGTAGAGGTCCCGCATGACCGCGTAACGGTTCTGGCCTGCCATGACGATGACGGCGCCTTTGTCACGGGGGATGAAGGGGTTGCCTCGATACTTGGGGTTCGTGAACTCGAGCAAGGGAAGCTCCGTGTCGGGCTTGAGCTCCCGGATGAGCTTGTCCATGTTGATGTCCTTCTAAAAAAAAAAAATTAGTCCCTGAAGGACAAAAAAAAAAAAAGGAAATACTCACCGGGTCAATCATGACATCCATGGCATTGCCTGGAGCAAGAGGGCGGAGGAGACCAGCCTCGTGGAGGTCAACGACCGGCTGCTTGGTATGGTGGTTGACAATGCGGAGTCCTTCGAGCGGTGTGATGGGGGTGCCAAGGCAGGACATAAGAGCCCAGCCCTTGAAGTAGTCGTCGGTCTTGACCTGCACACCAGATATTTAGCAGACATGTCTGCTAGATATGTGACACATACCAGGTCACGCTTCTTGACAGGATCCTTGAAGATGCTGAGATTCTAAAAAAGGAAATAAGTTAGAAAAAAATGCAGCCAAAAAAGGACAAAAGAACACTTGCATCTATCTGCTTGGGCATGCGGGTTTTGGTTGCCTTTTTAGGCTTGGGTTGGGTAGAGGAGTCAAGTGCACCGCCGGCCATTGTGTGATCGTGGGAATGTTTCTCTGATGGGGGGAAAAGTTGGGTAGAAGGAAGATTTCGCTTTTTGGGCCCTCTTTATATACACCTGGGGGCCGTGGCTGTGCCGGGTCAACCCTAGCCCTGACAATTGATTTCCCACGACGTCATGTGACGCCCATGAGGTGGCAAAATTAATTCAAAGGTGGCGCGGCCGCCCATTCTAAGGGATATCTTTGCTATATACTGAATTCGCCACCTCAGTCGCCGCCGACGACCACGAGCTGGCTACTCCAGGGTTTAATTCAACTTCGGAGTTCAACTTGATTTCTACCCGCATTTGTGACAACCTGGCAATTCAAATGAGCTATTCATTCTGGCCGGCCATTTTGCCCGGATCTGCGACGAGCTGGCTGAAACCCTGGATTTGCCACCTCGGGCACCTAGTTGAGCGGAAATCGATTCGTAACCCTGGACTCGCCAGCTGTACATAATTTCGGAGCAGCACCTAATTATTATTTTTTTTTGCGCAGTATGATTGCCCCCGCTGAATTTGGCAACGGAATTTCGCTTCTACCGTTATGAGACAAAGAAAACTTTCAAATCACATGACCTGACCTTGAGAAAAAATCTGCCAAATTCGTCATGCCGATGTACATATAAGGAGGGCCGTCTTTCAGTGTTCTTTTTTACCCACATTCCCCCATGCACAGCAGCCCACTCCCCAGCTCGGACACTGGAACCGCATACAGTCCCACACTTGCGGAAGCAATGCGCCCTCTGCTCGCCCATCTCTCCAGAAACTGCATCACCCAAGACGATGTCCTGGACGCTCTCGAGGACGAGCTCGACGGACACCCGCTCACTGGGCTCGCCAACCTGCAGGCGGGTCTGCAGAAATATGCGCTGCAGAAGCAGGATCGTGGGAAAATCATCCTCGCATCCGGCTATGTGCCGATTGTGCCCAAGGACATCATCGGAATTCATCGACCGCAGTCGTTCAGTCACCGCACCCAGAAAATCACCAAGCACATGCGCGACGATGAACTCCTGTCCTTTGAGGTCCGCTACCTGGAGCTCAACCAGCACTTCGAAAAGTGCGTTTTTGGCTATCTAGCAGACATCTCCGCTAAATGCGAACCACCAGAGAGAAAGTCCATTTTGGGATCCGCGATTTGTTCTGGCTCCAGGTTTTTGACCAGGCCGAAGATGATGCAGCGTGTGCAATGTGCACACCAGCAGCCGTTGAACGCTGGTTGGACGACCACAGACAGGACTGGACCATCACTCCGCATCGCGCTGCAGAGAATGTCCGTGAGATGCTCGACGAGTGGCTTGCGGAACATGGGTGTGCAGAGGTGGATGAAGTTGCAGATCGCTTGTAATGGACATTATAAGATATGTTTTCCTGCAGAAATTTTGCTCCCAGATACGTTAGAAAAGTGCGAAAAATAAAATGCATTACCGGGAGCGAAAGAAAGATTCAAAGCGAAATGATATTTCGAAGCACCATAACTACTAAAAAGGAGAGGGCCGCAAAATCCCGTAAAAATATGTCCACCAGAATGAGGGGTATTTGGGAGATAAAATTCCTTATAAATTGAAGAGGGACAGATTCCCTGGACACAAATCAAATATATACAAGAAGCAAATCCACTAAATAAGGAGGATTGCTGTTTTACTTTTTTGGTGGCCGCACTGAAGGAAAGAGAAAACACACTCCAACAGACATGTTTGCTAGATAATTTCGGATGGGATCAGTGATGGCGCGGGTGCCATCATGATGGGGCGAGTACGATCATGATGGCACTGGATCCATCATGATGGCAGCGATTTCATCATGATGGCGCCCGTATTTTGTTGCAGAAGCCCACTTATAAGGATTTTCACAGAATTTAGCGCTCATAGCTGCTAGAAAGGCCGTTTGATGGGCCATCAGCGCTGGCGCCAATCCCGGAAAGTATAGTGTTAGGGGAGCATCGCCGAGGTTCTCGGCGGCCGTCTGCGCTAAGCATTTCGGGCTCGCGTTCACGAGCGCCCGGCTTCGGACTGCGCAATGACGGCCCTCCGCCTCAGAGACTATGTAACCCCAGACAGCTCCATTTCCGAATGCATAAGTGCGTTCTCCGCCGTCTCTTGCCCGCTCTCCCGCTGACAATATTACAGCAGCATGGTAAACCGCAACGCACCACTTTGCAAACTTCTGTCGCCATTTTGCGCTCCGCCCGGCCTGCTTGCGACGGATACGGCACATCCTGGTCTGTATTCCTCACCGTCACACCTTCATCACACCTTCATTGTCGTTGATCGAGTCCTCAGATTGTTCCGGGGCAACGGGCGTCCAGGCGAACTCAATTCTTGTTCTCCTCCCTCCGTTCTCGCTCCCAAAACGAGGACAAAAACCCAGCATTTGATTTCATTGGGGGAGGAGAGCAAGCTCCTGGGGCGCGACGCCGGTGGTGACGGGTGAGCCCCCGGCGTCGCTACAAATGCTGGGTATAGTACTGACTATGTGGCTGGCCCTCGCGGGGCAGGAGCACCGGATAAAACCACGCAGGGACGGCTCGGGGTCCTCCCCTCCCCGTATAAATCCCCGGTGTCCACCAGAAATCGAATCGAATCGAGGCGCGGGCGGGCGGGTCACGAAAATCCGAGCGGGCCGAGGACGACGTCGAGGGTGTGCGAGGCGGCGGTGAACGGCACCGAATGTCGTCGACGAGGTGGCGGCTCGGAACAAGCCAGCGCAGCGTCACTCCGCTCATCACAAGAAGTTGTACTGCTGTCGCCAGCTCAGCAGTACGCCCATCTTGTTCTCCTCCCTCCGTTCTCGCTCCCAAAACGAGGACAAAAACCCAGCATTTGATTTCATTGGGGGAGGAGAGCAAGCTCCTGGGGCGCGACGCCGGTGGTGACGGGTGAGCCCACAAAGCCGACCAACCGGCGACAACGGCGGCGAGCCCACAAGAGAAGGGCGGCTTTTGTTGCAGCAGATCATTTTGAGTTCCCGAAAAACAGAAGATGGTCAGTGACACAATCCGCCACGTAATAAAAGAGGATGGAATGAGACGAAAGATTGGAATGTAGCCCTGCGACAGGGAGATATTGTGGTAGGATGCCCGAAACGAATGGCAGAGCCTGATCCAAGGTACTTGCTCTAGCGGGCGTTTTGGCGACGGTGCACAGGTATGCAACCCCGAACACTGAATCAAGTGGGCGTTTCGGCGACAGCGCACGGGTATGCAACCCAACGAATACCACATTGATGCCAGCAGCGTTTCGGCACCGACGCACGGGTATGCAACCGACGGATTACCGCAGAGAAGACGATGGCTTTGCAACATGCAGCCGAGGAGTAGAACGAGGATATGCTCGAGGCACATGGAGAACACGGGGAAGGGAAAAACGGGGATAAGTACTCATCTAGATGTGGTATTCCCGAGACAAAACAGAATGCAAGAGCCCAATCGAGTGTGCAGGAGTGGCGTGCGGATGACAGTGCTCGCACTTCACGAAAATCCGAGCAGGCCGAGGACGACGTCGAGGGTGTGCGAGGCGGCGGTGAACGGCACCGAATGTCGTCGACGAGGTGGCGGCTCGGAACAAGCCAGCGCAGCGTCACTCCGCTCATCACAAGAAGTTGTACTGCTGTCGCCAGCTCAGCAGTACGCCCAATCATCGGTGCCTCTAAAGGTATTGCACGCTGGTTAACCGCTGCTTGTGCAGCCGCTGATCTTTGCGCATAATCATACAAGGAGTCGAGTTGTGTGTTGAGCATTGAGCTCCCAGCCTGGAATTAAATCCACATGTCTTGCGACCTCGTCTGGGTTGCGTCGGGGCGCCATAGTTATTGATTGTTGTTCGTAGAAGAAGTGCATTATTTTGTGTACGCCGAATTGTCTGAGCCGCCGAGGAGAACCGGGAGAGTGCTGGAAGCTCCCTGGATAACCCTCATCATACTCGGGATGCCCTCGCAAGCGCCTTCTGACCGCCATCACGCTTGCTCATCCCATCAATCCTCGTCGGCCTCGGGAGCGCCTTGATGGGCCTCGGCGGCTCATCAATGCTGTCCCGAGGCCGCCCCAAGAATTGTGGGTGTTGTCGGCCTCGTAGGCCTCGCGAGCTGATCACAACCACCCCGCGAGGGGGCGCCGGATTTCGTGATGAAGAAGCACTGAATCGCTCTGCAACCAGTACCCAGCAAGGAACCACTCACGTTCACTGATTCTGTCGCCACACAAGCACTGGAATAACAACCTCATGTTGCTATTCCACTCAGCCCTGAACCAATACACCACCTAATTGTGATCATGTCAATCTCTTCACCTTACACTGTAAAGCTAACACATTTGTCGATTCTAACATGTTTAATAAATTGGAATAGCAGAGTCAACTTGTTACTCCATTCAAGCATACACCCGATACACTTGTATCTATACATCCCCGCGTCCGTTCCCTAGTTCAGGCTTGTGATTTCGCCACTCGCTTTTTCCTTGGCGGGTCATCAACAACAGACCCAGTCGACGCACCACGCATGCGTTTCTTGTCCGAGCCTGCCAATAACTGCTCAGCAGGCTCCTCCGCCGCCGCATCAACCATCGGCGGGATCGCAACCTGGGAAGGGACTAGCGACGAGGAAGCCGTGGCATTCCATCCTCGGATTGAGAGTCATCCTGCGGCGGAAGGGGACTTCTTCGGCGCTGCTGTGCGGGAGGCGGGGAGATACTACCCTCGCTGAGTTGAGACCCTTCCTCGTCGGCCCCTCCCGGGGCAACGGTAGCCGCCACAGTAATCTCGTCATCCTCCGAGTCCACCAAAGACCGGCTCCTCTTCGGCTTCGGCTTGCCCGCCACCTTCCCTCTCTTGAGCGGGTCATCCAGCTCTATCGTGTCATCGTCGTATCGAGGTGTTTGACGATTCGCCGCCCGCGGAGGACTGGGCGACCAATGGATGGGCGAAAGCTCGATGCGCTTGGGCGGAGACTTTGCCCGAGGGCGCCGAGGTTTGTGCTCTTCGATAACGATGAGCGGTGGATGTGTCTTGGATTTGCGGGGAGATGACGTAGGCGTCAGCTTGCTTCGTGTCCGCGGGGAGCTGTTGGGCTGCTCGGACTCGCTGTCGCTGGAACTCGGCGTGCGCGACTTTGAGACCTCCCGGGGTCGAACCCTGCGCGGCATGCTTGGTGGCCGCGGCGAATGTTTGAGCCACACACTGTCATTTTTTTTTTTTTACTTCTTGTCCTCTTCGCTTCTCGCCGCACATTCTCCGTGGATCATGGCACCGTCCGACGAGTTGACGCGTTTCGCAAAACCCGACTCTCCATCCGCGGCATGGAGGTTAGCGCGGACGACTTTGCTTCGTTCCAAACGGGCTCGAAGCGCAAAGTCCCCGGATCGGCTTTGAATGCTGTCGGCGCGTTAATCGGAACTACGACTTCGCGATATTCTCCTCGTGGCTCTCACCACTTATCAGTCGCCAAGTGCCACAAAACAACATGTACGGCACAATCGCTGGACACATTCATGATGCAGTCGGTCGTGTCCTTGTCGATTGTACGCAGGCTAATTGTACCAACAGCACAAAGGTCATGAAATTGACATGCTCTCCGCAAAAACCCTGTGGATCTTTCCGATGTTTGGCACCAACCCGGACCACTGGGTGTTGGGCTGGATTGCACCAGCCTCCCGCACGTACCACATCTTCAATAGCATCCCGGAGGTCTCGGTCTCCTGGGTGGAACCGGTGAGCTTAGATCTATGTCCAAACAACTTTACCACTGATAATTGATGATTTGAAGGCGCTTCTCGAGATTGGCGACACGATCTTGACTCAACTCAACTGGATTCCGATTCCCGACGACGTGCCCTACATAGCGGGCGCAGTGCACTTGCGGGGATGCTAGCCGTTGGCGCCCGCGAGGTTTAGCTGCGGAAGGGGAGGGAAGAGACTGGGATGAGAGATGGTCGACGGAGCGTGCGCGTGAGCACTTGAACGGTGAGCTAGAGATGGTGGTGGTACGGAAGGAAGAGGGATCGCGTGGGAATTTGGACTTGCGCCAGATTTTATGGGAGGCCTGCGAGTGCCCGAGGCCGAGCCGGGACGGACAATCTGCACAATCCCTCAACGAGGCCAAGTTGGCATTCCTTTGTCGATGGGGGCTTAGTACGATGACGAGGAAGAGATGAGGTTTATGGAGCTCGGGAGTATGTTGTGTAGCAAGTACGAGAGTTTGGCCGCTCACGAGATGGCCCAAACTATTGCGGACCCTCACGAGGATGTGACGAGGATGCCACGATGATTGTAGGCGTCTGATCAACGCTTCTAACAGCGCCAACCCTGGACAGCTTCCGTCCCATTTTTGTTGCTCAGTTTGTTATTCCGGTGTCAGTGGCCCGCGAAGGCGCAGCAGGCGAGCAGGGTGTGACTCGAATAAGGAGGTAAGTCTGTGCTGTTCCACAATACCTACTAACAAGGTAGTAGTCTACGCCCGACTGAGGACCGGAATAGTGACATCAGTTTGTTATTCCAATCCTACTGGAGAGGAAATCCGCCGGAATAACAAGTTCAGTTTGTTATTCCGTTGCAGGCACGCACCTGCAGGCGGATGGAGTGGAGGACGACATTGTCAGTGGAATACCAAGGCGGGGTTGTTACTCCATTCTCCTTCACTGGGGGTGCTAGGTACTTGTCTCCGTTCTGCTACCCAAAATACATGGGATTCATCAGTATTAATTTCTAATTACAAGAATTCCGTTATTCCGCCACGCCCGGTTGGGATTGTGTGATAATATTTCATTCCCTGGCTGGACCTCGAAGAATACACACTTTTCCTGAAGGGAAGCTGGCGTCACATCCAGTGACGCGTCCCAGAGATCGTGCTCGTTCTCTGTAGCATGTTAATATTAAGGAAAAAGACACTGGGGGGGGGGGTCAGTAACCATACCAGGATTGTTCAACACTAGGGCATAATCATGGTTCAACCAGTTGTATGTATTGAACCTCAACTAGGCTGGCTAACTACACTACTACCTCTTCATCGCCCCACCCATTCAACGATTAATCTGTTTAACCGCTGATAAGTTCAACCAACAAACAAACAAACAACCGACGACGACATATGCATGAGAATTAAACGGAAATCAATCTGGATGATTAGTCAGCTTGAGACGAGAGGAAACAAGGCACGCAACCAAGAGAAAAATGATTGAAGGCAGGCCGGCTCCGCGGCGTGGCACAAACTTCTATCAGTTTACATACACATTTTTCCTCCTTCAATAGAGCTTATTAGTTGCACCCTTTTTCTTGCCACAGAGGATACCAGTTGACTGCATAATATCTGGGTTGCCACGTTGAATAAACGCCTTCATATTGATAAACTCATCTGTAATAAGACGAAATTCGGGCCCATGGCAATTGATGAGAAACTAGTGTTAAGAACATGGGACGGTGTGCTAATGGACAATTTACACCTGCCGCTCAATTGGGTGAGGCAGGCCGAGGTTTTAGTGGGTATGGGCACGTTGCGACCTCCGGGTCGCAATCACTAGATGCTAGCGATAGCTGCCGAGTCCCACACACCTGCATAGGTGTGCGTAACAGCATTTCCTTGGGGAGCGGTATCTTGCCAAAAGGGTTTAGCCACCTAGCTTGAATAAGATTACGATAAGATCGTGAGACCCTTATTCTTATGCTCCATGGAAAAAAAAAAAGGCCTATTTTTCAACAAACAACATAAGATTTTGAAATGACAAGACAACTTTCCAGAGCTCAACTATTACCGTCGGAAACCCGGATCCGAAACACTCTCGGTATTTCACTGCTTACACAAGGCCGCATAGGTCTTAGGATATGAGATTTGGTCTGTGGGTGGTTCTACAATGTATAAATATGTTCTCAAATTCCTGTCCCGTAATATGCACTAGAAAAGGAGAAACATTGTGAACATGATGGTGTAACCCTGAGAGGATTTAACCCAGAAGCGAAACAAATGATGTGCGCCGCACCGATGCCGCAGCGGTTTGGCACATAAATCGGGCCCGCAATAGCTGCCAGAGACTCGACTCTTACCTCCAAATTTCATGTGCTTCGGTAACTCCACTGGATCACAATCGGCGCTCTAATCTTGCAAAATCTGATTTCATTGGCCCATGGAGTGCCGTTATTTATTCAGGTTCTGCCCACCGCATAGACTCGAAATTTGGTGCACAAGTGTTCATATACGTCCTCAAACACCGTCGAATTTTTCAGCCAAAACTATCAACAAGAGAGTACAGTTTCAAGCTGTTTCGGATCCAGGTCTGTTTCTCTTCCGGGTTTCCGACGGTATATAAGCTCTAATAGGAAAGATGCTGAAGGAAACCCAAGAATTTGTCTGTCCCGATTACTTTATTGTGCCCAATCGGTCAGCTTCTGGCAGTTTCGCATATACCTATACCGTCGCAAACCCGGATCCGAAACAGACCCGGATGCGAAACCAGAGGGTTCTGATCAGATTGATGCCCCATCAATATTATATATTCTGTAGATACCTCGGGTCTATATGCTGTAAAAACTTCAAAGCTGACACCAGTCCCTACACCAAGATATTGGTCAATTATTCCGATTTCCTATGTTCTATTTTTCTTGTGTTCAAAAGGCCCCGGCGGGCTAGGTATAAATAATTCATTATCTCAATTTCCTGGGAGTTGCTGAAATTCATGTTACTATGCTCAGGAAAATTTTCAGCCAAAAGCCTGCTCCTTTTGTGCCGTGGCGCCAATTGTTTCGGATCTGGGTGAAATGCCTTTATTTGGCTCTTACGATAAGTAGCATCTCAACCTTTGGTGCTGTTATGGATATGCCTCAGATTTTGTGGGTACATGCGTGATCATTGTCCGCGTCACATGTGACTCTCGAAAAGTGCATAGCTGCCATCATTTCTGCACAATTTGCAATATAGTCAGTGTGTTTCGGATCTGGGTTTGCGACGGTATTGGTTTTTCATTTATTTGTTTACTTCCTTCTTTTCCCTCTTTTTTTTTTTGTCTGTGAAGGTCATCGGTCCGACGGAATTTGACATGGCACACCCAAATCCACGATGTCCCAAGTCAATTTTGCAAAGCCCATTGTCCCCCGACGAACCAAAGTCCAGGCTTAAGTGAGTGGGAAACCAACCAGAGCCAGTGCAGACATTCAGATGGCGCCACACTCGGCCGACTCGGGTGCAGTAAAGCTCAGTCAGCAGTATCGGCTCGGCGAAGCATTCCAAAGCAGATCTGCTCATTATGTCGTGCAGCCCGTGCCGATACCGGAGTATCCGGGCATCCAAGCAGTATAAATACCGCACCAGGCCAGGACCAGAGACTGTTGGCAAATTGGCGTGTGACACACTGCCTCAAGCCTCGAGCTCAACCTCGGACCACCATCATCTCAGCTAGCCGCTCGCATGAGGCCACAAACAACGCTGGCTTCATCCCCTACTAGTCAAGAAGATCCGCCCTTCATCGATCACCACTCCCGCGCGGCCATGGCCGAACTTGAAGCGTCGCCTCCTCGGAGACATTCACGCCCGTGAGTTAGTACGAAAAGACTGCGACTGCGACTGTCAAAGCAGTTTGACAGTCGCAGTTTGATGCACAGTTGCACTGATCTGTACAAATTAATGTGACCGTGCTAGTTTTCATCTAGGTTGATGTTGAGAGACAAGTAGGTAAGCTTATTATAAAATTCAAAAATCATTGGCCTTCTGTAATGTGCGCCTATTGATGCACATAGAAAATGAGCAGTGAGGAAAAGCTGGAAACAACCAAACTAAACCAACACCAAATCAAAATCCGAAATGCGGGTGTGTTCGGGGGTTCGGACTGCAGGAAACAGCCAACTGGATTCAGAGCAATACACTTATGCGACTTATGATATGGCTTATGTGCTTTTGGACCAATACAATACAACAAGACAGGGAGGGCGGAGATATTTGATGGAGGTGATGGGATCAGTGATGGGATGATGGTGGTAATGATGGAGGGTGCGGAGCAGAGGCTCAACGCGGGGTACAACAGGAGGGTAAACGGTTGACTGGTTCGCTGGTTCTGGTGTTACTTGTTCCAAAACTGGCTAAACTGGTTTACTGGTTTACTGGTGTCGGGCGGACGTGTTCTTGCTTTACTTGCACTTGCTAACTAGTTAACTTGCTGCCTTGCTGCCTTGCTTACCTGCGAAACTCAAACTGGAATTGGGGGGAAAGCGGGGTCTCTTCTTCTATTCTCTAAACTAAAATTTGAACAGTACTTATACTACTTGGAGCACAGCCACCAATGCTGTGCACTGACTCAGACTGAGTCAGAACTAGTCAGATTTCGGACCCAGGCACAGCTTTAAGGCTGTGAAAACTGACTCAGAATGACTGGCTATGACTGGCTGCTTGCGCTGCGCGCAGAGCTACAGTGTTGACACTATCTCTCAACGCGCATCTGGTGTACTGTATGGTAAGCTAGGGTTATTTGGGTGGTTTAGACGATTTTCACGGGTGCTCATTTACCGTGCTCATCACTATTGTCGGAGGCGACTACTCGCGGGGGCCCCCGGAGATGACGGATGCTGTTGTTGGTGGCCGTCTGGCGCCGGCATCTCGGGCCCGACACGCTCTTCCCCTGGAGCCGAAATCGAGGAAGAAGTCGGTGGATTGACGGCGGGCTCCCCAGAATGGGGACGAGGACGCTCCGGCTGCGGACGCGCCGGACGGGTAGGGGAACTTTGGACGCGTTGTGTATGCGCGTTGTGTACGCAAACTTTGGACGCGGCGCGTAAGGGTCACGCCGACGACGCTTGATCGGCGGGGTAGGCTCATCATCCAAGAATATCTCGGACGTAGGTAGCTTCGGATTTGTACCTGTATCTACGCACACCCATTAGAAGGTAGCTAGGAGGGTAGACGAGATTTGTGGTAGTGGTACTCGCTTAGCTGCATGAGTCCCACTATGATCTTGAGTTTGTGGGATTCCGCCCATCGGACGCGGGCCTGTGAAAAGTTTTCACTTGTTGCAGTCAGGTGCCGAGGATGTTGCCGAAGCTAACGGGACATAGCTGGAATATTTCCATCTGATTCCCACTGAATTCATTTTTCAACAAAGCACTGTGCTACAAGACTCCCTAAGGAGAAAATGAAAAAGGAGTATATTTATTGTAAAGTGCCATTGGCGGCGGCGCGAGTGGGGCACATTGGGGGAGAGCCGGTGATCAACATCCTATCCCTATCCCACTCGCAGGCACTGGCGGCAGGATTGATGCCGTAATAATGCCGTTGATCGACAACGCATGGTGCCGTCGTCGAGTCCCTGAGCCGAGGGTTTGTGGGACTCGCACCAGTACCACTACTACAACTCTCGTATGTACTCCCAGAATACTACACTGTTGCAAGCAGATAATGGTGTTTTCTATGAATTGTTTACCCACACATTCAAAATAGCTAGAGGGGCCCTAGCGCGAGTACGAGCCAGGGGGTGGATAGGTCCGAGGCCTCGAGAAGAATGGTCTGGTTTGCGCTGATGCGCCGCTTCTTCAGCGCTGGCTGCACGTCACTGCTCCCACTTCCCGGTGTTGCAGCGTGCACCGCCACCCGTTTGTATCCTGCAACTTGGTGCTCGCGCGCTTTGTGCCAGTACGAATCTGAACCCCGCGTTTGATGCACTCTTCTCGATCGCGGGGAATACGAGGGTCCCCATGGCACACTGATAGACTGGATAGCGAGTTAACCAGTGGGATAATAGAGGGATGTGCACATCCACTTGCCGTGGCCCATATGCACACGGTGTCCATTTCCACAATATTCCAAAGGCCCAATCACCACATTGCGAGTTGTCCCGACACGGACTGAGAACAGCTTGTCGCGGCGGGCATAGGCATCCAGTTCGTAGAACGCGCGCTTCCTAGAACGGTGTGGGTAGAAGAAGACGACGCGGAGATTGCGCGATTACTGTAATGCCGGGGGAAAGTCGCGGATTACAGACCATATTCTCGTCGTCGCGTCGTACGCGTGTGTGCAGAGAATCGCAGCGCGGAGGTCCCGGGCTGGCAGAAAGAGCGGCCAGAACTGCTTGAGGCGCGTCGGAGCAGATAGAAGGCCTATTCAAAGTCAGATATGTAAGGAATCAGAAGGGAGTAATATACCTTTCCGGCCGAATAGCGCGGTAAGTGGGTCTTCACGCTTTTTTGCCGGGGGTTTGTAGCCTCCGCCTCGCCATGCTGCTGAACCGAATGTGAGATGGCCGAGATTGAGTGCTTCTAGGCCGGCCTGGATGTGGGAGGGCTCGAATGGGTCAAAGAGCTCGTCGATTGACTCGCGACGCGCTGCGTGAGAGCCCTGTGGCAGGTGTGCGTACGACATGAGGAGGTCCTGCAGTACAGATCAGCAACAGCAGAAGAACAAAGGACGAGACGGAACAAGCTTACATGGTATTCCTGAACTGAATCCCGCATGCGACGAGAGACCTGTACCTTGTCCTTCGCCCAGACAAAGAGCCAAAAGGCGTAGGAGAGGCGTTGACAGAGCTGGTCGGAGCAGCTTCCTGAGCTGGAGTGAGCGAAGACCAACGACAGCAGAAGAAGTAACATACGTGAGACGTTCCCTTCCGTCCTTGATATATGTATAGTACGCCGAAATCAGCCGCGCCGTACGAGAAGGACTTGAGAAGACTTCGCGAGCCGTCAGGAATGGCGGTATTCCTGTGCCGATGTTATCAGTGAGAGAGGGTTCGATTGAACGCGTACCAGCGAGATAGAATATTTCCTGCACCGTGCATGCACCAACAGCAACGAGAATATGCTGCGCAATATTTCGTACGGCGTCCGTTGGAAGTCCGCGCCCGGCGGTAGGGGAGCTAATGAACTCGTCGATCCATTCGGCGGCGTTTTGCAAGAACAGCGTCGGCGCATCGTATACGCAGGGAGGTATCTTGATAGGATCCGTAGGAAGCATCCAATTTGGCTGAGCTTTTGTCAGGAAACGGTGACCCACTGGATTTGAGTGCTAAGGTACGTGCCTGGAATACATTGTCGTGACTCAGAAATGCGAGAACATGGTCAGGAAAGAAGATTGCGAGGCCAATCTTGAACCCCATGGTCTTGAAGTCGGGTTAATGAGCACGGTGTATGCAGCCAGCAAGAACTGACATGACGGTCGACCAGCATCGCCGACTGTTCCCAAACTGTGCGCGGGTACCAGTTTGGGGATGTGTGCGTCAGGAATTGCAGCTGAAAAAGCGGTGAGACTCAAAGAAGTGTACCCGTATGAAGCGGGACACACCATTACTGTAGTATTTCATTCAATTCGTAGCTCACGCGTCACAGGAAGGAGAGTGGTGCTTCCCAGTTCCCCGCCCACTGAGCCAATGGTGTCCGTGAGATGCCAAAATTGTAAACAACAACCCGCAGACATATCAATTATATATGAGTAATACTGGCTTCCCGGTCCATGGCACGGGCGAGGAGAGTTCACTTTTTGCCTTCCCAAACTGACTTGGCCCCGCGCCAATTGACTTTTCTGACTTGACTTGCGCTTTTTGCGGGCCATCAAAGCGCAAGTCAAAAAAGTCACTTGGTGCGGCTGACATTTTGGCTTGCAAGTCGGTCCGCCGCAGGAGAAAAGTCATTCCGCGGGGGCTGTTTGATGTGTAGTCCTTTGGTTAGCTCTGCTGTTTAAGAGCAGTGATAAGCCCAGCGGCGGGTGCTGCATGTTGTCGATGGCAGCAACACATAGCAACAACTTGCTAGAGCCAAATATTGTACACCATGATTGCACTTATTGCAATATTGTCGGCATTGTTGGAGGGCAAAAGTGCATTGCCTGCCCGCACATCTCCGTGTACTATGAATCCCGCAACTGGCCGTCAGTCGGTATATTGCCGCTGGAGATTGGTGTATGATTAAGTCTCGGCATCACTTCTATTACAACCCTTGATTTGATTTGAGGATATGCATCAAATCCATCAGTTGCCATCATTTTCACTGAATTTGTACTTCTTCTGGGGGGCTATTATTTGTGAAACACCACACAGCCAGAGGGAGTAAAACATGCAAAAGCTGCCGGTACTGTGGCTGACTCTGGGACTTGGCCCTCTTTCTAACTGACATGGAATGTAAGTCCACTCAAAAGGAAAATGCGCACGGCAAGTCCGTCGAGCCACAATTGATTGTATTTTGCAATATTATGGTCTCTGTAGCAGACTGCTAATTCTTATAACTCTCTCAGAGCGCCGGCCGCTGAGAAGTGGAAGTGTGTAGTTTTCGGGGGTACAGCCAAGGAATGAAATATTTGAATATATATAACAGCTGCTGCAACCGGTGACTTATGACATAATCCCAAACAAGTGTCGAGAGCATGTAACCTCATTGGAATAAGCTGTGCATATCCGAGGACCCTCCCCGCCCGAGCCTGTACATACAGTATTTCATTCAATTCGTAGGTCACGCATCACAGGAATAATTTTTTCCGAATTTTTGACAGCTGTCACGGCCAGTCTGAGGGGTTTACGAAAGGTTTTGGACGACCCAATCTGGATTTTTTTTTTTCTCACCTTGCGGGGCCGCTCAGAGGGTTCCCAGTGCACTATATCTAATAGTGGTACAAGGAATTTACATTTGGCTTGATACCACCTAGATATGCTTTAGATTTAGCCTATTTCCTTTTACAGCTTCCGAAATTTCCGAGGTGTCACAGGTTCTTTCCAAAGTTTACGGATTGCAGTTTTCGTAGCGGATGTCACATGCCCAAACCTCATTCGGATTGAATGAAATACTACAGTAACACCATTGGAATGGGGAACTCGCCCTCTTATTCCACAATTCAGTTGCATGGAATAACCACACCAATCTGGTATTCCACTCGACGATCCACCGGGATGGCCAATAGCTACAAAACTGGTTGTTTCATGGCCGCGGTGGAATGGAATAACAACCCCGCCTTCGTATTCCACTGACTGACAATGTCGTCCTCCATGCACCTTGCTCGGCTAAACTCGATACTGTATTGCTATTTATTGATCTAAACAGGTTTGGAAACAGCTAGGCACCGACCCGAAGGCATCTGAGCCCTGGTGACCCCGGAAATCAACCTTGTTGACTGGTTTAACACAAAGCTAATTACTGGAATAAGAACATGAGATTGCTATTCCACGAGACTTGGGCACAATAATCATGGAGTTGCAATTGATAACCAGTACTTCTATTCCCTAGCTTGAGATGCTGGGGAAGCAGGAGGATCGGTGCTCTGCTGCACCGGCAGCAGCTGTCCCAGTCACTTCATGCCCAATGCAGATACATTTTCGGGTAGCACAGGGTTCGCAATAGGGAATGACCGATCCGACATAAAATGCGGGCAAAATCTGACATTGTTCCGGTTAAACAGCATGGCAAAACTAGCACATTATGGAACAAAACCGGGTCCCAGCTGGATAACAATCGGAAAAGAAAAGACCTCCCCGGCCAGCCTGCGTCAAAATTGGCCTTTGTTGATTTCACAGCCTCTCGCATTAGTTTGGGGTAGCAATCTGATGGAATAGTATAAGACATATTGATATTGCATATGAAAGTCTGGTGCAATGTACTTCTGCCGGCCAGGTTAGCTTTTCGCGGGCGCGAGTATAATATCTCATATATACATTCAGTGGATATAGTGATATATATAGTTATATATCCCATGCATGCCTGCGTCACACGGGCGCTATTTGTGGGTTGAATTTTGTTTTGGCGCAGATTTTCGGTCGTATGTGACCATCTGTGACTCCCGAAACTGGGGTGATGGCCAAATCCAAACCTGTTCATGAGTTTGATGGGCTCATATCTCACCCAAATTTGGTTATTTTGACTATTCCTCTAGCCAAAATGTCCAGATTGTGATTCTGCACATTTTGGCTAGAGGGATTTTTTGATTAGATCAGTCATGAAAATGCTCCCACACTATACAAATTTAGTGGTGACTAGATGAACTGCACCATAGACTAGGCCGGCCAGCCATAAAGCCCTTATCTACACTTGGCTGTAGGCAGAGACCATTGTGATGAGATCACCATATTTGGTAGGTGTGCTTTGACCGGTGACTGTTTCTCCCATGCCAATGAGAACCCCGTCTAAGGTGTGTGTCCCAGCATTAAAGAATGTCATTCCCCACTGTTCTGAACCCTTGAGAGGTCTGCAAAGCTATGTAAACACTCCCAGAAGTTCATATATTAAACTTTTTTTTTCTGGGCCCTGGACCCCCCTCGCCCCTACCCCATACCATCAATTTCTGATCTGACACCCCCTTACGTGCGACAATGCTATTTCTGCGGACCGCGTAGAACTGCCCTGTCGCCGTGAATGGCCCAGCCACTCGAAATTTTGCGCAGCTTTGAGCTTGAGGGACGAGGGCAACCGCTGCACGAGGGAGCAAAAGCTGTGGGTTGGATTGGATGGGTCGGGCTTGGGTCGGGCGAGCTCAAAGTCATCTCACATGCAAGAGCAGCGGTGCGCTATCGATTCCGGAAGCCATAAAAACCACTAATACACACTGTTCCAAGGCGCAGTCTTGAGGCTGCCGCGCCGCGCCGCGCCATACTTCTTGCCGCAGCTACCACTGCCGACACTCCACAATGGTGCGTCCGCGAGCTACCATTCACCACCCGATTTGCCGGCTTACCTCTCCCACCACGTACACCCGGCGCGCATCATCGCCAGCGCATTCGTCCTCCTACGACTGTGCTAGCGCCACAGTGCAAGACTCCATTTACCCTCTTCCGCTGGTCCGGCATGCAGGCCCTGCTCGTCACCATGACCCTGGACCGGACACGCCCAAGTTGCTCATTCTTCATGCCCGCCGTCTGGTAGAAGTAGCCTACTGTACTATTTTAATCGTATCGTACGGGGGTTGTGACTGTGACACCCCCGTACGAAACGAATCCTTCGTACGATGGTTCTGTGACGGGTGACGTATGAAATAATGTTCGTACGGGGCGCGCGCCTCTGATGTAGCGCTTGGCAACTGCCAAATTGGGATGACAATGAGACCGCTTTTAGGCAATGTCCACGGGCCGGAATTCCAGTTCAGAGTTCAACATTAATGCATTGTGACTGTTGTTTCTATTCCACCATGTCCTCATCATCCAACAAACACCCTCTACACCCCGAGTTCCTCATCCCTCCATGCTTAAGCGCCAAACTTCCTCCCTCAAATGCAACAGTCTCCGAGTTGATGGATTTCCAACTCCCCCGCCTCGTCGTTTCGACAGTGTACCGCGCCGCATCCGATTACCTTTGCGACGAACCCCCTACTACGACCTCATTCAATCCCTTCAGTATTGCCACACCCCCATCGGGGATGGTGAGACTGTTGGTCGAGGCAGTCCAAGATTCCCTCAAGTCGGACTCGACCGCAATCAAGTCTATCGCCTGTCCGCACATACCGGAGCACACCGAAACATATCCTCCATTCCTCATCTCATTCTGGGCCGAACTCCGGGAGCTGCGATCAGTGCAACAGAGGTGGTCGGCTGCGTGCGATGACCTCACAACGCGGGTTGTCGGGCTCTGTGGCATCGAGTTCGATGTGGTTGAAGCGTTTAGAAACCTTCCGTGGGACGGGAGACTTGCTATGTGCAAGCTTACACGGCCCCTCGTCGAGCTCGCGCCGTTCTGCAACGACGAGTGGCTCGATGGCAGCCATATCGACCTTATGCTCGAGTTGTTGGCTCACGAGACGACGGACAACTCGAATCAGCACTCTCTCATTATCGAGCCCACCCACCATGCCCAGCGCATCGAGGCGGTGTTCATCTTCGACTATGGCGCGCGCTATTCAACGTCGAAACGCTACCGCAGCTTGCGCCGTCAACCTACCGAGTACAAAACTCTTGCGACGGTCGCTAACGTTGACGGTAATCATTGGATTGGCCTTGTCATCGAGTTCAACAAGCGTGTGGTGTACTACGCGGATGGATTTGGGAAGGGGTTGATCAACGAGCGACTACAACGGTCATATAACTGGTGGTTGCGTCAGCACTTCCCGGTTGAGTTCGCTTGGGAGCGCCTACCGAGCACCAAGCAGCGCGATGGCTTTTCTTGCGGCGTTCTGGCCGTCAACGCTGTCGCGCATGCCCTTTTCCCGTCCCGCTTCCCGTTGATTTCGATGACGGACGTAGCTCTTGAGCGCGCCAAGGCACTGGAGAAACTTATTCATCGGCACAATATGCATGTACGTACCGCGCATATCATACCTCATCACATCCTTACCCATCTCTAGCCCGCCAGGAGCTCCGCAGACACAGCACCGTTCAGATTTCGATATGATCTAGCTGGGGAGTTAGCCGCCAAAGAAGACTCCGATCTCGAGACCTCGGACAACGACGATGAGGGGGACGGGGATAGCGGGGATGACGGTGCGACGGCAGACCCTGCGGAGGACGATGAGAGTCTGTATAGCGACGACGGGGAGGACGACACCGATGGCGGGGAGGGCGACGACGATGACGGAGAGGACCAGACGGCGGTTGACGCACCACCAACGCAGTCTCCTGCTGCGGATCACCCTCTCCCTCCTATTACCGAGGCCACCGACACTCCTGCTCCGATGGATGTCGATGAAGACGCCGCGGCGGCGGCAGACGACACCACGACGACCCCAGCTCGCGAGAAGGTTGTGGCTGCATCTACTCGGGCGTTGCGGGAGGTGGAAAAGGGTGGAAAAGCGAAGGGTTTGCTGAAGTACTACACGAAGGAAACCCCGGCCCAGGAAGCACTTCGTCTTCAGCGGCTTCGCGAGGAGAACGAGGCCAGGCGGGAGCATGCTGCGGAACAAGAGGTGGTGAATGCGAGAAGGGAGGTGGCGAGGAAGGCGGCCGTACGAGAGGGCGCGAAGAAGCGCAAGCAGGACGAACGGAGCCGGAAGTACGTCAAGGAGATGAAGGAGGGGAAGAGAGATGCGAATCTGAAGCTGATTAAGCATAACGTGTGTGATTTCTGCCTTCAGTGCGAGCCCTCACCTTGAATATTTAGATCCTCGTTCCCAACCTCAAAGACAGCGGCTCGAGTTCGACGTTTGCACAGTCAACGCGCCCCGCACGCGTAATTGGGCCCGTTCACAAGGAGCGCCACCGTATTTACAACTCCGGGCGGCCGAAGAAATCTGAGAATGCCGAACAGCAGCTCGCGGTCCGGCCAAACTGGCTCAGCTCTGGTACCTGGCCCGACATTGAGCTCGCAGGGCGTAAGACCTCGACGCCAAGCGGAGGATTGAGTCAGTCTGGCATTGTTAAATGGCTCCATAACCACGATCCGGCGCGGTACGGCGGGCTCGCGAAGAGCACAGTGCAGTACTGGATCATCACGAACGACGAGGGGAAGCGTGTTTGGGACCCTAAGATCCTCGAGAAGGTGCAAACGAACCTCGGTTTCCTGCCTGGACACAATAGAGGTGGCCCCAAGAGCCTTTCGGTGCGTGTGCAATGCTTTATTCAGGTTGGTTCCTTGAGCTCATTACTTTAACAGACCAAGTATGAACCCCATGTCGCCGAGATTGTCGAGCGCTTAACCGCATTACGCAACGGCGGCGCTCCCCTCACTCTCGTCGGCACTCGCGCCGTCATCATCGCAATTCTCAAACGTCGCGTCCCGGAGATCTTTGAACCCAAGTTCTCGGACGGATCTCGCTTCAAAGTCTCGGACTCCTTCTGCCGCCACTTCCTCCGCTTCCGAATGCGCTGGTCCGAACGCAAGGCCACCAACGCCGCGCAGAAATTGCCTAAAGCCTGGGAGGAGGTTTGCGAGCGCGCCATTCTCCGTCGAGCCCAGATCATCAAGGATGAGGATATCCCGGCTGCGCTCATTGTCAACTCTGACCAGACGGGTCTCGTGTTCAACCCGGGCAGCCGTCTAACCTACGCGCCGACCAACTCCAAGCAGGTTGCGCTGATCGGCAACTCCGAGAAACGCGCCTGCACCGTTTTCATTTCGATTGCTGCAGACGGGAATGCACTTGGCTTCCAGGTCATATTCGATGGCACCACCACGCGCAGCTGCCCTAACGACAAGGCGCCGATGATGAAGGAATCTCTCGAGCTCGGGTCTCGGTTCGTCCCGTCCGGAGTCAAGGGCAATCACTGGTCTACCCAAGGAACCATGGAGCAGTTCGTCAACGAGCAGCTTGCGCCATACTTTGAGGAGCAGAAGCGGCGCCTGGACTTGGACCCGAACCAGAAAGCCCTATGGATGATTGACGTCTGGTCGGTACACCGTTCGCAGAAGTTCCGCGAGTGGATGCGCGACAACCATCCAAATATTATCATCGACTACATTCCCGGCGGATGCACCGGCGTTGCTCAACCGCTCGACGTTGGTATCAACCGCGTGTTCAAGCAGGTTGTCAAGGCATGCTACCATGCAGACGTAGTTGACGCGCTCTCGAAGCAACTTGACAACGACGAGGAGCTGCACTTCGACACCACCATCGGTACACTGCGCGACCTGGCTGTTGGATGGCTACATTCCGCGCACAAAATGATCGATAACGAGGACCTGGTGAAGAACGTGAGGTTTTTGCTTTTTGAATTAATTTGCGCCAGTGCTAATTAATCTGGATAGGCGTTTGCACGTTGCGTTGCTGGAGAGTTCAACCTGTCATACGACTCGCTCACGTCGACTAAAATCCGTGCTCGGCTTCGCGAAGAGCGCCAGGGCAAGACCGCACTTTGGAAGGAGATATGTCGAGACTCAGATGCGATCCTACCTGGAGATAAAGACGAGGTTGTTGAGGATGAGCTTCCAAGTTTGGAAGAGGAGGAGGGCCTCGACGACAGCGACTTGCCGGCGTCGATTGTGAAGGCGGATGTGATGGGGAAGAGGGCAGTGGGAACCAAGACGAGGAAGAAAGTAAATGGCGGGCTTGAGCGGGCAACGGTGGCAGAGGGAGAAGATGCGGAGATGCCGGAGCCGCGGCGGTCGGGACGGAAGAGGAAAGCCGCGTCCACATATTGTGGCGATGGTTGGTGGCACCAGCAGGATCTCGACGACTGGGAGGAGCACTCCGAAGACGAAGGAGATGAGGAGGAGGAGCGGCGGCCTGCAAAAAGGGTGAAGAAAAATGTTGCCCAGCAGCTTACGCAGAAGGGACCCAAGAAGACAAAAAAGAGTAGTCGGTAGAAGTTTACATGTGGCGCGCGCTGGCGCGCGCCAAAAAATTCACTTTAATTGGGCCAAAAAATCATTTTTGCGTGACCTCTTTCGACCTTCCGTACGGACCCTGGGTGACGCGTGACGTACGAAAAAAACGTCGTACGGAGGCGGCCGTGTGACGCGTGACGTACGATACGATTAAAATAGTACAGTAATACACCTTATTTGCATCCCATATGAGCCAAATGGCTGTTAGCAGCTGCTGGATGCTCTTGCCCAGGCAGCGGGGCGCGTTTGAGCCTCCTTCCCAAAACGGAAATGGCTGTGCAGCCATCCAAATCGGGACGGCTACCAAACAGCCGACTTTACCATCAGACTATATATATTCACAATTCCTGTTGATGTATCATTATCTCTCTCTCTTCTTACCACCATCATGGAAACGAAGCCTGTACCCTCCAAAGTTAGTTTGTTGCTCCATCAATTTAGTCTCCCATCTGAGACACATACATCGACTGTGAAGAAAAGTGCTAGGGAAGGAGACGTCGATATTGGGTTAAAGAAGGTTGAATCAGATATCTTGATCCAAAAGAATCAACAGGTCTGTTATTTGCTTAGTGGGGTTACTAGATTATACTGAGATCGGCACAAAGAAGAACCTAAATACCTATTTTCTTGGCTACTGCAGGCCAGAAATGGTTGTGTTCGAGTGCTATGCTCAGCAGGAACACTTGCCCTCTGATCGCAAGCTCAAGGTCAGTTTAATGATACACAATTTAATTAATGCACTAATAAGTCGATTAGTAGGCAAGCTCCATGAAATGTGTAGAGGTCACCTAGTCACTTTGCGATTTATATCATTTGCCTCACTTGACGAAATGGAATAAGGAACCTAGCGTGCTATTCCGATCTACCGGCCTCAATCGTTGAGTAGTTTTAAGGTACGTAGCAGTGGTGGATACGCCCAGAGCGAGCAGATCTCGGACTGGAAGAGTTGCAAGTGATGCTTTGCACCTTGGCTATTGACCGAAACGACCAATCGACGGCCGCAAAATACGACTAATCCGCTGACTCTGCAATGCTCTACGCTGCAAACACCGCCTCCCACCCACCAACACTAACCTCTCTGTGCTGTGAAGATCAACATACTAGGAGCCCGAGCACCTGCCCATTTCTACCACACCGTCGGCGACGAAATCGGACGACCAGGCAGACACAGAGGAGGATGGACAGCCGGCTTTCATTAGCAACAGCCCGAACAACAGGAGCGAGTCCGAGCAGTCCGGCAGCTCCCCGCAGACACAGGGCAAGCCGACGCCTACGTCGCCTCTACGCAAATCCAAGACGCATCCGCCGCTCACCGTTATCTCAGAGCACAAACCTCGGCGCCCCCGGGCAAAGTCCCCGCCCAAGCGCATCGAGCTTTCACCGATACATTGGTCGCCCAATCCTCCGCGGGCGGCGAATCGCCAAACAGGTTGCGATCCCGCCGGTGGTTGATACGGCGGCGGAGGAGCCGGCCGAGCAGTTATTGGCGGCCGCATGGGGGGTGCGTCGACTGGGTCTGTTGGTGATAATCCGCCAGAGAAAAAGTGAGCGGCGAAAGCACAACCCTGAACTAGGGGAACGGACGCGGGGTCTATATAGTTACAAGTGTATCGGGTGTATGCTTGAACGGAACAACAAGTTGACTGTGCTATTCCAGTTCATTAGACATGTTAGAATCGACAAATGTGTTAGTTTTACAGTGTGAGGTAAGGAGATTGGCAGGTTCACAATTAGGTGGTGTATCGGCTCAGTGCTGAGCGGAATAGCAACATGAGGCTGTTATTCCAGTGCTTTTATAGCGACAGAATCAGTGAATGTGAGTGGTTCCTTGCTTGGCACTGGTCGCAGAGCGATTTAGTGCTTCTTCCAGCACGAACTATCAGCTATCTCGACTGGAATAACATATTCACTTTGTTATTCCCCGCGAAGGCGCAGGGGCGCAGGCTTGACTGGAATAAGAAGGTAAGTCTGCTATTCCACAATACCTACTAACAATGTAGTACTCTGTGCCCGACTGAGGACTGGAGACATCTTAAAATACATGACCAAGCTACCTGACAGCTGCAAAATCCATCACCTTTGCCGTCAGTCCACCCAAGCGCGAGACAGCTAAGCCCCTCCCAAGTCTCTGTTGCCCTCAGCGGTACGAGGGCATTGTGGTGAGACAGAATTCTTGTGCTCCCCGCAGTCTCGAATGATCCGGAAGCCATTGCACTTGCTCGACGGAAATACCCGTGTTGCGGGCAGCACAGTTGATAGTACCATGAGCCTGTCGACTGTGTCCGTGTAAGTGGGTAGCTTGGTCATGTGCATCCAAGCCTTGAGTACAGAGAGACAATGTCTGACAGGTCAAACGGGGCTAAGTAGAGACACCCAGTTTGGGATGAAGTTCATAAAACAGCCCAATAATACGGAGGGTGGGACCATTGCTAAAGCAAGGTATTATCCATAAGCTACACAAAATGAACAAAACCCACATTAATATTTCTGAATCAGATGATATATCTACAGCTGGAAAGAAGTGGCCACACTGGGACTTGAACCGACGCCACCTGCACCGTCGGACCAACCTTACACAGTGTTGATGCGCAGCATAGACAACTTCACCAAGAAAGACACAGATGTGAGTGCTTTTGCCTGGCCATGGTCCCGAGCACTATGAGCAGCAGGCAGGATAGCAGCTGCACCAAACACTGAAAGCCCAACTGCCGGATGCACTGCCCACTCAGTGCAGCAATAATAGTCCATGGTGCAGCCCTGAACACACAAACTATGCATAATGTTTTGTGCCTGGTACCATGGGAATCTTTCAAGCTTTTCTGCCTTAACCACTCCACAATCAGCTTCCTATTTTTACAAAGAACTTCCGCATTGAGGTGCAGCTGCTATCAGTGCACCGGACTGCACCTCATTTAAGTGCAACCCAGATAAGTGCACCGGGTGTGCACTTATTTCCGGTATGGCTGCACTAGGTTCACTGGGTTATTGGACTGCTGCACTGATTTGAGCTGCACTTATTTAACTTCATGTTGCCATTAGTGCACAAAAGTGTTACTTGTATGCTACAGCTGACTTGGGAGTGTTTGGGATGCCAGTTGACTGTGGTTCAGTGGTGGGTGCATGCATTTTTGGAAAATTAGCGGTCAAACTCGATGCTGCTCACGGGCGCAAAATGAATATGCCTTACATTAAATCTCGGTTTCCACCTCCCAAAATATGGCAATATACGTTGGGTATCTAACAAGGGTAACACCGGATCACAGGCCCATTGCCCTATGAAGGCGGTGACTGCTGGTATGTAAGTGACTGCTAGATTCTATAAAGTTGCCCAGAACAACGCCAGGGCCCCTCCTCATGATTAAAACTTGTGTCATACCGGGTCACCACCTGATCTAGCCCCTGGTTCTCTAGAACCCTTTGTAATTAAGGGCCGGAATTGGTGTTGTGAGCTTAGGGTATCAGGTAGACTGCAAATACCCGCATAGATCATGTCCAGGTGCTCTGGACATCTTCCAAAATGGAATGTCACAATTGGTCACACATTCCAGATCTCTGCATCTGTTTGTATTTAGAGACCAGAACCGCAGGGCTGGGCCTAGGTTAAGTATATACACCCTTTGGTCCACTCAAACCGAGTCTACAGTCTTCCCCTGCTAAAACAGAGTGATATTCAGTCGCAGTGCCATCAGACTGCAGTGCCATCAGACTGGATCCATCCAAATTGGACCATTTATCCAGCCATGGATTAATCTAATCATCCATAGAAATATCCATTTGTAAAAACAGATCCATGGGTGGACTTTGTCCAGACCTTTGGATGTATCCACACATATTGCCTCTCTGGATTCATCCTGTGGCCTGGATGTATCCACTCATTGGATGTCAATGGAAATCCATCTGCCATTGGATATTCCCAAATCCGGTGGATTTGATCCATCTGTTAAATTGTAAGCATGTGGATGAATCCACCTGGTTTGAATTCACAGTCAATGATTTCATCCCTGGTCCTAGTTCAACGACCCAAATTCAAAGTCTAGGCAACTCCGTCGCGTGCGCTGCTCGCCTGCACAATATTCTTGAGCTCACGTACCCTTGGTTCCGCCATCTGTTCAGCAATGTTGGCGCCCGGTGCAGCAATCAGACCGCGTGCGCCCTCCACCGAATTACTGGGAATTTTTCCGGCCCATTTTGTCTGAGTCAGCCAAGGGCTGACGAGACGAGCGTTTGATGGATGATCCACTGTTACATCTGCCCAGTTGAGCTGTTTGAGCATAAGGACAAACTCTTCTGTGGTGTTGCGAGGAGCCTCTTCAATGTTCTGTGGAAGCACCACACGGATGACAAGGTTGGTGACACCCTTGTTGATGACCTGACCGGTCAAGCCCTCGAGGAAAGTTGCGGACTGGCAAGCTGCGGCATTGCGAGAGACCCGGTTGCGGGACAGTTGGAGCAGCCGTAGTTGCCTCCAGTTGTAGGGATCCCCTCGAAAGCAACAATCGGCTCCACGGCAGGTTCAATGAGGTGTAAATGGGTGTTGGGAATGGAGAAGTGGTCCGCCACGGGCTGGATAGCTGCCCGAGCAGCTTGCGAGACCAGAGGGTGCTTTTCTTTGAAGTGGGCGAGAAGGCCGGTAACTGAGCGAGGGACATTGCAACAGATGAAACCAGGGATTTCACTGTTGACTGTGGTGTTTGGGGTCTGGAGGCTCCTTGTTGTATAGATTGTCTTGAATCCCTCCAACAGGATGATTGAATCAACAGAGAACAACATTATCTGGTTTATTGGGTCAGACCTAATCGTGGAAATATGCGTTTTTGTAAGCCGATGCTCGGCATACAGGAATGGGAGCTTGCTCAATCATTAACAAGATTGAGGCTAGATACAAACTTTGCCTTGTACACATTATTAGTCAAAAAGAAAAACTTGTCAAGTCCATAGGTATATTTCCCTTGCATTCAGACCCCTGACCGGAGATCTGTGGCAGAATACTACAGTGGAAGAGTATTTCTCTTCGGCTGCTGCTAGTTGCGGTCAAGCAGTCCAAGAAGCAGAGCAAGTTTGAAGCTGTTTGCGCTGTCAGCGGCCAGCCAACCGACGCCAATCTTCCCCCTGCCAAGGAACACACGCCGATCAACAGAAATCGTACACGACTGACGTCGCGTGCGCGGATTTGGATCGCAAAACTGGAAGCAGCCAGAACAGGGAGCAAGCTCCCAATAAGAGGGGACACTGTGACTCTGTGACCTGTGACCACACCCCACCACACCCCACTGCTGTCGTGACCAACCTAGCCACACACACCACCACCACACAGCGTCACAGGTGACAGTCTGTTACCATAGTTAACTACAAAACTGGTTGTTTCATGGCCGCGGTGGAATGGAATAACAACCCCGCCTTCGTATTCCACTGACTGACAATGTCGTCCTCCATGCACCTTGCTCGGCTAAACTCGATACTGTATTGCTATTTATTGATCTAAACAGGTTTGGAAACAGCTAGGCACCGACCCGAAGGCATCTGAGCCCTGGTGACCCCGGAAATCAACCTTGTTGACTGGTTTACCACAAAGCTAATCACTGGAATAAGAACATGAAATTGCTATTCCACGACACTTGGGCCTAATAACCATGGAGTTGCAATTGATAACCAGTACTTCTATTCCCTAGCTTGAGATGCCGGGGAAGCAGGAGGATCGGTGCTCTGCTGCACCGGCAGCAGCTGTCCCAGTCACTTCATGCCCAATGCAGATACATTTTCGGGTAGCACAGGGTTCGCAATAGGGAATGACCGATGCGACGTAAAATGCGGGCCAAATCTGACATTGTTCCGGTGAAACAGCATGGCAAAACTAGCACATTATGGAACAAAACCGGGTCCCAGCTGGACAACAATCGGAAAAGAAAAGACCTCCCCCCTCCCCGGCCAGCCTGCGTCAAAATTGGCCTTTGTTGATTTCACAGCCTCTCGCATTAGTTTGGGGTAGCAATCTGATGGAATAGTATAAGACATATTAATATTGCATATGAAAGTCTGGTGCAATGTATAGAAAGTGTTGAATAAATAATGATCAAGTGCCCAACTTGAAGGGTTGGCTTTTTGTAGGTTGTGGTAGTAAGCTGGAATAAGAGTGAGGGCGTGCTATTGGTGTGTAACATATGTGTTATGGCCGTGACACATGTACTGTGGTCTATCGTGCGTGCATGCAACGTGCAATTTGTGGTCTGGATTCCCCAAGGGCAAATTGTGACTTGTCACAACTGTGTCACATGTCACAATATATGCATACGTGCATATACATATACACATGTGTGTGTGCGTGCGTCGCACACGCACAATTTGTGGTTCGGGTCCCCCCAAAAAAACAGTCAGGGTTGGCTTTTCGCGTGCACACGTATATAACACATATAGATCTACATGCATTATGCTATATACATATACCCCACTGTGACCTGTGACCTGTGGAATAAGAGTGGGATGTATTGTGGGCACATTGTGACTTGTTACAACTGTGTCACATCCGACGAATACATGCATACTACATATACATGTGTGCGTGCGTGTGTCGCACACGCGCAATTTGTGGTTCTGGTCCCCCCCAAAAAACAGTCAGGGTTGGCTTTTCGCGCGCACATGTATATAATACATATATTACATATATATATACATATGTGACTCCCTAACCACATAACTGTGACTCTGTGACCACACCCCACTAATGTCATGACCCGTGACCACCCTAACCACATAACCACACACAGCTACCCGCGACCACACACAGCGACCCACCACCACACACTGCGTCACTGTTGTGACACTGACGTCTGTTTCATAGATATCTACGCATGTGCGCTGTGGAATAGGAGGGGGAGATTGCTATTCCAAAATTCCGAACTGGAATAGCAGTGCCAGGTTGCTATTCCAATCTCTGATAAGGTAACAGAAACGAAAAAAGAGCTATCCGACCCGCATGGGGACCTGCCTGTTCCGGGTGACCCCCCATCCGAAAAGGCTTATAGTTAGGAATACGGATCGGCACATAGGTGCCTCTGTTCTGACCATCACCAGCTCCCCGTAGGTGCCCCCTGCCCGCGCAGCGGCTCCCCCGCACCGTGGTCTTTGCACCCATCCGCCCTTCTCTCCCCGGACGCGCCAACAGCCATTCCGTCATCCTCATTGCTAATGGCAAGCCCCTCAAATGGTCTCTCAAATCGCCACGCAGTACTACACACGTCCCCTCCCATGCACACATCCGCGCCCGCTCCGCCTCGCGGCCTCATCCACCCCTTCCGTCTCTCCAACGTCTCTCCGCCAACTCCGGGAGCACAGGGAGAGGATGGTGGCACGCACGACCTTGCGGCGATCGCAGACGCGCTCGTGTACGACGACCATCACGCTCAGCCTATCGATGCCACGGAGGAGGGGCTGGAGAGCGCGCGCGTGACCGTGTTTAAGCACACCGCTTGGAGTTGAATGAGATAGAACCAGAGACGGATACTGACTCTACTGCTCGCTGGATTGGTGCGGTTATTGCGCCAGCTTGAAGCGGAAAGCCTCCTCGAGTCAGTTCAACCCGAGTCCGCGTGGAGATATCGCTAGCCCGATGGACGACGGGGATTGGAAGTACGCACTCAAGGCACCCTCCGCGGTTCCTCGTCCGCAATGCCCGCTTTCGAGAAGCCCGCTCACGTCCGTTTCACTCTCAACGGCTGGTGCACGACTGAGGTCGGCGCCAAATACGTCGAGTCCCTCCTCACCAGCCATGTGTCTGGCCCAGGATGGCATCGCTTCGGCTTCTCAAATTGCCTGTCGGATTTCGCGCCGAAGAGGGGTCTAGTCGGGCGGGAGCTCGTGCTGGGTACCCACCTCTCCATACATTAGATGGACGCTGGCAATGTGCGGCCTTACGTTTGGTGTGGTACCTCCGCCGCCGCCCCCCTCGTACCGCGCTAGCTCAAGTGTACTCGGGTAGTTGCAGCATATAGATGGTGTGTATTGTTCAAGCAGTTTCGACCCGGCTAAGTGCCCTGTAGAGTACAGTGTAGATCAGACATTCCTCCTTGCACTGTAGTATTTAGACGCAAAAAAAGCTGTAAGTACTTCCTCTAAATCAAAAGGAGATTTGCGGGCATCTCGGGCAACCAAAAAAAAATGCAAAAACAGCCGACTTATGGTCTAAGAAACTCCCAAGGCTGCTATAAATAGATGTGCCACGCTAAAGCCACTGCTGACAAATCATGCCCAAACTCGGGGCCTCATTCTCGGACGTCATAGGCACAAACTATGCTGTTTGTGAATGTCATTGATTGTTGATATGGGCATCAGTGTGAGGTAAAGGTTTTCCTGTGAGCCGAGCGCAGATGGTGTCGAAGAACATATGGCTGGTCGCGGGCACCTGCCGCAAATGCGCGGGTTTGTAGATCTTCGCGTTTGTCGCTGCGCTAGTCTTGGTCTGTGCCTGATTCTCCATGTCGGGTGCCAGAGTTCCAGGCTGCGTTGCGTGTACACGGTTCCGGGATACGCGAACGAAGGTAACATCTCGTTGAAATGGCATACCTATAACGTTCACGGGTGTACCGTCGGAAACCCAGATCCGAAACGGACCCGGATCCGAAACAGCTTGAAACCGTACTCTCTTGATGATAGTTTTGGCTGATAAATTGGACGGTGTTTGAGGACACATATGAACACTTGTGCACCAAATTTCGAGTCTATCTGGTAGGCAGAACCCGAATAAATAACGGCACTTCACGGGCCAATGAAATCAAATTTTGCAAGATTGGAGTGCCGATTGTGATCCAGTGGAGTTGCTGAAGCACATGAAATTTGGAGGTAAGAGTCGGGTCGCTGGCAGCTATTGCGGGCCCAATTGCTGTGCCAAGCCACTCTGGCATCGGCGCGGCTCACATCATTTGTTTCGCTTCTGGGTTAAATATTCTGAGGTTTACACCATCGTATTCGCACTATTTCTCTTTAGCTAGTGCATATTATGGGACAGGAATTCAAGAACATATTTATACATTGTAGCACCATCCACAGACCAAATTTCATATTCTAAAACTTATGCGGCCTTCTGTAAGCAGTGAAATACCCTGAGTGTTTCGGATCCGGGTTTCCGACGGTATGCCTTCAGGCTGATTTGCTCTAGTAGCGGTACACCTCGCGAGGGTGTTCGCCAAAGACACTGTGCGGCTTGTGATCTATGTCCTCCTGGTCAGCGCAACCAACGCCGTCAACACCTTGCTTACCTCCTAAAGAAACACTCAGAAGAGCGGCATATCCGTCCTGGCGTTAGAGGCCCAGGATGAATGGCAGAGCGAGGATAAGTAACATGCGGGTCTTATAATAAAATGTCGCACATTTTGGGGTCCCGCCCAGTCTCCACGTCGATATGCCGACCCGAGCCCCCTCCGTCTGCGCCGGCGTCCGCCGCCGCTGTAGTCCCGCAGTTGCAAGGACGCCGTGACGCGCTCCTTGGACATCCGCAAGAGCGTCCCCGCGTCTGCGCACAGATTCCGATTTGATCGCAGCCGTGAGGGACGCGCGACCCGGTTAGGTCGTGGTCGTTGTCGACGACTGCGTCAACCACGTCACATCAGAACCCTGCTTTCCTCCTCTCACCCAGCTCGTCAAAAGCCACCAGCAGAACCCATCTCAAACACAGCCTGCTGCGGCCAAAGATGACCCCCAGCTCGTCGAAAAGGCGCCACTGGGCGACCTGAACATCCTCCCAACCCTCTCTACGGCAAGATCAAGGCCGGCCAGCATGATTTTGATAGCACGATTCCGCAGCCCCAGGCTCTCGAGAGTTGAGGCTGTCTACGATGATCCAACCGGCCAAGTGAGCGCTTCCTCCTCTCGTTCTGGTCATACTACGGCGTATTCTTCCGGTTCCTTGAGCCTCATACTTACCCATAACGTCTCTAGTCGCCGCCTGCTACACCCGAAAAAGTGCGTCGGACGACGAACGGAACCAGCGCCGGAGCGGCTAGTCGTAAACCTCGGCCAGACACGGCTACCCCCGCCGAATGCCGCCCCTCTCTCGAATCAGAGTCTGCGCGTCGGCGGGATCGCGTCATGCAGCACCGACCCACATTCCACTCCGACCTACCACTCAAATCGTTCCCTCTGTATCTTCGCATGCTCCCTGCCCGCCCGCTCCCTCCGCAGCCAAGGCGCAGACGTTGGAAGAGCGTCTGTCAACTCCGCTGCCCAACGGGCACTACGGTGACCGTCTTCCAGCCCGTCTGCGTCAGCTCGGTGGCATCCTGCGCAGCATAGGGTCCGCTCCCTAGTATCCTTGCATAAACCGCCCACTGCGACCACGCGCAAGCAACGCCTATCCGCGCAGTACAAGCCCGGGGCGCGGCGTCCTCATACCTCCCGCTAAACGCCCCCGCGGAAACGATCTTCGCCCACCGCCACCACCGCTCGCGGTTCCGGGTCCGGGACCGCGGGCTTTCCAGCCCTTCCCCCGTTACCAAACCACCATCTCACCCTCAATATCTTGTCTGCGTCATCCAGAACAGCTCAACCTGCCACGACGCCCATTCGGGATGCGCGCGCGGGCCTGCAGGAACGGCGATAGCGACGCTGGCTCCGCGCGATGTCGGCCCAATCACAATCGCGAGCTCGACTTCGAACAACCCGCCGACTGCCTGTATTCCTGCGCCGGATTCGGGGTACCACAATCGCCCGTAGGAGAGGGAGCGCGACCAGCGGCATCGTGACCGAGACCGCGGAGGTGAACGCGACAATGACCACCGAGATCGCGACCAGGACACCCTCCCGACCCGCTCTCCAGATCTCGCTTCTCGTGCGACCGTCAGCACCCCGCCCTTTCGACACGCAAATTACAACTCCGCGATGACGTACTATCTGCGTGGGACGGGCGCGACCTGCGCGAACAGGACGTGCGCGACGTGCTTGTAATGAGCGATTTCCGCCACGGGCTGGGATATGCTCATGGGCATATCGCCCCGTTACCGCCATCTTCTCGAGACAGCTGCAGCGAGAGGAATGAGCGCGATCGCGTGATTTTGCGGGAACGCGAGAGGGAGCGGTGGTCCACCGTCGGCGTCGGTGGCGCCGTATGGCGATGATCTCGCCACGGAGCGCGACCTCCCGGGGAACACGAGAGGGATTGGGACTGGGAGTCCCAAAGGGCTACCGGTACACGTCTGCTTGTTAACATTGGTACGTCTATTCGTTGCCTTTGGCTTTGTTTCTCCAACACTCACATCTCCGCCAGCGACAACTCAAGACCTAACAAGCTGACAACGTAAATCTGCTCCAGATTATACTGCAATGTCTGCTTTCTTATCGATTTCTTGAGCCAATAGCCCGTAAACATATTTTCTTGCGTCTTCCTGCTAGTTACCCGTCTACGACAATACACTATTGAACTCGATCCAATTTGGTAAATCTCCAACTGTCCACACTATGCAAATACTTGAGCTTGAATGTGGATTATAACCTGGATAGAAGGAACAAAAGTAAGAGTTGTGCACCCCTTGATACTAAATCCGTTTTCTTTGACCCGAAAGACGCGCTAAGGCACTCCGAAAGACACCCAGACTTGACTTTGCTTCCAGTTGTACGCGGCACAGAAATTACCATCGTGTCCTCCGCTCCCTGCCATACACCCGAGAATGTCAGATCCTCGTCGCTCGCGGTAAGACGGAGCGGGAAACACCTCAATTCTGTATTACATATTGCCAGCCCGACGCGGCAAGCGGGTGCCGGAACGGGGACCGGCGTTTGGTCGCTCTTAGGTACCTAAACGCCGTGATTCAGTATCTAGGCGACGACGAAGATTCACCCGGCTCCCCGGGCGGCCAGAACCACAGCTCCGAAAGCGACCGGCAGTACTACGGCGCAGAAAACGGGGATTTTGCTCATAAAAGTGTCCATCCAACGAGCAGCGACCAAACATACGAACGAACTTCAATAATGTCCGACCTGAAAGTCCTAAAAGGTGCTAAGACCCACGGCCACGAGGGAGCAATTCCACAAAATCCCGGCTGCGATAATTGCAGTCAAGCTGATAAACCTGTGAGTAGGGGCTCTACCAGAAAAGGCTTCTACTAGAAGCAGCGTAGACTAACCCCGTTTTTTACAGTGCGCCAAGTCATGGGACTACCTATCCTATTGCGATCGGTGCAATGCCGGTGGTGAAGAGACGAGGAAGTCCTGCAAACTCCCCTAGAAGCGCGCGGACTTCGCACCCTGTCTGAGTCGTAGTTGGATATGCTGTGCCGCATATAGGAAAATTGGATTTAGCACTCTCCTTTGACCTGTCGATATACACATTCATGCACTTATTCTTGTGGGTACACATAGAGCGAAGGTATATGCACTGGACTTCCCTGAAAAATAATGTTCTTGGACTGTTCGCGCCGCTGACGCGGTAGTTTCAGTTGAGTTGTATCGCGCACCCGGGAGCTGGAGATACAAGTGTCCATTTAGTCAATTTTTAGATTTCCAGGATAGAAGACAAACAAAGTGAATTTAAACCGGCCTTTAAAGTTAAAGAAAGTGGACGAATACAGTCCTTGACTGTTGGGAATGGTTGATTTCCAAAGCACAACTAATTGGCTCTAAGAGCCATGGGCGAATGGACTGTTTCTAGACATTTGTCTGTGTGTGTGTACGCAGATATTATTTTCATCAATCCCCTTTGTTTTCACCTTTCCCTCAAATAAAGGACTGCTCATTGTATCACATAATTTAACTAGGTTTCAAGCGCTTTTTACTTCTTCTTCTTTTTTGTTTCTACCGTCAAAGGAAATTTGAACCTGCCCCAATTCTCTCTTTGATTGGACGTGAAAAAATCCTCTTCGTATTACCACGATCCAGGCGTGATGCCTCGAATGGCAGCTGCGGAGCTGCACTGAGGCTCCCAACACCAATGGTCAGGGAAGACCAGCCCGCGGCGCCGCCCCCGCGCGCGTCCCGCTGTATAGTGGTGAAATTGAATCTTTGGTGTGCCGCACACTCAGTCCATTCCGGGGCCTGTTTGTGTTGCAAACCAAGGCATCGGCGGGGTTACGAGCTGCGGCGAGGCGGTTAAAGATGCGGATGGGCTGCTGGCAGCAACTGCCCGTGATACCGTAGTATGTCTAAATAGCGGCGCGTCCCCTCAGCCCGCCCGGCATCGGGATCCCGTGCTGTGCGGCATGCCCAGCCCTGGAAACACACTCTATAAAAGCACATCCACGGCCCAAAAGTACTGAGAATCCCCAACCGTACTACGCTATGTCAGAAACCAAAACAGAAACCAAGATTATTCCCGGCCAGCCATGCGTCCAGTGCAAAGAAAAGAAAGTCGAGGTGAGCTATCTGACGCTAGATATTTACAGGCCGCTGATGAGCTGGGAATCTTGTGCAGTGCTACAAGGGCGGCCCGGTTGCCCCCTGTGTACCCTGCATCGAAGCGTGGACGGATCGTGATGCGAAGATTGGGTGCTCGTTCATGCCGGGAGTGTAGGACAAGTATAGAGTCTTCAATAGTATCCGCATAGTTAGCACCGTTGAGGACATGGGATAACTGCTATAAATTTCTGCGCCTGACCTCAAAATTCAACACGGCTCACTCTACCCTACAGTCGCCTGACTACGACGCCAGTGTCAGAAATAATAATGCACCCGCGCATCACATCTTGTCCTCAACGGCGACGCATGGGTAACCTCATCGCTCAGGTGGCACCCCATTCCGACCTTTCTGTCGACCGGTGGTCACCCCCACCGACCTACGATTCTAGTGGGACATCCCGGACCACACACGCCTCATCGATGCGTTCTCTGGCCAGATCCGCCGCAGGTAGCGCTCCGAGTCGTAACGGGCGGGCGCAAACTCGGACATCAGCCACGTCGCGCGGTGGTAGCTGCTGCTCAAAGACGTGCGGGTGCACGTCGCAGCGCGGGAGGGCTCGAAGACGCATGAGGTACTGAATACCTGGCAGGCGGAGACGGCCCAGACGGGACGGGGTTCATCGAGCTGGATCTGTTGGACTTGGGGGCGTATAGTGGGCAGCGCTGGAGTTCTTGGAGCGGGAGACATGCTTCAACAACGGGTACGTGCTGGCTTCCGTAGCGGAATAATGCACCCACCGCCATCGCTTCTCAACGCACAGAATCTCGACGCGGTTTCCACCGCAAGCCACCACCTCTTCACCACGCTCCTACTCCCGGCGCTCCGCCTACATCGTCAACGCCACGCTCCACGCACGGCCGCGCTCACGGCATGTGCTTCCTGGCCTGCAAGGCGGCGCCGAGCGACGCGTGGCTGCGCTGGGGCGCACTCGTCGACTGCCATCTATCCACGCGCAGAGCTAGCTCATCGGCATCATCCTCTCCAACCACCTCGCAAAGCCGCATTCCGAGTTCCTAGTGTCGTGCTAGGTGCATTCCGGCGCGATGCACACGTCGCCACTAAACTCGTCACCGCGTCCCTCCCCGCCTCACGCGCCGTGAACCATCGCGTCCGACAGTTATACAGCACCACCTCCCCCAGCGCTAGGAACATCTCCTCTAGGAACACTTCTGCCTGGTTCCGCACCACCGGCCGGCTCGGCCGCCACTGCTCCGGATCAACCTTGACTCGGATGTGCTTTACACCGGTCACGGCGGTCGCGTACCCGTTAACCATGCGTTAACCTAGCCTTAGGTCTCCGGCGCGTCCGCACATCCTCGTAGAGAAAGTCGACGAGTATCGCGCGCAGGCAACGAACGGCAGACGAGCGAGAGCGCTGGACCCATCGCCAGGCGTCGCCGCTCTCGCCGGCTAGTCTCCAACGGGTTCGGGTCCTGCATCTCCATGACGGGCTTCAAGGGCTCATAGTTCATCGCGAAAGAGATCTCGGAGGGGGCTGCGAAGCAGAAGACAATACGCCAGATTTCTGCGGGCAGCGTCGCGGCCATCATTCGGGAATCGGGGGACGAAATGTACGTACGGAAGCCTGGTATATACATATGCCAGGAGACTGCGAGGATAGACGCGATGCGCTGGTTCCCGCATCGCTCGCGGGACGAAATCCGAGTACAGCACTGGTCGTTGGGTTGTATAATGAAAAGATCTGTTTCTGTGTCAGAAGCAGATCACAGAAACAAGGCAGTGGATGGGGTTTGTTTGCTTACCGTTAGCCCGTTCTACCTGGAGCAGGTCGAATCTGTAGGCGCGGACGCGCTTGTTCGGAGCAAAGCTGGGCTAGATTATCCCACGCTCGACCTCCTTCTGCTGTACCGTCACCATCGAACTGTAGCCTTCGGCATCCGCGCTTGTTCCCTCCACGAAAAACCCTGACCTCCGCGCATTAACCCGGGCGTGGTTGGCCACAATGCCGATAGCTTCCCAGTGGCTACCACCAAGCGTCGGCGACCGTCTTCGGGGATTCCCAGCCTCGCTTCGGCGCGGGTGCTTTTTTTGGAGTAGAAGCAGTCCCTAGGGATCGCTACGCGACTTGTATCTCGCAGCGTTGGAGGTTAGTCTACTCTCCCGCTCAAGTTTGCGATCCTCAGAATCGAGTCTGTGTTCTCGCAGGAACCGTCAGCGAATGGTCGCCTGTACACTGAGAAACTGCGCAACCACTCGGTGAGAATATCCCCATGCTCGGCCGCGATATCCGCTACAGTGGGTTGTTCTGATTTCCGTTTTCCGTGGACTACAATATTTAGCGGGGAAACCAAACGGCGGCTTCTGTTAAGCTCCCTCGCTTCGCAACCCTCACCATGGACGATCCCGTCCCTACTATGGACCAGACCTTCGGCGCCATGTTCATCGGTGGTGAGCCAGCCCACGCGTTCCTTCTCCTGCCGCTGACGCCTCGCAGTTCTTTTTGCGACCTTGTTTGTCCTGATTCAGTGTCTCTGCGAAGAGCCGACAATTCTTTACAGCTTCCAGGGCATTCTGACTTTGCAGAGCTACATCTTCTTCGAAGCGTTCCCTCAAGATCTCCTGCGCGTCAAGTTCTTGGTGCGCCCCAGCTACCTGTACCGCGCTCGGTTAATCAATCGACACCTAGGTCGCGTCCGTCTGGCTCCTCGACGCAACCCATCTCGTTCTCATCGCGCAATCAGCCTACCACTACCTCGTCACCAAATGGGGCGTGCAGGAAGCACTTGGCGTCGCCACAGCCCCGCTCGACCTGCACCTCATCTTTATTGGCGCCCCGACGCTGCTGTGCCAGGCGTTCTTCGTCCACAGGCGCGTTTGAGTCACGCTCGTTAATCTGCGACTGACGATTCGCAGGATTTGGATGTTCAGCGGACATAACCTCCTCCTCGCGACCATCCTCGGCGCCGCCTGCCTCGCCGCGTTTGGGCTCGAGGTGGCAATCTCCGCCCAGATAATACAGGTGCCCAGCGTCGCATATTTTAGCGTGTTGAAGGGAGAGGTCATCGCTTTGTTTACTCTCGGCGCTGCTGGTTCGTCTGCATGCACCTCCGGTCGCCTTATTGTTGATCTCCCCGATAGTTGACGTAGCTATTGCCTTCGTTCTGCTATTCTACCTGCATCAAGGCAAAATGAAGAACCATTTTGAGAGGTGCGGATAGTTCTCCCACTTCACTCCGTTCTAATTCAAATCCACAGCACGAATTGGGTCCTCGGGCGGGTTATGGAATATACTGTTGCAACGGGGCTTGCGACAAGGTGCGTCGGCATATCTTCTCATTCTACGTCGCCGCTGACAACACGTTTAAGCCTCCTCGCAGTCGCGTGCCTCATCGCGGTGCGCAAAGTCCCCTGAATGCCCTTTCTCCCGATGTTGACGCACAGCGCACAGTATCTAATCCTCCCGCACACGTTTATATTCATTGTACGCTGTCCCTTGACCTGCATAAACCTCTTCGGCGAGCTGAATTGCTACTAGGCAATGCACTTCTCATTGGGCCGCCTCTATACCAACGCCCTCCTCGCGACGTGAGTAATATTCTCCTCCCATCCAGCGGATACGGATTGACTCTGAACAATTTATGATAGCCTCAACTCGCGCCGCCGCCTGCGCGCCATCGCACAATCCGGCCAACGCGCCGTTCCGTCGTTCACGGTCATGACCAGTCGCGTCGTAACTGTGCGTGCAACTCATTTCCTGTCTCTTGTTTTTCCTGCTCTGACTCCGCACAAGACGCAGGTGGACGATGCGATCTCCGACGACGGGTACGCGCATGCGCTCAAGGACCTGCCTCCCAGTCCCAAAAGCCTGACGGCGGCGAGCACGCCGCTGCGCGGGATGAGTCCGAGAGCGTTGACTCGCCCGCGTGCGGGGTCTGTTCCGTGTACCCCACTGTCCAGCCCGGGATTTGCAGGTGTGGGCGTGGTTCAGGATCGGTTCTAGCTTTATTTACTTGAGGGAGGATATCTGGATTCATCTTTCTTTGTGTACACATCGCATACCCATATTTGGAATACGGACTCGCCAAAATCAGAGTTGTATTAAGCTGGAGCCCACAACTCCTGTTCCATTGCATTGACGGGCTCCTCGTAGGCGCCACTGACCCAATAAATATTGTCTCCGATTTAGGCAGCGTCATAGCACCGCACTTTGGACATTTACGGTGAACGAGTCCAACTTATGGTACTCTGGGACAGCTCCGTATAAACCCAAGTCATCGTTGCCTCATAAGACCGTGGGCTTCAAGCTTCTATAGTACCGAACTCGGCAACGAAGGTCGACGCCATTGCACTCCACCTCTCCTGTGAGTCGCTCCATCTTGCAACAGCGTTGGTCGTGGAGTCGCGCTCCGCCGCCGCGGTCCCCGCTCCAAAAAGAATTTCTTACCTCCTCGCAGCCAAGGCGTATAAAATCTGGAGAGAACGGCAGTATCCAGCTGCCTCGAGCCTCTCGACGTATCCGCGCCACAACCCACAACAACAACATGCTCTTCTCGAAGTCGCTCGTCCTCGTCGCCCTAGGCACCGCGTCCTTTGTCATTGCCAGCCCGACGCCCCATCCGGCAACCGACCTGGCTGCTCGGGGCGTTGACCTCGCCCTCGCCGGGCGTCAGGATCTTGCCCGGAGCGTCGAACAGCGCCAGAACGCCGTCCTCCCGCTCTCCTTGTTCGCCATCTTCCAGACGCTAAACAACGCAGTCAAGGCGCTGCCCGGTCTTGGTGCGTATGTCATACGCTTCTCTGCGTGCGATACCGACCTTGCTTTCAGAAGGAATCATCGCGTCCTCTGGCGGCGGTGCGAACACCGCGGCGGCTGTTATCCCGCTCGTCCAGGACGTCGTTGACGCGCTCAACAAGGCGACCAGCGACCTCGCGACCATCGCACCGGGCGATCAGGGAGCAGCGGACGAATATTTGGCCAACCTCATCAACAATGTGCTCGATGTGCGCATTCTCCTCCAGCTCGAATTCTTGAGCTGACCACGGTCTAGGATCTGATCGAGGCCCTCAACAAGCTTCTCCCGAAGCTCGGGTTGTCCCCTGTTACCTCGGGGCTGGATGGGCCCGTTGCTGGGCTGCTCGCGGCACTCAATACCTCCCTTCTGCCGCCAGTTCTCGCGCTCGTCGGTGGATTGTGCGTTGTCCATTCTTTTTTCTAGACGATTCTGTGTTAAATTATGCTCAGAGTGGCATCCCTTTCTCCGCTGGTTGGAGGGCTCGTTGGTGGTGTTGCTGGCAACTTGTAATCTTATACTCATCTTTTTATCTTATCCCTTATCTTATCTGTAAATTTAATTTCGGCCATCTCGCTTCGCAGCAAAGGCACACACACCACGGCAATTAACGAGGGGAGAACCAACCCCCATTTCCAAAATATTCGTAGGTTGGAGATGCCCGGTTTTCTTGCCGATAAATACTGCTGAACAAAACATGGGCGTTGTACAGTGCAGCAGTGCCCGCCGTCTGTTACGGCAGTGTTTATGCGTTGAGTTGTCGACCGAGTCTGCATCGACTACGCGGAGGGCCTCTACCCACTTGTGGGCACTGGTGGCGACTGGTGAGGCTTCAGACTTAGCACGCAGCTCAAAATTCCCTGCTCCTTTACTGGTCTAACGCGACGCTGAGGTATTCAGCACGACGCTGAGCTCAGGTATTTAAGCGCCATTGGACGATGAAGATCTACGCTGCTTCTCTAGGCAGCCCCGAAGCAGATGTACATATGTGCCGAGGAATATATTATTTGATGTTACTAGTGCTACTCAGAGAAGATGAGGATTAAGCGTAGAACAGCGAGACTGCGGCATGAATTAGAGAGAGAGGCCTCGTGTTCAATTACTAACTCGAGTCCTC
The DNA here is from genome assembly GCA_014461125.1 of Mycena kentingensis (nom. inval.). NCBI lineage: Eukaryota > Fungi > Basidiomycota > Agaricomycetes > Agaricales > Mycenaceae > Mycena > Mycena kentingensis (nom. inval.). Next base: position 56,983 of record JACAZG010000012.1, read on the forward strand.
GAACAGACGCGCAATTGTTTCTTTGTTGAGTGACCTTTCCCCGCGGAATCAATTCCCCGAGCTGTTAGAAAAAAGAAGATTACAAAAGTGTGGCTAAAGTTATAGAGCAGAAAGTCCATTTCGCGTCGTAACAAAAACACCTCCGCCACTCGTCGCCACACGCTCAAGCAAACGACGCAATCTGCGCCGCCTGGTACGCGCTCCCGACCTTGCTCGGGCTCTCCTTCTCGTCCCAGTTGCTCGTCGGCACATAGTAGTTGCTCCCAATATCCTTGCCGGAGAAGCCAAAGTCCCACGTCGACAGCGTCCCATCCGAGTTGTAAAAGTCCTCAAAGTGAGCCGCTATCTTGCCATCGTAGCCGACGCGGTGACCCGAGAGACGGCGCAGGTCGTGGCTGAACCGGCCGAGCGCAGCGTGGTGTTGCTGGAACACGATGGTCTGCGTCTCGACCTCGCAGATCGTCTCGGTGATGATGCGCTTGGCCATCTCCTGGAGGACCGCGAGGCGCTGTTGGACGATGACGACCTGCTGCGAGTGGCAGACGAGCTCAGGACGGGACTCGCGCACGACTACGGGGGAGAAGTGGCGGTAGTGGGCAAAGTCTGCGCCGAGTTAGTTCGAGAGTTATGTGGGCGCCCTGATGAAGGCACTTACCATCGGAGCCGTAAAAGTCATCGAACCCGTGCAGGGAAGAGATACCTCCCCAGTTCGAGAAGCCTGCGTGGCCGTAGTCCGAAGAGACGGAGACGACCTTGTCGCCGCGGGCATCTATTGAACGATCAGCTGGTGCAACCTATAGTAACTCGCGAACGCACCGACGGGAGACGCAGCAGCGGGTGCAGAGTAGACACCGCTGGCCAGAGCAAGAGCAAGAACGACGATCTTGGCGAACATTGTTGTTGTTTTGTGGATGAGGGAGTGTAGGTGTTGTTGAAGATGCGAGGATGAACTGCGACGCCGTCGGTCGTCAGCCAGGAATGGAACGCGGGGAGAGCAGCGCACCTCTAGGCTCTATGCGATGATCTGCAAACGAAGGATATGAAGCCGGGCTGCCTGGCCAAAAAAGAAGGTGAAGGAGGATGGAGAAGGGGACGCCGTCGAACGAAGAGATTTGTGCCTTTCCCCCGTCCGCCTACCATCCTTTTATAGCGCGGCACCGTACCACCACTCCAGTACCGCGGTTCTTGCCAAGAAACTCGCCGTCGAGCGGGCGCAGGTGCCCAATCTTGACTGATGAGCGATTGGCACTGGCGTCGAGCGCGCCGCGAATTGCAAGTCAAAGAGCTGGTATTCATCGAGAGATATCTACCTCCAGCAGTGTTAGAGTCATCGAGCATTGAGAACTGGCAGCGGTAAGGGTGAGCGCCCGAGGTTTCGAACGATGCAGCATGTGGATGTGCCCATTGAGATTCTTCACTTGCGGCGTTTGAGGGTGTGCGGGCTGCGCGAGGATTGGTGCGTCAGGATTGCGTTGAGTAGTACGATTCGCAGTCAAGACTCCCGGGTTCATCGACGCGGCGTCCCCACCAGCGATCTCCATAGCCATCTTCAAGTTCTGCCGAGTCCGCGTCTCTCTGACCTACACCTACACCTTCGTCCGACTATGAGCCACCATTCAGCAAGCAAAGAGCACACAAAAACCTCTCCACGCACGATTGACGCCCGTCCATCGACGCCAAGCCTCGAATCCTCCCTGCCTCGCCACAAATGAAGAATCCCTCCAGCAGCGAATAGCACGACGCAAAACGCGCGCTCGGTGACGGTTGCTACAGCTCGGACAGCTCGGATCAAGGTGCTCAAGGTGCAAGGCCAGAGAGGCAGCTTTGTGTCAAGCGTCGATTCGATTGTTGCTCTTCATGAAAGCTGGGAGCAAGCAGCAAAACGCGGTCTGATGCCCGCGCGCCATCGGTTCCTCGCGGTTCTGTCGTCTGCGTTGGGCAGTAACTCATCCGGATTCCGCACAGACACCGTACCGCCATAAGACAGCTGTCTAGCCTAAACGCGACGAAAGAAAGTACATTTGTCTTGCAAACTGCAAACCAGAGAAGTCATCGTAAATATTACAGACTGGTAGGTATATGGTATTTTGTTCGGGTCATAACACAACAAAGAGAGGAGAAACAGAGATATAACGAAGAGGAATAAGGTTATCGAAATGAAAACGAAAACGAGACGATAGCGAGATACCAGAGAGAAACGACAAAGAGAGACCACACAGATACTAACCTCGAGGACGGTAATGTGTCCCGCCTCCACCTCCACCACCGCGCTGCTTCCATCCACCGCCGTTGCCTCCACCAGCACCACCTCCCCGACCTCGTCTCCCGTCAGCGCCAGTGCCCATCCCCGGAGGTAACGACAACGGCGTCTGCCCAAGCCATCGCCCCATCCCCATCCCCATCCCGAGCACCGAGTTCGCTCCCTGCTGCGCCTCCCGCAAGGCCTTAGGCGCGCTCGGCGGCGGACGACCACGCATACCCTGCGTGTACGAACGCGGCTGTGTCGGAGGTCCAGACGGCATCGGAGACATCCGCAGCGGGATACTGGGCATAGAAAAGCTCGTCGCTGCTGGTTGTGGACTCGCAGCAGCGGTAGGACGCGTCGGGCTTGGCGGGTTAGAAATCTCGCCTTCCTCTCGATCCCGAGCGTGCAGTTTGTACAACGGCGCGACGGGAGCGGATGTTGGAGGCGGATCGAGCTGCATCGCGTCGCTCTTCTGCGCAGCAAGGGCCGACAACGACATCGACAGTAGCTCGGTCGGCGTCTGGGCGGGACCGAACGCGAACGGGGCGGCGGGTACCTTGGCAGCGTTGCTCGATAGCGGCGGCGGAGGGGAGGGGGTGCAGCGGGCAAAGGAGACGCGACGCGGACAGGCGAGTACGGCGGAGGAGATATCGATGTCCGTCTTGGTGGTGACGCGGGCTTGACAGCAACATCGGCGGACGCGGCAGGGGACGGCGTTCTTGAATGCCCGAGGGCACTCATAACGATGAGTGGCGATAACTGCTCGGTGACGGGCGGGATGAACGACGGCATGCTGAGCGTCTTCGTCGGACTCGTCGGCTTCTGCTCCACCGACACCTCCTGCTCTTTGTCCGCAACCGACGACCGCTGTATGTCGCTCAGTATTCGCGCAAGCCCGTCCTCGGTCTTGAGCTCCTCGGTAACAACGACGACCTCGGTGACGTTCTCCTTGTCCGCCTCGCCTTGACTCGGAACGGCGTTAACCGAAGGAGCAACATCCACCGACTGCTCTGCCGCGCCAGCGCCCTCAACCTCCGGCTCGTCAGCTTTCGCTCGCTCCCGCTCCTCCGCCTCCCGCGCCTCCTTCTCTCGCTCCTGCCGTTTACGCGCCTGCCATTCGCGTAGAGACGATTTAACGACAGGCGGAGGAGGTGGCGGCGGTGTCGGCTCGCGAACGGGTTCTGGCTCGGGAACAACCTCGACTGGCGGTTCCCGCTCGGGATCTGGTGCAAGTGCGGCCTCGGGCTCGACTGCGACCTCAAGCTCGACTTGCGGGACGACTTCTGGTACTGGCGCGACCTCATGCTCCATCTCCTTCCGCACCACCACCGGCTCATCCTCCTCCACCACCATCGCCTCCGTCTCCTCTGGCGACTGCGGCGACGAACGATACGGGTCCTCCTCGTCCATCGCATTCATCATCGGTGAATCGGCTTCGTCGGCTTCCTGCATCGCAGCCACAATCGCGCGTTCGAGTTCGGCGTCGGCGTCAGAGTCGTCCTCGCCCTGGTTCTCGACAGGAGGCGCCGGTTCCTCTGGCAAAGACACATCCTCCGCAATAGGCTCGGGCTCGCGTTCGACCACCTCCGTAACCACCTTTGCCTCCGACGACGCAGTCCCCGTCGACTTGCCCGTCCCCGCTAATAGCAGTAGCAGGTCGGCGGCTTCGTGTAGCGACGCGTCGGAAGCTGGCATCGACACCGGCGCGGGCGACACGCTCCTCCATCCCTCGCGTCTCCCCATCCCCGGATCCTGCCCCAACACCATCGCGTCGATATTGGCCGGCGCGGGGTTATCCGCCACCCATACCGAAGCCGAGCCACCCAATCCCGGATGGGGCGAAACGATGCTGAGACGCGCAAAGCTCGCGCTCGGTGACGGGCCGATGGAAAGGGCAGACGATGGGCGACGCGGAGGCGGCGGCATATCTGGGGACGCGTCAGCGCCGTCGGAAGATACGTATCAACCCGAAAAACACGTACCGAGAGATTGTAGAGGCGACTGCGCGCCGGCGCTCGCATTCTCCCCGTCTACGTCCATCCCGCCCGACTCCCTCCGTTTGCCTTGGTCGCGAGGTGGGAACTGCGACTCTGCGAGCGACGGCCACTGCTTGGTATCTGAAGGCCAATGCTTGCGCCCACTCTTGGGCGGGACAACCTTCTCCCGAGCATCCAAACGCGATTTTGACCGATCTCGCGAGCGCGACACCCCTACGACCGCGTTAGTCAAACAAAACGAAAACACGCACAAACGTACCTTCGGAATCCCCATCGCGTTCGTCTTCTCTCTCCGAATCGTGTCCGCCAATCCGCACGTCCCAACCTCCCGCTCGCTCAACGACAGAGTAGTCCTTCCGCGGCTGCGGGCGCGTCTCATTCGCGGCGCTAGAATGCGCATATGCGGCGCCGAATCCGTCGCGATACCCCTGCTCGGTCTTGCCGACACCAACGGCGCCTGCCCAGCCACCACTCGCGTACACGCGCTCCTCGCTCCGAACCCCGCGTTCCTGCCCCAGCAACGGTCCCCATCGCGGATCTGGCGCTTCCGGACTTGGAGGCGGTATACCCGGACCCGCGAGTCGGCGCGGTTTCTTCGTTGGTTTCGAGGCGACGACATCTCGTGAGGTCGATGAGGGCTGGGGAGGGATGGGGAAGCGTAAGGTTGGCCGGATGACGGTAATGGCGAGATCCTTCTCCTCGTCTCCGCATCGTTATCGACGTCCATTTCCTCGCCATTACCGACGTTTTCCTCCTCCTCCGTCTCCTCGCTATCGTGCCCCGGCGCCGGCGTCGCGCGAGCGGGAGCAGGGAACAACAAGTCCTCCATCGTCTTCAGCACGCATCGTCGTTCGCTCTCCGATGGCGTCATATGTGGGGTACCGGAGGAGGCGCATGCACAGTCGTTATTTCCGAGCGAGTGAAAGATGTTGGCGAGTTGCGAGAGGAGATGTCGTTGGGCTGGGGACGGACAAGGCGGGAGCCTATATGAGCACGGTCAGCTTGGGTAGATTAACGCAAACAAGAGACAGTACCCGTTATCGCCCGCTACGTCCCCGAGTCGGTGTATCGCGTTCGCGTCATCCCATTCCCATCCCAACACAATCTCCTCGCCCTCCGTAAGTTCTTTCGTCGCAAAGATCCCAAAATGGGTCTTTGGCTCGGGTTCCTCGTCCGAGTGGTCCAGCAGATCCTCCACCGCCCTTCCCTTCCCTTTGACGTTGTCGCGCCACTTGCGCTGCGGCCGCGGCGGTGGCTTAGTGCAGACGTACGCGCGCAGCTCCGCATTGGGCCAACATCCGCTCCGCGCCCAACGCGCCTTCCCTCCCCGCCCCCGCGCGTCAAGCGCCACATCCAACGGCGGTCCAACGAGATGAACGAAGCGTTTCGGAGCGCCGGAATGAGAGTAACCATTGGCGGGCTCTCGCAGATAGGACGAGGTCGGAGTTATCGTGCTGGGGTATTTGGCGAGGAAGGTCTTGGGAGGTGCGGACGCCGCCGAATGTAGCGCGTAGTCGGGCGGTGCGACGGCGGCGCCTCGCCGCATTGGTGGGACGGCATGTAGAATGGTAGGGGACGCGCGAGGCGGGGTCCCAAAGACGTATGGTGTATGGTCGGTGGACGGCGGCGCTGAAGATAATGACGAAACTCCCCTCCAAGTCGAGGCGTACGCACGGAGTCGGTTTTGGGTGTCTCTGTTCACCACCACGTCTGAGTCGATCTCGACGTACGCGTACTTTTCGTCCTCCAGCGGGTCGTACAGCGGCTTCGCTCGTTTAGAGCTGATGCTACCGCGCCGTCGATTCTTGTCTGGCGAACGGGTCAGCAGAGACTGTGAATACAAGCCAGCACGCACCGGTGTGAAGATGAGGAGCACACATCCAGCAGAGCCATGTATCAGGTATGCTGCCCGGGTCGATGCCGAAGCAGGCGCAATGAGCCCAACGATTGCACGAGTCGCAGCAGATGGAGAACCCGTCGTCGACGTCGGATCCGCAGCGACAGTCGATTCCGTCTTCGTCCCTTGCGCCCTCGTACGCGGCCTGTCGCGGCATATCCGCGCCGTCCTCGTAAACGGGATACGACTCGCGCCGGTGCCCGTGCTCCTCCTTCCTCGACTTCGAGCTTCCATTCGACAGCGCCGCGCTGGACTTGCGCTTTTGAGGGACGACCGAGTCAGGAGGGCGAGAGGTCCGGCTGGCGGAGGCGGATTTGGAATGGGAGAAACCGCCGAGAATCGAACGGCGCGGTGGAGCGGTTTGGTGTGAATGGGTACTCGCCAGCTGCATGCGAGTGTGCCTAGGATCGGGTTAGATATGGCTCTGGACGAGCCCACGGCCACGCACTGGCTCGTCGTTCTCGGGATGAGGGGCTGCGGGTTCGGAGGTGATGGTCGATGGGGCTGAAAAGCGGGCGCGTTCGAAAGGAAAGGACGCGGAGGTGACCGGCAGGGGCGAGGGGAGTGGCAGGGTAGAGAATGGGAGAAGCGGGAGGTCGTCAGCCCGGTTCCGAGGCCGGAGAAGGTGCAGGGCAAAGACGTACCTTGCTCGACAGTACGGCCCAACCGCTGCTCGGAATGCACTCCTGCGTTATCTATGACCCTCTGTAAGCCTCCAGACCACCTGGTGTACCCGGCGCTGCTCACTTCTCCCTCCGTCGGCGTCGATGTTGGGCGGGATCGCGAGTGGCGGCCGCAACGGAGGCCAACTCCGGGTTACTCGGTGTGTCGACTCGGCGCGAGCGAGGAACGTCGAGTAACTGCGTCTCCAAAGGCGGACGCAGCGGCGGCGAGGTGGTGGCGGAATGGAAGAGGCGATGTGATGCGCATCTGGCTTGCTCTCCTCCTCAACCATCTCAATGCAGCTCGTTTCTCGCTCAGAATAACGGATGAACGTTTGGGCGCTGGGCAGGATGAGCACGAGCGTCGACGGTTGCGCGGGCGTGGAAGGACGAGATGGCGTGAGCGGGGCTGGGGAAGCAGAGAACGAGCAAGTGGATGCGCAGCTACCAACGACGACGACAACGGTACAGCGCCGCACCTAGCGCTGGGCGTTCCTCACCTCATAAATCCGAGCTCGCCATTCTGCACGCCTCATACGCCCAGCGTCCCAATACCTCCTCGTCCCTATCGCCGCTCTCCGAACCATCCCGAACGCCGTTCCTGGGGCAGCTCCCGGACTTGCAGCGTATCATGACGGCCGAACGCGCGTCTCCCGTCCTTCAACGTAGAACGCGCATAAGCTTCTTCAGCGTACGAACCATGTGTTGGTGGGTTTTCTTCCCCGAGGACGAGACGAGTGCTCTAACTAGCGCAATTAAGCAGCAGAGGTTATCGACGACCTCAATGCGCCGGGCAGGGTGTAGGTCTTGAACTCTCGTATCTCTGTCCTGCGTCAACACACGCGCGTGGCATTCTGCTGGTGCTGCTTGGGTGCCATTGCCTCCCAGTCGTCGAGAGACAAGATTCCTACGGCCGCTGACTCGAGATATCTCCCCCTCTCTGGCGTTAGCTGTCCTGTTTCCGACGAAATCCGTGCGACAGTGTATGCGAGCTGCTCGCACCCATGCCTGAGGAATTTCGGTCAGCTACCGTGCTCTGTTATTAATGTGGAAACGAGAGCGTGCGGTCCAATCCGCCCGTCGCGAGAACCACTGGACTTCTCTTCTCGGAGACTCCGCCTGCGACTTCCCTCGCTCGCAAATCGCTCCCGGCGCTCGTCATCTGCTTTGTGTATGTTCTAAGCCCGACCCACGTAACCTCGGCGATCGTTTTCCGTCGAGGCATTCAAGCACTCGACCTCTGCACCGCTGTATGCTGCCGATCCCTTTTTTTTTCTCTTTCTGCCATAACGCAGCCACCCCGCTTTTCTTCGCTCCGCTCCCTCCGCTTCGCTATCCCTCATGGCGCGACCAAACGACCGCACTCCAACCCCGGCTCGACCCCGCCCCAAACATGACAATCACCTCTCTTCCCCACGTCCCTCGCGGACTTCTTGCTGTCCGAACTTCGATGCTACATCTTCGCAACGCGTTCCCGCTCCACTGATGGCCTGCCGTTCCAGATTCTACATACGCGCGTCAGCCGAACAACGGCGTCCACCTCCCGTCCTGAGACTCGGGCGGTACGCTGACCGCCTTTTTCTCCCACCGCCGTCCCGCCTCAAAAGTATAAAAGCAGCCCACACGGCGCTCAAACTCTCCAGAGCACCACCGCCCTCTTCACGACTACCACGAAATTCACTTCCAACGCCATGAAATTCACGATCAACTCCTTCACCGCCGTCGCCTGCCTCCTGGCTAGCGCCGCCGTCCAAGTCGCCGCGTCCCCCGTCGCCCTCGCTGCGGCGGCGGCGCGCGACGTCTTCGCCCCGCCGATCACCTCCCCTACCACCGGGACCGTCTGGCGCAGCGGAGAGACCCAAAAAGTTACCTGGTAAGGCTTTTTTTGGCTTCCTGCCATTCTATGACGCCTGTATTAATCTCTCGCTCCAAGGGACACCTCCGCCGCCCCGGCCAACATCACCAACCCCATCGGGTTCATCCTTCTCCGCAAGGCCGACGTCAGCACCCCACGTACGCTTTATTTATTCCCCCAGCGACTAGTACTGAAAATCCACCGCCGCAGTCATCCTCGGGCAGGGCTTCAAGCTCCTCGACGGGGAAGTCGAGGTCACCGTCCCGGACGTCCTCGAGGACTCGGACTACTCCATCGTCCGTGCGTGGCATTCCTCCTTCTCACCGTGGCACAACAAAAGCTGACGCTGCTTTCTCCCTAGTATTCGGCGACTCGGGCGACATCAGCCCCGACTTCACGATCGAGGGTTCTGGAATCGCCTTCTAAGCGTAGTACGATACACGATATGTTGGTACTCGAAACAAGGATTGGCTTTGACCTGCGTACAACTCCAGGCTCCTCTGCCTTTGTTTTTACCGAAAACTCTCGCCGAACTGCGCATTTTATCCAGCGTTTGGCGCACGGTTAGAAGTCACTAGAGCTGTTGCCCTCCATGACATCAGCGAGCTTTGCGGGTGCTTTAGTCGCCGGTGCTCGCTGAGCAGCTCGGGGCTTTACAGTAAAGCCACGCTGACGCGTGTTCACTCGCAGGTCTCGGAGACTCTCAGAGGGAAGGAAGTACTCGGATATTTCCCTAAACACTACTCTGGCCACGTATTCGCGACAAAGAGCCAGACAGACACTTCGATCAACAGTGTTGATGTAACCCTTGGATTCCAATGTACCTAATGATTCATTCTAATGCTTCTCCGCACCCCTCCCTACGGCTGGCCATCCTCCAGCATAGAACACCCGGGAGCCCTGGCCACCACGAAGTCTGCCTTTTCCCATTTCTCCCAACACGGAGCGCAGTAGCCAAGCTCCCCGGGGTTCAGTCGGGACCGACACTGTAAAACCCTCAGCGACGTGATGCAGTCAAGGAAGCGAGTACTCACCTTAATGTTATCTTCCTTGCAACGGTTGCACCTTTTGTCGTCATCTGACATTTCTGCTGTTCAGATTATTGCCTTTGCTAAACCATGGTGGGCCTTCTTATACCTCGGCACTTGCGTATACATATGCTAGCTAACGTCTACCTTTGGTCCAAGCCGACGGGCGAAGCCGGGCTCGTCGGCGAGTCGCTGTCAAACCATGAAAGGGTGTCCCGCACGCTCGACGCGCTTGAATTCCTTTGTCATTCGCTGCGGCAAGATCCCTATGGCGGGCGGGATCAGCGGATGGGGCCGGCTCCCGCTTCGAATCAGCATGCCCGTGGATGCCGCATTACTCTCCAAGATATTAGCGCTCTGCGAACACGGTGCGCAACACCCCGTCAACAAAACAAAGATCATTCAAGTTTGTCCATGCAATCATTGGTCCTGCGCTCCACTCGTGCACGCTTCTACCCAGCGCTACAAATACCATATTATCTGACCATTGAGTGCCAGCGCTGCGTTGACATCGGGCTCAAGGACCACTGGCAAGCAGGGCAAATCTCGGGAATCGTGAAAATTTGGGCGCCTCGGGGAAGAAATAAAGGTTGCGCATGTACAACCAACGAGTCGGTGGAGGATACTATCGCAGCGCAGTATACTAGTATACAAAGTTCATCGCTAGACGCTCTTCGCCATCGGAGACGTGAAGCTATCCAGTCCTTCAATCTCGCCCATGTCCGGTGAAGGACATTCCAGAATCGTCGTTCCAATCCGTCCTAGCAACTTTGTTCTCCCCGGTCCTGCCCAAGCCGACGTTCGCATGCATTGACGTGGTCCGCGATGGGCTGACCGCAGGTACAGTCTCCGCCAGGAATGGGATTCCCGCTCTGGTTCACCAGAGCATCGTTCTCCATGTCTGTTCGAGGTTAGCTTCATTCACTCGCAGAGACGCTAGCGCTGACAAGTTGAGGTATGCATATCGTGGTTGGGGCCGACACAGCTGCGGGGAAGACGACCTATATACCAGCTTTTGGAATACAGCTGCGTCCAAGTGTACGCGGAGCATATTGCGTATTGCGGGCGGCTATGTCTCCCGTGGACGGACGGAGCTGCCGCAGCTGTGTGCTGGCAATACACAAGTCGCCGAGTTTCGTCTTTGCCGCGGACCACAGAAGGGAACGCCGCGCTCGCCGGGAAGAACGAGTCAGAGTGGCTTTAGAGTGCAGTGAGCAGAAAAGGTTTGAAACGAATTGGAAGGGCACATATGTACATTTGGGACGATTCGAGCGAGCGATTCAAGCTTGGTAACCGCAGAAGAGAAGGAGCGATTGAACACATGATTTTCGGTAACATGAAATGTTCAAGCCAGGATGTTTGCCACAACATACCGCACATGTGCGGTCGTATCACTCAGACCGCTATGTGCGCAGCAAACGACCATCGGGTTGCTTAGCATCCCAGTTCAGAGACCGCATCGTTGAGCCTCTAGCCTCCGATGTAAACCTTCTTGCAATTGCTGGCGATGACCAAAAGCCCGGATACCGAAGCCCTGTGGCGACGAGTTTCCCGCCGATGTCGCTGAGCACACTGACACCTATTCCCCACAACGTCATTAAATTCGCAGCCTTCCCCTGGAGGACGAGCAACCGTCGCCCGTCGAATTCGGTGTACCACGCTTTGTTTATTCCCAGCAGTATTTGTAGAGTACCCCAACGGACGCCCTGGGGGGGAGCCAAACATGATTATCTGCCTCAGTCGTGAGTGTCCTTCCCGTCTGGCCAATTCTTGGAGCGTGCTGACTGTGCAGAATCGAACGTCCCGGTGAACGAGTTAATCAAAACCAGAGTCCGATGCACACAGTGCAGCCAGATCAATAGCTGGTTAGAGGACAAGAGGGTAGACTACCAAGATCTGAGGTGCAGTAATTGCGCCAACGTCTTGTCCAATGCCCACTTCTTGGATGTAAAAATTGCCAAAAGACCACCTAGTAGTTAGCACAGTAGCCAAGTAACTCGCTGACATTAATGCCTCTTGCCCGCCCCCGCACCCACGCCTGCGCCAGCCATAGACGGCGCGCGCGGCTACATCAGCACGTCATCCGCATACCACGAGCTCGAGCCCGCGCATGCGCCTTCCCTATGGTACGCCGCAGCAGCAGCGGCAGCAGCGTTCTTCCTCTTTGTATTCTGGCACCGGTGGAGGAATACGAGCGCCTGTACACATATGGTTAGTTCTTAGGAAGGGAAGAGGAGCAAGACACGGACGAGAACAGCCAAGAGCGCGGTTCGGCGGAGATGGCGATCTTGGTTGTCGTCTAGAGTGAAGAAGAGTGAAGAGTCCGAGTTGGCGTTGGAGGAGCCTCCGGTGGTAGAACTCGACGACGACGAGCCCGAGTCCGACGCGTCGGAGCTGCTAATCCCCGCGCCGTACGTCGCCTTGATCACGTCCGCCGCATGCTCCGCAATCCCATACGCCGTCGCCATCGTATGCGCTGTCCTCCCCATCAGCACCAATCCCTCACCAAACAAACAAATCCACATACCAGAAACATGCATCGGAACAACCGACACACCCACCACCTTCAACACCACCAAACTCGTATCCACTATCCACCACCCCGCCCATCGCCCTTGGTATTATCCCGCACGTCCGAACAGGATGATACTCCGTCCCGGCCCTACTCCGTATATACGCGTCCGCGTCCTTACTCGTCGCGACTCCCGGGCCCGCCTCCCCCCCCATCATCGGCGCAGTCGCGATGATGCCGCGCGTGTACTCGAGCGCGGAGCGCACTACGCCGGTCGTACGACACCGAGGGGTAGTTTAGGTTGATTGTGGGTGGAGCGAACACGGAGGGGGTGTGATGTTAATGTAGCCCCACGAGAACGGGTGCTGCAGGCAAAATTGGATGCCAATCATCCCGGGGGCGGAGCCTAGGATGTTGAAGCTGCGTACGAGTCAGCAGGCGCGTCGCGAAAGGAAGAAACTAACACACATAAGCTCGACTGCCGGATAGTCTCCGCCCAGTCTTTGAAGATCGTGTACTGCGCCTTGGCCCCCGCCTCGACTGTCGTGTCCATCGCTGACGCAGACGCCGACGCCGCCAACGCCGCCGTTGTATCAATCACCGTCGCCCACGACGACGCGCTCGTGCCCATGAGATGGGTCGTCGCCGGGTACGCCGCGAGTCGCCTCGTTCCAGTACGTCCCCATCCCCGTCCCGTTCACCTTCGACATCGCCAGCTCTTCGTCCCAGAGGGCCGGATCGTACTTGAGCGCCGCCCAGGTGTCGTTCGTCGTCGCCTGCATAGACAGCGATTCGAAGACTTGAGGGCACGTCAGCGGGAGAACGTGAGGCACGCGATACAGCCTCACGCACGATTGTCTTGGAGGCTCTGACCCTCTCCCGGAAGATCGACGACGCTATCGATGCCGAGGTCGGGGACGAGGGACTTGGGGTAGACGCCGGAGAGCTGGAGAATCTGCGGGGACTGGGGACCCGATGACGCCGCCGCTGGGCAAGGTCAGAACTAGCACCATAGGAAGAGCGGAGGTATGCTAGAATGACCTCCTTGGCGGCGTTGACTGTGCAAACCGTCCCGACGCGCTCGCAGCAAACGAGACCTCACCTGCGCCGGCGCTTCCGCTCGTCGGATGTACCCCGCGTTAGAGTCGCTGCGGCCGGAGTTGGAGGGCCCCATAATGGATGGGACGCCGGCGTTAGTTCCGTGGGCCGGGTCTAGGAGATGCTGAGGCAGAGGTTGACCATCGTCGGTATCCACGTCGAGCTGCGAGAACTGGAATTCGTTTGGATAGGTCCGTCGGATCCATGGGTGCTCGAGTCGTGCGGCCGCCAGAACGTCGACGCGTGCCGACATGGGCGGGAACGTCTCGGGCTACATCGCCGTCAGCGCCGACACCGACGCGCTCCACGCCACGCACCTTCTTGATGTACCTTTGTATCGTCTCCCATCCCCAGTCGACCGCGCCCGACACGCAGTCGACGGCGCCCGCCCCGGAGCACGTTCGCTGTAGCGATGCCGACACGCCGTCGTGCAGTGTGTTCCACGCATTGTCCTCCGCTTACCCGACACCAGAACCGCCGTCCGTGGCCAATGAGCCGCCCGGGACCTTCCCTCGTGGCCAATGCCGCGTCGCGTCGTTCGCGCTCGTCTGCGCTACGGTATACGCCCGGTCGTTCGCCGTCCCCGTCAGCCCGTTGAGGTACGATAACCCTGCGCAGCGTCGTCAGCTCCCCGCGGTGACCGTCCCGCCGAAAACCACTCAACGGTACCGCGATCTGCTCCGCCATCCGAGCCCGCCTCGATGACGGCCACAGTAACGTTAGCCACTCCGCCAGGCGTCCCGCGAGCGCCAGCCCCGCCGTCCGCCTCCCGCCACCACAAAATTGAAGGTCTTGCCTTGGTCTTCGGTTGTCTGCAGCTCGTGACGCAAGCTGCCCGCCGCCACGGCCCAGAGTCGGGCAATACCGGATGGGCGGGTATAGGTTCTGCTGGCATGCCCGGGTACCCGGGTGTTGTCGAGGAACGGAGCAAATCTAGACCGGAAACCGAAAACCCATCAACAACGCGACCCGCTTGATGCTCGACCTCGACCAGACCGACCGCACAAACCTGGCTACCCGCCTCTGCCCGTACCCAATTGTCTTAAACACTAACTTCTCGCTGCCCGCCTCCCCTCAATGGCGCTCTGCGCTCGAATCGAACTCTCCGGATTTTCCGAACGATACACCTGCTAGCGCTACGGATAGACTGGGAAACTCGGACTGGCGGCTACACAAATCAGCTAGAATTGGAAGATCGCGCGCAAGAGCTGCTCAGCAGAGACACTTTTACACGGACGTGTGCCAGGCAGAACCGCTACTACAAACCATCTATTAGCTCGTGCCTCTAAGCTGATCGTGCAACGGCTGACTCCCACAACGGCCGAGGAGTGAAAAATATATTATCTGACCATAGCAAAGCCCGCTCCCGCGGCTCAACAACAACTTGGTGCTGTACATACGGCGGGTGAGCGCGTTAACCTGCCGCGGGGGTCAGCTCGACCGCGGTGAGTGCTTCTCTCAGGTCGACGTCAAGTTGACGCTTGCAGGAGCACTATAACAAAACGGCCAACAGACGCGATATAATAGAACGGACAGCGTCATGAGCGGTCGTGCAACGTACAAAGGAAAATCGTCGACGTTAACAGAATGCTGGGGTCCCTCAACCACTCTCCAACCCCACAAAGTAGCTTATTCTCAGTGAGCCAGTCAATCCCCACTCCGCTCAACATCCGCGGTAAATCCCTGAGTTGGCAGATTGAACGCCGGGCGTCTGCGCTGTCGCCGTTGGTAGCCTAAGGCATTAAAACCCTTGCATTTAGGACCTCGCGCAACATTCACGAAAACCATGAGTACGTACTTCACACCACCAACCCCCCGCAACAGCGCTAATAATCCCCATCCCCGACAGGCGGCATGAGATGCGCCTCCCCGCAGTGCCGAGGGACCCAGTCCACAACTAAGAGCTCCCGTTATTGCAGCCCTCGTGCGTGTAACGAGTTCTGCCTTGTCGCGATACCTAAAGCTGCGCTGCGCCGCAACCCCAGATACTTGCGACGAATTCGGGTGCATCGCCAAGGCGACACGCAAAGGACCGCAGACGTTTTGTGACGACCGTGAGTCTCTGAATTAGCGCGCCGCGGTCCTAGTCTTGCTGTATTAAACCGAGCGCTGCCAGATATCTCCCGGTACTGGGGATAAAATATGGACTTACCGCAGTGTAACATAGACTGACTCCTTGCTGCATAGCAGATTGGATCCAGACGAGACGGGATTCCATGCATGTTTAGAATGCTCTAGCAGTAGCTGGAGCTTGAATGAGTCTATCTAATAAGCCTTGTACATCGAGAATAATCAACCAAAGTTCGGCGAGAGCAGCCCATACCTACTGCAAATGCCAGCCTGAGAAGTCAACCTCTGTCGCTCCGAACGACTGACGCATCGACGGGGACAGCAGGGAAACGAGGCGGCCCGTCAAGATAACCCGAGTAAGAAATTTAGGAAGAATACTCAAACCGTCTACGCAGGTCGCGCCGAGGGTTCAATCCGGTGATACAGCGCCGGCACCAGATCCTCCATCGCGATATCCTCCGCTTGCTGTTTCCGCGCCCCGCTTCCGAGTCCGCGACGGAGCTCAGTGCGAGAACGGGCGGCAGTGTGCGTCGGCGGAGGCCGAAGAGCCCGACACTGACGTCGGCGACGTCATCCACGACAACACGCGTTCTTTGTTGAGCATCGGGAACTCGTGACGGTGCAGCTAGTGTTTGCATGACGGTGCAGCTAGTGTTTGCATTCCATAGCGATGCATATGATGGCCTGCAGGGTTCGGCAGCCACGAAAGCATCGCATCCATCGTCGAGCTCATCGCCGTTGGGGACATGGGGGCGGCACCATCACCTGGCAGTGGGCGGTGGGCTGGGATGCGAGCGGGACGAGATTTGGATACTCTAGTTTTCGTTGATGTACACCTCAGCGAGCGAAATCGCCAGTCAAAGGAGGATGGCCGTCAAAAACAAGTAGCACGGTCCCAATTCGGAAACATCCTCCCACGCCTCCTGTCCAGCTTGAACCGCGCCGAGTCGTTCTTCGTCTCCACCGCGTGCATGCCGTCGCACTCAAAACTTTCCCCTCATTTCGCCGCCCATCTCTTTCTGTGCCCTCAAATCAAGTGCTCTAGCCTCAAACGCCCAACCAAGTCATTACGCATTGAAACGATAATCCCAACAAAATATCTGAGGTCCTTCTGCCGAATATCCGGACATTCGAGCACATACAGCTACGGATTAAACTTGAGCTCGGACTGGCGCACAAATGTATGGAATCGCGCGACAGACCTATAGTTCGGCTGCGGCGACGAGCTAAAAACCGAATCCCGCTCCCGCGGCTCACGAAAATTGTGGTGCTGTACGGCGGGTGAGCGCGTCCATCTACTGCGGGTAAGCTCGACCGCGGTGAGTGCCTCTCTCGATTGAAATTCGACGTCAAGTCGTCGCTGGCGGCACAGCCAACGGACGCGATGTAGAGTACAACGAGCAGCGTCATGAGTACGCGCGTCCCGGGCCCTCCGAGTCGCAGAATAAACCGTCTCACTCACACAGGTAGCCAACATTCTTCAGCAGGTCACAGTCAATCTAATTTCGGTCCTGCACCGTAGTTTTGCACCCTGGAGAAAATCGTCGCCGTTTCGGTGACGCTAGAATGCTGGGACGCCTCAACCACGTGCACTCTCCAACCCCACAAAGTAGCTTACTCTCAGGGATCCAGTCAAACCCCGCCACAATTCACCGCGCGGAACACGTCTTCCGCGGTAATCGATAATCCTTGAATTGGCGGATTGACCGCCGGGCGTCTGCGCTGTCGCCGTTGGCAGCCCAAGGCATTATAACCCTTCCATTGACGACCCCGAGCGACATTCACCGTTATCATGAGTATGTACTTCACCAATACTGCCGCGCTAATTCCCATCCCCGACAGGCGGCTTGCAATGCGCGACCCCGAACTGCAGATTCACCCGAACCACAACCAAGAGCTCCCTTTATTGCAAATATGGTGTGTAGCCCAAGTTCTGCCCTTTCGAGATTTCTATTACTAAGCTGCGCCGCAACCACAGATGTTTGCGACGAATTCCGGGTGCATCGCCAAGGCGACGGAAAAACGACCGCGGTCGTATTGTGACGAACGTGAGTCTCCAAATCAGCGCGCCGCAGTAATATGAACCGCTGTGCAGATATCCACCTGTACTAGAACAAAATATAGACTTACCGCCGCGCAATTATAAACATATAATGTAACGGTCGCAGCCATGATAATTAAACTTGGCCGTGGGTACACGGCGGCCGAAATTTAAATTTTTCCGTGGGCCCGTCGTGGGCTGCGCCTCCCCACGCCCCTCGGCAAACTCGAACCGCGCGAGGCGCAGGCGGAGGAGCGTGTCGGGGTCGGCTGGGGCCGCGTGGGAGATCCCCCGGGATCTTCAAGTTGAGCAACTCGGAGGGCGGATCGTACCAGCCGTGGTAGAGCGAGCGGACGTGGCTCCGCGGGATGTCCTCCCGCGTTTGGATCCATGCGGTTTCGATGAGAGCGTGGAGGTACGAGAGGTCGCGTAGGCTAAGAGCGGATACTAGAGCTCGGGGATGTGCAGGACATGGACGAGAAGCCGGGGAAAAATACCTTCTCGCGCGCGTCGGTTCGCCGCACAAATTCTTCCTATGGCTCTCCCGTCAGTCGCTGCGCTGGCAATCGCGCGAGCAGTAATACGACTCCCTGCATCCGCTGCACCATTTCAACTCTGTCTTGAACGCGATTCTGCAGCACTGGGAGGAGATTTGAAAACGGACGCAAAGACCCAATCGCTCACCGGTACCTCGATATTATCGCACGCTCCAAACCTGCCCGCCTGTAGGTTCCCGCTCCGGTAATCCTCCTAATGCTGCACTGGCGCTCCGACCTGCAGCCCAACGAGATACTCCCACCGCTCGACGAGCGCCGGCGAGCGAAGCTTGTCCTCCGGCCGCGGACGCTGCGCCTGCGCCTTGACGATCGCAGCATGCAGGGGCGGCACAACAGACGCGTATGTACACCGTCGCGCACGGGAGGTACAGCCCGCAGGAACGCGCCGACGTACTTCCCGACCTGCCTCTGCACGTGCGGGCCATCGACCTTGCCCTCCCATGTACTGATTACACAACAGCAACACGCTGATCAGGTCGTGCTCCGTGTTGAGCGCCTGCCGCATGCGGATGTGGAACGGGAACTCGTTGAGAGGCTGTCGAGCGTGGTGAGGAACACTGTGATTACGGCGAAGTCGGCACCGGGTTCGGGGCGGCGGGCGAGGGACCTGGGAGGCTATCGCGCGGAGGAGGATGGGCATGCAGCCGGCCTCGATGAGCGCCTTGCGGAAGCCGCGATGGACGTGCGGCGGGTGGCTGGAGACGGAGTGAAGACAGAGCGTCGCGGGGGCAGCACTCGCAGGGGGGGCGTTTCCGCCGATCGGCGGGACACGCGAGGGTCATCTAGCGCAGGATCGCGTGTGCCAGCGCCGCAGCTCCGCCCGCGCCTTGGATGAGGCATTCCCGGAAGGTGGTGTCGGATTCAGAGGAGGTGATGCTATCGTTCGTGTAGAGAAGGACGACGCCCGAAATGTACTGCAGCGCGTTCGTGTTGCCCCATGCGCGGCCAACAAGCTCGTAGACGCCCGGCGCTCATGACTGCATCCAGCTCTGGTACACGCTTGCGGACTTCCCAGAGCTGTGAGAGGATGCACGTCGCCTGCGCGTAGAAGTACTCCACGGGGTCGAGTTCCTCCTCGGGAGTGGGAGCGGGCCCTAGCGATGCTTCGCTTGCAATGGCAAATGCGGGTGCGCAATAAACGCGATCGACTCCCAGAGGCGAGGCCAGAGCTGCACGACATCTCCAGGCGGGAGAGTGGGCGCGCTGCGAGAATTGCGGCAAAGGCGGCGATGGAGCAGAAGACCTGCCCGAGGACCGCCCCGATATCCTCCGGGTCAGCAGGATCAACCGACTCTCGCGCAGTGTCCTGCAGTACCTTTGAGGGCATATAAGGACCAGGACAGCGGCACTAACCCGTAGGTTGGCTGGTAGCCGCCGCCTGCAGCGCAACGTCGACTGACATGACGGCAAATGGAAAAGCGCGTTTTTTGACAGTTACCAAAAATGGGAATTTCATCATGCAAGTTGTACCACAGACATGCCGGTTATAATCCAGAGAGCCTCGTGCCTTCCAAACACGAATAACATGTCAAAAATACCCTACAAGGTACCCTGAACGGAATTTGGCAACCACAACATCCTTGCATTGATCAAAATGCTACAGTAACCGGCCCAATCTACTTCACTTTTGGGGTCCATTTGGGTCCTTGTTCTTACAATCTGAACAGATGTTTGTCCCCCCTGCACCATCGCCAGTGTCCCTGGTGCAATATTCGCATCTGCCCTGGTTTACGGGCCCCTCGCCATCTCGTAGTTTGTCAGTAGCAGTCGTGCAGCGGGACGGCGGAGACATGCGCTTACATTTGAAGAAATCGGTGCCTTGATAAAACATGTTTGCTGAGACCTGGGAAGTGATTTTGAGCGGTTCGGTCTAGGGCTTTTATACTGGGCAAAGGCTTCTGCATCCGAGTCGTTGCTCGCGTGTTCGCGGTGCACCCGCCTATCCGCGAGCGGAACTGTCGGATATGATGATGGGCAATATGAACAACCCTGCGATGATCATAGCACAGAAGGTTGTAGTCTCGGGACGTTCTAGGGCGGCCCGCTCCGCAGCCTCCGCTACGCGGAGCTTCCGAGATTAAGAAGGTTGTAAAAAGAATTCATGACCTGGCTCCAACTACAGACTTGCTGCGGGGTGGATACTCCGCCTGGCAGCATTATCTGCTCTTTAGACAATTCCTCAACACTGTTAGTAAGAAATGGATTCAGAGCCTTCACATAATCTCGTCCAGGTACCAAGAATTCGTTCCGCTGGGGTCTATCTGAGTCCAGGGTAGTCGCTGACAGGCAAGCGGATTTGTCGTACTGTCGGCCGGGATCATTTGCATCACAAAAAGGGCTGTTGTGCTTGGAGGAGGGGCTGGCCGTGGATTCTCGAGATATCCATCAATCCACAGACATCAGAACTGTCTGGCGGGGAAATGCTAGTTAGTGTTGCCGTCAAGGGAGTTCAAGCTGACCTCGAGCTGCCGGATTGGGCAGCTCGCTGTCAGCTCGACACCGCCCAGAGTGCTGAGATTTGCATAAGTTTCAAGAACGGCTGACGCTCGCGCCTTGCTTTACCCTCACCGACAAAATATTAGCTCAAAGAAATTTATCCCAACAGCAATAACATGACTTGGACACCCATCCATGTTGTTTATAATTGCAATTTACTTGCGGATGGTACAGAACGAGCAACTCTGCGCCATCAAGCTAACCATCAAGGTGTCAAGCCGAGGCCAGCTCGAGCTACCATATTGGGTGCGAGGCGAGATCAGCTCGCCTCGCGTGCATTTTAGCTCGCCTCGGCGGCAACACTAATGCTAGTCCATACAATACTGTAGCATTTCATTCAATTCACGCATACAAAATTTGCAACTTGTAATCAGCCTAATGAGGCAATTACCGCGATCAAAATTCATCAAGATCTTTTGATTTTCTGTTTTGGGAGATAAATTCTAAGATTTCCATGTGACATAGCTTGAATTTTTCGCAGAAAATAAGGCTGTGACGCGTAAGATACAAATTCAACAAAATGCTGCAGCATGTTAACGCCAAGCACTAGTTGATTCAACTCGGTGCCTGCATAATTTACCATTGACATGGATTAGCTTCTTCGCTAGAACTTGTGCCGGTAGAAGCCCAAACATCATTTCTATATTCTCCGAATACGCTGTAGGGAAATGCCGTGATTGCTCAATATGCTTGTACACCAATCTTTGGGGGCTAGGTTTTATTGTTGGAAAAAGGACCCCCAGAGAACTCCCGCTGATCCAGACAATTGATTGAAAAGAGAATTGCCTGCTGCAAGGGCATATACTACGGACACGTAGACCACCTATAATATTTCGAGATTTACACAAATTTCTTCCAGCAGACTCGGGAAGTAATCTTTTTGACTGCCCTCAGCAGATCTGCTTATATAATATTGCACGGCAGCTTGAAAAAGCAGTGTTGCCTGTAAGTTTGCTTCAAGTTGATGGTAAAAATACAGCTGGCCCTATCACAAGCCCCCCCAATATCTCATTTTGGGTGGCTCATTTCTGCTATCACAAGATTTATCGAGGCTCTTACTAATCAACTTCCTTTTTGGGGGCCCACCTTTGCCCACATAGCACCAACTTGACGTTTGTGAATGTTTAATTCGAATGAGCTCTGGGGCCGTGACTCTCCTCAAGCTTCCCAATATCGTCCCACACAGATTGGCCCTCACACTGTAAATCCTGAAACGTCAGCTGGGCCGACAGTGAAGCTGACAGAAGTATATCAGTTCAATCTGAAATGTGCCGTGAAAATACTATTTTGACCTAACCATTCGGTGGAAATTTACCATATAGGGGAATTTCACATGCTTTTAGATGGCCTCAAATCATTATTTTCAGATTTATTAGAGCACTTCAGAAGAAAATTGGAAGGTTCAAAAAAAGACAAGGACTGAATGGGAGTGGAGCTCCCTTGGCCAATGAGCAGGCTCAGATGGTATATTTTTCGAACTTCAAAAAAAAAAAATGCATCTGAAGTGCTCTATTCTCAGCCAATGCAGATAAAATTACAATCAAATTCATCGTCAGCGCCGGTGAAATTTCCGAATTCACAGTGTGCTTAGCTGGTGCATGGTGGGGTCATTTTCTTTTTCTTTATCTTTTCTTCTACTTCTTTGGCTTCTTTGGCTGAAGCCATGAACTACAGCATATAAATGAGCCTTGGCACTGTGTACAAAAGAGAAAAAAATCGCAATGCTAATTGCGTTTAAGGTTTGAACAACGAAAATAATGGGATATTTCAGGGCTGCCCAGTTTTGCA
Source organism: Mycena kentingensis (nom. inval.) (assembly GCA_014461125.1). Classification (NCBI taxonomy): domain Eukaryota; kingdom Fungi; phylum Basidiomycota; class Agaricomycetes; order Agaricales; family Mycenaceae; genus Mycena; species Mycena kentingensis (nom. inval.). The sequence continues at coordinate 79,229 of JACAZG010000012.1, forward strand.
CATATAAATTCAACAAATAATGGACCTTGATTTCTGCTCTTATTGGATGGAAATAACAGTTGAGAACCAGGCACTGACTGACTTTCCATAAGTAATATAGTGATACAAAATCAAAAGGTACTACCATATATGGTAACCCACTGATGGCACCCCTCATTGGCAAAACTGGTAATAATATATGATGTTGTCATGCCATCAGTGATGGACATGAAACTTGATTGGTGATCCACCAAGATGGTAGTACCTTTTGATTTTGCACTGTATATGTAACATTTTCTGTATTTTCGGCGGTTCCATTTTTTTTTCTTGGACAGCTCGCAGAATCTTCTGGGCCATAGGCACGCAGTACGCCGTCTTACATAGAGGATGTCGCGGGTTTCCAACGCGACGGAAATTGCCCTTTCTGGGACCGTGACGCGGGTCGGTGGGCGCAGAACACGCGGGTGAGGAGGAGGGTCCGTCATGGTGGGTCGTGTCAAAGGCGTCACGCGTGGGCAATACAAATTTGGCTCCTTCTCAATGTACCTTGGCTAGCAATCGCCGACTAGACCTCCACCGCTCGACAGACCGCTCCCGAGAAACATTGAATAGCTTCCTTATTCTACACGCATTCCTGCTTCAAGTTCAGCTAACGGCGACAAGTGTTATTTTGAGACCAGAGCTTCGGCGAGGACGCTACGCCACGCCATGCGTGAAGTGTGCCGTCGCCGCATGCCTCGCAGCCGTCAAGCCTCTTCTCTCCCCACCATGGCCTGCCCCAATACCGACATTTCCGGCGTCGGCGTCCGCGTGGCGACCTACCTCCAAAACCTCCTCAGCTTCGTTCCTGCCTTTGCTGCCATCCTCGACGACCACAAAATCAGCGCCGTCGAAGCTGAGTTCATCGAGTCGCAGTCTACCAACATTCTCATCACCGCTTTCGCGCTTCTGCTCTCGGCGATCGCCCAGACGAGACAAGCTGCGGGTAGCCTCGACAATTACCATCTCGCGCTGGTCCTCAACCTGAGCTGGATGAACAACACAAACTGCTTCGTCTACCTCCTAGTGCGGCTTCATCGCGCGGGCGTCGTAGGCAGCGGCGTTGCGAAGAGCGCTGGATGGAGGGGGATTGTGCGCAGATGGAAGCAGCGGGGGCTGTTCGACCGGCCCGTCCTCATCGGCACGCTACATCTATCGCTCATGGGCGCCGTCGGGCTCTGGCTGTGGACGGATCCGCGCAACTTCGGCAACTCGCCTTCGTGCGGCGGAAATCCCACTCTCTCGCTATTCGGCACTCCCATATCGTTGATGTCTGCTCGCCTTCGACTCGCGTCTCTTGTCGTTTACGGACTTCTTGCGCTACCCGTCGCAAACGTCGCCATCCCAGCCTCTCTGCTCCTTATCCCGCGCTTCCTTGTCGTGGGGTATGCGGATGTGGCGGGTGTGACAGCGGTGTGACAGCTGATGGCATACCCCGGGGTAGCGCCCAGCCTCTGCGATCGGTCCTGGCCCCCCGATACCGCCCCTGGCTCGATCGTACCAAGCTGCTGGATAGGTAGAAAAATACACACATTTTCCGCGACCGTTTGGGCACATTTTGTCCATGTTTGGCTCGGGAGGTGTTCGGAGCTCGGAGCGGAACAGCTTCTTCGGACCCGACCCGCCCTTCCGTCGCCGACGCCGTCGCCATGGATGTCCTCTCCCACCAGCCTGCACCCGCTGCACCCCCACCCCTCACCGAATACCCTCGCACTGCCGGCTCTTTGCTGCCGCTTGGCCTGTCGCTAGCTGCACTCCGCACAGCCAAGGGGCAGCAACTCAAGCTCTGGGCCACGGCCACCAATGAACGGATTGCGCTGCTCGGAGATGGGAAGAAGAGAGGCAAGGGTGGTTCTCCTGAGGGATACATCCGCAAGAGCGTCAAGGTGGAGGACCTGCGTACGGCGCTCGCGCGTCATTATGAGTGGGACCTGTCGGTGTCGGGCAGCGTCGCGACGACTGCGCCACCTACACTCGACCAGGATATACTCGACCGCGGATGGGACTCGTTTGTTGAGCTCGGGAAGGAGTGGACAGCTGCGGGGAAGGACTTTAGGCTTGTCCGAGACAATACAGGCGCGCGACAGAGGTTTTTCACTTTGCCGTCTAACCCGCACTTTTAGCGACAAACTACACCAATCCGATGCTTGCTATTGAAGGGGACACTCAGGACGCGTCGAGAAATACGTCTCCAGTGCGTCGCAGTGGATTCCGACTTGTAACCAATACTCAGTGTGTACAGCTTGCTACACCCTTCGCCGCGATGCCTCCCCGTCCGCTACCAGCTGCGCCTACCCGCGAATCTTCATCTTCCCCACCCGTTGCTCCCCAACCCATGTCCTCAGATCCGCTCGCTTGCTCTGCTTCGGCGCCGCCCGCCCTTGTCAATACTCTTGCCAACAACATCCTCGAGCTCCCGCGCTGCGACGATCTCCCCGCGTGCATCGCGCAGATGGAACGCGAGCCCTCCATCGTCCAGCAGATCGAGGACGCGTACGGCCCCAAGCAGGGACGACAGGCCAAGCCGGAATGGCAGCACTTCGCGAACCCCATCTCGAAGCGGAAGCGCGTGTTCAGAGTCTTGACGGAAGATTTTGGCGGCGACAAACAACGGTTCTTCGGCTTCTTCACCAACGAACTGAAGCGGAAGCGCGCGGTCGGGAACGAGAGCGCGGGCGAACCTCCGGTGTCATACCGCGCATTTCGACTTGTCTCGGAGGCGGTGAGCTGGTGCAAGCGGGATGTAGGGTTGGAGAGGCAGCTGGAGGAATATCGGGACGAATTGGGCGGGTTCTCGGAGGAGCAATGGCGCAAGAAGTGGGTTGGGAAGAATGACTGGGAAATTTGGCGGGCTCTGGGGAAGGAACGCTACATAAACAAAGTCCCCAAGTCCACATAGGCTCTACTTGTAGTTTTCTTTGTCTTTCACCTTGTGCAGAATGTCCCAGTCTAATTATACTGCCAATTGGATATTTTGGAACTCAATCCAGTATGCCCAATTGGAAGTATTGGATACGGCCAAATGGATGTTTTGGAATGTTGCGCCGAGACGTCCAACCAACCATTTTGGATAATTCCAATCGCATGTTTTGGACCCTTCGGAAACAAGACAAAGGAATTGTATTAATGGTTCTTATCATACTCGTGCAGGAACTCGTGGTTGTCATTCGGAGAATAAAGGTAGCGGAACATTGTCGCCGCTTCAACTTGCGACCAGCCACCCCAGGCTGCGATCTGGCCGAGAGCCCATCTCTGAACCTTGAACCTATACTGACAGCCACCACGCCGGAATGAATGGGTCCCGTACAGCGCCCAGGAGGCGTAGGCCAGCTCTTGAAGATCCTTATGGAGTGCGCGGCTCAGGACGGCGGCAGTCTTGAAACCAAAAGTCAATACAAACAACTTGGGATCACGGTAGCAAAACTCACAATGGGTTTGTCTTGCATCACCGCGCCGGCTGCGTTGATACGCAGAAAAAGAGGGCCAGACCGCACAACATTTTGAGTCTGATAGAGAGTTGCGAGTAGGATCAACGCTCGAACAGGGCATATTTTCGGATCCTTGTCGTTTGCCCAGAGCTTCCAGGAATGTTTCACACCCTCCGGGGCATTTTTGCGGACAAACATCTTGACAAGAAAGCAGTCACCTACAAAATCAGTCGAGGTACAATTCAGAATACCAAAACTCACGTTCATGCGGGCGTTTCTCAATGTTCTCAAACCGCAAATTAACAACTTCATCAATGCGCAGCATGAGCAGCCACGCCATGAGATACGAGACCTGCAAAAGTTTTATTTTTATTTTTATTTAGACGCAGAAAGAACAAAGAAAAAGAGGACAGACGTAATGAACAACAGCCGTGCGGCGCTCCCCCGAGTGTGCCGCCTGTCTGACCTACACATTTGTCGTAGAGGGCATGCATGTCCTCCACATTGAGGGCGCGGGCAGATGTTGATGCCTCTCCAAGTTTAGCCTTAGTCTTCTCCAGGCCGACCATGAAGTTGGAGACGTGGCGTGAGCGCGTCGGAAGACCACACCTATATTTTGAACCACAAACGTCCATGAAAACTGTTAACCAACACACACAAAATTACGCACCATCTATTTCCTTCCAGACGCCAGTCGATGGATGTTTCGGCAGATTGTAGCTGATGATACCAGAGGGATAATGCAGCACGAGTGGAAACAGCTGTTGCAAGCTAGAGGGAGTTGTGACGGAGGGAAATGTCGGTACAACATTACTGACCTTCCTACCCTCGAAACCCTGGTCGACGGGACCACATTTCTGCGAAATGAATTCGGTAATATCGGATGGTGAGTTTTCCGTAATTTTATCGGCCTTCCAGTTTGCATTGCGGCTCCAATGGAAACAGATGAAGTGAACGATGATGCTGTTTTTTTTTTCAGTCAAGTACGTCGCGAGCGCGCGAGAAGAAATTCAGCCAAAGCACTCACCGAATATGGCCGTCGCGAGTACCTTGTGTGATGTTTGCATTAACCATTTCAGCGGCGAATTTGGTAGCCTTTGTTTCCGCTTCGGGCTGATCTCCGGCCGGGCCGTTGAAGACTTTGTGGACTAGTGCTCGGGCGATTGAGATGAGCTTGCGTTTGTCGTGAATGAGATCGTCGGAGAAGTCATCAACGGAGCTTGAAATGACATCCTGCATGCGGTCGGGCTGTAGGAATTCGTCGGAGTCCTCGAGTTCTTCAGCGTATTGCGCGTTATCGATCTACAGGTGTGAGCGGGAAGATGAGCAGTCTACCCAAGCTGGATACTGGTACAGTACCTCAGCAGCAGTGGGCGCAGGGCCAAGCGGGGAAGACGATGGGTCGGGCGGCAGCTCAGACATGGCGGAAGGCAAGGGAGAGGGAAAAGAGGGGCAAGGTTGACTCCATCGAGACATCTGTATGTACATTCCTACAAAACTGCGACTAAGGACCGTAAAAGCGCGTCACCGACGCGTGCCGCGGACATATAACGGCGCAACAGCGCAGTGAGGGAACGGACAGAGAGGGATGCGGCGACGCGAAGAACGACGCGTATCGAGAATAGTGGAGGTGTGTGGAAGGCGAGGGTGAAATCGAGGAAAAGGCGCGTCGAGAGGATGACTGTTATGCCGCATGAACGAACGAGCGACTACAGAGCTGCGTAGAGTCGAAGAGGTGAAGATTACACGGAGGGAGGGCTCAGCGCGTCGAGAATGGCGGAGCGGAAGCATGGAACGGACCTCCGAGCAGCGTGAGAGTGAATACTACAGCCTCGGGTACAAACATGGACAAACGGGGGCGGCGTCGCGCGTACTCGGTGCCCGAGGCCTTCGCGAACGTGTCGGCCGTCATCGAACACAGCGGCGGACCTATTACGCGAGCATTATGAGCGACGGGGAGAGTTAAGATTTTGGCTTGCCAAAATGGCTTGGCCCTGCGCGGATTGGCTTTTTCTGGCTTGGCTTGGCTTTTGGCTGGGGATCAAAGCCCAAGCCAGACAAGCCGGCTTGTACTGCCATTCCGTCGGCTTGGCAAGCCATTCCGCTGCGGGGGGAATATGTTAGGGTGACCATATTGGCTTTTTTGTGGCAATAGGTGGGGATTTGGTGTGTTTACCAGGGATTGGGTCCGCGGAGGTGGGGTTGCAGTCCTGCAGCTACCAGAGTCACCGGGGGAGTACAGAGTAGCGCATAGATGAAGTTTGGACATGGGTGGGCATAAATTAGTGCTGAAAAGTATGCATGGCATTGATCTGGTGCCCCTTTGGGGTTCATAGTCTCGATAATTCTACTGTCAGCCAGCGAACAGGCAGAGGGGAAAAGTTGATGCATTTGATGGCATCATTTTCGGATTATGATACACATATGCAGTAACTTCAATGACCTTACCTTCTATATTGATTGGGAAGAATTGATGTATTTGATGGCATCAAATTTCAGTTTAAGTCACAATGCTGTAGCCACTTCAGTAACCTGTTGTGTTCTAGTTGTTCACATCTCAAACATGAAATTGATCTGATCTGATGCCATCAAATTCTGAGAGCACTTAAGTTTGATACTTGCAAGGCCACCTACGCATGCTAGGATTTCATCAGGAGGTTAGTTCAACAGTGGGATGTGTTTAGCACAAACTTCAACATGGTACCACTAAGAAGAAGCTTGCAACTCGACGCCCCCAACCTCCAACACCGATGCACACCGCCATTCACCTCAATACATACACTCCCCGACATGCTGCGGTGCTTTCCATCCCCGCCCCAGCGCAATGCTACAGATGTAGTGCTGTTGCCGTACCGTCGCCCTGCCCGCCAAAATTTAAACCCGCTCGCGACGCTGTCCCCCCCATATTCAGCATAAAACCTATTTGATTACCTACCTACTCCCGCCACTGCACCCTCCAGGCCCTGAAGTATCACCCAAACTCACCCCAAGCCGGCGCAAGCCAATGCCCAAGCCCATCAAAGCCCAAGCCAAAATGTCGGGGCTCCTGGCGGGGGCAAGCCAAGCCAAGCCAGTTTGGCACGCCAGCGTGAGAAGTCTCGAGCGACGGGCACGGAAATGCGGGGTTAGATGGCGCACCGGGAGTCGGCCGAAAGGCCGCAGCCTACCCCATGCGAGCCGATAGCTTAGAGACTCATGGGGTATGCCTGCGGTTGTGAGGCCTGTTGTGCGCCGCGTACCCCATGAGCCTCTAAGGCGCGTTAATCTTCTCCGCCACGCGTCACACTGTGTTCGCAGGCCCGATATGGAACCGGCTGAGCTCCCGCACCAAAGATCGACCGTCTGACATATTCGGCCGTGAGCTCTTTCTCGAGCCTCTTGACCGTGAGGCCGTCGCCGCGCGGGCTCGCTCTGTACGCGAAAACGTAACCCTCGCTGCCCTAGTGTCAGCGCTCCTGCTTTATGGCGGTCAAAGTGGGGAAAAAATAAATCCCCCCCGATTTTGCATAAAACACACTTTCCCCCCGCCCTTTTCGGTTTATTTGTGTATTCCCCGCTGCTTTGACGATGTGCACAAATCGGGGGGATTTCGCCTCATTTTTGAAATCCCCGCCTTTTTTTTTGGCCATGAGCAAATCCCCGCCTTTCTTTGGTCATGACCGAATCCCCGCCTTTTGTCACCATGGCTCGAATGCCACCGTTTCTCTTGCTGTCTTTGGATTTGATGAACTGATTGCCATCAAAATACCATCTGAGGCATTTATCAGTAGCTTACCAAACAAAGACTTATTGCTTGTGGTGAGACAATTAAATTGATGGTTTGATCTCCCATCAAAATGTCTTTCATCAAAGGCTTCACCTGATAACACTTGGTTTCCTGCCCTGTCCTTGCCGCTGCCTTCACTTGAGATAAGAAACATCTAAGGTAAATTGATGGGTCTACAGAAATATTTGAAGCTCTAAGTTGACTCATTAGTCATTAATGGTCGGCCGCCACTAAACTCCACTGGGTCAATGCCTGTACAGTCTGCAAAGTCAAATGAGTTTGCTGTGTGTTTCTGCTCTGTGCCCACATTTCAAATACATATCAGATGATCAAGAGGACGTGAACCTACCTTTCAACTCAACCTGAAAGCAGGCAGGCAGGGGGATGGCCGTGCTTTTGACGCGGTAAGGAAAGGCGGGGATTTGGTCACAACCAAAAAAAGGGCGGGGATTGGTCATGGCCAAAAAAAGGCGGGGATTTCAACAGTTAGGTGAAATCCCCCCGATTTGTGCACATGGTCAAAATGGCGGGGAATACACAAATAAACCAAAAAGGACGGGGGAAAGTGTGTTTTATGCAAAATCGGGGGGGGATTTATTTTTTCCCCACTTTGACCGCCATACCTGCTTCTCCTCGCACTTAACCTCGTCTTCATCATCGACACCGAGCTCGCGATCCGGCAGAACGAACCCGGGCAGGAGGGCGCCGACCAGGTTTGGACCCTCGGCCAGATCCTTCCCATGCTGCTCGTCGTTCTTCCTCTATATTCCCTCTGCACGTATCTTTGGCGCACGGTCTGTTGGCGCTTCCGCCCACACTCGGATCTGGGGCTCGCCATGGCTGGATTCCGGAAGTGGCAGGACGGAAAGGACTGGTTAGAAGTGTTCCGGTGGAGTCTCGTTCTTCGGGACACTCCCGGTGCGTCATCTGAAGAAGATACCGCTGATCAGTCCGTTACAAAATTCAAGTTCCCGCTCTGGATACACGCTGGCTATTCAAGGCGATCCGCGCAGATCAGCCACTGGTCGTCCAATTCCTCGTCGATCAAGTAGAGTGGGTCGATGCAAGCGGTAGGACCATCTAACGCCTTCCCGAGTGCAAGTTTCATAGATTGTAGATGAAGATGGTATCACAGCATGGACCTTGGCCATTGCGCTTGACAATAAAGTGATATACCGTGTATTGGAAGAACACGCGATCAAGCGTGGAAATAGAGGTTGCGTTCGCTAACTGCCGCGGCCAGAGTTGACCTTCATCCAGATCGCCTGGCGAATGTACTAGCTGATCAAACACAAACCAAACTGCTGCTGAACGCAGCCGGGCCCGGTGGAAATCGGGGGCCGGATTCTCTACTGGGGAAGATGGTTAGCAGCTTCAATAGTGCGCGGATTTACACCTATGCTAGAGGGTCGCTGAACGCGGAATTACAGGGGACTTGTTTGACAGCCCGGTTCTTCAACATGCCGCTGTATGGGGCGATCTTGAAATCTTCACCGCGCTTGTTGAGGCTGGCGCGAGAATTGATGCAGCAACAGGTCAGTGTACTCACTCGTTGATTCCGACCAGGACTATTGACCATCTGCAGACGTATTCGACTCCACGCCTTTACATATCGCAGCGGGCCACGGTGAAGCGGCTCTGGTCCAGTTCCTGGTTGTTGAGAAGAAAGCCAATGTGAACGCGCGAGGTAACAGAACCAAACCACCCTTCCAGCCTTTTTTCATGCAGAGCCCAGATGTTGATGGCGAGACTCCGCTGCATCGTGCCGCGTACGTTGGGTCGGCGGAGTGCGCTAGGATTCTCGTCGAGAACGGCGCAAGCGTGGAGTACCGCGACAAAAATGGTGATACTCCGCTCTACTTCGCCGCGCGCCGGGGATACTTGAACTGCATTCGCTTGCTTGTGGAACATGGAGCAATAATTGATGAGAAAGGTTCGCATCGTACCTGTCCGGAACTCCGTGGACGATACTTATGATGGACAGTGATTGAGGCGGCACGAAACGAGGAAAATGACCGTGTGACAGAGACTTTGGAGCTGCTCCACAGGCTGCGAGACGAAAAGCCAGCTGATAGCTGATATCGACGCGGTCGCATCCGCATAGTTTCGTTTGCGCTGTATGAATTCCGAGAACGTTTGAAGGGGTCCGCAACTTTGTCCTCTTTGTGCACATGTTGAGCGGCGAGCCGGGGCTATCCAATAGTAGCTCGCATCTACAGGCGATGTTACAATTACAGCTCTTCTCCAGGAAGTCGACGCTGCACGTCGGTTTCTCGTGAGATCAGGAAAATCGAATGAGTACAAGAGTCCAGCGTGCCAACTCGGCGTAGACAGCGCCCACTAGCCTGCGCGTAGCCTTTTTATTCGAGGTGCGGCCCTGTAGTTGTGCTGAAACGGGCGAACCCGAACCCCGGTCCGTGCGCTGATTTCCAAAATACCAGCGACTATAATATTAATATTGCCCCGGAGTCTCGCCAGCGGTGTATCTCGGACTCTCACCCATCCCCCGTAATCGCAACCATGGATCCTTATAAGCCCCAACGCCACGCCTCAGCGCTCAGCGCCCTAAGTCGACTTCATCGAGTCCCCCCCTCGACGCCCTACGCATCGTCAACGCCGCGAGACACTCCCTGGTTTCGCTCACCACGCAGCGGCTGCCGTTGAAGGAGCGGAAAGATGACATTCGTCGCGGCGCAGTGTTCGTGTTCAACCCCAGGATTGGTGGGATCAAACAGTGAACGGGTAAGGGTTTTTCCCCGCATTACTTCGGATGCGAATGCGAAGTTAGATGGTTTGTCGTGGACGGTGCCACTGACATGGGGAGCTTCTTGGTAGGTGCTCGTCACGTCGTATCCCCGGGTTCATCCCTGACATTCGAAACAGCTGCATTATCAGCGTCCGCCGACCATCTCCCAGCGTGCAGCTTCACGCCCGCAAAACTCCGAACCAAACGCCCTCATGAAGGAGGTGCACGTTAGTTGATATGGATGACACGCCGAGTTTTGATTCGAGCCCCGCAGATTTTCGCTGTCGTGGTGGCAAACGAGGAGTTCCGCGTCGTCGCATACTTAAGCGCCGCGGAACGGGACTCAGGGAAGCTCGCGGTGGGTTGATCCTCCGCCTCGTCGATCGGAGTCGAGCTGGACGGCGGCAGACCCTCTCGAGCCAGATATATGGCGATAGAACCGGGCGCGCTGCGCACTGAGGGACGGACGACGCATATTGCCGCGCAGCCCTGGCATCCAGCGACTTGAAGAGAGGGGGATAATATGCAAGAAGTATCAGCAGGAGTCGCGGTGTCTTTTTTCGCTTCAGGGCGGGGCGTTCGTATGGGAAACTGGGCAGCGAAATTGGACCCCGGCGCGAGTGGGCGGAATAGCAGGTGCTGGACCAGGATAAGGAGCGAAGAGAGGGTCGACAGTCGTTGAGAGTATGTAGTGGCGGGCGTTGTTGGCGGAATCGTTGGGGAGGATGGTGGTCGTTGTCAAGCCGAGGACGTGGGAAGATGTCGGCCGCCGCCCACTTTTTTTCACTCTGACCACCAGCACGATGTCAAGCGCGGCCAGGACCAAGCCTAGTCCGTCGGCTACAACATCCAAGCTACCACCACTGCGCATCACCCCTCTTTTTCACCCACGGGTTTTCAGGTGAAATGACCAATTACAGCCAAAAAAACGGCCGACCGTTATTCCTCGCTGAACCTCGGCCGTTTCCGGCTGAAATGCCCGATTTCAGCCAGCAGCTTCCGCAGCTGATATACATCTCGGACTTGTCATCGACGGCGACGCCTCCCTCCTTGTACCGCCCTCGTCGCCGTCCGTCGCGCTCGACACCGCCCCCGTCGCTGCCCTCGCTCCTGCGCCGCCGCCGCCGCCGCCGCCGCCTACGTCGCCGTCCTCTCCCCTCTCTCGTCCCCGCCGTCTACCCGTTGCTTGTCCATCGTGGCCACTGGCGCCGCCCCAGGCACGACCCGGCCCCGCAGACGACGGCCCCGCCTCTCCACCGCGCTAATGCCCTCCTCTCGCTGCCGCTCAACGCGGCGCTCGGCTCGACGCCGCTACTGACGACTGGTCTCTGCGACAGCACCGAATCCTGGTCTCCGGCACCAATAAATCGAAGCTGGGGCGGCTCCGGCGCGTTTCCAGCACAATCAAAACCAGCGCCAACACTACGGCGTGGGGGATGAATGCAAAGACGTTGGGCCAGACTCTCCGGTCGGCGGAGCCTTTAGGTGCGCGCGACGCTGCTTCCTCCTCGCCATTCTCCCTGCTAACCCTGTCTAGTAGGCCTAATATTTAATTTTCCTACCTATTCTCCCTCGGTTCAATCCATATTTTGCTTTGAGAGTTACTGTCCCGCGTTGCCGACAGCTGGACGTCGATGTGTGGTCGAGCCCAATCCATCGCTCGCAATTACGCGACGAGCCGGAGGAGCGGCGGGCTTGGGATTGGTGTCCGGCGGTATGAGGAAGCCTGCGACGCGAGATGGCTGCTGATTGCCCGAGGGACGCGTTGGAGCAGGACGCGAGCTCAATTGTGAGGTTTCGTCGCGGTATGGCGAGCTGGATGGGTGTCCATACTCGTCGGAGTACGGTGGTACAGTGTCCGCGCGGGACGACGAGGCCCTCGAAGCGCGAGGCGATGGATTGTACATCGATGCGTCGTACTCGTACATTTCTGCCCAGTCTGCTCAGCCACTCGATAGAATGAGTCAGACAACTCCACGCACGGTAATCGTTGTCTGCTGTATTATCTAGAGTAGTCCTAGCGCGCTTCTTGGGCGGTTTCTGTGTATTGGTATTCGTTGCATCGTCGCTTTCTCTGAAGTCGGAACGGCGCCGAGGGCTTGCTCGTGGTGAACCGGGGAGAGCCCTCTTGAGCCTACTGAGGAGAGCGCTCATGGGGAGAGAAGGGGAAGGGTCGTTCGGGCGAGGTGGTGGAGGTCAGGATCAGCTGTACAGCTTGCCTCCGCCCACCACATCCAAACGCCCCACCTCGGCTGCACCATCGTCGCACCCACCAGCCCATTCAAGAACTTCGTCCGACCGTCCACTTCGACTTTGGGGCTGCGGGAAGCAGTCGAAGAGAAGGGGGAGATGGTTTTGTGGGGGAGGACGACACGTGCGTATATACGCGCTGTACAACTTCTCTCCCGTTCTAACCGACCCTAGTAGGCTTTATTGGATGCCCTCGCACCCCTGGTGAGTCCCGAATGTGCTCCCAACGGTGGTTGACCAATATCTTTACGAGCAGCAGACAGACGACGCGCCGCAATCCCAAATCACCTTCCCCGTCCCTCTACACCATTCAAACGCGTCAAACGCGACACGAAGACCGACTCTGCGATCGCCTACAGTCGAAGCAGGTGCCTGAGACGCCGCAGACGCCGAGGACGGGTGGAAGAGTTTGAGGACGACCATGTGCGCCTACATACGCTCTTCCTACCTTGGACCGGCACTAACACACATCTACAGGATGCTGGGACGGCCCCAGTCGTGCCCAGCAGTACGCGGAACCTCTTTCTTCCCAAATTGCATCATCCACCAACTATCTATACGCCGCTCGACCACGTCCGCTCCAATGTCGAGTCACTCAAGTTTCACTACCCTTACATTGTTCAAAGGACACGAAGCTCAGTGTGCGTCTCCCGCTGCTTTGACGCGTTGTCGTCGACCATTTGAGCCAGGTCGGCAAGGTCAAGCAGCTCAACAAATGCGACGTCGAGTTTGCCGAGACGCGCGCGGTGCTTGGGGTTTGGCATGGTCTGGAGGTTCGCAATGGTGCGTGCTCGCTGTCCTGCGCAAAACTGGCCTTAAAGATGATCAGCCGGCATATTGTCGTGCACAACCTCGACACGTCTACGTCGGCAATTCCGGTCTACATGACTGCCGCGGCCGTCGACTCGTCCGGAGAAATTACTCGTACAAGGTGCAGCAGCGCGCGCTTTCGATCGCAGCAAACGTCGATTTGGGGCTGGAGCCGCAACAATCGGAGGAGGGGGGCGCGGCTGGCGCTGGGCAGGGCGGGGCGGTGTGCAGCAGAAACGCGGGCGGCGCGTGGTGGGAACGCGTCGGCGGGCGGCGGCAGTGGGTGGGCTGAGCCGCAACAGGCCCGACTGCAGGGAGTGCTGTGGCGCGTGCAGCGATGAGAGGCAGGAGCGTGGGCGACGCAGAGGTGGGCCGCGGACGGGAGCATCGGCGGGAGGGACGGCGGGAGGGACGGCGGGACCGGGTGGACGGGACCGCGGGAGCGCAGTGGCGGGCGGCGGGCGGTGGGCGGCGGGCGGCGGGTGGTGGGTGCCAGTAGCGAGCGGCGTGGGCGCGTAGCAGGGTGGGAAATGTACTTTGATGGCATCACACCATATCACGTGAATTTAGTACACTTTTAGTACACTTTGACCACAAACGAGCGTTGGCCAGCGGTTATCGGTGGTTATCGGCCATAACCGCTGGTGGTTTCGGGTTGAAATCCTGAAAAACAGCCGATTATCGTTCGGCGGTTGTTTTAGCTGTTATTTCGTCGGTTACCGGCTGAAATCGCTGGTTTCGGACACAGAACAGCCAGCGGTTATGCTGGGGTGATGCGCAGTGCACCCAAGGTACGTCCGGCGTCGCGCACGCACGCTCCCCGCGACGCTCAGACCCCGCTCAGCAGCTCACCGGATTCTCCCTCCCGCCCCGACCAATCACCCTCGTCAGCATCCTCCTTGCCTCGCTGCTACTCGGTTACGGCGCATTCGGCCCCGCCACGCCTAACCCGCTGCACGCATGGTCGCCTCCCTCCATCTACGAGAAGATCTTCAAGGCGTGTGCATGGCTGCATCTGGTCGAGAGCGGCTACGCGGCGTGGTTGTGTGGCCGGCACAAGGCAGGTGCGGGTGTTACGGTGCGCATTGCTCTATAATAATTATCTTTCTCGCCGTCTGGCAGCTTATCGACGTAAGTAGGCGGCGTATTGCCTGGCGACGATTTTCCTCGGTGCGCCGGTCTGGCAGCACCTCCGCAAACGCGTTGGGCGGTAGTTCACTATCCCAAGTTAACGTTCTACGTCAATCTCTTCACCGCGTGAGCCCAGATCTGCGGCTCTGGAGCTACTCCCCACCCATATCTACTGCAAATCCCAGAAGTCAACCTCTGTTGCTCCTTACGACTGGTGCTAGATCCCCCCGTAGCCATATCATCCACGGGCTACTTCCGCGGTTCCGAGTCCGAGTCTGCGAGCGCAGTACAGGAGCGCACGGCAGCGCGTGTTCGCCAGAGGCTGACTTTGGCGGCGTCGTCCACGACAACACACGTTCTTTGTTAAGCATCGGGAACCCGCTACGGTGCACCTCGTGTTTGCTTTCCATAGCCATGCATATGATGGCCTGCAGCGTTCGGCAGCCACGAAAGCGTCGCATCCGTCGCATCCGTCGTTGAGCTCATCGCCGTTGGCGACACCTTGACCGTCCCCGAGAAGAGCGCCAGAACCGGCAACCCCATATAGAGACCGCCTCCCAGCCCACCGTCCACCGCGCCGCCTCGCTTCGCTGCCATCACGCTCGAACCTGACACCCAGGCTTGGGCTCGCGCTCCCCGTCAACGACGGAATCACACCCAGATCCTGCACCAGTCGCTCATCGCGAAACCATCGAGGCGAAATGCAGAACTGAGAACAAGGTCTCCCTTGCGCGCGGGGGCCCGAGCGCACGAGTATACGTACCGGAGATCAATCGACAAATTGCCAGGTCTGACAGTTCAAGATACTATCATGCGGTTAGAAAACCTATAGCTAACGTGCGCCCTCCACTCTTCGCGCATAAAATTCGTTCGCTGGCGTTACGAATGAGAATTATTCGGTGCAATGAACCAAGGTACACGCACCGGCGACTTTACCCGCACGTTTCGCAGCAACGAACTCATCCGCGTCGTCCCAAAAGGTCCACCCGTCCAGCACTGCGTCGTCCCAATCCTTGTACGCGCAGATACAGAACCGGGGATCGTCCCTGACGCTCATATGCGCTTCTAGGAATATCGCTCCGATCCCATGAACGCTTGCCGCCGGCTGAACGAACGCAGGCGTTTACACTCGCGTAGGAGCACACAGGTGGGTTAATGCGGGGAGGACGATGAGGAACGCGAAAGTGCGGAGATCGAGCTCGTCGAAGCTTTCGAAATGCGTGAGGTGGGCAAAGGTGGGCTGGGATGCTAACGGGACGAGATCCGGATAGTCCTCGTTGCAGTACGCGCCAGCAAGCGAAATCGGAGGCAGAGATTCGATAAATCCCTACCAGCTTTGTTTAACCATTCTTGACAATTGTTGCTGAACCGGTTAAACAGGTTTACTGCCCTGCAGGGACTGTGCAGGCAAAGGAAGTGGTTTAACCTGTTCAAATCGGTTCAATGAACAGGTTGAACCGCCGCGGCAGGATTGCCCGGGGACAAAAATGCTGAGAGCCAGGATTGAACGAGGGACCTCCTGGATGTCACCAGCTGAAGCGCAGCAGCAGCATAACACAACGAAGACAGGAGGGAGTGATGTCTCAGGGCATTTTTGGCTGCCCCCATGCTTGCTCATGAGCCTCACATTTCCACTCAAGGTCGGGGACAACATTGAACAAAGTGTGTGGGAGGCACAGTGAATTGCTGCAGTATTTCTATCCATGTTGATTTGCCACCTAATATGCCCCTTAGATTAGCTGCCTAGCAAGGGTTTTCAAAGTTCCTTGACTCCCCTAGCTGGGGGACTTGGGAGCATGGAGCTGGGGTCTACTAGCTCTGACTCTGGGGGAGAGGTGTACAACTGGTGGGTGTCCGGAGGGGTGGTTGCGGCGGGGAAGGGTGTACCTACTAACTTTATCTTGATGGTGTTGGGAATCACTGATTACTATGAGGCCACCGCTCTGAGGGGGTGACTGAGGTCTCCGCAGAATAGTGTAGAACATTCTGGATAGTACTAGTTCTTGTAGTATATAAGGAGACAGGCAAACCATGCTTTGGCATGCATTTGCGGGGCTAATGCTACTTGCCCCGTTCAACCGCAACCCCTGTCCCAAATCCTGAGCTGTCGGACTAACCACCAACTTTCGACACACTCATCAAATTCTAACAGATAGTGTCTTCGCCAACTGAGATGTCTTTGCCATCTGAGACCCGTCTGAGCCCCACTGTAGCGGCCCCCATCTGCGACCCCTTCTTGCCTATCCAACCTCCTCATCCCTCTCTCATTTCAACAATATCCGGCTCTGCTACTCTCCCTCTCATTGCGTAGAAATGTCTGGGTTTCCGAGCCTACAAGTGTGCTGCAGCCCCGATGGGCCTGAGGTGATTTAGCATCAATTATATCAAATTGTGAGGCACGCTTGGGTGGCTGCAATAGTACAAAGATGTCAGGACTAGGTCGGGCTTGCCGGCGCCCCCGCCAAAACAAAGTCACTAGGGGCAATAATTGCGGCGGACCCGCTGCAACGGGCCAACGGCGGACATCCTTCGGACGCACGTTGGCCTCGTGCAGTTGTCGCATGGTGATCAACTGTCGATTGCCGTTGCTGAAAGAGCATACAACCATCTCCAATGTCCGAACTGGCGTGAGGGTTCTAGTAAGTTCGTTCATCATGGAAGCTCCCTACCCTATGCAAGATATTGCTACTGTACCATTCCGACAAACCTGGGTGTGATCTGTTACCCCAAGTGTTCATCAAGTGTTCAATTCCATTTTAGGCAGGTCCGGCGGTAGTTAGAGTGAAAATTTGGATTCAAATTGCCTCATTTGGTTGGAATGGTAAAATCTCCGGTTTGTACCCGACGCCGTCGTGCCTTATTTTTGTTTGGCATAAAGAAGAAACTGTCAACCCAAACAGTTTTTATTAGAAATTCTTGAAAGGGGTTGCTTACCCTGCCGAGCTGCGCCTTGGCCATCACCATCAGTTGTGACTTGCTCAGCTGCTTACTTGAGCCAACATCAAATTTAACTATAAATGGCTCAAAAGCTGTCACATAGCCTCAATGACATGATCGACGCGCTGCGGAACTAATGCATTGACATGATTGACGCGCTGCGGAACTAGTGCACAGCAATTGTGACAGGCTGCGGAGCTAGTGCACAGCATCCCTGGCATACTGTGGAGCTAGTGCACAGCAACTGCTGCGGACTGCGGAGCTAAATACACAGCCAAACCAAGACCCATAGTATAAGTAGCTAGAACTTTGTACCCCCCCTCATCCAATACAATTACCAGTTACAATCCAAACGAACCCCCAACCTTGAGCATCCTCTTCTAGAGTCTGCTTGCCTTGATAGTTTCTTACGCCGAGACTATCGCCCAGTTAATTCTTACACAAAGAGTTAGCTTCTACAATCAACTTCGTAATAGCCGATTTGCGCCTGCTGTGTATAATCAACTCCGTCGTGGCTGATTTCCGACGAAAGAACAAGTGCCCCACAACGACCGACAACGCCGTTGACCTCTGAGCCTGCTCTGTGATCTAGCTAGAGTTGACAAACCCCGAGACCCACGAATTTCTGTATAACTCTACGTGCGGAGTTATATTTACTGCAACCTTACTCCAACCCTTCTCATTTACCTCCACTCCTCCTAACCCCCCCCCCCCTTTCTGTCTATTTTTAGGCACAACTTATCACCAAGACCTCCCGAACTATTTCGTTGGTTTTCCCGAACAAAGTCGCTTCCGGATACCTACGAAGGAAAACACAAATTCCACTCGACAACACTGAGCCAGAACAATACTGGTGGGACATATAAAGGCACACAAGAGGGTGTACTCTGGATATCTAGAGCATGTGACTTTGAAGCACTCTCATCCTATGGTACTGCTGGCTGGCTTTTGAAATCTGATCTGATCTGACTGGATTCCATCAGGGGGCATCATATCCTTTATTTCAGGAAGTCATTACATCTCTAGCCACAATATTTGATGACTGCAGTTGGGGCCAATCAGCCCCTGATTGGTATGCTGAGTTGATCACAAGTAATCACCGCACATGCCGAGGCTCGCCGATGTATGCCAGCCGCCCGCGCACACCCTGCACATGTATTCACAAGGGACAACGTCCCAGTCACATGAAATTTGAGGTGATTTTAGTCACTTGTAGTGGGGGTGGGATTGGGAATGCAGTGCATTCCAATCATGTTTTGTGACAAGCACAAATGATGGAAAGCTCTTTTGGGATAGATGTTTGTCTATGTTTGCCAAAAACAGACCTTTTCATGTGACAATTATGCTTCTGACTTGCTTTAACAACAGCCAGCTGTGAGCTGTGAAACTGCAAGTTTCAATTACCGTTTTGTCTCAATTGAAATGTCTCACTGACTGTTTCAGCTCAACTGAAATGTTTCACTGACTGTTTCAGCTCGTCTGAGCTGTTCCTCAGCCGTTTCAGCTCATTTGGGATCTTTCAGCTTGGCTTACTAGAGGTATTGATTAACTCTGAGTCAAAAATAACTAAAGTCAACGGCTGTAGTCAGTGGCCCAAATTTGAAGCAAACTAGGTGGAGTTCTAGTGTCTTCAGAGAATGCCACTGTTCTTGCGACCACACTTATGGTCAATTGCCGGGGTATCTTCCTTGGATGCCATAGCATGCCTGTATGGAGCATCACAGGAAAAAAATGAAACTGTAATCAGCCTGTTCCTCTACCGTCTTCAATGCTGTTTCTTCATCCTTCCTGCCGACACACCAACGATCGCTTCCGAGAACACATCCTCCACCTCTACTTGCGGGCTCTCTGAATTTCAAACAGGATTGTGACCTGGCACCATAAGCGACGGCTGCGCAATGCTCCAAACCTGCCGCAACTTTTTTTTTGCGGAAAGAAAACTATGTTGTGGACACATTTAATGCATGGAACTTGTGCGGAAATCATCTTTTCTGAAACAAAAAAAGTGCGGGAAATGAAAAAAGGTTGCGGGGAATAAAAGTGCATTCCGACCGCCATACATAACAGGAATTAAGGTCCAATCACTACAGTACTTGCAGAGGAGGAGATGGAGCTGTGAGTCCGAGTCTACGGACTCTGCCTATCAATAATTGCAGAAAGAACCTGTATTTTGACTCTATGTACCTGTGAAACGCTTAAGATGGGAGGAGCTAGCCTTGAGCTCAAAAGCCCGGAAAGCACAAAAAAGCACACCCACCACCACCCATCCTCAAAAGGTCTTATTCCTCCGTCGCTTTCGTTGAGTCAACTGAACGGATGCAGTGCAAAGACAATTTTATTGGTTGGGGGCGAAGGCGGCTGAAAAGTTTGTTTGGATTTTTGAGGTCGATGGTGTCGAGAAGGTGGAAGTCGAAGAGAAGAAGGGACAGCTCACACTACAGCTTGCTGTCGTCACAAGAACATGCACAGCACTCTCAGGTTCATGCTGTGCTTCACACAGACCAGCAGCTGCATATACCCAGCCATGCCAAATAAATTCCCGTGTCCTGAAGGACATACCTCGGCAACATGCCACTCAACAGAACAGTCTGTCTGGAGCAATACACTGTATGTACATTTAGGCCATCTAAGGGGCATATTAGGTGGCAAATCAACATGGATAGAAATACTGCAGCAATTCACTGTGCCTCCCACACACTTTGTTCAATGTTGTCCCCGACCTTGAGTGGAAATGTGAGGCTCATGAGCAAGCATGGGGGCAGCCAAAAATGCCCTGAGACATCACTCCCTCCTGTCTTCGTTGTGTTATGCTGCTGCTGCGCTTCAGCTGGTGACATCCAGGAGGTCCCTCGTTCAATCCTGGCTCTCAGCATTTTTGTCCCCGGGCAATCCTGCCGCGGCGGTTCAACCTGTTCATTGAACCGATTTGAACAGGTTAAACCACTTCCTTTGCCTGCACAGTCCCTGCAGGGCAGTAAACCTGTTTAACCGGTTCAGCAACAATTGTCAAGAATGGTTAAACAAAGCTGGTAGGGTTCTTGAGATTCGAGAGTACAGTGGAGGCTTTATCTCCCAGAGAGGGGCTCCATGCGAGGTGTGTGATCCCACTGCACCTGGCGAGCCAGTCGCTGATGATGGGCCGTGTGCTGTCGAGCTCAGGCTACTCGATACTCATGCCGACATGGCGCACGTTGCTTGCGTGGAAGTCGTCGGACTTGGAGAGCCAGATAGGCGGGAGTGAGATTAGACCATGAGTTCGGCGCGTGTACCAGAAGAGGGGCTCAATCCTGCCAAGTTTTAGATGCACCCAGTTAATTAGGAGATCCGACGTACCAGACATGGAAACGCTTCGCGACGAGCACTAGGGACAGGGTGTTCCGAAGTCTTGGTGGAAGCGCGGGCAGCTATCTCGGCTATGAACCGCTCCAGTTCTGGAGGGAGTCGCGGGTCCTGGCTTGGGGGAGAGGGCGAGGACATGGTCGTCAAGAACAAGACCCGCAGTCCCAATTTGGAAACATCATCCCACGCCTCCTCCTCTCGAGTGTCGACGGCCACCATCTCGGTCCAACCAGAGGACCTGAACTGCGCCTCCTCGTTCTGTCTCTCCACCGCGCACGCCGTCGCACTCCGCCCCGCTCTGTCGTCAAACGCCTCAAGCAGCTCTGGAGTCTGAATCCAACCGCCGAGAATTTTGGGCGTCGCGTGGTGCTCCTCAAAGGCATCTACGAATTAGATGGCAGGCGCGCTTCGCTGCCAAGTCAGCGACGCTTCGAGAAGCTGGCAGCGTCATTTCGCCCGTTTGCCTGAAATGCGCGTCGAGCGGTCCGCCGCGCATCGAGCTCGAACTAGTACTCGGTGATGGTTAGGCGCTACGGCAGTGCGAAGGTGGATCAGCAGACATATATTTACGGTGCGCCATTCCCTAGTTGTTACCTGCGCGCGCCGTGTCTAAATGCAGCTGCCCCAGCCCAGCGACCCCAATTTGTACAGGTTAGCCCACGGCTGCCATGCACGGGGTTCTCGCGCGGCGGACGAGGGATGCCGACGACACCACCCACAAATGATCAGCAGCACGAGGCGACGCTACCCTCTCTTTCCCCCAACTTAGCGATGCACCTAGGACTGCATCTCCTCATCCTCCCTGCGCTCGCCTTCGCAAGCATCCCCGACTGGTATAGCCGCAACAAGAACACAGTCCAGACTATCTATAACTGTGCCCTTTCCCTCGCTCACCTGTTTGAGATGCTCATGCGTCGCAGTAACGATATATCCCGCCAACGCGGCTATTATTCTCGGGGGAGCAGACGCGGTTCCCCCGGGTCTGTTCAACGCGAACGCCAGCGGGCGGGCGGGTCTCCCCCGTAGGCGACTTTGTCGGGTTCCAGGTGCGCGGCTTCGTCTCCCTTCTATTCCGCACAACCAGCCCGCCAACAACCAGCCCCCCTCGCGCCCCTCCCGGCCACCACCCCGGCCACCGGGCCCATCATCGTCAGCGCAACCCTCACCGAATTCACCTCAGGCTGCGCCGAGGTCGCCGCCAGCACCGTCCACCTGCGCATCCACACCATCCCCGCAAACGGCTCCATCCCCGACGCCCAGTTTCTCACCACCATCAAACAGACCGCATTCTGGCACTTTGACGACGCCGGCGCGGTCCTCCACTACGACGCCTTCATCCCGAACCTCGATCTGATGGCGAGCATCTCCCGCGGATTCGGGGATAACGTCGACGAGGGCGTGGGGTTCTACAGCGCCGCGGGGAAGCAGGCGACGATTGGTGCGATTTGTGGGGCGCAGGCGCAGCTGTGCGTGGATGGGAATCAGGTGTATGCTGATGTGGATGCGTGCGTGGGGGTGTTGACGGCCAAGCCGTACGGCCGGTGGGACGAGACGTGGGGCGATAACGTCGTTTGTCGCGGGATTCATGTGATCCTGGCGGCGATCCGGCCTGAGGTGTGTGGGTTTGTGGGTCCTTCGATGTTGGATGCTGAAGATTTTCGAAAATCAGGTGCACTGTGCGCATGTGGGACCGACGGGTGGCGGGAAATGCGTCGAGACGCACTACAACATTGTGAGTACTTGTCAGTTTCAGAGCTTTGTTGGAGAATATCCCCGCCGCAGAATTATTTCAACGACGTCGAGCTGTTTGGTGGAGAAAGAGCGTTCAGCTGCGAAACCTACTGGTAGATCTAGGTTAAAACCTGAGCCGAGCTGGAAAGCCCCCTATTCAGATTAAACCACCGAGGATCACTGTGTTACAATACGAATACAAATGAGTTCACTGCAACCCATGGCTTTCCTTTGTTACCGAAACGCCGCTCTTACTCGACCAGTATTTGTTTTTCCTAATCCCAACACTGTTTATCAATTTACTCTTGATGCCATTGCAATCAAGCCGATTCTAGCTGGCACTCCCAGACGCCGGTGTCGGTGTAGGAGGAAGAATCTCTCGATCCCTGTGTGGTGAACTGGACTTGGTACATTCGGTGAGGCTCGCCGTCCTATGCGATTCGATTGAGCGCCGTTTGCCAACTGGGAACAGGTTGAACTCACCGGTTGGAAGCCATCACCTTTGACTGTGCCCGTGGCACCTGCAGACCAGCCCCCGGGGGTGGTTGTACCGGCGCGGACCTTAACGCTGCCGTCACGCGCGAACTGAGGGGAAGGTTGATATCTTCAATGAGACCAGATGTTTGGAATGCATGCCTGGTAGGTGGTTCCTTGACACATGGTTTATCGGGTTGGGCTACTTGAGGTGAGAAGGAGCGGTCGTTGACAAACCTGAGGGCTCTTACACTTCCTTTAATTATGTTTGCAGAGTATAATTAGTAGGTGTGGCGGCAGTAATGCCGGGCCGCGGGGCGGCTCGCGGCACCAGTGACTATCCACTTTAAGAATTGAACCGTGCCATTAGTACTATAGTATCTCGTAACCCGGCCCCATCATCATCAGCGCAACACCCACAGAGTTGGCCAGGAGTTAGCTCTAGTTTACTACCACATTATGGTGTCTCGGCGCCACTTACCCGGCGCCTAGTCGCATGAACCGCAAGCGCCGCCGGTGAACTCGGGTTTCCCAATTCAGCCAGAGTTGTCGTGGCGCCTTTTGTTACTCTCGACTCTCTTAGTCATCAGCGGATGGTACAAATAAAAGCTATCAAATCCCGCTTGTTCCACACGTAACCAAGAAGACCTCACCACATCAAAGATGAGTGAGTGGAATTCCGTGCACACAAGCACTATATATCCCCACCAACCTCCGTCTAATATTAGGCACCTGCCCATACTGTTCGAATCCAAAGCGGCCCGGGGGCGACGCCTGCCCAAGACGTCAGTGTTCCACTCCTCTCAAATCCCGCAAAACCTCATGATCACTCCGCACCCCAACCAGACACGTGCCTCTGGACTTCGCCGAAAGGCTGGACATGTAACGGCGCCATCGCCCGTCGCTATGACTTGCGCATGCAGTTCGATTTATGTCACGTCCGTGCGTGCACAGAAGTCCGGTGGATGATACAAAGCTAATTTGACGCATCTACATAGATATATGCATGGGCGCCGTGCAGTGTGGCAGCTCGCGCGACCACTGTCAAATTCCCAGTCGTGAGTCTCTGGCACATGCAGGTGCTGGGCTCATAACAAACCTTACACTTGCAGATGTGGAGCGCAACGAGAGAGCAAACCTCGGACAGTATGTAGAGGGTGCCACGGATTATTCCATTGAAGAGAAGTAGAGAATAGATAGAATTTCTTATAAAGCCGCCTTCCCCATCGTTCTCGCGCACCGCAGAAGAGCGAGAATCACTGCGCCGGTTCAGAAAGATAACCCAGGATTTTTTGGAGTTTTTTTATAGCCAATAAAGGGGCGTAAAGCGAAGAATTTTTTTGTCACAAAAAGTCTGTTGCTTTTTCTGGATACTTTTAGCAGGCAAAAATCCGTCAAAAAATTGGGGATGATTTCCAGCCAAAAAGTCATCTGTTTTTGGTAAAATCTTATTCTGAATATGAGTGATGGTAAATTTGTTAGATTTTTCCCTCCTTTGCCATTGAGTCGGGGCAAAAATTCAGTAGTTTTATGCTCTATGATAGTTCTCAGATAGTGTTTCCTAAAAAAGGTCTGATTTTTTGCAAGAAATCGTTTGCCATTTTTGGAGGAACTATCCCCCAGCAAAAACACACCAAAAAATTCCGGGGTTTTTTTGGACAAAGAAATCTTAATTTTAGTCCGCACTATCTGCCACGAAAAAATTCCAAAAAATCTCCCTTTATCTTTCTGAACCGGCGTAGTGAATGCGGTCTTGTGTGCTTCATTCCGCGCTTCACAACGAATATAGAAAATCAATTAATTCCTAGATACCTGCTTCGTTGGGCTAGGAGCAGTCTGGCTATGAGCCTGACTCCTGGGTGCGACACCGTGGTTCGAGGATGAACCCGAGTGTCGCGGCAGGATATCTGTAAATTATTTAGCTGTATTAATAGGAATAAGGTAGTTGGGTCAGTTGTGAGGAGCGGGTGGGTGGGTCGCGAAGTTGTTTCTGGTTTGTCGAGGAAGGTTGTTTGCGTGGATGTGGCGGTTGCAAGAGAGTTGTACGGTCACCGCCACATCCCTCCATTCCACACAAGACTGTGCACTGCTTCGCCAGCTCACCAGTGCCATATTCTTGTGTGCTTCATTCCGCGCTTCACAACGAATATAGAAAATCAATTAATTCCTAGATACCTGCTTCGTTGGGCTAGGAGCAGTCTGGCTATGAGCCTGACTCCTGGGTGCGACACCGTGGTTCGAGGATGAACCCACACGCCACCCCAGCCGAGAACCCGGCTAACCCAAACGAAGGGCGGCGTTTTTCCGAAAACCTTCGCGGAAGGTTTTGAATGTACTGAGGTGCCAACTCATCTAAAGAGCGCCAGTACTTGAGGAAGGCATCTGACGACCAGCGTCCAGTTGCCTTGACCACGTCTGTGTTGAAGGAATATTCGATGCCTTAGATAGACTACAGACAGATCTATATATAGTAAGTAATTCTATGTGTGGAGTTGTAGCTATCGCGATTGAGGTTCCCAAGTAGACTATAGATTAGATAGGCTGTGGCGCACTGCTCGGCTGGAGCGAGGTTGCCATAACCATTACTATCTCAACACTCCCCCTCAAACTCGCACCATGCCGAGCTTGTGTACTTGTTTTTCGTGCTCGGCGCGGGGTAGCGGTTTGGTGAAGACGTCCGGCTAGATTATCTTTGGACGCGCAGTGGTGAACCGAGACTTCGCGAGAAGTCACCGCCTCACGGATAAAGTGGTGCCGGATGTCGATGTGCTTTGAACGTGCGTGGTACCCGGCGTTGAACGTGAAATCGACAGCGCCACGATTATCGACAAAGATGGGGATGGGGGCGGATGGAGGGAGGTCGAGCTCGGTTAGAATTGAGCGGAGCCAGAGGTTTTCCCGTGCCGCATGTGCGAGGGAGATGTATTCCGCCTCCATCGTGGAAAGAGCGACCGTCGCCTGCTTCTTCGACGACCATGTAATTGCACCGCCCGACAGCGTGGAGACGTACCCGGAGATGGATCGACGGTCGTCCGTCGAGTTGGCCCAGTCCGCGTCCGTGAAAAGGACGGGGTCGGAGAAGTCGGCGTGCATGTTGAGCTTCGCCTTCGGGCGGGTCCCGAGAGTATGAGATGCCGAGGTTGGCAGTGCCCTTGAGATAGCGGTAGACGCGCTTGAGCGCCGCAAGGTGGATGGGCCCCGGATTGACGCTGAATTGAGAGAGCGTCTGGACGGCATACGCGATGTCGGGACGGGCGCAGATCGCCGCGTACATGAGTCCGCCGACCATGGACTGGTAGTCGCGCTTGATCTCCGGGTGCGACTCGTCGTCGGGGAGTTTCTGGAGTTTGACGCTCACGTCCATGGGCGAGTGTACGGGGTTGCAGTTGTCCATGCCGTAGGTGACGAGCATGCGCTCGATGTAGCCGGTTTGTGTAATGGTGAGGGTGCCGCGTTCGCGGTCGCGGTGGATTTCCATGCCAAGTAGATGGGTGGCGTTTCCGAGGCGTTTGATAGTGAAGACGGAGTCCAGCTGGTCTTCTGTACGCGTTATCAGCTCGGGAGTAGTCGCGAGAATAGCCATATCGTCGACGTGGACTGCCACGATAACAATGTCGTCCCCTTCTCGACGAAAATATACGCAGCGGTCGGAGAGTAGACGTGTGAAGCCGAAAGTTTTGAATTCCCTGTCCATGCGCTCGTTCCAGACACGTCCGGACTGCGGGAGGCCGTAGAGTGATTTGTGAAGCCGTAAGACGCGCCCTGTTCCGTCGTCAAACCCCTCCGGCTGCTTCATGTACACCTCCTCCTTCAACTCCCCATTCAGATAGGCGCCCTTGACGTCCACCGTTCGCATTTCGAGGTCGTACTTGGCGGCCAGCGCCATGAGTAGGCGATTCGTTTCGCCGCGAACGACGGGGGACGAGAGTTGATCCGGGTTGAAGTCGGTGCCGGGGATACCGCGGTTGCCTAACGCGACGAGGCGGGCTTTGCGCTCACGCACCTCATTATCATCGTTGTACTTGTTGTTGAATACCCATGCGCACCCGAGAGCTTTCCTGCCTGCGGGCAAGTCGGCATATGAGAACGTTCCCAGGTCCCAGAGTTGCGCCATCTCCACCCCGCGTGCAGTCTGCCATTCAGCGGCGTGCGGGTGTGCGTCCGCTTCACGGATGTTCCGAGGGATTGAGTCGACGGCTATGTGTGCCACGTCGGGGTCGGGAAGCGGTACGCGGTGTCGCCAGGCATCTGGTCGGTTAGGCGACAGGTTGCTGGCGTTGCGCAGCTCGCGGAAACGGTCGTTTTCGTTGTAGTTGACGTTGCGAGTGTTGGGACGGGGGGTAGAGTTGCGTGGGGGCATGCGGAGAATGTTTCGAGTGCGGGATTGCTGCGTGGGAGGGACTTCGGGCGACGGCGCGGATTCGACAGGTGGCGGTACGGGTTCGGCGTGCGAATGCGGGGGATCGTCTGCTGCGGGAGCGGGGGAATCGACGGCTGGTGCCTGGCTCGACTCCGGCTCGCTACTTCCACTCTCCCCCTCGAGTGGAGTCGGGTCAGAGAGGGAAATTGGTATGTACTCGCCGTCTGGTTTCTGGAAGATGATGTTGCGCGAGGTGAGAACCTTGCGTGTCTGCCCCGTATAATAGCGCCATGCGCGCCCTTCCTCCGCGATACCCATGAACGTGAACGGCTTTGACCGCGGAGAAAATTTCGACTCAACCTGGGTCTGTGTGAGTACCCAACACTTGGATCCGAATTCCTGCATGGTGGACACGTCGGGTTTTGCGCGCCAGAGCGCCTCGTACGGTGTTATTGCCTGTTTGAGCGCGGAAGTGGGTGAGCGATTAATGATGTAGATTGCATAGGACACAGCTTCGGGCCATAGAAAGAGCGGGAGGGCGTGGGCGATGAGCATAGCCCGAGCGCGTTCGAGAATTGTGCGATTGAGTCGCTCGGCAACGCCGTTCTGTTGCGGTGAATAGCCGGCGGTGGGCTCGATAGTGATACCCTTGGATTTGAGTTTGGCGCGGAAGTCGTTCGAAAAGAATTCGCCGCCGAGGTCGAAGCGGAGTGATTTGCAGCGGATGCCGAATTGCGTGAGTATGAACTCAATGTAGTCGAGAACGGCTTGTTCGGCGTCGCTTTTTGCCTTGAGCATCGTGACCTTCTTGTAGCGCGTTGCAGCGTCTGTGAACGTGCAGAAGTACAATTCCCCACGAATACCTCGAGTGCTAATCGGGCCGCAGAGGTCCGTGTGTGTGAGCTCACCAATCTCCGTGAACGCGCGCGTCGCCGCCTTGGGGAACGGTTGCACATGTTGCTTTGCTTGGATGCATGTCTCGCACTGCCCCTCGCCCTGTTCCGAGGTTATCCTCATGCCCGTAACCATCTCCTTGTCGACTAACTGCTTCATGCTGCTGTGCGAGAGGTGACCGAAAACTCGGTGCCATTCGTCGTGTGAGCGTGCGGAAACGGCGGGGAACGCGAGGAAAGTTGTGTCGGTGGACATGGATGTGCGGGGTGTGG
Source organism: Mycena kentingensis (nom. inval.) (assembly GCA_014461125.1). Classification (NCBI taxonomy): domain Eukaryota; kingdom Fungi; phylum Basidiomycota; class Agaricomycetes; order Agaricales; family Mycenaceae; genus Mycena; species Mycena kentingensis (nom. inval.). The sequence goes on from JACAZG010000012.1 coordinate 107,385, forward strand.
TGAGCGGGGTAACGTTTGCGATGGCGTAGACGTTGCCAATATTGCGGCAGTATGCGAGCTTCTTGCCGGATTTACTGGTGATCTCGACGTCGAGTGAATCGGGAACGAAGGAGATGCGGGTGCCAGCGCGATGGAGTTTGCCGAGGGAGATAAGATTGTATGGGGAGGATGGGAGATAGAGTACCCGTTCTAGGGTGACCGTGTTGAGTTCGGAGCCGACTTTGAATTGTAGCTTGACGGAACCCTGGCCCTCTGCATTTCTCGAACCAATCCCTATGACGGCGTGGCTGTCCAGCGGTGTATACGAGGTAAAGTGTGCTTTATTGTTTACGATATGGACACTCGCACCGCTGTCTAGTAACCAGGAGCTCTGCGTGAGCTTGCCGCCGCGCTTGGCGACGGGTGACGTGTGTGAAGCGTCCTCGACGGCTTCGAACACCGTGAACACGAGGTCCTCGTCAGAGTCCTCGGCCGATTCCCTGAGCGTCCTGCGCCAGGTTGGCCTTGGATCTGCGCGGACCGCCACCGCGCTTCTTTGATCCGCCCCGGAGATACCGCTCATAATTATCCTGCTTCTCCCGCTCCGTGTACGTCTTCCCGTTCTGCTTGTCGCGGCACGCGCTCACGCGATGGCCCGGCCGACCGCAGTGGAAGCACCGCTCTCTCTCTCCGGCGCCGACTGCGGGAAGTGCGGTGTCGTCGGGTTTGGCGCCGACCTGTCCGGCGCGCTGGATGATGCGCGAGATGATGTCCTCGGAGGACTTCACCGCCGTGAGGTCGAAGCTGCCGACCCAGTTGTCCCAGGAGTCGGGGAGCGATGTGAGAACAATGATGGCGAACTCGGCGTCGTCGATGAGGGAGCCGAGTTGGATGAGGGAAGAGCGGAGGTCGGTGAGGGTGCGGATGTGCTCTTCGAGCGGCTGGCTCTCGTCGCATTGGGCGCGGAAGAGGTTGCGCCGGAGCTTGATGACGTGAATAGCGCCTTTGGGGCGGTAAATGCTCTCGAGTTTGTCCCAGGCCTCCACACCGGTGACCGCGTTGGTGATATATGCCATCGGTCCGCTTCCGACACGGAGACGGATCGACGTGAGTGCCTTCCGCTGCTTGCGGTTCCACTCGTCGAGGGCCTTGGTGGTGGCTTCGGCAGCGGCTGTGACGGCTGTAGTGTTGTTGGGATCGGACGCGACGGTGGGAGCGGGGGGTTTGGTTTTGGAGCCGACGACGTATTCGTCGTAGTCCTGGTCGGTGATGATGTCCAGCATCTTCGTCCGCCAGGTTGGATAATCGGCTGCTTCGTCGAAGACTTTAATGCGATATGCTGAGGTTGAGTCTGACATTGATGCTACGAGCGGGGATGCGAGCGTGTGTGTAGGAGAGCTGATTTGTTTGGTTCAGGCGAGCAATGGGCTCATAACCTGTTGAAGGAATATTCGATGCCTTAGATAGACTACAGACAGATCTATATATAGTAAGTAATTCTATGTGTGGAGTTGTAGCTATCGCGATTGAGGTTCCCAAGTAGACTATAGATTAGATAGGCTGTGGCGCACTGCTCGGCTGGAGCGAGGTTGCCATAACCATTACTATCTCAACAGTCTGGAGGTACGCCGCTGAGAAGCAACTCGGTAGTCCCACCGATGCGGAAGCTATGGCCTGTATGCCGAGGATACCCCGCTCTGCTCCAGACCTCATTACAGCGGGATAGGAATGCGGCACGCGTCAACGGGCGCCACGACGACGATGATCCATATGCGAAGAGTGGTGCAGTTCCAGCGAGGCGGTTCGCGGTGAGGTGACAATTCAAAGCCTTGATTGGACAGACTGAATCGCGCTGTCCCACGAGCACAACATCTTCACCCGACTTTTTGGTCTTCGTTCGCGGTAAACGGAGAGTCATTGTGTTGGAGGTGTGGGAGCGAGAATTGGAGAGATGAGAGCGAGATGGTTTGTCAACGAGTGATTGGTCGTTGGCCGAGATTGGAAGTAGCTCCCCTAGGCGGCACTGGCCCCAGAACGCGACACATGCAGTCGCATATACCGCGAGGTCAAATTGTGAGGAGAAGTCGAGACCTCGACGCAAGGTACTGAGCATATCAACAGTGATCGGAGGTCTCGGAGGGCGTTTGCTGCTGTCCGGGGCTAAGTTCTCGACACCCGCCAGAACATAATGGAGTCGGGAGGAGCCCTGCCACGGTTGGTTTTGAGCTACGTGCCATGCTTTCATTGCTGCAATATCATTGCGGGCGGTGGTCCCGCGATGAATACCCGCATGAGATGCCGCGAAGGCCGAGAGAACGAATTCGTGTGCGGGAAGGCGGAGATTGTCGGGTATTTTCTCGCGCGCGCAGTAACGCAGGAACCGATCGACTGCATATCCATAATTTGTTAGAGTGGAAACTGCCCATCCATGTTGAAAGGCTTGATCAAGACGGTCCCGAGAAGTAAGGGAGAGGGTGACAGGATCTGGTTGCCTGCTTGCTGCCGGTTCTGCCTTGAATATGCGCGGAACTTGATGTCCTTGTGCGCGGAATCTGCTTGGTTTTAACTTTGAGCGTGTCGCGGGTTTGGATCTAGAAAGGTCTAAGGGGCGGCCACCCAGTAGAGCGACCAGTGCCGCTGTCTCAGTGAGAGCGGCGGATTTGGAAGGCGGATACTTGCGAGATTGCATGGAGAGGAGTGTGTGGTGGGAGAGCGTGTAAATAAATATATTCTATAGTTTCGGAGCATCGATGACAAGGCCTACAAGGCAGTACGGAATTTTAAACGACGTGGCGGCCCTCCGGATACCGGGAACGAAGGGAACCAGGCCGCGAGATGGCCTATCTGCAGGATTTTCTGCTGAAGGAATATACGAGGTAGTAATCCAGATGGCATGCGATCGCATGAGCGAGACTATGCGCCGCAAAACAAGATTATGTTCGGGGTTCCGAGATTTGCCAGCGTCGAGGGCGCCAATAACACCTTCGTTGTCTGACCGAACATGGAAGTGCACATCGCTAAAGCCGCGATGAATGGCGAGGCGTAGCCCAAACTCTACAGCGACCATCTCCGCCCAGCCGATGCGGCGAGCGTTGGCGTCCCAGCCCGGAATCAGCCTCCAGGAACGCCAAACCCCATCAAACACGACGCCAACGCCCCACGAGGTTGAGGCGTCGACATAGAAGGGAATAGTGGAGAGGCGCGGGGGGGCGCTGTAGTTTGGATCCGCAGAAATCAAGTTGGAGCTGAACCTTCCACCACTGGATATCCGCGAGAACAGTTTCGTTCGGGCGGAGCCTTGTGAAACTGCTGGCGGTGTGCGAGAAGGAGGATGCGAATGCGGAGATTGCGGGAAGACGCGAACGTCCATCAGGGACGGCGAGGGAGCAGTGCACAAGAGTGCCATGAAGGGACTCCGCCTCCTTGCGGGAGTAACGATGTCCGGGTACCCACTCGTTGAGTTTAGCCAAGTAACGAAGCTTCTTCGCTGGCGGGATTTGCACTGTCTTATCGACGAGATCCCATATGAAGCCAACATATTTGAATATGAATGCGAAGGGACACGTCTTCGATAGCTTCCACGGCCAGCCGAGGAGCTCGGAGATCGCAAAAATGTCAGCGAGGTCGTAGGTGTATGTCGGAGGAGATGAGCCGGGAATAGGATGCCGAAAGAAACAGAAATCGTCCACCCATTTCTTGAGGGGGCCGTAGTCGTGGGCGCGGAAGATTGCGGCAATTGCGTCTGCGAGTCTGCCGAATATGCCTGGTGTGCTCGAGGGGCCGAACGGCCCGCAGTGATCTAAGAAGCACAGCCCGCGCCACGAGACCACGAAGAACGGTTGCTGCGAGGGCAGAATAGGAACGCGTCTGAATGCAGCGTCAACATCGAGCGTGGCCGCCTGAGTACCCGGCGGCGCGTTGATCACCATGAGTAGCATCTCGGAGAATGTCCCCCATTCGCACGGGAACTCGTCGGAATCAATTTCGGAGTTAATAGAGCGTTGAAGCGGGTCATCGTATGGATATGAGAAGTCTTGGACCATCCGCCACTTATCTATCTCCCCAGCTTTTGGAACAACACCGATTGGGGACGTGCGGAACGGGCCGATGATGGACTCGAGACGGTACGGATCAAAAGGACCAGAGTAGCGACCAGCGCGTAGTTCTGTCCGAATATATTCGTCGATTACAGCAGGATTTTCGAGAGAAGAAGGGCGGTTGCGAGGAATGTACGTGTCCGAGATCGAGGAATGAATGCCGAAATGAAAACCCGAGTTTATGCCGCCGGGGAGATCGGAGAACCGCTCAAGCAGACCAGCTGCCTGGAGCGCGGAGCGCCAATTATCGGCGATGAGTGGTGTGACCACCGGAAGGAAGTTAGATGCGATCGCACTGCTGAGCCGAGTGCTGCTTGTCCCCGCAGAGTGTGCACCAGTGCTTTCCTTGGGGACAGTTGCGATCGGTGCAGCCTCTCCCGGAATTGAATGCATAGCAGTAGCGCTCTCCGGTGGCGTCGACCCGCGAGGCGAAGCCGCGGTAGACGAGATGAGTCGGCTTGCCGGAGGGGAAGGTAGTCTCGGCGCAGGCATGGGGGTTGTGATTGGGTTCGCGCCGACTGCATTTGAAGCAACTGCGAGGGGAAGATCTCGGGCGCGACGAGTATGAGGAGGTAGTATCCGAGCCCCGAAAGGAACGGCCGCGGCCAGGATTACTGCCGGAAGCCTCGGCGTACGGGTGATAGCGCTCGGAAGACGAGCCCTGAGCCCGGGCGGTGGATTTGAAGACCGAGGTGAGGTGTTTCGCAGCCTCCTGCGTCCAAATCAAATCCTGCCATACGGCAGGGTCAATGCGACTGCCAGCGGCTACCTGGCGACGGACCTCCGCGTCGTAGCACACGAGGATGGAGAAGTTCTCGTCTTGATCAGGGAAATCGAGGATCGCCTGGCGATGGACAAGCCAGTTGGGCAACGAGTCGGGGAAGAACCGTTCACCTAGCTCGACGAAGCGACCCCAGCCCTGTGTCCACGCTCCCAGGGTCAGGGTGCGATCGACGTCGAAATTGAGCGGCTTCGCGACGTGCACTAAGGCCTGCGATTGAACGGTGACCTCTTCATCGAGCTCGCGGGATGCATTATAGCTGCCGCGACGCGTATATTCGTCGGTGAGATAGAAGAGCGGGGTGAGCTCGCCCTTCTCAAATCGCTTCACGACGGAAGGGAGAGGAGGAAGTTTGAGTCTGGTCAACTGCATCCCGGGAATCGGGGGGAGGAATTTCGACGTGCTTGAGCCGGTAGCGGGAGTGATTGCTGTACCGGGTGCGACTGGAGCTAATACAGCTCGTTAGAAATGATTGAATGCGGTGATGAGATGAAGAATATGGATTGAGAAGAGAGAATGGTTGCGATTCGCAATAACGGCAACGAACGCTGGCGCTCTTGCGCCGTGAATGGTGACGAAAGTGGGAAGATACTCATCCGCCGTGAATAGCGGATAGAGGGAAAAGGCGCTCAGAAGATACAGCCCGTGCACCGTGAATAATGCAGAGGAGCAAATGCGAGAGTGGTTGCCGTGAATAGCAGAACCGAGTGACCGGAAGACCAAACACCATATAGGGCTGGCCGCTCTTGCACCGTGAATAATGCAGAGGAGCTTCGGAAGAGGAGGGGATGCCGTGAATAGCAGAGCCGGGGAAGGAAAAGACAGAAAGGAAGGGAGGATATCTCAGACTGAGATCGCACCTTGCGTATACACCGCGCCGAGGAGCTGGTTGAGCTTGTCGAGCGGGAGCGTACCCAACAACTGCAGAGCCGTGTTCCTGGTCGCACTCTCCTCGTCCTCCTCCGCATCTGGCTCAGGAGTAGGAGCCACCTGGCTCTGCTCCCCGTCAGGCTCGGTGGAAGGGCGATTTTCCCGCTCGAGGGCAGCGAGCATTGCATCACGCTCTTGGCGAGGAATTAGAGCGCGGTAGTCGGTATGACCGAGGATTAAGTCCGTATTGTCGTAAACGAAGTCGAGTACGAGCTTTTGGAGCGCGGGACGAGTAGGGTGAGCGGGCATGTCGAGGCTAAACGCCTGAACAGCCCGTTTGAGTTCGCCCACTGTAAGGCTTTTGACTGTCTTGGTGAACATAGGTGCCATTGTAGTAATCGCGAAGTTGTTTCTGGTTTGTCGAGGAAGGTTGTTTGCGTGGATGTGGCGGTTGCAAGAGAGTTGTCTCTACACTTCCGTGGAAAATTATCGCCCTCAAAATCAATCTATTATCGCTCCAGATTGTGAGCAGGTCCGGGACAGGGTAGCCCGAGGCCGAGGAAGGACGCGTCACCATTGCGGGTCGTTCGAATTCGTTATACGCGCCTAGGCATTTCAATCGGTTCAATCGCAGCCAGAGAGGAAATTTCCGCGCCAGACATGACAGAAGACAGAGGGATGCCCTGAGTTCTGCGTCCCGTCTCCACTGAATTTCGGGCATCTCAGGTGGTGCTTGATGCAGATGGTAAGCTATATCAGCGGCACGCACGCACGCAGCCCGTGGGAACAGTTTCGTGCCTTGCTCCGTCCCATCACCATGCATCGCCTCGACCTCTCTTCCGAGATCATTCACCAGGCCTTTGTCAACCTCCAAGCGAGCACTACCTATCCCTTCCGACTCATATCGCCTAGGCCTACAAACCCGAGCTGTCTCGTCGACGACGCAGCTGCAACCGCGACCCAGTTCAAGCGCTGACCATCTATATAGAGCTGCTTCGTGTGGGACTGCATGACGCCGCCGGCGCCATCGCCGATGTACGTGGTCGCTCGTATGCACATCTCGAGTAAAGATCCTGCCTACTCGGACTTGGAAGCGCTCTGGATTTCAACACCCTCCATGCCTGGCCCGATATCCCCAACAAAGAACTCAAAATCTCGCATATACACGCTCGAGAACGCATTGTCGATGATCATGTAAAACTCGGGAACGCTGAGCATCTGAGAATTGCTTCCGTCAATATTTTTGAACCCCTCGGCGCCCACTGGCACGAACCTCGGCGAGACTCTGCGCGCTCTTCGCCTCCGCCGTCACAAACACATCCCACTTCGACGCGCGTCCCTTTAATTTCTGCACGACTTCATCAAGGAGAGCGTTCTTCGTCTCGACCGGGTCGACCACAGCCTGGACCGTATCAGGGAACTCGTACATGGGCAGAGCGTAGACGCACAACGTCGTACGCCAGCAACTTCTCCCCAATCAGCGGATGCGCATTGAGCGCGGCGACCTTGCTTGCGATAGCGCCCTTCAAATCCTCGTACGCTATCTCCGGGCGTTTCTGGATGAGGAACGTGATGCGCGTGCGGTCTTTGCGGAAAGACATTGTAGGCCTAGGGCGGGGTTGTGCCAGTGCGGATGACCCATGAGGGTTTTTTTTCTTAACTTATATGCTGTTTGTCTTCTCCATCAGCAAGCACGGATTCTCACTGTAGCATGCCGCCAAGTTACCGACGCGCAGTTGCCATGATAGGTGACTTCCGATGCGCAGTAGCAGCATATACCAGCGTGGAGAAGGTGTAGCACTACGCGTAATTATATTGATTGTTTCGCAACCTAGTAGTTGTGTATTCTGTCTCAGTAGCTCGAGGTAGCTGGCTGTAGATCCTTGCGCGAATGTTGAGTTGCCAATGCTTGTTCAGATCAGCGCCCGAAACCTGATCCTTAAAAAGTGGCGCCATCGGGTTCACAGACACGCCAGTCCTTTTCCCTCCTCCCACCACCTCCCCACCTCTCCCCACCCGCCGCCGCCGCTGTCTCGCGTCCAGGCCCTCAAACTCGCGCCCCGTCAGGCCTCGCGTCAGGTCCCGCCCGTAATGCTTTCCTCAACTACAACACACACATTCACATTCGTCCACCCTTCCGACCCACCGCAAATCGAAGACCCGCGTGCAATACCACTCCCCGCGAATACACGCTTCAACCGCAATGCGCAATAACTTCGCTCCCGCTGCTATCCGCTCTCGCTTCTCGCCTCTTCCTCCCGTCTGCGTCAAGCCCGTCAAGTTCCTCGCACTCCTCCATGCCCGATACGCTTCCCGCAGGCTAAACTTTTACGACTCGTTTGCTCCGTTCCGCTCCCACCGCTTCATCTCCCACCGAGCACGCGCGCCTGCAACCGCCCCGTCAGTCCAGCCCGCATCCATTTCCTTCCTCATGTACACGCCTAGTCTACGATACCTGCATCTCCTGCCTTAGTAGCTGTTCTGTTGTGTGTAGACTAGAATCTATTTTCATTTTACCTTTTTTTTGTGGCATTTTCGGAATCTCAAGCGGGGAAGTAGGCCGAATAGCGGAAATATGCCGGGTAGTGAAGTTGACGCCGTAGCTGCCACCAGTAACAACGGCGGCTACAAGCTGCTACTAAGTTGCTACTGGGCCCTACAGGGCTGATCCGGGGCGCTACTGTGATGTCAGTAATTGGGAACATACCTACCACGCTACGATCCCAACCGGGCTCGCGTAGCGTCGGGTAGCAAGATCCGTGCTTGCTGATGTCGGCCCGATAGAGGCAAACTTCACCAAGAGGTCAAACAAACTAGGTCAGTCCACCGCGAGCCGGGAGCGTCGGTCCGCTCGACCCGACCAACGGATGCACATTAAGCCCGGCGCCCTTGGCGGCGATCTGATTCCTCGTACGTTATCTCGGGGCGTTTCTGGATGAGGAACGTAATGCGCGTGCGGTCTTTGCGGAAGGACATCGTGGGGCGGATTTGTGCCAGCGCGGATAACCCATGGGCTTCTACTCATCATCACCGTGAGTGGAGCCTAATTGTGCTATGGTAGGCCGGTGTAACATCCAAATCAGATCTGATAGGATTACGATATGATGATTCCATCATTAACGCTGACGAACCCTCCAAATTTCAATATAATTGGTGGGTTTTCCATTGTGTTGCAGGGAAAACATTCTGGAAAAGCGCTGTAAACTTGGTTGAAGATATGCTCAGAGGAAAAGTGCTAGTGCCCTCGTCATTGATGAATTGCTGTCCATACAGCGAGTTCAAATTTTGGTCTTTCAGTATATCATGGGTACTGTTTCTGGGCCCATATTTGGCCCTTCTCAGATCACTTGAAACTGATGTCAACAAGCCAAATTGCTGCTTTTGGAAAGAATCTATATCCTGGGCTGCAAAGTTTACAGAACATCACGGAAATTTGCTTTCCTCTGGAGTGTTCAAAAACGAAATTGAATGGCTAGCCACTGGTCAATCACCAGATGGTCATGTGATCATCAGATGCTTACAAATTCCCGCCACCTTTAGGTAACAGGTCTTAGGGGGCTATGATCTTCGTCGTTTTGCGGAGAGATGGACATTTGTCTGAATCCAATTCAGTAGTGACAAATCATGTACCTGTCATTGAGTCCCTCAGTTCGAATCCTGTCCCGTGCATAGTTTCTGCATCGTTTGTGTTCAAAATGGAACGAAAATGATGTGATGCTCATGCCGCCCCGTAGACCATGGTGTTTGAGATTTCTAAGAGAAGATATTAGTTTCAGGTTCTGGGCCGGAAATTGTGTAACAACAGCTGCCTAAATTTGCAGGTTGTAGGCTCACCAACCTTTGCTTCAACTGGCATAAGTGTATGTAACTTGAAAATTGTATGTATCGAAAATGTGATTGCATGCCGCAAGTAATATGCTCCAATGAAGCAATTCAGACAACAACTTGCAAGTTTAAAAAATGCAGGGCTCAGCAACCTTTGCTTCAACTGGCACAAGTGTATGTAACTTGAAAATTGTATGTATCAAAAATGTGATATCATGCCGCAAGTAATATGCTCCAATGAAGCAATTCAGACAACAACTTGCAAGTTTAAAAAATGCAGGGAGTGGAGCTCTCTCGACCAGTGAACAGGCTCAAGTCCTAGATTTTCTGAACTTTAATCTCGGTCAAGAGAGCTCCACTGCCTGTATTTTTTAAGCTTTAAAAGGGTCCATCTGAAATGCTTTGATGCTTTGGCGACTGTACTCCTGTGACCGCCAGATTCATAGCCACTACTTCCGGTGGGTTGGTGTCAGTTATTTCTGTATGAAGTGCTAGCTTGAATCTGTTGAGATACGACGAGCACGGGAGCAGGCAATGCCAAAATTCATTCCTGTTTGCAATCACACCACAGTTAGGTGTTGAGTGTGTTAGGGCAAGCAAATGCCCGATGCTTCCATTTCACTCAGTTTATAAACTACTGTACTTGTTCTAGCTCGGCAGCCCCCATATCCCAACAGAATTCGAATTTCACTCATGTCCTGATTTTCTTCCAAATTTTTGTCATGGTTTCTATCACAAAAATGCCGCAAAAATGGAATGAAAATTGGGAAATTTTGGAAGAACTTTGGTAGGATTTTGCTCAAAGAACTACAGAATCTGAAACGGTTTTCCGCCACTACTAACATTGAAATGATTAATATATTCGAAATTTGCCCCGAGTACTATTCATGGGGAGGATGATAAATTTGATAGCGGGCATTGCCGCTGGTCTGCCCTCCAGCTTTATATTCCCTTTTTGGGTGCTCAGCTTTGGCCACATAGCACCCACTTGAAGTTTGTGAATCAATATCTTTTAGGTGGGTTGTGGGAGGGGTTTTGTAACCACTGGAGAACTCTGCTGTCACTTTCCTTAGCCATTTTCTCAACCTCCTGTAGTATTTATGACTACATATCAAAATTTTCGGCCAGCTGACGTAGGCATCCCATATGTGGGAATTCCATCACTGATAAACTTGCTCCCGGTAAATTCAATGTGTAATGTGTAAGACCTCATGAACGTAAGGTCTAAATACTACAGTAACTTAACTTTCCGCAGTGCAGAACAGCGTTAATTAGTTGTGCATCTAGGTAGAAGTTCTTGCAGTTGTAAAGTCATCAAGAAAGTCATCAAGAAATGGATATTCAGTTGCCCGGCAGAAGTGTGCGGAGCGTTGAAAACCCCGGCAATTTTTGTGGAAAGAAAAAGCTGCAGCTCTAATCAAGCAAGGGATTAACTAAGAATAAAGTTCTTTCTCAAACTCTCAGACAGAGTAACCTTCAGCCTTACAATACTGTAGTATTTTAAACAATTTGTCAGTCACTTATCACGCAGGGTCTAGACGCTGAAATAATTTTGGCGGTCACACACATTTTTTACCCACGCCGAAAGCTTCGGTCCAGGCCAAAGATCAACTTTTTATGAGCCCTGCGGGGCAGTCGAACGAGACAGTTTCTCAATTGCACAGTGGTAGCCTGGCATCCCGGCCTATTCGGTCAGCTGAAAAGCTCTCAATACTGTAGTAATTTGACCGCAAGTTCAGACATTTTGGAATTTTCGATCTCCGGGATGGCCGAAAAAAAATCCTTTTGAAGTTAGCTGAGTGTGTAACTCAAACTTACGGTCGGATTACTACAGTACCTCCCATTCAATTTCTGGCTGTCACATCCTCAAGTCGCTGGCGCCGAAAGATTACGTTGGGCGCCGCTGTCACGCACCAAACCACGTGCCAAATTATTTACCATACTACACCCTCCAAATCTGGCTGGGGATCATCGTATGTACCGTTGCAGTTAGGACACTTTCTGTCATTCTTGTCTATCTCTTCCTGCTTGTAGTATCTTTGACACCCCCAGTGGAACACAGGGTCCTGGGCACTGGCATTGCGGGCTGAAGCAGGGTTATAGCGTGCGTCAGGGAGATGTCGAAAATGACTCACGGATGGAATGAGCGGTAGAAAAATGCATGGCAGAGGAATGCGAGTTCCGGCCTGCCCGCGCGCGGTTAAATAGGTAGCACTTGGAGCGAACGAATGCATTCCGCGCGGAGGCGTCGCGGTTTCGACATCCGCGGCATGGATGTAATCCATGGTTACGGGTACATAGACTTCCGGTACCGCTCTCTGGCGAACTAAATACGCGTAGCGTGAGCCAGCAGCGACCCTAGCTCAACATACATATTATCTTGGTGATTTTGAGTGATGGGGATATGATGGCAGGTATACTTTGATGTTCCTCCTCCTCCACCCAGCGGATGCTCATTTAACTCTTCCTCGGAGTCAGCCATGCATACTTACCACCCAATGGGGCGTCACATCTCGGACACCTCGTGTGCAGATAGTGCCAGTCTTCCTCGCACCTGAAGCAATGTTTCCATGACGTCGCGTTCAGATTAAGAGCTTTACAGAGATTCAGAGTCAACATTCACGAGCCGACAGACGCGCAGAAGTCCACGATTGTGCAAGTGGTTGGCGCGGCGATTGTTTAGATGTTGATACGATTCAAGTCCTGCCGAGGGGGCTTGCAGAATTATTATTATTAACGACGTAGCGTAAATACCAGCTGAAGATCTCCCACCACGGAGCGCCTAAAATTGATTCTGCGTTCCCCAGGCGGGACACGGGGACTGTTTCTCCGTCTCCGTAGTAAGCCTATCCTGTTTCCCGTTTCCCGCATCAATCAGCCTGCATACTGTATAATTTCATTCAATTCGGATGGACTTTCGGTGCGTGGTGGTGTGACGCCGGTCCGCTCGACCCGATCCGACCCGGGTTTTTTCGAACATCATTCACAAATAAATCCGCTTTCAGGTTGTACTGTATGTATGTAGTTTTTGCACTAATCAAAGGTCCGCCGGTATAGTAGGCTCACACGCTTTCAATTCTTCCTCAGTCTCACACTGGATACACGTCGTCTTCGGCTTCATAACCATGCACTACAGAACGTTAGCACCTACAAAAATAAGATCATTGGACGTACGTTGAGTTGTCCGTCCTTACACTTTGTGCAGCGGTCACCTGCTGGGATAACAACAAAGGTGGTGGGTCCCGACATTACTATTGCGAGCCTCGAGGTGGTTGGTGCTCGCAGACCTGGTTCGGTACTTATACCCTCTAGCTATAGCCCGTTTGCCAGCATCATCCCGCCGCGCTGCCCCTGTCACGGTAGCCCGCTGCGGTTGCTGGAAGATAGAATGTTGGGTGCCGCTGAAATTCCCTCTGTGTGCTATCGCTATTCATATCTGCCAGACTTTAACCGTGTACGGCGTGGCGCTCACGGCCCCGGCCGCTGCGCGGGGCGCCTGCGGGGGTCCGATCCCGGCGAGGATTATTCTCGAATCTTCAAATAGCATACTGGGGACCGCATCTAACTCGGTTGTTAACATTATAATAATGTCGACGGACTGGTGGAGGGCCTTCCTATAAACTTGAAAATTTGAAGCATTTTGTGTGTGTGCGGTGCCTTCGTATGTTAGCGTTCGGTTTTGCGTCACGGCGCTCCATCCAGCGGACAGTGTCTCTGACAATGAATTGATAGAATCTTTGGAGGGAAGCCATGTTGCGCGCTGTATATCTGTCTGCTTCCGCTCAAATTCAACCTCCGAAAACGAATATGGCTCGCATTATCGACAGCATAACAGACCGCACCACCCTCGGCGCCGCGCCGCGTACAGAACAGCGCGCGTCTCCGGGCCCGCCAACTTTACCAGTGAGTCTGCCAATCGTCTTCACTCTCACTGTCCCGGGCACAATCGACCCCAACCCCCATCTAAATTCCATCTACCACTACCTCGGCAACCTCCCCCCACCCATCCTCCTCGCCTTCCTATCATGCAACAACACAAAAATCGACGCAAACAACCCTAAAAACGCGCCGGCCATCAACGCATACCCACTCCTCCCCCTCTCCACACTCAAATGGTCGCTCCCACTGATCTTCTCGCCCAACAACTCTACAGCGCCAAACGCCAGCCCCGTGCCGACCGCGAGGAGTATCGTGGAAGTGAGGACTAGGAATTTGAGCGGGCCGCCGAATCGGTCTTTCGGGAGTGCGCGGGGATGTTTGGCCGCGAGCGACGGGGAGGATTTTGCTAGGGTTAGGATCATTGCGAAGATCACGAAGAGGAATGCTGTGTTTGTGTTAAGTTGGTGAGGTGGCGCCGGAGGGCGGGACGGGAAACACCGTTCTTACAGAGGATGTGGATGGTCGCGTATATTGCTGCTGCGGTGGCAACTTTGACTTGCACGTCTTGGAATTGGTCGCTGTGGAGGGGGATGTGAGGCGGGTGTTGTCTCGAGGTGGGTGGGTGTTACTCACAGCGATGCGAGCAGGCCGCTAGGCCAGAATACGTCTCCGCATTCGGGCTTATTGTCGGACACGTCGATTCCGAGGACTCTGCGGAACGGCGGGTGAGCAACTAACTCGCAACGGGGGACGCGAGGAGGAGGAAGGACCGCGCACTTTACATCCACACCCCCGGTGCAGTAGTACCCCAGCCCGCTAAACTCAAACCAGTCGCTCGCCGACCCGAGAAAGCTCGCCGAGACCTCAAACTTGATCTGGAACACATAGAGGTATAGCTTCGTCTGGATGGGGGTCGAGAGGACGTTGAGGGCGAGGAGTACGAAAAAGTTGAGCGAGAGGCACGCGTAGACGAACGAAGGTGCGAGGTCGATGAATCCCATAGTCGAGGCCGGCTCGGGGACATGCACGGAGAAGCCAGCTCCGTTCGACGATCCCTACCGACCTATCGCCGTATAAGTATTCTGCGTTGCAAGGGCGTTGTCACCAATACATACACTCGCGCGGTTCATGAGCGCTTTTTCGTCTCCGCGATCCGTTCTATTAGATTTTGAATGAGGACAGCCGCGAGCGGACGTCGGGGAGGTTGGATTACAGTCTCACCCAGGTCCCAGCGCTGTGCTAGGTTCTTGGATGCTCCCGCTGCCAGTATCATGCGACACCCTCCGTCGGAATGCAGTCGTATACATTTGCACGGAGTTGGATTGGGAAGGGCGCGAGGGACGCGCGGAATGTCAGATTGAGATGCAAGAGAAGACGGTGCCGGCGTAGAGAGCTGTAGCAACTGAGATGGTGGTGGTAGGGAGCAAGCAGGATTGATATCATCACGCCTTGGACACAACTTCGACTCAGCTCGTCGACCCTTGATATAAGCTTGATAGCTTTGGCATCCTCTCAACGTCTCCTCTTGAACGGTTTCGTCGCCACTTTCTCCTCACTTTCCTCTGCCCGTTCTGCGCCTTTCCGCAGTGTCGGCGTCCGTAGCTCCAGCTCGCGGCCGTCCTACACGCCGGACAAGTCCGATCACCCTCAACTGTGTCGGCGCAGCTTTCTACGTCTGGAAAATTCCAGTGTCGCGCCAAGCGGTTCTCTATGCCGCCATAATACGCTCCCAATCGTTCGGCGACACTCCTCCTGTACTTGAAGAGGATGAGGAGTCCAATGACCTTCCAAGTCAAGTCATGTACTCCTCACGTACGTCTGCTAGCCGACGCCCATCCGCTCGAGGGTGCGAGTAGTACAGCACGCCCGCGCGACGTCTTATATGTGGACGATGGATGGAGGCGACGCCCGGCGCGAACGCGCCCCACCAGGCCCCGAATCCCGACGGGTCCGGGTCCAGGACGCGCCGTGTGCCGGCTGCAACGCTCCCACCCCCGTTGGCTCCCTGGACCTACTCTCCGTCCCCCACCTGTCCCGGTGACCTTCACCATGAGGCCTTCCTTCGACCCCCACACCTGTCGCTGCAGTCCTGGTGGTTCTACGCGCAGCGCAGGGTCGCGGCGAACACGGACATCGTCGACGTCGACCCTCTGAGCTCCAGGCGTTATTCGCCAGAACATGTAGGCGCAGGCCCCGAGAGTATTCGCCAGCTGCAGGGTCATAGACCGCGCCGTCACCGACTCCGACACCGGCGTATTTCACGCCAGACCGTCCCCATACGTGTTCCCACTGCCGTTCGTCGCCGATTCGTTCGTCGACATTCCTCCTCCTACACCCCAGCCCCCAATCATCCTTACACCCAAAATCCCATTCTAGGAACTACACACCGAGAGGAACAAGAATCATCATCGTCGTCGCCTACTCCAAACAAGACCGTGACATCGCGTCATTTTACACATGCACCGTCCCCGCCTGCACCGTCCCGCCCGTATGCTGGTACTCCTGCGCCTGCGCGCCCGGGCCTGGGTACGGGTTATACGAATGCGGCACGGACGACGGCTTCTCCGCGGGCGCCGTCGCTTCGCCAAACGGCGCGTTCGCGACCGAGGATGTCCACACGCCCGTGTGCTTGCGCTGCGTCGCCTGCAGGGAGAGCACTAGGAGTGTGATCACATAGCCCATCACTACACGTATAACGCCCGTCAGCCATCGCAAACCAAGGACCGGGGAGAGGAAACGCAACGCACACATCAACCAGTTCAAGAACCCAAACGCTGCGATCCCGCGCGTCTCCCCGCAGATATTCTTGAGCGTGTCGTCCCCATCGATGGCCGTGTCGCACACCGACCCGCCGAGGAGGTCGAGCGCCTGCAGGACGTTGGCCGTCTCCGCGCCCGTGGCGAGCCACATTATCGAGAGGAACCCGAGGACGAGGATCTCGACGACGATCATGGAGGTCGGTCCGCCGGGGCGGATGAATTCCAGCGCGATCCTAGTAAGGTGGGTGGGTGGGGTTAGTCACCGAGCAAGCGAGGGCAGGAGAGAGGGTTATGCGTACATGGGCGGGACGCTCACGAGCGTCAGCACACCAGAGGCGATAGCCAGGGCGGCGTAGGTGAAGTACACCGCGAGGATGCTCTCCGTCGCGTTCGTCAGCGCCGCACCCAGCCCGAGGGCGACGAGCCCAAAGAGTGTTACAGTCGCTGTAGTGCGCGCGTCAGTCGGTGCGCAGCTCGAATATCCGCCCGCGGCCGTACGCACAGAGAATTATTATCCGCACAAGAGGGATTACAGCCATCGTGAAGAGAAGAAGAGAAGGAAGGGGGGCGTTAGGTGGGCTTGGCCTAGACGTGCCTTGTTATTTATGCCAGTCGATAGATTTGGCAGATGTCGAATAGATAGGCATCTTGATACGAGGCGGAGCACATCGACAACAAAGCCAGCCCGAGTTAGATCGATGAGCAGGGCTGGCGGCCGGGAAGAGGTGCTCTGCTCAACGTGAGGGGAAAGCAGGGAGGAAGTTCTCTTCTTCCCGCGGGGGCTCTCAAGGAAACATCCTGCAGCTAGATATATAGGCGCCCACGATGCAACGTCAACAGCAGCTGGACGTGCGTCGCGGATACGCGATTCCCGCTCCATATTTGCTCCAAATTAATGAAGGGCGTTCTCGGCACGTCTATCACCTAGACGCCCGTACTATCCTCGCTAGTTTGAGCCGAGTTCCGTACTAGTTCGGATGCTACAAACTGTCCCCCCATGAAGTCTTTATTGTCCAGTAAATAGATCCACTTGGAGCTCGAATATGTATGGCTTTCCCCTCCACTGATGGAAATCTCAACGACGCGCAGAAGTAAGCGCCCAGAGAACAAAACGCTGAACAGTGAACGAGCAATCCCACGTAGATGGCTATCACTTGCAGTGTCCGTCGCCGATCGCCATGCATGTCGGACGGCGGACTCGGACGGGATGACAACAGGCACAGGGCAGCCAGAGTTGGACGTGACGCGGCACTGGGTATGCGTGTGCATAGATTTAACAATTTCTCTCCTCTCGTCCACCGGAGCAGTAGCAGAGGAGATCAGCATGAACTGTATATGTACGCTGCGCAAACCCGTTATCGTCTTAAAGCTTCAGGCTAGATACCTATGTTGTGGGGGGTCAGAAAGAAAAAATAATTTCCAAAAAAGGAAAAAAGGAGGAGGAGGGAAAGGACAAAAAGGAGGCTTCTGCCAGCCCAGACGGGTCGTAATTTGAGCCATTCATAGTGCTAATCTGGGCAACTCCACCCTAATATTTTCATGAATTTTCGGCGCCTGCGGCGGGCGGGAGCAGCGTCGCAACCTCTTCAGCAGAAATCCATGGGAAATTTCCTGTTCAAGCGCTATCCAACGATCGCCGCCGTTCCCCGCGCCCAGATCGCGTGCTGATGAAGATAGCTCATCTCCATATGGTTTTTTCTTCGGCGCCTCCGGCGCCGGATATGACAATTGTCGCTGACGCATGCGAGCGCGCCAATCATCGCAGTGTCCCAACGCGCCGCAACATGAACCTCTGAATCCTCATCTCTCGTTTGTAGGGTTGATATCCTGCTACTTTGTAACCTTTACAACTGTCTATTTACTGGTTAGAACAATACTTTTATGCTCACCTCCGCCAACAAGATAAGGGTTGAGTGATATCAATGGCTGTTGTAGCCGCTCAAGCTTGATATTGTCATACAGGGACTGCTCTCTCTGCAAAATATGTCCTTGAACTCATCCAAACCAACCGTGTTGCAGCACAATCGGAATGAACTGTCTTTACTTGAGCATCAAGCTCAGATCAAAGTGCGCGCAACTCTCTTTCGCGAGTGATTCCGGGTGACTTCCTATGTTGTATAATGTTGGATTATTTTCCTTACCCACTTGCAATCCCAGGATGCGGCCACTGCTTCAGCCGCAAGGTACTTTAGTAATGTGACAGCCAATGAAGCTTCTTGACCATTCTGCTCACATTGAGACCTCAAATAGCTTTGTATACCATCCCTACAGGCGGATACCAAGCTCTGAGAGCCAAAGAATGACACTCAGACTGCTCAAGCATCCACCAAAGGTCCGACAAAATATGAGCCATTAATGTGCCGGGCCCGGATTCGAACCCTCGACCTGTCCCATTAAGGCTATCTGAGCTATCTCGAGGTATCCACCCACAGCACAAGTAACTAGCCAAGCTTCAAGCTTTCATCCGGCGTCTCGCCAACGTCCGCGTCCCGTTCAATCATGACCGCGTCGGCGAAGGAGCGGTAGCCGTGGCCATCAGCGCGGTCTCGTGCACAAGCACGATTTTTTAGCTTCAGTATGTGTGGGACAGAAGGGTATTGACACGAAGGGCCGCAAAGCCTGTTCAGTACTAAATCGTAATCGCAGCTGCGTCTGTGTGCCTGGTTTTGCTTCGGAGTCAGACGCGGATAATTTTGTCTTATTTCGGTATCTACAAGTGGCTGCAGAGCGCTACCCACATATTGGTCTGCCCTGGCCTAGCCGCGGCCTCCCTAGT
Organism: Mycena kentingensis (nom. inval.); assembly: GCA_014461125.1. Classification (NCBI taxonomy): domain Eukaryota; kingdom Fungi; phylum Basidiomycota; class Agaricomycetes; order Agaricales; family Mycenaceae; genus Mycena; species Mycena kentingensis (nom. inval.). The sequence goes on from JACAZG010000012.1 coordinate 126,351, forward strand.
TTCCGTCTGCAAACCAAAAAATCAGATTCGCCGTAGCTCTCGTAAACTATACGCACGCAGCTCGCAGTTGTTCGCGTCCCCGATGACGGTTCCCGTGCAGGTTCCGTTGTTCCCGGAGCATGTCTTGGTTGTGGATGCCATTGTTTCGTTGCTGTAGGTAGCGAGACTCCCGCCGTTTTATGCATATGCGCTCCAGCTGGCGCGCCTAAACGCCGAGCCAGTACTACTGGCCAGCGCCGAAGAACGAACCCACCCAAATCGCGGACCTTAACGTAGGGATATAAATGACGATTTGCTCGTTATATTACGGTATCTCATTAGAGTATTAGCCTATCAGGTACCTTGTGTATTCCGCCGTGCGCACTCGAACACAGTCGGGGAAAGTGGAATCGCGATATCGGTGATTTTCCGAGAAATTGAGTGTGATATCGGCAGTGTTCAGGCTGTTGCTAGAATTGTGTGTAGAACAAGGACAGGTCTCCCTACGGCGATTTATCCGCGTACAAGGATCGAATGCTGCTAAATTCTTCATCGAGGAAAACACGGAGTGCGAGCTCGAGTATCCTCCTCGCTGCATACATCGACGCGATGCATGGCTTGTACTTCCTCTCGGCCAGTGGGCGCCTATCGCGGGGATACTGTGGAAGCGGCGGCGTCGCTGTCACGTTGATGCGCAGCTTGTCTTCGACCACGATGACGGGTCGCGCGAGGCGGGGCGTCTGCAACGAGAGACAACGCAGCGCACTCCCAGAACCGCCTTCCTCACAGCCGACTTCAATTGCCAGCGTGGCAACCCGGTCCGTCGCCCTCGCCAAGTCCGCTTTCGACGCAAGCCCCACCCTCGTCAGTCTGCCCTTTCTTACAACCCTCGGATGCTCCTCTGGCGTCGACTGCGACTTGGAGCTCCCTACGCCTCCCTGCGTCCCATCCGGGGGACAAACCCGAAATAACCGAAAGCGCCACGCCTCGCCCAGCAACAATCCCGGAACCTCAAATAACAAACGACCACGTAGCACCGCTGGCAGATCCCTCTCTCGCTCTTTCCCCGCTGGAGGGCTCGATCTCCCCGTTCGTTTTGCCCTCCGCCCAGCGTCTACTCGGCCGGCCGTGTGCTGCTTGGGTCTTTCCGCTACCCTCCTTCTCTGTCTCTTTGGTCTCTCCCGTCCCGTCCCGTCCCGGCCTCCGCCAAAATGAGGTCAAAGAAAATCATCAACCGGCCGCTCAAGCTGCGTACCGCGCCGGAGATGAACACGCGATACGTTCACATGTTGGTGGACATGGAAAACATCCGGGTATGTGTCGTCCCCGTACTCCCCGGGCTCGGGACTGAACAACCCACGTAGCCATTCTACAAGGTCCTCGCGCATCTCGCCACCTGGCTGCTCCTCGCCGGGTTCGTCCTCGCCCCTGGTACCTTCGCCCCGCCCGCCAACGAAGACGAAGAAGACTCATTCGGCTCCGAACTCACGAAGCACATGTCCCTGTACGCTCCCCCGCATCTCTCCGCTCCCCCATCCTACCCCGCTCACCCCTACACTAGCCTCGTCATCTCGTGGATCATCACCGGCATCGGCGCCCTCTCAATGACCGGCCTCTGGTTTCGCTGGCGCAAAAACTACCTCTGGATCCACGACGCCCTCTTCATCCCCGGCATGCTGCACTCCCTCGCCGGCGTCGTCTCCAGCATCTCCACCACCACGTTCGACGGCATCCTCCCCGCGGACAACGAGGTCGTCAACGACTCCCTCCAGTACCTCGGCGCGTCCACAAACGGGACCGACTTTTCCACCACGCTCGACGACCGAAACGCGTTTGCGACTTACTCGAAGCTCATCGTCACCGCGACGTCGGCGGCGGTGTGTGGATCTCTGTTTGTGTTTTACCATTTTGTGATGATAAGGCGGATGCGGAAGGAGCATAATCGGGTGGTGGATGCGATGAATGCGAAGGTGTAGGGTGTTGTGGTTATTGGGGACCGCGTCGCTGTCTTGCTAGTAGGCGCCGCACCAGGGCTGCGGCCTGTTCGGTTCGGTTTGGCCGTCGGCTGAGGGATGCAGAGGATCATCTTTGTACTATTAGGTAGATACCCGTCGCGTGCTGTGGAAAAATATCGCGTCCTCGAACATAGCCACTCGGACGGGGCTGACTCGGTATCCCAATACTGTGGGTAGCATCTATCAACTCGAGTCTCCCGGGCCCGGCCGTTGTAGTACGCCTCGCACTTTCCTCCTCCCACCACAACCACCAGCACTTGAGCTAGGTACCTTGCCTACGCCTCTTCGGCGAAGCACCATGCACGAGGAAGCCTGCCTGCCTGTCCCTCGGGTCTCGTCTCGCCTCAACACAACTGTTGCGGCCTACCTGAGAAACGAGAACGATAGCGATATATAACCACAATTTCCGCATAACTTGGAAGGGACCCGGGCCAGCACTTCGCCGGGCCGCAGGCGCGGGTCCCCGTCCAGTGGTTCCACCCATCCAAATGGATAATCGCATCACCCGAGTCGAGCACCGGCAGCCTGCAGAATCGGAGCATGCATATGCGCAGATTATCGTCCTTGTCGGGCTGTGAATATCATCGAGCTGAGGCTATACGACGAGGTAAGTATAAGTCATAAATTATGATGGTGCAACAGGCAGCGCCGTGGCGCAAGATCGGGTAACCTGCAGACTGGCGGAATGACTCCTGATTCTTAGACCTCCTTTGACGCGTTCCTGCGGGCCAGCGCTCTCCCGTCGCCGTGCCGTTACCTGCTCTGCGTCTATCAGCGTCTATCTCTATCTGCGTGACCGCGCATCGAACACCGCTGCTGTTCACGATCCTCTGCGCGCTCGTCCTCCGTTTAGTTCTTCCTTCACTTCTGGGAAATTGAATTCATGAATAAGCCGAGCAATCTTACGTGTTCCTCTCGCCGCACGCGTTATACTTATCCGGAGTAGCGAACGCCGCACCCTCACGAAACCATTTCTCCGGTTCATGTCCGAATGGGCGATAAGATAGACTAATATTGATATTGTCTAGCGGACCTCGGCTGGAGTAATGTCCACGAGACGAGCGGCGACGTCGGAATTCTGTGCCGCTGCTCCCTACATATCGTGAGTGATCCCACGTCTCTGATTGAGCAGAGATGCCGCTTATCGCTACGTATACGCAATTGATCCTGACAGGCATAATATCTCGGCCTGAGGTAAGGCGGGACACGGTGTCGCCAGTATTGAGCCCATTTATTTGAAATATTGCTGTCACCGTCCTGGATGTGTTTATAACCCAACGACGCTCCGCCACCGTCATCGCATCACCCCACTCCGAACCAACCAAGCATGTGTGCGTTGTGTTATCTTTGTTTGATGCGCTTCCGTTGGTGAACGACCAGTTGTAGCTATTCCGGTCTCAACCGATTATGGCACCACCACCTGCAAAGACTGTGGCGGGCCAATCGTCTATAACATTGGAGGAACCGTCCCGCCGTGCAAGTGCACGCAGACGGTGACGCAACCGCAATGAACGGCCTAGGGCATAAGACTATTCCATTATTGTACAACCCAAAGGGTGGCAGAATTTAAATTGTGGCTAGCTATAGAGCCAGAGGTCCTTGATTTTTGCCATGTGGGGGGCAATTTGGGTCAGGATTATGGCGCGATGTCAGGACCAGGTCGGACTTGCCGGCGGGGGGACTGGATGCCGTCGAGATAACGAAGCGTAACCCGGGTTGAGAACAGTTGTGCATAGACGGGAAGAGAGGTCAAGCCTCTCCCGGGCTTGTACCCGGACTATATACCTTAGGTAGAAATGGGATTGGTCAGAATTGATCTGGGCTGGATCTGTGACATGAGTACTCATCCATGAAGGTCAGAAGGACCCCTGTTTATCCCAATTGAGGTTAGATTCTCAATCCGGACAAAACCATTTTGTGATGAATAATTCCCACGATTCTGAAATGTGCGAAAATGGTTTTTGCGCTCATCCACACCTTTTTTCCAAAATTTCTTGTCCAAAATTTTGCAGAATTTGTCCGGATCAAGGCATCCGACCTCAATTGGGATAAACAGGGGTCCTAGGTTAGAGGTTCGATTCATCACAGCCACGTAATGGCGCAATAATTGCCCAAGATATCGTGAATATTCCGGTGCTTCAAAACATCGAGTAAATAAAGCATATTAGCTCATGCTTCAAACTTGCATAAAAACACAAAACTGGATGGGAGTGGAGCTCCCTCAGCCAATGAGATGGCTGGATTTCTGTGAATTGTACTTTCAAAGTGCAATAGAGCATATTCGAAGCAGCTCAGATGCCGGTTTTTGATACACAAAATTTACAAGTTAGACACAAAAAAAATGGCATTCAGTTGAGTGCATTTAAATCAGATGGAGAGTCGAAGTTACACAAACTCCTCAGGATCACCCCACCAAAAAAACCAGCCCAAAACCCGCTTCGAATATGCTCTAATCTAATATGCCCTAAAGAATTTTCATCAAAAGATTTTGTCTAGTTAGTCATCAAGTGGCTGTGATAGTATACAACACAGCCAATTGGCAAACTAGTACAACACAGCCAGTTGGCAAACTAGTAACCAACGGCAAAATGGGGGGGGCATATGGTGGGTATGGGAATGGATGACAGAGTGTGGCTGTAAACAGAAAAAGAAAAATCAGTCTCTCAGTAATGCAACTAAGACAATGGTGGGCCAGGCTGACACAAGCTATGGCTGTGGAAGTGCAGCAGATACTGTACCATTTTTTTCAATTCGAAAAACAGGTGACGTTTTGATTTCATCAAACCGCGCCAATAAATCGGATAAATCGAGAAAAAAATTATTAGCAGGGTCGTTGAAAATTGGGTGTGACCTGTGACATTTGAATTGAATAAAATGGTACAGTACTTGTACTTGGCTGCTGCAGGTAGGGCATAGCGACTCCCCCGGTCTATAGTGGTGGCGGGTGACTGAAGACAACAATAGCTGTTCAATATTTTCATAAGCCATCCCTGGGTGCCTTCCCGTATGATAGATTCTATGTAAAAGAATAAAATATCATATCCCTTCCCTTCAAATATTGATTAAGAAATATTTACCATTGGCCAGAAAGTCCTCAAATCTGAGGTAGGGGTCCCTACCCCCCTTCCAAACATAGATTTATGAGTGATATTTTCAGCGGTTAGCCAACATCGATGGCACCGTGGTCTATTCACACAATACTTTTTATGTTACGGGAAGGTGCCCACTGCTCTTGCAATGAATTTTGGAAGCTACATGTATGCCTAAGAAAAAAAAGCCTCCAACAAAACCATCTTGATCAGATCAGAATTTCTGCTGTTTTATGCAGATGATTGGAACCAATGATTCAAGGAGAGCCGGAGTACAACCCTTGTCTATTTCTGTCTATTTGGCTTTTTGGACATGTGGATCCTGGCCTTCTCATCTTTAAGTTGACTAGTTGGCTGAAAGAAAATTTGATGGAAGATGAAACCATCAATTTAATTGTCTCACCACAAGCAATGAGTCTTTGTTTGGCAAGCTACTAATAAATGCCTTAGAGTAGGGCGTTATATCCGCGGCGGCGTAGCTGATGCCCGCTGTGAAACATCGGAGAGGCGTGAGAGCTTACTTCACCACAGTATATGAATACTGCCCACGTCAATCTATTGCCGCCCCAGCGATGCTTGTTTCATGATCTGTCGTCCATTGAATAGTGAATGCACGACATGGGGATTCCCTTCCGCCGACATGCGGATACTGCACTGTGAGTATCTGTTTCTCGCACCAGATTCAAGAACTCGCGCTCCAGTGAGCCGTTCGGGCCAAATCAAAGCATGGACCCTCACTTCCAGTGGCCCTGAACCCAAATAAAATACCAGAAGTACCCGGAGTGTGCTAGCCACCCTCCGGAAACCCCACTCAGACCAGAGACAGTCTAGGGCAACCAACCTGATGAAGGCCATGTAGGATCGTACCAAAAAAATGCATTGCATTAGCGCGGGCGGCGCAAAGTGGGCATGGAAAAAATGAAATTGGGGTTGAAGATTAATGCAACTGGGCAGAAGACTGAGAACAAAAAACACATCATTACCTACCTTCTGGAAGCTGTGTTGCTCAGCTACTCAGCTGGGTGAAATTGATGGGATCATTAATTATCTAGATTCAAGACACAGAAACACACAAATGTCATAGTGATTCACCCAATATTGGTTCCATTACAGGGAATCTGGAATTATATACCAGATGTTACAGTTTGTCACACACCTCAGATCTCTGCATCTCTTTGTATTCAAGGGCAAAAACTGTAGCAATATTTCAGTTGACTATATAGGCTATTTAGTCCATTCAAAACCAGTCCGTGCTCTTCCCTTGCCATCAAGACTGGGGTAACATTCAGTCACAGCCTAAATGCATGTGTTGAAATGTCTACTGTGTTTTGGTTGAAAATAAAAACAAGTTAGCATATGTATAGCAGGATGCATCCAAATGGAATAAAATTCCCGCTACCTTTAGGTAGTGGGTTTATATCTGAAGCGCCAATTTACATCCAAAATCCGCTTTTCGTGCCCTTGCTGTGCATTCATGCGCTGGCTTAATTCATTCTGTTGCTTCCTAGTTACTACCTATGCACTGACGTCGAACTGTAGGTAGGTAGCGGGCCCCGCCGCCTGTCGGCCCTACTGCCTTATAGTCAAGTGTGGGTGAGCCCACCATACCCTTTGTTGCGCAAAGGCTCCTGTAAACTGCCGCAGAAAGTTGTGTAGCTCAGCTATCATGTCGATGGAATACTACATTATGAACCTATGCACAAATTACAGACGCTAAGTGCTGCAAAGGATACGATTAGGATGCATGATGACGGCCTATTGCCACGGTTAAAGGCTACCCGAAATTGCAGTCTTGGATTTTTCTCGGGCACAGACACCTCTCATCTACAATATATCCAAAGGAGGGGCGCAGGGGACACCGGCATGCGTTAGAACATGAAGTTGGTGCAGTATACTGATTCGCGGGGGCAATGTGCACATATCAAGGGCATTAATCACATCCCACGGTGCATTCAGCATTTCCACATCGGAGAGGAAGAGAATTTTACAGCCAGCAAACTTGTCAGCGACGGTGCTCCGGATCAGTCGGATCTGATGCCATCAGACAGCCTGCGGGGCATTGGCATGACCATGTGGGCGTTCTGGCTTTGAGACGAGCCAGAAGCCCACCAAGGGAAGGGATATGGCCGGATTTGAGGGCGATACATACTCGGGTTTGAGAGAGATGGACACCCGGAGCCCGGGTTGGTGGCTGTGCACGCTCGGGTTTGAGGGCTGTGCGAGCCCGGGGGTTGAGTGTGTTGTGAACCCGGGGGTGAGAGAGGTCGACACCCGAGACCCCGGGTTTGGCAATAGACACCCAGTGAACGCCCGGGTTTGTCAGTGATGGACGCCCGGGCTGGAAAGCGTGCAAGGGAAGCAAGTGTGGTGGTTGATGAGAGGGTCAACCACCACCAAGAGAGCTTGATCTCCTTGAAGGGAGCTGTGCGCAAGGAGGGTGTCTCCAGTAGTGAAGAACGGGGTAATGAGGTTGGGCCCGGGATCTGGGATTCCGGGCTTTGACCAGGGTGTTTGATGAGGCTTTGCGCTAACATTTCTACTAGCCCAGGAGCACGTACGCGACAACCGTCCATTGACAGCAGGCTGTCGTCGCTCTGCCGCAAGATCTCCGCTAGAAGCGCGTCCGGATTCCGATGACGAGTATAGGGTCGGCGGCGACAAGTGTGTCCTCTCCCGCCCGCTGCGTCCATTACTAATTCTACTTGCAGACATGGCATGGCTGTAGCGATAGTGTCGGGATTGTGCACATCGGGAATGGACCTGTCTTTGCGAGATCGGGGTCGGGGGTACCGGTGGACGGGGAGGACGGAGGGGGAGCGACGGGCGCGTAAATTACGGCCTGTATTCGAGTAGTGCTAATATACTGCCTGCTACAACCTGCCTGCCCAGCCCCAAAGCCTGCCCAGCTCAGCGCACGTCAGCCAGCGCCAGCTCGATGTGCAAAATCGACCAGTGTGGGCCGATCTCAGCCAGGCGCAGCCGGGTTCAGCTGATGTTTGTTTTTGACTTTTCTCCGGCTGGCTCCAGCTGCGACCGGCCCAGCCCGGATGTGATTCTTACTGGGAGTGAGGGTCATCTCCCTGTTTGACCCTGAGGGAAAGGGTTTGGTTGGCGTTGAGGAGCCCTTGGCATGGCATAGGGTTTCCCGGGCTTGGAAAGCCCGGGCAGTAGTTGGGAAACCCGGGAGTTGGCCTAGGAAGCCCGGTCAGTGGCTGTATAAGCCCGGCAACCTCGGGCTTCATATGGGGTGTTGGTGTTGTGTTGAGCTCTTCCTTGAGCGGAGTTGGCTGACTTTCCATTATAGGGTTTGCAAGGGAACATGTGCACCTGCGCGGAGATGTCGGGCAGGAATGGGACTCGCAATATTCAGGCCAGAGCATCCATCGTGCGAGCAACTCCTTCCCACAAGGTTTCAGGCCACGCATGTCTATCTTTTATCAGTGCTGTTGTCTACCCAGCCGGATGCACAACTGACAAAGTCATGGGACATGAACCAGGAGTAGTTGTTGTCGCACCAAACAGCAGATCTCACCTAGAGCTGACCAGTGGTTATTTTTGTGAGTATACACGCCCCCGCCAAAAGTTTCCGGGATTGGTTATACAGCTTGTTCTAGAGCGCCACTAGACCAATCAAGTTCTAACCTATATGAGCTGAAAGACAGGATAATGGGATATTCTTCTCGTGTAATTGAGTGTTGGCACCGGGGTACTTCTTGAGAAACTGGGTTAAAGATTTCAAAATGCAATATTACTCACAAATGAAAATCTAGACATGGACAAGAATTGGATGACTTCCTGAGGCCAGTTCCTCCCCAAAGGACATGAAACCTTCAGGAGATGTAGCTGGCAGGCTCTCACAGCTTCTGACACCGAGGCTTGATAAAATATAAATTCAGTCTCCCAGTACATGGCAAACTTCATGGAAGATGCGATCCTCAAACAGGGCCCAAGGATACCTCAGTTGTGCTCCACTGGCTAGCTCCCTTGCCATGTAATTTGGGGGCAATACGCGGAACAGGGCTGAGGACCGTTGGTTCAATTTGCTCTTTGATCGGATCACAATTGCAACAACAACTGCACAATCACGGAAACTTTTGGCAAAGCCTTGTAATTTGTGTATGGTATATCTATTGGGCAATTGAGGTACTTCCCATTATTTTAATCCCGACAGACAAACTCTGACTGACCTTGGTTTGTTTCACAACATGATTCAGCTCAAACTGCCATCATTATTATCCTATTCCGGTTGATCATTCTGGTTTGATTCATTGCCCGGCTTAAACACTGACTCTGTGCAAAGGACAGCATTCAGATAAAAAAAAAAGTGAGTCTGTCCAAGTTGGTAGCCTTCCAAAACTGAAGATCATCCAGGGCTGGCTGACACAGAACGGCACCCATGCCTCGAGCAGCACATTGTTGCAAGTATTGAGCTCCCCGCAGATGTTCTCAGAAACAATAATCGACCCGGTCACCGGATTTGGGCTGGGATTTTGATGGAGGGGCAAGGTGAGACCGGTTGGAGATGATGCCCGTGCAACGACTGTACGGCCCCAAGACACAGCAGTCCCACCACATCACTTGCACGTACGCAAGAAACGGAGTGTGGTAATAGTTGGCTCTCGACCAGGGACCCATATCCTCCCAGGACGACGGAACCAGTGACAGTGGTAGAGGAATTGGGCTTGAACTCATCAATGTGATAAAAGATGAGCTTGAAAGCTCAACCGCGTAGAGCAGAGGGTTATGTCATGAAACCACCCCATCACCAACTACCCATATCCCTTTGTGTAACACAAAGGGTTATACAAGAGGACATAACAATGGATGGAGAGGGTTAACCAAGGGAAGAAGGAGTATTTAACCTGACTCAATGGAGTAGTACTGTAGCTTTAGTAACTACCCCACTTGGGGCTTATTACTGTCTTTTTCCGTGCTACATACCAAAAGCTTTCGGGAAACCCCTCCCCTCCAGACTGAAGCTCCCTAACAAATGGAAATGCCATTGAAAACATCCTCGATCAGTTACAGACAGTTCTCTTAATACTCCAGCTGGTGCTGGGCTAGGATGATCCCTCTGGAATAGTATCCGCCGAAACGCTGGACCACCTTAACAGAATATCAAGGTTGGCCTGGCTTTCTGCCACAGGCGCCGGCCATGATGATTTCTGCTATGTTTCAAGGATAGCGACCCAATTGTGCTGCTGTTGTTAGATCTTTGAGATAAACTGCACAAAAAAAAAAAAACCCCCTGAAGTTTGTACCACGCTGCGAAGTCGGCATACTCTTAATTTTTTGGCCTGTCCTAGTCTATCTGTGACTTACGAAGTAAATAAAATATGACAGCAATAGAGCTGTTTAGAAGCTCTGAAATTTGGTTTCAAAAACCATGGAATGGCTCCAAAACAATTTAGTACCCATTCATTTTTCTACCAGAAAATCCAAATCTCACAGCTTCTAAACAGCTCTAATTACAACACCAATTTGGAATTTAAAAAAAGCTTTTATAAGGATTTAGCTTGAATGGAAATAATGGCACATTAAAGGGCTGCCCTTTTTTGTGCTCATAAATCCACCAAATACTGGACCCAGATGTCTGCCCTTATTGGATGGAAATAATGGCTGAGAACTACAGTACATAGGCACCATTATTTGTTGGTTCAAGGCCGCCGGTAGATTTTCCATCAAATATTCCTATCATTTAAATCTTTAAAACTAGGCCGACCATGTATGCGGCGTTTCACAGAATTTGAGGATTGTCGAAGACTCTGTTCAAGCGCACCTGTATTCGCTCTGTGGACCATGGCGCAGATCCTCCGGCGCCCAGTGTTGACTTCGAGCCCGGGTGGACTGCCGCCTTCTGAATAATATCTATTCGGGGAAGCGACATATATCTACATATTTATACACACACTGCGCCTCCTACATATACTAGTATACTCTATTCATACCCTACACTACGATCCGGCAAGATCAATAAACCTGCTGGGTCCGGACGGTTGCTACGTAGGGTGCGTATACACCGGAAATGTCAGGCAGGATTGACACCCGGAAGCCCCGCGCACGGCATTGGGCGCTGGCGACTCCTTACCACAGGGCTTCAAGCCACGAGCGTTGACCCTCCCCGTCGGAATTACCTTCGCCGTCGGAATTCATATCCATTGTTCATAGCTAACCTAGCCGGACGGCGAACGCCTACTTAAGCCGTGGACCATCCGCTTACACCTCCAACCAACCAACTATCTCACAAGGTACGTTAACGTTCCTCATTCACCTGCGGCCCTCGATTAACACCCCCAAGTCAAAGCAACATGGTACTATACCCATTCCCCCGCACTACAGCACGACTAATTCCGTCCAAGTCTTTCCTCGCAAACGACCGTATCCGCGTCACCAACATCGCCGTCGGGGGCGCCCCCGCTTACGGGGAGGGTGTTGTCACCCGCGTCCTGGTGGGCTTTTTCGCCTTTTAGCGTTCGCTGAAGCGCATTCTGATTGACAATGTGTCTCAGGGAGGCGGCCGGTACGAGATTCAGATGACCGGCTACCCCAACACCTACACTGTTTCGGAGTCGGACATCACTGCAGCGTAGGAGTAGAGAAGAACAAAGATTAGAATCATACAAAATATTTTTGCCAAGACAATCGATTCGATCTGGACCGTGACACTGCGGACAGCTTTACGCCGGGCATCCTTCGCCTCACATAGTCTTCGCAATGAGCGCAAACAATCCATTCCAATTCTACAGCTTTTTTTCGAATCCGCAAAACTCACAACTCTCTCAACTACCCATCCAACAACGCCTGTGCCGCCTTCCTCGCATTCGCGCGCACGCTCTCGAGTTGCACCTCCAGCCCGCGGATCTTCTCGCGCGCCTCGCGCAGCTCGCTCGTGAGGCGGGCGTTTTCGGCTGCTAGGGCGGTGTCCAGTGAGGTGGCGGAGGGCGCGGCGGGGGTGTATGACTGGGAGGAAGTATCAGCGGGGGAACACGGAGAGAGTAGAAGTAGCGCAGGCCACCGAGGGAAAACACGTACATCGAAACTGGGCTTGGAAACGGGCTCGGCGCGCGGGGGCGGAGTTGGCTCTGCAGCCGGTACTGGAGCAGGCGCTGACGCAGGCGCGGGCGCCGCGGTCGAGGCAGGTTTGGGCGCTGGAGCAGTGAACGTCGGTGTCGGAGCGGGCGCGCTGGTCCCCGTCGCCGCAAAGCTGACCCCGTCCGCGAGGTTAACCAAGCGCAGCGGTACTTCCTTACCCGCGAAAAGCTCGGCCGCCGTCACGCTCGCCTCGCTGCTCGGCGCGGGCGGGTAGATGTCCGACTGGAAGCTGTCGGCTTTGCGCGGGACGATGAACGCGATGGGTTCGACGATGTGTCCGTACACCTTGTACGCGCGGGCGATCTCGCACTCGGCGACGTTGAGCGCGCGCCGCGGGAGGAAGCACATCCCGCGCTGCGGGTCGGACGACTTGTGCTCGGAGAGCGCGTGCAGCGAGTCGCCCTCGTACTCGTAGTAGCGGATGTTGCCGTCGCCCTTGCCCGCGAGGAAGAGCACGTTGTTGTCGCTCCAGAACGGCATGAGCACGCCCGCGGACTGGTCGATCGAGAGCATCTTGAGCTGGCTGAGCGAGCCCGCGTCCCAGACGCCGACCTGGCGGTCCGACATCTTGGAGAAGCCCGTCGTTGCGAGGCGGTCGTTGGTGCCCATCCAGACGACGCGCGAGCCCTTGATACCGCCGTGGCCGTCGGTGACGCGCACTGCCTCGCCACCCGCGCGGGGGTCGAAGATGCGCAGCTTGCGGTCGCGGCAGGTCGTTGCGAGGAGGGTGCCGGTGGAGTTGAAGCAGAGGCTCTGGATGGCGTCGCCGTGTCCGCCGAGCACCGTGCGCGGGTCCTCCGGGCTGGCCAGGTCCCAGAGCTTGACGACGTGCTCGCCCGACGCGCTAGCGACGACGTTTGCGGCGGTTGGGTGGAAGAGGACCTGGCCGACCTTGCGGGGCGACGCGTCGATGCGGAGGACGGGGTCGAAGTCGGTCGGCGTCCAGCCCTCGGCGCCCCATCCGTCGAATGCGCTGCTCTCGATCTTCCAGATCATGACCTTGCCGTCCTCCCCGCCCGAGGCGGCGATGCTGTCGTTGTGCGGCGACCAGTCGGTGTCGAGAACGGGCGCGGTGTGGCTGCGCGCGAGGGGAAGGTTGTCCGGCAGCTTAGTGGAGAGGGTGGTCGCGTTGAAGGGGGAAGGAAGGGGTACGATAGCGAAGGCGCCGCCGCCCGAGGCGTTCCAATTGATGCTTAGATACTCCTGTAAGAGGGTCAGTGGAGGCTCGGGCGGCGTAGACGGCACGCACGGCGCTGGCGGAGACGACGTTGGTGTCCCAGGCGGAGTTGGTGACGCGGACGTTGTCGACGCAGTACTCCTTCTTCGCAGGCTGCCCGAAGACGTGGCTGGCGGCGATGAGCTCGATTCGAGGCGATGAGCTGCGACGCACCGATACTTGGACGCTCGGACGAAGCGAGACATGAGGTCGGTCGACGGTGACGGGGGCAAAGAGCTGGGATGACAGGTGCCGATTGGTCCGAAGTCTCGCCCATACTGCACTTCAAGTCCATTGATTTCGGATTCTTAAACGTCGAAAAAATCCTCCCACTCTTTTGTGGCGTATTACAGTGCTCCCAGCCACCCTCTGGCATTGTGAAGCGAAAAATGCGACCACGAAAACACCACCTTTGGCCCTTTGGGTCCACAAACTTCAAGTTTATGCCATGTGGCCAAAAATGGACTCCCAAAGAAGGTATGGATTAGCAAGTAGGAGAGCAAAAATGAGCCCCCAGAAATGGAAATATTTTTAAGAGGTTTCCAGTCATGTGACCTCATAAGATGAACAGTAGGGTAGAGAGCGTGAGAACCTCACACATTTACTAATCCATCATTTGATGGAATCAGCTGGCTGTATAAACAGGTGTGGACCCAGCATATACATGAATCAGTCACATCTGTCACATTTTGAGCCTGATCTGAGCCTGTCACATGCATCACAACAACAAAATCCTTGGCCTGGACAACAAATTCAAGGGAGGAATTCCTTTCTTTAAGTGCTCAACACATCTTTCCAATTGTCCGGCAAAGCATCTTCATCCAGCAGTAATCCACTCCATGTTTTCAGAACCATCTGTTCATCTATTGCAAATTGACCAAACTTTGCCTTATCTGTCATTATCTGTTCCCTTCTCAGTATCGAGTTCACAGTTTTAACCCACTTATTAGGTACCACGGTTTCACTGAAAACTGTGTCTGGGTTTTGTATTCACCTCTCATGCCTAAAATTCCATATTATATTCCATGTTGTTGCTATCAGTGTGGTAAAAAGTCTTCCCTTTTGGGGAATTATCTTGCCCTTTGGGGTTCTGAATCGCGGAAGACAAGAGGTGAGCGGATCAATGAGCTGGGATCAATGAGCTGCGATATCATGCCCCTTCCTCCGGCTTCTCCCGATGGTGCGTCGCGAAGCTGTTCTGGCCACAGCGAGGAGGTCCCACGTCCCGGAAACCAGTCAGAAGGTCTCGAGGACGCCTCCCCCAGGCTGCTGTGCTGTCGTTTCCACATCTGAGCAATGCGTCGGAATTCGTTTATTCTGCAGGCGTCGCCCGCTATTTTTTTTTACACAACGCTTGCGGTCTACCGCCGTAAATATAGCCGTAAAATATGTTTGTCTGGGTTAAAAACACAGTGGAGCAAGAACCGAGCCAGCTGCCTTCGCGAAGACAGAGAAATACATTATTCTTTTGCTGTTGGAGCTCGGAATCGAACTGGCGACCTCGCCAAAGGGGCTGATCTGACCACCCCCACCCCTCGCCGGATTTCGAGGCATGATATCACGCATTTTCTATCCGCCCACCTCTTGGCGGAAGAGTACATCCCATGATCAGACCCCAAGTCAGTTGCGGCCATTCACAATATTTCAATCTCCAAAGTGTCTCTGCTAATGTCCATAAATGTTTCCTCTCTGGCGATGCACATTCAAGAGCAATATGTTCCATTGTTTCCGTCACTTTGCATATCGGGCATTCCGCTCTTATTTCGTATGTAGGAATATGGTCCCAATATTCACATACTCTGTATGTACTATGTAGGCTGTTCCAAAGGAATTCCCGAACATTGATAGGTAAACTCGTGTTTCTAATCAATGTCCAAAGCCCGCATAGAAGGCGCTGTTGCCAGGCCTACCACCCACATCCAAAATTGCCAACTACCCTCCCAATCCCTCCGGGCGAGGTCTGAGTGTCACGTGGAACCAACATAACCAGCGCAACCCTTCCCGTTCCATCACATCTGCTCCGCTGATGCCTCTTCATCTGCTCCGCTGATGCCTCTTCATCTGCTCCGCTGATGCCAAGAGGCGCGGATCCGCAAGATGCAACAGCACCTGTCTTGCCCGCCCTATCCACAGGCATGGACTAACCACCGCTGGCTGAGCCAGAGGCCTGGGGGGGGGGCCTGTTGGATCTCTCCGTTGGCTGGTTATCTAAACCATTCCCCCTGTTACTATCCTCTATCCTCCACGGTGATGAATTAACCAAGGAGGCCCATCGCTGGGAGGCTCCCCACAAGCGCAAAGCGGAACCATGGAGATCCTTGCCTTATCCATGCCGCCTCACGCCCCGGGAACCATTTGAGGCACATCCCTAGCTGCATTTCTACAGCCTCTCATCAAAATTTATTGACGGATGCCGCCGCTATTATCAAACCTGTCTAGTAAATGTTACGGTTAGACATGGGCGGCTATCAAAAGTTGAAAAACAGCAATCGTCCTCACCTGGTGTGCCGGTAATCACCCTTGTTTCAGGTGCCACAAACTTTGTCAGTTGTGGAAGTGGACTCACGTTAAGACTCCATACTGATATTTCGGTGCACGGAGAGCCGTTTTGGCCTGCTGTAGACACCATTTTTTGTAAGGATTTGTGTGAATTGAGAGATTCAGAATATAACCCTAGCAGAGAGCTGAATAGTTGTCCTATTGGGATCAAAGTTTGTAGAAATGTTGATGTTGAAATCATAAACCTGCGGTAAAATTTTGAGGGCATCATGATCGTGATACCCTCTGGTTCCGCTTCTGGGTCTCTCCCGCTTCTGGGTTTGCGACGGTATTGATTATTGAATGCACTATGCCGACCTTGAAAACAAACAAGACACGCCGGGGCTGCGCCCCGGCCAGCTGTAGTAGTGTTTTCAAGCTCAAAGTTCAAAATTGCATTGGATCTAGTAACTAAAACCAATAGTTCCTTGATCAATTTGGTCAAGATCTCGTGGTAAACAGAGGCAGAAGGAAGCATTAGCGTGCACTCGGATATGGTTCAACACTGCATGACTTTGATCTTTGTTTCCCGCCGGCATCTGATAAGGAAGCGCACTCATCATCCGACCCTCTCCTCACGGGCAGCACATTTGTGGAATTATGTTGGCTGGGGGTGGGACGGAATGGGCGGAAGAGCTGGTGCTTGGAATAGAGCATCTTAGCCAGCCTTTTAAACCCGCGAAAGGTGTCAGTCAGTGTCAACAGTGACCTCAGAGATACAGCTCTTGTGGGGCCAAGCTCGGGAAAGCTGTTAGCCACCACCAAATTTGGCTGTAGCAAAGCTGTTGGCGGAAAAGCTGAAAAAAAGTATAGTTTAACAGCAGCTTGCACTGGTATGCGCTGGTGCTGCGTCCTTAAGAAGAGAAGGTAAATGGAGCCCTTTTGTAGAGTTCAATATTGTAAATAATGGTACAATTATTGGCAGTCTTTTTGTATGCTTATAATTTAAACAGAGAATGGCCGTGTATTGTTGCGCACGTTGGTTGGAACTCAGCTCGCTAAAGAAATGACTTATGGTCTTCCGCCAAGGAATGGGACTAAAAGTGGGCCTGTGTTGGAGCCAATAAAATAATGTGCCCAGATTTCTGTCCCAAAAACCAGAGAGGAAGAGAGAGAAATATGGGGCCCGTATTGTTGGTTAATAAGGCCGAAAATATGGAGCCACTATTTCAGGGGAACAATGCCCCCATACCGCGCCTAGATTTTTTTGCGGCCTTATTAACCATCAAAATGAATGATAAAAATTGGAGCGTATTTCGAAAGAAAAAATGCAGTTATGACGTTTTCCTTCACTGGTCTTGCAAAAAAAAAAAAAAAAAAAAAAAAAAAAAAAAAAAAATCTGCCAACCTCTTTGCAAACAGCAATACATCTTTCAAAAAAAAAGAGGACTCTTTTATTTTGCACTCAGTGTTTGTGACTGTTTGGTTATTCCTCATCTTATTAGGTCACACGTACAGTGGCTCATGCTGGACAAAAGTCCGGTGTTTGTCGAAATCTATGTAGAAATAGTGAGACTGATCAAGGTCTCGGTGAACTTGGCTAAGTTTTGTCGAGATCCAGTTGAAACTGGCCATTGTTACCGCACTAGGCCGAAATCTCGGCGCACGAGTGAAATTCTTGGACAAAAGGTGATTTTGCTGCAGATCGAGATCTCGGTGGGTTGCACATTTTTACGTCGAGATCTCGATGTCAAAGATGTTCATGTATTTTTTGCATGTCGGGATCTCGAGGACATAATGTGCTTGTTGTCGAGCTCTCGGCAGAAGGTACACTGTCTGCATCGTAATTTCGACAGTGAAGACACAGATGAGCGTCGAGATCTCAACGCTAGGACCTGCAAGTAGTAGATGGTTCCGTCGAGATCTCGGGCCAAAAAAGGAAATTCTCATCAACTCATTGAGCTTTCCGAACTGTGGTAAAGTAGTCACTGCCTGAACTGGGTCTTGCTGCGCTCAGAGTCGCCTCTTCGATCCGGTCGTATCCATACCAGACTCAGCCTGTTGATCGCATCACTGCGCAATGATGCCATCAGCAGTGCGCAGCACCTCCAGCCCGGTACACCACTCAGGTGGTCGGGAGGGGGGAAAAAGAGAAGGAAAAGAGAGGAGGAGAAAGAAGAAAGAGAGAAGGGACACAAATTCAAGAAACCTCGAACAAACTCTTGATGACCATGCTTACACCGAGATCTTGGTTCTCTGCATGTCTCTCAGTCGAGATCTCGACAGCAAAGGGCTGAAAACTTGTTGTGTATACCCACGAGTCAAATCCGCCATTATGCACCGGTGTATCAACTCTCTACGACAATGTAGCACCACAGTCGCCGCGATTGCAAATCTCCGGGTTACTCGACGGGTAGGTGGCCGAATATTTGCAGGGGGCGTTCACGCATTTGTCTGCGCATGCGATCAGCATCAACTCAAGCATTTTCTAGCGTAACACTCACGCAAGCCACAAGCGAGGGAGCCGATCACGGCATCGTTGTTGCAAAGTTCACAAACTCGGTCTGAAGTTGGTCAGTAGCTACGTAGATGTTGCGTTTGGCGGGCGAGGACTGGCTGACCTCCAGGCATCGTTGGCAAGGTGTCGTCGTCGTTGTCGGCATGACCGATATAGAGCCGGCCTTTATCTTGTCTCGCTAGCATAGAGCATGCGAGAATAATTCATCGCGACACTCACTACGTTAATCTCCGCCCGGTAGACAACAAATCATACAAATATGTCACCACAGTGAATGCACCGAGCCTAATTAAAGGGCTTGAATCGTTCCGTACAATGAGGGTGCCTCCATCGGACGTTAGGAGGGACATCCCCCACCAGGTAGCGCAGCTGGCTGCTGCGCTGTCCAATGTGGTATTGGCATGTGGACTTCAAATTGCAATGCTGTCTATTCTTCGACGCGGAAATGTATGGATTCACTCTCAGTTCATTAAAATAGACAATATCCGCTACCAGGGAGATGGATCGAGCGCCATTCGTGAACTCATCAGACCGCGCCCGGCCGGCTCACTTTCAACTTCGTTGATCCTACAGCTCATAAGGACCGGCCTGTCTGCCCTCGTCACCATTTTCCAGGCCTAGAGATATGTCCAAGTTTGTCGGTGCGCTCTTTCCGGCAGCAGATACACGGCCCGGCCGCTCACTGACATTCAAACCTAGATCGTGTTTGTGCTGTATGCAGTAGTGCCGCAAGCATTGGCTCTCTTGGATGTTCTTGGCGTGAGTAAGACGACCCGTAGCATTTCGCGAAGCTCAGTCTAGACATAGACAGATGCCAACGCGCAGGATGCAAAAATTTGAAAAATGGGGAATCCGACTTTTGTGGCCAGTCTGGCTGCCCTGTGCCGCTCTCGTAGTATCCACGGAACCGCTTTCTGGACTCGGAGTGGAATCATCCATGCTATGCACAACCTAATAGGCCAGTGTCGTCGCATCGGTTCGGTATACTCTATACCACCTCTCGGAGTCCCCCGCGCCGCTTGCAGAGTAGGACTCGTCCGGAGTGGATCCAGCGACTGACGGAGTCAGCATCTGATCTGCGCGTGCGTCCAGCTCGCCCGTCCTTCCACGTCTCTGCCAAATCTGCGGTGCAGCGCAGTGCAAGGACTCGTTGAAATGTAAACGTATATTCGCGGCGGAGAGAAGCTCGTTCGCGCACAAAGAATGGCCGGCGTTCAACCAAGGTTCCTATTGGTGACACGCCGTAGGCACGCGAAAGTAGCGCAACGGCCGTAGGGACTCCGGGATCCTTCCAGCCAGGATCTCCGGTCCGCGGAAGGACGTGCGAGGGACGTCCCGGCACGCCGCGATACAAGTACCTCCTGGAAGTGCGAGCGTCATACCGTGGCGACGCGCCACGCAACGTCTCTCCCGATCCCGGCGTTTGTGGGCGTCGTCTGATCCGGTCGCCGAACTCACTTGGGATAACAATCCGAATGATCGAAAGCGAAAATTCCGGCTGGTGAAACATCCATGGGAGTATCGCGGATGCGCGTGCCGAACAGGGGACGACTGGCGGTTGGAAAGGGCTTCATGCCTTTATGTACAAGCGGCGTGAAGGACCGGCCACACCACACCACACCCTTCTCCTCCTCCTACAAGCCTGGGCACGATGGCGCAGAACCGACACAGTGTGGGGCACCAGAAAATGCAGCTCGGCTATCTGTTGAACCAGCACGAAAGCGCGCCGATATCTGCGTACCCCAGTCAGCAAATACCACCGCTACCATTACCACCGCAAGCGAACGGCCTGGCCCCCGTGGCCACACCGCGCGCAAACATCGCCTGCGTGGCGTGCAGGAGACGACACGTCAAGGTGCGTCCACGGAGCTCGACCTCCGCCCACACGATCCATGATCAAGC
Source organism: Mycena kentingensis (nom. inval.) (assembly GCA_014461125.1). Classification (NCBI taxonomy): domain Eukaryota; kingdom Fungi; phylum Basidiomycota; class Agaricomycetes; order Agaricales; family Mycenaceae; genus Mycena; species Mycena kentingensis (nom. inval.). The sequence goes on from JACAZG010000012.1 coordinate 146,640, forward strand.
GCTAATAAGCCACCACAGTGTCAGCCCACAAACAACCCAAACGATATCACCTGCACACGGTGTACGCGGCACGGCCTTCCGTGCGAGTACCTCGATCCCGCTACGGAGCAGATTCTGCGCCCGCCGCCGCCGCCGAAGCCCGTGCAAGCCGGGCCGCCGGTGAATCTCACGCAGCCGTATGGGGCGTATAGCGCTGCGTCGCCGGCATATCATGCGCCAGGATGAGGACGAAGTGGGACAGGTTCAGCTAGACTAGGGCTTCGTTTACATGGATTCGAACTTAATAAGAGTTTTGTTGTCGGTCTTCACTCCCGCGATACCACTCCCTGGGGAATCGAGAATCAACCAATTACAACGACCGCACCGCCATCGAGTATCTGCCAACTCGTGGCTCATAGAAGGATTCCGTGAGGCACCCGAGCCGACAGCCGGATGTGCAGTACTAGTATGAGTCCGGCTCTCTAGTACACACAGAACTCTCATTATTGCTGTAGCTGCTAACTAAACTCCTGCAAAATAGGCAACGTCCACCAGTAGACCTTCGTGTTGGTGCGGGGACGGGAAAGCAGCGGATGGGATGGATTGGGCTTGATTGACAGCTCGGGGTTGTCTCTAACCACCATGACCTCGGAGCCTCCACTTCCGCCGGAGCTCGAATCCTCTATCTTCCTCCTCACTGCGCCGTCTCATCCTGATATGCTTTGGACTTCTGTTCGTCGCTCACCGGGCTCGCGTTTGGTGCGCTCTTCCGCCTGTTCGACGAGACGTTGATTTCTACGGATGAACCAGGACCGAGCAAACAGGCAGGCGAGGCACAACGTCGGTATTTTGCCTCTGCAAAGACTCGTATTCACGCGTTCGTAGGCTTCCTGGCGACGCGGGACGCAACGTAGAGCGTAGCCCCATAGGCTATCGCTCTCTCGGTGCACAGGTTGAGCGCAGTCGGCTCGTCCTTACGCGTTCTGTCTGGTATAGTTCAGATACTCTCGACTGGCTGCTTTGCTCGCCTTCCCCGGATAGGCGGGTCCCCCATCCTTTCTACTGCGCCATCTTTGGCTCGGCCACTCCGCCATACGCCTGTTGAGCGCGTTGGAAAACGAGAACGCTGCAGCTACGCACCCGGGCGGAATATTCTAGCGCCCGTCCCCGAAGGTAACCACCGCCACGGCGCCACCTCGACTCCGCGCCGTACAGGCGCGTCCCTGTTTTCGTAGCACTGCCCGAAGGAGATGTGGCTACATCCCCGTGATGTTCGCAGCGTCGCTGCCCGGCCGCACTGCGAGTCTCTGGATTCTCGGCACTTCGAATTCTGGCACACGCACCTGAACAAGTTGTAGTTTCGGTGCAACCTCAAGCGAGTCCGCCGCGATTTTCCCTTTGCACCAGAGTGGGTCTAAAGTTAATCTAATTTACGAACGACGGTCAAGACATGCACCACTGTCCTACTAGTACGCCCGCTCAGCACTGCAGGGTGGGCACGGCAATCCATGGGCAGCGCTAGAAGCGAGTCCCGATTCCAATTTCCCTATCAAGCCGCCGCCGCCTGCCAGTCAGTGGAAGGAGCTTGGGGCATCATGGAGGATTGGCCTACTTTTTTGTCGTAGCAACCTTGCGAATCGGTTCGGATGGAGCTTCCGACGAACAGAATGGGGAGAGTGGGGGGTGGGGGGAATTCGGAATGGAATTGAAGGAACCCGAGAAGACAACCCGAGAACTACCCGGTGTTACCGCCAGCTGAAGGTAGGCGCTGATGCAGGTCGAGCTCTCACTCAGACGGGATCTAGCGGGTTTGCTGCAAATGGGTGTCGAGGTTTAACTCAGGCAAGATCACAGCGGGTGATGTATAATCGAGAGTCGGCGGGCATTGAACGAGAATCGCGGGGGGGTAAAGTCAACCAGTAGTAGAGATTGCAGAGGAGTAGTGCTAGAGTGTCGGGACAAGGTCCCAGACTGCTACAGCTGGGTACACCAGATGCTATGTACGGAATGCTCTCGATGCTTCGAGCAGATGTGGGCTCTGCCCTGTGGCGCTGATCACCGAGGCATGCCTGGACATAGGAAAATCGATCACCGAGGCACGCCCGAACTTAGCAATATCCATCACAATTAGCCATATATATATATCTTTCCGTGTCACCCTGTAACTACACCCAAACAGGTATGTCGTACAATACTAGCAATTGATGCTAGAGTATTAGGCGCTGGATTTCACCAAACTACAACGTCGATCCACATGCAGACTTCAAAAAAATGACAAATTTGGCGGGGGCACGGCCGCGCTTTCATGGATTTCGGGTCATTTTCTCTGTCCGTGTGCTGCGAGCAGGTGGTAATTGGGCACATCGCGCGGGCTTATTAGGCTAGTGGGCGCCCCCAGGGGAGCCGACAGACTCCTGGTTCAAGTAAAGTCCTATCCGCGACCATCGGACATATTTTTTTTGGATATCAGCAGTGCTAAGTCAGCGTGAATAGCGGGCCTTGCCGAGTGCCCTGAGTGGCCCGCTTTCCTCGCTCTAGCCGTAAGTGCTGGCAACATTCGCACGGGATACGGACCAATAACATATGACAACTTCGCGACTCAACCAGGCTGTTGAGCTGGAAGTTGCACATGCCAGAGCACTATAAAAAGCACCACGACCAGTTACAAATCCCTCACAACTCATCCTTTCGCATCTCATCCCGTACGCTTTTTTTTCTTGGCTATCAGCTCCACGCTCACGCGTGCCACAAGTCCAGGATCAACAACCCAGGCTTAAAAAAAATGCCATGGAACTGCTGCCAATGCGATCAGGACAACGAGGGCGCGTCCGTCCCGACGGCGGGATGGTGCGCCCACTGCCCACACGCGACGGAGGGATGCAGAGAATGCTTTGCACACTAGAGGGCAGCTGTAGCATTGACATGGCTGTAAGCGCTTGCTGCGCTGATATTAATAAGAAAATCTTGTAGACACCCACAAAAATGGGCCAAACAATTTTTTTTGATGGATTTCTTTTTTTTTTAATCAAATAAATTGGCTATCCTACTGCCGGGGCCGTGTATCGGGTTCGGTGTAGATTTTTGGTGAATAGGCTATCGTATGCAGATGAAAATTGGGGTGTGAAATGTAGTGATCCTCGGTACAGACCGACCATTTCCAGCATCCTTTGCTGTGGCACACTTCAAACTTGTCTGAATGTGTTACAGGTTACCTCCGAACTTGTGCAATTTCGGACTTGTATGTGTTTTTTGCCTGTTGCAGGGATTTTATTGCTGATTTCAAGTTTGTTGTCGGCTAGGACTTGTTTTTTGAAAACATTTTAGCTATGCGGGGCTCAAACCTGGTGATGGCCAAATTGCCTTTTGAATATATTTATTCCGAGGCGCCATTGGGTCCCCCATCGGAACCGCCGTTTCCCGTCCGCCATTGTATTTGCCCCCGGTGTATGTGACCTACTGAATTAGTACAGTAGGTTCAGTTGGTGTATCATTCTGTACCTGATCACAACCCGAAGTGCAGATACTGTACTATTTCCTTCAATTCGTAGGTCACGGGTCACACCCCATATTTGTTCCGAATCTTTGACAGGTGTCACGACCCATTTGAGAGGTTTCCGAAAGCTTTCGGACGACCTGATTTGAAAATCTTTGCTAACCCTGCGGGGCAGCGAAGAGGGTTGCTCCAAGAGCATCTCTGAGGGATTGTATCTAGTAGTGAGTCGAAGGAATTACATTTGGTGCAATAGTAGCATAGAAATCCATTAGATAGTTCAAATTATCTTCAGAGGTTCATGGGAATTCGAAAATGTCACACAGCTGTTCCGAGGTTTGCAAATTGCGAATTTTGCAGCGGATGTCACATGCCCCAAGGTCATTTGGATTGAATGTAATACGAGAGTAAATGGCACTGTGAATCCTCAGACCCAGTCAAAAATCCGTCCGCGGTCAACCGCCATCAGCCGCAGGTTACCGCGTTGCGGTCAATGAACGACCACCAACGGCAACCAACGGCCACCGCGGTCGACTTGGAAAATTTTGACCGCCACCAGCCGCCGCGGTCCGCTCCAGTCCGTAGTGTACCGTAGCGTACCGTAGCTTAGCCAGATTCAATACACCTCGGGTTATTTGACCGCAATCCCAATCCATTCCCCAAAAACGAATACAAATCCGGTACGCTACCCCAAAACATTGCGCTACCCCAAACCATTGCGCATACATCCAGCCTCCGCTGCCCCCACTCGTTCGCCGGGGCTGCTCGTCGACGCGGGATCTGCTCACAGCATTAGCGACGTCCATACAAGCCGAGAACGAGACGCACCGTGTAGAGCGCGAAGCTTGCGACAGCATGAGCCAGACGCAAAGCGCAGAGCAATACTATGCATCTAGAATGCACGAGTTAGAGCATGACGAGGGCGGCGGCTGGTGTACGTACCTTGTAAGAGGGTGGAGAGCGCCGCGTTGTGGTTGCCGATAGGCGGCGCGTAATCTGCGACGACGAGAACGTGAGCGACGTGGGCTTGCGAGAGACCAGAAACTCACCAGTACAGGCCCACATTAGCTTGACGCTCCCAGTCGATAGCGAGAGGGCGAAAGGCTGCACTAGCGGTAAGTGGCGCAAGCGGAGGACGGACACGGCTCACCGCTCAACGGTTCAGCCGGGTGAGGTTGTCGGCTCCGTTGCAGGCCCGGGTTCGAGGCACGAGTAGAGGCCGACCAAGTCTGAAGGAGTGTTAGTTGTCGTCGGCGATGGCGCCAGAACGCACCAATTCTGGCCGACGGCAGCGGGCCTGGCGGGGAGGGGATGTGGGAGGGTGGAGGAGGGGAAGGCGTGGGCATGGGGAGCGATGGCGCGGAGACGCGGAATACGCGTCGAGATGGTGGTGGGAGGAGACAAGAGTGGGATGCCCAAGTCACAGCGCGATGCGGATTCCTATTACAGCAGAACATCGACGTCCTCCAACTCTACCCCGCCGTGCTCGTACATTATACCGCCGCCGCCGCTACACCAGCGTCGTCCGCAGTTCCTCTTGCTCCCCATCTCCCGACCCTTCCCCAACACGGAGACACGCGCGAATAACAGGGCGGCCGTGAAATGCCGCTGGTAGAGCTACGGGAAGATGGCGAAGGAGTTGTCGGAGGCGGCGTCACTGTCGGCGTCGATATCACCGTTCCTACACATCGACGGGCGGAGTACAGCGAGTGCACTTTGGGCCATCGCGTAGACCAAGGCGACGGGCAGAAGCACCGGAACTCGAAAGACGCGGTGGACTTTGGTTTAAAATTTCGATTAGGGCGAAATGGATTCATTTGAATCCACATCGGCGTCGTCGATGCATTTCGAAAGAAGAAGTGGGAGCAGAATCGGTGATGCGGTCGACGGCGGTCAGTCGCGGCTCAGTGCGGTTTCCAGCGGTAGACCGCGGACGGAATTTTCGCTGGGCCTCAGATATCAGCTGGGCTGACACAATGACAATGAAGCCGAAAGAAGTAATATCAGTGCCAATCTGGAATGTGCCCTGAAAATACCATCTTCAGTAAACCTTCTAATGGAAGAATTACCATATAAGTAAGGGGATTTCAAATTCTTTTGGAGGGCCTGAAAATTTTCAGCGTTGGTAAAATTACCATGGGATTCATTGTCAGAGCCTCTGAAAATTCCGAATTCACAGTGTGACATCTATTATAACGTCGCTTAGTCAGTACATCTGTCAGCCAATCAGAGCTTCAGGACGGCCACGACAACTTGGTCTCATCCTCCCTCGACTCCCCTTCCCTCCCTCCGCCCGCTGGCACTCTTGACGATTTGACTACACGACGATAAAGGCCCTGCCGGCCCCTTGACGCCGCTCCTCGGAGCATCGACGATTCGACGACTACAACATGGACGACACCGACGTATACCGTAGGATCCCTTAGGCCCGTGCAGAGAGCGCGGTAAGCTGTATATCTTTTGAGAATCCCAATGTGTTTCCCTGCCCCCCAACTCTCTGTGAACTCTTGCTGGCCGATAGCTGGAGGCGCGTCGGTTTGGTTCTCTCTACCTTGCATTGATAAGGCTCTGGCGCTCTCCTACGACAGCTGCTTCGAGGTGCGTCGCAATACGCCGCTCATGCTCTCTACATTCTAACATTTGACTCTACCAGATGCTCCCCACTCCCGCTTCATCTTTAGCTCAACGCAGCCCGCGCGGCATACGCCAATCGCGCCACAATGCCACTGCGCCGCCCTACCGCTCTCCTCGACGACCCTTCGGCGCAGCAAATGCCCGTGTAAACGTACAAGATGCCGCCGAACAGGAGCGGGAAGTTCAGCGCGAGAAGGACCGCGAAAGAGTGCTCTCCCAACAGGATAGTCCCAGTCGGCGGCACCGTAGAACTCCCCAGAGGCCCGAAATCGAGAATCGTGCGCCCTCTCCGACGCCGCCGTCGACGAATCGTCGCGTTAACGTGCGCGGATGTCTTCTACTTTTGCCTTTTGGAAACACTAACTACTTTTTGTACAACAGCTCATTGTCGGCCCGCGTCCCCAACCACAACCACAGCCGGCACAGCAGCAGGTGCGCCGCGTCCACGTACGTCCCTCTTCCTTTTGCTGTCTATCTGTTTCATTTTTTTTTGTCCAGTTGATTCTGCCGCCGACGCCGCCGCCAACTCAACGTGCCTCCACCTCCTCCGACCGGCAGCAAACAACGCAAAACGGAGACGCTGGGCCATCCAATGCGCGCGCACGAGGACAGCGACTGCGTCGAGAGCGGGAGAGGGAGGAGCGCGAGGCAAGGCAGCGCGAGGTTCTGTTGGCCCAACAGCAGAGTTTACACACTAATCGAGCGGGTGAGTGCACAAAATACATGCCCTAAGGGACGAATTAATTAACACTTCATGCAGGCTCTCGGTCCATACAGCCTCGACAACACCCTCCGACAGGCAGCGAACCTCGGAATCCATTACCGACGCCTGCGCGTACGCACACAGGTATGTATTGCCTCTTTATTGCTCTTTCTTAGGCTAATGAATCTCCAGGCTCTACTGAACGTCAGCGAGACCCAGCTCAAGCCCAGCAACAGCAGCAGCAGCCGCAGCAGAATGCCGCCCCCCCGACAGCAACCCGCCCAATCGCGTCGTCGTCGTGTACGCGCAGACCTTCTTCCGCCCGCCCGTCGTCCGTATGTCGATCCGGAATCGCGCCACGACCATGGTCGGATGGACGTCAAGTGCCCTCGCTGCAAGGCATGGCACTGGAAGGACGAGGAGGTTTCGGGCTCAACGAGAAACAACCCCAAGTTCGGCATGTGTTGCCAGCATGGGAAGGTCGATCTGCAGGTGCTGCAGGAGCCGCCGGCTGAGCTGCGCGCTCTATATGTCGGGACCGACTCCCGATCGAACGAGTTCCGCAAAAACATCGCGCAGTACAACACCGCCCTTTCCTTTACGTCCATGGGCGTCAAGGTGGACAACAGCCTCAACAACGGTGGCGGGCCGTACGTCTTTCGCATCCATGGAGCTCTCTATCATCGAATTGGCTCGCTGCTGCCGTCGGCGGGTCAAAATCCGACGTATGCGCAACTCTACTTTTACGACCCTCAAGAAGCGTTAAACCACCGGATGGGCAACAACACAAATCTGCGTCGGGAGACGATGGAAATCTTGCAGCGGGTTATTACCGAAAACCATCGCTACGCTGCCTATTTTCACCACGCAAAAGATGTCCTTGCAGAGGAAGGGGAGGTGGAGGATGTTTCGATTCGGCTTCGCGTTGCGTCGGGCGTTCACGTACGGCGAGGCAATCTGCCGACTGCGGACGAAGTTGCGGTGATCATTCCGGACCAGGAGCAGCGGCAGCCTCGCGACATTATCCTACGGCAGCGAGGCGGCCCGCTCCTGCGGATTAGCGAGACGCATCCGGCGTATACGCCGCTCTACTATGTCCTCATGTTCCCGTTTGGTGAAGACGGTTGGGACCCGCAGGACCGTCTGGACAACAACCCCGACGCGCAACGCATCACAACGTCGAAATATGTTGCGTATCGCCTACATCTCCGCGAGGGCGAGGCGGCTACCATCTTTCGGGCTGGACGGCTCTTTCAGCGGTATTTGGTTGATATGTGGGCAGCGGCAGACCAAAACCGACTCGAGTACCTGCGCCACAATCAGGGAAAGTTGCGGGCGGAGTTGTACCAGGGTTTGGCGGATGCAACGGAGGAAGGGGACGATAATTTGGATTCGAATTCGTTGGGTCGGCGGATCGTGCTCCCGTCAAGCTATGTTGGTGGGCCGCGCGATCGGGGGCAGCGTTTCCAAGACTCGATGGCATTGGCAAGATACTACCGCTCAGTCGACTTCTTCATCACGGTTACAACAAACCCCGAATGGCCAGAGATTACGCAGGAGCTCCTTGACGGCCAGCGTCCTCCCGACCGTCCTGATTTGGTGGCCCGCGTCTTCCACATGAAGAAGGACGAAATCATTCACGACATCTACCACAACCGAATTTTTGGCGCCGCCGTTGCGTACGTCTACGCCATCGAGTTTCAAAAGCGCGGCCTTCCCCACATGCATCTTCTCCTCTTCATCCAGCCGGGAGAGAAGCTGCTGACGCCGGAGGACATCGATACCGCAATCCGCGCTTACTGGCCTGACCCGGAGAAGGAGCCGCTCCTCTTCGAGACGGTCAAAAAGTGCATGGTGCATGGACCGTGCGGGCGCGCCAATCCAAAGTCTCCTTGCATGGAGAACGGGCGCTGCACCAAGGGTTACCCCAAGCCGTTCACGGAGCGTACGACAATGGACGACAACGGCTACCCCAAGTACTTCCGCCCGGACGACGGCCGTTCTTTCGATGTTCGCGACGTGTCTGTCGACAACCGCTGGATCGTTCCCTACTCCCCGTATCTTTCGGCCAAATACAACTGCCATATCAACGTCGAGTCCGCCGTCTCGCTGGGGTCTTTTAAATATGCGTTCAAGTATATCCAGAAAGGCGGGGATCAAGCCGGGGCACAGATTGTGAACAAGCGCGATGAGATTACACGTTGGTTAGAGGGACGCTACGTGTCGGCGGCAGAGAGCGCCTGGCGCCTTATGCAGTATGGTTTATTTGCCCAAAACCCAAGCGTCACTCGCCTGGCGGTACGTGTTTTTTTTTCTCTTTTTTTTTTATATCTTCAGTCTCTCATATTATTACACCAGGTACATCTTCCCGGACAACACATGGTTCTCTTTCAAGCTGGGGAGGACATGCACGATATCGTACAGCGCGGCGCCGAACAACGTACTACCCTCACCGCCTTTTTCGAGGCCAACCGCAACGAACAGCTCGGCCCAATTGCACGTCGCTACACGTACCAGGAATTTCCGCAGGTTTTTGTGTGGAAGGATGGCAAGGACGAAAAGTGTTGGGCGCTGCGCAAGCGAGGATTTGCTCTAGGGCGAATGTTTTTTGTTCCGCCCAACGCCGGCGAGCGTTTCTACCTCCGGACGCTCCTTGCGGTCGTCAAGGGGCCAAAGTCGTGGGTGGACCTGCGCACGTTTGACGGAGTCGTCTATCCGGACTATTTTGGAGCATGCATCGCGCGGGGTCTGCTGGAGGATGACGGCGAGTGGCGCCAGTGCCTGCAAGAGGCTGCGGAAATGCAGACTGGAAGTCGTCTGCGCCAGCTCTTCTCCACGCTGCTGCTTTTTTGCGACCCAACACGACCGGCTGGACTTTGGGAGGAGTTTCGGGCGAATATTTGCGACGACTTGCTTCGGCGGCTGCAGCGGATGGGACGTGTCAATTCTACGCAGGACGATGCATACGATTACGGCCTGCACCTCCTCGACAAGCTCCTCAAAGAGTCGGGCAAGTCGTTGGCGGATTGGCCGACCATGCCGCAACCTCAAATCCGCTGGGATGCTGAGGTTGTCAACCCGCTTATTGCGGACCAGCTCGACTATGATGTTGACGAGCAGCGCCGTCTTTCGGAGGAGAACATACCCCGCCTCAATGCCGAGCAACGGGACGCGTTTGACCAAGTGGTCACCGCTGTTCGTGCACGCTCCGGTCGTGTCTTTTTTCTCAACGGCCCTGGCGGCACCGGCAAGACGTTTGTATATAAAACACTTTGCTACACCCTCCGCGCTGAAGGTACCATCGTCCTCTGTGTTGCGTCGTCCGGTATTGCAGCGCTGCTGATGCCGGGCGGGCGTACGGCCTATTCTGTCTTCAAAATCCCTATCGAGGGTCTCTTCGACGGCTCCTTCTGCAACATTTCGAAGAACAGCCAGCGCGCCGACCTCATGCGCCGTGTCGGGCTCATAATCTGGGACGAGATCAGCATGCAACACCGACATGCCGTTGAGGCTGTCGACCGCACTTTACGCGACCTTCTCGACAATCTTGACGTCCCCTTTGGTGGTATCCCCGCGGTCCTGGGTGGCGACTGGCAGCAGATCCTCCCCGTCGTTCCCAAGGGCTCGCGTGAGGCCGTGGTCTTTGCATGCATCCGCCGCTCCGCACTTTGGAACCAAATCACAGTTCTTCGGCTACACCAGAACATGCGCCTGGCAGCCGAGGGACAAGACGAACGTGAATTCGCGTCTTGGTTGCTGGACGTCGGGCATGGTCGCGGTCTTGACGCCAACAATAAGCTCAAGTTGCGTGCGGGCATGAAATGCAGCAGCTCTAACGAGCTCATTAATTTCATCTACCCCGACATCTCCAGCAACCCTCCCCCTCCTCCCGAATACTTCCTCAACCGCATGATCCTCGCGCCTCGCAATGCCGATGTCTTTGACATCAACACAACCGTCCTCGGTTCGTTAGCCGGTGAACCGCGCACGTATATTAGTGCCGACCAGGTTGTTGAAGAGGCTGGTGCAGACGGGCCTCGCGATGCCAACGAGGCGCCAATTCCTGTCGAGTTTCTCCGCTCAATCAACTCGGGCAGCTTACCTCCCGGAGAGCTCACAATGAAGCTCGGCTGCCCCCTCATTCTCCTTCGAAACCTCGCGCCCTCCGAGGGTCTCTGCAACGGAACACGAATGATTGTACGGCGCATGTCTAACCGCGTCGTCGAGTGCCAGTTGGTCGGGGGAGATCACGACGGCGAAACCGCCCTCATTCCGCGCATTACACTTACGCCCTCAAACACCACCGACTTTGCATTCAAATTCTCCCGCCGTCAATTCCCTGTACGCCTCGCGTTCGCACTCACCATCAACAAAGCGCAAGGCCAGTCGGTCAAGTTTGTGGGTGTTGATTTACGTGTCCCGGTCTTCTCCCATGGCCAGCTCTACGTCGCGTTTTCAAGGGCAACATCGGGGGAGCGCATAAAGGTGCTGCTTCCCGATGATTCTGTAGCCGATGAGACTGTGAATGTAGTATATCCCGAGGTCCTAATCTAGCTTCCTTTGTCTCTAAAATAACCACATTGCGCTTGCACATCTGCTTTCCGCCTGCGGATGAACGGAGCCACTTACGAGCTACTGCTGAGCTTTCGGAACGCGCCCGGATGCCTGTAGCGATGCAAAAAAATATTGCCGAAGCCCAAATGGCCACTACCATGCGTGCAATGCATCCTTTTGCGGCTTTTGAAACGTTCGAGACGTTTCTACAAGCCCTGCATGCACGCGGAGAGTGCCTTAATCCGGAATTAACCAGGATAGCGGCCCACAGAGCGTGTGGTGAAAGGCCCGAAAATTCATGTGCGGGACACATCCCACATGCACCAGAGCGTCCGCCACAGAGGTAAAGCTGCTTTCCCTCTCACTTCTGAGCTCTGGATTGGCTCCTGCACAGTGCCATATACAATGGAAGATTAAAAGCCATCCCCAGCGTGACCGCGTCAATTTCTTCTTGCTCTCGACCACCACCATCCAGCTATGTGCACCAGCCAACGCGTGCAGTCGCACGCCAATCCGTCTTGGCCAGCTTAGAAACGGACTCTGTGAGATCCGGCCGACAACCAGGTACGCCGCACGCCGTATAAAACCCTCGACTCTCAAACGAATGGCCCGCAGCTTTCCTCATGGCCACCAACTCGACGTCCTCCTTCTGCTTCTACGGGCCCGTCTTCCTCGAGCACCCTCGCAAGGTCCCCAAGCAGCCTAAAACCATCGTCTTCAACGCAACCATCTCCCTCCCCGGCATCGACAGCACCGTTCACGGTGAACTCCGACTTTACAACGGCTCGGACAAAATCTTTGGCGACCACATCTTGATGTTTGCGAGCGGGACGGTGCGCCGATTCCCTCAACTGCGCTGTCTTCATACTCACTATTCCCAGCTTGCCGCGCCGCTTGCCAACACTGAAGTATTTGGCGATCGCAGCACAATCGACTTTGTCGGAGATATTAAAATGGTGTGTACTCTGTCGGTGCTCCCTTGAACCATCTTCCTTACCATTCTCCTCAGTTCACCGACGCTGGCGATCCCGAGTTTATTGACTTCAACTTCAACCAGCCCATTCAAGTTCATATGTGCGGCCCCGTGAGCGCGAGCAACAAAAGTAACGGCTTCTTCACGGTCGAGGGCGAACAATATGTTATGGCGTGGACGGATCGCAACGTCAACCCAAAGTATGTCTCACCTACCACTTCATTCCACGTTGCGCTGATATTGCTCCTCACAGGCCAACCTTTTCCTGCGAGGGAAATATGATGACGCCGCGGTACCCGAACGATAAAACCCGCCCCATGCCCTTCGTGCGTAAGTTTGTCGGAGTATCGGGCACTCTTACTCGCATCCGCCGCGACGTCGCCATCGGCAGCGACATCGCGCAAGTCCGCACGTTCTGCATTGACGTAGATGACATCGCGTTCCTCGGAACGCATGTCCTGACTGCGTCCGCGGCACCTTCGACCCCCTTGCCTGCTGCTGGCAAGTTCTCCTCACTGCTTATCGCTTTTCTTGACTGACACGCACTTGCAATTTCAGATTCGACGGCAGCGACTCCTGCGCGTAACCCGTTCAAGCGTCAGGCCAACACCGATACCCCAGAGTCATCTGTTCGGGCCGGCAAGCGTCGCGAGCGCGAATCGGACAGCTCGGAGGCTGCGCCATCGTCTTCCCCGAACCCTTTTCGTGACACTTAGCGGGCACGCTGTCGGTTCCGACACAGTAGTCAAGTACATACATTATTACCTCCAAAAGTCGTAGACTACGTGCCTCTGAAAAATTATGTCTCCATCCTCAAATTTGAATCGGTGTGACATGAGGCTTCGCCCGCAGCGAAGCGCGGGTTTCCTCTAGTGAGTAATACATTGCAGCAGGGTTGATCTGGAGATGATTTGTCTATCGACACTTGACCATTGGTAGACGATAGAGCTTTGCTGGAGGGCGGATGTTTTGTGGGTCAGACAGACCGAGGACGAGGCGAGCTTGAGGCAAGCAGCGGACATGAAAGTTGCGAACAAGGTACTAGTAGTAGCACTACGTTGATGGGGCGCAGCGCCCTCCAATTCGCAACCTACACAGTCGCGTCCAGGCACAGCTACAGTATAAGGCCAACTACTCTCATCAGTGCTAATTTGGAGCGCGCATGAAACGCGCCCACCAACCGTGACGGGCATTGCCTCCGCGCCTAGCCGACGTCGCGACTCCACGCAACCGATACCCAATCTTTCCTTCTGCCTCCACCGCGCCCTACTCGTCTCGCTTCCCCTGCAGCCTTCGCTTTCGCCTCCCCGCTGCCCTTTCGTCTACCCTTCCATGGTGCGTTACCGGTGTCTGAGGAGGAAGATGCATCTGACAGGAAGAATCCCAGTCGGACTCGTCCGGGAGCGCCGCTTCTTCTTCGTCTACGGAGGGCGCGTCAACGGCTTCGAGCTCGCGGTGCGTATGCGTCGTCCGTCCCCTCTCAATAACGCTTTCTGAGCTTTCCCCCGCAGCGTATCCTCCGCACGGCCATCGCAGCCTGCATCCAGCGCCTTCTCTTCCCGCGCCTCGTCGTCTTCAAGAGCCGCTTCACGTTCCGCCCGTCCGTCTACTTCCCTGCCCAGGTCATCCTCGGTGCGGGCGCTCCGTGCCGTCCCGCGTACAGTAGTCTCACCCAGTGCCCACTTCGCAGCTTTCACCCCCGAGCACCTCTCCATTCCCCTTCCCGCAAACCTCACCTCAATCCCAATCTGCACCGCCCGCCGCCGCCACTGACACCGACGCGAGATCTCCCTCGTCCCCCGCTGCCGCATCGTCATCGTCATCGCACAGCCGAACCCTTATCCCCGCCCTCGCAGGCTCCCTCGGCGGCCTCGCGCTCCTCCTCCTGCTGGGCGGCGCGTTCCTGTTCGTGTGGAGGCGGAGGAGGGAGAAGAGGCGGCGCGTGCGGGAGTTCCTCATGCGCGAGGTCGGCGGGGACAGCGGGGGCGGGGACGCGGAGGACAAGCGCGTCCACGCATACCCAGATGCCAACGCCGACAGCCCCCCGCCCCCAGACACGCCAAACTCCGCCGCGGCCCTGTGGGGCGCCAGTGCCCCGGCAGCCGCAGCCAAAACGCCGCACTACACCATCCGTGGGCGCGATCGACATCCCGAGGACGCGTACGGGTTCGGCGCGGACCTCGCATGGCAGGACGCGCGGTACCAGGACGTCGACCCCGCGCCCGTGCCACGGATGGGTGCGGTCGTCCCTCCGACGCCAAATTCCCATTCGCATCTCGCGCGGGACGTTAACGATGCGGAACCGCGACGCGTATCCCCGGCTACATCCAGCATGAGCATCGTCTCCGCGTCGGCGTACTCCGAGTCTTTCGGAGCTTACGGCGGGCTCGCGCCAAGCCCTACGCCGGAGCGGGCTCGGAATACTACAGCTGCTGGTGTTAGTACTTCTCCCGCAACGCCAACGCCAATGCGCAAGGAAAGCGACACGTCTGCATATTCCCCGCTCGACGGGCGGAGGAGTCCCAGAGCTGATTGGGCGTCGATGCCGTTGCCGTGAGGGGGCTGGTATTGGGGGTGAAGGGGTATGTAGTGGCTGTACTTACTTTACTGTAGGTGGCTTCAGTTCTTTGTGGGGATGGTCGTTGCGGCATAAGCCTTCTGAGAACAAAGCACTCGAATCGGTGCCAAAGGACGGAGAGATTCGAGCAAAGTGCTCGACAGCGTCACGAAGAGCATATTCGCGATTATGTAGCTGAGCCGGGACCATCGCGGCATCGTGTTCTGGCCAATTTGAAGACTGTTCGGATTTGGGAGGGCCCGCCGGGGTGTCTGGTTTTGAATTTTGGAGTCGGAGTCGACGTGCGGCGGCCGTACAACTAGTGGCCCGAAGGCTTGCTATAATGTTACTCGCCGTACGCGGTTTGCGGACGATAATAATTAATTGGTGAACGACGGTCGATCACGAAGATTTTTTATGTTACAGTACGCCGCGGCGGGTCCCCTTGTAGAAATTTATATATCGGAGCGTGAAACCAGCTTGACTATACATTGCAAATTAAAATGAAAGCTGTGTTGAACTATGGGCGAAGCCCCAAGCTCGCCACGAACGAGCGCGCCATTGTTATTTGAAATGTCCATAGTGGACACAACTGGCTGTTCTGCAAACGGTGGCATTGGGCGATAGTGGCGGTCGAGGCGTCAGAAGAGAATTATTATCCGGAATCAGTCCCGCTCATTATGCGTGTGTTTGTGTGTTCTGGGAAGCAAAAGAACAGAAATTTTATTTCAGGTTTTGCTGACACAAAGTGGTGGATTATAAACAGCCTCGTTAGCTGAGCGCTGAGCGAGCTCCATTGCACTCCCATTAAGTTGCGTATCTTATTCAAGCCGCGCGAGCTAATATGCGATGTCAATGCTACAGCTGCCCTCTAGTATGCAAAGCAGTTCACGCATCCCGCCGTCGAGTGTCCGCAGTTGCCGCAGAATCCCGCCTGCGGGACGGACGGGCCGCTGTTGTTATAATCGCATTGGCAGCAGTTCCACATTTTTTTTCTAAGCCTTGGTTGTTGATCCTAGACTTGTGCGTGAGCGTGGAGCTGATAGCTCGGAGAAAACACCTACAAGATGTGATAGGATTGGAAGAGATGTACCATGAGCTGCAGGTGGTCATGTCTTTTATAACTGCTCTGGTGTACCTCAGCATGTGCAAGCTGCAGCTCAACAGCCTGGTCTAGTCGCGAAAACGGTCCGTATCGCGCGAGGATGTTGCCACCGCTTGCTGCCAGAGCAGGAAAAGCGCATCACGAAGCGCTCCGATAATCGGAGTCCGATTAACCGGCTATTCAATCTAACTTAGAACTGCTGATCTCGGAGAAATACGCCCTTATAACGTTTGGGCACCGCTGGGACTTTCCTTAAACCAGGAGCCCGTCAGCTGCCCTGCGCGGCGCCCAGATTATCAATGGCAAAACACACTAACCCTAACCAGCTCAGAGAAAAAGGAAAACTAACCCTGACAATCAAACCTGACCCTAGCTCTAGTCACCCATGCAGCCACGGGGGACCCGCTACCACCGCCGCAACCACACAAGCCAAGAACCAAGTTCGCCATGACTTCGACTGCTCGACATCTTCATGACTCCACTGGCATTCAGCATCACCGTCCCGCTCTCCCTCTTCTGCTACTGTGTCAACCACTCCTCGCCGTCTCCACTACCGTTGTTGAGCAAAGGCAGGTTCTTTGCGGAGTCTCGACAACAAGCTTTGCGCTTGCCGACCAATACATGCGTCAGAAGTACTTTCTCGCCTCCGTCCTGTGCCGTTCATAGATTGCGCGCCATCAAACTCGGTCGGGGACTCGTTTCTCAATCTCTGAATTCCGCGGCCCAGGCGACGCTACGATGCGACGCCTCCTGTGTCCGAACTCCCCGCCACCATCGCAAATCCGCCAATTTTGCCCGCCGAACATGTCGCTTTCGGCTAACCTGGAACCAAATCCGTTATAAAACTCGCCCCTCGTGTTCCTGCCCCTCCCCGCCCGATGGCGTCGACGCCAGCGCTCTGCCCACCACAAAACACCCGCGAGGTTCCGCTCGTATCCGAGGAGCAGGATCCTGAGCATAATCAGCTGAGCTGCCGGTATGGGGACAATGTCTGCGATTATGTGCTCATCGTGCGTGCGTTCCTCTAATAGTACAGAGAAACTCTCCAATGCTAACTGGATGATATCAGAACGGAAGCGGCTTCTCCGCGAGCAGCCTCGTGTGTCCGGTACGCGCTATTGCGCTGACGGGTGCGCTGGGGACGACCACGACGCGTACGGAGATGGAGACACATACGGAGACGGCGTGGGTGGTCGTCGGTCGTCTAGAGACCTAAGCCAGGTTATTACAACGGCCCCTGACAGCCCTGCGTGGAGCAGCTGCCGTTCTGCAAAGCCTGGCGGCAGCGGTGGCATTGGGCGACGGTGGCGGTCGAGGCGTCAGAAGAGTATCCGGAGTCAGTGCCGCTCATGATGTGTGTTTTTGTGTGGTTTGTAGTGCTAATAGGTTTGCTCGTGTTTTGTCAGCTGCAGGGGACTGTGAATGAGTCGGTGACGGCGCGCTGGAGGGCGACCTACTAGTGTGAGGTCGATGAGCCGGTGAGATTTACTCTCCAAAGAATCAGGTCATATACCCCTGTGAGATTAACATTGAATTCTTACATCCGGCGGAGTGAACATGCAGCCAGGCGGTCGAACGTTCTTTGCCCATCGGCGGTCGCGGATCCAGCGCTGAATGTCTTGCTGTATCCGGCGGGACCCTGGCTCATCCGCAATTCAAATTCTTTGTCCAGGCAGGAACTAAATTGAAGCCCCGGCGGGGCACGGAAAATTTGCCGCCGCTTGGAATCCATGGAGGACTTGTGATTGATTAATATTATTCCTATAGGCATGTCAGATAATTGAAGGCTGAACTGGCAAAACAAATGGAGGGTGATGTATTCGAGTTTTGCAGGGATGCTACGCCAATGCCTTTGGCCACGTCCGTGAGGAGGCTATGCAAAAAAAAAAAAAAAAAAAAAAAAAAAAAGCTTGATGAGCTCGCAAATTAAATTGGACCCGACATGCGGCTACCTGGGCTTCATATCTCCTGTTTTGAGCAAAGTAGAGGCTGCTAAAGTTCGTGACTTTGGCTGATTTTCACTGTATTCTGGGTAATTTCATGCCAAAACCGCTATAAACGCCTCCCAAATATGCTTTTAATTGCATGTTGCTAGAACATTGGCCCCACAGTGAAATTCGGGCAACCAGAATGTGCCGCCGCAGTGCAGCCGTCGTGCAGCCAGCCACCAACGGCTGCACTACTGCATAGCCACATCTGTTACACTGGGGGCATGATGTCGTGCCGGAAGCACGACTCGCATCTCAGGCGGTGGACAGACGGACGACAGGCGGAGCCAGAGACTTCAAATGACAGACAGGTTTATTTCTCGTGGCTGACATGAGGTGAACGCGTGGCACACCATGCGCAAACCATGTGTCTTGACATCGCAAAGCCCGGAAAGCGGGCAAAATATTGTTATGCCACCTTGGAGGGGCCTCAGAGTGCTAGATTAGAACATTCCATTTTTTTCTCGGGTAAATAGACAGTTTTTTCCACTGAAAATCAATATATTTGGCTGCCCTTTGGCCGAAAATTTGGCCAAGTCCGAAATGATGATGTCATGGACCTGCTTGGCGGCTGCTTGTCCTCCGCCTGTCCTCCGCCTGACATACTAGTCGTGCCAAATCCCGGGCCTCATGCCCGCAGTGTTATTTCTTCTCCTAGAGGTATTATAAGGGTATTGTGGGTTGGATACAACTATCTTTGCACTCTAGTACAGTTTGGGAAGTATAATAGGGCCGAACCCCCCCTCTGAACCACGAAACTTGAGTGCAGCCGGCGGTGATGCCCAGTGAAAAGTCCGTCTGGCGGTAGCTGGTCAATCCGGTCCCAACCGGTCAAATCCGGTCCAAATCCGGTCTGATCTGGTCCCAGCTGGTTTTCGATCTGCATTTAGATACACCTCTGTTTTCCCTCCATGTCGTTCTGAACTCGACCCTGCCCGTCCACAATTTGAACGAGGCCGAGTTTTAGAAATGCCTCGCGCGTCCAGCACCACCACCGTAGTTGTCTGCGACTGCCAGTATTACTGCAACGGCGGACGAGAAGTTTCTCTCGCTACTTGGTACAACCACGCGCCGTATCGACAAGGCGGGGCCAAAGCCCAACTTTCCTACACCCCCTCCGCTCGGCTAAACAAACGACGCTATTCTGGCTCCGCCTCGGACTCGGACTCGTACGACGCGTCGGCGACTTCGGCGTCCTCTCGTCGTTGCAAACGACAGCGAACCGAGTCTCTGGAGAACAGGGAGGAAGATGAGCCCGGCTGGGTGTGTCTTTACGCAGACGCGGACGCGCATGGACGTGGCTGACATCTCAACCAGGTTCCGAACTACGCACCACCCGATTTCGAGGCGGGAGGCGACGGCCCAGACCGACCAGTCGACGGAGGAGGGTTTGCAAGCGAGGAGGACGAGGACCAGGTGCGAGTAGTTTCTTTGCGCTTTTTAGCTACGGGGGACATTGAGCCCGGACTCGAGCTTCGTATACCGCAAATGCACGTATCCTGCGCGGCATTTGGTCGCATAAAAACGGGTCGCACAAGCTGGCTGGACGGACGAGGATGCCATCTTGCTGCCGGTACTCGACAGGCGACTAGATCCTACAGCCAACTATCATTAATCGATGTACGCGTCCCGGAGCTTATGTGGGATAGCCCCAGTCGCTCTCAGAGTGTGCTCAGAGCCAGGCGTAGCAGGTTGCGTGTCGACGCGACGATACGCGCAGTCGGGGCGCGTTTGATGCGAGTCGCTCTTGGTTCTCGACCACCACCTCGTTTGCTCCTCCCGCTCTCCGCCCTCCCAAAACACCCTCAGGCCCGTGTACACCCCTCCAGCAACCCGCCGCTCGACCCACAAGCCGCTTCGACGCCCACAGCCTCGGTGCCACTCGCGTCAAGATGCCAGCGCAGCGCGCATACATCCAGCTCCAGCTCACCCCCGACCTCCCATCGTCTTTCAGACCTCCGGTGCGCTATTCTGCACCGCCTACATACTGTTTTCTAACCACTTTGAAGGTACATAGACGGACGACTCCACGTTAAATCAGTCAAGCAAAGCCCATAGACGACTTCAAACGCAGCTGCATACGCCACGGCGCCTCCAGCAGCCGTCCTCGACTGTCTTCCCACCTTCAAGGCACCAAGTCACCATCGTACTGCGGCGTCCACGCTTGTAATGAGGTTCACCTCCGGTTCCGGCGGTAGGTGCTTTTGCAGTAGGCAATCCAGCTCTGACGCCCTGCAGCGCTACTCGGTATGGCCTCACCGGATCTCGGCCTCGCCTCATTGACGGGAGGAACGCACGACCTCACACTTTTTGGTAGGCAGAGCTCCTCCCGCTCATAACCCTTGCTTTTCCGATTTCTAACATGTCACACCTCGCAGCGCGTATGGTTCATGTGCAGGACTAACGAGCTCTTCACAGATCCCTGCGCGTTCGTTTGCATGCATCGACCGACGATATTTCGCTTCCAGACGGGTATGTTAACCGTTTGCTTTGTTTATTCTATGAACTGACGGCGTTGCGAGTCTAGATTCTATTTGTTTTGCAAGAGCGACAATCCTTTGGTACGTCCTGACTGAACGCGTCGAACAGTCTCACTTACCATCTCCCAGCCACGTCGCCAACTTGTTTCCAGGCGCCGGGTGCACACTCGACTCGGTGCGTGTCTAATCGGCTACGCATAGATCCCATCTAACCCGTACTGCAGAACGCGCTCACAAACGCGCGACGCGGAAGCGGACGGAGAGCTGTCCGAAGGGACCCGCTAAGTACCAACGGCGACGACACCGGCGCGAAGACGTGGCGGCGCGAAGCGTGGCGCCTGTACTTGGACGGCGGGAGGCGGGCAGAACACGGCGCGGGGACTTGTCAGCGGGAGGCGGGCGGGACACGGACTTGGTCGCGGACTTGGTGGCGGTATGGGACGCGACCTGGGGTACCCGATGGCAATAGTTGTATTTGAGTAAGTAGTAGAAATATACAGTCGCTATATGGGAAGCGGGACAGGACCAGAAGCGGGACAAGCAGGATCAGATTGATCTGATGGGTCGAAACCGTGAGGGAATATGCAAAGATGGTGGATGTATTCAGGGGTGAAATCTTGAGCTGATTGCATCATCGGATGGCTCAATATTTCATAATCTTTGTGGTTTTCACAAATCTTCGTTGGACGGAAATTCTTCGAAAAGATCACCACATACCTCCATATCCAGCTGACAAGACTTTCCAATATTTGGCCATTTGAATTACACATTTACCCTCTATGTATTCACTAAATTTGATCACGGTCACATCACTAGGTGGTGCTAAGACACCACCTTGTCCCGGTTCTAGGAATAAATCAAAATTTCCATGCCTGAGAGACTTCGGATTTGCGCGTGCAATTTGGTTATGATGACTACAAAATAAATCACAATATTGATTGTAAAAACTAACCTATGATCCCATCAAATTTGATGGTCTGATGTACCATACATTTGGTGCTACAGCCACCACAGTCAGAGTGTCCCGCTTCCCATATGGCTATTGTATGGATTGGACTAAAAACAAGAACAAGCGGGACCCAAACCAGCTGCGACCGGGTGCGGCCAGTTCATTTTCTAAAACACCTGGTCGCAGCCGGCTGTAGCTGGTCGTCGAAGGTTTTTCGAGGTTTTTGGGTTGCTTTCGATCTTCAGATCAAGATCCGCTGTGACCGGTTCTCAGCGGTTGGCGGCGGATGGCGCCGGACACGACCAAACGGACTTTTCACTGGGGGTGATGGCGGCTGCACTTGGCTGCACATCGTGTGAAATGGCTGCACCACCTGTCGACTCGGCGGCACCTCAACCATCAGCTGGCGGTACCTTGGTGGCACCCAGCCGGCATCTAAGATGGACCTGGCTGCACTAAGTCCCGTGTTGGCGGTACCGTTACGGCGCTACTGCGAACCATCGTTCGACCGCGGCGTGATATAACGTGCCCCGCCGGGGGCTTCAATTTAGTTCCTGCCTGGACAAAGAATTTGAATTGCGGATGAGCCAGGGTCCCGCCGGATACAGCAAGACATTCAGCGCTGGATCCGCGACCGCCGATGGGCAAAGAACGTTCGACCGCCTGGCTGCATGTTCACTCCGCCGGATGTAAGAATTCAATGTTAATCTCACAGGGGTATATGACCTGATTCTTTGGAGAGTAAATCTCACCGGCTCATCGACCTCACACTAGTAGGTCGCCCTCCAGCGCGCCGTCACCGACTCATTCACAGTCCCCTGCAGCTGACAAAACACGAGCAAACCTATTAGCACTACAAACCACACAAAACACACATCATGAGCGGCACTGACTCCGGATACTCTTCTGACGCCTCGACCGCCACCGTCGCCCAATGCCACCGCTGCCGCCAGGCTTTGCAGAACGGCAGCTGCTCCACGCAGGGCTGTCAGGGGCCGTTGTAATAACCTGGCTTAGGTCTCTAGACGACCGACGACCACCCACGCCGTCTCCGTATGTGTCTCCATCTCCGTACGCGTCGTGGTCGTCCCCAGCGCACCCGTCAGCGCAATAGCGCGTACCGGACACACGAGGCTGCTCGCGGAGAAGCCGCTCCCGTTCTGATATCATCCAGTTAGCATTGGAGAGTTTCTCTGTACTAGTAGAGGAACGTGCACGCACGATGAGCACATAATCGCAGACATTGTCCCCATACCGGCAGCTCAGCTGATTATGCTCAGGATCCTGCTCCTCGGATACGAGCGGAACCTCGCGGGTGTTTTGTGGTGGGCAGAGCGCTGGCGTCGACGCCATCGGGCGGGGAGGCGGAGGAACACGAGGGGCGAGTTTTATAACGGATTTGGTTCCAGGTTAGCCGAAAGCGACATGTTCGGCGGGCAAAATTGGCGGATTTGCGATGGTGGCGGGGACTTCGGACAAGGAGGCGTCGCATCGCAGCGTCACCTGGGCTGCGGAACTCAGAGATTGAGAACCGAGTCCCCGACCGAGTTTGATAGCGCGCAATCTATGAACGGCACAGGACGGAGGCGAGAAAGTACTTTTGGAGAGTGACTACGCATGTATTGGTCAGCAAGCGCAAAGCTTGTTGTCGAGGCTCCGCAAAGAACCTGCCTTGGCTCGACAACGGTAGTGGAGACGGCGAGGAGTGATTGACACCGTACCAGAGGAGGGAGAGCGGGACGGTGATGCTGAATGCCAGTGCAGTCATGAAGATGTCGAGCAGTCGGAAGGGCGAACTTGGTTCTTGGCTTGTGTGGTGGCGGCGGTGGTAGCGGGTCCCCCGTGGCTGCATGGGTGACTAGAGCTAGGGTCAGGTTTGATTGTCAGGGTTAGTTTTCCTTTTTCTCTCAGCTGGTTAGGGTTAGTGTGTTTTGCCATTGATGATTTGGGCGCCGCGCAGGGCAGCTGACGGGCTCCTGGTTTAAGGAAATTCCCAGCGGTGCCCAAACGTTATAACGGACGTATTTCTCCGAGATCAGTAGTTCTAAGTCAGGTTGAATGGCCGGTTAATCGGAGTCCGATTATCGGAGCGCTTCGTGATACGCTTTCCCTCCTCTACTCGGAAGCGGTAGCAACATCCTCGCGGGATACGGACCAATTTCGCGACTAGACCAGGCTGTTGAGCTGCAACCTGCACATGCTGAGGTACACCAGAGCACTTATAAAAGACATGATGACCTGCCGCTCATGGTACATCTCTTCCAATCCTATCACATCTCGTAGGTGTTTTCTCGAAGCTATCAGCTCCACGCTCACGCGTGCCACAAGTCCAGGATCAACAACCAAGGCTTAGAAAAAAAATGTGGAACTGCTGCCAATGCGATTATAATAACAGCGGCCCGTCCGTCCCGCAGGCGGGATTCTGCGGCAACTGCGGACACTCGACGGCGGGATGCGTGAACTGCTTTGCATACTAGAGGGCAGCTGTAGCATTGACATCGCATATTAGCTCCCGCGGCTTGAATAAGATACACAACTTAATGGGAGTGCGATGGAGCTCGCTCAGCGCTCAGCTAACGAGGCTGTTTATAATCCACCACTTTGTGTCAGCAAAACCTGAAATAAAATTTCTGTTCTTTTGCTTCCCAGAACACACAAACACACGCATAATGAGCGGGACTGATTCCGGATAATAATTCTCTTCTGACGCCTCGACCGCCACTATCGCCCAATGCCACCGTTTGCAGAACAGCCAGTTGTGTCCACTATGGACATTTCAAATAACAATGGCGCGCTCGTTCGTGGCGAGCTTGGGGCTTCGCCCATAGTTCAACACAGCTTTCATTTTAATTTGCAATGTATAGTCAAGCTGGTTTCACGCTCCGATATATAAATTTCTACAAGGGGACCCGCCGCGGCGTACTGTAACATAAAAAATCTTCGTGATCGTTCCCCAATTAATTATTATCGTCCGTAAACCGCGTACGGTCGGGCTACCCCGTTGTACGGCTGCCGCACGTCGACTCCGACTCCAAAATTCAAAACTAGACACCCCGGCGGGCCCTCCCAAATCTGAACAGTCTTCAAATCAATATGTTTCAATACAGCCGTTTGCAAAATGATGTGAAAATCAAAACTTGTGTGCCTGGGGTCCCAAAGCAAGAGTAGAGTATTCTAGATATATTGGGGGGTGTTTATGAGGTACAAAATGACTGGCTAATGGATACATGAATAACACAAGAAGGCCACAGACATATCACAAGAAGGCCACAGACATATCCTATGACTTGTTTGATTGCAATGGGAAGTTCCGCAGAGATCAGTACACTCTGCGAGTCCTCGTAGGCGGTATTGACCTCAAATGCAGTTAGAAGACTTTGAATATATGTGCATCAAATAGTTATACAGCACCTACGGTCATCTGCCCTTCCAAGTTTTCTGAGCAAGGAATTTCAGGATTTCACATCATTTTGCAAACGGCTGTACTAATCTATGTTCCCCCGGACCCCCTCGTCCAAACTCCGTCTACTTCTCCGATGGCTCTGGTAACTTCATAACTGCAAACCCCACCTCTGCACACCCAATCCCCGGGGAAACACACTAAATCCTCACCTATTCCCATAAAAAAGCCTCTCGATCCCATGTTGAGCATATTTCATCATAAAACTATGTGAATTTCCCATGGAACAAAGGACTTGTCACAAATTATGACAATATGCTCCCCTTAGGGGTATGAAACCAGGGGGGGGGGTTGCAGAATTCCAGTGAATTTCAGGGGAAAGTGGGCTGAAATACCAAGGGGGGTTCAACTTCGAAAACGAGCATATAGGGTCGGATTTCAAACTTCGACCCGCTGGACCCCCTCCCCCTCCCTCCCTCTATATCGGGAAATGATTTCTCACAATAAGTTAAGATAATGCCAGTACACAGCCTTAGGAAGCCTGATCCCATCCAAAAACAGCATGTTCTCATCTGTACAAGGTGGATAAGAGGTGTACTGTAGTATTCCGAGGTCAAGTTCGCCATTTTTGAAATTTTTCATGCCCGGGAAGCCCGAAAAATTTTCTTTTTAATTTTAGCTGAATTTTAACAGTGAGTTTTTCTCAGGCTCTTACACATTGCATGAACTTGACCTCGGAATACTACAGTATAGGTGTGTATAGGATACATAGACCCTCTGTACTTTCATATGTAGCACCATAAATCTCACATCTGTCTGCTCTGATGTGACAGCCCCATCCGGTCATACTGTGACACACTTCCACTTTGGGGCACACAAGTCAGGGCCTTGGTAAATATTTACATGTCAGACATGGCTGGTGTCCATAATACTTAGATTCCAGAGTGTACAGACCTTTCTAGAGGCACACAGGCCCTCAAACTCTCCCTACAAGTTGACTACCAAAACTTTTTTTTCTCAGTCCTGGACTCCCCCTTGTGAAATACACCGGAAATCACTGTGGAATCATGGTATGAAGTTCATAACCTTCTCCGCCCACAATGTTATTCCCTAGTTGCTGGGACCATAATACAGATAATGCCATTTGCATGTACCACACACAAGCATCGATTGGCCCGTGCGCACTCTTAGTGAAGTGGGTTTTTGTGCTTGACCTAAGTTTCTCCAAGTCCGGGGGCCCTAGGTTCAAACCAGTCGATGAACACCTTCTGTTTCACTTCATGAAAATAACTATCTAGCTTAGTTGTAACATGTGTTCCGAACTACATGGATCTATCACAGATCACCGCAAAACATAGTGAATTTCACACTGGCTGCAGTATGGAGTGAAAATGCTTCTATTTTAGCCCTATTGAGAACTATGTGAATCTTTATTCACTAAATTTCCAAGTAGGTTTCGCCACAAAACACAGCGAAAAAAGTCTTTGAACTCAGCAAAATGAACCCAGCGAAATTCGCTTTTTTTTCTCCGCAAAATTCGGGTTGTTGTTTTGCAGCGACGTTTGTGTAATAGCTCCGCGAAATTGCTACACAAAATTCGCGGGGCTCTGCAACCACAGTGGGGCCCGTCACGCATGGAGCAAATGCAATTACTGTGAGATTTTGAAACTCTGACTACATTTGGGCAGCGGCCGGAATCAAACGGAGGGCATCTGCGATGCACAACACAAGAAACGGACCAGAAAACCGCTAGACCAAGAGGACACTTGATGTGAGGAAGAGTGATCACCATATCCAACAGCCCAAGTCCGCTGTATACAAAGATTCCAATGTTTACTATGTTAAAGGCTAGTAGTAATCGGTCTCTAGTCAGTGTGATTTGGGCTGGTAGGTATACTAGATGCCAGCATCCAGCTGGCTTAGAGCTTGCTTTGGCAATAGGAAGTACTGTAGTATTTCTTTCAATTGGTAGGTCATGGGTCTCAGCTTAAATTCCTTGCAAAAACTTGGCAGGTGTAACGGCAACCGGGAAAACTTTACAAGAGGTTCTGGACGATCCCAAGATTCAGTAAAAATGCTACCTTTTTTTTGTCAAGCTGAGCCACCGTACAGGACTTAATTTACTACAGGTTTGCACCATCCAGAACATTGGAGCATTTGTAATGATAGCTGTGTAGCTCCAAATATGCACCAGTTGTTTGACTTTATGCATGCAGCTGGCAACAAAGGAAGTTGACGATCACAGGGATATTTTAGCTTTTATCTGCACGAAGCGGAGCGAAAGAACCATGAGCACCTTGCGAAATCACTGTCTGGTCACGGTGATGAACAAAGCCTTATGTATTGTTTTATTTTCTTTTACGGACAATGTCGCATGGCAAAATGTTAGTCGGATTGAGTGAAGTAGTACAGTATTACCTCAAACCGCGGAAATGGATATAAGAGCCAGATTGCACATAGTGTGTTTCCTACATTTCACTGCAGGAATTCCCTGAATGAACCAATCTCCGTCCAGTCCCTTATCACTACTATTGGACAGCGGTACTAGGTGCCTTCCCGTAAGATAGATTGTCTGTAGGAGAATAACTCCAATATCCATTTTGTTTCCATCAGGACCCTCAAATCAGAATTACTCGGTATGACAAAAATGGACCGGAATGATTTGCGCTACGTCATAACCCGTGACTCAAACCAACCTTCCTTCTACCACAAGATGCCCAAGAAGAACCCCCACGTTGTCCTAGACTCGCCCAGAAAAAACCGCTTCATTGGCGCCGTAGAGGTGCACGGAAATGTAGCGCGCGCCTGCCGCGATCACAAAATTCCGAAGTCAACGGGATATGACCTCTGGAACAAGTACCAGAAGACCGGATCGACAGCCAATCTGCCCGGTACTGGACGCAAGCCCATCTTCTGCGACGCAGAGAAGGACATGATCGTCGATATTATGCGTCGCAACCGACGGATGCCGTTCCGCGACATTGCGAACGAAATCACACCCGCCGTTTCTAAATCGACAATTCGGAACGTCGGGGCGGAGAGCGGATACCACCGCCGTGTTGCGCACCCAGTCCCCTTCCTCAGCAATGCAACCAAAGGCACGCGACTCACCTGGGCAAAGGATCGCAAGTCCACGATGCGCGTTTCGGATTGGCGTGACATCGCATGGAGCGATGAATCTTACATCTGTTTGGACGACAAGCGGGGCCGAATCTGGGTCACGCGCCAGCCCGGGGAGGAGCTGCTGGAGGAGTGCTGCGTGGCTACAGTCAAACAAAGCCCCATACGCATCATGGTCTGGGGTGTGGTGATGAAAGGGCGGAAGGGACCACTTTTGGTTCTGGAGTACCCCGGGGGCCGGGGCGGCGG
Source organism: Mycena kentingensis (nom. inval.) (assembly GCA_014461125.1). Taxonomy (NCBI): domain Eukaryota; kingdom Fungi; phylum Basidiomycota; class Agaricomycetes; order Agaricales; family Mycenaceae; genus Mycena; species Mycena kentingensis (nom. inval.). The sequence continues at coordinate 174,821 of JACAZG010000012.1, forward strand.
AATGACGGCTGACCGCTACATTGAGCAAGTGCTCGAAGGGTGCCTCCTCGACTTCTATCGCACGGCAAAGCGATCCCGTCCCCGGTTCCAGTTCCAGCAGGACGGCGCTGCTTCGCACCGTGCGAAGAAAACCCCGCGCGTGGTTCGATGCGCACAATATCCCAATTTTCCCCCATCCCCCGAGCTCACCAGATGTCTCCCCCATTGAGCCTGTGTGGCATATCCTCAAGACACGTCTCAGAGATTTTCAGCCGCGGCCGTCCAACGTGGAGCAGTTGCGGGCGGCGGCTTTGCAAGTTTGGGATCAGATCACCTGCGAAGAGATTGACCTCTATATCGACCGCATGCCCGCAGTCGTGGATGCCGTAATTGCGGCGAAGGGGGGCCATACAAGGTACTAAACTGCCCGTGTACTTTTTATAATATTATCATTGGTCATTCCCTTGTAAAACACCGGATTCCGGTCCATTTTTTGTCATAACGAGTATATTCCATCATCACTCAAACAAATCTGAGGGAGGGGTCCCTATCTCCCTACCAAACATAAATCTGTAATATTTTCATTTCAGAGCGGTTAGCCGAGATCACTGGCACCGCGACATTTGAGGCGAATAGATTCTATGTTACGAGAAGGCACCTACTAATCCGATGTATCTACACGGCCGGGCGGATTGAATAAGGATATCGTATGGCAGCCTAACTTGGTGCAGTCGTAAGACAGTTCGGTGGCTGCATCATAATTCAAGACCTATGGATCCGTACAGTTCTGATATTGTCTGGATGGTCTACGGCGAGCCATATGGACGACGAGCCTATGGCGGCGCATCAACGCGCGGCGCGCCTCCGTTGCGCCTGCCTCCGCCCCCGCCTTTCGATCCGCCGCCGCTTAAATCGGACACAGTATGCACACAAACTTGATATCATTCAGAATATACGGTACGGAAGCTGTCTACGAGTTGAACGAGGTCAAGCCTGCAAGACACGATGAGGCAATGCAGGCGCAAATGGAGAAACACACACCAGTGAAGTTGGGCCAAGCGGGGCTGGAGGTAGTGAACATGTTGCTGGCTTGCGACGACGACGCTGAGAACACGTTAAGCAGGGGGGACGGGACGCAAACGCGTGGTTTGCTCACCAAACGGGGTTGCGGGCATATCTGCAAACGGAGAGGTGAGCAACCTTGCGCGTTGGAGACGTGAACCTACTCGCAAAGTTGCCCACCTGGGTGTGGGCAGCGGGAGGCTCTGCAGATAGGTAAAAAATGAGAAGTGATATGAAGCAATGGGGACGTACCGTTCGCTTTGGCCTTGTACTCATCCGGCAGGAGTTTGAGGACATCATTGGTGAACCGTTTGCGCTCATACACGACAAGGTCGGCGAGATAGCTGCGCAGTAATGTGAACGAAGATGAAAGAGACGGGAGCGAAACACGTACTTGACCCAACCCGCTGCCTTGTAATCGGCGTCCCATTCCTTGTTCTTCTTCGACAGGTCCGCCTCGAATGCGGCGAAGAAATCGCCTCCGACGGCCGGCTTCTTCTTGCGCTTCCTCGGCTGAGCGCCTTGGTTCTCGTCGTTTGTGTCCGCAGGCGGCGTGTCGTCCTCCTGCGCTAAAAGGTCCTCATTTTCACGCCCGAAACCGCGCTTAGAAGAGCGTGAGCGAGAGCAGCGAGTAGGAAGTAAAAGAGGACACACCATATGGAGGATGCGCAGCATGAAGGGGACGGTGATGCGGTCATCGTGTCCCAGCAGTTTCAACGACATGGTGCGCGTCGCGCTGGACAGCGACGTGTTCATCGTTGCGATAATCTGCATGGCGGTTAACGGCGTTGAGGAAGCAGAAGCGGCACGCGTACCTGTCTCCGAGCATACTGCTTGCCGTAGGACGCGCCGAAACCAAGTGCTTGACGGAGGTTGCGCTCGCTGGCGGTACTCCCTTGCACGTTGGGGTCGAGCAGGCCCAAAAGGAGTTGGTTAATCGTGCGACTGCGAAGCTCGTTCTGCAGCAGCAATGAGGGGGCAGAAGGAACGAACAAGGACCACTCACCCTCATGTCCTGCGCAAGAGAATTGTTGTCGAACTGGATGCGACCTGCTTGGATAACGACAGTCTTGCCCGCAGCGTTGATCTCCGCCTAGAGGAGGCTCGAAACAAACGATTTGAGTGGTGGGCACAACTTACCATGAGAGAGCGGTCCGAGGTAATAGCCGCGCCGGCCGCATCGATAAGTTGTTGGACCAGAGCGGTGAGTGCGTCGATCTTGGTGTCTTGGATGCGGACGACATCGAGCAGCTTGAAGATGAGGGCCGTCGTGAAAACCTCCCCCATCGGGGTAGGTCCGTTTTGTACCATCTTGCCATTTGTAAAAGACGTCTCGCAGAAATGCAGCGGACATACCGAATAGAAGAGGCGTACATCGGCGGCGCTGCCCGGGATCCCCATGTTGGTGGTGATAGCGTCGACAACGAGCTGCTCGTTTGTCGCGTTGGCGTTTTCGTTTTCGGTGGGCATGCTGGCTGAGAAGGCGATGGAGGAGGGAGGCGTCCGCAGGCGGCTTTTTATCTCTTTCAGTGGTCCGACGTCGGGGGAAGATTGTGAACAATGTGAAGAGGACGAGGGAAGCGCGTGAGGTGTTTGCGCGGCGGGTGAACGGCGGGATTTTGCTCGAGAACATCGGAGGTTGTTTTGACTGGGGACGGGACAGGACAGCATTGTGAGGTGCCGATTTGGGGTTTGGGGGTCTTCTGAGGGCTGCTACGCTCGAGTGAAAGCCAGGAGGACTGCAAAGACGAAGGGATTGGCGCACGATCGAGTGCGATCGAGAGAGGGACATCACCTTGAATTTGTCGGCCACATGCAGCATCCCAGGATGGAAAGGCGCTGTGCACATTGCTTCGCGTTGCGGTTGTTTTGTTCATGCGGCCGGACGCGACGTTTGCAGCGGCGAAGGGTTGGTGACGAGTTTGGCTGTGTGGCTGGCGGGATCATGTTCTGGGCGGGACGGAACGGCTGGGCATTGGAGATGTGTCGGGCAGGGTCCCGTGAGTGGAAGAGAGAGAGCACCGAGGCCGGGGACGAGATTGCGTGGAGTTGTGTCGCTGCTGTGGTGGTGCGGACGAAGAGTGGTTGCTTCTGGTCACGAGGATTGATTCCAAAGCTCATCCCCAATCGCGTCGCGTCTTGCACACAGAACCCGTCGAATATTGGCATAAATTCAATCCAGAAGCACTAACTACCGTACGCGTCGCCACCCCAGCCGTATTGCGACCAAGATTGTCCATCGGGGAAGGTGCCAAACGCGGTCCCTGAGCTCGACCCTGACGCGTATTGGTTTGTCGGATGCATGTTGAATGGAGTCGATTCCTGCTGCCAGCCATAAAACTGCGGCTGCGGCTGCCACTGGGGGTGGAAGAAATGCGGCTCATTGGGCTGCGACCAAGCTGGTGCCAGTGAGCTCGGTTGTGGAACCGTCCGCGACCCACCCCAAGGCTCGGGAACATGTCGCGGCGGGGACGGTGCCGCGGAGGATGGACGAGGTGCGGGAGTAGAAGGTCGGGATGCGGATGGCGGATCTGGAGCAAGAAAGTCGTCCGCTTTGCGAGAAGGCCGAGACTTGAACTCGAATTCTGCGGCGGATTTGATTACTTCGTCGCGGGGCAGTCGCGTGAGGGTAGGTCGGAAGCTCGAAAGTGTGCTCGCATCGCGCATCTGTGCCGTGTTCACAATCCAGTTGACCGTCGAGCTCCCGTTAATGTGCCGAATTTCATCGCCCTTGGCAGAGATCTCCTCCCGCTCCTGGAACCTTCGTTTTGTGCGAGCAGGCTTACAATTGTTGTCCAGGCAATTGTGCGGCACATTCACGGTGCAGAGAAGGTCCTGAAACCCGGTCAGATCATGCTCAGAACACGCCTCTCGAAATATCAGCAGCACACACCTTTGGAAACGCACAGGTCAGCTCATGCGTCGGCTGAACTTGCCGCATGCCATATCGAGCGTGTTCCTCACCAACAATGCACTCTGTTATGAGAATAAAGTCGGCACAACCGACTGCGTGCGCGGCCGAGCCTGAGATTTGCACAATCTCGGCAATGCGTCCAACACGGTTCTCCTTCTGCTCCCCGACATCACGGCGGTATACCACCGACGAGCCCACAAGCCCCTTGTCTCCATTGGAAAGGAAGACTGCGACGGGATTGTGTACGAACAGGGTGTCCAGGGCACGTCCGGAAAGCTGTGGTACTTGTTGTGCAGCAGCGGAGCGCGAGCTCTTTGTTGACATCCAACGCACAGCTGGACCAATCTTCTCACACAAGCCTTGAAGTTTGTTAGAAATCGAGTTATTGCAGAAAGAGGCGCGAACCGACGGTGATTTCTTCCTCCGCTTCCGTGAAACCGAGCAAGCGCGAGCCAAAACCCTCCTGTCTGAGCAGTGCCTTGGGTTTGTCGTGGATGGAAACCCATTGCGATGTAGAAAGAGACGCCAGGCTATGTTGCATCCAAGGCGAGCTCGATGGAGGTGAAGTGGTATGTTCGCGCTCGGGGCTCGAATTATCTGCACGAAAAAATCCGCCGCTTAATAAGTGACGCAGTCGGTTGCCGCGAGCCAGGCGAGAAGCGATATCGCGTGAGGGGGCATGGCGGTTACTGTGGATACTGCACGAACGGATGATTGCGTTGAACGATTCGAAGCCCTCGGTGGCAAAGAGCATTGCGGGACCGAAGCGGCGAATATGATCAGGGAGATGTAGAATAACGTGGAATTTGGGTTTATTGAACCAGGTGAGACTGAGACGGCAGGCGCAGTCGAGGAAATGTGCGATGCATTGCTCCACCTCTGCCTTTTGAAAATGTGAGCAAACCATGGTACAGACAGAAGAAGGGGAACTTTGACGCACAGAATAGGAATCGATGTCCTCAATTTCTGGCTGCCAAACGAGGGCAACAACCCTGCTCAATGCCACCCATGCAGCAAGCCGCTCTTTGGAGAGCAGGCCTTGGAGCACAAATGGAGCTACCTGCACGATGGCCCGGAAGTCCCGCCCCACGAGTGAACCGGCATAGCGCACAAGGGTCCGTCCAGGGAGGGGAGAAATTCCGAGCCCGGAGACGTCAAAGGATGATAAGCGTGTCTCCAAGATTTCTTTCTCGGTATCCTTGAGGCGACCCACGGCATCCCGCCAGAAGTACTTGACAAATCCGAGGAGAATAACGTGTAGAATCTCGACAGGAGTGTCTTGGTGTGGGTCAAGATCTACGAAACATGTTAACAAAGATGCTTCAGAGCATAGATATTGAACCTTTGATACGCCAGACTGGGCTCAATATATTTGCGGGGAATGTGGCCTTGAGACGATTCATGTCCGCTTGCTTCTGAATCTTGGTCCGCCCCTTTTTTGAAGCCAGTGCAAATAAACGGTCAATGAAAGCTTCTTGGTACGTATCTTTCAGCCCCGACGCGGTCTTCAACTCTTTGTACGCCGTTTGGTTTCCAATGGTTGATGCGGTCACAAATTGAGACCGCAGTTTCTCGCAGGTCTCAGCAGGAGTCCGTGGCCGACCAAGCTCAATATCTTGTTAGACACAAAAAGTCTGAGAAATGTAAATCTTACCGTCATAAATTTGGAGACCCGATTGATCATCTCCGCCACGGTCTGCTGTTTTTTGGGTGGTGCCTTCTTCCGGGGAGCTTGGGCGCCAGAGGTTGTTGGGGAGGCAGTTGGTGAAGCGGTCGGCGAGGCCGCTGCTCCTTGTGCCGGCGGAGGGTCGTCAGGTACAGGATCGCCTTTGACCCAGCACACACGACAAAAGTACTTTCCGACGAAGCCAATATGACACGCAAATTCGCTCTGCATTGGGTTGTCTCCCAACAGCGCAAGAACAGAGGGGATGACGAGGACAAGCTCTTGATGGACAACATCCCATGCCCAGATACCGTTTGCTTGACCTTTCCTGGCGCGCGGGTTATCGGAGAGGGATAAGAAAAGAACAAAGACATACTCCAATTGGTCGACAAGTCCATCCAGCATTTCCAAGGTGGGGGCGATGTTGGACGTTGCAAGGAAGTGAATATTGAACTCCCGGTGGACGTATTTTCGAGGAAGCCCTGCGGCGGTGATCAGAAATGAGTTGTGTTTGTTCCATTTCTTCGAGGTATTCCCGGACGTGTCATCACAGTAGAGCCAGAGCGGAAATGCAACAACACGGTGACCAGCCGCCTTGACACGCCACGGGTTACCGATGGCAGGGTCTGTCTTTGTCCAGGGCTGGATTCCGGGGAGCGAAGTTTTCATGCCTCAAAGATTTGAACAAGGGACAAAGAAAAATGGTTTGAAGACTTACCGAAAATTGAGCACGGATCGGGGAGCTTGTGCGAGAAATACGACGCCTTGAAGGTGGGAAATGAGATGAGAAATTCGGAGCTGTTAACAGCTTCCCGAGAACGGGTTTCCTCATCACGCTCTGTTGCATCGATGACCCAACCCGACTGCCCGTCAATATTGGTCGGAATTAGCTTCCACGTCTCTGCAAACGTCTCGTTGCCGCGGGTGAACCATCGGATAGGCATGCACGCAGTACCGTCCTTCAGCAAACAGGGCTCGTGGATATAGAAATCCTGTTTACCCAGTCGTATCATCGGTGTGGTGAGGTCGGCGTCCAACTCGTGGCGCCAGCGTCGCGCCTGCCATGTCTGGGAGATTTTCTTGCCGCTATCCTCCGGGAGGAAGTGAAGTTTGTCGCGGACAAGGGGATTTGCCATTTCCTGCTCAGACATGAGCACTTGTTCTTTGTTTGAATGTAAACATACCTGAGCAATAATCGCTGCCAAATCATTGGCATAGTAGACGTTGCCAAGCTTGCCAGCGTAGCGAATGCTTTGAACACCGCATAATGGCTGTAATACCCTGTCGACATCGTCCATAACACGGTCAGAGGGTAGATTCTGCAGTCCCAACGCTTGCATTGCCCAGTGGATTGCGGCGTTCTGCGTTCTGGAGAAAGCGCAGCGAGGAACGTGGCGCAGAATGTCCAAAACACACGTCTGAGAGCATGATTTTAACCCGCCAAAAAAAAAGGGTGAGAAACAGCTTACCTCGCGATCCGGCCATGGGAACCAGTCATTAGCAGTATTTGAGAGGTCAATTTTATGGTGTCCGCGCGTAAAAACAAAGGGTTCTATTGGAGGAGATGAGATTGGAGACAAAGCAAATAAGGATGAACTTACTTGGAACCGGCTCTTCGTGCTCCGAATCGGGATTGCTCCGTTCGTCGCCTTGCTCTTCCGAATCAATATCACTCGGAGGTGCGTTGAGGTACTCCTCGAGCTGTGCAGCAAAGATCTTGTCCATCTGTGCCTCGGGGTCTTCCATCCGCGCATCCATGCTCAGGAATGCATCGCTGAAATCCGCCGTACCCGTCTCAGGATTGACCCAAGCATTCTCTGTACCGCGTCTCGGAGTTGCAATGTCCTCGAGGATTCCAGCCAGCAGACTACGAACCTGACCCCGCGTTTCCCTCGGTGGCGCCTGTCTGGCGCCCATGGATGGACCAGGGTCGCTGGTGTTTGCCATACGAGGCTCTGGCGCGGTACGACGAACAAGGTTGGCTCGATGTTTCTGGCCCTTTTCGTGTCCAGGTATGTTGTGGGGTTGGGTTGGTGTCGCGCCGTCGCAGATTGAGCAAATAAAACGTTTGTTTCCGGCTGGACGCCAAACTGTTGTGGTATAAGCTGCAGATACAGAATCGCGCCAGCTTGACGCACGTTCTGGGTTTGCGGATTTGAATTGCCCGTGTTTCGAGGTGAACTCAGTTGTAGAAGGATCCCAGTCAGGCGGCTGAGAGGGCAAATCGGACGCAGCTGCAAGTCGGATTAGAACGAAATGGTACTTGAACGCATGAAGCAAACATACGGGCACCTCCGAGCCGCAGCAGACGAAGATCTAGGGTAGAGAGATGCCCCACGCCGGCGTCTGAGAGCCGCATATTGTCCGGGATCGTCTTGCGTTCGCATGTAAAGGTGTATGCAATTGACGCCAGATTGCCGACGAGGCGGCGGCGACGCAGCTCACGCAGGATGTCGGTTGCTCTACTGTCCGCAGGAATTGCTTGGAAGTGCTTGAGCAAATGTTCAAGAGTGAAAGCCGACACGCACTGAGCGTAGCTGAACGACGGAAAGGACCTCGCACAGTTAACGTGATAGGCGGCCCGTGTCGAACGTTCTTTGTTCGTTCGACAAACTTAACGGCAGAGACCATGGCAGCTTGCCGGCACCCTACGTTGAATTAGCTAGACAGCACGCAGGACTACTCTTGCAACCTACAAATGGCAATCGCCAAAAGGACACACAATTCAAAAGGCAACGCAAGAGTGGCGGCAGGTACGGCGGTCGTGCAGCGAGCAGAGATGGAGGTAACAAGGGCGCTGAGAATGACCATGGTGGTCCCGAAAGCACCAGCCCAGAGATTCGTGCATCGCTGGTATGCGGATGTCTTGCTGCGGACAAGATGACTCCTCCATCCAAATGAACGCGACTTGCAGACGGCGATACGGCGTGCCATCGGCGTCTTGAGGAGTCCCATGCGACGTGAAAGGACGTCCCTCACCGGACGAGTTGGCTTGCTTTGCCAGAACATGGTGGTGGAGGGAGATAGGAGCTTGTCCCGCCTTTTCACACAAATTCAAAGTATCCGCTCGCAATGCGGAGGAACCACCGTGTATTTCGCGTCTATGCGCTATACATTCGCCTCAGTGTCATCTAGGTTAGTGAGTAGTCTGTCCAGGGACAGCCGCGTCTCCCCAAAAAAAGCCCTCGCTCCGCTGGCCAGCTCCGACCACCTCCCCAACCGCACCTTACAATCCTCCAGCTCCGTCGTAAGCTGCTCGAGCTTTGTGCAGTATTCCCCCATCCGCTTCTCCATCTCCAAACGCAGTCGCGTGTTCTCAAGTCGGAGGGCAGCGATCTCCTGCGATACATTTGTCGGTGCAAATGGGTCAGAAACACGCTCAATAGGCGGCGCCAGAGCATGTGGGAGGACGAGGGGAGTGAGAGGACGTCCTTCGCGTCGAGCAGCTGCGGAAAATAGTCAGAAACAGAGTGATGTGTATTGGTGCGTACCTCTCCGCGCAATCGGCGAGTTCAGCTGCTCGGTTTTCACGGGAGTAACCCGGCTAGTTGGTGGCGTAATGGATGCGCCAGCTGCTATTGAGGTGAATGAGCGACGTCGAGCTTTCGCTGGACGCAGCGTTGACGAGGCACGGACCAGCTTGGAGACCGTCGATGTATTCTTGGGAGCTGATCTGCGAATCGAGCGCGCCGCCATCGTACAGGCTGACTCAGTCGGTGAGCAAACGAGACAATGCTTGAGAGGAAACGTACCCGGCTATCTGCTTCTTCGTCCTCGCAGCTGTCGCGCGCGGGGTGTTGTTGTACGGGTGACGCTGCATTTTCCGTTGTTGACGCCGATAGTTGTGCTCCATCTCCTCCGCTTGGCCGCAGCAGTATCCCTCCGAGTCCGAGTCGCTGTACGAGCGCGAGAGGTAATCTTCGCTGTAGAGATTCGGGTCCATCGGGTGAGCGGCAGAGTGGCGGCGGGTGCAAGAACGCTGGCCGCCAATCATTCTTGAGGCAGCCTTAAGACTGCGCGGTCGGACGGTAGTCGTGCGAGGCGTCGTCCGTCAGCATTATGGACGTTGTTCTATGGATGCTGCGCGATAGTCGTAGAACAGCCATAAGACGTGATTTACGGATTAGTACTACTTTGATCCAGTCACTATCCGGAAAACAGTGTGCGGCCGTGTAGTTGAATTTCGAATTTTGAACTCATCCCCCGGATTTTGAAATAAGAAGCCCACAATTTTAGAAGAGTTCATCACTGGTATATTGGAACATGCCAGGGCGGGGCTCTCCCAACCGAGAAAGAACAGGTATGCCTTTGTCCTGATAAGTTTAATCATTTGGGAAAATACTCCATTATAAGCACCTTGACTTCCCAGGTCATCTTGGTATTTCCGGAATGCACTGCCGAGACATGATATTGCTTAGCCCGGTAGACAACCAGTAAGCACACTCAAGGTGTACAAATCAGCTTTCTCTCAATACTGTTGCAACCCTACTGTAGTATCTAGACCTTGAGTTCGTGTAATGTGTAAGACAGGTTGATGAACCAAACCTCTGCAAGTAGGTAATGTGTAAGACCCCCCAGAATACGATCAAAAAATTCCCAAATGAGGCAACTCCAGATCATATTTTTTTTGGCCGGCTGGCGCTGGCAACCCATATATGGTAATTTCATCACTGATGAACCTGTTACAGGACCCTGTAAGTTCAACCTGTAAAGTGTACACAGTAATACCCCCCCCAAACTCAAGGTCTAAAGACTGCAGTACTCTGTGACCCTATGCCACGGCATGCCCTGTTGGAAAACCTTAGTCAGTCACTAGGCAGGTTTGAGAATAAAACGGAGCCCTTTTTGAGATTTACATGTTGTAAATAAGGGTACATTTATGGGCTGCCCTAGGCCATAAATCACAATAATGAGGTGCCGATATTTGCCCCTATTTCTATCAAAAAAAAGGGGCAAATATCGGGCCCATATTGCTGGTCAATAAGGCCATTCAAACAGAAGCCTGTATTCGGGAGCAATAGTGCCCCCATTTATCTCTGCCGCCTTAAATATGGGGACATTATTTCCTTTAAATAGTGGCACCAATTTTTTTTGGTCTTGTTCACGCACCATATAGGCCGCATATTTCTCGCTTTTATGTCACGGAAATAAGTCCAAATGTTGGCACATCATTGTTGTGCTTTATGGGTTCAAATATTGGCCCACCTTTGGTCTCATTTCTTGCCCCAAAAAGGTGCTCATTTTCCCAGACCATAATTCATTACTTTAACGAGCGGAGTTCTCTGACTTTATTTCCAACCAATGTGAGCAACAATACAGGGCCATTATTTGTTTGAATTATGGGCTTACAAAAGGGCTGCCCATAATTGTACCCTTGTTTGCAACATTTAAATCTAATGAAGGGCTCCACTTAATTTTTGAATCGGCCCAGTTGTCTCTTTTATGTTTGGTTACCCGTCGTTTCAGCCCCCGTGCCGGCCATTAGTTATGGCCGCCATTTTCGACCACGGCTGAAAGTCCACGGCCGAACTAACCACGACCGAGAAAGTCCACGGCCGAAACAGACCACGGCCGAAAGTTTCGGCCGTGGACTTTCAGCCGTGGTCGAGTTCCATCGAAAGGAAATCAGCGCCGCCCACAAGTCACCCCACATTCCGCCGACAAGCACTTCAACAACACTCCCCGGGCCACGGAAGGAGAAGGAAATGGACTTTTTGCTGGCCACGTCAACGCAAGGCAACGCTAATAATGCTATTCACATTCTCGTTCACGGTCCGCGGCGGAGCGGACACTTACTTCCCCGATGCTGAGCCCTATGGCGGTCGGAATGCACTTTTATTCCCCGCACCTTTTTTCGTCCAGAATCAGGATTTCCGCACTATTTTGAGCTTTTGAGGTTTGCCGAGCATATCAAGTTAGAATGCAAATTATTTTGGGATAGCAGACTTCCGCAACTTTTTTGTCATACTTCCGCAACTTTTTCCAGGCCATTTCCTTTGCCTGATCAGAAACACATAGAACACCATCCGAGACGACACCAAAGGCCTCTGAGTAGTCCCTCATATATGATTTCATCTCAGTACCAGTGGTCATGCTTCCAACCAACATTGATCTAGCACTGATGAGTGATATCCATTTAAATCAAAGGGGTCGGCCTACTTTCAATCATGATCAGGTGAAGAGCCTTACCAATCATTGCATTTTATCGGCGCCCATTTTTGGTCACCTAGCACAAACTTGAAGTTGGTGAAAAAATGACTGCCCAGAGCTGGGTTGAACCAGGGACCAGATCATGTGATTGCCAGAATAGCCTTACTAATCATTTCCTTTTTAGGGCGGCCATTTTTGCCCACATAGCACAAACTTGAAGTTTGTGAATGTCACGATCCGACACCGGCCTAAAGCGTGAACCGCGCCTTGGTTAGACCCCGCAGGTGCCTGAGCATGCGTCTAACTGCTCTTGAGTCCCTTCTCCTCCCGGGAGTGACCCAATATCGCTAGGGACATAGAGCGTCGACTGGACAACGCTCTTTGGAGACGTGCCTACGAAGGCTGCGCCCGCGCCTCTACTCACAACGGCCGCGCTCTCAGAAAGAGCGCGGGCTGTTCGCGAATCAAATATGATTGCTACTACTGTAAAATTGTATTACTCTCCGCCCGCCAGCCCAATTAAACCTGCAGCATCACACCAGCCCATCGTCGGACACTTCTTCGGTGTTCAACTTTGGCTTGGGCAGAATAAAACTGCGCAAACGGCCCAGCGGATTGAGCCTGCGCAGGATGGGCAGTGAACGGAGCTTGCATATAGCGATAACACACAGTGTTAATGTGCGCGGTTAGGTGGCACTTATTGCATCTTACACTTTCTATGATTTTCTTGGTTGTAATGTAGTATTTCATTCAATCCAAATAAAGCATATTAGTTGCGCTTTTGGGCCCAGAACTCTGTGTAACCACAGTGCCCTGTGGCCCAGTGGTCCTTGATTCAATTGGAACAAGTAAATGTAACTTGTATGTATCAAAAACAGGGTTTTGAGCCGGAACCAATATGCTTCGATTAGGTTTGGTGTGTGACATTGCCTACGAAATTCACAATTCGCAATCTGTCCCCATTAGACAATTCTCACCATCAAAACCCATCAATATCTATTTATCTGCTTTTTTGGGATTCAAATTTTGTAGAGATTTTAAGGGCACGAAGCTGTTGAGGTCGTCAGAAATGACACCATTTTCCACAGCTGTTGCGGGTTCTCGGTAAAAGCTGTCTAGAGAACTGTTAAGCTTGCCCTTTGCGGCGAACAAAGCTGTATTGAAGCTGTTGGCGGAATGGCTCTAAACGGCAAGGCGTGCACCAGTTTGCACTGGTACGCGTCGCGTCGTTAAGAGAAGGAGAATATTGTAGACTGTCTCCCATCTATGATGTGAACGGGAGGAGCAGAAGTGCTTTGCGCGCTAGCATATAAGTGCGGCGTCTCCGACGCTCATGTCGCGTCTACGACGCCGGGGACGCGTCTTCGACGCCGAGAACGCGCTGAGCGCGTCGATAGTGTAAAATGTCAATAGCAGTGCAGCCTACGCGTTCGCTGTGGGGGAAGGAGCCGGAGGCTCCGCCCGGCCAGGGAGTATGCCGCAAAGATCTTAGCGGCCCAAGCTGGGAGCTCCGGCTCCGAACGCAAGCATGAAAGCGGGGCGCCTTCGCAGCAAGTGCACTCAACAGGTTTGGAAAACATATGGGCACATTCCAGGGAAGGTTTGCAAACCCTATGGGCAGTTGCCTGGGACCCATTTGGGAAGCAGCCCCTGTGCATGGCAAAGAGTAAGAACATTATTTGGTATTTATTGTGATGGCATATAGGCTTATGTAAAAGTTGGTACAGGGGTTTTCCAGGTCTGGCTTTCTGATGGCATGCTCAGCTAAGCCTGTTCATGACCTCATCACTCCCTATCACACTTTTTCTTTCTACGTCCCTACTAACCTACCCGAACCCTAACAAACCCCTAACCTAATCCGAACCCTAACTAAACCTAATCCTGACCTAACCAAACCTAATCCTGACCTAACCCTAACCCTAACCCTAACCCTAACCAAGCGTATCCCCCACATCGGAGCTCCCATCACTATTTTGTCCCATTTTTCCCACGATGAATTTTATCTTCCTTTCATCCATCTTATCAGTTTCCATTCAGAGACTATAGTCTAAAACTCAAAACTCGCAAAGTTACAAGCAAAACATCAAAACCCATCCCAATTTGGACTTGCCTGGAGGTTTGCAAACATTCCCTGGAATGTGCCCATATGTTTGGCAAATAAGTGAGTGCATGAGGTGGCCTTCGGCGCTGCCCCAAGCACACAGTGCTTGCGCTGAACATAGGGATGTGGTGGGTGGGTGAAGAGAAATGTGCAAACGACGTGTCGGTGTCGATACGGAAGTCAACCCAGAAGTTGTTAATCCCATCGACACCAACACTCACTACGCTACAATATCCTACGATAGGTACAAGCCGGTAGTGCCTCACATCGTACCTATCTGGGGACTCTCGGATCCGATAGGAAAACAGTGATCCAGTATGTGTTGCATGGAGAATGGCCGGTGCCATGCTAACCTCGAGGAAAGGGATTGGACGACTCTCACCGATGATGTGGGCGACGCGCTCCCGGATGGAGGCAGCCTATTCAGACGATACACTGCCGTTTCTGGCTCCAAGTGGGAAATAGTCTAGTGGTAATGGGTCTTCCCAGAAAAAAAAAACATATTTAGAAAAGTTCATCACCCTGCCGCTGTACCTCTGAACCTCTGAACCACAATGAACTACTGATGGCATGATCTGCACCTCAGTTTTGCACGACCACCTCTCCGTCCTCTTACACCGCCACCTCTCATACTGTAGTATTTCGTTCAATTTTTATGTCACTTGTCGCCGACATTTTTCAAAGGCCCCGGCGATAATTCCTTCCCAATTTATCAGATTTATTCGCGGATTTTGTTGCCATCAAAATGTCACGTGTCTAACAGATTGAATAAAATGCTACAGTACCTCCCTCCGCCCTTCATGCCCGTCAAAATTTCTTCCCTTCACGCTCTCGCAAATTTCCCTGCTCCCAAGTACTCGCACGACATCACTATCTGCCCCTGCACCAACGGCCCAGGCGCGCACGGCGAGGTCCTCCATATAAGGCAGGACTTTTTTGGCAAGCTCGCCGGTCTACGCGCTGCCGTCGTGGTGCGTCTTCGCCTGTTCTTGTCCTTTCTAACAACCCTCGCATCTAGGCAACATCGTACTTGCAATTCGATGCGTACGGGAATCGGATCCTTGAGAGAATAATGAAGAAGCCGTGACTGGTTATTGTCCAACATAGTCTTTCTAGTCGCGGATATTGTCTACCCACTACATTATGTACCCACTGGCACGCTCTTGTCGCACCAACTTCCCTGGCAATACTCTTTCCCCTCCATGCGAGGGTCGCTACAGTTCCCCCCGTGGCACGTCGGCCCCCAGAGCCTCATTTCTACACAATTTCGTTGTCTCAGCCTGCCTGCGTGGAACTGCGGATGGCAGAAAATGCGCACCTGCAGAGGATAGCTTCGGGACTTCGCTGGTGTATATCATGGTGAAAGAATTCAAAACTGAATGTTGGGTGAGCGTTAAGGCATGGATACTTCGCCGACGAGAACGTACACACGGGTAAAATGTGGTGCTTGAGGATGATTTGCGTGTGGTGTTATAACTCCGGTCTACTGAAGAGTTACAGCCCCATTGCTGGCGAGTCTATCGGGTGGTGTCATGCGCCCTGGGCGACATATATACAGCGTAGAGACGCGAGCATCTGCCGGATGTACAGCCCGACATTCCAGGTGCGGAGCGCCCGAATGTTGCTCCCTAATTCTTGACCATAAGCAACATATTAATTAGCTGTTCACAATTTGACGGGCGTTAACGGACGTATTTTTCTGATATCAGCAGTTCCAAGTCAGATTGAATAGCCGGTTAATCGGACTCCGATTATCGGAGCGCTCCGTGATGCGCTTTCCCTGATCTAGCCGGAAGCAGTGGCAACATCCTCGCGGGATACGGACCAATAATGTAACATAACATAACTTCGCGACTAGACCAGGCTGTTGAGCTGGAACTTGCAAACGCTGATCATGAGATACGCCAGAGCACTTATAAGGTCCCGGCGGCGGCGTCTGTCCCGGCGGCGGGATGGTGCGCCAACTGCGGACACTCGACGGCGGGATGCATGAACTGCTTTGCATACTAGAGGGCAGCTGTAGTCTGTAATGGAGCATAATTTCGCGGTTTGAATAAGATACACAACTTAATGGGAGTGCAATGAAGCTCGCTCAGCGCTCAGCTAACGAGGGTGTTTATAAACCACCACTTTGTGTCAGCAAAACTTTAAGCACGTCAGGGACGGTCGAATAAGCCTTTCGTTTCCTTCTTCTTCCTGGTATAAGTCGAGTTTCAAGCTCTGGAATGTACTTAATCTTCTACCAGGGAAATATTAAAATTTCTCCCAAGAGGTACATACAATCGTACGGCGAGCAACAAGAGATAGGAATACTACTAGTAGGGCTGCACGCAGCTTCGAAGCTCATGCCATTCACCACAGGAGACTCGAGTACCCCCCAAACAGCCTTAGTATAAACTTCAACGCGACCCATCCCGCAACCGCCTCACCCCAAACTCAACCACAACCAGCTCCCACTTGTTCAATCCCCGCGCCTCATCTCCGTGAGCAGACCGGCTCGGACTCGGAGCAAGCAGCGTCCGCAGCGTACTCCTCACCACCCCGTCCTCCCACTCGCTCATCGCGCGCAGCTCCGCGATCCCGCTGAGCCCCGTCGCGAGAAAGAGCGCGCGGGCGTGGGGCGGGAGGAGGCCGGTGCGCGTGGGGTTAGGCCCGCGCATCGGGGCTGTGAGGAAGGCGTCGAGCGTCATCGGCGCCGGCGCTGGTTCGGGCGGCGGGTCGGAGTAAGGTCGAAACCTGGCAAAGACGGCGTTCTCCAACGCAATCAGCTGAAACTCCGACAGCCCCGCCCCCTAGTCTCAGCGCCTCCCTCGCCTCCGCCCTCGTCCACCCCGCCAGCACACGCAGCTCGTACATCCCCACCCCTGCGCGGATGAAGAGCGCGCGGTGCGGGGACAGGTCGAGGTGTGCGGATACGCCGGACTGGAGGAACGCGGAGAGGTCAGCGGCCGGGTCAGGCTTGGGCTCTGGCCTCTGAGGTGGTGGGGGCGGGGGCGGGGGCGGGAGGGAGATGTGTATTGGCTCCGGCTCTGGCGTCGGCGTCGGCAGGGCCGGGTGATACTCAAGTTGCTCCGGCGTGACGGCGGGTTCTTGAAGAATACGACGCCGCAATGGTACTGGCTCGGGCTGCGTCGTCTGCATCCGCGTAAGTGAGTTTTCCAGCCCGACAGAGGACGTACGTCGGAATTTAGGGGGAAGATCGGCACCGACCAGTTATCGTAGTCGTACTCTGACAACGGGCTCAGGCTCCTGCTGAGATCGCTTTGCGGCTGAAAGAGGTATTAGGAGCGACAGACGCACAAAGATGCCCACGCACTTTGAGGGTAGAAGGTCCCGAGAGCTCGGTGTCGGAGAACGTCGGGGCTGAAAAGAAGGGAAAATACTTTAACCTGGATCTAACAAGAGCACTCGAACGCACAGGGTGGCCTGGCTGTATCCTACGCATGCATTTAGATCAGACGGGCTCTTGGCCACGGCACGCACCTTGTAACTTTTTGAATTTCCGCCACCGCGTGATCGTCCCAATTGGGCGATCCGTTATTTTGGGTTGATGGCCTTTGATGGCCGTCCGCCCCAAGACTTGACAGGCCGCGCGTCCCTCTCCTTTCACCACCACCACCTGTTCCTCCCTCCCCCGCCCCTCCCGCCGTCCTCATGATTCCCATTGGTCGTCCACCTACCGCGTCGCGCCTCCCCCCGTCCGCGCCGTTCTACGACATCAACAACCCGCCGGCAACATGCACCAAACCGACATGCTTGGGCGAGACGTTCCTCTGGTTGTTCAAGAACCCCCTCGCCAAGCGATATAAGGGCTGTTGGACTCTCCGTGTGCGTGGTGCAGCTCCTCGCCGTCGGATATCTACTAACGAAAGGTTTACAGTGCCAGCGCGGCTGCTTCTGCTACGGCACTTGCGCAAATTCCGCCACCGCGTGACTGTCCCCGATTGGGACGGTCACACATCGGCTTGATCGGCACCATCACAAGCCATCACTCGCATCATCGCAAGCATACAGCACCGTCGTCGCCATGTAATTAGCTAGAAAATACATAGAAAATACATTATTAATATTACTTGGACTTTGCCTTTGCCTTTTTGCCTCCTGGCGCGGCTTTTGCTGGTTTTCCATTTGCTGGCGCAGGTTGCGGCGCTGACGCCGGGCTGGAGTAGCATTAGCATGTTACCGCAAGCCGCAAATGCATACAACTCACTCGTTCTCGGAGCCCGAGCTCCCGCGGCCCTTCTTGCGCTTCGTCCCGCGGCCGTTGTGCCTTGTCTTGGCGTCAGGCATTAGCTGACTGGTCTCGTTCCAGCTATTCACATTCGGCGGCACGGTCAACTTATCCGGGAGGACGCTGGACAAGGATGTCCTCTCGGTCATGTCTTGGACCGCGCGTTCCATAGCCGCCAGCTCGGAATCTGTGAACGCGTCGTCGTCGTTGGCATTGATGTCCGCGTCAAGGCGAGCCGCAAGTATTAACATCTGCGTACGAATCTTGCTCACGCGTTTGCGATTTGGGCCGATGGGTGGAGCAGCGGCTGGGGCAGGAGCGGGAGAAGGGGAGGGAGACCAAAGCGGCGGAAGGGGCGGAAGGGTGGAACGGGAAGGGGTCGGTGACGCGGCTTGGGATGGAGTACGCCAAAGTCGGAGACGCGATGGCGTTTCAACTGTTGTTGGACGCGAGGGTGTGAGCCAGGGACGTGTCCGCTTGGATGGTGTAGACGTGGGAGCTGGTTCTGGAGCGGCGGGTGTGGGTGCGGCGCCAGTAGCCTCGGAGCGGGAGGAGCATACACTGGGACAGCCTCGTCTGTGGAGCTTGGAATCGAGATCTTGACGGCAAACGTGTCTTTGAGGCTGTCGTTTTCAAAGAAAAGAAGGTCGACGGCGGCTAGATGTTTGCAGAGTCGAATGCGCGGGAAGTCCAGGCAGGTGCACGTTGGACGCCATCCATGTCGACGATGTACTGGGAGCCTGAGTGCGACTTGGACACGACGTGGTAGATGTCTTTGCCCTTCGGCTCGATGTCTGCCTTCGTGAATGTCTGCGCACGTTCCATGATCTCCCGCCGACGTTTGACCTCGAGATCGTCGCCAATGAACCCCACTTCTTGTCGACGTTGTCTTGCGCATGAAGAATCGGAGAACGGGGAAGACGAGGGTGTGGATTATGTAGTCGATTCGTCGGTTCCGCTTGCCCAACAGGAACATCGTCTTGAGCAGATGGTGCCAGCTAGATAGTGCTTAGTTAGACGGATAGCAGGAGGGATAATAGGACGTACGCTTCGACCAACATATTTGTGTCAACATCTTGCCAGATATCGCGTTCGGTGCGATAAACCGCCGACCACATCTTCTTCGTCTTCTCGTCCATCCACTGCTTCTCGAAGTACTCGAGGAACGGAGCGGGCAGCGTCTTCTTCAGCTCCACCCAAGTCGCGTTGAACTCCTTCTCGTCCGTCATCCGCAACCAGCGCTGCAACAGCTTCCACTCCTCCGGATACTTGGTCTTGCTCAGATGCTTAGCCCAGGCCCGCAATACGTGCCACCAGCAGAGCAAGACGATAGCGGTCGCGTACATCCGCCGGCACGCCTTGATCTGCGCAACGTCGAAATCGGTCATGATGTACTCGGGCGCTATGTCGGGATTGCGAGCGTGGTGCATCTTGAGGAAGTAATAGATCGTGTCCTCCGTGCCTTTGGACGCGAGCATATATGCGACGGGAATGCCATGCGCCCAGCGATCGCGAACGACGAGAGTGGTGAGGAGGAGGTTGGCGTAGACGGTGACATTGTGCGTCGCGTCGAGACAGAGCAGTTTCTTCCCGTACTTTCGATACGAATCCTGCTGCCATTTCGTTTGGATCATAAGACAGAACAAGTCGGCGTCGAGATTTGAACCAGGCGGTGGCGGAGTTGAACGCGACTTGAAGAACAAGATGGTGTCGTGCCATTTGAGGTAGCTGACCCAGAGTAGCATCGAAATGCCGTCGTCCTTGTCGCGTCGCGTCTTGTCGCGGTCAACGGCCTTTGCGATGCGGTGAACATCTCGGAGCTCGATGCAGTCGTCGCGAGTCGTGTGCTCCTTTGCGCTTGCAAACGGATTGTACGCGTCTTGTTGGATCTTCTCGAGAATAACATTTGCGGGCACCCCATCGCGTGCTTGAGCGGCAATGAATTCGCGTGTCCGGGCGGAGATGCGGGTGAATGGGAGATTGCGATTGCCGGTGTCGTGGTTGTGCTCGTGCTCGAGCCATCCAAGAACGCGAGAAGACGACGCGTAGACTTTGACGGTCAGCGTAACCGGACAGTCGATGACCTTCAGGCCAAGGTGCTGCTTGCGCTGAGGTTGCTTGCGCTCGTAGGCGTGCGCGCCACCCGTCCCGCCCCGACTACATTTGAGGTAGAGTCGTTGAGTCCCGATTTGCGACGGCTCGCGCTCATTAACCAGCGCAAACTGCACACCCGTCTCCTCCTCGCGATCCTCCACCCACTCTTCAAACTCCTGCCAAGACTCCCAAGATTCCGAGAAGGTTCCCTCGGCAAGATCGTGCTCCAGCGATGAGCGAACGGGCTTTGGCGGTGAAAGAGAGACAGCGCGGACTTGGAAGTCAAGCTCGGTGCCGCCGCGAGGGAACAGAGACGCTGGTTGAGGGTTGACAGAGGGAACGAGGGCGGGAGTTGACGCGGGCCCGTCGAATACGAGGACGCCAGTTCCAGGAATGGATAGTGCGTCAATCTTTGGCTTTCGCTTAGATATGATTTTGGCGGCGGGCGGGCCTTTTGGCGGTGACGGCGGGGGGCGGCGGGTTTGGGGAGCAAGGCAGAGGCGGAGCGGGTTGAGGAAAAGCGGCAGGGTGCGGCGGGTGCGGGCGGGTGCGGCGGGATGGCGTAGGACGCGTAGCCGTACGGGAATGCATATGGATACGACGGAGGATACGATGGAGGCATATTTGCGGCCATTGGAGGATATGGTGGAGGGTGAGGCAGAGGGTGGGGAAGATGAGGCGGAGGCGGCCATTGCCCGTAGTAGGGAGGATGGTGGTTCTGCATGAAGACGCGTCGCACAGTCGCTAACAAGAAAGACGCGTCGCAAACAAGTACTCTTCTTTCAAGTAGGTACAAAACAATCTAGAGACTACAAATCTAAAGGCTACACATCGACAGATACAAAGGGTATCATAAAGAGACCATTAATGCATGGGTAGGGTGTTGTGTATAAAAGGAATGTAGCTACTCGGTCCAGGACGACAAGTCCGAAGAAGATGAGCTCGCAGTAGTGAGGCCGGGGGTCGACACCGACGACGAGGGACCAGTGGTCGGTCCGGGGATGGCGATGGAAAGCTTAGGACGCTTGGGCATGGGCTCTTCATCGTCCTCGTCGCTCGAGTCGCTGATCTCGACATAGCGCGGGCCACGCTTGGCGGATGGCAGTACCGCAGGCTCGTCCTCATCGCTGTCGATGATATCAATGACATCGAGAGAAGCTTGTTGGCGGCGGCGAGGAGGGGAAGGAGTTGTTAAGTCGACGACGGCGGTGACATCGGCAGAGGGAGCGCGCGGAGGAGGAGTTGCGAGGTCCAAGACGGACACCGCGCAAGGGGGAGGAGTAGCCGAGCGGGGGACGAGATTTTCGGAAACGGGCGGGTCGACACCGAAAAGTACTCCTCGAAGATCTCGCGTTCGTCAACTCCAACGACACCGAGCTTGCGGATGATGACGGTCTTGTCCTGGTACAGCCGGTGCTGGTAGTCGGCGGCAACGCGGAGCCACGTCTCGAACGTGTCGCTATAGGCCTCGTACTCCTCGGTCCAGGGAGCGACCCATCGCGGCCAAGTGGGCAGGTTGTGGATCTCGGAGACCCTCGCGGCGTCGCGGGAGTTGGTCCAACGGATGAGGGTGAACATTGTAGGGGCGGGCGGGGGAGAAGGGGACGGAGATTCGACGGCGGGGAGATGTCCGCCCTTCCAGCGTCTGCGGCTACAACGGATGCATGTTGGTCAAGATCTCCTCCGACTGCGGTCGTCGCATGTGTGCTTCGCACTGCCGCGAGGCGGGCGGCTGCGGTCGACGCGGCCACGCTCCCATCGCCGCTCCATCTACCCCGTTCGAGACGCCCACCTCTCAACCCGCGACCCCCACTACCCAAACCGCAACCAAACACCCCGCCATCGAGTGGCAGGAGCGCGAGGAGGAGGCTATGGCCACCCTGCAAGCCGACTTCTACGCCAAAGATGCCGCCGCCCAAGCGCATCTCCCCGCCGTCGAATCTCCGTCCCCTTCTCCCCCGCCCGCCCCTACAATGTTCACCCTCATCCGTTGGACCAACTCCCGCGACGCCGCGAGGGTCTCCGAGATCCACAACCTGCCCACTTGGCCGCGATGGGTCGCTCCCTGGACCGAGGAGTACGAGGCCTATAGCGACACGTTCGAGACGTGGCTCCGCGTTGCCGCCGACTACCAGCACCGGCTGTACCAGGACAAGACCGTCATCATCCGCAAGCTCGGTGTCGTTGGAGTTGACGAACGCGAGATCTTCGAGGAGTACTTCGGTGTCGACCCGCCCGTTTCCGAAAATCTCGTCCCCCGCTCGGCTACTCCTCCCCCTTGCGCGGTGTCCGTCTTGGACCTCGCAACTCCTCCTCCGCGCGCTCCCTCTGCCGATGTCACCGCCGTCGTCGACTTAACAACTCCTTCCCCTCCTCGCCGCCGCCAACAAGCTTCTCTCGATGTCATTGATATCATCGACAGCGATGAGGACGAGCCTGCGGTACTGCCATCCGCCAAGCGTGGCCCGCGCTATGTCGAGATCAGCGACTCGAGCGACGAGGACGATGAAGAGCCCATGCCCAAGCGTCCTAAGCTTTCCATCGCCATCCCCGGACCGACCACTGGTCCCTCGTCGTCGGTGTCGACCCCCGGCCTCACTACTGCGAGCTCATCTTCTTCGGACTTGTCGTCCTGGACCGAGTAGCTACATTCCTTTTATACACAACACCCTACCCATGCATTAATGGTCTCTTTATGATACCCTTTGTATCTGTCGATGTGTAGCCTTTAGATTTGTAGTCTCTAGATTGTTTTGTACCTACTTGAAAGAAGAGTACTTGTTTGCGACGTCTTTCTTGTTAGCGACTGTGCGACGCGTCTTCATGCAGAACCACCATCCTCCCTACTACGGGCAATGGCCGCCTCCGCCTCATCTTCCCCACCCTCTGCCTCACCCTCCACCATATCCTCCAATGGCCGCAAATATGCCTCCATCGTATCCTCCGTCGTATCCATATGCATTCCCCGTACGGCTACGCGTCCTACGCCATCCCGCCGCACCCGCCGCACCCGCCGCACCCTGCCGCTTTTCCTCAACCCGCTCCGCCTCTGCCTTGCTCCCCAAACCCGCCGCCCCCCGCGCACCGCCAAAAGGCCCGCCCGCCGCCAAAATCATATCTAAGCGAAAGCCAAAGATTGACGCACTATCCATTCCTGGAACTGGCGTCCTCGTATTCGACGGGCCCGCGTCAACTCCCGCCCTCGTTCCCTCTGTCAACCCTCAACCAGCGTCTCTGTTCCCTCGCGGCGGCACCGAGCTTGACTTCCAAGTCCGCGCTGTCTCTCTTTCACCGCCAAAGCCCGTTCGCTCATCGCTGGAGCACGATCTTGCCGAGGGAACCTTCTCGGAATCTTGGGAGTCTTGGCAGGAGTTTGAAGAGTGGGTGGAGGATCGCGAGGAGGAGACGGGTGTGCAGTTTGCGCTGGTTAATGAGCGCGAGCCGTCGCAAATCGGGACTCAACGACTCTACCTCAAATGTAGTCGGGGCGGGACGGGTGGCGCCTGCGCCCTACGAGCGCAAGCAACCTCAGCGCAAAGCAGCACCTTGGCCTGAAGGTCATCGACTGTCCGGTTACGCTGACCGTCAAAGTCTACGCGTCGTCTTCTCGCGTTCTTGGATGGCTCGAGCACGAGCACAACCACGACACCGGCAATCGCAATCTCCCATTCACCCGCATCTCCGCCCGGACACGCGAATTCATTGCCGCTCAAGCACGCGATGGGGTGCCCGCAAATGTTATTCTCGAGAAGATCCAACAAGACGCGTACAATCCGTTTGCAAGCGCAAAGGAGCACACGACTCGCGACGACTGCATCGAGCTCCGAGATGTTCACCGCATCGCAAAGGCCGTTGACCGCGACAAGACGCGACGCGACAAGGACGACGGCATTTCGATGCTACTCTGGGTCAGCTACCTCAAATGGCACGACACCATCTTGTTCTTCAAGTCGCGTTCAACTCCGCCACCGCCTGGTTCAAATCTCGACGCCGACTTGTTCTGTCTTATGATCCAAACGAAATGGCAGCAGGATTCGTATCGAAAGTACGGGAAGAAACTGCTCTGTCTCGACGCGACGCACAATGTCACCGTCTCACGCCAACCTCCTCCCTCACCACTCTCGTCGTTCGCGATCGCTGGGCGCATGGCATTCCCGTCGCATATATGCTCGCGTCCAAAGGCACGGAGGACACGATCTATTACTTCCTCAAGATGCACCACGCCGCAATCCCGACATAGCGCCCGAGTACATCATGACCGATTTCGACGTTGCGCAGATCAAGGCGTGCCGCGGCGGATGTACGCGACCGCTATCGTCTTGCTCTGCTGGTGGCACGTATTGCGGGCCTGGGCTAAGCATCTGAGCAAGACCAAGTATCCGGAGGAGTGGAAGCTGTTGCAGCGCTGGTTGCGGATGACGGACGAGAAGGAGTTCAACGCGACTTGGGTGGAGCTGAAGAAGACGCTGCCCGCTCCGTTCCTCGAGTACTTCGAGAAGCAGTGGATGGACGAGAAGACGAAGAAGATGTGGTCGGCGGTTTATCGCACCGAACGCGATATCTGGCAAGATGTTGACACAAATATGTTGGTCGAAGCGTACGTCCTATTATCCCTCCTGCTATCCGTCTAACTAAGCACTATCTAGCTGGCACCATCTGCTCAAGACGATGTTCCTGTTGGGCAAGCGGAACCGACGAATCGACTACATAATCCACACCCTCGTCTTCCCCGTTCTCCGATTCTTCATGCGCAAGCAACGTCGACAAGAAGTGGGGTTCATTGGCGACGATCTCGAGGTCAAACGTCGGCGGGAGATCATGGAACGTGCGCAGACATTCACGAAGGCAGACATCGAGCCGAAGGGCAAAGACATCTACCACGTCGTGTCCAAGTCGCACTCAGGCTCCCAGTACATCGTCGACATGGACGCGTCAACGTGCACCTGCCTGGACTTCCCGCGCATTCGACTCTGCAAACATCTAGCCGCCGTCGACCTTCTTTTCTTTGAAAACGACAGCCTCAAAGACACGTTTGCCGTCAAGATCTCGATTCCAAGCTCCACAGACGAGGCTGTCCCAGTGTATGCTCCTCCCGCTCCGAAGGCTACTGGCGCCGCACCCACACCCGCCGCTCCAGAACCAGCTCCCACGTCTACACCATCCAAGCGGACACGTCCCTGGCTCACACCCTCGCGTCCAACAACAGTTGAAACGCCATCGCGTCTCCGACTTTGGCGTACTCCATCCCAAGCCGCGTCACCGACCCCTTCCCGTTCCACCCTTCCGCCCCTTCCGCCGCTTTGGTCTCCCTCCCCTTCTCCCGCTCCTGCCCCAGCCGCTGCTCCACCCATCGGCCCAAATCGCAAACGCGTGAGCAAGATTCGTACGCAGATGTTAATACTTGCGGCTCGCCTTGACGCGGACATCAATGCCAACGACGACGCGTTCACAGATTCCGAGCTGGCGGCTATGGAACGCGCGGTCCAAGACATGACCGAGAGGACATCCTTGTCCAGCGTCCTCCCGGATAAGTTGACCGTGCCGCCGAATGTGAATAGCTGGAACGAGACCAGTCAGCTAATGCCTGACGCCAAGACAAGGCACAACGGCCGCGGGACGAAGCGCAAGAAGGGCCGCGGGAGCTCGGGCTCCGAGAACGAGTGAGTTGTATGCATTTGCGGCTTGCGGTAACATGCTAATGCTACTCCAGCCCGGCGTCAGCGCCGCAACCTGCGCCAGCAAATGGAAAACCAGCAAAAGCCGCGCCAGGAGGCAAAAAGGCAAAGGCAAAGTCCAAGTAATATTAATAATGTATTTTCTATGTATTTTCTAGCTAATTACATGGCGACGACGGTGCTGTATGCTTGCGATGATGCGAGTGATGGCTTGTGATGGTGCCGATCAAGCCGATGTGTGACCGTCCCAATCGGGACAGTCACGCGGTGGCGGAATTTGCGCAAGTCACCTTGTACCGCAGATACTTCTCCTGCCACTCCTTGGTGAGGTACAGCCCATCCCGCGACTCGTCGTCCGGCCGAGTATACTTATTCATCACCGCCGCGTACACACTCCCCTCCGAGGCGGACAAGACGAATGCGATGTCGCTGCTCGTCATGTCGCATTCGCGGTACAAGAAGCGGGCTTTGGCGCGGGCGGCGCGGGAGAGCGCGCAGCGTGAGGGGCCGTCGAGAACGGTGGAAGAAGCTGCAGGGGGAGAGCGAGCGTGTCGCCTCCTGGGGGATGAGCATGCTGGGCGAAAAAAAATGGGAGGGGCCGCACTGAGGATGACTCTGACTCCCAATGTCCGACTTTCTCCTGGCTCTGAAGCCGTATCGGTTAGATCCCGAGGAAGACTCGGGTTCCATCGCAAGTAGTTGGTATACTGCGCAGAGGAGGTCGTGGTTGCTGGGCAAGAGCATGTCTAGCTCGGTATCTCTTACAGTCGTTTGCATAAATCAGTGAACATGCTGAAAAAACTTTGCGTGACGGCCGCCACGGCTTGTATTGCGGCCGCGACCCGAAAGATACCAATTTCTAAACGGATATTGGAGTATCTTGTCGCCGCGCATCGTAGCTCCTGCGCCGCTTGCGTGCTCTTCGCCCTCCGCCGCCAGACAGATGGACATGGTTCGGAATCCATCCAATCATATAAAAATAGCCCGTAACCGTGCATCTGCACCGTCACCACGGTGCTTGAGCCTAATGGACACCCTTGATATAGGAGGGCGGGATCCCGCCGCAGGGCGCGCGTACATGCGCCGTTTGTCACAATGTGACTCACCATCTGAATCTACAGGTCCTGCATGAATCTGAACACAAAAGACCCGCTCAGTAACCATTGGAAGCTAGACGCTTACATTTGCTGCATCCAGCCAAGCCGGCCATCACGCAAAGTTTTTTCGATGCGTTCAAACTACACCAGCTCAATCGATGAGTCGACAACAATATTGCCCGTGAGGACTTGACTCGTCCTCTCGCCAGGCACTTGTACTCAATAGAACTCTACCCATGCTTTGAACCCTTCCTTGGCAAAGCGATGTTGATCGCCTTCCCGAAGAGCTCCGTCTTCGGCATACTCAACCAAATTCTCCGGACTACCCAAAGCGGAGTATCTCATGTCTGCGAGCCAATGTGCGTGGTCCGCCCCTCGATGCGCAGCGCGCCCGGTTCAATCGGAAGCGCCAAGATATCTGGTCGGCTCGAGAGGGTCTGTCGCCGTTCAGCTCGACTCTAACCGACGAGACGGAGGATCAACCCACTTCGAGCTTCCCCGAGTCCCGGTCAGACGCGGTGAGGTATGCGACGACGTGGAACTCCTCATTTGCCACCGTGACCGTGAATATCTGCAGGCTTCGAATCAAAGTTCGGCGTGCCGTCTGTGGAGTGTCGCGCACCTTCTTCACGAGCGAGTTTGGGTCCGAGTCCTGCCGCCGAGAAGCTGCACGCTGGGAGATGGTCGGCGGACGCTGATAATGCAGCTTTTCGAGCGTTAGGAGGAGCGTAGGGATACAACGACGACACCTACCAGAAAGCTCCCCGTGTCCGAGGGCACCGTCCACGACAAACCATCTGACTTCGCATCCGCATCCAATGCAATGCGGAAGAAAAAAAAAACACGGTAACACTCACCCGTCCACCGTTTTATCCCACTAATCCTGGGGTTGAACACGAACACCGCCCCGCTCCGAATGGCGTCTTTCCGCTCCTTCACCGGCAGCCGCTGCGTGGTGAGTGGAATCAACGAGTGTCTCGCCGCGTTGACGATGCGTAGAGCATCCAACGGAGCCTCGATGAGACCGACGTAGGCCGTTGGGGCGTGGTTCTGTGGTTTTGGATCCATCGTTGCAGGATGGGTTGAAAATTCGACGTGCTTCTCACCGCCAGCAGGAATGCGGAGGCAATCATATACTCGCTGGGATATGAGCGATCAGCGCGCGGACCGGGGTTCGGGTCTACGAGTATCGCAACAGTGTTCGGACATTTCGTTTGAGGTGATTCGCGAGGTGTTGCCAACGGCTAAACAGGGACCCCCACGCCACCTTGCTTCCGAGACCCCCGTTACAGACATCCGCCCCAAGTTACCCTGCGTCTCCGCCCCCAAGCCAAGCCACGACACAGATCAACGAATTGATATTGCAGCGAATCATATTTCCCGGCAGTCTCGTGCGACAAAGGCCGCGATGACGAGGGACCGGGGAACAGCGTCAGAAGAAGAAGTTCAGAAAAGAACATTTTCAGATGTCAGCAGTTGGAAGTCAGATTGAACATCCGAGCGCCCGCCGAGCGGCCGGCGCTTTCCCTGCCATCAGCCGAAAGCGGCGGCAACATCGCGATTCGAGTTGACTTTTGTGCTGGAACTTGAAAAGGCTCAGGTGCACTAGAATGCCTATAAAGCCCACCGCGACCTGCAAATGATAGTACATCTCTTCCTATCCTATCGCATCTCGTCTCGTATGCGTTTTCTCCGAGCTATCCGCTCCACGCTAATCAAGCATTAACAACCGAGGCTTAGAAAAAATGTGGAACTGCTGCCAATGCGACACAGATAACACCGGCGCGTCCGTCCCGACGGCGGGGTGGTGTTCCGAATGCGGACACTCGACGGAGGGATGCATGGATTGCTTCGCGCACTAGAGAACAGCTGCGGCATAGACATACCCACAAGTTCCAGACCCGCCAATGCCTTATTTCAACATATGAATATAATTTGAGCATATGCATGTTAGAACTATGGAGCAGTTCATCTAGTCACCACTACAATTGTATAGCGTGGAATGATGGCATCAATGGCCAAATTGGCCACGCACACCTTTTTGTGGAACTCAGAAATAACACGGTATCTACTGTAGGATTTTATTCAATTCGGATGGCCTTTCAGAGTACCGGTAATTCCAACATGTTTATTTTCACGGCTTAGCAGCACATAGTAGATACGGGCCCCCAGCATTTGGCTGGCTGAGACCTTGCTTTGGTGCAGGACTACAGTGGCCCATTCTGACAAAAGTCCTCCATCTGTCAAGATATACTGTAGCATTTTGATCAATTTGGATGCACTTCCCTTGTGTGACATCGGTTGCCAATTTCGCGATCCGTAAGCTGTGAATTCTTGCCGTGACACACCGGAATTTTTGTAAGCTGCTCACAGCCGTCTTAGATGTCCTCTGCGTTTTAAATGCAGGGTTTCTCCAATTTTGTGTTTACTGATTTAGTAATACCTTTGTGCCACCTCAAAAGCTCTGTGAAAAACTAAGGAAAAGGTTGATGATTTTAATCTTGCCAAGTCGGAATCCCCAAAAAAATAGCCATTCAAAAATACAATGATTTCCATGCCTGAAAAATTGCAACAAAAAACACTACCAAAAAATCAAAGCCGTAAACTTTTGGGCGACAATTTTTTTTTTTTTTTTTTTATCTAGTCTATTTTTTTGGCCGCCAAAAGTTGCACCAGGGCGGTGCGTACGTCGGAGTACGGGAAGCCAATGCACTTGAAACTGGCATTCAGGATGAGAGTGCTTCGGAATAGAGGGTTATTGTGAGTGTGCAGAAGAACAGAGAAAGCAGACTGTGGACGCGGAAGGGCCGGTACTTGAAATCAAACCAGTTGAGACGGGACTAGAGGCTGTTCTAGGTCAGATGCATAATGCCGTAAGCTCTTTTGGCCATTCCTGGGCCATCACTTCTTTCTGTTTGTGAATTTTACTCGTTGTTTTCCTTACCTGGCAGTAAGACAATTCAAGATCCTCTTGAGCTTTATGGAGGGATAGGGAGAGTCGCTACTGTCGGTTCAAAGATCCGCGCGACTCGCGAGAACGCGTCGGTCCAGTGGAGGTGATGGTCGGGAAGAGAGCTAGAGATCCCGAACGCCGCTCATCGCAAGACTATGCACTTACTTGCTGTGCCGTGTAAGTTTGTCCAGCTCACAAGAGGTTATTTATGAATATCCATCTCCTGGTTGGCAAAAATAGAACCCCGTCTTGCGTCGCTCAACGGAAAAATCACGGCGAGAGTGGAGAAGGACAGTCACGCTGCCCACAAAAGTCCGAATCACCGTCTTTCACATTTTTACACCCCGCAAGTTGGCACCTGTCTGTGCACCAATTGTCAGCGTGGCGTTGATGTAGTCAGTTTCCTCACTCACGCCAGGTGCAAGCCAGAGAACCGGTTGCCGCGGGGTTGTCGCACACGGAACAAACCCGATCTAGGGTGGGTGAGAGTGCTCTATTATGCGGCTGTTACGTTACAGTCCGGGGCAACACACCAACGATCTTTGTTGACATGGTAGTATCTTGAATCCAAAGGTGAGAATATTAGGAAGCGGCTGGGGGACGTACACGCGCTTTTATGCCCCGTCGCGTTTCCGGTGGTTGAAAATCTGGGTGGGGAGGCAATATTATGGTTGCTAGGATGTTGCAATTCAGCGCGCGGACCAAGGTTCAGGCTTCCTGCACAACTGCCCCAAGTTACCCTGTGTCTCCGTCGCCAAATAAAGCGACAACACAATCAACGGATTGATATTGCGGCGAATCCCAATTTCCGGGAGTCTCGCGCGACAAGGACCGCGAGTACGAGGGACCGGGGAACAGCGTCAGAGCAAGTCCAGAGAATAATATAATTTAAGCCATATGCATATCGTAACTGGATGCGGCGCCAAGCATGACTGGCTGAGACCTTGCTTTGGTGCAGCACCACAACCAAGGTGGTATCAAAATTCTAACATGTGTATATAGGGTCAAAATTGGGAATTCTGGCCCTCGAGGTTGTGATCTCGATGAGGGGCACAGTCTGTCCTCGAGATCTCGACATCCAAAAAAATACATGACCATCTTTTGACACCGAGATCTCGATGCAAAGCAAAATCGCCTTTTGTCCACTCGTGCACAAAGATCTCGGCCTCATAAGGTGGCCAGTTTTGAGGTGGGTTCAAGTCCCGCTGATCGGACATGGCAAATTTTCTGGCGGCCACATTTGGACCAATAAATCCAACAAATAATGGTGCCTAGTTCTCAGCCGTCATTGCCATCCAATAGTGGCAGAAATCTACGTCCATTATTTTTGAGTTTATGGGCACAAATAGCGCAGCCCTTAAATATGCCATTATTTCCATCATTTAAATCCTTAAAAACGGTCTATTTTAATTCGGAATCGGTGTTGTGTGTTGATATGCTCCTCTGACTGAAAACGACCAACTACACCAGCCCAATCGATGAGTCGACAACGATATTGCCCGGGTATTCAGCGTGAGGACTTGGCTCGTCCTCTCGCCAGGTACTTGTACTAAATGGAACTCTTCCCCCCTCACGAGTCTCTATGCTCTCAGGCCGTCCGCGACAAAACACTGTTGATCGCTTTCTTTGCGCTCCGCCTTCGGCACTGCTGAACCGAACTCTCGGGATCGCTCGCATGCATCTCCGACTATGTACATACCTCATGCGTCGGATGTCAGATTTGCGAGCCAACATGCGTGGCGGGTTCAATCGGAAGCACCAAGATATCCGGTCGACTCGAGAGGGTCTGCCGCCCGTTCAGCTCGACTCCGACGGACGAGACGGAGGATCAACTCACTTCGAGCTTCCCCGAGTCCCGGTCAGCAGCGGTGAGGTATGCGACGACGTGAAACTCCTCGTTGCCCACAGTAACTGCGAATACCTGAGGGCTCACATCAGGAAAAGACAAACCGCCTGGCGCACCTGGCGCCAGACGTGCCAGATCGCGCCAGACCGTCGCCAGGCGTGCCAGACTGCCAGAATTTTGTCTGGCGCCATTATTAGATGGCTAGCTCCAGAATCAGATTCTGGCGCCAGAATCTTGCCAGCCTGCCGCCAGCATGCTGCCAACCAGTCTCCAGATGGTTCAAACTTCCTGCCAGACAACATGGTAGCTTGAAGAAATAGATGGGATTCAAACTATTATATTACATGCAAGATACACGGAACCGGGATCAACGCAGAATACAGGCTAAATGGTAGAAAGTCAGCGCACTGTGCAGACAATGCATAGGGAGCTTACCCGTCAAGTCGAGAGGTTGTACATGGGACCAGCAGGCGGGGCTCGAAGCGTACGCGGGTTTGAATGGCCTCGAGGGGTGCTTGAGGCTGGAGCTGGACTCGGGTAGGCGCAAGAGCTTGAGGGCGCGCGGGCCTTCAGACACAGAGTTTGCGGGATGGGCGCGACGCGAGAGCTTGGGGCGGGGTGCAGAGCTTGAGGGATGTGCGGGAAGCGAAACCTTGAAGTGGGAAGCGGGAGATGCGGAAAGCGGGACTTGAGGCGAGAAGGGGGAGCTTGAGGCAGCGGGATGATAGAGATTCATCGAGCGACGGCATAACTGGCGCTGGCGCAGAAGGAGGCGGGCGACGCGGAAAGACGCGGGCGAGGCGGGCGACGTGGAAGGAGGAGGTGTGGGCGAGGACTCGGGCCTCAGGAGCGGGCGGGCGGGCTGCGAGGGGGTTGGAGAAGACAAGGCAGGGCGGGGGGATGGTCGTCGTCGAGAGCAAGGAAGAAAAAGTGGCGCCCTCTGTCAATGACTTGACATTTGGCAACGATCATTTGGACTTAGCAGATTTGGGACAGTGCGCAAAGAACCTTCCGCTGGGATGTACAGAAGAGCACTGGTGTAGGAGAAGGTGTTCTATGAGGTACTAACTGTATACCTGGGTATATTTCAGACCAAATTTCAGGTTAAAATATCTTGCTGTTTACTGAAGCCAAATTCTGGCGCCAGACAGCTGCCAGAAATTCTGCCAAGCGGCGCCAGATGCGCCAGACACCGCCAGACACCGCCAGAAGGATTGTATTTTCCTGATGCAGATGAAAAACTAGGCATGCCGTCTACATACTGTAGGATTTTGTTCAATTTGTATGTCACGGGTCACAGACAAATTTTTGTACAAATTTTTGACAGGTGTCACAGCCGTCCGGAGACCTTTACGAAAGGTTTCGGACAGCCCCAAAATGGGGGTTTTTATTTTATTTTTTTCTGGCCGGAATGCAGCTGTGGCCTGGTTTCTCTGGCTTTATGAAACACAGCGGACATTCACCCAACAGCAAACAACGTTAATGGGTGTTAAATCACCCTTCAGCACAGGGATTATGAGTAATGTACCCAAGAATATATATATTTGACCGGTAGAACATTGTTGTGCAGCAGGTGCCTTTTAAGTTGGCCAAGGACAGCTTACGAAAGTTCGAAGGTGTCACAGCCCAAATCCGCGGCTTACGAATTGCGGATTTCGCATCGAATGTCACACGCCGAAAGGGCATTCGAATTGATCGAAATGCTACAGTACTGGCGCGCACCTTCTTCATGAGGGCATTTGGGTCGGGGTCCCGCCGGCGAGAAGCAGCACGTTGGGAGATGGTCGGCGGACGCTGATGATGCGGCTGTTTCGATCGAACGTCGGGATGAAAGTAGAGATACAACGTTGACACCTACCAAGAAGCTCCCCGTGTCCGAGGGCACCGTCCACGACAAACCATCTAACTTCGCATCCGCATCCACAGCAATGCGGGGAAAACACTCACCCGTCCACCGTTTGATTCCACTAATTCTGGGGTTGAACCCGAACACTGCGCCGCTGCGAATGGCGTCTTTCCGCTCCTTCACCTGCAGCCTCTGCGTGGTGAGTGGAATCAGTGTTTCGCGGCGTTGACGATGCGTAGAAGCAGACCAGAGGGACCGATGCGTCGTCCTGCAAGATATCCACGTATCCAGTTCACTGAACTGAGTCCAAGAGAGATCATTGAACCTTCGTCTCACTCTTCGAGATGTTTCTCGGAGAAACGGAGAAACTTTCTCCCGGTTATCTCAATTCCCGAAATCCCCTCAAGCATTGAAGCAATATCGGTAGCCTAGCGACGCAGAGCGCCACGCACACCAAGCACACGAATTGGCGTGCCTCCCAGCAAGCTACAGAGACTCCTACGCCCGCCCCAATCCCAAATATGATGCGCTACCATGCGGCACTCGCCGCCTCTACGCCCGCGACAGAATACCCATCGCCCTATTGCACCGGTTGTTTCCAAACTGTTCGATGCCAGCGCTGAGCGCGGAACGATCCGCCAGCGATGTCCCCGCCCAGTTCAGTCCCAAAATAGCTTCTCCATATGCGCAGCTCGAAGACGGAGACTAGGAGAGAATAAATTCCCGGCTGGTCGTTGGCGTCCCTGCTTCGCGTCTCTCCCCCCTCTTTCCATCCAACACATCAGAACGCTCTGGCAGCGTGCGCCTCCACCATGCACCACTTCCTCCTCCTCCTCGCCGCTACAACCACTCTCCTCTTCGCCCCCGTCCGCGGCGCGACCGTTCAATGGTTTGACGGCGCAGACTGTACCGGCAGACTCATCGGCACAAGCTCCAACGCCGAAACCGTCGCCTGCATCTTCCTCACCGAGAGTGGGAGCGTGCGCAGCGTGAAATACGCCGATGTGCAGAAGGACATCAAGTTATTCCAGTCAGGTGGAGACTCGGATCAGTGCGCGGGCACTCCGCAGGAGACGAAATCCGGGGACGGGTGTTCGAACGCGCCGGAAGGGTGGGTCTTTGTTCTTTTGTTGCTTTGCGGGACAGAGCTGATTATGGGCAGGTTCAATTGGCAGAGTGTTGCGGTTAGCAAGGGTGATTGATTCAGTCTGCGTGTGCGGGAGGGACAGATTCAACCAATGTTCGCTCAATCATCGGTTAATAATAACAAGACACGCCAGGGCTACGCCCTGGCCCTGTGTTTACAGAAATCTGCTGTTTACACTCGGTGCAGTGCAATTACAGAACTACCTCTCTGTATACCTACTGATTACACCGAAATCAACAGGTGCAGTAAGACAACAGGTGTACTGTGTCGAAAGCTATAATGATGGGTGCGGAGCGAAAGCAGCCGCCGACCGCCGCAACAGCTTCCAAAGTAATATAGTCCAACATTTAATTTCCTCGTTGTCCTGTACCACACTGCTTACGGTGTGTAATTGGGTCAACTCTCGAGTTCGTTGCGCTTGGCTCTTTTCGACCTACTCACCGAGGTTCACTTCTAGCTATTTCTTGTTCACTTTCTCGGCGCAAAATCATCAGGGATGAATCACTGCCCATGAAGCCACTCATAACGCCGCACCCTTGCTGATACACACCCTCTTTCTCGGGTCCACCCACATCCAAATTCCGTGCCTCCATCGTCCCGCAACTCCATCAACCAATCACCCTCTTGTGGCTCGCCGTAGACGTACAGACAGGGAAAGATGGGGGACAATGGATTTGCGGTAGTTCTGTGCCGCATTTAAAGTGCACAAAGCTGTAATACTGTATCATACATGACATCAGCGGTGGAGACCGAAAGCTGTTAGAATTCTCGTTTGGACGCAGCAGCTGTTAACTGCTGTTCAAGAGCTGTTTGCGGGCACTCCGAAGGAGGAATGTTCGCGCCAAAATTTGCCTTAAGCAGAAGTAATAGCTGTTCGAATGTATTCATATATGGTTAGTTCAACAGCGCTTGCACTGGTACGTGCAGCGTCCTTAAGAGAAGAGTAATACCTACTATCGTACTATTTCTACTGGATACCTTCTGCATTCTCGACCAGAGGGTAGCATTCGACAAGTGCAACCCGGGTTTAGGCGCCAACGGAAAGCTTCCCGCTCGGGATTGCTCGTGAACGTTCAGCGAACAAGGACAAGGATATCGACGGAGAAGACAGTCAATCATGTACGTTAGCCCGCTGTGTAGAGTCGCTGGTTGCCTGGTCGGAGCGAAGCGGATTATGTGGCGTCCCGTCCTATTCGCCAGCAAGTGAAAGCCTCCGTCCTTGGTCCCGCCCATGTACGCTTCCGTGGTTCGGCATGGTCAAGCTATCACAGTCGGGCGGCTGCCCGCGGCGGCGGCGCTTCCGCCACTTCAGCGTTGCGGTTCTTATTCACTTCTTACATTGCCAATGTTTAGCGATGTTCGGGGTCGCCAGCAGCCCACGCTTGCGCACGCAATCTCTCTACTTGAAAAGGAATATATTTTCTTTCCTATTTTCCTTTCTTTTAAATATCTTACTCCTGATTTTATACCTCACAGCCGATTTCACGTTTGTTGTCGAATTCGTGTTTCTGCACGCGCATACGTACTTGCACGAAGAAAAAGAAAATAGACAGATCCAAAAACAGGGGGTGCTCTCCAGTCTGAGGAGACCGGCACATCGTGGACCAAACACGCTTCAAACGAGGGCAGCGACTTGAGGGCGACAGCGCGAGCCATTTCGCGACAGAAGTCGATATATATGCCGGTTCTAATCTTCATCTCGATCTAATATTTACGAAATAATGACTCCCCACCCTGGCAGCCTAGTCTCGCGTAGCCAGACTTTCTATCAATACTTCCAGCAAGCTGGTTGATAGAAACTGGCAGCCCGCAGCTCGGTCACCCCGTCGACACCGAAGCCGAACTGCCGCCCCGGACCCATCGCCTCCGAGCACCTCCAACATCGAAACACACCTCCCGCAGATGAGGACACCCGTCGAGCAACGCTCCTGCGATTTCAGCGGGAAGGGAAGAATCAATCTCGATATCGATATCAACAGCTGGAGGGTGGCTGCAAGTGACGCGGAGGACGCGTAGCGGCGGGGGGAAGGGGATCGTTGGGAGGGCGGCGAGCTGCATAGGTGGGTTGGTGAGCATGCTATTCTGGTATGTTATATCTAGAAACGCGTACCAGGCTGCGCACGTCCCCCGCGATGGTAC
Source organism: Mycena kentingensis (nom. inval.) (assembly GCA_014461125.1). Taxonomy (NCBI): domain Eukaryota; kingdom Fungi; phylum Basidiomycota; class Agaricomycetes; order Agaricales; family Mycenaceae; genus Mycena; species Mycena kentingensis (nom. inval.). Next base: position 211,721 of record JACAZG010000012.1, read on the forward strand.
TGACGAGCTCGAGATGCGTCAGGCGAGGAACGAGCTCGAGCGCGCCGCGCAGCTCGTCGGCGGTCAAAGGCGTATCCAGATGCAGCGTGAGCATCGTTATCGCCTGCAGGTGCGCCCCCACGGAACGTAGCGTCTCCAACAACGCGCTCCCAGTGCAGTCGCAAATCTCCAGGCGCTCGAGAACCCCAGACTCAGCATCACTATCCCCGAGGACACCCGGCAGTAGGGCGCAGTGCGTATCCAGCTCCCGGAGGAACGGGAACGCCACCTCCACTCCGCTCATCTCGATGTCGCGCACCACCCCGCCCAGGGACCGCAGTCTCAGCCTCTCCAGCCCGCAAAACGGCGCCAACACCGCGATGGCGTCCGCCCTCAGCCAGCCCAGATCCATCGTGAGCGACAGCTCCCGCACGTTGCTCACATCCGGGATCACACTAGTATCCGCAGATGCAGACCACGGGCCCAGGGCACACGTCAACTCGAGCCTCTCGAGCGCGCGCGCGTCGAGGATGTCCCACCAGAGCTGCAGCCCGCTGGAGATGCGCTCGGGGCTGTCGACGCGCTCGAACGCGCGTGTGGAGAGTCTGCGCAACAGTTCTTGGGGCGCTCGGGACTCGCCCCGACCGATGATGTCGCAGTCGCACACCGCGAGGCTTTGCAGGGGCGGAAGCCCGCAGAGCGAGGGGAGGCTCGACGCGGGGAGCTGGATGGACTCGAGGGTGAGGGATTGGAGGGACGTGAAGTTCTGTGTGTGTCGCAGGAAGGTCGATACGAGCGGGCAGGAAGCCGTCGATGCTGCCCGCTGTCGGTGCGTTTCAGATGTCTTTGAAGGAGCAACGAGAACCGCCTTGACGAGCGGGGAAATCTCCTTCGACACCCAGAAATCGATCCGCTCCGAGTCAAAGTCCTTGGCAGCTGCAGGTGAAGGCCGGAGACACAAGTGACGGAAACGCAGCGCGTAGGCGATGCTCGAGAGGCGTCTATCGGCGAGTGCGACGCTGAGCACGTCTGCTATGGGGAGGTCCTCGAAGATCTGCACCAGCAGCTCAGTGGGCAGCGTGTTGGACATGGGGGCGAGCAGGAAGCGGGGTTTGCCGCCATATGCAGCGAATGTGCGTACTTACTCCCGAACGCCACGTCCAACACCCGAGAGTGCGGGCTAGCCAAGGGGCTTAAGGAAAACTTGCCACGAGGCTTTGTCATCAACCAGGCGTCCTCCCGAACGCCACGTCCAATAACTCAGTACATGATATAAGCCCAGGGGTGGACCGGGCGGCGGTTTATTTGCATCGCGAGGTCCCCACCGAATATGCTTGATTACTGCAATATTGTTCCTCGTTGCTCAAGGCCGGGCTTCTCGGCTGTTGCCATCTCGAGTGGGCACTGTCTAAAAATTACTGCGCACGCCGAAGCAGGCTCCCTTTCCGAACATATTAAATGAGGAACGCTCTCCATCGAGTTGCGCAACAGGGATTCAGAGAGCGGGGTTGGATTTCTCAGCTTGCTTCCGGATCCCCTCCCCCTCGTTCCCGCCACGCGACGGCAATTCCCACAACTAGATAAGATGGCGCCTGCATCAAGTGTCGCCGCTCACGAGTCTCAAAGTGCAAAGGGTATCCAGACAAACTACAAGTACTGCATGACACAACAACTACTGCATCCTCACCACCCGATTATGCTGATCCTTCATCCTCCTTATCAGCACCATCTTATAAAACGCCCACCCAACGAGGAACAGCAGCACAAACCCAAACGTCACAATAAGCTTCGAATACGCCGCAAGCGGGCTGTGTATCGTCAGATGCGTGAGGTCGGCGCCGGCGTCGGAGGTGCCGAGCATCTTGAGCGACTCTTCCGTTGCTTCCGAGTCGGTGGGGAGGACGTTCGAGAAGGACGCGGAGGAGATGCTGGAGAGGAGGCCGGCGAGCGAGTTGAGGAGGCCCGGGAGCAGGAGGGCGTCGTGCACCCAGAGGTAGTTTGCGTGCCACCGGAGGAAGAGGAGGAAGATGCCTATAGAGCCTGCGCTGCAGGAAACCCACGCGCCGACCAGGCTTGGGGGGTGGTTAGTACTAGTTGTGCGGGAGTTGGGCGAAGAATGGCAGAGGCGCACAGATTCATATGCTTCGTCGCGCCCGAGCCGAGCGCTGCGACTTCCTCCGGCGTCGCGGGGCCGGTGAAAGTGCCCGGCGCCATCAAGAACCCAGAGAGCAGAATCCAGGTGCTAAAGTACGCGAGAATCTTGTACGGTCGCTGCTACGCATCAGCGCACGCACCGCGGCAGCAGAAGAATTCCCTTACCGCGATGTTCTCCGCCCCGACAAGCATGTGCACGTACTTCGTGTCCATCTCCGCGGCGGTCTCGAGCTTGAGCGGCGGGTTGACGACCTTCTTGTTCACGAACGTGGTCACTTTCTTCGCGGGCGCCATCGTGGATTTCTACGCGCGCGGGCGGGACGAGGCTGATTGGGGACGGGTGCGGGGAAAGAGCGCGGAGAGAGAGGCCGGGAGTTGCGCTGGCGTTGGGTATATGACGCGGTTGTGGTCGTTGCTAGGAGAGAGGTGGTAGAGGCGCGTATCCAGCCGAGGTAGCCAGCCGAGGATATAGTTCTTTGACCGTAGACACGTCGTCGATCCGAGAAACGGGAAGCTCGCTCGTTTGGGTGGGTTGGACATGGTGGTTCGGGACAAGCAGAGTTGATGATCATCAATCACCCAATTTATCTCGTAGATCTAGAGTGACTACGGGACGGAGTTTGTAAATTGGCTCTTCGCATTGTGTCGGAGTAGCTAGGGTAGGATTGTCGGGGGGACAGCGACCTAAAGATGCTGGGAGCCAGAGTACTCTAGTACTGTTTCCTTTCGTTCCCTTCGATGATGCTCATTTGAGTTTTACGCCGCCGCCGGCTACAAATTTGCCAGGATCCACGGGGATGTCTCTCCGAAACTGGACGGACATTTCCAGCTATTCTCATAACGATAGACCGCTTCGAAAAAAACGCAAAGGTCCCGGAGAGCTCCACGGAACTCATTGCCCATTCTATCCAGCTTTTTCAGACTGGAATTGAATGGGCTCCACAGAGTTGCGATTTTTCGAGAGCGGTCTATCGTTATGAGAATAGCTGTCAAGGCGGAAGTGGATCTCGTCTTGCGCCGCCTTCTCGGCACCACGGTGCAAAACATTGGACGATGTCGGCATCGATCCGACGACCTCACGTACTCTGTATTCGAGATGCTCAGCTTCCCTGCATGCTAAACGTGCGCGCTACCACCTGCGCCAAACGCCCGACAACGGCGCCTCTCTGTGTCCATACAGCTCCGGATTGCCTCCACCACCTTTTCAGGTATGCACCGATGTGTGTATTCGAAAAGAGTAGTGCTAAAACTGCCTGGAACAACAGCACGGCGAAGCGGCGAGGCCTCCGTGGTATGGTTGAACACCTAGTTCTCTCAGACACGTAGCACGCTATCTACGGTGTGGTGCGAGAGAGTGCTGAGGCTTCTATGCGCTAACGAGAGTGTCATTGCAAGCACAGCGAATTATATGCCCGAAATAAATATGCCCGAAATAAGTGGCCCGAAGATCGTCGCGCTCACCAAAAACAATGGACGATGTCGGCCTCGATCCAACGACCTCACGTAAAGTTCACAAAGGCAATGTCTTATGCAAAACGTGCGCGCTACCACCTGCGCCAAACGCCCAGGTCCAGATGAGCGCTGTGTGCATCCACGACATGGGCAGCGCCACTAAAGATCAGGAGCGCAGAGATTCGCCTCCCGCAACTGTTTTCAGGCAAACCACTGCGGCCGAGTTTTGGACGGGAATATTCTGTTCAAATGCTCCAAAAAAATCAAAAATAAAAAAAGGAATATTCTGTAGCATCGGAATGTCGGCGATAGTCGGCCGAGTATATCTTCTATGCACCTTGTCCCTTGCAGCCACCATGTCGACCGTTCCTCCACGCAAGATCTTCTTCTTCGTGCCCTTGTGCCTTTTCCGAGTGCAACCGCAGAAAGCGGTCTCTGCAACGGTGAGTCCATCGATGCGATACCTGGAGCACACGACAGCGCATTTCGATCCCGGCGAGCAGAGCCCGGTCCCCTCCCTTCAGCTCCAGGCACAATCGAAGACCCTGGGTGATTGTTTCGTGCTAAACGCGCCGCAGAACACGAGGTGCCGAATCTTCCCTCCGCTAATTTTGCACCCGGCGTATATATGCCGCGCCGAGGCCGTGCGGCAAACCCTCCTCAGAACCTTCTTTCATGGTGCGTGGATCGATCCCCTTGCCTGCCTACCGCTGAGAGTACGCTGATGCAGTCGTCTGCGGAGAAATCGCGCTCGGGGTTGACAAGCTCCCGATCGCGCAGTGGCTCCAGTTCGGAGAGCACAAAGAGCGCGGCTTTGTCGTTATCGCCCAGCCCGTCCTCGCGCCGCCGGCGCACGACCTCTCGGACATCGACGGAGACTACGAGCACCCTGCCGTTTGCAGCTCTCCCGGTGCGTACTCTGTACTGCTTCCGTCTTTCGCCACTCACCGTCCTCGAAGGTTCCGTCGCTCGACTCGGGGTCCTCCTCTTCGGCTATCTCCCCCACCCCTACTGCCTCTGCACTTCTCCTCCCTACATCCACCCCGTCCGAGCCAGCGTCCCCCGTAAACAGCACCCTCATCGCAGCGATCTCCGCTTCCATCGTCAGCACCCTCCTCCTCAGCGGCGTACTCTGCCTCTGCCTCTACCGCATTGGCCGCGCGCGCAAGCGGCGTCTCCACACTAGCACGCCGCGCGTCGCGCACTTCTACGCCGACGCCGAGCAGCTGCCGGCGTACATCCTCAGCCCTAGCCCCGGGCGCGACAAACCCGGTGCCCTCGACTCGGACGCGTCAACCCCGACCCCGGGTACGCCGCTCCCGCACTACGCCCTCCGCGCCCGCCCCGCACGCGTCTCCACCCAAACCCAGTCCTCGTTCAACGTCAACTCGGTGTACCACGAGATGTATCCCGCGTCGCTCGGGGGCTCCGAACCCGATCCGACGTCGTTCGGCGACGCCGATACCCTCGTAGCTCACGTCGCACCCGCAGCGGAACCGGGATCACAGCCGGAACCGCGCCGCTGGCGCTCGACCTCGACGTTCCCCTCTGCGTACTCTGACGAGCTCGAGAGCACGGTAGACCCGCGCTGGAATCTTGCCAGCGAGGAACGGGGTTCTCTCGAGCGCTATCCACACGCGCCACCTGGGGTACCGGTGCCGCCGACGCGGGTAGCCTGAACCATCCCGTCGGGCTTTGGGCTTTTGGGAAGGAGAAGTTTCGGGGGGTTCTTCGGGACGCGTACGCGTACATACACGTCGAGCGATAGTTTCTGGGCTTGGACTAGGACTTCAAAATTGCATATCGGACAAACTACATTTCTGTGCACTTCGGAGACAGACAGATCCTCACGGACGCAGGTAGGCCTAGGTATGAAATAAATCAGGAAAGAAACCCAGAGATAAAAAAAAAGTTGCACGACTTCTGGACGACTCCCAGCCTCGATTCCGTCTCGAACGAGGAGCTGCAGTCTGAAGACGTCTAAGCCACTATGCGGGGTTAGACATATGCGGTGCCGATTTGGTTACTTACCGCCAACCTGGTGGTAAGCCGCTAAGGGCGACCAATATGGACTCAGAATTTCGAGAGTGAGCATAACATATCCACCGTTGAAGCAGCAAGACGAGGATACTGTAGCATTTCATTCAATTCGTATGTCACGCGTCACACACACATGTTTTTCTTTGAAAATTTAAGCTTTGTCACATGTAAATGGAGGAATTTGCCTCCGAAAAAGGTAAATCAAGACATGTTGATGCAATCTGATCGTGGGAACTTCCTAATCGGGCCTGATTACGAATTGCGAATTTCGTATGCCTTGTCACACGCCCAAAGTCCATCCGAATTGAATGAAATTCTACAGTACTCCCCCCTACATAAGGCGCTGTTGGAGGTGTGGGACATAGATGTGTTGTGGCTCGTTCGTGATGATCTCCAAGAAATATGGGTCGCATGTGGCGCCTTCGGCGCTGCTGCTCGGTAGGTAAATGTGTAATGCGCCTCTGGCGCCCAGATCCATAAATGGTCGTATAAAATATCGTAGTCTGTATGAGCCGTCGGAGCGGTATATGGGAGAAAGAAATAGTATCGTGTAAATTTTGTAGGGAATGGTGCATAGGAGCCGTAGGTGGGTAAGTGCTGAAGTAGGTGTCGCTGCGGGAATGGTCGCACCGGGTCTCGAACTCGATGAATACAAGTCGGGTACCGGGGACGCATCCCGCAAGACGCAGAGAGGGTGGTAAGCCGAGCAGGCAAGCCGGACAACCCAGACGGAGCATCGCGACACAGCGAAGCGCGGCCGGCGGGCTCGAGCGGGCACCCAAACGGAGAGATGCGAACGTCAATCCTATTCATGAAATATGAACTGTATATCGGAAACATCATTGGGAAGTCTGTGTTTCTTTGCGAACGCGTCTGGAGTAGTAGTCCATGCCCGGGAAATATGAAGCGGTATAATCTTCTCGAGCTTGCGCCAGTAAATGAGGAAGCAAGTCAAGGTCCACCCGCCAATCTTCATGACGATGTCGGGGTCGATTCCCAGAGCCAGGAGGAACGATGCGCCGCCGATGCGGAAGCTGTGGCCGAATACCTGTTCCAAATCCCCTTCGCGGAAAACGCGTGAGATGAAGAAGAGGAAGGCGTCCTTAACGACGGGCTTCCAAGTCGCGTTCTCGAAGTATGCGAAGAAAGGCGTGTTTGGAGGTGGAAGGGGGTTTACTGCGAGGTGGTTGTCGAGGGCCGCGATGGGGCAGAGATCGTCATCGGTGGATGTGAGTATAAGAGTACCCCCGCGCGTGCCCGTGGTTTTCGTCCAAGGTATGTGGATCGAGACGACCCTGCGGCCCGCTTGTGAGGAACGGCGGATGTCTGCATCGCGGGATAAGTCGTGTTGCGCGTCGAAACCATTCTTGGTGATGAGCGTGAGCTCCCCGAGACGACGGCAGCCCCAGAAGGAGCAAAGCGAAAGCGCCCAATACGCTGCGTCTCGCGGGAGACGACAGGTCGAGCTTGGACTTGAGAAGCCGGAGGTGTTCGACCGAGACGGGACCCCGAAGTGGGCGTTTGAACTCCGCGCCCTTCTTCTCGACCGAGCGGACCACTTTCTGAACGCAGGAGTCGTCGCCGTGCCAAGGGAGGAAATTGATGTGGTGCCAGAGCGCGAGGCCGTTAAGCCAATTGCTCGCGCAAGAAACCGACTTTTTGCCCGCTGCCGAAGCCACGAAACAGCAGAGGAGGAAGGGGTCGGCCGGGAGCCGCTCATCCTCGGGGATGGTGTTGTCGTCGCACCATTGGGTGAATCGGAGGGGACCCGCCGCGTACGAGTTGAGTGTTGATTTGCAGAGACCGCTGGCAATTTCGGCCATGCCGAGGGCTTGAGCACGCGGGGGAATATTTGACCGTTTTGACTGCGCCGCGACGCCCGCCGGTGTCTGCCAGGCGAGGAAACGGTGCGTGGCCGGGACGTGGGGGCGGAGGGAGGAGGGGCGTATGGCGTCGCCAGCGCGGGGACGTCTGGCCTTGGTCGCGGGCAGGCCTAGCGTGATCGCCGCCGCTCGTACATCCATGAAGCGAGTGGTTTCGTCCGAAGCCGGAAGAACATTGGATATCCTGAGCTGGGCAAACGAATCCGGGAGGGTGGGAGGCTCGTTTTGGGTGGATGTGTTGGAGATGAGTTGTGGTGTGAGTACTGCGGCTAATGCGGGTCGGGAGTAGGGAAGGGCGGGGCGAGAATTGGGGACGGCGGTTGCCTGGGATGTGTGAGAGGGCCTGCTGGCGAGCAGCCTCTTGTGTTGGCTCGTCTTCTGGCTGAGAAGAGACGGGGGACGGGCGGGCTGGGGGGGTGGCTGCTGACCACCGTCGGGTGGTGGATTGGACGACGGTCGGAGGAGGGAATGTGCCCAAAGCATCGAGTGGTGGGCGGAGGCAAAACGGAAGATGTCGATCCCGCGGAGGCAAAACAACAGCCGTAAATTCACAGAGTAGTATCTAATGAGGCCAGTAATTCGTGCGGGAATGTAAAGTGTGGAACGAGTTTGGACGAGGGCGGGGGCAGAATGCCTCGGGAAATTTTGTCTGCGGGGTTTTCTGCGGAAGGTACGTATACTAGGTGCGGAACGATGTTGTGTACAAGAAGGGACTCGGACGAGCGGCGTACACAGAGATTTAACTCTGGGTTCGTGCTTCTGCCCTTGTCGTGTGCGCCGATTGCGCCGTAGTTATCAGAGTGTATAAGAAGATGCGAGTTTGTATGGCCAAGCTGTATCAAGAAGAGGAAGAGGATTTCGAGTGCGGCCGCCTCGAGCCAGCAAATGTCGCGCGTGTCCTTGAGACGCCAGTCGGGTCGTAGGCGCATCGCATACCATCTGTCTCCGATAATGACGCCGACGCCCCACGAGGTAGACGCGTCGACGAATATCCGTAAGTCGGTTAATGGCGGGAGCGGGACGAGGGCGCGATACGCGTGTGGGTCGTTGAGGCGGTCGCACCACCAGAGCAGGGCGTTGCGAGCGCTTTCGGGGATGTGCCACTTCTTGAATTCGTTCTTATAGTAGCGATGCATCGATTTTGAAATGGGTGGAAGACGAGAGGCGCCGTCCCGAAAAACGAAAGTGACGTGAACGAGCGTTCCGTGGACTTGTTGAATCTCTTTGAGGGAGACCAGGTTCTTCTCGAGGAACGTGACGACCCGGTGGAGGTATTTGAGGCGTTTGGATTCGGGGAGAGAGACCCGCCGCCGGGCGATGTCCCAAAGGAAACCGATGAAGATAAAATCCGGCTCGAAACGTTTACCGCATTTTCGTGGGTGCCACGGAGCGTTGATATCGTCTATGAGGCCGACGAATTCGTCCCCGCGTGTACCGGAACGAGGGGAAAGAAATTGGGTCCGGGAGCGGGAACTGGAGACCCGCCATGTCGTCCCTCGAATTTTAGCACGATCCCGTCGTCGCCAATACGAATGTTCCAGATACGGACTGTCGCGTTGCCCGGCTGTCCCGCGTTGCTACTGGCAGAACGGAGGCCGAAGCAGTGGTCGTGGTCGATAATGAATTTATCGCCGACTTTGAAGACGATGTATGGTTTGTGTGCTGGGTGAACCGGGACGGTCCGATGGAAAGACTCGAAGTCGAAGGAGCAGGCTTGAGTGCCGGCTGGTGCGTTTGCGATCACTTCTGCTACTCGCGAGGCGAAATCGAAAGAGGTCGGGAAGAGGTCCTTGTCAATGAGCTCGTTAATGGCGTCGAGATCGCCGTCGCCTTTTGACAAGTTCCTGCAGACACGAAGTTTTGGGGGTAGGCCGGGACCTTGGTCGCTGGTGGCTACGAGTAGAGGAGAAACACGGAAGGGGCCGCAGAGTATACGCTCGACTTCTTCGCGAGTGAATGGTCCCGAGCAACGACCGAGTCGTAATTCTTTATCGACGTATTCTTGGACGGCTTCGGGGTACTTGTCGACGGAGGAGTGGTTGGGAATAATGGATGTGAAGGCCAGTTCTGGAAGATCTCCGATGGGGAAGCCGTTCCGAAGGTTGTCCACGAGTTGGGGAAACTCGTCCGTGATGTTGAGGTCGCTCAACGCCCGTTCGAACGCGTCTGCGTTGTAGGGGGTGACGACCCGGTCGAGAATCTCCGCGTCTTCGGCGCTGAAGTTGGTTGGACGAGGGCGGGGACGGATTGAGTGGGAAAGGTCGGGGTAAACGAGTGTGGTGCGGGAAGAAAGAACGTCGGGTAAGGAACGTGTCTGTATAGGCGTAAGCGTTGGTCCGAAGTCGTAATAGGCCGTCGTGAATACAACGAACGAGCCGGGATGGATGGTGCAGCGATTGTGAAAACAACAAATCGCGCAAGTCGGACAACGTCGTGGAAACCAACGAACGTGCCGTTGTTGAACGTCGCGAATACAGCGAACGTACTTACGGTTGTATTAGTCGAGTCTTGCCGCTCAGTGGTCCTTGGCCGGGTGATTGCCGCCGCAAAGGGAGCAGATGTGGAGGGCGTCGGTGTTGTTGTTGCCGTCTCCGTGCTGGCACGAGTTCCGGAGGTTGTAGTTAACACAGACGCCGTTTTGTCTCGCTGTGTCCGTTCGGGGGTTTGACCGTCCAAAGTTGCGCGATGTCGCGACTCGACGCGTTCGGATCTCGCAGAAGAAAGCATCGCCGTTCGCCTTGGTGGGGACCGAGCTCGGGTGGTCGATGTACTTGTGCTTGTCGGCGCATATGAGGCAGAGTAGGTCGGCGGCCCGAAAAGGACGACTGCTCCAGCCGTTGTCGCGAGAGCGGTAGCTCTCTTCCCGACCGCGTCTGGCGTCGTCCCCGCTCGTAACGGTCGTCGTATCGGCGGTAGTCGCGGTCGCGGGAGGCGTTCCGTCCGTATCTCTCGCGGCTGCGTGGAGCTTGGGCGACGGTGTCTGTCCTGGCTTGGGCTGCGGCGGCGTCTATCGCGGCTTGGGCTACGGCGGCGACCGCGCGGGCTGTCGCGACGACGGGAGCGCAGGCTCTCGCTGCGGTGACGATCGCGCGATGGCGAGCGGGCTCTGTAGCGTCCCCGGCGGTCGTAGTCGTCTCCGTCGCGGCCGTAATGGCGGGGCGGTTCCGTACGGAAGGAGTGAGCACGGGGAGGCGGGGAACGCGCGCGACGTTGCGCGGTAGGTTGAGAGGTCGGGCGCAATAGGTATCGGCTGGGCGCCCGCTAGAATCTGGGTGGTGTATAACGCGTGAAACGCGTCGTGGGTACCTTGTTCGAAATCTTTACCCGCCCACAACGTCGCCACCAAGAGGGAAGACCATCCAAGCCAGCGTCCCAAGTGTTGACCAAACGAGGGGAGGGATTGAATGAATTTGAAATGCGCTTTCAGACTGTTCTTGAGTTTCGCGCCCGGAGAGCCCGTTTTGGGGGCGACGTATTCGGCCAGCCGTTCCATGTTCGACATGGCCGACGTAACGTCTACCACGCCGTTTGGGAAACGGGAGGGGTCGTGTGGGGGGACATTCGTGCGCGCGATGAAGGCGTTGAGGTCGAAGACCGCGGTGGGTACGGCCGTTGATAGACATGGACTTTGTTGGCATGCTGGCAGGGTTCGCGGCGAACGACGCGATAGAACTGTCGGAGAGGATGAAGAGGTGGGGCAGCTCGCGATTGGCCGCGGCTGCCGTCAGAGGGGAGGGGAAAAGGGTGCCTCCTTCCGTACGTAGTCCCTTGGAGAGAGGAACCATCGCGCCCTCTAGGAAATCCTTCTTTGCTGCGGTGACGGTTCTGCGTTCTGCGACGAGATACGAGGACCTCCTCGTCTCCAAAGGCGTAGAGTGGCTGGAATGGTTCTCCGATGTCGAACGATCCCGTCTTCGCCGCCGCGTGCCTCTTTGCCGCGTGCGTCTTGGACTTTGAAGATGCGTTGTGCTTCTCCCTCTCGACGTTTTCGGAGTTGCGGAAGTGGAGTTCGTGCGAGAGGTCGTCGATGACTGGCGGGGGAATCGTGTGTATGTCGAAGTCGAAGTCTGGGGCGTAAGGGGCGTTTATGCCCGCGTTCGTCAGCGGTTGCCCGTCGGGGACGGACTGGGCCATCTTGCGCGCGCGTAAATGAGACGAGGAGGTGAGTGGATGGGATGAAGGTGACTGGCAAGCGAGTCGAATGCGGACTTTGATCCCGCGGAATCAAATATTCGATGTATAGTAAAGTACAGGTACGTTGGTCCCACTCTCCACCGCGCCTTATCTAACGCCAAACCGGTGCTCGTTCCTCGCATCCGGTTTGGCTAACAACTAAGGAAATTGCTTCGTGGTGAAGAATCAGTATATATTTTCGCGCAGGCGGGGCGGCCAACAGTAAACTTACGACACGTCGCCATGCGTGTGTGGGGACACCCCCGATGCGGATGTGGGACACCACCAATATAGCATTTTATTCAATTCGGATGGCCTTTCAGTATGTGACATCGCATACCAATTCAGCAATTTGGAATCTGTCCGCATTAGGGAATTTTCAAGATCAAATTACATCATATTCTCTGGAGTTCCCTTTTTTGGGAGGCAAATTTTGAGATTTTGGTGTGACATAGGTTAATTTTCAAAGAAAAAATGCTCTGTAACGTGTGGTATATGAATTGAATGAAATGCTACAGTGGATGACTTTCCATAAGAATAAACAACTCTTTTCAAGTATTTTTGACGACATCCCGGACAGATTACGGCCTGAAATCAGGACCCCGAAGCATATTCGACGCTGAAAAAAACTCGAGTATCTGATAGTTTGGAGGAGGGGTCTGACCCCCCCTTCCAAAGTATTCACGTTCAGTAAACCTTGTTCGACGCGTCAATAACAACATGCCGGACTTCGGCATTCTGGTTTGCTGGCCTGCCGCGCCGATAATAACAAAAAAATCTTGTAGACACTCTGAGGAATCCTAGCCTCGCCAGTCCGCGAAAAAAGAACCTCCATTTCGTTGTTCAAGTGATGTCCCAAAGGGGCAAATAAATGTAGAATATAATATATACACCTCATGGAAAGGCCCTACATGGAATAAAACATTCAAGCATTTCGCGACTGCAAGCGGGCTGGAACCGCCAGAAATGTGAGATATACTCAAAACTCTTATGGAAAGTCATCCAGTACCCAGCCCCGCCAGCACAGGAACTGTGATCACTTGCCCGCGCGGGTGGAGCGAGGAGTGGACGGCAGCCACGACGAGCCTCGTCCAGGCCAACTACCCCTGCAAATGGGAAAGTATTATATCTACATAAAACTAGGTGACAGTCGTCGCTGCCTCGGACCTTGCTTTGCGAATGGGGAAAAAACGATCACGCTGAGATATCATTTTCAAAAAAAATTAAGAAATAAAGCAGATTGCCTAAGTCTATTTACTGAGCTAGCTCCTCTGCAGCGCGATAAATATCTTTTCCGACGTAGCGCGTCGCTTCTTTAGCTTGCAAGTGGATGAACTGTTGGACCTCTGTCAACCGAAGCATCACACTATCTTGTCCCTTACCGTCATAGTGAAAACGGTGTCACCTCTCCCTCGAACCTGATACTCCTTTGCGACCTTCACGACGCATCGGACTAGATTTCCGGGACTACATGGGTCGATGCCCCACTTCTTTATGAAGTCCCATTCCGTCTGCGCACTTTGGCGATGTTCCTCGAGGAAGGCAGCTTCCTACACTTCGGTCAGTCGTCGCATCGCTCCGTCGTCGTCGCCGCACCTGTGCAGTTCCGTTCTCAACACAAATGTGCAAGCTTGGCTGTGTTCCTTTGCGGCGCACCGCGCTTGAAACTTGGCTTCGCAACACTCCATCCTGCTTCGATAAAGCTCTTAATCTTGTGGCAGACAAAAAGCTGACCTTGCGATCTCCTCGGCTGCTCCATAGCACGAGCTTCTGCACAAAATCTAGCTTGTGGCGAAAATCTTCGCCCAGCAGCTCGGTCGGCGCAGGGACAAGCTGCAGTACCTGGTTTTCCTCAACTCCGTGTCGAACCTGGAATAGAGCAAAATCGATACCTTGTGAGTGCGTTTTCGCTGCGACTTTGCGACGAGACCGACGACGATGAAGGTGAACTCTTCACCGGACGAGCCTTGCGTCAAGAGTCTTGTTTGTCGCTTCAAAGTCACGTTCATGTCGGGGGTAAACTTCACATCATCCAAACTGATTTCTGTGTTCAAGACCATTCTGTCTTCTGGGAACTGTGCAGCATGGATCGACTACCACCTCATTTTAATCCTTTTCGGCATTCAAAGCGGACAGCTTTCCTGCTCCCCGGTAACTAATCTGCTACATCTCGTTGCTCCATACTAGACGGCATTGCTTGGAGTCGTGACGCAAGGTACAGATGTAATACTTGGTCATTCGACCGGCTGTGGGGACGAGCTCCAACTGTTGGCCGTGTCATACGCACCCAGAGTATGCGTATCCTGCGCGGCAGCTTCGGCCAACAATATCAGGTTGCCTAGATTCTCCAGCGCTGCGGCGCGCTCCGTCTGGATCTCGACTGTAGTCGTGAGTATCTCGTTCAAAACGTCCAAGAGGAGCGCGTTGCTAGCTCCTGCGCCTTGAATCCACAGGTAGACCCGAGGCAGGGGTACGACGAATGTCAAAGCTTGTCCGTGCGGATACTTGACCACGTCTACTGCCTGAAGCACCCATTTCTGCCCTAATTAAGGTAGATTTCGGAAAATTCAAGATCTGAGCTTACCGACACCCAAGTAGACAACGTTGAGTCGATTTGGCGACCCATTACCCGCCAGTGTTGAACCATCAAGGTGCACTCCACGATTGTTCCAGGCAAAAATACGCGATCCGCCTTGGCCTTAGAAGACATGGAAGAGCATCGGTATTCAGCCTTGACAGGATTTGGAAGTTATCCAGCGCAATTTTAGGTTCCAACTTACGACTGGTGTGCTGATTGGTAGATGCACCAGACAAAGGAACTCTGATGCCTCCACAGTCATCGTACATGACTCTCTTGCAGGCGTAGCCTGTAATGCAATGTAGCTCATCCCCACTCGAATTAGACCTCACCAACCGATTCATTCGTCGGCATTTGCGTGAGCCCGTCAAAGAGTTGCTGCATCTTCGCGTTCAAGTCACTCTCTCCGCCTAGATAGAGCATCTAAGTCCTGTTTCAACCTTTCGAGTTTGCAGGGGGGTCCTCAACTTACTGATCCATCCGCTCCACAGTCCAAGTGGTGTCGAACCTCAGCTTTGAGAGTAACAAGAATAGGTTCTGTAGTGCCCTTGCGATGGTATGCGTGTAATTCCGTGTTCGGCGTTGCAATAGTAACGGGTTTGAAAGATATAAACGGCCAAACAAGTTGTCCTGGCGACATCATGGGCAGAAAGGTTGTCATTGTCGAGGGGATCAGAAACGCCCACTGTGCCGTGTCGGGTCATTTTTATAATCCATAATTCCTCGCTAACGCCGCATCCCGATTTGCGACGAATCCCGGAACATGCATTCACTTTAGCTTGTGCGTTCTACAGGTAATGACGCCCAACGCTCCCCGCCCTCCGAGTCATGTTTACAGACGGAAACGATGTCATTTGCCACCGAAGTTTAGCGTACCCTCACTCCGGCCATTTAAAAATATACAGGTGGCCTTCGTTAAATTTTTTTGGACGCCGGCCCACCCGGTCCGCTCCGCATCATCCCGGACCACCCGTACAGAAAGGGGGTTCTCTACATGTTTTGATCACCGGTCTGCGTTGCCGCTCGCTGTTGCTCCACTATTCCATCCACCAAATCCTCGAGCCGCGTTTGGACCAAAAGATCACCATCCGACTTAACTATTTGGTAGTTAGTCTCATCTTAGTCTCACTGTCGACGTACGATTGTCTCCTTCCACAGCGTTGATAAAGTGCGAATTGAACTTCATATGCATTTTTTTGGTCCAGCGGTTCCCCGCAGCCCACGGGTATGCGCCTTGAAATATAGCGTCGAAAGGGTCGGCAGTGTAGCAGCAAAAATGGTGGGGCGAAATCAGAACAATTCGTAGTTCTTCCTTCGATTTTCCCAAGTGCTCCAGCTCAACCTTAACTTGATGCGCTATGCCACTGTGGGTCCGGTGCGGCAATAGTTCCATCAAATCATTTTCATGAACTATTCCTGCTTTAAAAACCTGAAATTTGGTCACTTGAGGTCAAAGAATTGAAGGGAAAAAGTAACCTTGAATCCCACATTTTTTGGGAGATTTGGGGTTGCAACATCATCGACTAGATGAGCAGCGCGAAATGCAGGGTAGAGCGATAGCAAAAAACTTGCGAGCCAGTCAATTTTTGAAATCAAATCCACTGCCAGCGTACCAATGATCCAGTAAGAAATTTTCTTTGCGAGTACCGAAGTCGAGCGCGTATGCGGCCCATCGCGATATGACCCCCCCACTGCGACGATAGAACTTCCAGAAAGCAGGGTCGCCGCGGGGTTCTTCCGTTCGTCTTTCCGAATATAGTGCGCATTGGCCGCGATGCGACGCAGTCCAATGGGACCGTTGACAGTCCGAATTGCAATAACGAGCTAGTTTGCATCCAGAGCAGACCTTCGTCGGTTTGTCCCTCTGGCAAAACTCGCACTTATCCATGACGCGGATGACTTGGAAGGTGTTGCGCTCAGGAAGGGGCTGCATTGTTGTCTACCTAGGCATTCGAAGGAGCTTTTATAGGCCATAATGTGGAGTACACCGGATCACGGTCTTCTTAAAGGCCCGTTGCTCCCGTTGCTCCTCCGGCTCCAACTGTATGAAAGTATATTTTTCCATGTCACAGTGAAATGCTACGGTCTACTTCAGGAACAACAGGCATCAATGACTGCTCGAGTCGTCAGTGACGCTGCTTTCAGAGTCTCCTGTCCAACTGGCCGAGCTACTTTTTTCTTGGCGCGTGGAAAACACAATTTCTACTGCATGTAACGCCCAGATCTGTAAACGTGCATATCAGTCTGCCGTATGTGAATGAGAAGTACCATTTTCCGCGCCGCTACGAGCTGACCAGATTTGGGTTGGAGATGCTCTTCACGATTCATAATTACTGCGCAGGTCACCTCTTTGTTCGGTTGAATCGCTGTGAAATCAGCGCGGCACTTTGTCGACCTGGTTTTAGCTCCACCGCGATGTGCGGACATTAGCTTCAAATGTCAGCTTGTCGTTTTGGATGTTATTGCGACGATACCATTTTTGTTTTGGGATTTAGTCTGACTTTCAGAATTGTCCCTGCTGCACAAAATCCAGCACCAATTAGAGCCTCCAGTCTTGCTCAGCCAGTGTCCTGATCTCATATGGAAAACTACCTTTCTTCCGGGATAAGAGGTCTCCGTCGCTCTTTCTATGAGATCAAAGCACCGGGCAAAGCGATTGCGTCCGCTCGCATGTTCAGGCGCTTTCATCAGAACGAATTCCTGTGATTTGGTTGAGACAAGTGGACTAATATGAACTATTTGAGAAATTTACCCCATGTCTGTCGTGTAAGCAGCTAAGAATGATTCCAGGTATCCTCAAAGTCGTGCTGGTACCGGTGATTTTGTTGGTAAAACGGCGGACTTTCACGCCCGTAGATGTTCGTAGCGTCAAGCGCGAGAGCACAAGCTCTGCGGGAAGTGAGCTTGACTTGGGCATTGGGGTCATCGCAAAACTACACACTTATATACTGAGCGGTCGCCGGCATTCAAAAGTTGGTCAGAATGGCCAAGTGGAGCACGCGTTCCCTTTGTTTCGTCATCCATCAAGGTCCAGGCCCACGAACACGGTCACATGATGATAGTAATCGCATTACATCACTAAATCTACAAGCGCCAACACGCGTGAAGGATATCAGCGCGATCCTGGTATGCGTAGTACTCGTTCATATATTCAATATCGGCATCAGCTACGTCGCCTTCCGCTGGTATAGAGGGTTTTAGCCCTCCCGCTCCGCGCAGTTCTTTGTCGCTCGCCGCCGTTTGAGCAGACGGAGACATTGCTGCGCTGCTAGACGCACCTACAGGGGACATTTCTTCTGAATTCTCTGTGGGTGTATTAGGCTTTCGAGGTGGATACCCATAGTAGAAGCGGCATATTTGGGTCCCGTAAAGGCTCCAAATCTGGATACAGAGTCAATGTCCCTCCGGCGTTGACCATAGCTTTGAGTTACCATGCGCCAAGTTGTTGTAACATTAGCTTCTTGATCCAGTGGTTTTATTTCTCGTGCCATTCTAACCGTGCAGCGCACCATGGCATTGATCTCGAGGGGATCGTCATCCGCTGTAGCGTAGTCGAAGTCCGCACGAGATGGACACTCCAACGTGAACTTGGACTGAATTAGTGCCATCCGGCTACTAGGCAGAGTGTGGCCTCACCGTTGGCATGCCTGCAATTAATTTGATGCGCATCCTGGCCTCGGGACCATCATCTTCCAAAGGAACGCACATGATGTATTGCAGAACACCCTGCGCGTAAGGCGGTTAGGCTGGAAGCGCCAGGTGGATAAGTAGGCATTTCAAAAGGTGTACTCACTGTTCCTTTGCTGGGAAGGGTGGTCTGAATCGCTTTTTGAATGAGTTTAAGGACGGCGTCGAATTTGTTGTCCAAATTGTATGATCCTCCCGGTGCCTTTAAGACCAAAGTTTTCTTTATACTCTCAGCCCGCTTGCCATAGTCCACAAAATCACTTACAACGCCAGCGGCGTCTGTTTGCACCGCCGCAATGCGCCCACAAACCATAAAGCGAGTTTTCATTGCATCATCACCGTGAACCATGTAGTGGGAAGCACCAGCGTCACGGCCGACACGCAGCACTGGTGTATCATCCAGCACAAGGGAGGCAGGGAAATGGGTAAGGAAGTTGTCCATGCTCCTTGTCATTCCAGTTGAGATTGTTTGCTTATAATGGGACGTCGGCTCCACAACCTCGGGGTTCAAGTGCTCCAGAGATACGTAGAGTGGCGCGGGGACTGTCTAACTATTTTGGGTAGCAAGATACAAAATCTAATCCTGCTTCCAATTCCCTTCATACACTACGAGTAACATCAGCGGATTCGGATGCCAGTCCGTTTTCATGTTCCGCTTCGAAGTCCCTCTCTGACGCGTCCTCAGGCACGCTTATTACCGAGTCCTTGTTCAGCCCCATTTTCGTCTCTTCGCTTGTCGCGCTGCCGCTGTCTCCATCTACAGTCGGCGGACTATCCTCGCGCGTGAGATCGACGATTTCTCTCCGTGGTAGTCCGCCTGTTGGACGTCTCTGAACTCGGGCAGGGGGATAATAGGCCCGGTAGGTTGGACGAGTGGCCAGTGGACGTCGGCTGACGAGACCCAGCTGGGCGCCCTCATTGTAGCGGTAGCAGCGCATGATCTCGGTAGCATGGAGTATCCACTCCTGCCCAAAAGTGAGATACTCGCGCGTCGCTACTTCCAACCTACTCGCTTCACGCACCTTAACGCAAAATAACCGTGCTGTGGTACCTTCGCTAAATAGTTCTTCTTGAACAGCATGCAGCGTCAATTTACAACGCAAAAGTCCGCCGGTCTCAACCACAGGCGAGTGATGGCGTCGAGGTGGAAGCCATGTCAAGTTCTCGAATTCCCGATTGGTCTAATTTAGCGGTGAGCTCCAGTTTCTGCTGCAACAGTGTAACCCACCGTCGTCGTGAGATCATCATACTGGACATACAGAACGGCCGCTTTATCTTCCGTTCGTGGCTCGCCCCAAGCGACAACTTTGACCTTGAAGTCGTTGGTTCTCAATGATCTTTGTGAGAGACGACTTACCGCATTGGGACTTTGTCGTCGAATGTGATCCAAATTTGACGCTATTTCGTCGAAACACCTCTGCGCCCATTCAGGATAGTCTTCGGAGGCACTTAGTGTCATGTAAGCCTACACCAAGAGTCAGGTCGAAGGCGTCATCCCCTGCAAACTTTTTACCTTGCCGTTGACGGTTCCTGTGCCAGTGCAAACTCCGGTTACGATAACTCGCGCTTGCAGCGCTGGAGTGCATGCGTAATCCATGAGCGGCGTCGGGGACGCAGAGACGTCCTCATCATCCATGGGGCATTGCGCTCGTACCTGTTCCATTCCGAGCTGCAGGAAAAAAATCGTAGGAAGCGGTGTACGGCGTCTTAAATTGCGAGTTGGCGGCGAGCTCTCGACAGGATAAGGTGGAAACTCTGGTGAAATGAAACCGGTTTGCGCGCGCCGTTGGTCCATTGCGGAACCGGGTTCGCACTGGCATGCTATATAGTGCTCCGCAAATTAGTATTTGATATCCGAACCTCAAGCCTTCCGGCCGCAAACCCCACCATGACAGCGGCGTTCAATTTGTGCGGTGAATGACCGGCGGAATCGGACGTGTCAAGCAATGGCCATCACCGCGGCCATCATAAGTGGGGCGCAGCTTCCTTCTTAAACCGCGAACACAGAGGCGGTCGCGACAGATACCATGAGCCTAGCGTGGTCTTCCGCCGCGAGTGGAATGCTTTCTCTCTCAATATGACTTACCCTCTCGTAGGAGCTTTTGGACGCTATCGAATCCCGCACCGAAACCAGCATCGACTTCAAGAATATCGGTTTAGATCTACAGCACTGCACCCAGCGCGATACGGAGCCGCTGTGGCCCATTCTGCAGCATGTCCTCCAACCTTCCCGCATTCCAAAGACTATGCCACCCTTCAACTTGAGACAGCAAGAATTTGTGCGTATAGCCTGGGTGGTGATTTCACTTTTTTATGAGAACGATGCACTGCGGCCTCCCGTTGAACATGGCTTCGATTTATGGCCCCTTTTCTGGCGCTGGATTCAATTTTTCAATCGTCGCGGAACCTCCGTGAGCGACCTCACTGGCGAACGCGATGCTGCGCGCAGCCACTGCATATGTGCCGGCGCAGTCATCCGTTTCTGCGAGGAGTTTAAATTGCTCCCTCTAGCCGTTGCGAGCCCCGATTTTCTCGAAGTTCTACTTTAGCACCCTCCTTGCTGCCAAAGCGATCTCAACAGAAGATGATTCGTTGACAGTCTTTGTTGTGCGTGGCTTGTTTGCTATTGGGCACTTACTAGCATGTGAGCTTCACTCGCACCCTCCACCGCGACATTTCTGGTCCCTCTCAATTTGTGTCCGAGCTACTAGCGCGTTGAGGGCTGGTTTGTATCTTGCACGTTGTCTCTTCGGCGACGAAGTCCCGCCTCGCCTGGGACTTTACAGTCACATCTTTGCCGTGCTCCATGCTTGCTATATGCGTGCGGATAGAGACAACCAAAGTCGTTTACAATATGTCCTAGTGGACACCGGTTTTGTGGTCTGCGTCGTTGACGCCGTGATCCTCGTCAGTAGCAACCCCAGGGACATCATTTCAGCTCGACTGGGATCCTGCGCTTTAGAAATTTTGCGCCAACTCTCAGGTAGATTTCAGGCGCCCTTTGTTTGGACTCAAGCCTTGCGCGCCGGCTTGCTGCCTGCTTTAATTAGTTGCTCCGTTGCGGCGTGATGACTGCGAGCTTCGCACTCAGGTGCGGGAGCTTCTAACCTCGGTCATCCCTCGCAATCTTTGGTATAAACCGACATATAATGAGTACGTTCGAGAAAAGTTCGCCTTGCAACGCCAACTGGCATTGTTACCTGAAAACTCCCTCATCCATCGCGAAGCTCAAGTGTTGAAGCTCAACCAATGCAATCGGGAGAAAGATGCGCTGGCTTACTCTCAATTTCCAATCATAGGGCGCGTTCTTTGTGCTGAGGTTCGCTTTGTCACGGTCCAATCTTTTGATCTGATTGTGCCCCAGTGCTTCCTTCTAGGTACAAAGCACACTTTCGAGCGCTGTCTAGCATGTGAACAGGTTTATTTCTGTGGTCCATTATGCCAATATCGAAATGTGCGCCACTACGCAGAGTGCTGTCACGCCTTTCAGCGTGTTACTCGAGGTTCGCGCCCAATACATACAACATCTCAAAATAATACATTAGAAGCTTACCTGACTTTCGGATTGGCCACTGACGTGCGCAAGTTTCTCCACACCTGCATGGCTGGCGATCTCGCGCGCAATTTTTCGGATGTTGGCATTCAGCGAGCACGATACGTCCTAGAAAATCCAAATTGCCCACCTATCTTGTTGTTTCATTATGATAAATTCCCAGTGACAATCCACATCGCACACATGGATCCCGCCCAACCAAGCAAAGTTTTGACCGCGCTATTGGATCAGGTAGACGCAAGCGAAATGTTGATGGAGTTAGATGTAGCCGTGCTAGGTTCAGAGGAATCGGCATACTGGTGGCCGGTGCTTCGCCACAGTTTAGAGCCAATGACCGCGGCTTGGTGGGCTCGAAACGCTGTGCCTGTATTCTTTTATTAGATTAATAATATGTTTGAGCTGAATTTTACTGTTTTTGGCGCGGTTTTTTTGGCCCAAAACCCCTCAACAAGGGTCTACCAAGTCAATTTTTGACACTCGCGCTGTCCTTCAGGGCGCAAGCATCAGCATCTTATTAGGATACAATCGTAAAGGGAAATAATAATTTTCGCTATATGACAACATTTGGCGGCATCATTGTTTGAAGGTAGTTACGCAGCAGCTCGATGTCCCCAACTCGCGCGTTTACTAGCGAGCCAAAGGGATTGTTGCTGAGCTTAAATTTTGCGACAATAACTTCGCCTACACACCAATAAACTTCCAGCCAAGTACATTCATGATCACTGACCTCTCCAAACACAGTGCCGACTGAAGGGCTCCGCCTGGAGCTGTCGAATGGTTGCATTTACAGCTGGAGGCGGGTCCCCCGCTTGCCATGAAGCGTAAAAGATGATGTATCGCTCTTTCAGCGTGCAATCTAGCACATCGACACATTCGACTAACTGCAAGGCTTGAGTTGTACAATTGAACCTGAAGGGACATAGGCCGTACGCAATAGTCCCACTTGCGCATCGGATACGCTACGCATGGACCCAATCTTACGACCGCAGGGTAAAGACTATCCAAGTTTGGGATTCGCATGAGCATATCGTGTCCTGCGAGGTGACTAACCCGTTGAGCGCGCAGAAGCTGAGGAACGGACACTCGACCTTATCGGGATCTTGATTAACGATGGTCGGCCACCTGTACGGACTTTTGAGTACAGCGTCCCATGCAGAACAGGGTATCCGCTGACCTTGCGTCGGAAACCGAATACAGACGAGCGAATCTGCAGGTAGCTTTTGCGCAGCGACCAAGGCCTTGAAGCCAGAAGTAGTCGTAGAAGGCCTCTGCATCGTCGGGAATAGCGGAGTAAGTCAAGGTTTGGGGATAACAGCGAGACACGCGTCACCGCTGTCGTGCCCGACGCTGATTTGCCCTTCATGACCTTTCTCTTTCCGTGCTGCGTCTGATTCGCCTTCGCGGTTGCGACACCGTCGAGTGCTCAGCTTGGACCTTTTCCATCCTGCGTTCGAGAACCGCTCTCAGCCTTCGCCGCCTGGTTTGGCGCATTCGGTTCAACCGCGTAGTGGGATAGATCGTGAAGCTGTAGCGTGGAGAAAGCTGGAGGTTCCCTTGCCGCGAGTTCAGGGAGAACAGTCCGTCTCTGAGGACGACAATTAGCGGCGAGAGTTGCCCTCTCACACACAGTCGGCTTACCATCCCCTTCTTGCGAGCTTCAGCACATCACCTCACGCGAATCGCGCGTCTATCGTCTAGACGAACAACATGGCAGTTACCAGAATCCGCGCGACGTCGCGACAGCTTTGGACGCCCGATTGGAGCCAGCGACGGAAGAAGGTAGATCATTTACCCAAAAGTCGGATTCTGAGGATTATCTGGAAATGCAGTGAAATGGGATTGTATTGCTCGCTTTTGTACACGCTGCGACGGTGCGATCGTCGTTCTGCCGTCCGTTCTTACCCTCAAATCCAGCCCCGACAGTTGTCCGCTCCACACAAGCATTCCATGCGGCGATCACCGACGGAAATCAGGTCTCCCGCCGACGGAGAACGCGTTCTGCGCGATGGGCCATTCTGCGACGGTTGGTAGTCGAGCGTGAGCTCCGACCCTGCGGGGATGTCCACAATTGCGATGATGGACAGGAAGGCTGCATTTTGCTGCCAGGCGGTAAGGTCTCGCGCGTGTAGGTGGGCTTAACATACCTCCGGAATGCTATCGATTACCACAGGTTGAACGCGAAGGTTCGGCGCGCAAGAGTGGCTGTCAAGGCATCAGCGTGAACAGTCTTCGGTTCGGGCTGCGATTTACTTCAGGAAGCGCGCCCAATTTCCTGCCATGATCTTGAGTACCATGACGCGATGAATTTGCCACACTCACCGTGCTCCCAAGTATCGACGCTCAAAAGTCGACTAGGGTCTTGTCCTTGATCGTGATAATCGAGGTCGTAGCAGAAATCCTGCCTATCCGCGGGAAGGTCGCGTGCTTCCTGGCGCGTACTACAAGGTGGTGAGTAGACTGGCTCCATTAGCTTGGGGCCTACATTAATTCGCTGTGCGACGATGAATGGTTGACTCTTGTTTCTAGCGCGGACGTACCCGGAACATATGCCAATTACCGAACCCTTTGCGACGTTCTGGATGCTGCGTACGCCCCAGCCGCGGTCCTGTGTCTTGAAAACCTCCAGATCGACTGAACGAGGTTGCTGCGATATACGATTGGGGCAACTCGCCGAGCAAGCGCAAGTCTATTGCCATGAGCGCTTCTTCGACCGGTTCCAACATAAACTGACCTTGTTACATTCGACGACGACTTCATTGGAGGCGTACGTGAAGTTAAAACGGCCCTAGGCGTCGTCAACTAGATGTTACGCTTCGCCATAATCCTCACATTGGTGTATGCGATTTGACGAGGACCCGCGCGTGTGCCCTGACATGCACACAGGTGAGGGTCAACACAGTCGCCGTTGGGCATGTTCTCGTTGCAGGTGCAACTCAAGAGCAGTTCGCCAGCGGCAAACCCACCCTTACCCCTACAATCGGTGCGTCAAACAGCAGATGGTGCTCGGTTGACTGGACCTACCACCCATATTGCAAACCGGGCACATCGATCAGCGAAGCGGATTTGTGGTAGCCAGCCTCGACGTAGTGGAAGGTCCACCACGTGTTCCCGAAGGACGATGGAATGTCCTCGTCGTCAATGGTATTGACAATGTCCAGCCGAGCTGCACCACTGAGCTGAATCGCGAGGTTCCAGCGAGATTGGAGTCGGGGACGTATGCTATGAACTTGAGTACACGGCTTGACGAAGGAGTTTAACGCACCCTTTCGCAGTCTCGGTCCTATCGGCCGCTCGGCCTTTACCCTTGGAACGGGGACCATGGGTCATGACGACGTCGGAGCTGTTCGTCGTCAGTCTCAGCTTTTGTTGGAGCTGTACTGGGGGTGCTCACCTTTCCCGTTTGAAGCCACGACCGCTCGTCCGCATTCCCGACATAATCGATCCCACTACCACTTCGGTCTTGACGGCGATTACGGGCGTTGCTCGCTGAACTTTGATAATGCGGCGTGTGTCCGGCGGGAGTGCTGTCGTGTCGAGCGACGCGGGTACGAGGCGGATGTCTTCAACTTCAACCTTGACTCTCGTTGCAGAGTGGTCGGTCAAAACCGCGCCAGGCAGACCACGGCTGCTGCCGCGCTCGACTGCTGCCGTGGCCGACGAAACGTGGGCAGCAGGGGACGCTCTCGAGGATGTAGAGCGTGCGATCGAAGAGCGGAGGCTCATTGATGTCCCTCGGACGGCCGACACTCTCTGCTTCATGTTCGCTGTGAGCGGGTACGGCGACGCGGCCCTTGGGATGCGTACTGTAGCAGTGCAGGGTTAGGCCACGGTGTACGTCGAGCCAGTTGCGAAACTTACCGCGGTGCAAGAAGCTCTCCCTCGTACTCTGGGCTGTTTCGACGTCGGCGGGTTGTTCAGACCTAGCCTCCTGCGTGTTGCTCAGGCGAGAGCTACGTCGTAATGTGGGTCGTCCCTATGGCCCTTGAGCTCATGGCTACTTCGCTAGATGGAGAATATAGACCTGCAAAGCGGTTAGTCAGGGCAGCCCGACGGTGGAAGAAATTGACCTCGATTTCTGCGCCAGTTGCGCAGTCGGACACTTGATGGCTAGTGTCGAGGGGCCACTGCTTGTGCGCCCAACGACTAGATACGGTGCTAACGCTGCGCAGCGCTGCCGTGGATGGTTGACTTGCTCGGTGTACGAATGACATTGCTGGATGGGAAGGAGCCGGGAGCGGGTCACCTCGGAAGCGTGATATCACTTGTCCGGCATTTAACGCAAGTCGCTCCGCAATACGATGTTGTGGGGCCGAGATGACCGTGGCCAGTCAGGCCCCAATTCGCCGGTGAGGTATTTAATCCAGCCAATGCTGGCGCAGACCCCTTAGACTTTTCCTCTACCGTCCACACGTTCAACATGACTGTTCGTCGCATATTTTATCAACCTAGTCCTGGTTTATTGACTGCTTTCGGCCATGTTACATAGACTCTGACACATGAGGGGTACACCATCCACTATATCGACGCGCTGGCACCTGCAAACGCTGCTTTGAGCACTCTGCACGACGGGGACGTTGTTGGCTTCGACGCGGAGTTCGACAACCAAATTACAACAGGGCTTTCTGGTCCTGAAGGCGAGGTTCTGGCTATCGCAGACAGACTTTCGCCATCTTTCGTTCGCGGTGCTCAGCTTGCGATCATGCTCCTGCATCGCGTGCCGAACGGAACATTTTCGATATCCTGGGACACTGTTCGCCTTTGTACCATTCAACTTTGCCACGAAAAAGATATTTGGGTCCTCAATCTTGCGAGAATGAGAGGTAGTTCTTCTTGCTTATTTGGTCTTGGAAGCTCATTGGTATTTTAGCATTGCCCGCGGAACTGCAGCACATCTTGGAGAGTCCTCACATCACGAAGCTCGGATTCGGTGTCTCACAGGATGTAAAGTACCTTTGGGAGGACTTCAACATCAACATTCACAATGTCGTCGACCTCGGTCTCATGGCCCGCCTCGTTTTCGCTCGTGAACGTGCCAAAGACGGTTTCACACCCCTTGGATTGCAAGAAACCGTCCGGCGGATTCTAGGCCGCGAGGTGAACAAGGACGAGCAAACCTCGAATTGGAGCGCGGGAGACTTGACTAATGACCAAATCCAATGTGGGTTTTCCTCCAGAAAGTGGACACGTATCTGAGGCATTGTAGACGCTGCGCTCGATGCATCGTTTCCAGTTGAAGTTTATCCCGTCCTGGAAGAGAAGCTCCACGCCATTCGCTCGCGTTACCACTGCTCTTGCCCTGTTTGGTGGTACACCCTCCACGGGTTCTGCGGGATATTAGAGCGTAAGACTTGGGATGGTATGGGAAGCGCTCACTGGGCCGCGTCGGATTGTCATTGGATCTCAGGAGGGAAGTTTAAGGGCTTTTGTTAAGCGCTAGGACTGGCGCATTGCTCAGTGTTCCCAAATTAGCGTATTATTTTGTCGTCCCAACTCCAATGATATTTTTTTGGCTATACACCCTCATGTGATCGTGAATTTGACAGGAACTTTCCCGCTCCTCCTTGCCTTCTGACATCACTCACCTCCCGACTTGTTGTTGCCCACTTCGACGTTCTATCTAGTATGCTCCAACGACTCAACGCGCCACAAATTCGCCTTTGATCCTAGCTCCTCCGATTGAGTCAGGTTCACCTTACCGTCGTCATAAAGCCAATTTTCACCCATCCTGCGCGCGCTACTCAAGACATGTCTATCTACGGCCCACTCTGCTCCACCGCTCTCGATATCTCCACTCCTCTTGCGCCCGCAGCTATCATACAAACACGTCCGTTTCGAGACACGGACGATTGGCACGAGGCAAACCGAGTTGGCTATTGCCGCAGTCGTCTCTAGCGTGCAGCAAAGCCAAGCTGAGAAGGTGTGTCAATGCTCCCCATTCCGTCTAGTAGACCAAAAGGTGTAGTACGTGTACCTCCAGAGCCCTCGCGAGGATTGCGAGCTCGCGGAAGCATTTACTTGCACATTCGACTTTCTATGTGCGGCCAACAAAGGCACATCTGGTTCAGACCCCGTTAGTTTCACGGTTTCTCGTAGCGCTCGGGAGCTTGACACCTGTCCTCAGGTTGGCGATGTACACTTTTCCTGCGCGCAGCTCCTCGGCGAATCCAAAACTCCGACAATCCGCGTGCTCGTCAAAGGAGACACTCGACTAGTAAGTTATAGTAGCAAGGTTTCAAATCATCGAAATTCTACAGACGCGAACCTCTCGACGGACGTTTCATCGGGTTCCTGACCCATCTACCACTGCTTTGGAGCTAGGTTCTTTTGTTCAAGCGCGCGTTTTGTTGAGAAAGACATACTACAATCCGTATATGCTTCACGGGGATCAAAAATTCGAATGTACCGTTGGTGGAGTCAGTTTTCGACATTCTCCATGCTGACGATCCGGCAGGAAGTGAACTTGTACGCATTCGAAGTTAGTGCCTTTGGTTTGGAGCCTTCTCCACCGCGCTGCATAAGCCCAAGTTGGGGTAGCATTTAATCCTTTTCCGTAACCGAATACAAGGGTGCAACTTGCACGACACCATGTAACTTGGCTGGCAACGTCACGCGCCAGTGGCCCGGTAACTTGTGGCGGCCTCAATGTGGAGTACTCCGCTGATGCCGAGCTCCCAAGTACAGCTTTCCTGTTGGTTCTTAAGGGCCATTCTAGCCTCGAAATTCCATTCGCAATGTCCTCTCTTACTCGACGATCAAAGTCTCCGAGTAACGCACTCGCTGGAGTACAGGCAAAATTCAAAGCTGCCTGCCAAGTCGTCAGCGCTAAGGCCATGCCTTTCACCAGCTTGCCCGTCGAGCTTATCGTCGAAATTTTTTGGTACACTCTTCCGACGTGTCGCAACGGCATCGACTGGTTCGCCCAGTACGGACCGCGACGTCCACATTCACCACTTCTGTTAATGCAAGTTTGTCGCGCTTGGCGGCAAATTACGCTACAGACGCCCAAGCTGTGGCAGGAATTGGCACTGTGCGTTGACCCTGAAGCGCCGGCTGTGGAGCGCTTCGACTTTTGGGTCAAACACGCTGGCCCACTTCCCATTGATGTTACCCTCTGTAACATGGACGAAGATGATGCTCCGCTCATGTCCCAATTTTTCGAGTGCTTCCGGCGTCACGCACCCCGAATTCGTTCTCTCAGTCTCGACCTCAGCCTCCTCTACCTCGCCATGTTCTCCGATGCCGTTTTCGAATTTCCCAATTTGGAGCAGCTGCGTATCGATCGTCAATACTACGGCCTGCATATGCACACTGGAGTTCCGCTGCGCGCCTTCGAACGTGCGCCACAGCTCCATGCTCTTACCCTGATGTATTGTCCCGTCACAAACATTGGGATTGCATGGAAGCAGCTTCGTTCCTTGTCGCTGTTTCAAGGCAGCCTCGGTGCGGGTCTAGAGGCGCTGCGCCTCGCGACGGAGCTAACACGGTTCGACCTTACCATGCACCGACAAAGTATCCGCCACGATTCGACCGTGTTGCGCGCTGTAACCCACGCCAACATCCAACATCTGCGGTTATACCAAGAAGATGGTGTAGACGATCCTGAGCATCCGCATATTCTCCATGCGCTTGGCTATCTCACTCTACCATCGTTGAATATTTTGGACCTGGGCGAAGGGGACAGAGCTTGTGCGCGTTGTACTAAGGCCTTTTTAGATCGCTCGCAAGCATCGCTCAACACGCTAATTCTTAAAAGTCCTTCGGCCTTGGACGCATGGCCCGAGCGCGAAGGTCCTTTGTTTGGAGCAACCGTCACCAGTCTTACGATCGACGCTGCATCGGGGCTCTTCACGTCTTTCTTTTTTGGACCATTTGCCAACGAGCTCGACTTTCTTCCAAACCTGGAATCTCTGACGCTGCGCTATCGAATGCACGAGCTCATTCATAATTTGGAGCTGAAACTGTCGATTCCCGCCTTCGGTGTTCAATACCGGAAAGTGGAGCGGCAGAAGAGTGGTCGGCCGTGCTCCATGTCAAAGCTCACATTTTTCTGTGACGCCGCGGCACAGTCAATGTTTCAACTTCCTCCCCCGTCCGTTGCCGCTACGCTGAGCGATTTGAAGTGCCGTTTCGGGCTGTTAGTATATGTCGGCACGCCTCTGGACCCATTTTGGGACTTGTAACTACAATTTTGTATATTTTCTGCACATAATCTTCGATCCCCACTTATCAAATCACCACCTTGAACGACATCTTTGTTGAAGTTAAGTTAAGTTACAGGCCTCTATGGTCCCGCGCGGGGTACGGCCCACTCAGAACCAGAGAATCGGCGGCGACCTGACCGTACAAGGAGCCCTCTACCATCCGCCCCGGTTAAGAATTCCAAATTATAATTCAATGTCCATCTCCAGCTCCCCTCCTTCCGACCCATCCTCCGTCGCTGACTCGAAATTATACCATTCCCTCTCTCCTTTATTTCCCGATCCCGGAACCAGTTCACAGACCATGGTCGGTAGTCGCCGTCCGAACCATTTCCAACTGCGTACGACCGTGTACACAAAGCGCACCGTTGGCACCACCAAGTCCCAATGGAAGATGAGATCTTGCATCTCCTTCTCCGCCTCCGCCCGCGTCTCCACCCTGCGCATCGACCTCCCGAATTGCGAACGTAGTGTTTCCCGCAGTGATCATCGCTCTCATTCACACCGGGGATCAGCAAATACAAAGGAACCCTTGGTCAACCTTTTTGCGCCGGTCCGGGCGAGCCGGGGCGGACCGGGTGGGCCGGGCGGACCGAACCGGGCCGGAGCGGACCGGTGCCAAAAAAAAAAAAAAAAAAAAAAAAAGAAAAAAAAAGACAAAAAAAAAAAAAGTACGATCATATATTTTTTTAGCTTGCCGCTGTGTCAGATTACCACTCAACCAGACTGGTTGAGTGGTAATCTGACAAAATGCCAACTCCGGTGATGAGGTATCCCAAGGGGCCCCAGTTCAATCCCGGACGGAGGAGGATGTCCCCTGCCGTTTGTGCGAGGATTTGGATACCCTGTGGCAAGAGGACCCAGACCAGGAAAGCTGTTAGGAGCTTTAAGGATTGACCACACAGACTGGCCACCGGTGACAGCCACAGAGTGGGGCATTGGGAATGTTTCTCTGGGTGTCCCCCGGAGTTGGCATTTTGTCAGATTACCACTCAACCAGTCTGGTTGAGTGGTAATCTGACGCGCCCTGGTCGCTTCGCCGGCGGCGAGAACCGCGACGTTCACCTGGCTGGTAGTCAAGGGTGACTTCTTCTCTCGCCGCGATGTTCTTGCGGGTGACCAGGCCAAGAAATGCAGTGTTTTGCTGTGTCACGCTTAGAGCAGGAACCCGACCGCCTAGGCGTACCTCACCCGACTGGACCCTTCTCAGGCAGTGTTGGCCCTAAGGCCTTAATTTTTGGTCCCAAAATTTTCTAAGGCCTGAGGACTTAGGCTAAGGCTTAGGACTTTGCAGCCTTAGGCCTTAGACGAGGGCTTAGCTTCCTAATTAGGAAGTTATTTCCCAGCTGTCTACCTGGGGATTTCTGGTAGCAAACTGCAGTGCGGGCACTGCAGTTTGCTCTGAGGTCCATTCAAGTATGTTAGTAGGCAACCAAACCTACTACTCATCGGTCTGGACACTGTTGAGCATCAAATTAGTCTGATCAGATTGGCTGGAGCTTCTAAGACCTGCTAAGGCCTGTCAGGTCAAACGTCCAAAATTCTAAGGCTTAGTCTAAGGCTTAGACTAAGGCCCTAGGTCTTAGAGCACCTCTAAGACTTAGAACTTAGGGCCAACACTGCCCTTCTGATAAAAAATGGGCACAAAGGAATTAAGAGGAAGGAAATTGAAATTTTAAGATCAAAAATTACACTTCTATGAAATGTAACTGGTACATGTCACTGCTTAACTTCAGTTTTTTGCAGAAAACCGAGGGATTACAAATGGCAACAGTCAACTCCCGCAATTGTGAACGCTCCAGAAAATCCTTCAAACACTCGCCGCATTTCGCATGATCGCCGCGCAATTGTAGTCTCTGAAGATTTGGGCATGCAAAATATTTCAATCCGTGCAATATATGCCGTGAGTAGTCACGGAGGGACGCTCTTTGAGTTTGAATAATACTCAGATACTCCAGTGCACGGTGTGTTTGAACCGGAATACCAGATTCCACAGGTGACCATCGCAGTCGCAACTCCAACTTGCACAGCTGAGGCGCATTCTGCAGGGCTCGGATGCAGGCAGTAAGCGGAGCGTCATGCAAGATAACGCTATGAAGGCCGCTCCACGGTATGTCCAGAGTCAGTGATGCGCATGACATTAAATGGACGCTTTCAAGCTTTCCAGCTCGACTAAATGCAGTAACCGATAAGGGGAGCTGGAGGTCACTTAAGGCTGTCACTCGATGAATTTCGAGTTTCTTCAGGTTGTCAAAGTGGAAATCTGCGGTCGAGAACATGCTGAGCATGGGATCGTCGAGATGCAAATTCAGACTGCGGATGCGCGATGCGTTTGCGCGTAGACATGCCTCGAATGTGTGGACCCCCGGTGATTCCAAGGAATACAGGCACCAAAGTGTCACGTCCAGCATCAAGGGTGATGCGTTCTTTAGCCAGAAACTTAAGCGCTTCTCTGCGTGGTCCGCCGGTTCGAGACGAACAAAAATCTTCTGCCACAATTGTGGCATTTGCAGCGCGACATTGCGCCATCCGCGACAAACTTGCAGTAGGAGCAATGGTGCGTAAGGTCGCCCTGGCAGGGATGAAATAATCCATGCGGTTGGTTCGGAGCAGATAGGCAGTGTAAAGTGGAAGATCTCCATGATAACATCAAGAGGGAGCGTGTTAAAGCACAAATGCTCCTGGAGTGAATTATGAGCAGGAGTGTGAAGCAGTGTAGCCATGGTGAAGGAAATACAAGCATGCATACGAAGATTTAAAGGACAGCGAGTAACGCCGCACGTCGTGGACTCTGGATATATTTAGTCCATTTTTGCCTGCCAAATTTCCCATCAGCGTAGTTTGAGGGGTGACAGTGGTTTGATCAATCGCTCCAAGTGGAGTTAGCGCCTCAGCTCCATTTCTCAATTTGATGGCCGAAATGACTTAAAACCCATAGCTCTTGGAGCGCCTTATCCAAATGCAATTCTCACTACCAAAGGCTACATTGCAGGGATCGCTTCGAGCTGATCTCACGACAGAGTTAGTTCGTTTAGAGCCGACGTTCAACAGCGCATCTTTCTCCCAAACGCGAATCCTGACTCGGAGTGCCGATTGTGTCCCTTTCGATATGGTCTTGGTGGGAATGATCGCGAAAGTATACAAAAAACATAGTGGCAAAGTATATTTTTCCGATTTCTATGTACCATATTCACTTCTGTTGATAGATGTTAAAACTCGTCCCGCCGCCCACCCTTTTTTTGCAGCGCGAGTTCCAGCGCAAGCTCAGCTTCGTGCATAAGATTGCATCCTACACAACGCGGGAGGATCGACTTGTAAGGAATAATGAGCTCTACTTGTGAAGCCTAAGTTGTTCCCAGCGTGGAGTTGTTCGTGCCCACCTGTCGCGCGCATTCTCTCGAAACCGTGGACGTCCGAGCATGCAGATCTTCGTCGCTAATGGGACACCTGAAGTAAGGCCTAGGAAGCTGCGGCATTGCTGTTTAACGTGCACAGGACGCGGTCTTTCTCCCCATTGACAGTGGACATGGCCAATCTGAGTGGGATTTCGCACAGCAATGGGGCCTTGGTGCATGCACAGCCGGGCGGCTGGTCCGCTGCCGCGTCAATCTCATGAAACATTACAAAAAACAGAAGAGAGGGGATGAAAATATAATGGAAACGGTGAGTTGAGAAAACCGACTTCTGTACTTCTCTCAAAATACGCAGCACTTTGAATTACATGCCAAAGACGTAGTCATGTATACTGGGGAAGATGTGTTCAGTACAGCGCAGACTTTGGACTAGGTTAAGAGGATGCGGAGGTAGACCGTTCGTTCCAAGTTAGTAATTGAGAATCAAAGTATTTTGGCGACTGGCCCAGAGAATGCTCTACACGTTGTGTCGTTGTGTCGATTGAAGATTTAGCGTCTATCTGACTGTGCCGGTGTTTATCGACGGTTTAAGCAGACTGGGTACAAAGCCTGTGCAAGCACAAAGAGAAACGTATGCACCTGAACTTTTCTTGAACTGCGGCGATTTCTTAAGCTGCTATTTGCTACCACACCGCTTGTACGGTTAGTATCGCTTGTGACGACGCGCCCGGCTCGCGGTCTGTCGCAGTTTTCAGCTTGCTGTAACTTTCCGCTCTCCTCTTCGCGCTGCACCTCTTCGGTGTTGCATGTCCTCTTCGCTGCTCCCTGTCGGCATCGCCCCTAGACACCGAGCGCGTCCACAGGGGACACCGAGCGCGTCCACAGGGGACGCCATCCCCCTCGTCATCGCTCTCGCTACTTTGGCCGGCGCCATATCTCCGTTGGGATCCTCGGCTCGCTGCTAGTATCCAGGCTTCTCCCTGCTGTACGCCTCGTCGCTGGTGTATTTTGGCGTCGCCCAGGCATCGAACTGGTCCTCAGGAAACGACACCGCCGCTGCCACTGTGCACGCCGCCATCCGCACCTCGCCATCCGCGCCTCGCCATCCGCGCCTCGCCTCGCCATCCGCGTCTCGCCCTCCGCGTCTCGCCATCCGCGTCTCGCCATGCTGCGACAGACTCGCTGGCCGTCTGTCGCAGCGGACTCGGTGGCCGTCCGTCGCGGCCGTGCCCGTGGCGGCGGTGCCCGTGGCAGCAGTGCCCGTGGCGGCCGTGCCCGTAGCAGCAGTGCCCGTCGTCGCAGTAGTGCCACTAATCAGTCTTCTCCCGCGATCTAGGCGTCGCCGGTGCATTTCGGGGTTGACCCAGGAGTAGAGTCGGTCCAAAGGGACGACGCGGTCTCTCTGCGTTTGCATTGACCTATTGACGGCGGGTTTGTGTCCGCGAGGTCCGTGCATTAGGTGCCGCTTACTTCCACGTTATAGAATCTCCGCTTGCTCGTCACTGCACTACAAAGTGGCTCCAGGTCCGTCGCTGTAGAATTGCGCCGGAGGTCGATGGGCGGGGGGCGACGAGCGCGAGACAATTGACGCGAGACGACAAAGGGCGTTGGATGTTCATGACTGCAAGCTCCAGCCAAGAGTGAATGTCGACCGTACACCAGTACTTGGAACTCTGTATGATAATGGTTGTTTGCGATTCTGAGATTTGTAGGCTTGTGCGGTTTTACCCACATGTATAGGGACTCAATTGGACCACTTGGTGCTTTTCTCGGACCGCTCAGGATACAGGGGAGAACGAACGCGTCAACTTTAGCCAGGGTAACACATGTGACACGGTTTGCGCTTGCTCACCACTTCCATATGTGGTGTTGCCAATTGCTTTTGCTACACTTTACTTGCACCGACGAACCCGTTTTACGCTGCCTCGCGACGGGTCTCCCGGAGGTTGAGGCCCAGTGAGAAGTCCGGCTGGACCCAACTGATCTCAACTGGTCTGCCCTGGTCTGCTCGACTTTCTGCGATCAGACCCGAGGCGGCCAGATTCCGCCGGATTATCCGGAATGTCTACACATCTCAGCTGGCTGAATCTGGTCGTACCTGCCCACTTCCGTTCACCAATGTAGAATAGAAAAATCCAATTGATTTTCATGCTAATACACGCGTCGCCGCCGCCCGCGCGTCGCGTCAAAGTCCGCCGCCCGATCCCACCGCGTCCCCAGTCCACCGCGCCCCAAGTCCCAAGTCCGTTCCCTCGTCGCGCACAAGTCCACTCCCCTCGTCGCGCCAAGTCCGCTTGCCTCGTCACGCCCAACCAAGTCTTCCCTCCATCTTCACGCGCGCGTTAGCGTTCCAGCTCCGCTGCCGTCGCGTTCCCGCCCGAGGTTGTCCGCGTCTAGGGTGCACCCGCCCCGACAACGCTGCTGGCTGCAGTCCGCGCGCGAAGTTGGGAAAATACTGCTGGAAGACTTGAGTGCGGGCCAGAAAGGCTGAATGCGCTCGAAAACGTACGAACCTTGTCTAAATGAAGTCAATGGTGAGGCTAGAATGGAATGGGGGGTCAGTCTACGGTCAAACGGAGAAGAAACACGCACATACCCAGAACTACTAGTACGCTCAGGTAGGCAAGCGACCACTCAAAACAAAATTGACGCGCCTCTGAGGAACGGTCATCAGACGACGCGGGACTCGAATGTGTTTACCTTTACGCAGTTCGTTGGCTGTTAACTTGCGCTCCTGAAGAAGCTGCACGTCGGTGAGTTCTGGTCTGAAAGAACAATGCAGCGTACCAGAGCGGGTTGGCCAGTGCCCGATTCGCGAGTAACAGGACCCGCTACGGCTCGCTATTCAACCTAGTCAGTCCTCAGATAGTGTTGTAATAGTGTGAACATACCTGCGCCGACGTATAAGCCGCAAATCTGCAGAATGATTAGAGCCAGCGCAACAAGATGAGGCGACGACGCACGGTATCTACCACGCGTAGATGGAGTTGTCGCCCGACGTGTTCGCGTGGGTAAGGGGATGGGAGGTAGCGATAGGTAGGTAGGAGCTGCGGCGATGTAGGCTCGTTTCGTTCTCCAACGGAGATATATACCTTTCTGGGGTTAGAAGCCACCCAGCGAGGTCCACAGAAGTCGTCAAAGGGGCCATAGGGCCAGGAAGACGAGAGGACGAGAGGATAGATGAGCGGTCGATGTTGGTCGCGGTGAGTTTCGCGCTTGCCGCTGCTTTGAGTGGTTAGAAGAGCATTGGGAGGGTTGGAGATAGCGCACCTAAGCTCAGAGTGGTGCTACAATGCGTCTGAGGGAGTCCTATACAAGGCTCGGGCTGAATAGCTGGCGGCTGGCGGCGAGTGGCACCGACGATCTGACGCGTTTCGTGGGGCGGAAAATCGGGTGGAGGGGTGCTGGAGGGGCTGAGGAGAGGCTGAGTGGATGTGCGGGGTCGGCCTGGAGGGGTGGGCAGAGCGTCGTGGTGGTCAGAAGCAAGGAGGATGGTAGATGTGACGCGCGTCGTCCGCGCTCCTTTGGGTTCGCTCGCTACTCCTCCTCTTCGCGGCCTCCGTCCACAAGTCCACCCACCATCGAGCTAGCCGCCTAACATGCCCCCACGACGGCCAGCTTGCACGAGACGTCGTGGACATGAAGCCTGACAACACTATCGGCTTCGTTCCGTTTGGTGGTAATCTTTGCGGCGTAGGCACTTTTTCTTTTTTTGACTCCCGTACTAACCTCGTGCGCAGTGGGCCCCAAGTCTCGTCTACATGGCCGACTGCGACCTCAAGTGCATGATCTTGACCTCCGCCACGGCCAAGTGCCTCAGGATGGACCGGGTCGTGCCGCATCCTCGTCGACAGCGACGGATAGTGGTTTCAGAGCCGGATGCGTGTGTCCCTTCTTGTGCCCTTCACACTGTCTTCACGCTAACACACCCATTCGCAGTTGAGAATGTCAACGTCCCCTGCAAGCCCTTCCCTCCAACTTCGCACCGAGCAAATACCTCACCACGAAATCATCACGCTACACCTCGCAGAGTCCCAGGGCGGCGCCGAGCTTTACACCTCGTGCATGCAGTTCCGCGTCAGCGTCCAGTTACGGGCAAGCACAAGGCCGACAAGGTCGTCGAGCTTCCCGGCGCATACGGCCAGGCCGACGCCAGCATCCTGGTCAAGGACGTTTTCGACTCCCGTGAGCCAAAGTATACCTTCCCTGGACCCTCCATCGTGGCGTTCGTCGGCGTGAGAGCGACGGGGACGACCTTACTCTTTCTGCGCTATCGCTGACTATCTCAACGGGGTAGGCAACGGCCCATACTCCTTAATTGCCAGCTTGGATCAGCCTGCAAGGAGGACGTGTGGCACGCCAACAAATCCTCACCTCCGAGGAACGGTTTCGTCCGTCTCGATTTCGCTTCGTCGAAACCTGCAAAACCTTGGTACTCAGGTTCGAATTGGCGCGCTTTCAGACTCAAGGGCCTCGAGTTGTATATGAGCAGGGCCAAGCGCCCCCCTCAACTACTTTTGGGTACCTCGCAGTACGCGCCTATCATTCATCTCCACCGTCGCTAACTTGTCTTTTAAGTGCACGGGCAATTTTCTGCCCATAACTGAAGTGACATGCCATCAACGTGAGCAATGCGCGAAGGCAGCGACGCGACGCGACGACGACGCGACCTGAAAGGGAAGCACGGCATGGGACAGGCAGGTATGTTTGCGGTCGAATCAAACGAGTCGTGCTGATATTCCAACCAATGGAACTAGTACCACGAGAAGGGCGGGATGGAGGGCGTGGATAACGGCCAGGCGAATACGCCAATGATAAGTCTAGCTGGCATGTATCATCATGTGCGCGAATGCGACCTTCAGAGTCGGCCCTGTCCCGATGAGCTCTCGTAGTACTGCAAGACGAGGCGTACACCAACTGGACACCGGGACGTCAGAAATGCGATCCAGATAGTACAGGTAGTACTGGGCGGCCCGGCGCGCGGGAACGCATGGGCGGGCAGTGTGCATGCGTCGTGAAACGTCGGTCGGCGGCGGGGAAGGGGTGGCCGGCGAAAGCTGAACGGGGGAGTGGGGGCGCTGGGCTTGTGAGAAGGGGTTATATTCAACGATAGCTACTCGTGGTACATTGGAAGTTGGATGGGACGCTCCTCATTTCTTTCGAAGCTGCGTGCAAATGTTGGCTGCTCTTCCCTCGCGCTATCTGCAGCAGCCCGTCTGGCACTAAGTCGTTCGAGGAAAATATTAGGATCCAGCCGCTGTGCGCTGAGATCATAGAGCCGAGTTACTCGAGTCGCCTTTAATTTCCAGGTCTACGCCAGAGTCAGTCCAGAATTTTACTACAGGTCAAAAACTCACCAATTCCCAAAGAAGCACTCCTCTGTCATCCACAAGTACCGGTGCATCCCAGCGCTCTAACTCAACCACGCAACGCAGCACTGCGCGTGGCCGGAGCAGCGGAGTACGTTCGCAATCGTCTCCGATCCACGGTGCGGCAGGTAATCCAAGTCGATGCTGAGCGTAAAATCAGCGTTGAGGTGTTAGATGTAAATATTGCAACGGACCAAAATCGTGTCAGGGGCAAAATGGACGCATATGAAACCCTGCATCGGTTCAGCTGCAGCCGTTGTCCAACGGCGAACATCGATCGCTGGCTGAAAATTCTAAGCGAGGGCGTAAACTGAGAAACAAAAAAAAAAAATACCTTCTCGATCGGGGATGTTGCGTATAGCTCTTCGAGAAAAGAGTAAGCGCTGCAGAAGGAAGCATCTTGCTCCGTCTGTCCTGGTGCTTGGAAAATGCCAAACTGCACGTTGTTAGCGCACATCAAAGGAGCTCGAGGGCGCACCATATTTTGGCCGCGTCCAATCAAGCCGACTAGTCTGCCCGTGAAGACCACTCGCGTGCGGCGTTCGACGGTATCTTGAACGACATAGTGAATTTGAGTACCATTGTTGAACGTATCAAATGTTGGGCTGAAAGTAGGCGTCGAGTCGTTGCGACCTCCACCAAAAAAGTGGGCCATGGTGCAGAGAACGGTGCTCGACAGGCGGGCATTTTATAGCTTTTCCAGCAGCTTGCTCATAGCCAGTCAAACCATGGTGTGGCGGCGGCGGCGAACCCGAGACCTTCCGCAGTTCACCCGGACGCTGCCTAAGACCGGCCATCAGTGGCGTGGTTTGACATCTCACGCTCCACCAGCATGGCGATTCGACTCTCCAGTCTGACTCCAGTCGCCACACGCCGACGCGCAATCTTCATAATTCAAGCCTCGGCATACATCAAATATACTCTACACTGGCTACTTCCGCCGGGCTCGTTTCGGAGGCGGCTCCACGGTGTCAGCATCCGAACCTAGCTTACTTGTCAGCTTTGCGACGAGCTGAACCTTTCTCACCAGTTAAATCCGACATATCAACTTCATCCTCCGTATGCAGTTCTCGAACGGAACGTGCTGAGTTCCGCTGCGTTGGGCGCGTTACTTTTCTACCAGGTCTTGTTGTCTCTTGGTCCGTTTGTATCCCGTGCCACTCTTCAGCACCATCCAGGAGGCTTTCCCTCTGTCCTTCAGCGGCTGCCGTCGTGTTGTCGTTTTGGGCTGCTGCTCGTCGGATAGGATGTAGTTCCGAGTTTAGAGTGTTGGTCCGCGAGTCTTGCGCGACTGCTGACGGCTGCGACGCCACCTCTCGACTTTGATTTATCGCACGTCGCGACCGGGTGGCTACTCTGGAGCTCACCCCTGGAGCCGCTTGCGTCGCTAGATGCCCTTCGCCTTGGCTACTCCCCAATGTTGCCGTCGCCGGTCCGATCTCTTCTCGGTTATCAACATTGAAACGGTGGTCCTCTGGCCGGTTTTGACCGGGAATTGGGCCTGGACTTGGGATCTGGGCTGCTGACTGGTCATCTGCAGCTTGGTCGGTTGGTTCTGCTCCCGAGAATCGCACGTCTCTGCGTCTAGCTCTTGGCGCCGCCTTGGGGCGTCGACCGTGAACGCGGCGTTGGGCTTGAAAACCCGGGTGACCGCGTGTTCGTGGTCGGTGTGGCCGGCGTACGAACGGGGCTCGTTGTCGGTGGGCCGACAGGACGTGGAATTGGCTCGGGAGGCGGCGCATCGCTAGCCGCCGTGGGTGCGTCTTGATTCATGATTTCCTTCCAATTCTTGTAGCCCATTTTCTCCACGCGTTGACCCATACCCAGTATCCACACATCCTCCATTACGCCTGATGTACTTGTGAGTATACATTTAAGGCAACAGATAAGCCGCTAACCAGAGAAAGAATCATGCAATACCGCCTGCGCATCTCGCAGCTTGAAATGCTTGAATCCAAAATGAAGTTCAACTATGCTGCCCTTCAGAGAGTCTACCATATCACGTGGAGGAACGATGGCGCCGTTTGTATCGTGTACGGTAAGTGGTTGAAATAGGAACTGTTGCCCGAGTTGGTAAAATTCCATCTCAAATTTATCCTCCACTGGCCAATCATCCGTGTTGAACCCGACTGCTCGGTAAGTTAACTTGCGTCTCGTCTGCGGGAGCTAGAATGCCTACCTGCGCTTTCGTCTTCTTTGTCTTCGAAGGCATGCTTCATAAAGCGCAAGTATTTCTCCGTGGGACCCTCATCGATAATAAAGTTTCGTGCGTCTGTTGTCGTCTGAATAGCCTTTTGCATCCTCACCACATTGCTCAGAGCCGTGTCCCAGTCGATGGCAAATGGTGTGTTTTCTAATAGGATAGAAATTAAGTTGATCAGCGACAGTGTTTCAACCCTCACCTGGTTTTTCCAGTTGGAGTTGGAATTTTGCTTTCACCATAGAAGTTTTCCATGAGGGTTGCCATCCACCCAGTTGGTCAACCCACAATCCTGTATCGCTCACTTTTCCAATAATGGTGAACACAGATTGGCGCGGGGGCCCAGACTCGCGCCGAAATAAAGCTCGCCCAGAATCACGCCGTTTCCAACGATGCTCGGTAAGCACCTTGGGGGAGGCAAGGTACTGGTCTGTGAGCAAATATCGGCGTCGGAGTTCCTGCATGCTTTCGAAGGTACTGGGGAGGCTACCAAGACGCTGAACCTTATATACCTAAGTCGGTCTTAAAACCGGTGTATTGTCTTCACAGCATAAAATCAGACGTGGAGTGCTCCACCACTTTTGATTCCAAATTTGACCACCTCAAGGCGGGGATCAAAAAAAAAGTACCCCTTAATCCTTTGTTTTGCTCGCGCAGACCCCGGCGGGCCGACCGGGCCGACCGGGCCGAGCGGCCGGACGGTCCGAGAAGTCAAATTAAAAAACATGTCTAAAACGGCTTTATACGCCTCATAGATCTCCACGGTGACTTATGGACTGCACGGTGTAGGCGAACTACTTTTTTGTTTTTACTAACATCTCCGCCCGCGTGATTGGACTGTGCCCCATCTGCCGATCTCCACTTTGGTTTTTGAGTGCAATTGAGAAGTCCCTTTGCCAAGCGCGACACAAGTGAACATTCCAGATTGAGCCCTCTGCATGCTGGCGCGGACGTTGCGGGTCGTACTCGAGTAAAGTACGTTCACAGTGTAAGACATGGACGATAGGGCCCATTTGGTGTAGAACTACGTTTTTAGGTACACATCCCAGTTATATACCATCCCCATCCCCTGCTGCGTTCGGCGATCAAAGGACATGGATCCCGACACGGTCACGTGATTATTCTATGGCGCGATTTTACGCGATTATATCCTCAAACAGTGCTGCAATGAGGTAAGTCTGCCTCAGTAGGCAAACATGGCTGCGAGTCCCACCATCTGCACCACTCAGTCAACTTCAACTTCACACTAATGTCGCGAAACTCACTTTTTGATTAAATTTGCGCATATTTCGATACCCAAGCAGTGAGGGTGAACGATTTCTCTCCCACGAAAGCAAACTGCAAGCACATCTCCATGGATGGGATTTGTAGTCGGGGTGTTTGGTGGGTACAATATCAGATTCCTTCGAAGGCTCGCATTACAGCCTTGCAGCCAAAATACGATGCTGAAGCCGTTGCGGTGATGTTGTCGTACAGCTGTGGCACTCGTGAATGACACGCCACCTCCAACTGTCACCGGTGACATGTGGAGAGGAATCCTAGCCATGCGCTCTAGTCGCCCGGATAGCCAAAGGTACGTGGCGAGATCGTCAATGGTAGTATATTCCACGGCGTGATGGTCTAGCGGCAGCGGCACCAAGAGCTCATGAGGAGTACTCGTGGCAAATAGCACCGCGGTAAAGGTGGCTAAATATTCCTAGAGGATAGTGAGCGTCGCCATTTTTG
This sequence comes from Mycena kentingensis (nom. inval.), assembly GCA_014461125.1. Lineage (NCBI taxonomy): Eukaryota > Fungi > Basidiomycota > Agaricomycetes > Agaricales > Mycenaceae > Mycena > Mycena kentingensis (nom. inval.). The sequence continues at coordinate 254,065 of JACAZG010000012.1, forward strand.
CTCTTTAGACATACCGGAGCGCTGTGGCAGATGGCTTCTGTTATGCGCTCGATGCGAGCTACCTTGGGGTTTGCACTTATGTGTCTAGGAGCACGATGAAGGGCCAATGGACCGCTCGGGAAGCGGAAGAAAGGGCACAGGTAGTTTCGGCAAGATCCCCAGGACCAACTCAATGCGCACCCCCCATCTAAAAAATTGTCAGAAGCAATTGAACCTAAGCGATCGAAGGTATAGTGGCCCCATGGGATAACCATGATGCCTCGACCTCCGCGTAGCCGTCTCACAATACCGGGGCAATCCGAAACCCTGCAGCAGCGGTCGTACCTGGGAAGATAGAGTGTGTGTACGCGGATTTTGCGCTGCACAATGGCTCGGCTGCTTAAGGGCTGGTCGTTGTCATCCCTTCTCCGTACTCCTCCCCCCTCGACGAAGCGCCACTGCGCTCATGAAATGTCGTGGATAAAATAAAATCATCCGCGATGCTGTCAAGATACCGGCTTGGAGCGAGTGTTCTGATTCCAACAAAGTGCGCCATGGCATAGCCTCGTGCGACTCTGTAAGTAGCCAAGTAAGGCCGAATTCCGTTCTGAAGGCAACTACTGTGTTGGCCCACATGGAACTGGAGGGAAAGGGTACAAAGGGGATGACGCTAGCGACTGCTTGGACTTTCGGCAGTCGGGCGATCTGATTCTCCCGTTCCCACATCAGTTCCTTGAAGAAAGGTTCCAAGCGATTCAATCCGCCGCGGCCTAATGCTATATTCAAGTTCCGCGGCCACCAAGTGGGGAACGGCTGAGTAATCCATAAGAGAGCGGATCCCGTAATCCCTCCATAAACGCCACCAAGCCGCATCCATAGTTTATCTTGTAAGTGCATATCGAGGCTGAAGTGATAGAGCAAGCGGCGTGTTCGATGTTTCAGCACGTACTCCTCCGTGAACCTCGCTTTTCGGTTGCAAGCACCGTAGGTCCGAAGTGTAGGGAAATCAAGCGACGCAACAATGGCAAATTCAAGGTCGAAGGGCAGCGAAGTCATCTTCGCGGCGAGGGCGTATGACCCCTGCATTTTATACAAGGCTTCTTGGGTACACAATTGAACCGGACAAGCTAATTTGATTACCGTACTGTCTACGTGGAGTCAAAGGTTTTATTGGGACTATCAAACGCTGGTCAGATAGGCTCCTTGCTAGTCCTCGATATACTCCGTCGTCCCAAACCAGGGACAAAGGGAATTTGTGCATTCATTGCTTATCCTCCACAACAGCTGACCGTGTTGGCCAAAGCAGGTCTCCGAATCCCACTTGCCTGCGAAAGTAAACAGTTTGAGGCCCTCCTGACCCTGGATGCTGCGCTGTAAACGTGGGCATTCTGCCCCACACGGTCGATGTAACTCAGTCGAACCTTGGAGCACCTGTACAGCGCCCCCAAGCACTGTGTTTGGTTCAAGCAGAGTACCAAATCGTGTTTGTTCTGGGCAGCACCACCCGCGGAACGCCCGGCGTTCCGCAGTAAGTCGCGGAAAAAAGGAATAAATGGCACTGCTAGTTAAAATGTTCATTTGTCCCGTATGATTTGCTGAGAAGACGGCTGGTAAAATGGAGCGACCCAAAACACCGCTGACTGTGATTGTCATAATCTACGCAGCGCGAAAGTTCAGCGTTAGCGACAGCTTTAAGATTTTACATACGCCTCTTTCTAATTTTGCTATTGTACGAACCGAGGGCTTGTAGTCTCCGCGAAGGCCCTGTCTGGGAGACCTGAAAGTTCTATCAGATTTTCCCCTTTGTTAAGATATTTTCTTGCCACTTGAAACCAAAATCTTCCAAGCAAAGTTTATAGAGTGGTTGCGCGAGATCAGCGGGGACCAAAATATTGAGGTTATTCAATGCGATGCAGCTTTCTTGCTCGGCACTAAAGGTTAAAAGTGCAAGTGGTATGGAACCAACAATACCCCCGCCGGTGATGAGCAGCGCTTTGAGCAAAGCTTGAGTCGCTTTTTGTTTTTTGATTGAACTGGCAGCGTCGCCCCGGAGAATTCGTCCCACCATTTCCACTACCCGCTGCGTATATACCCTCTGAGCTATTCGTCGAGTTCCAGTGGAACAAAACGCCAGAGAAATAAAGTCTCGCCAATGAGACAGACGCAGCAACTCAGCAATAATGTTGGGAGGGAACGGCGGAGCGGACGCGGACATGAAGATTGCAAGGGTGGATACTACTACTACTACTACACAGCGCGGTATTTATGTAGCGAAAAACGGTGCCGTTGGTCTCCCCAATAACTCTTCTTCGATCAACCTCGAAGTACCGGTGAATTGGTTAAAAATATCTTAGAAGGCCGACCCACAGTTTGACAATTCCATTCACCAAGTAGGTGTCGCAGTCTGTCATGTTCGTGACGCCCATGGTAGTTTCTTTACAAGTTCCTTTGTTCGAACCGCCTCGGAGAACGAGAATACTGCCTCTCCAACCGTCATGTTGAAGAGCGACTTTGGAATTGATATATGTATTTCTGCGCCCGGGGAAAGTCACTCCCTTGCAGTCAAAATGGGCTTGGCTCGAGCAAAAAATTGTGTATGGTGCATCGAGTTCGTCGGGGTCATCTAGCGGCCAATGTTTGATCGTCATTGAGGTTTCGTCTTGGTCATTCCATGCGAGGCGGTGAGGCCAGGGTATCCACCACGACGCGTCCAGGTCGTATGTGCTGTTTGCTTCGTACAGCCCAAGTCGAAGAGGCACGGGGACCAGACGAGGTGGACCCTCGATGGGGTAAAGCAATCCAATGTAGATATGGCGGAAGGGCTGCTCACCGCTGATTCCCAGCCTGAACAGAAATAATCACTCACCGGCTTATGCTCGGTAATCTTGTGTGCGACTTTCTCTGGTAGCTGGGTGTCCATGAAGCTCGTTTGCAAGCCCGGCTCAACGCTCACTCGAACATTGCATACTTAAGGGATGCCGGCGAATCAAGGCAGTGACCGGTTGGAGCCATTGGATACGAAGATCAGAGGTGGAGCGAAAGAGGAGCGAGAGGTGGGGTTATGATTGCAAGGCTAACGAAGATACAACGGCAGACGGTTTATTTTAATGCGGAGGGCGACGCAACTTCGCTTACATTCAGACGCGTTGGAACGCGACATTTGCGAGCCCCAATAGCGCGAGCGGCACTCCAAGTCGCGCGACGCAGGGAGCCTTGCACGCTCCCTGTGGAGACTTGATGGTCGCGTCGTAGATGGTACGCAGACACTCGCCGCCAGCCAGGGTTTGCATCGCACGCTTCTGAAACGCCGAGCGTAAGCCTGCGGTGGACTTGCGCGCGGACCAGCCAGTGCGGCCGGGACCATCCCGACGCGCGGTCGACACGGCCACTCCCGCTCGCGCTCGGACTGGAGTCCCTGCGTGTGGATCGCGCATGCAGACGTACACGGGCTTGACGATGCGCGCGTAGCCACAACGCGAGGATGGCGCGCCCCAGTTTCGATCCGGACGCTGACCTCCGCCGTTGGTCTGATCCCAACTCCCCATCGACCATCCGAAGGGAGGAAGATGAATGTGGACGTGGAAACTTTCACCGTCGTCATTCTTGTCGATTTTGGGGGGGTAGATCGTGTTCTGGCGTGTGCAGACGGCTAGCGAGCTCGGAGTCGGGCGCGGAAGTGACCACATCGGCATTTGTGCCGGCGCAGCGCCGATGTCGCGGGTAGCAGACGGCGGGCTAGATGTAATCGCAGCAGTGGATGCGACTTGAGGCCGGGGAGCGTAGTAGAGCAAGTCGCTCGGGATGAGAAGGCCGATAGCCGCTGCGGCGGGTACGAATTTGGTCGTGTTCAAGGAGAGCAGCTTGGCAATTTGAGGCTTTGACCGCTGAGCAACGACGTCGGCGCCCGACGAGACTTGGAGCGCGAACGGGAAGCGAGAGCGTAGAAGGAGGCGGAGCTGCGTTGATTGTAAATATGAGGGCACAACTGGGCGTAGCACACTGACCTGCTCGCTGGCACCACCGTTGACAGCGTGAGGGCCCGGCGATGAAGGACGAGCCTGCCGCGCTTTGGCCGTCGTATGGGTGAGGATCGGAGCGCAAAAGCCACTCCAAAGGAGGGAGAGGAGCGGGTCGATATTGAGCATTGTCTTTGGAGCTGGGAGCGGGGAAAGGTGCCCAGGCAGACAGTACAGCAGCGTCTCGACCTTTTACAGCGTCCCAGATCCTGGTTGATCCTCGCATTCCGCTGGAATCGTCGTCTCCTGCGCCACTCATGTGCATTTGCAAGTTTCGCCTTCTCGACGTTAGAGTAAACACATCGCGTTAATTGGGAGGCACAGTGCCGGCGTGCGTCGGGAGCTCCTTAGTTGTTTGCTAGAAATGACAGTTGAACGCAAGCTCGTACTCTGCTGTGGTGGAGGACAGAAAAAGTATCAAGAGGCGCGCGGAGTCGCTGACTCAGCTGATGCCTGCCCAACGCCCAACATGCTCAGCAACGGCGGGCTTCTTTTCGCGTCACCGACCGGCGCATACACTCAGCGGAGTCTCTGCCGGGTCTCGACTCCCATTTCACTCCCCGCTTCTACTCCGTACAGGTCCCATCAAGACCTAGGTTGGTGCAATGTTCAGTTAAAACACGCCGTCAACAAGCGCAGTCGTGCGGCGAAATGCTGCTTTTAGCTCAAGGACTCGCTCGCGGCAACGCTGCATTCTTGCGGCTATACCGAGACCATCGCAGCCTTCCCGTCTGAACTTTCTTGATTCTACGAAAAATTTCTCCATCCAGCTAGCCACGGACCGCCTCCTTCAGATGGTTACGCGCGACGTTAGATTTGGAACCTGGTACTCCCCGCTCCACATTTAGTCTCCGACTGAAATAAAGTTGGGTGACCGGCTCCGCTTTTGAACGCCGAGTAAAATATAAAGGCGGATGTCCTGCATGGTTTTCTGCTTTTCGCGCTTCGTATCCCGTTCACACTCGCGATGATTGGTATGTAGCACACGTACTTAGGTCAATGTGAATTCAGATCTGTCAGATTTTGGCTTGCTATTCGCAACTTTTACTCTTGAAGAAATTGTGAATCTTGTCAACCGTTTCGCCACTTTATCACGAGCGGAGAAGCGCAGCCGCCCTCTTACTCTAAAGGCTGCGTCGGCCTTGCCCTTACATACTCAATTAGAACTCGAGGTTCTCATCCGACAGTCAACAGGATCAAAACGCCTCCACAGTATCGCGTTTACTGACAGCCACGAACGGCCCCCTCAGCGACGAAGGGTACAAGTAGATTCTGACATTGGACCTGAGCGTGTTCATATCGGCACAATGAAGGATCTTGTAGAGGGTCCGTTTTTAAAATTGGTAGAGGCTGGTGTTGTAGAACAATGTATTTCCCGGTGCGTTCTATGTGCGTGAAGGGAAAAAAAAAATTGAGACATGTTAGCTTTATCGAGCGTACGAGCAACACGGCACTTAAGAAGGGAGTTTGTCTCGTGTGCGCACGCCGGTTGCTTCTACGGGAACTGGTTGTGTGTGTCCCAGATGACATCCCAAATCGCGATTGTCTGTTCCCCACTCATCCCCATCCACTTCATATTCTCCATCGTGGAATGCTGTTGCACAGTCCTGCTCTGAGGGGTCCACCGCCTCACTATCTTTGCTTGACCTGTCGTAAAGCACTTTTGAATGCCAAACAACCGCGCCTCTCGCTGGCGAACAACCTGTGGGTTGGAGACGTGCCATTTGAACTCTCAGTTCTCACTCTGCCCGAGCGCTTGTTGGTTTCCCTCCATTTCCCAGCAGCATACATTGTGAAACTTTTCCCGAAAACAGGTTGGGCGCAAACCTGGGATCAAGAGTCCATCAATAAAGGCTTACGGGGCAACATTTCAACTTACCGATTAAATACAGCGGATATTGCCGAAATGGTAGCTGGAAATCTCATGCCAAAGCCCGTACGGCTACTAGCAGCTGTCATTTCGGTCTCCTTCATCGGAGTCAAAAATATTCCCCTCATGATTTTGCCGGACACCTTCGATGTGCGAAGAAAACGTGTCTTAGCTGCACTAAATTGGTTGAAACGGTACAATCCCTTATATGCTGAGATTGAAATCTCAGACGAACGATTGGGAAGTCTTCCAGAGGGTGGTGTGCCAAATGTTTTGAGCATGAATGCACGTTACACTGAGGATGAATCAATTCTGGACAAGGAACACGCCGGATATGTCCCAGTGGATGTAGGTGATTTTGAAGTGGACCCTCCCGATGAGGCAGAAGAAAGGCCGCCGGTGCATGAGCCTGGTGGAGGTAAGGTTAATTGTCAGATTTTAGGAATAAACTGACGACTTCACAGATAGTGTTTTTGAGAGTCTGGGTACTCCACCTGGTATGTATAGATTTGTTCTAGCTTTTGTTATTGTTCCCTGTATCCTGGTCCAAGTCTGTTTCCACCATCACTTTCCTTGGTTACCATCTGTTCTGATTCTGATCAAAATCTGCTTCCATCATCATTTTTCTTGGTTCCCATGTATCCTGCTGCAAATTTGATCCCATCATCATTTTCCTTGGTTACCACATAGTGATTTGCTGATACTTATTTTTAGAACCTGTTGTAATCCCCTTGCAATCACATGGTTCAATTGATATTGGAGCAGATGATATGGCGGATGCGGATGTGTTTGCCTGTGCAGCACAGAATTTATTGCCACCAGCACACCGACATTATGGAGTCCGTCCAGGAGGTTCATTTGTCAATGAATATGCTCGGGACGAAAATGGAGTACGGAGTATCAGCAATGAAGCTCACCATGCCAACCATATCCTCGGGGCCTTCCCATTCTTATTTCCACATGCACTTGGAGGGATTGAGGTTGACCGTGAACAAGCAGTTACCTATGAACAGCATATACGATGGTTGCTCCAATATGATGATGGGAGGTTTCGCAAGGACATTTATCTTATTTTTCTTGCATTTTCAGTTTTATCTCACCGACAAGCCGCAAGATCTGCATGTCTCCAAATCAAGCGGAGTATATTTCAGAAAAATCAAGTTGCTTTTTCCAAGTTGACCGTTGATGATTTTATCAGAGCTAGTGAAGAGGAAAAGCGCAAGGAGATTATCTCAAACCCTGTCATCCGAAGCTTGCGACAACAAATCACAGCTGTCCGTGCCCGCATCATGGGCACAGACGAAAGCCGCATTGCAATTCGGGCACAAATTTGGGGCATGACCCTGCGCTTTAATCCTCCGACCATCTGGGCAACAATCAATTTGGCTGATACCCAAGATCCAATTGCTCAAGTCTTGGCAGGTGCTGAAATCAATCTTGACGCTTTTATTGCTACAAGTGGTCCTACTAACCCACAACGCTCAAAAACAATTGCGGCAGACCCATTTGCAGCCGCTGAATTTTTCCACCTTTCTATTAACATTATTTTGGAAGAAATGTTTGGAATCAAAGTCAATCCTAGGGGATCTCTTGATCGGACTTGTGGCATTATTGGCTATGTCAATGGTTACATTGGCACTGTGGAAGCTCAGGCACGTGGCACACTCCATCTTCACATTCTCTTTTGGCTTGCAGGAGCACCGACTGCAACTGAAATGAAGGATGCACTTATGTCTCCGGTCTTTCGAGCCAAGATGCAAGCTTGGATTGCTCACAATATTGTTGCCCATATACCAGGAACAACAGAAGAGTCATTATTGGCCCTTCCAGTTGAACCCAACATTGCATATTCGCGTCCTGAGGATCCACGTGGCCCTGATTACCAGCGCCGAGCATCGGCAGCAGAGGCACGCATTGCCCGGGCCGTACAAATGCACAAATGCAAACCTTGGACATGCTTAAAAATGCGCAATGGCCGAATGGTTTGTAAACGGCGTGCACCATGGCCAATAGCACCTGTTGCTTGGATCACACAAAATGGGGAGTGGGGCCCACAACGATTGCATGGCAACATCAACGCTTGGAATCCACCACTTTTACAAGTCACAAGGTGCAATCAAGATATGAAGTTGATTACAAATGGAGCGGAAACAACCGATATTACATTCTACATCACACTTTACATTGCAAAGCGCCAAATTCAGAGTGCAAATGCTTCTGCACTCCTAGCACAGGGGCTTGCACATCCATTAGGCCCTTCTACAATGCAGCAGGATCTTCTTGACCTAAATCGTCGACTGCTCGAACGCTGTACAAATACATTAAGCCGCCAACATGAATTTAGTGCTCCAGAGGTTATCAGTTACCTCATGGGTTGGGGTGATCGCTTTATTTCTCACACTTACGTGAAAATATATTGGGATCAAATGACCGCACATTTGCGAAGAACATTTCCTAATTTGACATGGGAAAAGTATGTGTTAAAACTTTCAAGAATTGTTGTGACTCAAAATGTGACAGGGCTACATCAGAAGTAGATTCAACAATGCGTGCTACAGCTGAAACTTTAGAATCAGTAAGCCAAGTGATGAATTTCAGCATCACAAAAATTGATGGATTTCAGGATTCGCGTGTGATTTTGATTCGGACAGCAGAGGGACATTTTGAAGTCAAGGATCAGCTCCAACAATATATTGATCGTGGTGATGCCCTTGAAGACATGTCACTGTATGACTATTTTGCTTGCACATATGATGGCAAGGCCCTTTCGACATCAGAACCTGGTGAAGACTCTGATGTTGAAGGGGGTGGTCACAGTGTCAAGAAACCATTAGCCGGTCGACCACGAAGTGTCCGTGTTCCATATCGCAGTGGAAATCATCAAGGTCGTTGCCGAGTGATACGTGGTGCCAATCAAGAAATCAATCTGCATTTCATTGGAAGATGGTTTCCGCGGTCAGATGACACATAAAGGGAATATTACTGCGCACAAATGTTGTTGTTACTCAAGCCATGGCGCATTCTTGCAGAATTACCAGGTCAACATCCAACTTTTGACCTTGCCTTTAAAGAGTTTGAAGCTAACGCTGCGCCACGCGATCTTCGTCTGTTAGAAAACATGCAATATTTCTATGAATGTTCTGATCGGGCTGCACGCCGACGTGCAGCTGAACACTTATCTTCTGGGCCTGAGCTGCCACCTGTGCAGCGAAACAATCCAGAGCCAGTTGCAAACATTGCAGAGCCAACCGACTCTGATATTTTACGTGCACGGTGTGAGCGACAGGCTGTCCGTGAACACCTCTACGGACAAGGTGCTGTGGATGTTGGACTTCACGGTGGTATTTTTTTGCAGCAATACAAAGCTGTTGAGCTGGAAGCACTCGCACCTCAAGCGACAGCTGAGGATACTGCACGCTTCCGCCAGTGGGGAGAACAAGTCACTGGATTTGTGCGTGCACAGGAGGAAGGGACACTACCCAGCGGCCCCTACTTCAATGCTAATGATCCCGGTCAAGTGCTTGATCTAGATTTAAACTCACACTCTACAGGTGATGTTGTTGACCTCACACCTGAGGTTCAATCTACACTTACCAGTGGCAATGAACCAATTTTGAATGCTGAGCAGCAACGTGCATTTAACATTGACATCAATCACCTTGATCAAACGCAACAAGGACAGGCCCCAAAGCAATTATTTATGATTGTGCAAGGAGAAGGGGGAACAGGCAAAACTGTTGTGCTGAATGCCTTGTCTCGTGCATTTCATCGACGCGGTGTTTCAAATCAACTTGCAAAGACTGCAACTACTGGTGTTGCTGCAACATTATTCGGTGGCCAAACCCTCCACAGCTGGGCAGGCATGTCCATTGCTGATACCAGAAGCAATGGTACCAGTTCACGTCCGCGCAGAGGCCACACAGCAGAAACGAGAACGCAACATCGGACCTGCTCGCTACCTTGTTGTGGATGAGTACTCAATGCTCACAAAAAAGTTATTGGAACGACTTTCCAATGTGCTTACAACAACTAAAAGTGACATGGGCCTTTGCAGTCCCGACGAGGCATTTGGCGGTATCAATTTGATTTTTTTTGGTGATTTGCATCAGTTTCCCCCAATAGGGAACATCAAACAAGCTTTATTTTATGATGGTCCAGATGCTGGGCAACACTCACCCATTGGATTGCGTTTGTACCAGCGGTTCACAACAGTTGTCACCCTGACAGAACAGCGTCGCATTACAGACATTGGTTGGATGTCAATGTTGCGAAGGTTACGAACTGGAGATTGTCAAGAAACCGACATCAAGATGTTAGAGTCTCTTCTGGTATCGAAATCTAGAGCTGGCAGTATTGACGGGACCAAAGCCCCGTGGGACAATGCACTTTTGGTCACACCGCGGCACGGGGCACGTATTTTGTGGAACTCACAGGCTTTGAAGAAGCATCAGGCGCTAACTGGTCACCGTGTCTACCGTTGCGTGGCGGAGGACCGTCTATCACGTACACAAGCGGAATTGACCAACTGGCAGAAATTCATTGCTGCCAAAGTGAAAAGCAAGACTGTACAGAAGCTCCCTGATGAAGTACAAATTGCAATTGGAATCAGAGCAATGGTTTTGTTGAATGTTTCTACTGAAGCAGAACTTGCCAATGGGACCAGAGGGGTTGTCACAGGCATTGTTTTGGATGAACGTGAACCTACACCTCTTTCCATGGACACATTCACTGGAGAAACACTATTACAATATCCTCCAGCTGTGGTTTTGTTCCAACCAGACCACAGCACATTTCCGCCGTTTCAAGGACTACCTTCAGGCATAATTCCTATTGTGCCTGCCACCCTCAAGTTCACTATTCAAGATATTGATGGTCGTAATGTCACAATTGCACGCAAACAAATCCCTGTGACACCTGGTTATGCTTTTACAGACTACAAGTCACAAGGTCAAACCATTGAATATGTTTTGATTGACTTAGATTCTCCACCAAGTGGTACACTCACTCCCTTCAATGCGTATGTTGCATTGTCACGGAGCCATGGACGTGAGAATATTCGCATTTTGCGAGGGTTTGATCATAAACTCTTCACTGTTCATCCTTCTGAATTTCTGAGGAAGGAGGATGAACGGTTGAGTTTATACACTCTGAGGACGAAGCATGAGCATCCAAGCACTTTCCCACAGTCCTAATTATGTTTTGATTTTAATCAAAGGGGTGTGCAAATGCATGTGTTTGTATAAAGGCCTTTCATCCATTCACTGCGGCGATTCAAAAAGATAAGAGGTGATTTTTTGGAGTTTTTTGGTGGCCAAAAGAGTAGCTGAAAAGCAATAATTTTTTGTGCCAAAAAATTCTGGGACTTTTCTGGGTACTTTTGGCGGACAAAAAATCTGAATAAAAATTACAAATGATCTCCGGCCAAAAATCCATCAATTTTTTGGATCACATATATGTGGAATATGGTCAATGCTCAAGGTAGTGGATTTTTTGTGAACTAAAATTGTGCATCTTAGGCCTGTGTAAGTGAAACAAAAATAGACCAAAAAAGGTCGGATTTTTTTGGTGGGGAAAAAGGCGCGGAAAAAATGCGGAATTTTCGATGAGAAAAAAACCTGCGCTTTCACAGCAGCCGCTCGTCGGCCGACGGTCGGCGGATGGTCGGCCGATGGTCGGCGGACAGGCGGCGGACAGGCGGCGGATGGGCGTTTCTTCAAGGCAGTCATGCAGCCGACGGTCCGCCGCCCATCGGCCGACCATCCGCCGACCGTCGGCCGACGAGCGGCTGCTGTGAAAGCGCAGGTTTTTTTCTCATCGAAAATTCCGCATTTTTCCGCGCCTTTTTCCCCACCAAAAAAATCCGACCTTTTTGGTCTATTTTTGTTTCACTTACACAGGCCTAAGATGCACAATTTTAGTTCACAAAAAATCCACTACCTTTAGCACTGATTATATTCCACATATATGCGATCCAAAAAATTGATGGTTTTTTGGCCGGAGATCATTTGCAATTTTTAGTCAGATTTTTTATCCCGCCAAAAATTCTCAGAAAAGTCCCAAAATTTTTAGGCACAAAAAATTATTGCTTTTCAGTTACCCTTTTAGCCACCAAAAAACTCCAAAAAATCACCTCTTATCTTTTTGAATCGCCGCAGTAGAGCTGAGTGAGATTTGGATTTTCTTGTACAAACATGAATGGGTACTGAATTGTTTTGGAGCCATTCCATGTTTTCTGAAACCAAATTTCAGAACTTCTAGCTCTAGTGATTGGTGTTTGCTTCTTACTTAGGTTTAAATTATCATGGATAAATTTGAATTTACGTCAGGGAGAGAGGAATGCGGCGGATAAAGCCATTCAGGGCTGCATTGCGCCGGGATGTAATGTTTAGAGCCAAGCTTTTAGGGCTCGGCGGTCTTAATGAGGCCTGAGCCCTCATGATCGCCGTACGCGGCCAGCGTCAGGACCAGGTTCACAACGGGGCCTTAGGAGATTACCTGGAACTTATTTTGCAAGACACAACGGCGAATGAGCCGAGAGCAGTACGGGGCCACTGAGAGATGGCTGACGCTGCTTGGATATATCTTTTGGCACCACCTAAGGAAAAAAATTCAAGAAAGGAGGAACGACGTGGATTTGAACGATACGAGCATGATCGGCAGGCGTGTTTACCGTTACACTAAGTTATCAATAAATGTTCCAACGCTGACCGTGACTGGTTGTATCCCATTGACTACGTCATAGTGACGTCAATAATATCCCGACCACCTCTCTCAACTCCATTCCAGCGGGTGGGGCGTGGAGCCAAGTTAGATGGCCGACGTTGCATTTAATTGCTGCGTTGGATGCGTTCACAGCGCAGTCACCAACAACACAAAGTGCTATGGAGCCCTTCGCTGATTCGACAAACCTTTCTCAAGGCCTTCGGGATGCGAAGGCGGCGCAGGTATTTTTTTTTGTTTTTGCGCCGCTTCTTGCTACGCACTATTTGATTTTTTTTCAGGTCTATTTGCACCAAGGCTACACCATTTACTACACCGAGTGTGCGGCAACGGCGAACACGGTCTTAAGATCGATTACAGAGGGATCGATTTTGGGCTTCGATGTTGAGTTTGACACCCAGGTGCAGCCTCCATTCTCGCCGGCGGAAGTCGCGGTGTTGAAAGCGACAAATATGTTGTCACCTTTCCTCCTTCGCGGGGCGCAGTTGGCGCTCTTCCTCCTTCAGAGGCAGTCCCCAAACGCTTTCGAAATTGTCTGGGATCATGTGCGGATCTGCACAGTGCAGATCTCAATGGGGAAAGAAGTTTGGGTTTTAGGCTTGACGAAAATGAGAAGTCCGCATTTTTTTTCTTTGCTATGCGCACTAAAGCTTCTTTCCAGATTTGCCTTCTGAGGTGAAACGCATCCTGGAATCCCCCAATATCGTCAAAGTTGCCTGCGCGACGCTCTCGCAAGTCAAGTACCTGTGGGAAGACCTCAACATTGATGTGCAGAATATCATCGACGTGGGGTTGATGACTCGCTTATGCTTCCCGCACTATCTTCCGATCCAAGGTTTCGGACCGTTGTCATTGCAGGAAAGCTCCCGCATGATTCTTGGGCGAGAAACCGAAAAGGGTGATCTTTGCTCCGATTGGCAACGTGCACAACCAACCAAGAAGCAAATTCAGTGTACGTTCGAAAATTCGGATCACATTTTTGGCCTCAACTACGTTGCTACAGGTGCTGGGATGGAAGCCGCCCTGCCTGTTCAAATATTCGAGATTGCTGATGAGAAGTTGCACGCGACGCGATCCCGATATGGTTGTCTCTGTCCCACCTGGTGGTACACGCTTCACGGTACTTTTGGGAGTATAGCTCACGGGAAATCGGACGATACGAGGGTTGCGCTATGGAACCTCTCGACTTGCCACTGGTTCTCGAAAGGAAAGTTCCAGGGTTACACGTAAATACGGCAAACGTTGAATCTAAATTGGAGAATCTGATGCATCATGTGACCGTGTTTTTAACACAAAAAATATGCTGCGTTCATGCATTCATGTCCTTCAAAACCCGACACGCTCCTGGGCAGCTCAGATGGGTAAAGCTGAGGTGGCGGAGGAAGACCAGACACTGACGAACTTGGACCGCGGGGGGATGCGTTGGATGCAGCGATCCCCAAATATCCAGGATGGCCGGAATCCGGGACGAGGCAGGACACCGAGAACCCAGGACCATTCTTGCCGCATTCTCGGGTCGTCCTGGGTGGTCCTGGCGCGGGAATAATTGGCGGTGGGTCGAATCCGGGATGAACCTGGATTTCAGCTCGGTCGTAGCTTCGGCGTAAACTATCCTGTATTCACATGCTAATACATACATCCGCTTGTAAAATCCTGCGCTCGCCACACAGCCCATTCACCGGCACCCGTACCCTGACCGTCTGCTAACTGTGCACGGGTTCACGCTCGCCGCCGCCGTCGGACACACAAGTATCCTGCAAACACATCAGCACTTTGCGCTCGGAGCAAAAGAAGAAGCACTTACAAGCGAGCCTAGGTACCTCGCAGAGATGGAACAGTTTTATTCACAGAACAGCTGTACTGATGCAAAGGTAAGTCGAAGGAAGAATGGCGAACTGGTGCGCACCGGAAAACCTGCAGACAGCGACGACAAAGCCGCCAAGCAATACGCTGACCTGACAAGTCAGAAACGCGACTGGAGGACAGCAAACGACATACCGGGTACAGTCTACTCTGGAAGATCGACAGCTGGAGCTTAGTGCATCCACAGAGAGATAGATACAAGAGCAGACTTACTTGCAGTGAGCGCGCTGGCCGAAGAAAGGAAGCCCATTCCTCCCTGCTCCAAACGTCGACAAGACCTTCAGTCTGCGGCCCACCTCGAAGAGCAAAACTCTTCTTCGCGGCCGCCAGGGTTTGTTTTGATCCATTCGGCGCCGCAAGTAACACTCGAAGCAAGTGAGTGACGAAGAATGCGGCATTGGAGCTTGTACACCTTGGATACCGAATTGCCTTTACCTTTCTTAGCACGCGTTTCGGTCGCGGGTTTGCGAGATGACGCTCCCGTCCGACCTCACGGCTTGCTTTCTTCATGAGTGTCTTCCACGCATCCACATCTTCATCGCGCGTTTGGATTAGACGTGAGTCTCGGTTTTGCGTGTTGTCCGGACGCGTAGTAGTAGTAATAGGCTCGTCAGGCGCAGGCGCGGGGATGGGTGTCTGAGTAATGGTTCGAGGCGGCGCATTCCTCGTCTGGGTCACCGAGAGACGTGGCACGTTCGTTGTCGACAGTGGAGGGATCTTCTTGGTCAGAATACAGGTTGTGGTTGCTAGAGACCATATGCAGATCATCTTGGTCGCGCTCCTGGAGCATATGGTCAGTTGTAGAAGCGCGGCAGCGTTGCCACGCACAGAGTAGTCGTCGCCATCCTCCTCCTCCTCCTCTTCCTCCTCCGGTTCCGCCTCCGCCTCACATAGTGCCTCCATAAGCGTTTGGTACCTTGCCCGCTCCGGCGTAAGCGGCTTTCATAGGGCTCTATCACGTTGAGGATGGTCTCGGTAGGTCTTCGCTGTCATAAGTTTGCTCGGCTTGCCGTACTTGTAGCCGTAGGTGTAAAGCCGATGGTCTTGTTGAGCTCGAGAAGGCGCCGCGGCGCTACTTATGAGAAGACAGCGTCTCGACGATGGTGGTGGTGCTGGTGGTGGGAGAGCAAGGAACGCGATCACGCGATGCCGGAACACACGCGTGGAGTTAGCACATTTTTCGCGTACGATTCATCGCATCCTGGATTCGAGATAGCTCACTTATAGCACAGGATCGGGCAAGAATTTACGCTGCCTCAGGATCTCGCCACCGCGGCCTCAGCTGGACGCGGCTGGACCAGAGCGAGTTTTCACCGGGCGGTGGAGTATAAGACTGTAATACGCCAGTATGCTGTGCGCTAACATTTTTTTCAATTAAACCAGGCCGCTGTCTCTTCCTTCGCCGGTCCCAGGTATCGTGTCAAGTGTAGCGCTCTGGGCATCATTTGCTGCGTAAGTGTTAGCTCTTCCCTTTGTTTGTACAAAGGCACTCACGGCGATATGAATGCCACTCGAATCTGACTTTCTTGTGGCATAAATCTTCTTCAATGTTACGTGGCACCGTATCAGCGCTGCAGGCTCGAGCACAACATGAGATTCATTTTGCAGCTCGGCAGTTTGCCACGGCAAAGATAGAGCATCCTGATGCAAAAGCATTAAGTAATATCGTCCTGCGGCGCCTTGAGCGCATACCTCCAGCGTGAACTTTGGAACGTAGATCTTCAGTCCTGCTACGATACCCGTTTCGGACACTCTAACGCAATTGCGCTGTTGGAGTCCGGGCATCTGTACACGCAGTTAGTTGATGCCGGCGAAAGAAGGTGCGTACAGATGCCTCCGCCTGCTGAGAGTATATCTCGAGCGCGGAAAGCCACGCAAGATGCCGAATGAAAATGTTCGCCATCCAACGAGCTGGTGGACAGGTTAAAGTAAGGCGCTGCCAAAGTGTTAAGTTTAAAAGGGTTCAGTTCAGGAAAGATTGCTTTAACTTTTCCCCCCGAAGGCAAAGTGTCAATTTGTGCAACAACAGCGGGGAAAATGAGCTCGATAGCGCTGTTTGTCCGTGGATCGTTAAAAGTGCGAAGCTGATAGTCGACTTCGGGGTTGAATGGAGGCACGAGAGTTGGTCGTACGTCAGGTGGAGAGCTTTTCAGCGTGGGCATTGAGGCAGTAGAGATGACACTGGCGAGGTTGGTCTTTAAGGAACAGCCTGACTGTCATATAAGGTACTGATGGTAGGCGCAACGCCTGATCTGGTCGGAGTGGGGCTGTGGGGCTGTGGGCTGTGGGCTCAGTGGGGCTATGGGGCTCAGTGGGGTTCGGTGATTGTTCAATTTGAACTTGAGTCGCCGGTTGGAAATAAAGAGTAGCTGGATAGGCAGCATCCAACTCGCTTCCATGGGTACACTTTACATAGGGTAAGTGAATCCTATGAGCTCCGCTCTCAAAGCTTCATTGCGACAAGAAATCTTGATTATTCAGTGGAGACTACCCTGTTGCAGCGAGTACGCTTATGTTTACATTCGGTACTTGAGCCATCATTCATAATATTAGCTCTTCGGGGATTTCGGTCAAATCAAGACGGTGGGCATGCCGTTTGCTGTCAAAGCGGCCTAACAAATGACAGGTCAATATTGTGCGGGAAAGAACTACCGGCGTCTCTCGTGGGTTTGCCTTCATAAGGTATCAGGCTATGGTCGAGGCCGAACGGGCGCTGGAAATCATGAACGACCGCTTGATCAAAGGTCGCCGAGTTAGGGTTGCACTAACTGCAAGCGACGGAGGGCAGTTGCGCCCTTCTACTTCGCGAAGCTGGGATGGAAGCAGTGCAGGACGCACATCCAAGGACACTGAACCTGTGTCGCGGGAGAGTAAAAACGCATTTATTGCGGCCTGGAGAAAACAAGTTGAACTCTAACGCTCAGTTCGGAGAGGAATGAGGAGGAAGAAGAAAGTGCCCTGGATATGGGATGTAAAGCTTGTAAAGTCAATTAATATATGTACTGGAGGGTGTAATTAATAATGAGGGTGAGGTTATTAGTCGAATGCTCTCGCTGTTTCAGCGACGTTGGGTCCAATATACCGACAGACGTGAGTTGCTTGAAGTACCAGATGCTAATGTAAAAGTCAGTTAGTGCTGGGCGTAGAAGACGGAGTAAGGCGTGCAGATTTCCACGTTCCGAAAGTCTTGATGTAATCTCGACATACACGAACCTCACACCGAATCCAAGCGCCAATCTCAATATCGTGACTCTCATATTTTCGCCATCCTTCGAAATCGTCCGTTGGCAAGATGAGGGGACCGTGAATAACGTCTGCGTGGATGCGAATGGGTATTCGACCTCCCAGCCCCTCCGTGAAAGGCAGAATCCGGTCGTCCACTTGTAAATTTGGAATCTCGACCAAAGTTAATCAGCGTGCGGGGTAAAAGTGGCCAGTACCACGTGATCTCGCGCCGCACAAGCGACAGTTAAATCGTATAGAAAGGACAATTTGCGTTGAAATAAAGCAGCGAGATCCGGATCCGAGGGTTGAACAAGCATGACGGTCTAAAGACGTATGAACGGACTTCAGGTAGTTCGAGGATCACACAACGTCTTCGTCCTCGACGCGTCCTCGCACATCTTCAACCACGCCCGCTATGGCGAGCTTGACGGGCCGTCTTGACTTTCGCAATACGAAGCTTCTTCGTTGGTACCGTCTACTAGGATCGAAAGGTCGAGAGAAGCGGATGGAAGTGGGAGGCAAGCGGTCAAATAGACGAATCATTGGATACGAGCCACATCGCTAATGACTTGGGACATATTTAAGCACTTTGAAGCGGAATGGAGCAAGGAATCACTTAGGTGTCAGGTTGACTGTCTAGTGGCAATGGGAGAGCTCCATGCGAAACTTGGGCGCAAGTGGTCTTGATCGCCGAACGCTTGGAGCCGGTGTTTCAAATTTGATGCGCTTGACAGGTTATGACGCGGACATTGGACAGGCCGTCCCAGAGCTTGGAACCTTGGACTGTGCTGGAGCGAGGGAGCAATTATCAGTCATGGTTGCTACTCGGAAGGTGGGACTTGATTACGCAAAGCAGTGCTGACATTTGTACTTGTTTGGCTCGATTACAGCTTCAAGGGCTCACGATTGCAGCACTCATCATTACGCATCGAATAAGTCTAAGTACCATTCACTAAGTTTTCACTCGGTGGGACCTAGCAAAGCAAGGTGACCCTACCAGCCTGCATTATCAGGCGAGCATGTCAATGGTAAATTTGGATAATCGGATGAGTTACGCGGCCCCCATCGGAGGTACGTGTTCAATTTTTTTGCGTCAAAAAACCCGCAGGTATCCATGGGTAACTTACCCGAGGGACTTTGTGTGGAGCTTTAGGTACGTACTGTAGCAAAATTTCAGGTGTAAAGCTTAGGCTTAAAAAATCGCCCCAAAGCAAAATTCACAATTGGTAATATATCCTGATTAGGCAATTTCCACAATTAAACCGATCTTGTAATGTTGATGTGTCATGGCTCAAAGTTTCGAAGAAAATGTGACCGGTGACATGTGATCTACAAATTGAATGAAATAATATAGTACACCTTTGCCACCCCTCAACGCACAATCACGAGAGCGAAGAAGGACAGCCCGCCTGCCCACAAAAGTCCGAATCACCGTTCTTCGCATTTTTACACCCCGCGCGTTGGCACCTGTCTGTGGGCTAATGGTCAGCGTGGCGTTAATGCAGTCAGTTACTTCACTCACGCCAAATACAAGCTAGAGAACCGATTGCTGCGGGGTCGCCGCACACCTCACAAACCCGATCTAGGTGGGTATGAGCGCTCTACTGTGCGGCTGTTACAGCACGGGGCAACACACCAACGAATCTTGTTGACATGATAGTATCTTGAATGTAGAGGCAAAATATTAGGAAGCGGCTGGGAGGACGTACACGCCCTTTTATGCCGTTTCGCCCCATTTGGGCGGTCGTGAATCTCTGGCTGTGAATATGTGTGTACTGCGGCTGAGCTGGGAACTTCCGCGGGCGGCACGGAAGCGCCGCCACGCCAGCAGATCGTTGATAGAATAGTTAATTCGTCGGGCAGGAGAAATAACCTAATTCGAAGTACATAATCCTCCCGTCAGTTCAGGATACCGTGACAAGGTATCCAGGATTTCCTAGACCGGGTGAGTGAAGACAAAGGAAGAGAAAGAAATCAGGACAAATACGCCGTTGAGCAACGAGAAGAGCTACAAAGCCAGGGCTATCCGCTGGCGCGCGTCTTCAATTATTCATTCATTCAAAGTGCCTCGGCAGTTCCTATCCTAGCCTAGCTCAGAACCAAAATTGCAATTATTGAAGGTGTTGGAGGCGCCGCTGCCAGCGACGATGTTGAACAGCTGGCCGCCACCACTGACGTCCGATCCTTCGATATTTCCGTACGCTGAGGCGGTAATTTTGAGCCTATTCCCGGGATTTTGCAAGACGGTGGCGAGAGGTTTGGAGAACGCTTGCTCCAGCTGCAGAATCGGATGCCCGAGGGAGTATGCCAAGTCCAAGCTCGCGGGATCGAACCCTCGAAGGCGGGAATACTCGGCGAGGACCTCGAATGCTGGTTGGTACCATCGCTGCCTCACCAGCGGCTCGACGAGGACCATCTTCCACGGGCACAGACTCTCGTCTGCGCGGACTTGTCCTTGAGGGTCGTAGGACCAGTACATGCACTCGTCACATCGCGGCAGGTCCATGAAAACGTCCTCTGCATTGCGGATGAACAGGTAGAGTGCGCGGGATTTGGATAGAGGGGCGACAAGAGTGAATTGCAGCTGAACCCTGACGCGATCCACGACACCTAGAATAGTTTGAATGAGTAAGTCCCCTTCGCTAGCAGGTTTCACACTGTAATGGTAATCTGGGCGGTGCTCGACGACAGCTTCGACCGCCTGCTTGATGTAGTTTGCCTGGCTGCAAAAGAACTCCGAAGAGGTTCTCCAACCACCTGGGATCTTGCGATCGAGTTGAATACTTGCTGTTTTCCGGTCCCCAGCCCGCAACCGGAATCTGCGTTGGTATCAATTCTTAGTTGGTAAAGGCAACGGCAGGGATTAATACCGATTCCATGGCCCATTACGCCCCTGCAGCTGCCAGTGGGTCTCATCCCCATCCATCTCATAAACGCAGGGAATTTGTGCTCCCGCGTCGAGCGAGGCCACGAGTATATGGCCGGCGTCACGATCCAAGGTCCCATGATCCTCCCTGTGAAGCTCAATCCAAAGAAGGGGCAGCGGCGCACCAAGGTCCCGCATAGCTCTACAATAGTTCCGCAGAGTGAATCCCACATCTGCCTCGTGTGACAGATACCCCATCGCGAGAGTAAGCGACTCGAACGTCAACGTGTCCGAAGCGTTACTCCCCTGGAGCCCGTCGCTGGTGTCAATCGACCGCACATCCAGTCGCGGCCGTGGAAGCAGGTTTTGTATTTGGGCGATATCCTCATAGACCGGCCAAAGTCCGAGCTCACGATGCTGGGGAAGAGAAAACGGATCAACACAAAGACGCCCAGTGGTGAGGCTGAAGAACTGTGTTTCACTCCACTGCATAAGGTCTCTGAAACTCCCGAACCAAAGAGCGGTTGGATATTCGTGGAAGAGTATCTGGGTCCAGTTCTAGCGCCGGTGAAATTCTGTAGCAGTCACGTACCTGGAGGTCTATGAACTAGAACAACATCAGAAATTGCTTCGCAGACGATAGAAGAGAGCCGCACGACACAGGCGCTAAGGTGCACGCCGACAACAAGGTCCCGCTCGAAGCGCTCCGTGATAAGCGCAACAGGTACAAGCTCTAGAACACGTTCAACATGATCGCACCACCCCGAATCCACTTAACACACCGCCGTGGAATATTGTGTAGCGTGTTCCGCCGAAGGACGATGTTCCCCAGAGCTGGAGCAAACTTGGGTGCCTCATCTGTGATTCAGAATCTATCACAGTGGTTATTAACGACCTTACCTCACCGTTGTGCTGTACAGCGCCAGCTCTTGAATCCATTGCTGTGGGTCTCAGTGAGCGGATTGCCCGGCGTTTCGCATCTATTCATAGTGGAAACTCACGCGCTCCGTCTCTTCCGCCGACTCACCGCTATACGAGATCGCTGTCAAGGACTGCGATCCAACGCGGACGGAGTGAACGCCTCTTTTTACGGCGCCGCGCGCGACGTAGAAGCTGTCTGCCATCCGGTGCGTCTCCAAAAGGAACAGGTCGCCATATCGTAGTGTGTTGAAGTCTGGCAGTGTCCTCAGTCTGGGGTAGAGGACTACGGAGCCACGGACCGTCCTGAACACTCTCCCATTGAACGCGGCGTGAATTGCGGGCTGGCTGGCTCTTCAGCTGGGGTTGTTCTTGAGCGCGCACGACCGCGTTAGAGCTGCATTCATCGCTGTGAGCAGGGGGCATGCGGTGGGGGAGAGAAGCAGGCTGTGAGGGTCTTCCTGGACAGCCCTGGACGCTTTTATCGAGATGATGCGGTACCGGTGGAGTACATCTCACCGATGATCCTTTACCCTTCCGCCATGTCCGCATTCTGACGATACTCTCCGACGATGGCGATGGGGGTACGAAGCAAGCCTGGTTGATCCACTATGGCCGAACTTCCCGGATCATCCACATGTACGTACGACATGCTATGCGGATTCGTAGTAGATAAGATCAGAGAGTCATTTAAAAGTCTTTAGAACTGGTATATAATGGTACAAAAAGGGAGTTATTTTGTCGACTCAGAAAGTCAAGGTATAATTGAACATTTTTCTCAGAAGTTTGATTTGTTTTTACTGAGATCAAGAAAAAGCTCCATTCTTTCTGGGGCGGGGAAAACCTAAAGTGGAATGACACAACATGCTGAGGGCACCACACTAATGAGCAATTTCTGGATTATTAATATTATACTGAAGTAATTAGACCTTAAGTCTTGTTACGTGTTACGGACCCCCACGGACACACTACGGATGGACTTATGGGCTCTGTGTTACATGTTACCAGGGTTGCCGGACACATAACAAAATGGGCCAAAAAAGGGAAATTTGGATCCATCAAATTTCTTTTTTTCCCTAGGCAGAAAAGTAGTCAAATAAATTGGCT
Source organism: Mycena kentingensis (nom. inval.) (assembly GCA_014461125.1). Lineage (NCBI taxonomy): Eukaryota > Fungi > Basidiomycota > Agaricomycetes > Agaricales > Mycenaceae > Mycena > Mycena kentingensis (nom. inval.). The sequence continues at coordinate 276,629 of JACAZG010000012.1, forward strand.
ATCTCAATGTCGGGGCCATGCATGGAGTTTGGTGTAGACTTTTGGTGAAGAGGCTGTCATGTGCAGAGGAGAATTCTGTCAAATGAAATGATCCTCTGCACGGACAGTCCATTCCAGCATCCTAGCATCGCCTTTGTTGCAACGGAGTCGGAGGACTTCGGACTTGTTTGGATGTGTTACAGGTTACAGACCCCTCTGGACTTGTGAAATTTTGGACTTATATGTGTTACGATTACACCCTCCGGACTTAGTAAGGTCTAATCACTACAGTACGCTGTCAATGTGATTGGATGTAATCGGTCGAATCCTCCATCTCACGAGAGTGTTGCGCCACAGTCCGCCTCCCCGCAATAGTTGCTATATTGCACCCGCACGTACTTGCACCCAGGATTGGAGCATTTATCTGTTGGAGAGTTAGAGATCGGTCAAGGCCGGCCGGCTTGCGCCACTCACGATATGAGCATCCCTCTGAGCCTGTTGTGGCTGGATTACCGCATGTCGCACAAACTCGGTCTACAGACCCAGTTGCAAGTCAGCTCGTCTGCGGTGCTGAGAATTCGAGCAGGAGGAAAACGTACCGACGTCGAGGCCTGTCCATGGATCTACTGAAGGCGGCATTAGATGTGTAAATGGGGATCGAGACTCCCTTAATAGCGCTTTATACACAGAGAGTCGATGCCAAGCACTGCAGGCAATTCAGCGCATATTGCTATGGCCCTGAGGTTAACAAAGGGCGGCGGCGCATTACCAACTCATCGCCTGGTTACGTATAGTTGCCGAGGAAGAATCCCGGCATGTAATCAGACAGACCTTTGGCGGGTTCTTCCTCGGCGCCGCCGCCACAGAATTTGGACTCTATTTGAAGCCCAAATCCGAAGCCGAGCTTTCGGCGGCACTAGCATCTGTCCGGTTTGCCCGCGCCGTTTTGTTCAACGTGGATAATAGATATTGGGAAAAAAATGGGCGTCCGAGCGTTAAGCTTCCAGCGCAAAGAATACCTCCTCCGCGCAGCCGTCGTGGCCCTTCCCAACACTCTGCACAATTGCCCTCGTCTCGGCGAGCACCTCGCGAATCTGCGCGATGCCGGGGAGCTCATTCGGGCGTAGCGCCCACACATCGAGCTTCATCCTCTTCAGGTCTCCTGGCAGGTCTCCTCGGGCTCTACTGCGCAGTAGCGTGAGCAGAGCGCCGACGGGGTACGTTTTCCCCGCCGGAGACTGCACGCGCAATGTCTGCAGATGGGGGAGTACTACGTGATTCCCCTGCCATTCATCGGCGAGGAGGCCGAGGACGGCCTTGACCGCGCTCGGATGGCGATACGCGTCGAGCGCAAAGTCCACGTGTAGCGTCGTTACGCTTGGGAGGCCGACGAGAAGGACTTCGAATGACGCGGCGTCCCAGACCATCCGCAGGTCGAGCGTCTCGATAGAAGATGCGGCTTCCCAGCTCTCGAGGAGCGCGAGGATGGCGCTGGCGTCGGTCTCGGGCGCGAGGGAGAACGCGAGGGAGTGGAGGCTTGGGAGGACGAAGAGATGGAGGAGCTCCGGAGCGAGTACCGTTATGGATTCGACGGAACCGAGGCGGATGGGATCGGCGCGGATGGATTCGGGTACTTCGGTGTTGTCGAGGGAGACCACATACGCGGATAGATTGACAAGGGCGCTACAGTCGCGCAGGATGTGCAGGTCCTCAACGCCGCAGACGAGGGTGAGGCTGTGTAGCTGGCTATACGGCGCCAAGACTTTGAGGCCCGATATCTCAGACGCGGAGATGTCGAGGTCTGTGAGGAGAGGCGCGTTGAGGAAACTGAGCGTCATCGCTTGCGGGGCATTCCATGGCTGGTATCGCGGGCGGATCGATAGCTTGCGTAGTAGAGGGAACATATGGGCATCCACCGTCAGGGCCGAATAGGCCGCTGCAGGGAGACTGAGCTTGACGTCTTTCCAGCGCTGCTGAAACCGTAGCGCATCGTCAAGCAGGTCGCGCCCCAGTTCGTCCGTCTGCGCGGCGATGTCGTAGGTGAGCGGGAGAGCCCCTGCGCGCTGCGACCACAGCACCAGGACATCCCTGCAATGGTCCGCGCGTAATCCGGACACCACGATGTAGCACCAGAGTGCCGGCGTCTCGAGCGCGACCAGCCGCCAGCGTCGAGAGATTTGGGCAATGAGGAGCGGGGCGATGGTTGAATGCGGTTGAGGGTGCGTTGTGATGCATGCGAGGAAGATTGTGGAGAGGATTTCAGGCGGGAGCGCGTCGAACGGGCGATTTTTAAGCATCGAGCATGGGTGTCAAGAGCAAGCCGTGATTTTTCAGCACCGGATCCGAATCACACACCGCCAGGGCAATAAAGCGACAATTTTAATGTCTTCAGAAAGCACTTAGACTTATTACAGCCCCCCCGAGAAATCCGGTTTTTGGGGTGCGATATCTGAGATAAAATCACCAGCAATTTATCTGGAAAACGAGTTAACAAACACATCTAAAATGAGTCAAAAAAATAATAAAAAAAAACCATACTGGTATTCGCAATTGATTTTATGGGGGTCGGCCGGGAGCAAAATGTTACTTTTAGCAGCTCGTTCCTTGTACGTCGCTATGTGCTATGCAAAGCTTTGCTCTCCCAAAAAATGCAGCGAATTCCGTCGAGATGAACTCGAGTAAGCTCGGACATGGAGAGTTCGGGCTAGGATTTGTGCCTTCGATTCAGAGGTTCAAACGACCGAGTTTAAAGAAGCAATCTGTGAGCGACTGGGAGTGTTTGCTGCCACGCAGCGAGTTTCGACCGGCGAGATCAAGACCCACGTGCACGAGCTGTCACGCCCTCCTTGTTCCCGCCCACCATGAAAGCGTCCGTGGCTCGCGACCGACTCGTCCATATCGACCGCGAATTGGAGCAACTCCATGCCCGCATCCGTAGCCTTGACGAAGAGCGCGACGACCTGGTCCACTGTGCAAACATACCAGGGACCCGAGCTGACATTTATACTGAGCTCTTTACAGTGTACAATGGTTTTCGAAAATATTGCACCTAGTTCAAGCAGCCTTCGATGGGTAATAATTTCAACGTGCAGCAGAAACCCAGAACGACCGTGTGTTGATTCGGACGATAAAGAACGAGATTCCACGTTACATGAACAACCATAACTAAATTGAGTCTGCCTGTAGAAGATGCCGACTTTTCTAGATCGTGTTTGTCATGAGATTCTGTGCCAGCGGTAATAGTATGGAAGAGTTTTTGGAACGATGCAGATCGACTGCTGAGCGGCTCGGCGGCCATTCGTGAGCGCTCGGCCAAGGAACATCTGCGTGACAACTGCCTGAACTTGCGGACTCTCCGCCCGGATATAGGACAAATGTATACACTTCCCTATGACAATTTGTACTTATTTCCGTACCGAAATTTCAATGGTATAATTTGTGTGAATGTAAGGTCGACGACTCCCTTGGAGTCCGCAGTCCGTAATCAGCTTGGCAATGGGTTTTTCACGGCGCACAGCAGGCGGCGCGCCACCATCACAACTAACCATCTATTGCATTAGACGCGGCTGTATTTAACCACCAAAGCCCAGGACACCAAGAACCAAACAATGCACAATACCGACCTGACCGGTGAGCTCGAGCTGAAGCTCTGCACTTGCTGCTCTAATTGACACTTTCATCCAGCCCAAACTGTCCTCGTCAACACGATGAGCGACAGTGACTCTGGCTATTACTCTGGCTCGTCCAGCGGAAGCTCGCTCGCCGGCGCGAACTACCACTGCGGTGGCTGCGGTCTCGATACGGACTCGACTACCTGCCCTACGCGGGGCTGCCCTCGCTACGGCCGGGCGACCGACCCCCGCTAGACTATATTTTCCATGAGTTGATGTCAATGATTAATATTAATCTGTGAAGCACCTCAACAATTTCTCGAATGCGCCGAGAGCTGTCCTTGATCTCTACGGCATCAGAGACTGCACTCGCGGTGCTCGACTGGCTTACGCGTACGGTTGAGTCTCCAGTGCTCTCTGAACTGAGCTTCCTTTGTTTGCCCAAAGAAGAGAGCGAGTGATTGATCCTGTGGTGGGTAGGTGTTTGTACCCCCTAGCATGGAAGGGCTGCAGCTCCCAAAGTCTCTGGATAATATATTCCGGGAGGGTAGGTCAACTTCAACAGAAATAGGACACTAGCATCTACATGCACCCTCAAACATTGATTCGTGATAGATGGAGTTAAGATCCGAGATAATAGGACCCCTGATAATAGGTGGAGGACCCGTGTCCGGATCCGGAGAAAAAATGGCCTCTGGAGCCCGGACACCCAGAGGCAAGTGTCCGGAGAAGAATGCGCGCCGCAGGCGAAGCCGGACGCAAATCCGGATATAGAGTGAGCCCCCATATCCGGATTTGAACCTCTAGCGCCGGTGATGTGGTGTTGGACGCCGGCTAGAGCCCAACTATTTGCTCATTTTGCTGAAGATTCGGATAAAATTACTATCATATCAATGGCATCTCGGCGCAGGATAGTACATTCATGAGTCTAATATGCGTAATATGCGTCTTGCGCAACGAATGCTACAAATTTATCTCTTGATAGGTGCATTGGCAGCCACAGAAGCTGAAAACGCACTGAAAGCTCGACTTTTGACCGCCTGGAGCGAACATCTAAATAAAGCTGGAGGGCCGACCAGCGGCACTGCCCGCTACCTGGAGCATTGGTAGCAAATGATGTCTGTCGTTAGCTGAGGGCACTCAGGTTGCCGTTGCCACTGAGTCCGGTGACTGACGGAATTTTGGTCGGGCGGACCCATGATGGTCCCTAATTCTCAGTCAATAGAGCTTATTAGAAGCTGTGAAATACGAAGTTTTGATAACATAGGATGCTCCAAATCTATTGAGTAGCCATTCACTTTTTTCACAGAAAAACTGTAAACAAATATAACAGGATCTAATAAGCTCTAATAACGGCAGAAATCTGGGTGAACTTATGGGCACAAAAAAGGCAGCCCTTAGATGTGCCATTATTTCCGTTGTTTAGATGTTTTAAAATACTCTGATTTATTTGTGTGCATAACACAATAGACGGTTTGCGCGGAGCCACCGGAAGCCACCAGGTGGCATTTGTGCGTTGCGCCGCGGTGGCTCCGGTGGCTCGGTTTCTAAAAAGTCCCATTGTGCTGATGGGAGTGAACCACTCGAGTTAGGCTTAGTCGTGCTGCATAGTGTCTAAGATTAGTGCACAATCCTAATTCTTTGTCCCTGTGCAATTCTTAACAGCCACCAGAATATATATTGGCTGGATACTCTCTGCAGCCCGATGATAAACCTGAAATTACATTTATAACTTCCCAGGGCGGCGGGGCACGTATATTGAAGGCTATGCTAATGGCCACCGGGAGCCACCACTCGGATGTAAGCCACCCGGCGGCGCAACGCCAAAACGCCACCTGGTGGCTTTTGTTGGCTCCGCGCAAACTGTCTAATGTGGATGGTCACGTTGTTGACAAGATAAACTCGCGCTCCAACAGACATAGAGCTCCTTTGGTGTCTTGAGAAGTGACCTTACAGCTTACTTTTTTTTTTTAAATAAATAGATTTACTTGCACTTTTTTGAATCCTTTGTTTGTATATACATGAGCTGATTGGTTGCAGCGTCTCTCTTGCCACAAAGGTGATCCCATTTCTCAACTCTCCTGCCATCTCAAAGAGCAAGCTAAGTGTTTTGCAACTACTAGCCCCATGTCCCATGCAGCATCATGCTGAGGGAAGCATGGTTTGTCAAACTGAATTGAGATGTCAGCACAATTGACAAGTTGGAGTCTCTCTGCAAATTGCGGAAAATCACACCCCCCCTAAGACCCGTTACCACCTAAAGGTAGCGGGAATTTTCGGATGATTTTTCAAGATTTTAACCCATATCCCGGATCCGGAGAAGAATCGGGTCCAAAATGGACCTGTGTTCGGTTTCCGGAGAAGAACTAGTGGAGACCCATCCCGAGAAAAATGACCCAAATTGCGATTTTGCGGACACGGGTTCCTCACTATTATCAGGGGTCCTGAGATAATTCCCACTCCAGTAAGGGACAGCTTCAACTTGTTCCGCCACATCAAAGCATATAGGCATATCAAAACCCACACCACCGGACACGTTCCCCCATTCTTGATACAGGGAGATGCTCTGCAATAACATTTGAGACTAACCCTTCAGCAATGTTGCACACCGTCGGGGTTCATGACCACATAGTAGCCAAATACTTTCAATGCCCTTACCAACTGCAGAGGAAGGAGTGGTATAAGTAGTTTTGAGGTTGAAACACATAACATAAAAAGTTGTGTTGAGTAATTCCAATGTGTTTATTTTCATGGCCTATGTATCACCGGGTTGAGAACGGTTGCTGAATGCAGTAAGGGCAAAGTAGTGTGTACTTGGCATTGGTTCTTACAGGTGATGTTGAATTGTTGCTTTTGCTGAGCCACAACTGAGCTCGATTCTTAGTAATTGCTTACATTCTTTGCGACTTTGCGACTTGGTCGAGTTGAAACTTTCTCAGGCTTTCTCTCGCTAGCCGCAGTTCAGGTATACTTATTAATGGTTGACCCACTCTTGACTGACGGTGCCCGAAACTCACCTTGTCGAGTGTGTGTCACACGGTAAAGAGGGAAATTTCGGCGGAGCTGAAAATGAAGCCTATATGAGATCTTTCAGCATCTTCTGAAGTTGAGAGCATCCGCGAGTTGAGAAAACCGAAGGTTCGGTGCACCGAACGTTCGGTTTTGATGGCGGTGACCTCGGCACGTCACGGTACTGCATCCTCCACCACCTCCACTTCCTCCTCGCCTCCTCTTCATGCCTGTTACCAACTCTCCCCATTTCGCGCGCGCGCCGGCATCCAGCCACCACGGTACTCACACACACAACATCACCATTTGCCCGGAGCCAATGGCCAACGGCGGTCCCCAAGGCGTGCTCATTGTCTGGCGAGAGGACCTCGGAGGGAGTTCATGGGGCGGTGTTGTTGTACATCTACATGTAATCCTAGCCCGAATTCGAGCTCGCTAGCAATCATTATTCTGTGCGCGCAACTCTGTCTCTCGAGAGGACTCGACCAGAGCCCCGCAGTTGTACGACCAGCCCGCGAGCGTGCTGGACGCGTCACGCACCTTGCGTCGTCACAAGCAGCGGGGGCGGCGGGAATTGTGGAGCGCTGACCAGCCGGGTTTGACAGCCGGTTACACAACCGAGCTTTGTGACAAGCGAACTTGAACCGAACTTGAGACGGCAAGTTCGGTTTTCTCAATAGGCAGATTTTGTGCTGAAGTCATGCTAAAGGTACAATTTTTGGCTCCTCTGAAAATCTAGGATTTCCTTATATGGTAACTATTGCTCTGAAAGCTTTGAAATTGTTTATTTCACTGCAGATTTCCGCTTCTTGCTGAAATTATTTAAATTCTTTCAGCTTCATTTCCAGCCAGGGCAAAATTTCGGTATCCACAGTGTTGGTGCACTGCCGATGACCTACACCTGCTGACAGGGTTGTGACATCGCCTCTCTGACCCGTACCTCGAGGAGCTCTCGGTCGGGCATGAGTTTACGCTAACACTCGCCGTCCACCATGCGCAAACCCCAGTCCCGAATCGCCCGCTGGTATGAAGCCGTCGCCGGATTCAAGGTAGACAGTCTGTTTGGCCGGAGACGAGCCCCCGGCCCCAAACGCTCCATCGTCGTCAACCAGCCCCTGCCGCCGGACTACCTCGATCCCAAGGTGCGTAAACCCTCCGCAGACGCGTACTGGAGCTTATTTGAACACGAAAAGGGACGAGTCAAGCCCGAGCACAAGCACCTCTCCAACCAAGTAATCACATCCAAATACACCCTCCTTACCTTCCTGCCCCGCGATCTCCTCGAGCAGTTTAGACGGGTGGCCAATGTGTGCGTGCTGAATATCCCGGAGGGACTCCGCTGACCCGCCGTCAGGTTCTTTCTCGCCATCGCCGTACTCCAGTTCTTCCCCAAGTTCAGCACCATCTCGCCCGGCCTCGTCATCTTCCCCCTCCTCGTTGTCTTGACTTTCACCGCATGCAAGGATGTGTACGAGGACACCAAGCGTCACCAGTCCGACCGCAAGGTCAACCATAGGTGCGTGTACCGCCGTTCCGCTCGTACTCCAATTCACTCTCCGGTAGCATCGTACGCGTGCTGGACATCCCCAACAACAACGCTATGAAGGGCAAGCATCGTACGTTTGTCAGGGGCGTGCAGACTCTTGTCCGCCGCAAGCCCAAGTCAAAGGAGGACGTGGAGGGGGCGGACAGGGACGACGGGTGGAAGGAGACGCTATGGGAGGACGTGCGCGTCGGGGACATCGTCAGGATCCTCGACAACGAGCAGCTCCCGGCAGACATCCTCATCTGCTCGTCCTCCGAGGACGACAACGTCGCGTTCGTAGAGACCAAGAACTTGGACGGGGAGACAAACCTCAAATCGCGCCACGCGGCGTCTGCGCTCACTCATCTCAACGACCCCGCCGCCATCGCGCAGGCGCCGCCCATCCGCGTTGACTGCGATAGGCCCGACACCAACATGTACCGGCTCAACGGCGCCGTCTTCGTCGGCGCCGACGCGAACACCAGCGCCCCGTTCGACCTGTCCATGACCCTCCTCCGCGGCACTGTCCTGCGCAACACCCGCTGGGTCGTCGGGATCGTCCTCTTCACGGGCGAGGACACCAAGATCGTGATGAACTCGGGCGGGACGCCGAGCAAGCGCAGTCGCGTCGAGCGTCAGATGAACCCGCAAGTCGCGACGAACCTGCTTATGCTCGCGGTCATGGCTGTCGCGTGCGCGATCAGCGACTCCCAGCTCGAGAAGGAGGACTACCCTCTCGGCGCGCCTTGGCTGTACGGGGACAACACCAGCCAAGACAATCCGAGCTTCAATGGGTTGGTGACCTGGGCATTTGCACTGATCACGTACGTTCCTTGCGTCTTGCTGCACCCGTTTCTGACTCGTTTTATGCAGCTTTCAAAACATCGTCCCGATATCGCTCTACATCTCGATCGAGGCCGTGCGCATGGCGCAAGCGCTATTCATCTTCTTCGACTCGGAGATCTACTACGCCAAGTCCGACCAGCCCACACTCGCGCGTTCGTGGAACCTCGCGGACGACCTCGGGCAGATCGAGTACATCTTCTCCGACAAGACCGGCACGCTCACGCAAAACTCGATGGTGTTCCGCGAGTGCTCGATTGGCGGGAAGCGGTACATCGGGGACGAGCCGACCGAGGCCGACGGAATCAAAGAGGAGCCCGACGCGCCTCCCGCAAACGCAACGACGCGTCCCTCGACCGGCGGCTCCTCCACCGCCGCCGACTCGACGACCCCGCCGCGCTCCTCCTCCCCCCCGGCGACACCGGCAAGAACGCGACGAAACCGCGCTTCGTGTCGACCGCGCTCGCGTCCGACATCGCCGCGTCCTCCTCCCCCGCTTCCGACCCCGACCGCGCCCACGCGCGCGCGCTCAACGGGTTCTTCACCGTCCTCGGGCTCTGCCACACCGTCCTCGCCGACATCGACCCCGGCAGCGGCAGCGAGGCGGTGAGCTACAAGGCGCAGAGCCCGGACGAGGCGGCGCTGGTGCAGGCCGCGGCGGACGCGGGGTACGCGTTCCGCGGCAAGGAGCAGCGGGACGGGGTGGTGGTGCTCGTGCTGCGGACGCCGTTTGGCGGCGAGGAGCGGTACGAGCTGCTGAACGTGCTCGAGTTTACGAGTGCGCGGAAGCGGATGAGTGTTGTTGTGCGGAAGCTGGACGGGGAGGACGGGGAGGGGCGCTTGTTGTTGCTCAGCAAGGGCGCGGATAATGTGATATTCGAGAGGCTGAAGAAGGGCGTTGCGGAGGATTTGAGGGCGCAGACGGAGGCGGTCGACGAGTTGTATAGGTTAGTACAAGGATGTATCGAGAATAGAACGTGCAATACAATGGAATTAGAACGAACTCGAATGGCGCTCTATTTGCAATTGTCCAACCACTATCCAAGCCTTTATAGTGTAGTAGAGGGATGTACTAAGGATTAGAACCAAATTCCAACAGTCTACGCGCCCTAATACCCGACGGCGGAGACTCAATAGCGATTTGCGGAACAAATACGGCACTGATTCCAAAAGTCGATGGTGCGATTTGTAGCGACGATCGGGCGCTCCAAGTCAGCCTCCAAGCCGCCCCGAAATTCAAGGGAAAAGTGGCCTGGGAAACTACCATAAAAGGAAATAATTTCGGACGCGATATTGTGGACACCGTTCTTCACGGTTTTTGTTGTTAAGTTCCGGGGCGGACCTCGGGACCCCCCATTCCTACTATATGAGGGAGAACCGCCCTCTGTGTTAATAATGTACACCTGTTGGCCTACCACACCGAGCTGTTTTCTGGCAGCATTAATCTACAGTGGTCTTAAACGCCCTCAGTATGTAAATACCCCTGCATTATTGGCGCTTGGCTCTATTATACATTAGTGGGTGGATGCAGCTGCAGTAACTACTGGATGAAGCTCCAGTATAGCATAGGTGGAACAAGGTGCCGTGCCGTCCAATTTATTGGGCGGGGGATCCCTCGGTGCTGGAAGCCGTCTATGTGTTGTATGCTGTTGAAGCCTGCTTGCTCTCTTTCTACACTCTTCGTTCCTTTCACCTTTTTGTGTCAGCCTGGCCGACGGGTCAGGCAGGCGCCGACCTAGCTGCAGCTAGGGAGGCATCGAGAGGAAGCTCGAGACAGTAACAAACCGAGAGAGAACTCTATAACACAGGGCTGGTGCGCGTACCTCGAGCATCAAGACAAGGATAAAGTCTATAAAACCGTTGTTGGGTGCTCTTTAGGGCCGGTTGTATTCATTTTGTTTTGTTTTGTTTCATTTTCTTTAGGGCCAATGTGGGAAAATCCAGGTGGACTTAGTATATTTCCTGTAGAATCCTATTGGACCGGCCCTAAAGTAGAATATATAGTGTAGCGTAGTATAGTAATGAAAGGCTCAAAACACTTACTGACTTGGCTCAGAAGCCTTTGTGGACTTGCATGCTTTTGAAAGTTCCAGTGGACCCTTCTGTAGCTCAAAAGGCTTATGGACTTATCTGCTTTGACCAACTCGCCGACCGTTCAGAGTACTTACTGCCCTTTTGAAGCTCAGAACACCTTCTGGACTTGTTTCCTTCACTTGTTGAATACTAAGTGTGTAGCTCAGAAGCCTTTTGTGGACTTTTATACTTAGAGACCTTTCTGACTTCAAAACACTTTGTTGCAACTTAGAACAGTTGTGGCTTATAAGCACTTGTTGACCTCCAACTCAAAACCACTTTTGAAGCTCAAAACACTTTTAAACACATCTTCGACTCCTGGTTAAAACACTTTTTTTCACTTATGCTCAGTTGGTAGAGACCCTTCTAACCAACAACTTTTCTGTTTTGACCCGTATAAAATTTGTAATGGTTCGCTCACAAGACGCGAAATACTTTTTTAAACGTGAGTCTTCAAAACTTGCTTCCGCTCTAACTCACGCGTTTCTGAGCCGTTTGCGATGATTCCGGGTGCGTTCGAAACTGCTTGCAAGCGCGCGTCAGCGTGGCCTGATTCCATGTCCCCGAGATCACCGCAATATCCTCAAATGGCAGCTAACCAGTGCGTATCTCAACAACTAATGGTCAGATTTCGCTCATTTTCTGTGAGGATACTCCCTACCATGTTAGGAAATGATTCTGAGAAAATCATTTTTTCATCATTTTTCACCCAACTCAATTGAGTATTGTGCATGACCGGCTGCATGCCTTGGTTTCAGCACAGCACAAGCCTATTCAGCACATTCACCCGCATTTTTAAAGGTATGCACCGCCACCATAACTGCACGCTGTCACGCTCCCGCTGATTTGCTCAAAACGCGAATAGCATGATGAGACATAGTCCGCACCGAGCATGCGTGGCGTCAACCGCTCCAGAACTGCAGTCACTAGCTAACACACCCAAGCGGGACATGCTCCGTGCAGAACTGCGCGAGCTGCAAGCAAATCATGCTCCATGGAATGTACTTGCCATATATGGGTATAGCGGGCATCTCGGATCACAATCATCCGCCGGACATGTGCCCCATCACGCGCAGTTTCGAACGCGCCCGGTCACACCCCAAACGGTCCAGAGATGCGCGAGATATGGCCCATTTGGTCTTGTGAGTGTTCATTTCCGCCAGAGTCTGTTAACCCTTTTGAACGCTCAAAGTGCCTTTCCCGCTCAAAAGGCCTTTCCGACCAAAGTGTTCTACTGGAGCATCTTTCAAAACATTTCTACTTGGGATCCTTGTTTCGTTCAAAAGTCTATACTTCAAAATTGAACTTTTGCAACTTGTGCCCATTTGATAGAGTCCGTTCAAACTAACAAGTTTTCTGTTTTGACCCTTATAAACTAACTAATGGTTCGCCTTCAAAACGCAAAATACTTTTTTCAATGCGAGTCTTTTAAACTTGTTTGCGCTCTATCTCGCGCATCTCTCGGCCGTTTGGCACGATTCCGGGCGCGTTCGAATCTGCTCGTGACGGGGCATGTTATGGTTCTGATCGAAACACACCGAGATCACCGCGATATCCCAAAATGGCAGGTACACCAGCTGGATCTCAACAACCAATGAGCCAATTCAGCCCATTTTCGGTGAGGATGTGTATTCTGACAAGTAGAAGCATTCCACCACAAATCATTTTCCATCATTTCTTTACCCTCCCAAATTGTTCACCGAGCCCAAGCGACTTGATATCTTTGACTAGAACGACTTTCAATGTCTTTAACTCGGTTTTCTGCACATAGCTTAGCCTGCCCCGACTCAGTAGCTGCAGCCAATCCCGCTCCCGTAGATTTGTTCAAAACACGAATAACAGCGGTTGTGATGCATATTTATGTGCGTGGAGGGCGCCAATAGATGCAGAATTGACGTAGCTTCGCAACACACCCACACCGTGTGCATCCAACCCAGAGTCGTGCGTATTAGGTGCGCAAACACATCTCGATGCCAATTGATGCATGTTCTCAATGTTGCGCCGCATATCTCCGTAATGATATGCAGGCAGGGTGGTGTCTCGGTCACTTGCACCCGAGCTGAATTTTACTCACCGAGCGGCGATCTTGTCTTGCGCCCTCACCACAGATGGTCGTTCAATCGCCTTTGGAGCCCAGTGCACAATCCGCCTAACGCCTCGCGCTATTGGCAGTCCGCTAGAGCTGACTATAACGCTGTTCAAACCGCTTCGAAGCGCTCGAACACTTTGCATGCGGCTTCAACACCGAAACACGCCGTATCAATTCGCGCCAGACGGCAGCATCGTGGGGAGTATGCTCATTTGCGTCTTGACCTAGAACGACTACCACCAATCGCAAACCAGCCAGCAAGAAAACACGTCAAGCCAGCACGCAAGCAAGGTTCCTGAGCCCGTCCAAAGAACACGACGTCGAAGTCATCTCGCCGCCCAACTTGAATCGAGGCCAGTAGCTGTCGATTCTCTGGCTGTGGGCTCAGCTTGAACTCAAGCTGCTCCTTTCCGCGACGTATATCCAGCCCCTCTGCTTCCAATCTGTCGGCGGCATCTCACCTAGTCCTCCACTCGGGGGCGCGCCGCGACGATGATAGCGGCTATCCGCGTCATCCATGGTCATTCTGGTGTCTCGATCGAGCTCTAGGCTATCCATTACTCGAACTTACCCTCAAGCTCAAATCTCCCTCCGGCGTGTTCGCCTCTCCCGCCGATTCCAAGCAGCGTCCAGGTCTGAATGTCTCTCTACTCCCACAAAAAGCCAGCTCGGCTGTAGACGTAGCTCTGAACTGCGATTGCAGCGCGTATGCCATCTTGTCCCTCACCTGGACGCATCTACGCCGCTCCGCGCCGCCTCTCCATTCCCATCCCCACCGTCGCCGCTGCTGACTTCCCGCGACAAACACCCACCGCCGTAACTCCCCGACGACGGCCCCAAATCACTGGACGCGGGCTGCGCTGAGGGGGAGAATGATACTCGTCGGCGCGAGCTGCCAGCGGGATCCTCGCGTTGCTGCTCGGTGTCGCCTGACCGGACGCCAGCAACGAGTCTGCGCTGGAGCTCCGCGTGAAATCTGCGATTGAGGCTGTATGGTTGATATGGTGTTGCTTTATTAGCCTCGACGCAGGTTGAGTTTTTGCTACACAGGTTTCCAGGCAAGTGACACAGGTTGGGCATTCACTACGCAGGTCGAGCACACCCCGACTCCAGCCTCCGCAGGTGATACAAATGTGTATTATTTTTCTCATGAGGTTTGCAGCCAATGTTGATGTGTTGAATGATGGCCGTGATGCGCTCGTCCCGGCGTGAGAATACCGTAGCTCTGGGGCCCTCTTCTCCCCTGGGTTTCAGGCTCACAAGAGGCTGGATGCTTCTAGTTGAAGTTGTGTCCAACCCCTCCCTGTTGTTGAGGGTCATATGTTGCCGTGATCCGCGATCAAAATCAAGTGATTTACATCGAGATCTATCGGTACTGCCTGAAGTTTGTAGGAAGGTGTGTTGCTCCTGTGCATAACCTGTGTCTCTAGCCACACCAACCTGTGTTGCAACATGCTCAACCTGTGTTGCAACATGAGGAATAAAGCAACAGTATTTCAACCATAAGGCTGGGATGGCGCGTTGTGGTATGTCCCCGCGCGTCTGACGCGTCGCCGCAGGTGAGCGAGCGCCAGCAAATCCGCGTGTATCGGTAAGATCGATGCAGGTACGTCCGCTGCCCCGCTCACGCTGCGTTTATCTTATTCGCAGGTAAGGTGCATATAGCGTAAAACAAATCAAAGATACAGGATGTAAATTGTGTGCGTAACATAGGTTGCTGAATGTTAATACACAGCTCGGTTGCTGAAGTGAAAACACAGGTTTTTGTGTGAGAAACAGGTCTTAGAGCAAGAGGATTGAAAGTAATGCAATGATCCCACATCTGATGGCCGGATGGGCGATTCCCTCCTTTCGAACAAAGAACTTTTGTGTGTCTTGTGACTGTGGCGGGCTTGGTGAGATGCCCTGGCTTCTTTCATACCCACTGCGTTTTGGGTCTTTGTCCGCACACCTCCTTGTCCGCACAGCCTAGGCCGACATGTGCAGACATGGTGTCGGCTCAGTGAAGATAGTTTCTTCCTAGAAAATTAAGGTCGTCAGCATATGTCAGCCTATGTCGGCACATGTGCGGACGCATGTCGGAACAGACGTGCCGACACGGCGGCGGCAAATGTCCGCACAGGCCTGGTGTCCGCACACCTGTCTGCATAGGCCAGTAGAGTTCAACCCATGTCGGCTCAGGTCCACTCATGTCGGCATAGTGTCGGGACAGCGTCAACTCAGGTCGGTATATGTCGGCACAGGGTGTGCTGACACGGGCCCAAAATGCAGTGACCCTGCTACTTTTGCTGATCTTCTCAAATGCCCTCTTTTCAAATGCAACCAAGAGCTGGAACAGTTCCCATCAGTGGCCATCATCAACGTGTGTTGATGGAAAATTTATTCACAGAAAAGTCCAAGCAAAAAGCCCTCCTGAGTGGTTCTACTTGCAGTGAGGCCACCTATGTTGCGATAGGTCAACCTGTGTTGCAGCAGTGAACTTGTGTTGCATCAGCACAACCTGTGTTGCACTAGCACAACCTGTGTTAGTCTCGGATACCCAGACGTTTCTGCGCAATCCGACGAGGAGAGCGCAGAGCCGGATATGAGACCGAATCCGGTAATTCACGACAGCCGGAGACAGATGATTGATTTCAGAAGGGTGGGAGAATTTCGGGGCTTAGAAACAATCTCCCGCCTTTCGCAAATCCATCATCTGTCTCCAGCTGTCACCAATTAACATATATGGAGTTATATCCGGCTATGAGGATTGCGGCGGTACGTCTGGGGTTCCGAGACTAACCTGTGTTGCATCAGCACAACCTGTGTTGCATCAGCAAAACCTGTGCAGGATCAAGAAAATTGCCAAAAAAAAAGTGCGCCCAAACCTGTGTAGAGACGTATGGTTGGTCTGAGAGGACTTTATTATTTTTGACACAACCTCTGCAATTTCAAGGAAAAGCAACACAACTTTGGCATAATTCTACCAAATGCACACAACTTGCAAAAACTGCATGAAAAAGAACACAACTTGTGCATGTACTGGCAAAAACATACAAAGGTGTACCACATAGTCACCTCAAAGCTGGGTTTGTCATCAGATTCTGTCATCAGATGTGACTGATACCAACACCATGCCATGGGAGAGCAAGGCAGAATCTGACGCCCTTTTACGATCTGAGATTACCTACTGGCTCTGGCAATGCTCCTCGGTCCAAGGGAGAGTTTACTGTCATCACACAACTGAAAAAAACAAAAAGATAATTATGCATGGTGGTGAGGCCTGTGATAATCATCAATCATTGATCTGACTTCTTAGCCACTAAGGGCAGACCTGAACAAGTGTGGTTCATTTTTGGGACCTGCATGGGTTGTACTCCCAACTTGAGGTTGTGTGTACTTTTTGTGTTTTAGGTTGTGTCTTTCTCCGTAATAATGTCCTCTCAGACCAACCATAGAGACGCGAAAAATTACCAAAACCTGCTTGTAGAACATTTACTTTACACCATATGCACCATACGCAGGTTTTGCGGAGGTAGCTACTCGCAGCTCGCGGAACAAGTCGTTTCCAACTGGTTCCGCCCAGTTGTCCGGCGACTGGAGTCGCCAGCGCAATTCAAACTGTAAACCCGAAATCAGCCCATTACCACCGCCAAATATACTGTGCTGGACACACGCCTGTGTATCTCAACCGTCCCTATCACTCTCCCATCTGCCAACCCGTCCCGTCCAGAAACTATGTTGTACGCTGAACACAACACCGCCGACTTCATGCCGTAGAACCCCGTTGGCCTCAGGCGGCTCGGACTTCCAAACCCGGACGCCAGCGTAACTGCGGGTAGCAGCGCCGTACACGCTAAGCCAGACGGGGTTGAACGTGAACGCTCCGACTTCGATCAGCGCCAATAATCCGAGGGCAGGCACGAGTGGATGCGTACTTTGCCGCAAGACCACTGGAGAACGATGGCGCAGAAAGCTCCGTCCAATTGTGCGCTGAGATCGTGGGGATTGGATTTGTGAGGGAGATACGGATCTTGGAGGCGCGTTCTGAGCGGGGTGAGCGGCGAGCAACCGAGCGGGAGCGCGAAAGTTATTAAAGGCGCCCGCGCTCGCGACGCGCGGCCGTGCATAGTCCATCCCGCGGCGCTTCAGCGTAGAGCCGGCTAAAAAGACGAAAAACAGAGGCCGCGATGCACCTGAGAGTGTAATTATTTAAAGGAAGCGCGGGGCAAGCGCGGTCGTGTTTATGCCTGCGCGGGATGCATGCGAGCGCGGGAAACACAATGCCAGCAATTTGGGAGTCAGAGCGAGTTTGTTTGCCTCCGGCAGCAAAACCTGCATACAAGGTCCGTTAAAAGGACATAAAAAGCGGAAGCTAAAGGGCATACAGAGCAGCAGCGCGGAAGACACGCTGCTGCCGCTGATATTGTGCGTGTTGCCGGGATGCTTGCCTCCGGCGGCAAAATCTGCGAGAAAAGTTGGTTAAACACGGGAAAATTGAAGGAATGGTGCACTTGGATGACTGGGAAGAGGTCAGCGACACTAGCAGGAGAGGATAGGATAAGGACATCTGAGGACACAGCACCTCCCGGACTCTGCGCTCGCGAGATTGGTCCCCGTCGTCGCTCGCAGCGAGGACACTCCTGGCTGGAAGTTCAGCTGAAAGGATACAAGAGACAATGGGTAGACGCTGTGCTGTCTCCGTGTTTTGGTGTTCAAGTCTCAACTTTGGTTTTGCCTCAGAAGGTCTGTTTGCTGGACAATTGAAAAAAGCAATACCTACTGCGTAGAGATGAGTTTTTACCGTGCAACACGATCATTTGCTTCCTGAGATTGGTTGTATCCGTTTGCAAGGCTCAATCATACCGCTATACCGCCAATTGTGATTCAACGCCGGCTTCCAAATCCGGAAAGTGGTCCATATGGAGAACTGTACATCCAATAAGTGTCCGCGTTTGAGTATATATCAGTGTGGTGTACATGTAATAATGCACCTTGCTCAAAATAATGTCTCATTTCATGTTTGTTTGGCACAAAGACATGAGATGTTGTCGGAGGTATTCCAGAAATTCATGCTGAAGCTACGCCCCGGGCCCGGTCTCTGAAATATGCTGACGTAATACATCCATTCTCATCTCTGGATGCGCTGAAATCCCAAAATTACCTTTGCAAAAGCGTGAAAAACCTCTACTGCAGGCTGAGACAGTCAAAAAGGCATCTCCTGCTAACCTGGGGCCCTGCCTCCGAGACGTGTATTTGATTATGTATTACTTCCATGCCGTTTCTCATGACGGCAAACCAAAGGGGGTGGCACGTGAGCAGAAATGACAATCACGCTGGTCGGACGGCCATGGCAGTCGCAGATACTGTCGGCGGTTACAGATGTCTTTATCTTTGTTCTACACAGAAGCTGACCTAGCTAAATCCATCGGCTCGAGGCGTAGATCGCCTCCAAGAGCGTCGAGAAACATGCTATTGGAGCAGGGAGTACTACGATCTCGCAATTTGTGTTCGATGGCAGCAAACAGTTGTTTGTGGAAGCGACTCGGCGTGCAATTCGGCCAATAGTAGTATCCGCTTAGGATCTCTCCGTGTGTCGGCGGAGTGAATCCACGCAGAGGAATAACATCCAAAGCGGTTAAACTTCCAAATCAGAGTTCACTATTTGCGCAAATAGTGAACTCTGGTCGGGCATCATCACACTTGCCACAACACCTGGGCTCCCTGGAATAATCATGCATCTGCTCCGCCCCGCAGCTACCATCGCGCGCCAAAATAATGAAAATTAACCCCGCGAACACGCTCGCGCACGACGTCACCCTCTCTGAATCCAGAGGTTAGGCAGCGTATCCGGCTGTATTTGAAGCACGCAATCTACAGTTACTTCTACAGCGCTATGGACGCCGTAGGAAGATGGCAGCTGACATCAATCTTGAACTCGAACCTCCACCATCTCGCGCAGCGGATGCGATCTGACTATCTACATCCCACGTTTAGCACTCAAGAAGGGTCCAGCTCGACGCTGAATCACTCCTGTGCTCGTAAAGCAGTTCCAACTCGACCTCTGCCATTCAGTCGGCGACAAAACTACGAACTTGCCTCCGAGTCTGCAGCGGCTGGGATTTCTTATCCACCGACGATATCGACGCTACAAACCTCGCTTCCTCCAAGCTAGCCGCGCCAGCTTCGCGCTTCAACCACCGGATTCCTACCGCGGCCGACCCAGCACTAGCTCTTCAATCGACGAGAAGCTCGCTGCGCCTGGTCCGTGTACCACTCATCTGGTCTCTCCGCGGACCCTCTTCGCACCGGATACCAGCCCTCAATCACAGTCTTCTTATCTCGCCACAGCCTGGCACTTGAACTCCTCTTCGGTACGCCCGCCTACCCTCGGAGTAGAGTCTCCAATTGCTGATTTTCAAGCCTAGAAACTCACCCGCCGTCGACGAATCCTCGTCTAACGGACGCGGGAGGTCGTAGAGTGATTCGTTTAGCGCCTTCGCTGCACAAAGTGGGCTGCAGCTCAGCAAACTCGCGTAAGTATTTCCCTTTTAATTTCCTGTGACTGACTCTGCTTCTCATCCATTTCCAGCAGCTTCTGTGCGTGTAGTAGCCCGGATTGTGGTTGCGCTACCGCATCTACCTCTGGGCCGGTATGTCCGTTCTCGTTCCCGTTGTTTTGCTCTGAAGCAGCCCGCAGAATCGAGAAACACGAGTGTTATGCCTACGTCGGAGGTAGGTGCGTTGCTTCGTCAACTCCTGCTGCCTGCAGAGCCGCTGGGGCGCGTGTAATACCCCGGATTGCGGTTTCGATACCCGCAGACACAGTTCGCATCCACCTCTGGGCCGGTACGTCCCCGTATCCGTGTCCGTGTTACTCGCTGCTTTGCTTTCAACTAGCCCGCGGAATCGATTCGAGAAAGACGAGCTCAGCGACGCCCGGGGTAGGCTGCTTCGTCTCGTGCTCCGGGCCCGGGTTCTTTTGTAGACTGTCGGCGCGTACCATCTCCGCTTCCACTAGTATGCGGTCCCTAAAGGTTTACACAGAGCGCGGAGACTGTCACGCCCGGTGCGCGGATTCTCGCTCTACCAGCCGTAGCCGTCTGGCCCTCTCTGGTGCGTACAGCAGTATCGCGGATTGGAGCTCGAGTTTACGCTGATTTGACGAGAAAAGTCGAGGAGCGTGCGACAGCCCCTGGTGCACTCAACGCGGGTTGTATTTCGGACAGTGCATGCAGTATTACCTCGGGATGCTCAAAGGCGCGTCGCTGCGATATTTATCCTGCTCTTTATCGGCCAGCTCGGCGACGACTCAATTCCTATCGCGCATCCTCCCTCTGAGCTCCCTCCACCACATCACCTCGTTATCGGCATATGCAGTCCGCGATCCGAGTCGCCAATCTCGCTCGTTCGCGAACGTTGACAAATCGAATGGACGTGCGCCTCGTGCGGAGTGTCGGAGGAGCGGGAGCAGGGAACGCGGGAAGAGGCGGAGAGTGAGGATGTCGAGGAGCAGCTAATGAGGACTATGAAATGCATGCGATTCGCGTCAGACCCAACCTCAACGCTTGTTCCCGTCCGCGCCCCCGTTTACGCGTTCGTGCGCCCGCCGAAAATGTAGCTCGCCATACTCCTGCCCCGTCTTGATCTTAGCGAACGGTCGACAAACGTAGAGAGCTTCGTGTGCTTGCCTGACAGTGGCACACAGAGTGCTTGGCGCGGAGATTCGAATCCCCGAAGCGGCGCCAGTCCGCGCTCGTCTCTGGCGACTATAACGCATCGATTTGGCTCCCGTCTAACCGTCTGGCAGTACCCCAATGGCTCCCGGTCACTCCCAACCCGACACCGGCCGAGCCCGCCGAACGCGTCTTCCAGGGGAACAAGGCGGACTCTGCTGCCTTGGGAATCGGTGGCGAAAGCCAGCAGCGTAAAGACATTGTTAGAGGGCTCGCAGTACGCCGGTGCCAGTAGGTACTTCATAATTCGAACCAATCAGAAACACACATTTCTAGGAGGATACTTTGCTACTGGAGGTCAAAACAACTCCTCGGGCATCTCGGGCACGCTTGCGCCACTCTCTTGACCCCGTTCCTAGGGTAATTCTGCGTAGCCTGAGCCACCAACGCTTTCAAAATAATTTTAAGCTCCTCGTTGATGCCCGTAGAATAATTTCTGCAGTGAACCTGGGCGCTGGCGGCATAGAGCGCAGTTTCGGACGGGCGCTTGAAGCCTGGTGGATATTCGCGGAATACCGTGAAGCAGTGTCGAAGAATGCTCTCTGCTTCTATTTGGGGGCTTCATAGCTGCCAGCGGAGCGTTGTTCTCAGCCAATATTGGCCAACTACGCTGGCATCCCAATCGGGCAAGCTTTGACAGCGGAAGTTCAACGCGCTTTCCGGCCTTATTATTGCGTGTAGCGCCTATGTAATCCGCTTAATTGTCTTACTCGACACTTCGACACGTCCCCCTTCGCTTCCAAAGACGTTCCTAGTAGTTTGACCAAAGACTCTCCGGACTGTGCATTACGGTGAGTTTCAGTATTCCTGGTAGGAATCGGATCCTTACACCGATGTTAGATATCAGAGCGGATTCAAATTACGCTTTTGCATAGCGCGAACTTCAGTTGCATCCTCAGTACCTGCTTAATTCGTTAAACCCACCACTGGCAATCCGAGAAATCAACTAACTTGACGCTCGAAGCAACGCTCCACATTTCTTCATCCGCATAATCTCCGTCTTACAGATGTATTATGTCGATGCAACCATCTTACGAATCCGAATGCTCTCTAGGAATTGAATTTTGGTCCAGCACAAATTCCCTCTGTGAAGCTACAACAACATGAGCTGATTTAGATGGTATTTTAGGCGCGTATGCATTGCTACCGGTATCTTCCATACCCGTATGGGCCATCCCATCCCGCTCCCCAACTCAAAACATCCAACTTGAACTCTGGCCTCGGAACTTCCAACTGGGCGGATTTTGTGAGCGGGTGAAAACTCGGTTCAAGGCAGCTGCCGACGCCTATCTTGCAATGAATTATGCGCTCTGAAGACGTCCCCGGATGTCCCTTCAACTAGACCTAGTCAATCCCGCTCCTCGGCAACAGACAAACCTCGCTCAAGCAACCGGGAATCTCACAAAATTCAACTCGCGCACGGTCCAAAATCGATTCACAACTACTCTAGATCGCTCTCTCAACGCTAGTAAATAACCTCAACGCAACCCTGAGCACAAGAAGCCAGCATAACCGAAGTAGCCGCCCATCTCTCGTTATTGTGTGCTTCTGCGGACAGCGGCTATGGTACATAAGGTCAGGATCATTCATCCCTTACCTCCCGCCCCCATCTCCCCGTCCCTTTCTCTCTTCCGTCCTGCTCGGCGACGCGCCCGTCTGCGACCTCGACGCGCCCGTCTGCGACCTCGACTCGCTCGTATACTGCTGGTACGCTCCCATTCTCCCGTTCATGCCCGCTGTTGACTCGTCCGCAGCTCGGCGTCATGCTGCTGGTGCCACTCGAGCTCGGGGGTACACAGGCGCGTGGTGGTGACCTTCTCTGTGTTCGGTTTGGCTGACTTTTTTTCCAGCTCCTCGTCGTCGTTCCGGTGCCACTCGAACCTCGGGGTATACGGGTGCGTGTTGGCTTTCTCGTGGTTGAATTTTCGCAGCTCGGGCTCGTCGCGGACGTGGAGAATACGCCCGTGCGTCCGCGTTCTTCCTCCTCCCTCGCCGCCGTTGATGTATTCCTAGGTCGTGGTAATGCTGGCACGTTCTGCGTTCACCAGGTGCGTGATGTTGACGCTGTTGACTCTCGACTTTGTGTTCAAAACCGTTCGCAGCTCGGTGTTGGTTCGGGCGGCGCCGGTGGGTAGCTAACTACCTGCCTTGCTTGTTGTGGCTGACCCTTTCCAGGTCGCCGTTATGCTGGGCGGGTGGTAGGTGGCGGACAGGGAAGCTATGCCGCCGGTACGCACCTTTCCCTTTCTGTTCGGCGCCATGCATATGTTTGTAGTCGCTGCGGGGGCTTGTGCTGGGATCCCGCGTCGGTACGTCCTTCCGCTGGCTTCTGGGCGTTGCTGATCCTTTTCCAGGCTTGGTACGTCGCTGTCGTGCTTTCGGTGTAGCTGACGGCTGTAGGCTGTCGTCGGCGTCGTGTTGGATGGAGGAAACCATGCAGGTGCGTACCTCTGCGTCTATTCGCTGACTTTGTGTAGCTGGCAGGGCTCGACGGGTGCGCTCAATTCTTTCTCTTTGCTCACCGCTGTTAACGCCCGCCCAGGCGTCGTAACGTTCGCAGGTTTAGCGGGAAGGTGCGTTATGCTGCCGAGCTTGCTTAGAGTCGAAACTGACGCCGAATGGAACGCGCAGGGGTACATTCTTCAACGCGTACAACGAGTAGTAGCTACTCGTGCGTACGCTGCCCGCTCCCTTTTCTAGCTGAACTTATCTTGCCATGTAGCGCTCTGTAGTGAATTCGATAGAGCTTGCCTGTATCTGTAGCCGTATTAGCGTGAGCGGGGAGATAGTTTGTAGGGCGCGAGGGTGTGGTGCTGGCGAGCGTGGGTCAGTGACCGAACTGGGAGAGTGCTCTGTGCACTGCCGATGACCTACGCCTGCTGAGAGGGTTGTGACATCGCCTCTCTGACCCGTACCTCGAGGAGCTCTCGGTCGGGCATGAGTTTACGCTAACACTCGCCGTCCACCATGCGCAAACCCCAGTCCCGAATCGCCCGCTGGTATGAAGCCGTCGCCGGTTTCAAGGTAGACAGTCTGTTTGGCCGCAGACGAGCCCCCGGCCCCAAACGTTCCATCGTCGTCAACCAGCCCCTGCCGCCGGACTACCTCGATCCCAAGGTGCGTAAACCCTCCGCAGACGCGTACTGGAGCTTATTTGAACACGAAAAGGGACGAGTCAAGCCCGAGCACAAGCACCTCTCCAACCAAGTAATCACATCCAAATACACCCTCCTTACCTTCCTGCCCCGCGATCTCCTCGAGCAGTTTAGACGGGTGGCCAATGTGTGCGTGCTGAATATCCCGGAGGGACTCCGCTGACCCGCCGTCAGGTTCTTTCTCGCCATCGCCGTACTCCAGTTCTTCCCCAAGTTCAGCACCATCTCGCCCGGCCTCGTCATCTTCCCCCTCCTCGTTGTCTTGACTTTCACCGCATGCAAGGATGCGTACGAGGACACCAAGCGTCACCAGTCCGACCGCAAGGTCAACCACAGGTGCGTGTACCGCCGTTCCGCTCGTACTCCAATTCACTCTTCGGCAGCATCGTACGCGTGCTGGACATCCCCAACAACAACGCTATGAAGGGCAAGCATCGGACCTTTGTCAGGGGCGTGCAGACCCTTGTCCGACGCAAACCCAAGTCCAAGGAGGACGTGGAGGGGTGGACAGGGACGACGGGTGGAAGGAGACGCTCTGGGAGGACGTGCGCGTTGGGGACATCGTCAGGATCCTCGACAACGAGCAGCTCCCGGCAGACATCCTCATCTGCTCGTCCTCCGAGGACGACAACGTCGCGTTCGTAGAGACCAAGAACTTGGACGGGGAGACGAACCTCAAATCGCGCCACGCGGCGTCTGCGCTCACTCATCTTAACGACCCCGCCGCCATCGCTCAGGCGCCGCCCATCCGCGTCGACTGCGACAGGCCTGACACCGACATGTACCGGCTCAACGGCGCCGTCTTCGTCGGCGCCGACGCGAACACCAGCGCCCCGTTCGACCTATCCATGACCCTCCTCCGCGGCACCGTCCTGCGCAACACCCGCTGGGTCGTTGGCATCGTCCTCTTCACGGGCGAGGACACCAAGATCGTGATGAACTCGGGCGGGACGCCGAGCAAGCGCAGTCGCGTCGAGCGGCAAATGAACCCGCAAGTCGCGACGAACCTGCTTATGCTCGCTGTCATGGCCGTCGCGTGCGCGATTAGCGATTCCCAGCTCGAGAAGGAGGACTACCCTCGCGGCGCGCCTTGGCTGTACGGCGACAACACTAGCCAAGACAATCCGAGCTTCAATGGGTTGGTGACCTGGGCGTTTGCACTGATAACGTACGTTCCTTGCGTCTTGCTGCTCCCGTTTCTGACTTAAGCTTGCGTTAGCTTTCAAAACATCGTCCCGATATCGCTCTACATCTCGATCGAGGCCGTGCGCATGGCGCAGGCGCTCTTCATCTTCTTCGACTCGGAGATCTACTACGCCAAGTCCGACCAGCCCACACTCGCGCGCTCGTGGAACCTCGCGGACGACCTCGGGCAGATCGAGTACATCTTCTCCGACAAGACCGGCACGCTCACGCAAAACTCGATGGTGTTCCGCGAGTGCTCGATTGGCGGGAAGCGGTACATCGGGGACGAGCCGACCGAGGCCGGCGGAATCAAAGAGGAGCCCGACGCGCCTCCCGCGAACGCAATGACGCGTCCCTCGACCGGCGGCTCCTCCACCGCCGCCGACTCGACGACCCCGCCCCGCTCCTCCTCCCCCGGCGACACCGGCAAGAACGCGACGAAACCGCGCTTCGTGTCGACCGCGCTCGCGTCCGACATCGCCGCGTCCTCCTCCCCCCGCGTCCGACCCCGACCGCGCCCACGCTCGCGCGCTCAACGGGTTCTTCACCGTCCTCGGGCTCTGCCACACCGTCCTCGCCGACATCGACCCCGGCAGCGGCAGCGAGGCGGTGAGCTACAAGGCGCAGAGCCCGGACGAGGCGGCGCTGGTGCAGGCCGCGGCCGATGCGGGGTACGCGTTCCGCGGCAAGGAGCAGCGGGACGGGGTGGTGGTGCTCGTGCTGCGGACGCCGTTTGGCGGCGAGGAGCGGTACGAGCTGCTGAACGTGCTCGAGTTTACGAGTGCGCGGAAGCGGATGAGTGTTGTCGTGAGGAAGCTGGACGGGGAGGACGGGGAGGGGCGCTTGTTGTTACTAAGCAAGGGCGCGGATAATGTGATATTCGAGAGGCTGAAGAAGGGCGTTGCAGAGGACTTGAGGGCGCAGACGGAGGCGGTCGACGAGTTGTATAGGTTAGTACAAGGATCTATTAAGAATAGAACGTGCAATACAATGGAATTAGAACGAACTCGATTAGAACTCGAATGGCGCTCTAATTGCAATAGTCCAACCACTATCCAAGCCTTTATAGTGTAGTAGAGGGATGTACTAAGGATTAGAACCAAATTCCAACAGTCTACACACCCTAATACTCACTGCGTTCCCAGCCCCCATAGCCGAAGGCGGCGTTTCGGCGCCTAAACACCGCTCGCTGACGGAAGATCGGCGAGTGTCATCTAGCTGTCATAGCCAAGCCTAGACGACGGTGTCTATTTCCGGCTAGCTCCACCGCGGTCACTAGCCTACGCTCGCGTCGATGCCCCTTCGGCGAGGCCCCTCGCCAGTGCCCCGCAATGTTTAGCTACGCGTAGACAGCCCTCCGAGCGCCAGCCCGCCCTCCGCCTTGTCCCTTCACCGCCCTTGTGGCCGCCCGTGTTCCGCGTTCGAGTCACTCCCAGGCTCATGTCCGCCCAATTCCAGCTCGCAGCTGTATGACCGCTGCGCTGGGCGACATCTAGAACCACAAGGGTCCTACCTACTGCTGACTGGGATGTTTTGCTGTCTTGTAGGCTTGTTCATGTTGGTACCTGTGCGCCGATGCGTCCCGGAGCGCCGCTGAAAGTTATTCCCGGGCCTGTGGGCCGGCGCGCACAATATTGGTTCTCTTTTGGTTACAGAAATATACATGCATCTGTCATAATCGCGATGAACTGCGCCTCAGCTGAGAAGCCTAGCTGGAGACTGGCTGCTATGTTTGTCTTTGCATTCGGAGTGCCGCGATGGTGGGAACCACAGCTTATGGGGTCTCATATAACGCACACCGGGATCATTCTCTCTGTTGCTGCTCTTTCCCTCCCGCCCTGTGTCATGTCCGACCGACAAAGTCAGTCATATTTCCCCGCCATCCGACCAGAATGCTTACAGAATCCAGATCCGCCTATGCGGGCGGCTAATCGAGGAAAGGTAACCAGCAGCACATACCGCGCACAGTAACTTGTTTTAGTCAATCGAACAATATTTCTCCTTACACCGTATTTAGTGCGGCGTCAACACCGATGTCCGGTGTGCCACCACCGGTTCAGCAACCATTCGACCCCACAGCGTATGTTTGATTAGGCTTTAGGAATTTATCTCACTTTATTGCGTACAGTGCAACTCCATTTATGTCCGGTTTGGGGTGAGAAATTCTTCGGTTTTTGACATTGATTGAGAACGATCACGTAGTGCTCCTGGTACCTATGGAGTTCCAACACGTTATCCAACTGGATACTCGAGCACACAGAGATCCAGTAATGTTTTGGAATCTCGGTAATGATCCTGCTATGTGCTCGAAAATAAACTAGATGCCAGCTCTCTGAGCTAGCTAACACCTTGCTTTACCGCACTTGTAATCCTTTATTCATGACTTGACTTGGGGAGCAGAAAATACCTACTGTCTATGCTATACTGTGCCATTCCGACCAGCTGTTCACTGGGTGTCACCAGTCACCCTGAGTGTTCAATTTCTATTTTAGGCAGGTCTGTCGGCAGCCAGAACAAAAAAATTGATATAAATTGCCTAATTTGGCCGAGAAGTTGATGGTAAGTATCCTTGTCACCCGTCACTCAACCACAGATGTTCAGTTCAGAGTGCAGTGTCAACATGTCACCCGTCATCTGAACAGTTGGTTGGAATGGTACAGTATTTCAGGTTGTACCGGGCCCCCATAACATTTTTTCTTTACATTTCTTTGCAGCTTTGGGATTGATGTACAGCAGTTGACCTATAAGGCAAGTAGGGCCGTCAAACGGCAGTGCCCGCTACCTTACTCCCAGCTTATAGACATCCGTATTTCTCTGGCCATTTGTTCACTATCTTGCTCTCTGCACCGTCGACTCTGAACCTTGCTCTGAGTACTGTACAATTCCAACAGATGTTCAGATATTTTCTATTTTCTCCCCTCCAAGATGGCTGATTTTTTCTTTTAGTTTTTTTTTTTTTTTTTTTTTTTTTTTTTTTTTTTTTTTTTTTTTTTTTTTTTTTTTTTCGTGTCACGGGCCACCTGAACATCCTGTCAGAATGCTACAGTAGTAATTAGACCGCAAGCTCATTCATTTATCTCAGGTAATTACCGTAAATCGCAGGAATAGATTTGAGTCATTTGACAGTGTGCAAGTGTATTGACATCACAGCAATGACCGGGATCAGGGAAACTTGAATTGAAACTGTGCGGTTTCTCTATAAACCCACTACCTAAAGGTAGCGGGAATGTCTGTTTTTTTTTTTTTTTGCAAGCAGGATATCACTTGTACAATTCGATCTGATGCTATTTTCTAGATATATTACTTGATTTTTCTGAAAAAAAAAATCATTGTATTTTAGGCATTCTATGCTGGACCAGGAGACGCCAAGTCGACCCACAACCTCGCAAACTTTACAATGGGGCCTTTCCATTCATCTCAAATAGCTACTTATACTTATATCTAACACTATGGCTATGCCACTTACAAATAAGTCACGAATCGAGGAGTCCGCGCCGGTACATGCTGAGCAATCTGGCTCCGACGGGGTCGGAATGCTGACTAATTTGCTGGGCGGATGAGGCCAGGCCGATAGCGATTCTATAATCACACCCAAACCTAACGCCTAACGCACATATGATGTCTAGCTAAGCACCCTTTATGCCTTCTACTTACGCCATTAAGCTTTTAAGTATCGGCTCGGGCTGAGCAATGAAGCGTGTGTTCCTGCCGATGTCCCCGGCGCGGTGAGAACTCTGTTTACATATGTTCCTGTAAAGGTCCTGCACATCTCACCCTGCCGACACGTCATCGGCGCGGTCGTCAGCCGCCGATAATCGGCGGAGCGAGAGCTATTCTCTTTAAGTATATACCGCCCGACCATCGCTCCGCGGATCCGGCGGTCGCTTATGCTGAGCTCCATCTCAGCACACCCAATCGTCTCTCGTGTTTTGTCGGTGTTGGTGACTCGACGCTGACCTGGTCCCTACAGGTTTTCAAAGCCGATATGCTCTACTTTGCGCAGATGAACGCAGACGGCGCTGTCGCCAAGACGGGTGGCCGTCGCGTGCGCAATGGGGACGTGTTGCCCCAATGGGGACGTGTTGCCCAACAGTTGTACACCCCCTCCACGGTCTATAGCATCCTTCACAGCCAACGCGCTGGGCTACAGATCTCCACGGCATACTAGTACAACCCGCGCCCGTCCGCGCGGCGGGTGGGAGTCTCGGGGTACGGGTGCATCTAAGAATAGGCTGAGTGTGCGATGAGTAGGAGGATGCGGACATGGACCCCGTCGATGACCATGTTCAAGTTGATGTCATCCTCAAACTTTGAAGAACCACTGCCCGACGTGCGCGAGGCGGCCACCGAGGAAGGTTTTGCACAGCCCGCTGCGCTTGCCGCCGACTTACGGGCGTTTCTTCACGGGATGCGGCGCAGGATCGGGGTGCCTGCGGCCTGCGTAGTGCTCCGTCGCGTTTGCAAACCAGATGTCAACGAGGATGTTACAGTTCGGCACGGGCTCGCAGGTCTCGACGTCTATAGTGCCGATATTAAACGGCTGACGGGATATGTAAGCGGGAACGCACGAAGAGGAGGCCAGGTTCAGAGTGGCTCTCGGCGCTATCCTGACAGAAGGCATGTCCGGCATTATGGTAGGACGGACCCTATCTGATCTCCGGGGCTAGGTAGGAAGGTTAGTAGCGTGTAGAATAGCAGCCCGAGCACGCACTGAGTAAGCAGGGTTCTCGATGTGGGTGGGTGTCCTGCACGGGCGAGCAGCTGGGTCCTCGGGACCATCGATGCATATGCCTGCGAGCGTCTCTTGCGTAAATCGTAAGTAGGTCTGTAGATACGCAATTAAATAGATGAGGCCCGCGCCGATGTCACCGGAAGAATATCTGGTTGGATTGGTTGGTTAGGATGATGTGATGCTCACTAAGCGATAACGCCATCCCCGGGCCGAAGAATGGCTCAATGGTTTGTAATTGGACTAGAGTGGTATATAAAGCCCCGTAAGTTCGAAGTGGGACAGAGATTTATTCTCTCCTAGGCAGGCTGACTACGGAACGGGATCTTATCTGACTGCTCACACCTTATCTTATCTCATACTATCTCTACGAATAATTTGTCCAATTTATTGGATCCGTAAGAGAGTGTACTTTAGATTCTTCTTTGTGGGTTTTTTTTTTGGCCTCTCACACCATTTGTAATTCCGAAAATTTGAGCAAGAATATTGCAGACATAAGAAAAAAATGTACGGGCCCTGTGTGACATGTGACACAAAACAATTGAAACGGTACAGTATTGCCGGAACTGCAGAAACTTCCCAAAACATTCCAGCTAGTAATCCGGTGGCGTAAATATCACTTTTCAGAAAAGGACAATCTCAATCAATCACCCACAGTTAGTCACTCTTATCCATTGAGTATGGCCTTGTTATAGTCAGGATCGCTTTAAGGATATGCATTTTCTGGTGACCATATATGGCATAA
This sequence comes from Mycena kentingensis (nom. inval.), assembly GCA_014461125.1. NCBI lineage: Eukaryota > Fungi > Basidiomycota > Agaricomycetes > Agaricales > Mycenaceae > Mycena > Mycena kentingensis (nom. inval.). Next base: position 307,287 of record JACAZG010000012.1, read on the forward strand.
AAACTGATGCTGTGATATATCCCACAGTAATTCCATCCATCTGCAGGTTGTCAAGAGAATAAACAGCTAGACCTCAGCCTTCCGCCGGGACATGGTCTGTCCAATGTTTTTGTTTTTTTGCTTTTCTTTTCCTTCACAATCTTCTGGTGCTCATTTTGTGCCTCAGACCACAAGAAGATAGGCATCGAAAATTGTGAAGCGACACCTTTGAGTTGACACTACGCCTTCCATGGCCGGGTTTGCGGCATTGCACAAGCAGTGCAATGCCCGAGCACCCGACTCGGCCACCCGTATTTGCTGATTTTGACATATTGATTTTTTTTAATCTGACCCCAACAGATAATGTGCACCCAACATTGTAGGTCGCTAATATTTGCCTCATATGGACAGATTACAAATGAAAAAAATCCAAAATTCTGGCATGCCCGAAGACCATCCGATAATGCAACAGTATTTCAATAATAGCAGAGAATAAATCGCCGCATTTTGTTCTATGACCAAAGAACCTCTGGATTAATCTAGGCGAATACAGATCCCGGGGAAATTCTCCGGATGAGGATTACAGTCTTCCACCGCTCAATGGAACACCACCGCTCAATGGAACAGTCAGTATATTTTGTGTATCTGAGGGACCCCAAAAGGTTTTGGACCCAAGAAAAAAAAAACTATCCATGTAGCGCCTTCCACAGAACAGATTTCTGAAGATTTGAGCACGGCAGCCACCATAGATGGCGCCCAAGAAAATCATCTTTTAGGCCACCTGAAAATTGCGTGTTTCAGTCGAAGCTAATTTTGCTCATATTAGTGTCAAATTCATGTGGCTGTGTATATTATTCAATATTGGACCATGAAACATAGTAGGACCAGAGCTGGTGCACTGTGTGTAATCCAGCAGAGCCCGAAGCCAGTGATTAATTTTCTCTCCTGAAAAAGGTCAGGGAAAATTATTTTCTGTCTGATATCATGGGTTTAACACATTCCAGGCTTGTGGTGGCCCTTCCGGAGAGTCTAGTTGAGATAAGGTTTTGATTAACAGAATAGAAGCATGGATATCGATTGTAGTGGATTATCTTCATTGGCTTGGAATATACATAATCAGTGCCAAAACTTGTTTGATGACCCGAATCAGATCCACAAGCCCGCAGCAAGTCGGCTTGACAATAAAACCAAACTGTGTCGGCAGTGAATAAAAATAAAGTGTCATGGCAGCAGCATGTGCTCTGTGGCTGTGTTGGTAGATGGAATAATGGGTTGCCAGCGGCTGGGTCCCAGATAGGGGCTTTATGTGGGAATAGCACCTTATTTGTGGCTGTGTTTGCTCAAAAGAATAATGGGTTGCCAGAGCCTGGCTACCAGATAGGGGCTTCACCTGGGAATGGATGATATAACATGTGGCTGTGTTGCAGATCAGGTTAATGGGTGCCCAGAGAGAGGCTACTAGATAGGGGCACTACCTGGGAACCTCGTAGGTAAGCCAGGTAACAGAGAGGGTCACGGTCACCTGATGATGATGACTAATTTCGACTGTGGGGGACCTGCTAAAGCAAGGTGACTTGAGTGTTGTAGGGACTTTCCGCACCGTCCAGACCAGCTTTCACATCCTCCCACACATCTCACAGCAGGGGGAGCTACCGGAAATAGTGCCGGGCCACGGTGAAAACTACCCTGAATTTTTGGGATTGTAAACTCACAGAGATCTAGTCCTCCTGCTATTAATGAGCAAGATGATAGTGCTCATCGTCGGACTGTTCATCGACCGACTTCAACTACCATCATGAGCCCACCGCAAGAGCCACAAGCAAGCTTTGCAGAGTATGCAGAGCCACTTTTCAGATGCATCACATTCCTGGTTGCAATCCTCCATATCCGCCATCATCTGACTTTCCGCGCCTGTGCACTGCTGCTGTTTGCATTCAACCTCATTTTTACTATCCTACCCGGGAACTTTTTTGGTGGACTCTCTCCACCGGGAACACTCAAGACAGTTCTCAACCGTCTGGACCTCAGGGATAACTTCAAGATCTACCCCATCTGCGTACAGTGCTACAAGGTCTTTGAGCCGGACACGTCTACAGCCCAAATCTGTCCGGACTGTTCTGAGGCACTCTTTCGACCAAATACTCATGGGCTTGTTAACCGGCTCCTAACTGCAAGTGGCCTGGGCTCTGCCAAAATGGAACCACAGCTTGTAACCCCCATCCAACTCCTCTCTGAGGGGCTCGAGGACTTTTTGCCCGTCCGGGGATGGTTGCTCAGGTGGATGCATGGCGCGAGCGCGAGGTGGTTGATGGTGAGTTGGGTTGCATGCAGGATGGAGCCGTGTGGAAGACCCTTCGAGGTCATGACGGGCAGCTTTTCTTCAAGAAAACTCCGAATGAAATCCGACTTGGGGTAACATTCAGTTGTGACTGGTAAGGCTTTTTTGCAGCGCGACTGCAGAAGTGTACTGATCAAACAACCATGTGTAGGTTCTCTACAAAAAACTAGCCCTTATGGGCCAAGTAGCTCCTCGGGTGCAGTGGCATATACAATTCAAAATTTGGACTTGGAAACAAGGTTAGCTTTGTATTCTGATATTTGTACGCAATCTAACTAGGACAAAGATACAACACTGATAACCTGATACTCAATCAGATGACCCCCGGTCCAAACGAGCCAACCGCTGCACAATTGCAGAATCTCCTGGTCAAACATGTGGATGACTTGGTCAAGCTTTATGAGGAGGGAATCATGATCAAGACACCAGAGTTTCCGAACGGTGAGAGAAAAATATTCCCAGTTGTGGCAGATTGTGACACCCACAGGGATCCTTGTGCGTGTTGCTTTACTTGCAATCATCGCCGATCATCCCGCGATGTACAAGTTGGGAGGTTTTGCAGATCACGGCCATAACAATAAACCATGTCCCAAATGCAATGTGCCACACGCGGAACTTTTTACAAGCAAGTCTCTCCGCAACAGTCTGTACAGTGCTTCCCCTCAGGTTTTCCACTCAGATTGTGTGCAGGCTTTACTGGGACCAATGGCGACAGGCACCGGGAGTTGTGCTTCCAATATCTTCGTCTTGGCACCCATCAACTCCGAGAGCAATTCTTCAAGTCGAACGGGGGTCGCTGGACTGAGTTTGCCCGCCTTCGGTATTTTGACATTGTCCGTTGCACGGTCATTGACCCCATGCATAACCTGCTCCTTGGTGAGCCTTCAAGCTCATATTGCTCATCGGATGACAAATCATCATCAGGATTGGCAAAGACTCAGTGGTACCAACAATGGATCAAGTCCGGTGTTCTCCGTGCAGACACTGAGGGCGGTACAGAACGAGAACTTCACATGATACACTCTTTTCTGGCTACGGTGTGTGCAATTAGGCTGTCATGGATCCCAAGGCTTAAATATTTAGTTTGAAACTCCTGCATGGGCGGGGAAGCTGCCCCAGCGCGTAGGAGAGCCGGCAGGAGGATCACTGACCGCAGATGAATATAAATTCTCTGTCACAGCACCCTGGGCAATCATGGTCAGAATTCGGCTTGCGATAGCATTTCATCATTAACCTGCAACAGATACCAATAGTCTGGGAGGAGTCCTACCACACCAAGAAGGATGCCCACAATGAACTTGTGCAGGCATATAATCAGAAGAGGGCTGTCTGGGAGGAGAAGATGCGAGCTTGGGAACGAACAAACCCTACTACCCGTGGTAGGAAGCCGGCTGAACCACGGCATCCTGGCAGCTTCTCATCTCCAATGCAAGATGGTGAAGAGGAGAATTTTCTTGAGTTTGCACGAACTCTCAAAGTTTTGGCCGGTCGAACTATCCGGAAGGACAGTGTACCCAAAATTCGCAAGCAGTTAGAAGTATTTGTTGGGCTTCCAGAAGGTATGCTGATTATTTCAACTGCATAACAATCTCATTCCCCTCTACAGCTCTATGGTGCAGATAACATGAAACCCAACCACCATTGGTGTGTTCACATCCCCGACCAAATCCTGGATTTTGGGCCCGTCTATGGGTTCTGGGCTTTCCTCACGGAGAGACTGAACAAAGTATTGAAGAATCTCAATGTCAACAATGCAACGGGGGTCAAACAGAGGTATCCAGGATGCGTCAATTCCAACGCATTGCCAAACTTGATGGAAAGGTGTGCACTGTGCATTATTTAACCAACATGTTCAAAATAATTTTGAATAACAGATCAAAGATGCCATCAAGAAATCTCGATTCCAGCCCGAGCGTAATTTTCTCCTGGGTCTCGCAAAATTCCACAACTCGGGAGAAGGCTCAGGTACCATCCATGACATTGCTAACTCGGGTGTGTACTCTGTCAGAATGGGGGCTTTTTATATTTTTTTTCTGCTAGGTCAACTGGGAGCAACCCGTGTTGGACTTGTTCCTCAGCCTCAGCGGCCAAGCGAGATCGACAGAATCGGCCTCGTGAAATACTACAATCGCAACCAAGCTCAAGTTCGTCTCAATGCTGTGGCAACCAGCCTTGCCGAACATCAGCTGCTACCTCTCGATGTGTTTATCCGCGATGTTACCTATGCATTAGTGGAGGGGCGGCGTCTGATCCCCACCAGTGCACCGCGGACGTCCGGGGCTTCTGGGATTGTCCAGGTCGAGCTACGTGACCAACTTTATGTTGGGGAGGTTCAGAAGCTGTTTGTTCACAAGCAGGACGGTGTTGATGGTTCAGAGTCAACTCTTCTTGCGGCCATGCGCTGGATGGTCCCCTCGGATCTGTCACCTCTCAGAAAGAGTACCCTTTGGTCGCAGTTGTGAGTTGCGGCATTCTGGTGGTTTGGCACGAAATTTATATATATTTTTTCTAGCCCCGAGTTAGGGATCGAAACTTGGCAGATTAATCGGTTTTTGGACGAGAGAACGGACTTACCGCCACGCATAATCCAAGCAAGTTGGATCCAATGTCAAGTTTGTCGAGGCATAATCAAGACAACCGACCCGGAGTTATGGGTAACAACATCCCTGGATCGTGTATGTTTTTCATGACTGAACTTAAAAGCTTTGACTGAACCAAGTAAAAGCACACCAGCTCGCGAACAACATTTGACTTTGGAGAATTATTTGACGAGGACGACGGAGAGGATTGATTTTTCACGGAGAGAGATGTACATGTATATGCTAGATCGTCGAGACAAAGGACGCGGGATCCGCCCACTGCCCCCACTGCGCTTTCTTGATCATCTCGGCGTACTCGGGTAGGTGCTCGTGAGCAGCGAGCCAGTCCATGTTGACGCCAAGGTTGTGTGGGGCTTTTGCGGGGATACGGGTGGAGATGCGCTGCGTGCGGACGCGTGTGTACTGTTCACGGGCGTTGGGCGCGATAAGACTCGAGTAGATCTCCGATAGCTCATGGAGAATACCGTCAAACTGCAGTAGCGTAAGAATATGGCACCAGGATTTTAGAAAGTTCATACCTGTTCGCTGCGCCAAGGGCAGACGCAGACCTCGATGATGGCCAGCTTCGCTCGCGCCGCCTCGCTCATATACCCCAACTTTGCGATGTCGAGCATCCTGACGACCCACTCCTCCTTGCTCTCCCCCGACCCCGGCGCCGGCCCCGTCTCCTCGTCGGACATGTATTCTTCGTCGATTAGCGCTTCGACGTCGGCCGCAGCCATGCCGTGTCGTTCCGCGTACATCACAAAAAAGGTTCAAAGCAGATATGGTGCCGTTAGACCATACTACACCAGATATGGCGGAGCTCTGGCTTGTAAGGTCCCTTATGGACCTATGAGTAATTTTATGGAGGTTTATGGTATTATATGGTAGGTGGAAATAATATGTGGTCAACCCATGTCATATGCGGCCTTACGCTACCATATGCGGTGGGTGCTCACCATATGCGGCCATATGAGGTGGAATCCCACCATATGAGAGCTAGAAAAAACCCGATTCTCGTGTGCTGGCCGAGCGGACCTCATAGGGTAGCGATAAAAAAGTATTCCCAGCCGAGCGGGGCAGCTTTGTGGATGGAAACATAAGGACAGCAAGGGCTACGTTGATGAGGGGCGGCAAAGTAACCACATTTTCAATGCTGCATGGTGTAGTGGTTACGTGTTCCGCCACTCGTCCTGCGGCGCAGGAGGTTCTGGGTTCGACTCCCGATCTGTACATTTTGTTTAATTTGTCTTTCTTGCCTTCTGTGCCTCTTCACCGTATCTGTTTGGGTCCCACCATATGTCGCCATACCGCACCATACGCCGCCATACCAGACAAGGGGGGGTCGCGCATATGGTGCATATGGCAATATATGGTGAGCGGACACCATATGTGCCCATATGCCCCATATGGGGACTTATGCAGGCATATGCCGCCACATATGGTTTGGGCTTTTTTTGTGATGTAGATGGTCGCCGCATCGGTTCGATGTTTTGCATTCTTCAGCAGGATTGGTTCAGCCGGAACTCGAGCCGGGGAGAAGAGAGCTATGGACGTACCAGCACACGCCTCTGTTTGTTCCGATTACCCTCCCGATTTACGTCCAGTCGAGCCTTTGCGGCGGCGTTGTGCGCTGCCTTGTAGCCCGGCTTGAAGTTGTTGAATGATCGTTTAGCGAGCTCGAAAAAGACGGCCTCATCCCAACGAGCGCCACAGTCGTCGAGATTCTTGGGCCGGGCCGTTTCGTCCTTTAATAAACAGCGAACATTCGTAAGCTAGGGCATGAACAAACGCATTTCACATACCTTGAACTCGAGCATAACAGTGGCGGCAACGAGACGAAAGATCTCGATGTTTGCCAGATGTTCGACCCCGGCTTCGAAGTTTGGTGTCGGAATCTTGCTGCCATAATCGTCGTAGGACGGGAACGCGGGGTCGTAGATGCGCCAGGACTCGTTGGAGGAAGTTTGGCAGACGCGGCGGAAGACTGCGCTGACGCATGACTGGCTCATTCGTTAGCTATCGACTCCGAGCGGCCAATCTGAGAGAGCGCGGCTCACCTGCGTTGCTTTCGCCACCGTTTTTTGGAGTTCGGTCTTGGGACTCGTGAGGGCTGGGCGCTCGTCGTCGTCACCTTGAAGCGCGCCGGGTGCCGCAATAGCAACGCTCGCTGCTCGACTGCCTGCGCGACGTTGGCCGCCGCGCGCTGTAGCACGACCTCGAGCTGCGGAAGCAGCGCCGGACGTCGCAAGAAGCTCGTTCATCGCAGACTGCAGCTCCGTCTGTTGGCGCTTCAAGTCGTTGACCGCCGATGTCGGAAAACCCGAAAAAACCTGATCAGGTCCTGAAGCAACCTGAGAGGGCTTTCAGGGCTGATCAGCTTCCTCATTTGGGGGTGCCAGGTCCGACCAGCTTCCGGTCAGGAGTGTCCAGGTTCTGTCAACGTGACAGTATCTCCCAGGTAACTGGTCAGGCTTCTCAATTTGGGTTATCAGGGTTGACAAGGACATATACCAAATATAGATACAACTGCTATTAGCAGGTGAGCTTGTGATTTTTTTTGTCTTCAGTGCGTGGAAAAGATTTAACCCTAGGATGGTGACTTCTGTTTCAGTGTTCAGGTGGCGCTTATTCGGACGTCGACAACATAGAAGCTACATTGGGGTTCTTTCAAGTCTGGTTGGGTACTATATTTCCTTGGTCCCTTTCTGCCCATCAGTCCTCTACTGTACTATTTCGACCTTAAGTCCGCTGATATTAGATTTTCCGGGGCCTGACAAGGCTGATAATTTTTCCTTTTGATTCTAGGTGATTTTCAAAGACCTTCCTTTTTTATCTACATAACACGTAACGGGACTTAAGGTTGAAATACTACAGTATGTTTTCTTTCACTTTATCAAAAGAGTTGCCAATTGATGGGGTTGTTGGGGTGTTTCCTGACACCACATCACTCAATATGTGAATTTTTACAGAGTGCAGGAATTGCCTTCTATGGTGATTATTGATGCCATCAAATTGTATATATAATATTTAGGACATCTGGGGCACATTGTACAAGTGGTTGATACTATCTTTACTGCTGATCAGATTTTCTTGATGTGGAAGAATCACCCAATTATCAGACAGTGACAATCTCAAATAGCATACCGGTACTGGACAAATAAACCCCCCTCGGCAGAAATCCATTTTTGATGGAATCATCATTCCGATTGATAGCTTTTTTTGTTGTTGTAATTTGCTGTGAATAACTGTGTAAGGATAGAGCTGGGTTTGTTTGATCATTTTTGATGGGATCATCATGTTGTCTTGGGTCTTATTATGGGAGTGATGAGACACTTAAAATAGATAACTGGGCAGCAATATAATGGAAGACATCAAATTCATCAGATCCGATTGATCCCGCAAACTCAGGAGCAATCCGCACATTCTCAACTCAACCAATCAAACAAGGTGACAAGGAAACAACATACCAAATACAACTAACAGTCCATATGTAACATGTGGACCTGATCATGAACATTGCCTGATCAGGTTTTGTGCCGGAGGCATGTCCTCAACCATTGCCCTTTGCATCTCAACGTCGCGTAGTAGAGTGGTAAAGTAGTCTGTCCGTACATGCAGTGTTCGATTTGTGGTGCTTTCTGGCAATGGTTAAGTAATATAAGGTGATCCAGGGAATATGATGGATCACCGAGAACACCGAACAGAGCACAGAAAATCATTTTTTATTTTAAGCCAAGGTAGTCTGCCTGGTCAGGCATTATCAACCTCCGCCAGGCTGGCCAGGTTACCTCAGGCTGGCCAGACAGCCGCTGAACTGGTCCGCAGTTATTCGGGTTTTCTGAACCTGGTCAGGTCTCAAAAACCTGGCGGCCTGGTCAGACCTGACATGGCGGGATCCGGCCGGATATCGTTTTTTGGGATTTTCCGACATGACCACAAAGACTTGTTCTCCGACTCGAGTTCGTAGCAGCGGTCGACGACGTTGTCGATCCGACCCGATTCAAGAAAGAGATCGGTTTGAAGCTGGCCGATGAGCTCATTGGACTGCGGCGCGTTGGAGTGCGGTACGCGCTCGGTGGTGCGGTACGCGAAAGTGTTTGAGCCGGGTTCCATCGACGCGGAGCGCTGAAGCGGCCTCGTACTCGATGAATGCTGGTACCGCGCAGGATTTCCGATGGCTTCTGGGATTGGAGGGAAATGGTGCTGCGTTGGCTGCTGCGCTGGACGGCCGACGCCGAGACCGCGAGGGTATTCGCCGGCCCCATGGCGGGGGACCTGAGAGCTGCGGAGGCAGTTATAGTCAGTGACGCTGCGCCGCTACAATGAAGTACTGCCAGACACACCCCCACGACGCGTCCCCGTCGTTGAATGCAGAACCTCCGTCGTAGCGGGTCCCGCCGCTCATGGGAGGAGAGGACAGGATGGCAAAAACAAGCTCGACGCCCCCATCCACGGAAGAACCGATCAATGCCGCTGAGGTTTTGCGGCGAGGCAACCAAATGCGTCGGTGGGAAGCATTCAGGGTCGCGATGCTCCTTGCCGCCCTGCATGCTCCATGGCAAGCTCTGTGTGCGGGCTTGGAGTGATTTAACAAGGTATTTGGGAAGAGCAGGGCAGCGCGCACTCGATGCATGTCCTCTGGACCACAAGCTGTAGCTCTCAACGCGCGCAGCCGGAGTTATCCCTCGTATCTCTCGCAAGGGCTGAGCAACGGCAGTAGCCGACGGACGCGAAATGCGGCGAGAGACCAAGGTCTAGCGGAGGGTCATCGGCGAGGTCAAGCTCGCAGCCTAGGCGGCTCGGTGTCTAGTGTACTCACCCAGGCTCGCCGATCCTCAATGAATGCTTTGTTTAGACGCCGAGACAGGCCACGTTTCGGGTGCTAGCCAAATATAACCTAATATAGCATCGGCTAAGTGGGTCTCGCCCATCGTTGTCTACGGCGGTTGGGAACACAGTGACTCGACGGCGGAGACTCAATAGCGATTTGCGGAACAAATACGGCACTGATTCCAAAAATCGATGGTGCGATTTGTAGCGACGATCGCGCGGTACAAGTCCCTCCCTCACTCGCCCCAAAATTCGAAGAAAAAGTGGCCTGGGAAACTACCATAAAAGGAAAAAAATTCGGACGCGATATTGTGGACACCGTTTTTCACGGTTTTTGTTGTTAGGTTCCGGGTGGGACCTCGGGACCCCCCATTCCTACTATATGAGGGAGAACCGCCCTCTGTGTTAATAATGTACACCTGTTGGCCTACCACACCGAGCTGTTTTCTGGCAGCATTAATCCACAGTGGTCTTAAACGCCCTCAGTATGTAAATACCCCTGCATTATTGGCACTTGGCTCTATTATACATTAGTGGGTGGATGCAGCTGCAGTAACTACTGGATGAAGCTCCAGTATAGCATAGGTGGAACAAGGTGCCGTGCCGTCCAATTTATTGGGCGGGGGATCCCTCGGTGCTGGAAGCCGTCTATGTGTTGTATGCTGTTGAAGCCTGCTTGCTCTCTTTCTACACTCTTCGTTCCTTTCACCTTTTTGTGTCAGCCTGGCCGACGGGTCAGGCAGGCGCCGACCTAGCTGCAGCTAGGGAGGCATCGAGAGGAAGCTCGAGACGGTAACAAACCGAGAGAGAACTCTATAACACAGGGCTGGTGCGCGTACCTCGAGCATCAAGACAAGGATAAAGTCTATAAAACCGTTGTTGGGTGCTCTTTAGGGCCGGTTGTATTCATTTTGTTTTGTTTTGTTTCATTTTCTTTAGGGCCAATGTGGGAAAATCCACGTGGACTTCTGTAGAATCCTATTGGACCGGCCCTAAAGTAGAATATATAGTGTAGCGTAGTATAGTAATGAAAGCCTCAAAACACTTACTGACTTGGCTCAGAAGCCTTTGTGGACTTGCATGCTTTTGAAAGTTCCAGTGGACCCTTCTGTAGCTCAAAAGGCTTATGGACTTATCTGCTTTGACCAACTCGCCGACCGTTCAGAGTACTTACTGCCCTTTTGAAGCTCAGAACACCTTCTGGACTTGTTTCCTTCACTTGTTGAATACTAAGTGTGTAGCTCAGAAGCCTTTTGTGGACTTTTATACTTAGAGACCTTTCTGACTTCAAAACACTTTGTTGCAACTTAGAACACTTTGTTAATTTCCCTCAAAGCAGTTGTTGACCTCCAGCTCAAAACACTTTTTGACTTCGAAACACATCTTCGACTCCTGGTTAAAACACTTTTTTTCACTTGTGCTCAGTTGGTGGAGACCCTTCTAACAATCAACTTTTCTGTTTTGACCCTTATAAAATTTGTAATGGTTCGCTCACAAAACGCGAAATACTTTTTCAAACACGAGTCTTCAAAACTTGCTTCCGCTCTAACTCACGCATTTCTGGGCCGTTTGCGATGATTTCGGGCGCGTTCGAAACTGCTCGCAAGCCCGCGTCGACGTGCACTGATCACATCACCCCGAGATGCCCGCCATGCCCTTAATTGGCAGGTAACCAGTGCGTATCTCAACAATTAATGCTCAGATTTTGCTCATTTTCTGTGAGGATACTCCCTCCCATGTTAGAAAATGATTCTGAGAAAATTATTTTTTTGTCATTTTTCACCCAACTAAATTGAGTATTGTGCATGACCGGCTGCATGCCTTGGTTTCAGCACAGCAAAAGCCTATTCATCACATCCACCCGCATTTTCGAAGATATGCACCGCCACCATAACTGCACGCTGTCACGCTCCCGCTGATTTGCTCAAAACGCGAATAGCATGATGAGACATAGTCCGCACCGAGCATGCGTGGCGTCAACCGCTCCAGAACTGCAGTCACTAGCTAACACACCCAAGCGGGACATGCTCCGTGCAGAACTGCGCGAGCTGCAAGCAAATCATGCTCCATGGAATGTACTTGCCATATATGGGTATAGCGGGCATCTCGGATCACAATCATCCGCCGGACATGTGCCCCATCACGCGCAGTTTCGAACGCGCCCGGTCACACCCCAAACGGTCCAGAGATGCGCGAGATATGGCCCATTTGGTCTTGTGAGTGTTCATTTCCGCCAGAGTCTGTTAACCCTTTTGAACGCTCAAAGTGCCTTTCCCGCTCAAAAGGCCTTTCCGACCAAAGTGTTCTACTGGAGCATCTTTCAAAACATTTCTACTTGGGATCCTTGTTTCGTTCAAAAGTCTATACTTCAAAATTGAACTTTTGCAACTTGTGCCCATTTGATAGAGTCCGTTCAAACTAACAAGTTTTCTGTTTTGACCCTTATAAACTAACTAATGGTTCGCCTTCAAAACGCAAAATACTTTTTTCAATGCGAGTCTTTTAAACTTGTTTGCGCTCTATCTCGCGCATCTCTCGGCCGTTTGGCACGATTCCGGGCGCGTTCGAATCTGCTCGTGACGGGGCATGTTATGGTTCTGATCGAAACACACCGAGATCACCGCGATATCCCAAAATGGCAGGTACACCAGCTGGATCTCAACAACCAATGAGCCAATTCAGCCCATTTTCGGTGAGGATGTGTATTCTGACAAGTAGAAGCATTCCACCACAAATCATTTTCCATCATTTCTTTACCCTCCCAAATTGTTCACCGAGCCCAAGCGACTTGATATCTTTGACTAGAACGACTTTCAATGTCTTTAACTCGGTTTTCTGCACATAGCTTAGCCTGCCCCGACTCAGTAGCTGCAGCCAATCCCGCTCCCGTAGATTTGTTCAAAACACGAATAACAGCGGTTGTGATGCATATTTATGTGCGTGGAGGGCGCCAATAGATGCAGAATTGACGTAGCTTCGCAACACACCCACACCGTGTGCATCCAACCCAGAGTCGTGCGTATTAGGTGCGCAAACACATCTCGATGCCAATTGATGCATGTTCTCAATGTTGCGCCGCATATCTCCGTAATGATATGCAGGCAGGGTGGTGTCTCGGTCACTTGCACCCGAGCTGAATTTTACTCACCGAGCGGCGATCTTGTCTTGCGCCCTCACCACAGATGGTCGTTCAATCGCCTTTGGAGCCCAGTGCACAATCCGCCTAACGCCTCGCGCTATTGGCAGTCCGCTAGAGCTGACTATAACGCTGTTCAAACCGCTTCGAAGCGCTCGAACACTTTGCATGCGGCTTCAACACCGAAACACGCCGTATCAATTCGCGCCAGACGGCAGCATCGTGGGGAGTATGCTCATTTGCGTCTTGACCTAGAACGACTACCACCAATCGCAAACCAGCCAGCAAGAAAACACGTCAAGCCAGCACGCAAGCAAGGTTCCTGAGCCCGTCCAAAGAACACGACGTCGAAGTCATCTCGCCGCCCAACTTGAATCGAGGCCAGTAGCTGTCGATTCTCTGGCTGTGGGCTCAGCTTGAACTCAAGCTGCTCCTTTCCGCGACGTATATCCAGCCCCTCTGCTTCCAATCTGTCGGCGGCATCTCACCTAGTCCTCCACTCGGGGGCGCGCCGCGACGATGATAGCGGCTATCCGCGTCATCCATGGTCATTCTGGTGTCTCGATCGAGCTCTAGGCTATCCATTACTCGAACTTACCCTCAAGCTCAAATCTCCCTCCGGCGTGTTCGCCTCCCCCCCCGATTCCAAGCAGCGTCCAGGTCTGAATGTCTCTCTACTCCCACAAAAAGCCAGCTCGGCTGTAGACGTAGCTCTGAACTGCGATTGCAGCGCGTATGCCATCTTGTCCCTCACCTGGACGCATCTACGCCGCTCCGCGCCGCCTCTCCATTCCCATCCCCACCGTCGCCGCTGCTGACTTCCCGCGACAAACACCCACCGCCGTAACTCCCCGACGACGGCCCCAAATCACTGGACGCGGGCTGCGCTGAGGGGGAGAATGATACTCGTCGGCGCGAGCTGCCAGCGGGATCCTCGCGTTGCTGCTCGGTGTCGCCTGACCGGACGCCAGCAACGAGTCTGCGCTGGAGCTCCGCGTGAAATCTGCGATTGAGGCTGTATGGTTGATATGGTGTTGCTTTATTAGCCTCGACGCAGGTTGAGTTTTTGCTACACAGGTTTCCAGGCAAGTGACACAGGTTGGGCATTCACTACGCAGGTCGAGCACACCCCGACTCCAGCCTCCGCAGGTGATACAAATGTGTATTATTTTTCTCATGAGGTTTGCAGCCAATGTTGATGTGTTGAATGATGGCCGTGATGCGCTCGTCCCGGCGTGAGAATACCGTAGCTCTGGGGCCCTCTTCTCCCCTGGGTTTCAGGCTCACAAGAGGCTGGATGCTTCTAGTTGAAGTTGTGTCCAACCCCTCCCTGTTGTTGAGGGTCATATGTTGCCGTGATCCGCGATCAAAATCAAGTGATTTACATCGAGATCTATCGGTACTGCCTGAAGTTTGTAGGAAGGTGTGTTGCTCCTGTGCATAACCTGTGTCTCTAGCCACACCAACCTGTGTTGCAACATGCTCAACCTGTGTTGCAACATGAGGAATAAAGCAACAGTATTTCAACCATAAGGCTGGGATGGCGCGTTGTGGTATGTCCCCGCGCGCGTCTGACGCGTCGCCGCAGGTGAGCGAGCGCTCAGCAAATCCGCGTGTATCGGTAAGATCGATGCAGGTACGTCCGCTGCCCCGCTCACGCTGCGTTTATCTTATTCGCAGGTAAGGTGCATATAGCGTAAAACAAATCAAAGATACAGGATGTAAATTGTGTGCGTAACATAGGTTGCTGAATGTTAATACACAGCTCGGTTGCTGAAGTGAAAACACAGGTTTTTGTGTGAGAAACAGGTCTTAGAGCAAGAGGATTGAAAGTAATGCAATGATCCCACATCTGATGGCCGGATGGGCGATTCCCTCCTTTCGAACAAAGAACTTTTGTGTGTCTTGTGACTGTGGCGGGCTTGGTGAGATGCCCTGGCTTCTTTCATACCCACTGCGTTTGGGGGCTTTGTCCGCACACCCCCTTGTCAGCACATCCTAGGCTGACATGTGCGGACATAGTGTCGGTTCAGTAAGAACAATTTCCGCCGGGAAAATTAAGGTCGTCGGCATATGTCGGCGCATGTCGGCGCATGTGCAGACACATGTCGGAACAGATGTGCCGACACGGCGGCGGCAAATGTCCGCACATGCCCCGTGTCCGCATATGTGTCTGCATAGGTCAGCAAAGCTCAACTCATGTCGGCACATCGTCAGCTCATGTCGGCACACTGTCAGCTCATGTCGGTATATGTCCGCACAGGGTGTGCTGACAGGGGCCCAAAACGCAGTGACCTTGATACTTTTGCTGATCTTCTCAAATGCCCTCTTTTCAAATGCAACCAAGAGCTGGAACAGTTCCCATCAGTGGCCATCATCAACGTGTGTTGATGGAAAATTTATTCACAGAAAAGTCCAAGCAAAAAGCCCTCCTGAGTGGTTCTACTTGCAGTGAGGCCACCTATGTTGCGATAGGTCAACCTGTGTTGCAGCAGTGAACTTGTGTTGCATCAGCACAACCTGTGTTGCACTAGCACAACCTGTGTTAGTCTCGGATACCCAGACGTTTCTGCGCAATCCGACGAGGAGAGCGCAGAGCCGGATATGAGACCGAATCCGGTAATTCACGACAGCCGGAGACAGATGATTGATTTCAGAAGGGTGGGAGAATTTCGGGGCTTAGAAACAATCTCCCGCCTTTCGCAAATCCATCATCTGTCTCCAGCTGTCACCAATTAACATATATGGAGTTATATCCGGCTATGAGGATTGCGGCGGTACGTCTGGGGTTCCGAGACTAACCTGTGTTGCATCAGCACAACCTGTGTTGCATCAGCAAAACCTGTGCAGGATCAAGAAAATTGCCAAAAAAAAAGTGCGCCCAAACCTGTGTAGAGACGTATGGTTGGTCTGAGAGGACTTTATTATTTTTGACACAACCTCTGCAATTTCAAGGAAAAGCAACACAACTTTGGCATAATTCTACCAAATGCACACAACTTGCAAAAACTGCATGAAAAAGAACACAACTTGTGCATGTACTGGCAAAAACATACAAAGGTGTACCACATAGTCACCTCAAAGCTGGGTTTGTCATCAGATTCTGTCATCAGATGTGACTGATACCAACACCATGCCATGGGAGAGCAAGGCAGAATCTGACGCCCTTTTACGATCTGAGATTACCTACTGGCTCTGGCAATGCTCCTCGGTCCAAGGGAGAGTTTACTGTCATCACACAACTGAAAAAAACAAAAAGATAATTATGCATGGTGGTGAGGCCTGTGATAATCATCAATCATTGATCTGACTTCTTAGCCACTAAGGGCAGACCTGAACAAGTGTGGTTCATTTTTGGGACCTGCATGGGTTGTACTCCCAACTTGAGGTTGTGTGTACTTTTTGTGTTTTAGGTTGTGTCTTTCTCCGTAATAATGTCCTCTCAGACCAACCATAGAGACGCGCAAAATTACCAAAACCTGCTTGTAGAACATTTACTTTACACCATATGCACCATACGCAGGTTTTGCGGAGGTAGCTACTCGCAGCTCGCGGAACAAGTCGTTTCCAACTGGTTCCGCCCAGTTGTCCGGCGACTGGAGTCGCCAGCGCAATTCAAACTGTAAACCCGAAATCAGCCCATTACCACCGCCAAATATACTGTGCTGGACACACGCCTGTGTATCTCAACCGTCCCTATCACTCTCCCATCTGCCAACCCGTCCCGTCCAGAAACTATGTTGTACGCTGAACACAACACCGCCGACTTCATGCCGTAGAACCCCGTTGGCCTCAGGCGGCTCGGACTTCCAAACCCGGACGCCAGCGTAACTGCGGGTAGCAGCGCCGTACACGCTAAGCCAGACGGGGTTGAACGTGAACGCTCCGACTCGATCAGCGCCAATAATCCGAGGGCAGGCACGAGTGGATGCGTACTTTGCCGCAAGACCACTGGAGAACGATGGCGCAGAAAGCTCCGTCCAATTGTGCGCTGAGATCGTGGGGATTGGATTTGTGAGGGAGATACGGATCTTGGAGGCGCGTTCTGAGCGGGGTGAGCGGCGAGCAACCGAGCGGGAGCGCGAAAGTTATTAAAGGCGCCCGCGCTCGCGACGCGCGGCCGTGCATAGTCCATCCCGCGGCGCTTCAGCGTAGAGCCGGCTAAAAAGACGAAAAACAGAGGCCGCGATGCACCTGAGAGTGTAATTATTTAAAGGAAGCGCGGGGCAAGCGCGGTCGTGTTTATGCCTGCGCGGGATGCATGCGAGCGCGGGAAACACAATGCCAGCAATTTGGGAGTCAGAGCGAGTTTGTTTGCCTCCGGCAGCAAAACCTGCATACAAGGTCCGTTAAAAGGACATAAAAAGCGGAAGCTAAAGGGCATACAGAGCAGCAGCGCGGAAGACACGCTGCTGCCGCTGATATTGTGCGTGTTGCCGGGATGCTTGCCTCCGGCGGCAAAATCTGCGAGAAAAGTTGGTTAAACACGGGAAAATTGAAGGAATGGTGCACTTGGATGACTGGGAAGAGGTCAGCGACACTAGCAGGAGAGGATAGGATAAGGACATCTGAGGACACAGCACCTCCCGGACTCTGCGCTCGCGCGAGATTGGTCCCCGTCGTCGCTCGCAGCGCGAGGACACTCCTGGCTGGAAGTTCAGCTGAAAGGATACAAGAGACAATGGGTAGACGCTGTGCTGTCTCCGTGTTTTGGTGTTCAAGTCTCAACTTTGGTTTTGCCTCAGAAGGTCTGTTTGCTGGACAATTGAAAAAAGCAATACCTACTGCGTAGAGATGAGTTTTTACCGTGCAACACGATCATTTGCTTCCTGAGATTGGTTGTATCCGTTTGCAAGGCTCAATCATACCGCTATACCGCCAATTGTGATTCAACGCCGGCTTCCAAATCCGGAAAGTGGTCCATATGGAGAACTGTACATCCAATAAGTGTCCGCGTTTGAGTATATATCAGTGTGGTGTACATGTAATAATGCACCTTGCTCAAAATAATGTCTCATTTCATGTTTGTTTGGCACAAAGACATGAGATGTTGTCGGAGGTATTCCAGAAATTCATGCTGAAGCTACGCCCCGGGCCCGGTCTCTGAAATATGCTGACGTAATACATCCATTCTCATCTCTGGATGCGCTGAAATCCCAAAATTACCTTTGCAAAAGCGTGAAAAACCTCTACTGCAGGCTGAGACAGTCAAAAAGGCATCTCCTGCTAACCTGGGGCCCTGCCTCCGAGACGTGTATTTGATTATGTATTACTTCCATGCCGTTTCTCATGACGGCAAACCAAAGGGGGTGGCACGTGAGCAGAAATGACAATCACGCTGGTCGGACGGCCATGGCAGTCGCAGATACTGTCGGCGGTTACAGATGTCTTTATCTTTGTTCTACACAGAAGCTGACCTAGCTAAATCCATCGGCTCGAGGCGTAGATCGCCTCCAAGAGCGTCGAGAAACATGCTATTGGAGCAGGGAGTACTACGATCTCGCAATTTGTGTTCGATGGCAGCAAACAGTTGTTTGTGGAAGCGACTCGGCGTGCAATTCGGCCAATAGTAGTATCCGCTTAGGATCTCTCCGTGTGTCGGCGGAGTGAATCCACGCAGAGGAATAACATCCAAAGCGGTTAAACTTCCAAATCAGAGTTCACTATTTGCGCAAATAGTGAACTCTGGTCGGGCATCATCACACTTGCCACAACACCTGGGCTCCCTGGAATAATCATGCATCTGCTCCGCCCCGCAGCTACCATCGCGCGCCAAAATAATGAAAATTAACCCCGCGAACACGCTCGCGCACGACGTCACCCTCTCTGAATCCAGAGGTTAGGCAGCGTATCCGGCTGTATTTGAAGCACGCAATCTACAGTTACTTCTACAGCGCTATGGACGCCGTAGGAAGATGGCAGCTGACATCAATCTTGAACTCGAACCTCCACCATCTCGCGCAGCGGATGCGATCTGACTATCTACATCCCACGTTTAGCACTCAAGAAGGGTCCAGCTCGACGCTGAATCACTCCTGTGCTCGTAAAGCAGTTCCAACTCGACCTCTGCCATTCAGTCGGCGACAAAACTACGAACTTGCCTCCGAGTCTGCAGCGGCTGGGATTTCTTATCCACCGACGATATCGACGCTACAAACCTCGCTTCCTCCAAGCTAGCCGCGCCAGCTTCGCGCTTCAACCACCGGATTCCTACCGCGGCCGACCCAGCACTAGCTCTTCAATCGACGAGAAGCTCGCTGCGCCTGGTCCGTGTACCACTCATCTGGTCTCTCCGCGGACCCTCTTCGCACCGGATACCAGCCCTCAATCACAGTCTTCTTATCTCGCCACAGCCTGGCACTTGAACTCCTCTTCGGTACGCCCGCCTACCCTCGGAGTAGAGTCTCCAATTGCTGATTTTCAAGCCTAGAAACTCACCCGCCGTCGACGAATCCTCGTCTAACGGACGCGGGAGGTCGTAGAGTGATTCGTTTAGCGCCTTCGCTGCACAAAGTGGGCTGCAGCTCAGCAAACTCGCGTAAGTATTTCCCTTTTAATTTCCTGTGACTGACTCTGCTTCTCATCCATTTCCAGCAGCTTCTGTGCGTGTAGTAGCCCGGATTGTGGTTGCGCTACCGCATCTACCTCTGGGCCGGTATGTCCGTTCTCGTTCCCGTTGTTTTGCTCTGAAGCAGCCCGCAGAATCGAGAAACACGAGTGTTATGCCTACGTCGGAGGTAGGTGCGTTGCTTCGTCAACTCCTGCTGCCTGCAGAGCCGCTGGGGCGCGTGTAATACCCCGGATTGCGGTTTCGATACCCGCAGACACAGTTCGCATCCACCTCTGGGCCGGTACGTCCCCGTATCCGTGTCCGTGTTACTCGCTGCTTTGCTTTCAACTAGCCCGCGGAATCGATTCGAGAAAGACGAGCTCAGCGACGCCCGGGGTAGGCTGCTTCGTCTCGTGCTCCGGGCCCGGGTTCTTTTGTAGACTGTCGGCGCGTACCATCTCCGCTTCCACTAGTATGCGGTCCCTAAAGGTTTACACAGAGCGCGGAGACTGTCACGCCCGGTGCGCGGATTCTCGCTCTACCAGCCGTAGCCGTCTGGCCCTCTCTGGTGCGTACAGCAGTATCGCGGATTGGAGCTCGAGTTTACGCTGATTT
Organism: Mycena kentingensis (nom. inval.); assembly: GCA_014461125.1. Lineage (NCBI taxonomy): Eukaryota > Fungi > Basidiomycota > Agaricomycetes > Agaricales > Mycenaceae > Mycena > Mycena kentingensis (nom. inval.). The sequence continues at coordinate 327,320 of JACAZG010000012.1, forward strand.
GACGAGAAAAGTCGAGGAGCGTGCGACAGCCCCTGGTGCACTCAACGCGGGTTGTATTTCGGACAGTGCATGCAGTATTACCTCGGGATGCTCAAAGGCGCGTCGCTGCGATATTTATCCTGCTCTTTATCGGCCAGCTCGGCGACGACTCAATTCCTATCGCGCATCCTCCCTCTGAGCTCCCTCCACCACATCACCTCGTTATCGGCATATGCAGTCCGCGATCCGAGTCGCCAATCTCGCTCGTTCGCGAACGTTGACAAATCGAATGGACGTGCGCCTCGTGCGGAGTGTCGGAGGAGCGGGAGCAGGGAACGCGGGAAGAGGCGGAGAGTGAGGATGTCGAGGAGCAGCTAATGAGGACTATGAAATGCATGCGATTCGCGTCAGACCCAACCTCAACGCTTGTTCCCGTCCGCGCCCCCGTTTACGCGTTCGTGCGCCCGCCGAAAATGTAGCTCGCCATACTCCTGCCCCGTCTTGATCTTAGCGAACGGTCGACAAACGTAGAGAGCTTCGTGTGCTTGCCTGACAGTGGCACACAGAGTGCTTGGCGCGGAGATTCGAATCCCCGAAGCGGCGCCAGTCCGCGCTCGTCTCTGGCGACTATAACGCATCGATTTGGCTCCCGTCTAACCGTCTGGCAGTACCCCAATGGCTCCCGGTCACTCCCAACCCGACACCGGCCGAGCCCGCCGAACGCGTCTTCCAGGGGAACAAGGCGGACTCTGCTGCCTTGGGAATCGGTGGCGAAAGCCAGCAGCGTAAAGACATTGTTAGAGGGCTCGCAGTACGCCGGTGCCAGTAGGTACTTCATAATTCGAACCAATCAGAAACACACATTTCTAGGAGGATACTTTGCTACTGGAGGTCAAAACAACTCCTCGGGCATCTCGGGCACGCTTGCGCCACTCTCTTGACCCCGTTCCTAGGGTAATTCTGCGTAGCCTGAGCCACCAACGCTTTCAAAATAATTTTAAGCTCCTCGTTGATGCCCGTAGAATAATTTCTGCAGTGAACCTGGGCGCTGGCGGCATAGAGCGCAGTTTCGGACGGGCGCTTGAAGCCTGGTGGATATTCGCGGAATACCGTGAAGCAGTGTCGAAGAATGCTCTCTGATTTCGTCGGGGCGCCTCATAGTCGCCCGCGGAGCGTTGTGCTCAGCCAATATTGGCCAGCTACGCCGGCTTCCCAATCTGGACAGTTTTGACAGCAGGAGCTCGACGCGCTTTTCGGCCTTGCTCTTGCGTGCAGCGCTTATGCAATTTATTCAATCGTCTTATTAGGCAGTTAGACACGTCCCCCTTTGCTCTCAGCGTGGTCCCTGGTGGTTGACCAACCACTTTGCGAACTGTGAATTACGGTGAGTTTCGGTATTCCGCGTGAAAATCGTACCCTTACACCGCTCTTAGGTGTCAGAGCGGATTGAAATTAAGATTTCACATAGCCCCAACTTCAGCTGCACCCTCAGTACGTGCTTAATTCGCTAAACCCACCACTGGCAATCCGAGAAATCAACTAACTTGACGCTCGAAGCAACGCTCCACATTTCTTCATCCGCATAATCTCCGTCTTACAGATGTATTATGTCGATGCAACCATCTTACGAATCCGAATGCTCTCTAGGAATTGAATTTTGGTCCAGCACAAATTCCCTCTGTGAAGCTACAACAACATGAGCTGATTTAGATGGTATTTTAGGCGCGTATGCATTGCTACCGGTATCTTCCATACCCGTATGGGCCATCCCATCCCGCTCCCCAACTCAAAACATCCAACTTGAACTCTGGCCTCGGAACTTCCAACTGGGCGGATTTTGTGAGCGGGTGAAAACTCGGTTCAAGGCAGCTGCCGACGCCTATCTTGCAATGAATTATGCGCTCTGAAGACGTCCCCGGATGTCCCTTCAACTAGACCTAGTCAATCCCGCTCCTCGGCAACAGACAAACCTCGCTCAAGCAACCGGGAATCTCACAAAATTCAACTCGCGCACGGTCCAAAATCGATTCACAACTACTCTAGATCGCTCTCTCAACGCTAGTAAATAACCTCAACGCAACCCTGAGCACAAGAAGCCAGCATAACCGAAGTAGCCGCCCATCTCTCGTTATTGTGTGCTTCTGCGGACAGCGGCTATGGTACATAAGGTCAGGATCATTCATCCCTTACCTCCCGCCCCCATCTCCCCGTCCCTTTCTCTCTTCCGTCCTGCTCGGCGACGCGCCCGTCTGCGACCTCGACGCGCCCGTCTGCGACCTCGACTCGCTCGTATACTGCTGGTACGCTCCCATTCTCCCGTTCATGCCCGCTGTTGACTCGTCCGCAGCTCGGCGTCATGCTGCTGGTGCCACTCGAGCTCGGGGGTACACAGGCGCGTGGTGGTGACCTTCTCTGTGTTCGGTTTGGCTGACTTTTTTTCCAGCTCCTCGTCGTCGTTCCGGTGCCACTCGAACCTCGGGGTATACGGGTGCGTGTTGGCTTTCTCGTGGTTGAATTTTCGCAGCTCGGGCTCGTCGCGGACGTGGAGAATACGCCCGTGCGTCCGCGTTCTTCCTCCTCCCTCGCCGCCGTTGATGTATTCCTAGGTCGTGGTAATGCTGGCACGTTCTGCGTTCACCAGGTGCGTGATGTTGACGCTGTTGACTCTCGACTTTGTGTTCAAAACCGTTCGCAGCTCGGTGTTGGTTCGGGCGGCGCCGGTGGGTAGCTAACTACCTGCCTTGCTTGTTGTGGCTGACCCTTTCCAGGTCGCCGTTATGCTGGGCGGGTGGTAGGTGGCGGACAGGGAAGCTATGCCGCCGGTACGCACCTTTCCCTTTCTGTTCGGCGCCATGCATATGTTTGTAGTCGCTGCGGGGGCTTGTGCTGGGATCCCGCGTCGGTACGTCCTTCCGCTGGCTTCTGGGCGTTGCTGATCCTTTTCCAGGCTTGGTACGTCGCTGTCGTGCTTTCGGTGTAGCTGACGGCTGTAGGCTGTCGTCGGCGTCGTGTTGGATGGAGGAAACCATGCAGGTGCGTACCTCTGCGTCTATTCGCTGACTTTGTGTAGCTGGCAGGGCTCGACGGGTGCGCTCAATTCTTTCTCTTTGCTCACCGCTGTTAACGCCCGCCCAGGCGTCGTAACGTTCGCAGGTTTAGCGGGAAGGTGCGTTATGCTGCCGAGCTTGCTTAGAGTCGAAACTGACGCCGAATGGAACGCGCAGGGGTACATTCTTCAACGCGTACAACGAGTAGTAGCTACTCGTGCGTACGCTGCCCGCTCCCTTTTCTAGCTGAACTTATCTTGCCATGTAGCGCTCTGTAGTGAATTCGATAGAGCTTGCCTGTATCTGTAGCCGTATTAGCGTGAGCGGGGAGATAGTTTGTAGGGCGCGAGGGTGTGGTGCTGGCGAGCGTGGGTCAGTGACCGAACTGGGAGAGTGCTCTGTGCACTGCCGATGACCTACGCCTGCTGAGAGGGTTGTGACATCGCCTCTCTGACCCGTACCTCGAGGAGCTCTCGGTCGGGCATGAGTTTACGCTAACACTCGCCGTCCACCATGCGCAAACCCCAGTCCCGAATCGCCCGCTGGTATGAAGCCGTCGCCGGTTTCAAGGTAGACAGTCTGTTTGGCCGCAGACGAGCCCCCGGCCCCAAACGTTCCATCGTCGTCAACCAGCCCCTGCCGCCGGACTACCTCGATCCCAAGGTGCGTAAACCCTCCGCAGACGCGTACTGGAGCTTATTTGAACACGAAAAGGGACGAGTCAAGCCCGAGCACAAGCACCTCTCCAACCAAGTAATCACATCCAAATACACCCTCCTTACCTTCCTGCCCCGCGATCTCCTCGAGCAGTTTAGACGGGTGGCCAATGTGTGCGTGCTGAATATCCCGGAGGGACTCCGCTGACCCGCCGTCAGGTTCTTTCTCGCCATCGCCGTACTCCAGTTCTTCCCCAAGTTCAGCACCATCTCGCCCGGCCTCGTCATCTTCCCCCTCCTCGTTGTCTTGACTTTCACCGCATGCAAGGATGCGTACGAGGACACCAAGCGTCACCAGTCCGACCGCAAGGTCAACCACAGGTGCGTGTACCGCCGTTCCGCTCGTACTCCAATTCACTCTTCGGCAGCATCGTACGCGTGCTGGACATCCCCAACAACAACGCTATGAAGGGCAAGCATCGGACCTTTGTCAGGGGCGTGCAGACCCTTGTCCGACGCAAACCCAAGTCCAAGGAGGACGTGGAGGGGGTGGACAGGGACGACGGGTGGAAGGAGACGCTCTGGGAGGACGTGCGCGTTGGGGACATCGTCAGGATCCTCGACAACGAGCAGCTCCCGGCAGACATCCTCATCTGCTCGTCCTCCGAGGACGACAACGTCGCGTTCGTAGAGACCAAGAACTTGGACGGGGAGACGAACCTCAAATCGCGCCACGCGGCGTCTGCGCTCACTCATCTTAACGACCCCGCCGCCATCGCTCAGGCGCCGCCCATCCGCGTCGACTGCGACAGGCCTGACACCGACATGTACCGGCTCAACGGCGCCGTCTTCGTCGGCGCCGACGCGAACACCAGCGCCCCGTTCGACCTATCCATGACCCTCCTCCGCGGCACCGTCCTGCGCAACACCCGCTGGGTCGTTGGCATCGTCCTCTTCACGGGCGAGGACACCAAGATCGTGATGAACTCGGGCGGGACGCCGAGCAAGCGCAGTCGCGTCGAGCGGCAAATGAACCCGCAAGTCGCGACGAACCTGCTTATGCTCGCTGTCATGGCCGTCGCGTGCGCGATTAGCGATTCCCAGCTCGAGAAGGAGGACTACCCTCGCGGCGCGCCTTGGCTGTACGGCGACAACACTAGCCAAGACAATCCGAGCTTCAATGGGTTGGTGACCTGGGCGTTTGCACTGATAACGTACGTTCCTTGCGTCTTGCTGCTCCCGTTTCTGACTTAAGCTTGCGTTAGCTTTCAAAACATCGTCCCGATATCGCTCTACATCTCGATCGAGGCCGTGCGCATGGCGCAGGCGCTCTTCATCTTCTTCGACTCGGAGATCTACTACGCCAAGTCCGACCAGCCCACACTCGCGCGCTCGTGGAACCTCGCGGACGACCTCGGGCAGATCGAGTACATCTTCTCCGACAAGACCGGCACGCTCACGCAAAACTCGATGGTGTTCCGCGAGTGCTCGATTGGCGGGAAGCGGTACATCGGGGACGAGCCGACCGAGGCCGGCGGAATCAAAGAGGAGCCCGACGCGCCTCCCGCGAACGCAATGACGCGTCCCTCGACCGGCGGCTCCTCCACCGCCGCCGACTCGACGACCCCGCCCCCCCCTCCTCCCCCGGCGACACCGGCAAGAACGCGACGAAACCGCGCTTCGTGTCGACCGCGCTCGCGTCCGACATCGCCGCGTCCTCCTCCCCCGCGTCCGACCCCGACCGCGCCCACGCTCGCGCGCTCAACGGGTTCTTCACCGTCCTCGGGCTCTGCCACACCGTCCTCGCCGACATCGACCCCGGCAGCGGCAGCGAGGCGGTGAGCTACAAGGCGCAGAGCCCGGACGAGGCGGCGCTGGTGCAGGCCGCGGCCGATGCGGGGTACGCGTTCCGCGGCAAGGAGCAGCGGGACGGGGTGGTGGTGCTCGTGCTGCGGACGCCGTTTGGCGGCGAGGAGCGGTACGAGCTGCTGAACGTGCTCGAGTTTACGAGTGCGCGGAAGCGGATGAGTGTTGTCGTGAGGAAGCTGGACGGGGAGGACGGGGAGGGGCGCTTGTTGTTACTAAGCAAGGGCGCGGATAATGTGATATTCGAGAGGCTGAAGAAGGGCGTTGCAGAGGACTTGAGGGCGCAGACGGAGGCGGTCGACGAGTTGTATAGGTTAGTACAAGGATCTATTAAGAATAGAACGTGCAATACAATGGAATTAGAACGAACTCGATTAGAACTCGAATGGCGCTCTAATTGCAATAGTCCAACCACTATCCAAGCCTTTATAGTGTAGTAGAGGGATGTACTAAGGATTAGAACCAAATTCCAACAGTCTACACACCCTAATACTCACTGCGTTCCCAGCCCCCATAGCCGAAGGCGGCGTTTCGGCGCCTAAACACCGCTCGCTGACGGAAGATCGGCGAGTGTCATCTAGCTGTCATAGCCAAGCCTAGACGACGGTGTCTATTTCCGGCTAGCTCCACCGCGGTCACTAGCCTACGCTCGCGTCGATGCCCCTTCGGCGAGGCCCCTCGCCAGTGCCCCGCAATGTTTAGCTACGCGTAGACAGCCCTCCGAGCGCCAGCCCGCCCTCCGCCTTGTCCCTTCACCGCCCTTGTGGCCGCCCGTGTTCCGCGTTCGAGTCACTCCCAGGCTCATGTCCGCCCAATTCCAGCTCGCAGCTGTATGACCGCTGCGCTGGGCGACATCTAGAACCACAAGGGTCCTACCTACTGCTGACTGGGATGTTTTGCTGTCTTGTAGGCTTGTTCATGTTGGTACCTGTGCGCCGATGCGTCCCGGAGCGCCGCTGAAAGTTATTCCCGGGCCTGTGGGCCGGCGCGCACAATATTGGTTCTCTTTTGGTTACAGAAATATACATGCATCTGTCATAATCGCGATGAACTGCGCCTCAGCTGAGAAGCCTAGCTGGAGACTGGCTGCTATGTTTGTCTTTGCATTCGGAGTGCCGCGATGGTGGGAACCACAGCTTATGGGGTCTCATATAACGCACACCGGGATCATTCTCTCTGTTGCTGCTCTTTCCTCCCCGCCCTGTGTCATGTCCGACCGACAAAGTCAGTCATATTTCCCCGCCATCCGACCAGAATGCTTACAGAATCCAGATCCGCCTATGCGGGCGGCTAATCGAGGAAAGGTAACCAGCAGCACATACCGCGCACAGTAACTTGTTTTAGTCAATCGAACAATATTTCTCCTTACACCGTATTTAGTGCGGCGTCAACACCGATGTCCGGTGTGCCACCACCGGTTCAGCAACCATTCGACCCCACAGCGTATGTTTGATTAGGCTTTAGGAATTTATCTCACTTTATTGCGTACAGTGCAACTCCATTTATGTCCGGTTTGGGGTGAGAAATTCTTCGGTTTTTGACATTGATTGAGAACGATCACGTAGTGCTCCTGGTACCTATGGAGTTCCAACACGTTATCCAACTGGATACTCGAGCACACAGAGATCCAGTAATGTTTTGGAATCTCGGTAATGATCCTGCTATGTGCTCGAAAATAAACTAGATGCCAGCTCTCTGAGCTAGCTAACACCTTGCTTTACCGCACTTGTAATCCTTTATTCATGACTTGACTTGGGGAGCAGAAAATACCTACTGTCTATGCTATACTGTGCCATTCCGACCAGCTGTTCACTGGGTGTCACCAGTCACCCTGAGTGTTCAATTTCTATTTTAGGCAGGTCTGTCGGCAGCCAGAACAAAAAAATTGATATAAATTGCCTAATTTGGCCGAGAAGTTGATGGTAAGTATCCTTGTCACCCGTCACTCAACCACAGATGTTCAGTTCAGAGTGCAGTGTCAACATGTCACCCGTCATCTGAACAGTTGGTTGGAATGGTACAGTATTTCAGGTTGTACCGGGCCCCCGCAACATTTTTTCTTTACATTTCTTTGCAGCTTTGGGATTGATGTACAGCAGTTGACCTATAAGGCAAGTAGGGCCGTCAAACGGCAGTGCCCGCTACCTTACTCCCAGCTTATAGACATCCGTATTTCTCTGGCCATTTGTTCACTATCTTGCTCTCTGCACCGTCGACTCTGAACCTTGCTCTGAGTACTGTACAATTCCAACAGATGTTCAGATATTTTCTATTTTCTCCCCTCCAAGATGGCTGATTTTTTCTTTTAGTTTTTTTTTTTTTTTTTTTTTTTTTTTTTTTTTTTTTTTTTTTTTTTTTTTTTTTTTTCGTGTCACGGGCCACCTGAACATCCTGTCAGAATGCTACAGTAGTAATTAGACCGCAAGCTCATTCATTTATCTCAGGTAATTACCGTAAATCGCAGGAATAGATTTGAGTCATTTGACAGTGTGCAAGTGTATTGACATCACAGCAATGACCGGGATCAGGGAAACTTGAATTGAAACTGTGCGGTTTCTCTATAAACCCACTACCTAAAGGTAGCGGGAATGTCTGTTTTTTTTTTTTTTTTTGCGAAGCAGGATATCACTTGTACAATTCGATCTGATGCTATTTTCTAGATATATTACTTGATTTTTCTGAAAAAAAAATCATTGTATTTTAGGCATTCTATGCTGGACCAGGAGACGCCAAGTCGACCCACAACCTCGCAAACTTTACAATGGGGCCTTTCCATTCATCTCAAATAGCTACTTATACTTATATCTAACACTATGGCTATGCCACTTACAAATAAGTCACGAATCGAGGAGTCCGCGCCGGTACATGCTGAGCAATCTGGCTCCGACGGGGTCGGAATGCTGACTAATTTGCTGGGCGGATGAGGCCAGGCCGATAGCGATTCTATAATCACACCCAAACCTAACGCCTAACGCACATATGATGTCTAGCTAAGCACCCTTTATGCCTTCTACTTACGCCATTAAGCTTTTAAGTATCGGCTCGGGCTGAGCAATGAAGCGTGTGTTCCTGCCGATGTCCCCGGCGCGGTGAGAACTCTGTTTACATATGTTCCTGTAAAGGTCCTGCACATCTCACCCTGCCGACACGTCATCGGCGCGGTCGTCAGCCGCCGATAATCGGCGGAGCGAGAGCTATTCTCTTTAAGTATATACCGCCCGACCATCGCTCCGCGGATCCGGCGGTCGCTTATGCTGAGCTCCATCTCAGCACACCCAATCGTCTCTCGTGTTTTGTCGGTGTTGGTGACTCGACGCTGACCTGGTCCCTACAGGTTTTCAAAGCCGATATGCTCTACTTTGCGCAGATGAACGCAGACGGCGCTGTCGCCAAGACGGGTGGCCGTCGCGTGCGCAATGGGGACGTGTTGCCCCAATGGGGACGTGTTGCCCAACAGTTGTACACCCCCCCACGGTCTATAGCATCCTTCACAGCCAACGCGCTGGGCTACAGATCTCCACGGCATACTAGTACAACCCGCGCCCGTCCGCGCGGCGGGTGGGAGTCTCGGGGTACGGGTGCATCTAAGAATAGGCTGAGTGTGCGATGAGTAGGAGGATGCGGACATGGACCCCGTCGATGACCATGTTCAAGTTGATGTCATCCTCAAACTTTGAAGAACCACTGCCCGACGTGCGCGAGGCGGCCACCGAGGAAGGTTTTGCACAGCCCGCTGCGCTTGCCGCCGACTTACGGGCGTTTCTTCACGGGATGCGGCGCAGGATCGGGGTGCCTGCGGCCTGCGTAGTGCTCCGTCGCGTTTGCAAACCAGATGTCAACGAGGATGTTACAGTTCGGCACGGGCTCGCAGGTCTCGACGTCTATAGTGCCGATATTAAACGGCTGACGGGATATGTAAGCGGGAACGCACGAAGAGGAGGCCAGGTTCAGAGTGGCTCTCGGCGCTATCCTGACAGAAGGCATGTCCGGCATTATGGTAGGACGGACCCTATCTGATCTCCGGGGCTAGGTAGGAAGGTTAGTAGCGTGTAGAATAGCAGCCCGAGCACGCACTGAGTAAGCAGGGTTCTCGATGTGGGTGGGTGTCCTGCACGGGCGAGCAGCTGGGTCCTCGGGACCATCGATGCATATGCCTGCGAGCGTCTCTTGCGTAAATCGTAAGTAGGTCTGTAGATACGCAATTAAATAGATGAGGCCCGCGCCGATGTCACCGGAAGAATATCTGGTTGGATTGGTTGGTTAGGATGATGTGATGCTCACTAAGCGATAACGCCATCCCCGGGCCGAAGAATGGCTCAATGGTTTGTAATTGGACTAGAGTGGTATATAAAGCCCCGTAAGTTCGAAGTGGGACAGAGATTTATTCTCTCCTAGGCAGGCTGACTACGGAACGGGATCTTATCTGACTGCTCACACCTTATCTTATCTCATACTATCTCTACGAATAATTTGTCCAATTTATTGGATCCGTAAGAGAGTGTACTTTAGATTCTTCTTTGTGGGTTTTTTTTTTGGCCTCTCACACCATTTGTAATTCCGAAAATTTGAGCAAGAATATTGCAGACATAAGAAAAAAATGTACGGGCCCTGTGTGACATGTGACACAAAACAATTGAAACGGTACAGTATTGCCGGAACTGCAGAAACTTCCCAAAACATTCCAGCTAGTAATCCGGTGGCGTAAATATCACTTTTCAGAAAAGGACAATCTCAATCAATCACCCACAGTTAGTCACTCTTATCCATTGAGTATGGCCTTGTTATAGTCAGGATCGCTTTAAGGATATGCATTTTCTGGTGACCATATATGGCATAAAAACTGATGCTGTGATATATCCCACAGTAATTCCATCCATCTGCAGGTTGTCAAGAGAATAAACAGCTAGACCTCAGCCTTCCGCCGGGACATGGTCTGTCCAATGTTTTTGTTTTTTTGCTTTTCTTTTCCTTCACAATCTTCTGGTGCTCATTTTGTGCCTCAGACCACAAGAAGATAGGCATCGAAAATTGTGAAGCGACACCTTTGAGTTGACACTACGCCTTCCATGGCCGGGTTTGCGGCATTGCACAAGCAGTGCAATGCCCGAGCACCCGACTCGGCCACCCGTATTTGCTGATTTTGACATATTGATTTTTTTTAATCTGACCCCAACAGATAATGTGCACCCAACATTGTAGGTCGCTAATATTTGCCTCATATGGACAGATTACAAATGAAAAAAATCCAAAATTCTGGCATGCCCGAAGACCATCCGATAATGCAACAGTATTTCAATAATAGCAGAGAATAAATCGCCGCATTTTGTTCTATGACCAAAGAACCTCTGGATTAATCTAGGCGAATACAGATCCCGGGGAAATTCTCCGGATGAGGATTACAGTCTTCCACCGCTCAATGGAACACCACCGCTCAATGGAACAGTCAGTATATTTTGTGTATCTGAGGGACCCCAAAAGGTTTTGGACCCAAGAAAAAAAAAACTATCCATGTAGCGCCTTCCACAGAACAGATTTCTGAAGATTTGAGCACGGCAGCCACCATAGATGGCGCCCAAGAAAATCATCTTTTAGGCCACCTGAAAATTGCGTGTTTCAGTCGAAGCTAATTTTGCTCATATTAGTGTCAAATTCATGTGGCTGTGTATATTATTCAATATTGGACCATGAAACATAGTAGGACCAGAGCTGGTGCACTGTGTGTAATCCAGCAGAGCCCGAAGCCAGTGATTAATTTTCTCTCCTGAAAAAGGTCAGGGAAAATTATTTTCTGTCTGATATCATGGGTTTAACACATTCCAGGCTTGTGGTGGCCCTTCCGGAGAGTCTAGTTGAGATAAGGTTTTGATTAACAGAATAGAAGCATGGATATCGATTGTAGTGGATTATCTTCATTGGCTTGGAATATACATAATCAGTGCCAAAACTTGTTTGATGACCCGAATCAGATCCACAAGCCCGCAGCAAGTCGGCTTGACAATAAAACCAAACTGTGTCGGCAGTGAATAAAAATAAAGTGTCATGGCAGCAGCATGTGCTCTGTGGCTGTGTTGGTAGATGGAATAATGGGTTGCCAGCGGCTGGGTCCCAGATAGGGGCTTTATGTGGGAATAGCACCTTATTTGTGGCTGTGTTTGCTCAAAAGAATAATGGGTTGCCAGAGCCTGGCTACCAGATAGGGGCTTCACCTGGGAATGGATGATATAACATGTGGCTGTGTTGCAGATCAGGTTAATGGGTGCCCAGAGAGAGGCTACTAGATAGGGGCACTACCTGGGAACCTCGTAGGTAAGCCAGGTAACAGAGAGGGTCACGGTCACCTGATGATGATGACTAATTTCGACTGTGGGGGACCTGCTAAAGCAAGGTGACTTGAGTGTTGTAGGGACTTTCCGCACCGTCCAGACCAGCTTTCACATCCTCCCACACATCTCACAGCAGGGGGAGCTACCGGAAATAGTGCCGGGCCACGGTGAAAACTACCCTGAATTTTTGGGATTGTAAACTCACAGAGATCTAGTCCTCCTGCTATTAATGAGCAAGATGATAGTGCTCATCGTCGGACTGTTCATCGACCGACTTCAACTACCATCATGAGCCCACCGCAAGAGCCACAAGCAAGCTTTGCAGAGTATGCAGAGCCACTTTTCAGATGCATCACATTCCTGGTTGCAATCCTCCATATCCGCCATCATCTGACTTTCCGCGCCTGTGCACTGCTGCTGTTTGCATTCAACCTCATTTTTACTATCCTACCCGGGAACTTTTTTGGTGGACTCTCTCCACCGGGAACACTCAAGACAGTTCTCAACCGTCTGGACCTCAGGGATAACTTCAAGATCTACCCCATCTGCGTACAGTGCTACAAGGTCTTTGAGCCGGACACGTCTACAGCCCAAATCTGTCCGGACTGTTCTGAGGCACTCTTTCGACCAAATACTCATGGGCTTGTTAACCGGCTCCTAACTGCAAGTGGCCTGGGCTCTGCCAAAATGGAACCACAGCTTGTAACCCCCATCCAACTCCTCTCTGAGGGGCTCGAGGACTTTTTTGCCCGTCCGGGGATGGTTGCTCAGGTGGATGCATGGCGCGAGCGCGAGGTGGTTGATGGTGAGTTGGGTTGCATGCAGGATGGAGCCGTGTGGAAGACCCTTCGAGGTCATGACGGGCAGCTTTTCTTCAAGAAAACTCCGAATGAAATCCGACTTGGGGTAACATTCAGTTGTGACTGGTAAGGCTTTTTTGCAGCGCGACTGCAGAAGTGTACTGATCAAACAACCATGTGTAGGTTCTCTACAAAAACTAGCCCTTATGGGCCAAGTAGCTCCTCGGGTGCAGTGGCATATACAATTCAAAATTTGGACTTGGAAACAAGGTTAGCTTTGTATTCTGATATTTGTACGCAATCTAACTAGGACAAAGATACAACACTGATAACCTGATACTCAATCAGATGACCCCCGGTCCAAACGAGCCAACCGCTGCACAATTGCAGAATCTCCTGGTCAAACATGTGGATGACTTGGTCAAGCTTTATGAGGAGGGAATCATGATCAAGACACCAGAGTTTCCGAACGGTGAGAGAAAAATATTCCCAGTTGTGGCAGATTGTGACACCCACAGGGATCCTTGTGCGTGTTGCTTTACTTGCAATCATCGCCGATCATCCCGCGATGTACAAGTTGGGAGGTTTTGCAGATCACGGCCATAACAATAAACCATGTCCCAAATGCAATGTGCCACACGCGGAACTTTTTACAAGCAAGTCTCTCCGCAACAGTCTGTACAGTGCTTCCCCTCAGGTTTTCCACTCAGATTGTGTGCAGGCTTTACTGGGACCAATGGCGACAGGCACCGGGAGTTGTGCTTCCAATATCTTCGTCTTGGCACCCATCAACTCCGAGAGCAATTCTTCAAGTCGAACGGGGGTCGCTGGACTGAGTTTGCCCGCCTTCGGTATTTTGACATTGTCCGTTGCACGGTCATTGACCCCATGCATAACCTGCTCCTTGGTGAGCCTTCAAGCTCATATTGCTCATCGGATGACAAATCATCATCAGGATTGGCAAAGACTCAGTGGTACCAACAATGGATCAAGTCCGGTGTTCTCCGTGCAGACACTGAGGGCGGTACAGAACGAGAACTTCACATGATACACTCTTTTCTGGCTACGGTGTGTGCAATTAGGCTGTCATGGATCCCAAGGCTTAAATATTTAGTTTGAAACTCCTGCATGGGCGGGGAAGCTGCCCCAGCGCGTAGGAGAGCCGGCAGGAGGATCACTGACCGCAGATGAATATAAATTCTCTGTCACAGCACCCTGGGCAATCATGGTCAGAATTCGGCTTGCGATAGCATTTCATCATTAACCTGCAACAGATACCAATAGTCTGGGAGGAGTCCTACCACACCAAGAAGGATGCCCACAATGAACTTGTGCAGGCATATAATCAGAAGAGGGCTGTCTGGGAGGAGAAGATGCGAGCTTGGGAACGAACAAACCCTACTACCCGTGGTAGGAAGCCGGCTGAACCACGGCATCCTGGCAGCTTCTCATCTCCAATGCAAGATGGTGAAGAGGAGAATTTTCTTGAGTTTGCACGAACTCTCAAAGTTTTGGCCGGTCGAACTATCCGGAAGGACAGTGTACCCAAAATTCGCAAGCAGTTAGAAGTATTTGTTGGGCTTCCAGAAGGTATGCTGATTATTTCAACTGCATAACAATCTCATTCCCCTCTACAGCTCTATGGTGCAGATAACATGAAACCCAACCACCATTGGTGTGTTCACATCCCCGACCAAATCCTGGATTTTGGGCCCGTCTATGGGTTCTGGGCTTTCCTCACGGAGAGACTGAACAAAGTATTGAAGAATCTCAATGTCAACAATGCAACGGGGGGTCAAACAGAGGTATCCAGGATGCGTCAATTCCAACGCATTGCCAAACTTGATGGAAAGGTGTGCACTGTGCATTATTTAACCAACATGTTCAAAATAATTTTGAATAACAGATCAAAGATGCCATCAAGAAATCTCGATTCCAGCCCGAGCGTAATTTTCTCCTGGGTCTCGCAAAATTCCACAACTCGGGAGAAGGCTCAGGTACCATCCATGACATTGCTAACTCGGGTGTGTACTCTGTCAGAATGGGGGCTTTTTATATTTTTTTTCTGCTAGGTCAACTGGGAGCAACCCGTGTTGGACTTGTTCCTCAGCCTCAGCGGCCAAGCGAGATCGACAGAATCGGCCTCGTGAAATACTACAATCGCAACCAAGCTCAAGTTCGTCTCAATGCTGTGGCAACCAGCCTTGCCGAACATCAGCTGCTACCTCTCGATGTGTTTATCCGCGATGTTACCTATGCATTAGTGGAGGGGCGGCGTCTGATCCCCACCAGTGCACCGCGGACGTCCGGGGCTTCTGGGATTGTCCAGGTCGAGCTACGTGACCAACTTTATGTTGGGGAGGTTCAGAAGCTGTTTGTTCACAAGCAGGACGGTGTTGATGGTTCAGAGTCAACTCTTCTTGCGGCCATGCGCTGGATGGTCCCCTCGGATCTGTCACCTCTCAGAAAGAGTACCCTTTGGTCGCAGTTGTGAGTTGCGGCATTCTGGTGGTTTGGCACGAAATTTATATATATTTTTTCTAGCCCCGAGTTAGGGATCGAAACTTGGCAGATTAATCGGTTTTTGGACGAGAGAACGGACTTACCGCCACGCATAATCCAAGCAAGTTGGATCCAATGTCAAGTTTGTCGAGGCATAATCAAGACAACCGACCCGGAGTTATGGGTAACAACATCCCTGGATCGTGTATGTTTTTCATGACTGAACTTAAAAGCTTTGACTGAACCAAGTAAAAGCACACCAGCTCGCGAACAACATTTGACTTTGGAGAATTATTTGACGAGGACGACGGAGAGGATTGATTTTTCACGGAGAGAGATGTACATGTATATGCTAGATCGTCGAGACAAAGGACGCGGGATCCGCCCACTGCCCCCACTGCGCTTTCTTGATCATCTCGGCGTACTCGGGTAGGTGCTCGTGAGCAGCGAGCCAGTCCATGTTGACGCCAAGGTTGTGTGGGGCTTTTGCGGGGATACGGGTGGAGATGCGCTGCGTGCGGACGCGTGTGTACTGTTCACGGGCGTTGGGCGCGATAAGACTCGAGTAGATCTCCGATAGCTCATGGAGAATACCGTCAAACTGCAGTAGCGTAAGAATATGGCACCAGGATTTTAGAAAGTTCATACCTGTTCGCTGCGCCAAGGGCAGACGCAGACCTCGATGATGGCCAGCTTCGCTCGCGCCGCCTCGCTCATATACCCCAACTTTGCGATGTCGAGCATCCTGACGACCCACTCCTCCTTGCTCTCCCCCGACCCCGGCGCCGGCCCCGTCTCCTCGTCGGACATGTATTCTTCGTCGATTAGCGCTTCGACGTCGGCCGCAGCCATGCCGTGTCGTTCTGCGTACATCACAAAAAAGGTTCAAAGCAGATATGGTGCCGTTAGACCATACTACACCAGATATGGCGGAGCTCTGGCTTGTAAGGTCCCTTATGGACCTATGAGTAATTTTATGGAGGTTTATGGTATTATATGGTAGGTGGAAATAATATGTGGTCAACCCATGTCATATGCGGCCTTACGCTACCATATGCGGTGGGTGCTCACCATATGCGGCCATATGAGGTGGAATCCCACCATATGAGAGCTAGAAAAAACCCGATTCTCGTGTGCTGGCCGAGCGGACCTCATAGGGTAGCGATAAAAAAGTATTCCCAGCCGAGCGGGGCAGCTTTGTGGATGGAAACATAAGGACAGCAAGGGCTACGTTGATGAGGGGCGGCAAAGTAACCACATTTTCAATGCTGCATGGTGTAGTGGTTACGTGTTCCGCCACTCGTCCTGCGGCGCAGGAGGTTCTGGGTTCGACTCCCGATCTGTACATTTTGTTTAATTTGTCTTTCTTGCCTTCTGTGCCTCTTCACCGTATCTGTTTGGGTCCCACCATATGTCGCCATACCGCACCATACGCCGCCATACCAGACAAGGGGGGGGTCGCGCATATGGTGCATATGGCAATATATGGTGAGCGGACACCATATGTGCCCATATGCCCCATATGGGGACTTATGCAGGCATATGCCGCCACATATGGTTTGGGCTTTTTTTGTGATGTAGATGGTCGCCGCATCGGTTCGATGTTTTGCATTCTTCAGCAGGATTGGTTCAGCCGGAACTCGAGCCGGGGAGAAGAGAGCTATGGACGTACCAGCACACGCCTCTGTTTGTTCCGATTACCCTCCCGATTTACGTCCAGTCGAGCCTTTGCGGCGGCGTTGTGCGCTGCCTTGTAGCCCGGCTTGAAGTTGTTGAATGATCGTTTAGCGAGCTCGAAAAAGACGGCCTCATCCCAACGAGCGCCACAGTCGTCGAGATTCTTGGGCCGGGCCGTTTCGTCCTTTAATAAACAGCGAACATTCGTAAGCTAGGGCATGAACAAACGCATTTCACATACCTTGAACTCGAGCATAACAGTGGCGGCAACGAGACGAAAGATCTCGATGTTTGCCAGATGTTCGACCCCGGCTTCGAAGTTTGGTGTCGGAATCTTGCTGCCATAATCGTCGTAGGACGGGAACGCGGGGTCGTAGATGCGCCAGGACTCGTTGGAGGAAGTTTGGCAGACGCGGCGGAAGACTGCGCTGACGCATGACTGGCTCATTCGTTAGCTATCGACTCCGAGCGGCCAATCTGAGAGAGCGCGGCTCACCTGCGTTGCTTTCGCCACCGTTTTTTGGAGTTCGGTCTTGGGACTCGTGAGGGCTGGGCGCTCGTCGTCGTCACCTTGAAGCGCGCCGGGTGCCGCAATAGCAACGCTCGCTGCTCGACTGCCTGCGCGACGTTGGCCGCCGCGCGCTGTAGCACGACCTCGAGCTGCGGAAGCAGCGCCGGACGTCGCAAGAAGCTCGTTCATCGCAGACTGCAGCTCCGTCTGTTGGCGCTTCAAGTCGTTGACCGCCGATGTCGGAAAACCCGAAAAAACCTGATCAGGTCCTGAAGCAACCTGAGAGGGCTTTCAGGGCTGATCAGCTTCCTCATTTGGGGGTGCCAGGTCCGACCAGCTTCCGGTCAGGAGTGTCCAGGTTCTGTCAACGTGACAGTATCTCCCAGGTAACTGGTCAGGCTTCTCAATTTGGGTTATCAGGGTTGACAAGGACATATACCAAATATAGATACAACTGCTATTAGTAGGTGAGCTTGTGATGTTTTATCTTCAGTGCGTGGAAAAGATTTAACCCTAGGATGGTGACTTCTGTTTTAGTGTTCAGGTGGCGCTTATTCGGACGTCAACAACATAGAAGCTACATTGGGGTTCTTTCAAGTCTGGTTGGGTACTATATTTCCTTGGTCCCTTTCTGCCCATCAGTCCTCTACTGTACTATTTCGACCTTAAGTCCGCTGATATTGGATTTTCCGGGGCCCGACAAGGCTGATAATTTTTTCTTTTGATTCTAGGTGATTTTCAAAGACCTTCCTTTTTTGTCTGCATAACATGTAACGGGACTTAAGGTTGAAATACTACAGTATGTTTTCTTTCACTTTATCAAAAGAGTTGCCAATTGATGGGGTTGTTGGGGTGTTTCCTGACACCACATCAGTCAATATGTGAATTTTTGACAGAGTGCAGGAATTGCCTTCTATGTTGATTATTGATGCCATCAAATTGTATATATAATATTTAGGACATCTGGGGCACATTGTACAAGTGGTTGATACTATCTTTACTGCTGATCAGATTTTCTTGATGTGGAAGAATCACCCAATTATGAGACAGTGACAATCTCAAATAGCATACCGGTACTGGACAAATAAACCCCCCTCGGCAGAAATCCATTTTTGATGGAATCATCATTCCGATTGATAGCTTTTTTTGTTGTTGTAATTTGCTGGGAATAACTGTGTAAGGATAGAGCTGGGTTTGTTTGATCGTTTTTGATGGGATCATCATGTTGTCTTGGGTCTTATTATGGGAGTGATGAGACACTGAAAATAGATAACTGGGCAGCAATATAATGGAAGACATCAAATTCATCAGATCCGATTGATCCCGCAAACTCAGGAGCAATCCGCACATTCTCAACTCAACCAATCAAACAAGGTGACAAGGAAACGACATACCAAATACAACTAACAGTCCATATGTAACATGTGGACCTGATCATGAACATTGCCTGATCAGGTTTTGTGCCGGAGGCATGTCCTCAACCATTGCCCTTTGCATCTCAACGTCGCGTAGTAGAGTGGTAAAGTAGTCTGTCCGCACATCCAGTGTTCGATTTGTGGTGCTTTCTGGCAATGGTTAAGTAATATAAGGTGATCCAGGGAATATGATGGATCACCGAGAACACCGAACAGAGCACAGAAAATCATTTTTTATTTTAAGCCAAGGTAGTCTGCCTGGTCAGGCATTATCAACCTCCGCCAGGCTGGCCAGGTTACCTCAGGCTGGCCAGACAGCCGCTGAACTGGTCCGCAGTTATTCGGGTTTTCTGAACCTGGTCAGGTCTCAAAAACCTGGCGGCCTGGTCAGACCTGACATGGCGGGATCCGGCCGGATATCGTTTTTTGGGATTTTCCGACATGACCACAAAGACTTGTTCTCCGACTCGAGTTCGTAGCAGCGGTCGACGACGTTGTCGATCCGACCCGATTCAAGAAAGAGATCGGTTTGAAGCTGGCCGATGAGCTCATTGGACTGCGGCGCGTTGGAGTGCGGTACGCGCTCGGTGGTGCGGTACGCGAAAGTGTTTGAGCCGGGTTCCATCGACGCGGAGCGCTGAAGCGGCCTCGTACTCGATGAATGCTGGTACCGCGCAGGATTTCCGATGGCTTCTGGGATTGAGGGAAATGGTGCTGCGTTGGCTGCTGCGCTGGACGGCCGACGCCGAGACCGCGAGGGTATTCGCCGGCCCCATGGCGGGGGACCTGAGAGCTGCGGAGGCAGTTATAGTCAGTGACGCTGCGCCGCTACAATGAAGTACTGCCAGACACACCCCCACGACGCGTCCCCGTCGTTGAATGCAGAACCTCCGTCGTAGCGGGTCCCGCCGCTCATGGGAGGAGAGGACAGGATGGCAAAAACAAGCTCGACGCCCCCATCCACGGAAGAACCGATCAATGCCGCTGAGGTTTTGCGGCGAGGCAACCAAATGCGTCGGTGGGAAGCATTCAGGGTCGCGATGCTCCTTGCCGCCCTGCATGCTCCATGGCAAGCTCTGTGTGCGGGCTTGGAGTGATTTAACAAGGTATTTGGGAAGAGCAGGGCAGCGCGCACTCGATGCATGTCCTCTGGACCACAAGCTGTAGCTCTCAACGCGCGCAGCCGGAGTTATCCCTCGTATCTCTCGCAAGGGCTGAGCAACGGCAGTAGCCGACGGACGCGAAATGCGGCGAGAGACCAAGGTCTAGCGGAGGGTCATCGGCGAGGTCAAGCTCGCAGCCTAGGCGGCTCGGTGTCTAGTGTACTCACCCAGGCTCGCCGATCCTCAATGAATGCTTTGTTTAGACGCCGAGACAGGCCACGTTTCGGGTGCTAGCCAAATATAACCTAATATAGCATCGGCTAAGTGGGTCTCGCCCATCGTTGTCTACGGCGGTTGGGAACACAGTGACTCGACGGCGGAGACTCAATAGCGATTTGCGGAACAAATACGGCACTGATTCCAAAAATCGATGGTGCGATTTGTAGCGACGATCGCGCGGTACAAGTCCCTCCCTCACTCGCCCCAAAATTCGAAGAAAAAGTGGCCTGGGAAACTACCATAAAAGGAAATAATTTCGGACGCGATATTGTGGACACCGTTTTTCACGGTTTTTGTTCTTAGGTTCCGGGTGGGACCTCGGGACCCCCCATTCCTACTATATGAGGGAGAACCGCCCTCTGTGCTAATAATGTACACCTGTTGGCCTACCACACCGAGCTGTATTTTGGCAGCATTAATCCACAGTGGTCTTAAACGCCCTCAGTATGTAAATACCCCTGCATTATTGGCACTTGGCTCTTTTACATTAGTGGGTGGATGCAGCTGCAGTAACTACTGGATGAAGCTCCAGTATAGCATAGGTGGACTAAGGTGCCGTGCCGTTCAATTTATTGGGCGGGGGATCCCTCGGTGCTGGAAGCCGTCTATGTGTTGTATGCTGTTGAAGCCCGCTCCGTCTTTCTACACTCTTCGTTCCTTTCACCTTTTTGTGTCAGTCTCGCCGACGGGTCAGGCGGGCGCCGAACTAGCTGCAGCTAGGGACGCATCGAGAGGAAGCTCGAGACAGTATCAAACCGAGAGAGACCTCCACAACACAGGGCTGGTGCGCGTACCTCGAGCATCAAGACAAGGCTAAAGTCTATAAAACCGCTGTTGGGTGCTCTTTAGGGCCGGTTGTATTCATTTTGTTTTGTTTTGTTTCATTTTCTTTAGGGCCAATGTGGGAAAATCCACGTGGACTTCTGTAGAATCCTATTGGACCGGCCCTAAAGTAGAATATATAGTGTAGCGTAGTATAGTAATGAAAGCCTCAAAACACTTACTGACTTGGCTCAGAAGCCTTTGTGGACTTGCATGCTTTTGAAAGTTCCAGTGGACCCTTCTGTAGCTCAAAAGGCTTATGGACTTATCTGCTTTGACCAACTCGCCGACCGTTCAGAGTACTTACTGCCCTTTTGAAGCTCAGAACACCTTCTGGACTTGTTTCCTTCACTTGTTGAATACTAAGTGTGTAGCTCAGAAGCCTTTTGTGGACTTTTATACTTAGAGACCTTTCTGACTTCAAAACACTTTGTTGCAACTTAGAACACTTTGTTAATTTCCCTCAAAGCAGTTGTTGACCTCCAGCTCAAAACACTTTTTGACTTCAAAACACATCTTCGACTCCTGGTTAAAACACTTTTTTCACTTGTGCTCAGTTGGTGGAGACCCTTCTAACAATCAACTTTTCTGTTTTGACCCTTATAAAATTTGTAATGGTTCGCTCACAAAACGCGAAATACTTTTTCAAACACGAGTCTTCAAAACTTGCTTCCGCTCTAACTCACGCATTTCTGGGCCGTTTGCGATGATTTCGGGCGCGTTCGAAACTGCTCGCAAGCCCGCGTCGACGTGCACTGATCACATCACCCCGAGATGCCCGCCATGCCCTTAATTGGCAGGTAACCAGTGCGTATCTCAACAATTAATGCTCAGATTTTGCTCATTTTCTGTGAGGATACTCCCTCCCATGTTAGAAAATGATTCTGAGAAAATTATTTTTTTGTCATTTTTCACCCAACTAAATTGAGTATTGTGCATGACCGGCTGCATGCCTTGGTTTCAGCACAGCAAAAGCCTATTCATCACATCCACCCGCATTTTCGAAGATATGCACCGCCACCATAACTGCACGCTGTCACGCTCCCGCTGATTTGCTCAAAACGCGAATAGCATGATGAGACATAGTCCGCACCGAGCATGCGTGGCGTCAACCGCTCCAGAACTGCAGTCACTAGCTAACACACCAAAGCGGGACATGCTCCGTGCAGAACTGCGCGAGCTGCAAGCAAATCATGCTCCATGGAATGTACTTGCCATATATGGGTATAGCGGGCATCTCGGATCACAATCATCCGCCGGACATGTGCCCCATCACGCGCAGTTTCGAACGCGCCCGGTCACACCCCAAACGGTCCAGAGATGCGCGAGATATGGCCCATTTGGTCTTGTGAGTGTTCATTTCCGCCAGAGTCTGTTAACCCTTTTGAACGCTCAAAGTGCCTTTCCCGCTCAAAAGGCCTTTCCGACCAAAGTGTTCTACTGGAGCATCTTTCAAAACATTTCTACTTGGGATCCTTGTTTTGTTCAAAAGTCTATACTTCAAAATTGAACTTTTGCAACTTGTGCCCATTTGATAGAGTCCGTTCAAACTAACAAGTTTTCTGTTTTGACCCTTATAAACTAACTAATGGTTCGCCTTCAAAACGCAAAATACTTTTTTCAATGCGAGTCTTTTAAACTTGTTTGCGCTCTATCTCGCGCATCTCTCGGCCGTTTGGCACGATTCCGGGCGCGTTCGAATCTGCTCGTGACGGGGCATGTTATGGTTCTGATCGAAACACACCGAGATCACCGCGATATCCCAAAATGGCAGGTACACGAGCTGGATCTCAACAACCAATGAGCCAATTCAGCCCATTTTTGGTGAGGATGTGTATTCTGACAAGTAGAAGCATTTCACCACAAATCATTTTCCATCATTTCTTTACCCTCCCAAATTGTTCACCGAGCCCAAGCGACTTGATATCTTTGACTAGAACGACTTTCAATGTCTTTAACTCGGTTTTCTGCACATAGCTTAGCCTGCCCCGACTCAGTAGCTGCAGCCAATCCCGCTCCCGTAGATTTGTTCAAAACGCGAATAACAGCGGTTGTGATGCATATTTATGTGCGTGGAGGGCGCCAATAGATGCAGAATTGACGTAGCTTCGCAACACACCCACACCGTGTGCATCCAACCCAGAGTCGTGCGTATTAGGTGCGCAAACACATCTCGATGCCAATTGATGCATGTTCTCAATGTTGCGCCGCATATCTCCGTAATGATATGCAGGCAGGGTGGTGTCTCGGTCACTTGCACCCGAGCTGAATTTTACTCACCGAGCGGCGCTCTTGTCTTGCGCCCTCACCACAGATGGTCGTTCAATCGCCTTTGGAGCCCAGTGCACAATCCGCCTAACGCCTCGCGCTGTTGGCAGTCCGCTAGAGCTGACTATAACGCTGTTCAAACCGCTTCGAAGCGCTCGAACACTTTGCATGCGGCTTCAACACCGAAACACGCCGTATAAATTCGCGCCAGACGGCAGCATCGTGGGGAGTATGCCCGTTTGCGTCTTGACATAGAACGACTACCACCAATCGCAAACCAGCCAGCAAGAAAACACGTCAAGCCAGCACGCAAGCAAGGTTCCTGAGCCCGTCCAAAGAACACGACGTCGAAGTCATCTCGCCGCCCAACTTGAATCGAGGCCAGTAGCTGTCGATTCTCTGGCTGTGGGCTCAGCTTGAACTCAAGCTGCTCCTTTCCGCGACGTATATCCAGCCCCTCTGCTTCCAATCTGTCGGCGGCATCTCACCTAGTCCTCCACTCGGGGGCGCGCCGCGACGATGATAGCGGCTATCCGCGTCATCCATGGTCATTCTGGCCTCTCGATCGAGCTCTAGGCTATCCATTACTCGAACTTACCCTCAAGCTCAAATCTCCCTCCGGCGTGTTCGCCTCTCCCACCGATTCCAAGCAGCGTCCAGGTCTGAATGTCTCTCTACTCCCGCAAAAAGCCAGCTCGGCTGTAGACGTAGCTCTGAACTGCGATTGCAGCGCGTATGCCATCTTGTCCCTCACCTGGACGCATCTACGCCGCTCCGCGCCGCCTCTCCATTCCCATTCCCACCGTCGCCGCTGCTGACTTCCCGCGACAAACACCCACCGCCGTAACTCCCCGACGACGGCCCCAAATCACTGGACGCGGGCTGCGCTGAGGGGGAGAATGATACTCGTCGGCGCGAGCTGCCAGCGGGATCCTCGCGTTGCTGCTCGGTGTCGCCTGACCGGACGCCAGCAACGAGTCTGCGCTGGAGCTCCGCGTGAAATCTGCGATTGAGGCTGGGATGGCGCGTTGTGGTATGTCCCCGCGCGCGTCTGACGCGTCGCCGCAGGTGAGCGAGCGCTCAGCAAATCCGCGTGTATCGGTAAGATCGATGCAGGTACGTCCGCTGCCCCGCTCACGCTGCGTTTATCTTATTCGCAGGTAAGGTGCATATAGCGTAAAACAAATCAAAGATACAGGATGTAAATTGTGTGCGTAACATAGGTTGCTGAATGTTAATACACAGCTCGGTTGCTGAAGTGAAAACACAGGTTTTTGTGTGAGAAACAGGTCTTAGAGCAAGAGGATTGAAAGTAATGCAATGATCCCACATCTGATGGCCGGATGGGCGATTCCCTCCTTTCGAACAAAGAACTTTTGTGTGTCTTGTGACTGTGGCGGGCTTGGTGAGATGCCCTGGCTTCTTTCATACCCACTGCGTTTGGGGGCTTTGTCCGCACACCCCCTTGTCAGCACATCCTAGGCTGACATGTGCGGACATAGTGTCGGTTCAGTAAGAACAATTTCCGCCGGGAAAATTAAGGTCGTCGGCATATGTCGGCGCATGTCGGCGCATGTGCAGACACATGTCGGAACAGATGTGCCGACACGGCGGCGGCAAATGTCCGCACATGCCCCGTGTCCGCATATGTGTCTGCATAGGTCAGCAAAGCTCAACTCATGTCGGCACATCGTCAGCTCATGTCGGCACACTGTCAGCTCATGTCGGTATATGTCCGCACAGGGTGTGCTGACAGGGGCCCAAAACGCAGTGACCTTGATACTTTTGCTGATCTTCTCAAATGCCCTCTTTTCAAATGCAACCAAGAGCTGGAACAGTTCCCATCAGTGGCCATCATCAACGTGTGTTGATGGAAAATTTATTCACAGAAAAGTCCAAGCAAAAAGCCCTCCTGAGTGGTTCTACTTGCAGTGAGGCCACCTATGTTGCGATAGGTCAACCTGTGTTGCAGCAGTGAACTTGTGTTGCATCAGCACAACCTGTGTTGCACTAGCACAACCTGTGTTAGTCTCGGATACCCAGACGTTTCTGCGCAATCCGACGAGGAGAGCGCAGAGCCGGATATGAGACCGAATCCGGTAATTCACGACAGCCGGAGACAGATGATTGATTTCAGAAGGGTGGGAGAATTTCGGGGCTTAGAAACAATCTCCCGCCTTTCGCAAATCCATCATCTGTC
The DNA here is from genome assembly GCA_014461125.1 of Mycena kentingensis (nom. inval.). Classification (NCBI taxonomy): domain Eukaryota; kingdom Fungi; phylum Basidiomycota; class Agaricomycetes; order Agaricales; family Mycenaceae; genus Mycena; species Mycena kentingensis (nom. inval.). The sequence continues at coordinate 352,768 of JACAZG010000012.1, forward strand.
TCCAGCTGTCACCAATTAACATATATGGAGTTATATCCGGCTATGAGGATTGCGGCGGTACGTCTGGGGTTCCGAGACTAACCTGTGTTGCATCAGCACAACCTGTGTTGCATCAGCAAAACCTGTGCAGGATCAAGAAAATTGCCAAAAAAAAGTGCGCCCAAACCTGTGTAGAGACGTATGGTTGGTCTGAGAGGACTTTATTATTTTTGACACAACCTCTGCAATTTCAAGGAAAAGCAACACAACTTTGGCATAATTCTACCAAATGCACACAACTTGCAAAAACTGCATGAAAAAGAACACAACTTGTGCATGTACTGGCAAAAACATACAAAGGTGTACCACATAGTCACCTCAAAGCTGGGTTTGTCATCAGATTCTGTCATCAGATGTGACTGATACCAACACCATGCCATGGGAGAGCAAGGCAGAATCTGACGCCCTTTTACGATCTGAGATTACCTACTGGCTCTGGCAATGCTCCTCGGTCCAAGGGAGAGTTTACTGTCATCACACAACTGAAAAAAACAAAAAGATAATTATGCATGGTGGTGAGGCCTGTGATAATCATCAATCATTGATCTGACTTCTTAGCCACTAAGGGCAGACCTGAACAAGTGTGGTTCATTTTTGGGACCTGCATGGGTTGTACTCCCAACTTGAGGTTGTGTGTACTTTTTGTGTTTTAGGTTGTGTCTTTCTCCGTAATAATGTCCTCTCAGACCAACCATAGAGACGCGCAAAATTACCAAAACCTGCTTGTAGAACATTTACTTTACACCATACGCAGGTTTTGCGGAGGTAGCTACTCGCAGCTCGCGGAACAAGTCGTTTCCAACTGGTTCCGCCCAGTTGTCCGGCGACTGGAGTCGCCAGCGCAACTCAAACTGTAAACCCGAAATCAGCCCATGACCACCGCCAAATATACTGTGCTGGACACACGCCTGTGTATCTCAACCGTCCCTATCACTCTCCCATCTGCCAACCCGTCCCGTCCAGAAACTATGTTGTACGCTGAACACAACACCGCCGACTTCATGCCGTAGAACCCCGTTGGCCTCAGGCGGCTCGGACTTCCAAACCCGGACGCCAGCGTAACTGCGGGTAGCAGCGCCGTACACGCTAAGCCAGACGGGGTTGAACGTGAACGCTCCGACTCGATCAGCGCCAATAATCCGTGGGCAGGCACGAGTGGATGCGTACTTTGCCGCAAGACCACCGGAGAACGATGGCGCAGAAAGCTCCGTCCAATTGTGCGCTGAGATCGTGGGGATTGGATTTGTGAGGGAGATACGGATCTTGGAGGCGCGTTCTGAGCGGGGTGAGCGGCGAGCAACCGAGCGGGAGCGCGAAAGTTATTAAAGGCGCCCGCGCCGCGACGCGCGGCCGTGCCTAGTCCATCCCGCGGCGCTTCAGCGTAGAGCCGGCTAAAAAGACGAAAAACAGAGGCCGCGATGCACCTGAGAGTGTAATTATTTAAAGGAAGCGCGGGGCAAGCGTGGTCGTGTTTATGCCTGCGCGGGATGCATGCGAGCGCGGGAAACACGATGCCCGCAATTTAGGAGTCAGAGCGAGTTTGTTTGCCTCCGGCAGCAAAACCTGCATACAAGGTCCGTTAAAAGGACATAAAAAGCGGAAGCTAAAGGGCATACAGAGCAGCAGCGCGGAAGACACGCTGCTGCCGCTGATATTGTGCGTGTTGCCGGGATGCTTGCCTCCGGCGGCAAAATCTGCGAGAAAAGTTGGTTAAACACGGGAAAATTGAAGGAATGGTGCACTTGGATGACTGGGAAGAGGTCAGCGACACTAGCAGGAGAGGATAGGATAAGGACATCTGAGGACACAGCACCTCCCGGACTCTGCGCTCCTGCGAGATTGGTCCCCGTCGTCCTTCGCAGCGAGGACACTCCTGGCTGGAAGTTCAGCTGAAAGGATACAAGAGACAATGGGTAGACGCTGTGCTGTCTCCGTGTTTTGGTTTTCAAGTCTCAACTTTGGTTTTGCCTCAGAAGGTCTGTTTGCTGGACAATTGAAAAAAGCAATACCTACTGCGTAGAGATGAGTTTTTACCGTGCAACACGATCATTTGCTTTCTGAGATTGGTTGTATCCGTTTGCGAGGCTCAATCATACCGCTATACCGCCAATTGTGATTCAACGCCGGCTTCCAAATCCGGAAAGTGGTCCATATGGAGAACTGTACATCCAATAAGTGTCCGCGTTTGAGTATATATCAGTGTGGTGTACATGTAATAATGCACCTTGCTCAAAATGATGTCTCATTTCATGTTTGTTCGGCACAAAGACATGAGATGTTGTCGGAGGTATTCCAGAAATTCATGCTGAAGCTACGCCCCGGGCCCGGTCTCTGAAATATGCTTACGTAATACATCCATTCTCATCTCTGGATGCGCTGAAATCCCAAAATTACCTTTGCAAAAGCGTGAAAAACCTCTACTGCAGGCTGAGACAGTCAAAAAGGCATCTCCTGCTAACCTGGGTGTAGAATTTACCGACGAGATCCGACTTGTCCTCGGAGCGGAGCGACGAAGGGGAGAATGCCCGAGGGCAACTCGGTGAGGTACCATTGCTAAACTACACTACCTAAATACCAAACCGTAATCTAGGCTGTGTACAGAGCTCCGGCGCAGGACAATAGAAGAATAATAGCGGGGAGTCCGGTGATCACGAGTATCGGCGGGAAGATGCCTCCGGCATCATATGGAGCGCGCAACAGCTTGCGCCTCCAACATAATCCAACACTGGGGCCCTGCCTCCGAGACGTGTATTTGATTATGTATTACTTCCATGCCGTTTCTCATGACGGCAAACCAAAGGGGGTGGCACGTGAGCAGAAATGACAATCACGCTGGTCGGTCGGCCATGGCAGTCGCAGATACTGTACCATTCACACATTGCCCGGGATTCCGCGCTTTTCTAGCTTTGTTTTGATGCGTCGGCGGTTACAGATGTCTTTATCTTTGTTCTACACAGAAGCTGACCTAGCTAAATCCATCGGCTCGAGGCGTAGATCGCCTCCAAGAGCGTCGAGAAACATGCTATTGGAGCAGGGAGTACTACGATCAATTTGTGTTCGATGGCAGCAAACAGTTGTTTGTGGAAGCGACTCGGCGTGCAATTCGGCCAATAGTAGTATCCGCTTAGGATCTCTCCGTGTGTCGGCGGAGTGAATCCACGCAGAGGAATAACATCCAAAGCGGTTAAACTTCCAAATCAGAGTTCACTATTTGCGCAAATAGTGAACTCTGGTCGGGCATCATCACACTTGCCACAACACCTGGGCTCCCTGGAATAATCATGCATCTGCTCCGCCCCGCAGCTACCATCGCGCGCCAAAATAATGAAAATTAACCCCGCGAACACGCTCGCGCACGACGTCACCCTCTCTGAATCCAGAGGTTAGGCAGCGTATCCGGCTGTATTTGAAGCACGCAATCTACAGTTACTTCTACAGCCTAAATTTGACTGCAAGCGCACTGCAAGCGCCAGGAATGTCGGGGCCGCGCTATGGACGCCGTAGGAAGATGGCAGCTGACATCAATCTTGAACCCGAACCTCCACCATCTCGCGCAGCGGATGCGATCTGACTATCTACATCCCACGTTCAGCACTCAAGAAGGGTCCAGCTCGACGCTGAATCACTCCTGTGCTCGTATAGCAGTTCCAACTCGACCTCTGCCATTCAGTCGGCGACAAACTACGAACTTGCCTCCGAGTCTGCAGCGGCTGGGATTTCTTATCCACCGACGATATCGACGCTACAAACCTCGCTTCCTCCAAGCTAGCCGCGCCAGCTTCGCGCTTCAACCACCGGATTCCTACCGCGGCCGACCCAGCACTAGCTCTTCAATCGACGAGAAGCTCGCTGCGCCTGGTCCGTGTACCACTCATCTGGTCTCTCCGCGGACCCTCTTCGCACCGGATACCAGCCCTCAATCACAGTCTTCTTATCTCGCCACAGCCTGGCACTTGAACTCCTCTTCGGTACGCCCGCCTACCCTCGGAGTAGAGTCTCCAATTGCTGATTTTCAAGCCTAGAAACTCACCCGCCGTCGACGAATCCTCGTCTAACGGACGCGGGAGGTCGTAGAGTGATTCGTTTAGCGCCTTCGCTGCACAAAGTGGGCTGCAGCTCAGCAAACTCGCGTAAGTATTTCCCTTTTAATTTCCTGTGACTGACTCTGCTTCTCATCCATTTCCAGCAGCTTCTGTGCGTGTAGTAGCCCGGATTGTGGTTGCGCTACCGCATCTACCTCTGGGCCGGTATGTCCGTTCTCGTTCCCGTTGTTTTGCTCTGAAGCAGCCCGCAGAATCGAGAAACACGAGTGTTATGCCTACGTCGGAGGTAGGTGCGTTGCTTCGTCAACTCCTGCTGCCTGCAGAGCCGCTGGGGCGCGTGTAATACCCCGGATTGCGGTTTCGATACCCGCAGACACAGTTCGCATCCACCTCTGGGCCGGTACGTCCCCGTATCCGTGTCCGTGTTACTCGCTGCTTTGCTTTCAACTAGCCCGCGGAATCGATTCGAGAAAGACGAGCTCAGCGACGCCCGGGGTAGGCTGCTTCGTCTCGTGCTCCGGGCCCGGGTTCTTTTGTAGACTGTCGGCGCGTACCATCTCCGCTTCCACTAGTATGCGGTCCCTAAAGGTTTACACAGAGCGCGGAGACTGTCACGCCCGGTGCGCGGATTCTCGCTCTACCAGCCGTAGCCGTCTGGCCCTCTCTGGTGCGTACAGCAGTATCGCGGATTGGAGCTCGAGTTTACGCTGATTTGACGAGAAAAGTCGAGGAGCGTGCGACAGCCCCTGGTGCACTCAACGCGGGTTGTATTTCGGACAGTGCATGCAGTATTACCTCGGGATGCTCAAAGGCGCGTCGCTGCGATATTTATCCTGCTCTTTATCGGCCAGCTCGGCGACGACTCAATTCCTATCGCGCATCCTCCCTCTGAGCTCCCTCCACCACATCACCTCGTTATCGGCATATGCAGTCCACGATCCGAGTCGCCAATCTCGCTCGTTCGCGAACGTTGACAAATCGAATGGACGTGCGCCTCGTGCGGAGTGTCGGAGGAGCGGGAGCAGGGAACGCGGGAAGAGGCGGAGAGTGAGGATGTCGAGGAGCAGCTAATGAGGACTATGAAATGCATGCGATTCGCGTCAGACTCAGACCCAACCTCAACGCTTGTTCCCGTCCCCGCCCCCGTTTACGCGTTCGTGCGCCCGCCGAAAATGTAGCTCGCCATACTCCTGCCCCGTCTTGATCTTAGCGAACGGTCGACAAACGTAGAGAGCTTCGTGTGCTTGCCTGACAGTGGCACACAGAGTGCTTGGCGCGGAGATTCGAATCCCCGAAGCGGCGCCAGTCCGCGCTCGTCTCTGGCGACTATAACGCATCGATTTGGCTCCCGTCTAACCGTCTGGCAGTACCCCAATGGCTCCCGGTCACTCCTAACCCAGGTCGCCGTTATGCTGGGCGGGTGGTAGGTGGCGGACAGGGAAGCTATGCCGCCGGTACGCACCTTTCCCTTTCTGTTCGGCGCCATGCATATGTTTGTAGTCGCTGCGGGGGCTTGTGCTGGGATACCGCGTCGGTACGTCCTTCCGCTGGCTTCTGGGCGTTGCTGATCCTTTTCCAGGCTTGGTACGTCGCTGTCGTGCTTTCGGTGTAGCTGACGGCTGTAGGCTGTCGTCGGCGTCGTGTTGGATGGAGGAAACCATGCAGGTGCGTACCTCTGCGTCTATTCGCTGACTTTGTGTAGCTGGCAGGGCTCGACGGGTGCGCTCAATTCTTTCTCTTTGCTCACCGCTGTTAACGCCCGCCCAGGCGTCGTAACGTTCGCAGGTTTAGCGGGAAGGTGCGTTATGCTGCCGAGCTTGCTTAGAGTCGAAACTGACGCCGAATGGAACGCGCAGGGGTACATTCTTCAACGCGTACAACGAGTAGTAGCTACTCGTGCGTACGCTGCCCGCTCCCTTTTCTAGCTGAACTTATCTTGCCGGGAGAGTGCTCTGTGCACTGCCGATGACCTACGCCTGCTGACAGGGTTGTGACATCGCCTCTCTGACCCGTACCTCGAGGAGCTCTCGGTCGGGCATGAGTTTACGCTAACACTCGCCGTCCACCATGCGCAAACCCCAGTCCCGAATCGCCCGCTGGTATGAAGCCGTCGCCGGTTTCAAGGTAGACAGTCTGTTTGGCCGGAGACGAGCCCCCGGCCCCAAACGCTCCATCGTCGTCAACCAGCCCCTGCCGCCGGACTACCTCGATCCCAAGGTGCGTAAACCCTCCGCAGACGCGTACTGGAGCTTATTTGAACACGAAAAGGGACGAGTCAAGCCCGAGCACAAGCACCTCTCCAACCAAGTAATCACATCCAAATACACCCTCCTTACCTTCCTGCCCCGCGATCTCCTCGAGCAGTTTCGACGAGTGGCCAATGTGTGCGTGCTGCGTATTGCGGAGGACTCCGCTGACCCGCCGTCAGGTTCTTTCTCGCCATCGCCGTACTCCAGTTCTTCCCCAAGTTCAGCACCATCTCCCCCGGCCTCGTCATCTTCCCCCCTCCTCGTTGTCTTGACTTTCACCGCATGCAAGGATGCGTACGAGGACACCAAGCGTCACCAGTCCGACCGCAAGGTCAACCACAGGTGCGTGTACCGCCGTTCCGCTCGTACTCCAATTCACTCTCCGGTAGCATCGTACGCGTGCTGGACATCCCTAACAACAACGCTATGAAGGGCAAGCATCGTACGTTTGTCAGGGGCGTGCAGACTCTTGTCCGCCGCAAGCCCAAGTCAAAGGAGGACGTGGAGGGGGCGGACAGGGACGACGGATGGAAGGAGACGCTATGGGAGGACGTGCGCGTCGGGGACATCGTCAGGATCCTCGACAACGAGCAGCTCCCGGCAGACATCCTCATCTGCTCGTCCTCCGAGGACGACAACGTCGCGTTCGTAGAGACCAAGAACTTGGACGGGGAGACAAACCTCAAATCGCGCCACGCGGCGTCTGCGCTCACTCATCTCAACGACCCCGCCGCCATCGCGCAGGCGCCGCCCATCCGCGTTGACTGCGATAGGCCCGACACCAACATGTACCGGCTCAACGGCGCCGTCTTCGTCGGCGCCGACGCGAACACCAGCGCCCCGTTCGACCTGTCCATGACCCTCCTCCGCGGCACCGTCCTGCGCAACACCCGCTGGGTCATCGGCATCGTCCTCTTCACGGGTGAGGACACCAAGATCGTGATGAATTCGGGCGGGACGCCCAGCAAGCGCAGTCGCGTCGAGCGTCAGATGAACCCGCAGGTCGCGACGAACCTGCTTATGCTCGCGGTCATGGCCGTCGCGTGCGCGATTAGCGATTCCCAGCTCGAGAAGGAGGACTACCCTCTCGGCGCGCCTTGGCTGTACGGCGACAACACCAGTCAAGACAATCCGAGCTTCAATGGGTTGGTAACCTGGGCGTTTGCACTGATCACGTACGTTTCTTGCGTCCTGCTGCTCCCGTTTCTGACTCGTTTTATGCAGCTTTCAAAACATCGTCCCCATCTCGCTTTACATCTCGATCGAGGCCGTGCGCATGGCGCAAGCGCTATTCATCTTTTTCGACTCGGAGATCTACTACGCCAAGTCCGACCAACCCACACTCGCGCGCTCGTGGAACCTCGCGGATGACCTCGGGCAGATCGAGTACATCTTCTCCGACAAGACCGGCACGCTCACGCAAAACTCGATGGTGTTCCGCGAGTGCTCGATTGGCGGGAAGCGGTACATCGGGGACGAGCCGACCGAGGCCGGCGGAATCAAAGAGGAGCCCGACGCGCCTCCCGCAAACGCAACGACGCGTCCCTCGACCGGCGGCTCCTCCACCGCCGCCGACTCGACAACCCCGCCCCGCTCCTCCTCCCCCGGCGACACCGGCAAGAACGCGATGAAACCGCGCTTCGTGTCGACCGCGCTCGCGTCCGACATCGCCGCGTCCTCCTCCCCCGCGTCCGACCCCGACCGCGCCCACGCGCGCGCGCTCAACGGGTTCTTCACCGTCCTCGGGCTCTGCCACACCGTCCTCGCCGACATCAACCCCGACAGCGGCAGCGAGGCGGTGAGCTACAAGGCGCAGAGCCCGGACGAGGCGGCGCTCGTGCAGGCCGCGGCCGACGCGGGGGTACGCGTTCCGCGGCAAGGAGCAGCGGGACGGGGTAGTGGTGCTCGTGCTGCGGACGCCGTTTGGCGGCGAGGAGCGGTACGAGCTGCTGAACGTGCTCGAGTTTACGAGTGCGCGGAAGCGGATGAGTGTTGTTGTGCGGAAGCTGGACGGGGAGGACGGGGAGGGGCGCTTGTTGTTGCTCAGCAAGGGCGCGGATAATGTCATATTCGAGAGGCTAAGGAAGGGCGTTGCGGAGGATTTGAGGGCGCAGACGGAGACGCATCTAGACGAGTTTGCTGCGGGCGGGTTGAGGACGCTGACGTTGGCGTACAAAGTTCTGCAAGGTACGAATACCTATCTTTTTGTCCAGATGGCAAAAGCTGATGACAAACGCAGACGCCGAGTACGACGCGTGGAACAAACGCTACCATGACGCGACCGTCACGCTCGACGAGCAGATTATCGAGGACGTCTCGGACGAGATCGAGCACGACCTCCGGCTGCTTGGGGCCACCGCCATCGAGGACAAGCTCCAAGACGGCGTCCCCGAGACGATCGCGGACCTCAAGCGAGCGGGGATCAAGGTCTGGGTCGCCACGGGCGACAAGCTCGAGACCGCCATCGCCATCGGGCATAGTACCAACCTCATCGCCAAGGAGAGCAACATCATCGTTATACGGGACGGGGACGAGGGGACGAAGCCGGTTTTGGACCAGCTGGTGGGCGCGGTTGAGGAGTTTTTCCCGGAGGAGGGGAAGGAGATTTTGGACGCCGTTTTGTTGGATGGGGCGGGAGCAGGCCCAAGCGGGGGCTCGAGACCGGGGCACCATCGGCGGGTGTCCTCGTCGAGCGCGCGGAGTCGGAGGCGCAGCTTGGGCGACCGCCCGCATACGCTACGCCGCGTTAATACCGGCGTCTCGTCGATTGTGGGGGCGGACAATGGCGATCGCCCCGGCGGGTTTATCCTCGTCATTGACGGGACGGCTCTTGGACATGTACGCCTCTGCTACCTGCGTCTGCGCGACGACTACTAACGTGTTATCTAGGCTCTGAACGAGGAACAGACAAAGGAGACGCTGCTTGGGCTCGCGATGCTTTGCGAGGGCGTTATCTGTTGCCGCGTCTCGCCCCTCCAGAAAGCGCTCGTTGTCCGCCTTGTCAAGGACGGTATCGGCGCCATGACGCTGGCGATTGGGGACGGAGCAAACGACGTTAGCATGATCCAGGCCGCCGACGTCGGTGTCGGTATCTCGGGCGAGGAGGGTCTCCAAGCAGTCAACTCGTCCGACTACGCTATCGCGCAGGCGCGTTTGGTCTTGCTTTTGATTGTGTCTGGCTAAGACGCGCATATAGTTTCGCTTCCTCAAACGATTACTGCTCGTCCACGGACACTGGTCGTACGCGCGTAACGGCAATATGTACGCGTCCTCGTTCGCCATACTCGGCGCGTACTAATGCTCCGCAGGATCCTCAACTTTTTCTACAAAAACATCGTTTGCATCGGCGTCCTTTGGTGGTTCCAAATATACAACGGCTGGAGCTCCTCCTAGTATGTTTTCTCCCACACACTCTGTCTCTCGTCCTTCTATCTTGAATGCTGACCTCCCTAATAGTGTCTTTGAATACACGTACCTGCTATGGTGGAACGCCTTCTGGACGCTCGCGCCGGTAATCGCGATCGGCGTATTCGACCGACTAATAGGTGCGATTGTTTGTGACTCGAGTCGCGTTCTCCTAACCAACCCTGTAGACGCCGACGCGCTGATGATCTTCCCCGAGCTGTACCGCTACGGCCGCGAGGGCCGATGGTACGGCTTCCGGCTGTTCACGCAATTCATGTTCGATGGGATATTCCAAGTACGCCCTCGCCCCGTCTCATCCACTTACGCTGATGTTCCACCAAGTCCGCGATAATATTCTTCTTTATTCGCTTCACGTACGACACGACGACTGCCCGGACAGACGGGTACAACGTATACCAATACGAATTCGCTACGGTACGTCTTTGCATCGAGGCATTTTGGAGTTGTAACTGAAGAAGTGCCTCTAGACTATGGTCATGACCGCCATCCTTTGCGCCAACTTATTCAACGGCCTCACCACCAATTTTTGGACTGGCTGGGTCTTTTTCGCTATCTCTCTCGGAATTGTGCTATCTTGGGGATACACCGTGCGTTTTCGCCTCGTCGCCTCCCACCAACCGCTAACGCGTCTTGACCTACAGGCAATCTACTCGATAATCTCCCCGGGTTGGATTAGCACGCCCGTTTTCGGGAACGCGCACTACCTCTTCCGTTCGGGCTACTTTTGGCTCTGCATCCTCCTCTGCGTGCCCCTCGCGTTGTTGCCGCGCTACCTCGCGCGTGCATGGGCACTCGGCTTCAACCCAAACGACATTGATATCCTGCGGGCGGCGCGCAAGGTAGACCCTGGCTGCGATCTCAAGGAGGCGAGTGCGGAGGCGGGGAGGCGGCGAGTTGGGCTTGGGGTTGTTGCGGGGGCGGAGACGGGGACGGGGGGCGGAAGAGGCGGGGGCGTTGAAGCGGACGACAACCCGGTCCACCGTCGCGTCTGCCACCACGCGACCCCGCCCGGGGACGGGGAGCGACTGGCGGACGGGTTCGCGCACGGATATGGCGACAGGGCTGCGCTCGCTGCATCGCGGGTTCGACTTTTCGATGGAGGAGGGTGGCGTTGCGATGCGGCGGATTCAGACGGGGCTCTCCGAGGCGCGGGCGAGCCGCGTGAGCTTGCCGCGGGTGTCTGAGGGGGAGGGGGAGAGGGAGGGGAAGCGCAAGGGCTCGAGGATATTCACGATACGGAGGAAGAAGCCGGACGCTTAGGTGTTTGTACCATACTAATCAGGATCTGTCGGTAGACGTTCTTTTTGCTTGCTTGCTTTCTACTTACTCAGTTGTTACCCCGTATGTAGGGTACTGTATCGCGTAGCTCTAATCGTTTCGAATTCGTTTTCTAGTCGTGCCAGAATCTGTGTCGGGGATGCGTTGAGCCTTTCAGCGGGCCCATTGGTTCTAGTATTCTGCTTCGAGCGAGCGATTGGTCTGACCCACGCAGGAGTAGTCGCGTCACTTTGAATTGTAGTTCGACGTCGCCCTGGGCGAGCAGGCGGTAACGACACGTCGGCCGAGTATCAGCACGCATGTCCCAAGTTATGTTTGTTCCCAGCCGGGGACCAGACAGTCCTTCCAATCGATTGAGCCATTACAAAGGGGATATGCATTGGAGAAACGAGCGACGATATGTATACGCGAACGAGGGTCCGGAATCCGTAGACAAGAAAAAGACAAAAGAGACGAGAGCACGAGCTAGGTACGCAAGAAGAGGGTATTGCTCTACGAGGACAAGAACAGAATTTTACCACCACCACCACGGCGAATCCGACGCCTACGCCGCCGGCCTCTGGTTGACGCCCTCCTTGAGCGCCAGCAGCTGCTTGGAGCGGAACGCCTCGTAGTGGATCTGCGCCGTCGTCTCGATGAGGTCCTGCAGGTGCGAGCGCGTCAAAAAGTCGCGCAGGTCGACGAATTCGCAGTGCTCCTTGTTCTCGACGTTGACGACGCCCCAGCGGTTCTTGCGCCCCCGCACGGACTTGCCGTCGATGATGACGTTGGTCTCAGACCCGACGATGGCGAAGGGGATTTTTTCCTGGAGATGGGGTTAGTGAGGGAGGGAGGAGTGGAGGCGGGGGCGGACGGACCCGGATGCTCTCGTTCAGCGCGACCTCGTCCTCCTCGTCCTCGTCCGTGTCGAAGGGGTAGAGACGGATGTTGTGGTATACGAGCTCTTCCCGAATCTACAGACGTCAGATCAAGTATACCGCCTGCCAAGGGCGAACGGCCGCGCACCTTTGCCTTGAACGCAATCTTCTCCTCGGCCGTCAAGCTATCCGACTTTGCGATGACGGGCACGACGTTGACGACGTCCGAGAGCTTCTTCATGACGATAACGTCGATGGGGCGGAGGGAGTGGCCTGTCGGGTTGAGGAAGAAGAGGCAGCAGTGGATGCGCGTGTCTTGGATGTAGCGGTCGCGCATGGCCGTGAGCTCTTTGCGGAGGTACGCCGAGTGCTGGTCTTTGATGTACTTGATGATTGGGTCCCAGCTATGAGCGTTGTGGTGAGCGGGAGGAAGAAACGGGGACGACGACGCACCAGTTCTCGTTGTTGACTTGGTCGCCGTACCCGGGCGTGTCGACAATGTTGAGACGTAGCTTGACGCCGTTCTCGACGATGACTGGAGGAGGGAGTGGAGGTTAGCGCGTGCTGAAGAACGGGCGGAGACGGCGGAGGGCATGCGACAACCGGGACGGAAAACCACCACGAGGCGGAATAAGAGGCTCAGACTCACCATGGGACACGCCTTGAATCTCCGTCGTCTGCCGGACGGGCTCGTCGGACGCGAAACGGCCCTTGGAGTCGATAAGGTGCGACGCGAAGATGGTGTTGATGAGTGTCGACTTTCCGAGTCCAGTTTGGCCTGCGTGGGCGGCGTTAGCAAGGGTATGCGCGGGAAGAGAGCAAGGAGGGGCGGGGGACGGAGCAGGGAATGAGGTAGCGGACGGGCGACCTCGGGAGGCCGGTAGTGCGCCAAAGCCGCACCGGCCACACCCACCGTCCAAGCCCTTCCCCGCCAGCATGCTAGTCCTCGTCCAGCCCAACACTTCGTCCTCCGACACGACCTCCATGACGACCTCCACGACGACAACGACGACACTCACCGACGAGGATGACATTGAACTGGAAGCCGCGCTTGAGCAGCTTGTGCTCAATTTGCTGCGTAATCGAGTCGAAGCCGACGTAGCTCTGGGCGCGAATCTCTTCAGCAACGGCGGCCATCTCGTGCGGTGTGAGGGTTGGTTGAGTGGGACGGAACGGGAGGGTGAGGGGCGGAGGAGAGGAGGGGCGTCGATGTGCTGGTGCCATTTTTTTCCGTTTTGACTTTTGGCCCAAAAGTGCCGGATTGGGTCAGTTCTTGCTTTAAACTCTACCACCACCACGATGGCGATGGCGACGACGCGCAATGGGAGGCCAGAGCCAGAGGTTATCATGAACGTGTGTACCCCAGCTCTGCACCATTGCCTCGAGCTCACCGCCCTAGTTCACCGACGGCTTCTCGTACGCGAAGGGGGCGATGGCGGAGGCATTTCGCGAGATTGCGGACAAGCCGCCCGTGCTGCAGCACGCGAACCCGCCTCTGACTAAGGCGCAGCGGGAGCTGGCGAAGAAGGAGGATGTGGATATCATCGTGCGTGCGGTCGTCCGACGACGCGTGCCAGCACTCACCGCCAGCTCAGGTAGCAGAGTTCGAGATTCCGAGGGCGCAGGCAGAACGGTTGCTCGTCGAGCACCAGGGAAAGCTGCAGGACGCGCTCAGGGCGCTAGTGGGATTGCAGTAGACGATGTACACTATGGCGGACCCGACAGCGATGCCCTTGCTCGTCATCCGCTGCGATGTACTCGATACTTGTCGAGCCTACGCGTCGGTCCCATCCACCTCCTTCGGCGTCGGAAATGGCATCCGCTGCCTCGTCGTGTAGCCCTGTTATTCGCAGTGCTGTAGTTATCATAATGCCGATCCCGGTTTTGCTCTTGCCACCACCTTCGACGCGTCGCCGCCCTTGAAAACGCCTCGGAGTATGCTAGCTCACAGTCGCCTTCTATATGCACAGTTTCGGACGCGACCGACTGTACTTGACCGTTTCTGGTACCCTCCGCCTGCCCGCCGCTTCAGGAGCACCGTCAGCCCCAGGTTGCACTCGGTATTTGCTCGAACCAGGAGCTATATCCTCCGTCTGACTGCCCGCAGCTGCGCACCCTCGTTCTCAGCAACCTCCCGCAGCGGCTCGATGACGAAGCAGCCATCCGCGCACTCGTACCAGCCGGCCTCCTTCAAGACGTCACCCGCGCCCCGCGGAACCGCGTCGCCGTCCTCACTTTCGCCAGCCCCGTCGCCGCGCGCATCTTCTACCAGCTCGCGTGCTTCAACCCGCTGCGCCTCTCAGGCAGCGCCCTCAATCTAGACTGGGACTTGGATCTCGAGAACCGCGTCGTCGAGATCCGGCACGTCCTCAACGCGGGGCCCTTCCGGCAGAAAAGTTTCCGTGCGATGCTTGAGCAGAATTGGGCGGTCGCAAGCATCCGAGTCTACTTCGGCGAGTAGGGCTCTTCCGCATCTGAATCCCTCCTCGTAAAACTAAAGGCCACGAATAGACAGCGCGTCGCCATCGAGTTCAAGCACAGTTCAGACGCGCGTGCTGCGTTGAAACGACTCCAGGCGCGGTACGAGCCGGCCGGCTACGTGGTATGTCCTGGCCCGAATATGGGACTGCCCCGGTACGAGGGCATGTGCGAGAAGCACGCGCCGAACCCCAATATCTACATCCGCAACCTCGGTGCAGCCACGGAGGACGGCGTCCGCAGAGAGCTTGAGCGGTTTGGGGAGCTCGAATGGGTGCGGATTCTGCCAGATTGGTCTGCATCGCTCGCTGCTCTCCGTCCTTCACTGCTGACGAGGAACGTATCAAGGGACTGTGCATTCGCTCATTTTGCGGACGACGCGCACGCAGCTATTGCAGCCAAAGCGATACACACAGAGGGGACGCTCCGTACTCTCTACGGACTGCCTATCGTGCATGGCCAGCAGTCGATGCTCACAATTAAGGCCCAGGAAGGATCTGAACCGATCGACGAGGAGCTTGTGGCCGAATTCGGCGGCGAGCCCGTCCCTGCAGCGTACGTCCTTCCCTCACTCGTATGTATTCCCGCATTCATCGCGTCTGCAGTGTGATCCCCTCCTACGCAGACGCAGCGTTCCATTTCCCCTTGCATCTTCGACGCCATTTCCGCACAGAGTGTACTCTTCCTCGACACCGCGACCGCCGACCCCGGCGCCGACGTCCGCATCGACCTCGTAGCAGACGAAATCCTCCACCCAGCGGTCACACCAACCGTCTTCATCACCGGGTTCACGACGGCCCAATTCGACGCCTTCCAGACCCCGGAGACGCGGGCGGACTGGCGCCGCTTCGGGGACGTTAACCTGCGCGCCAAGAAGGGGGTAGGCAAGGAGACGAGGCTCTCTGCGTTTGCGGACTATAGGAATGTCGCGGATGCGGTGAGAGCGTTAGATGCAATGAAGCGGAGGGCGGAGTATGATGGGCTGTTGTTTCGGCTGACGCGTCCCATGCGCGCACGCGTAAATGGGGACGGAGACGGAAACAAGAATTGAGCTTGGGTATGGAACAAAAATGCATGGTTGTCCGTTACGTCGCCGTGAGGTTAGTAGCGGGCGGGCGTTTCAGCGGCGGTGTCCGGAATTTTTCGCTTCCGCTGCGGAATAGCCAGGATCCCAAGACAACCGAACCGTTTTCACGATTCGGAAGTTGACCTACTCCTGAGAAATATATTGTCCAGAGCCTGTGAGATCTGCAGCCCCTTCCATGCTTGGGAGTACACACAACTAACCTTTTTTTTCTTGTCACAACACGATCAATCGCTGACTCTCCTTTGGGCAAACAAAGGAAACTCAGATCAGAGGAATCGTGCTCAGCACCCGCGAGTACCAGGTAGGGAGCTATGTAGACGAGGGCAGACTAAAGTAAGGGCAGTGCACCGAGTCGCGCGGGTCCAAGTGGCGTCAAGAGGACTTACTATAAGCTGGTCGAGGTGGTGAGTGCATATTCGAAAAACTCTCGGTGCAGTCGACAAATCGGTGAGATGCTTCACAGATCAATTATAATTATTGACATCAACTCTAGGGTATGCAGTCTAAGAACGGGGGACAGTCGCCTTGCCGTAGTTGGGGCAGCCCCGCGTAGTGCAGTTCATAGCGTCAGTATCGAGATGGCAGCCATTGCAGTGGCGGGTCGCGCCGGCGAGCGAGGCGTCGGACCCGCTAGAGCTGTAGCCAGAGTCGCTCATCGTGTTGACGAGGACGGTTTGGACTGGATGGAACGATTAGAGTAGATGGACCAGGTCTGATCTAGAGCTCACCAATCAAGTCGGTAGTGTGCATTGTTTGTTTCTTGGTGTGTTGGGATGAGACAAGCTCGCCAGTGGTTAAGTACTGCCGCGTCCCAGTTCAATGCATAGTAGTAGTCGCTTAGCCTAGTTGTGATGGTGGGTGTGCCGCCTGCTCTGCTATGCAAACCGATTACGGACTGCGTATTCTTCTACGCAGTTGTCGACCCTGCATCCATCACACTTCCTTTAGTCACGGAAATAAATTCAAGTCGTCATCGGGGAACTGTATAGATGTGTACTGTTTGCCGACGGAGGGTCCGCACATTATTCAAGAGGGTCCGCACATTATTCAAGTTTCTCAATTGAGTGAACGCTCAGGGAGATGAAGACGGTGGCCAGGAAATGTGATGATCCGCTTCGGAGCCGTTCGCTATCGTCCCAGAATTTTTCCGTAGCCTCGCAGAGCCGCGAGGAGCCGTTAAACCAGCGACTCAACTCAGCCACGGCTGCTTTGTGTAACGTCAATAGGGTAACTACTCTATTACTTTGTCGATGCAATGCTGCTGCTATTACGTCTCGCGCAAGCGCAAGGCATTGGGCAGTGGCGAACCCGTCATCGGCTTCCTCCGAATCCAAGGACGCGCGTTGAAATCTTTTTTTTTATTTTGTATGTGGTAAGGGGGTGGCCCCGTTGGCTCCGACATCCTCAATACTTTCAGACAAACTTGAAGAACTCAGCATCAATGTAAACTCAGCCCACTTTTTTTTTATCATTCGACAGCAGTAAAAATCCTTGCTTTATTAATAATCCAACTGTCATCTTCATCCAGCAGTAGTCTCACTACTTACGAAGTTTGCAAAATTCAGTCTACTCGAATAAGACACGCGCAGTATCCGCCTGGTGGCTGATGAACAACGCACCGCCGTACGGGTCGCAAGCTATCGAGAGCCTAGGAGTTTCCGCTATCTCCTGCAGAGCGGACACAGCTCCCTCAAGCTCGTCCTGCAACGAGTTCAGTGGGACCGCAAAAAGCCCGTCGCTGGCGTACGCCGGAGAAGCTTCGTACACGCTCTTGGGAACATGCGTCGCCCGAGTGTGCGGAGAGGTCACGGCGAGAACGTAGCGATGCGCCAAGTTCTGGTCTGCTGTGTGGACGGTCCATTGGCGAATCGAGTGTCCGGAGAACGTCGTCAACGTGTCTCGCAGCCGACCGACGCTGTTGTAGTGGCCGTGGGCGACGATTCGGCGGGAGGCATCCGCTTCCTCCGGGTTGACGTCGAACCGCTGGAGCGAGGGGACGGGGAACCGATGCTCGTGTGTGATGGCCTTGATCGTATACAGCCAGACGCGGTAGACGCTAAGGTCAAGCGGATTGCGATGGACGGAAAGAATCCTTCTTGAATAGTCGGAGATGGGGCCGGGAATATGTTTAACAGTCTTCACAGCAGGAGGTGTAACATTTCAACTTGCCAAACAAACTTGCCCTGCGCAAATCAACTTGTACCCGACTTGTCTTGGCAAGTCGAAATGTCGACTTGCAAGTTGATATGTCGACTTGTATCAAATTCTGATGGCATGCGACGGGGCCGGTCTTCCCTTGCCTTAGACGTCCTCGAGTGTCCGTAGGGGTTTATATGTGTCAGGCACATCTCCGGTACCCACCATCCGCACATATTAAGCACTCATCCCACTTCTGAACCAAACTGAGCCAAACTCCCTGCTTACCACGAGGTCTATCACCCCACCTGGGCTAATTTCCGCTACGGGGTGGTGGATAGGGCATGAATTATCATCGAATCTTCGCAAAAACAGCCGGATTGCACACAATGTTACCCAAAATTCCGAGTTTATATATACATCTAGTGTCGCTGAACTGACAACAGTTGCACATTGTGCAAGGCTGTGATGCAGTTTAGCATGATGCTAGGTTCATTTTAGCAACATCCAATGCTGTCTAGAAGGCCTTGGTGCATCGGCGGCGCTTTCCTGACTGGGGACAAGTCGACTTGCGGGTCCTTCCCACGTCAATCACAAGTGCGATCAAACCGACCAAACGAACTTGCGCACAGAACTTGTACGCAAGTTCATCGGTATAATAGGAACTACGGTACCGGCAGTGCCCACAACAGCCGCGACGCGTCTCATATGGTCTCCTCCAGGGCTCAGGACCGCGGCCAGCTGTAAACTCCGCGGTAATGTGTGTGCTCATCAGGTCGCGTCGCAGAAGGCAAGGAATCAGCCCACGGTTTGCTTCTTGCTTCCTGCATCCATTGTATGTATATTCTGTGTATCTCACACTCTAGCTCTCTTGCCTCTAAAACCCTCCCGGCGGCTCGGCTACGCCATCAAATGATTCGCGAAAATTTTTGTCTTGCTTTCCCGACGACGACAACATGTTCTCCCTCGTCAAATGGCTCCTTGGGCACGACCCTGACTCGGATGACGACGATACCCAACCAATGCCGCCGCCTAGACACCCACCACCACCACCTCTCAACCTCGCGACACGGCCTAACCGCGCAGCACGACAGATTCTTCAGCCGCAGGTCCCTGCTGCGCCAAGCTACAGCGGTGATCACTTCGGCGTGTCCTCAGGCGCGTCTAATGCGCTCGAAGCCGCGCCAATCCAGCGTGTTCCTCAGCCTCCGGCTGTTCCGATGCACTTGCCGCCGCCGCAGCCAATATTCGCGTACCCTCACGCATTTTCCGGCTACCCCCAGATCGCGGCTCCTGGGCTGGTCCTGCCGCCGGGCTACCCCTACTACTATATGCACCCGCAAGGTCTGCAGCCGCCGTTTGTCCCGCCGTCGTTCATCCAGCCGCCGCCGCCGCTCGTCCAGCCTGCGCCTCCGGCTGCACCACTGCCGACACCGTCTCCCGTCCCTGTGCCGCCTCCCTCCGCGATACCCTCGGCCGCTTCTCCGGCGCCGCCGATACCCAAATCTTCTGTTCCCGGCTCCCTCATCACCGCTGTCGATGCAGCTAAGTCGGCGTCACCGTACCAGTGGGTCGACGGCAACGTGACGTTCCAATGGGCCGAAGGGGAAGAGCCTCCGGGGGCGCAGGACTCTGGCTACGTGTATCGCTCGTCGGGTGCTCGGAAGGAGGGTGTTCCCGAGGGCGGGTATGATGCGGATAAAAAGAACTGCCAGGGCTATCTGCGCTGCGGCTGCGCAAACGAGGACGGCAGTCCGAAGCGAATCTTGCGCCCAGCAACTAACAAGGGCTCCCTGGCCAAGCAGACGGCGGCAACTTGTCCCGTCTGCAACGTTCAGTACTCGCACATTCGTTGTCCCGGCGCGGCGTACATTCTCTCCTACCGAATTGCGGATCCTTCGGGCGCGATCATGGTCGTGCGGAAGCATGTCGGCGTTCACAACCATCCGCGTCCGCCCACGCGCCGCCTCACCGAAGCTCAAGTCGATGCCATTGACGAGCTGGTGCGAACGAATCCCAATGCATCTGCGTTGGAGCTGCGCGCGGCCGCGGGCCCGGGACAAGTGCCACTAGGCGAAATCCACCCCGGCTTGCACAGCGCGCGGAAAGCGCGAGCGGAGGTAGAGAAGAGCCGTTCGCGACTTGGGCTTGGGACGCAGGTGCGTGGGACGTCGGCCTTTGGGCTTCTGGAGGCGTTCCAGAAGCTCAAAGCATCCTCGAGCGTCCCGTGGATTGTTGAGTCGGACCTCGTCGACCAGCAGTTCATCTGCATGCAGACTCCCATGATGAGGGAGCAATTTCTGACGGCGTCCGTGCGCTCCTGGACGACGCAGACGTTCGAAGCAGAGAGCGGACGGCACGGAATTATGACCGACGGCACGTTTGACTTTTACAAACAAGGTGTATTGCTCACATCCCTCGCTTTCTCTCCAATACTCCTCCGCTGGGTTGTGGTGCTGTACACCTGGATTGGGCGGCTCGACGAGGGTCACCACGAGACTCATTTCTACCGCCTGCTCCGATCGATGGTCGACATCTGCGTCGCAAATAATATCCACGTCGAGGATCATTTATTTGCATCGGTGCGTGCCTGTGCCATACGAATGCGTGGTCAAACTCTGCACCCAGATCCTCGATTTTTCTACTGCTCAACGCAATGGCTTCATTGAAGCATTTATCTCTGTTATGATCACGCGAATCTCGGGCTGGAATGAGCTCTCGGAGCGCAGTCAGTCCGAGCAGCGCGAGACCCTGCGTCAGCGAGCGCACGCCGTGCTTTTAGGCTGCAAGGTTCATTGGCAGCGAACTGTGTTCCGGATGAAGCAGCTCTTGCGATCGGAGTTTGTGGAGCAATTCGAGAACCTCATACGGACGCTCGAGTCGCCGACCGCGAACGCGGATGAATTCCTCGATGCGGTGGGCGGAATATATCGGGAATTCCCCGAGCTGCGATACTGGATATCTTGGTGGATTCTCCCGGGCAATGGCGCGATGATTTTTCCTGCTCTCCAGTCCATGACCCCAGAACTGCGCGCCCGGCTATCAAGCTCAACAAATGCCGTCGAGTCGGCGCACAATCTGCTATACGCCTCGGCGGGGCGCGGCTTCGATCTCGTCGAGGGCTGCCGTTGACTGTTAGCGGTCCAGCTGCAAACGGAGGCATCGTACGAGGCCGTTCTTGGTAAGGAAGTTGCTTCTTTATATATTCACGATGCTGAAAAATTAGCTGGCGACATTGATCCCAAGTTCCAAGGCCTAGTTCCGCGAGTCGCGTCGCGCATGAAGCAGTTTTATCCAAACGACGGGCCGCCCGACACTCGGGCACGACTTGCGGAAGCGGCGGCCATGCATGAGAAGCTGTCTTCACGCAAGGCGGAGCTGGTCGCGGAGGTCGGGCCGCCCTCCAAGCGCGGAAGGACGGGTGGCAAGAAGAAGAAGAAGAATTCAAAGGCCACAGTTTCTGCTTCTAAATCTCCTGCTTCCCCCGCTAAATCTCCCGCTCCCCCCGGTCCCGCTCTCCTCGCGCCGGCGCCTTCTATTCCGGCTCCGGCCATCACCGCAATCGACTCGCCACACGACTCCCTCCGCCGCTTGCTGCAAGGCCTAATCTGGGACAACTATTCGTGCTTCATCGATGCCCTCCTCGAATCCCTATTCCGCTCATTCATGCACATTCCCTCCACGGCACTCAGAACATTTCTCTCGCATGTCAACGCGGATACTGCGCAAACTGGTGGTCTGTATCATATCCTGAGCCAGCTGTTCGTCCGCCGTACGATGGTGAACACACCTACTTCCTTTGACGTACTACTGCGGCATTTAAAAGCCGTTCAAGCTGATATGAAGGCCTTGATCGATGTCGGAGCCGAGTGGGATAGCGGGACGTGGGCAAGCGGCTCGAAGGGAGGCTGCAGCCGAACTGTCTGGGGAAAGATGGTTGTGGTGAGTGCAACAAAGACAATTTCCGTTGAGGTTCATACCTGATTTTGACCTAGACAAATACCACAGCGCGGATTCAGTCATCCCTCCGCATAACCCACAACGTCACCTTCCAGTGTGCAGACGGCCATTCTATCATTCAGCACCATCCCGACAGCGAACTTCTGCCTGTTTTCGCCGTTGCGGAGTTCATCGCTGCGCAGCGGTACGCCGTAGACGGTGTGCTCCGCCTCGACGACTACCTCCAGCACCGAATCCCTCGCGGGGGTCATAGGAAACCGCTGCATCAGCTCGCCGCGGTGGCCTGCACCGAAGCGGAATGTGACGAGGCTATGCACCCTCGTACAATCGCCACGCTCTGGCCGCTCATCTTATGCTTCGATCCCAACATGACACACCCAGCAACTCGTCATCTTCCTCGGGCCCTCTGCCCCCTGGAGATGGACATTGCGTCCGAGGCTCAGTATGAGCTCGCGGCGCGGATTTGCTGGATCATGGGTCCGGGAGGCGTGAACCACTACACGGCCAAGGTGCGGGTTGCGGGGCGTGCCTACTTGCATGACGGCGCTGCCAATGGCGGAAAGCTCGTCGAGCTGGGTCCGCTTTCCATGCTCGCAGAGGACGACCCGCAGACCTGTTTTGTTATGTATGTTCGAACCTCCACAACCTCGGTGCGCCAATTCCTCTCCCGCAACTTTCCCCTCACGTGGAAGACAGACAAACGAAACCCTACGAGACTGCGATGAGATCGAAAACGAGGCTAATGACTTCCCCGAGGTTCCATCGGGGCCTTTCGATGTGCCGGACGACGACGACGCCGATCCGCGCGAGCGGTACAGTGTATCTAACAACGACGTCGAGTTCGAAATGGCGGCGGCAATTTCCCTCCAACAAGCGAGGGACGGAGATGCGGAGCGAGCTATCGTGCAGTCGCTGAACGACAGCGCTTCCAAAGACGGTACACGTCCCGAACCTCCCGATTTTACTCCATCTCCCCAGCCGCCCTCCTCGCCCGTCAGCGAAGCCATGATTTGGTGCTCCGTATGCGACCAATACCGCCCGCAGGGCGACAAGAACTACGAGCTGGTTCAATGTGAACAGTGCAAGTTCTGGTCGCACACGGTCTGTCTCGACGCAGGTGTTGATTACACCTCCACGGATGTGAGGTTCACATGCGAGGAGTGTCTGGGTACCGGGCGCGTGATTCAACAGTGCGTCCTCCACATTTCGACGCACAAGCGTGTCTTATATATTGCAGACTCGCTAACCTTGCTCCCCGAGTGCTGCTGCTGCCCGACCCAACCGCTCCAGATCCCAACGCGAAGGGAGTTCAATATTATCCAGCAGTATTTGTTCGGCGCGACGCAGCAGCAGCTGGCGAGGCGCGGGAATATTTGTTCTACTGGGCGCAGTGTGTTCGAGATCCCGCCACGCCCCAACTGCTGCTTGGCCGGAACAGGAAGACTTGTCGAGATCTATTGGAGCTTCGTGGTAAGCTCAAACCTACCCAGGTTAGCCATTCCTGCAGAACCACGGGCACAACTGACTTGGCTCTAAGATAGGTAGTGTTCAACTGCCGCATCACATGAATCCCGCTCTCGGCGCGACTCCGAATCTTGACCTCGTAAACAGGCTGCTTCCAGCGCTCCCACCCATTGCCGCGATCCTCCTCAATTTCACGGAATCCAGCAGCCATCCCGTTGTCCGCCATTTTCTGGAGAAGAACCCGCGCACGGCCATTGACATCTCCACTTGGATTGCGACGCTCGGTCTCGTTACATACCCCGAGCTTGATGCGACGACAACAAATCTGTGCTCCCAACTGCTGAATCGGTACGGTCTCGAGGCGTTGTCGATCGCGGAGCAGGAACGGCGCATATGCGGAGTCGGCGTCGCTCTCCTGGCAATGCTCTCCGTGCAGCTTGATCTGGGGGAGCCGCTAGACGCGAGTGGGGACATTCTCAGTGACCTACAGAGCCGCCGCGTTGTGTCGCGGAAGCAGGAGGACGACGACGCGGTCCGTGCCATGTGGGAATCGTCGTCCGCATTCACTACGAACGATCTCTTCAATGGTCGGAAGAAGGCCGCGAGCTTCACATCGAAGCACGTCAGGTACGACCGCGGGTACCACCCACCAATGTTCCGACGTGTCGCCCAATCTCCGTCCGACGCCCAGCGCCACACACCTATTCCCATCCCCGTCAACGTGCCCGACGTGCGTGCCCGCCCGCGGCCGCGGCCACTCATAACGCCAGCTATTGGGGAAGCAATGACAGCGATGAATTCCGCTGTTCGTGACCGTGGCCAGCCCGTGGCGGGGACGAAGCGGGTTCATTTCGACGATTCGGACAGCGCTTCGGAGTGGGAGAGTGACGGCGAGGCTTCCCGGAGGCGGGGAAAAAAGCCAAAGCTGGAACCAAGTACCAGCCTCACGCGGCCCATGACGCGCAGTCGTACCAAGTCTCTTAACCAGTAGTATTATTATGGGAACAAGTCTGTTTAACCCTTCGAGAACGCGTCCCGCTGGTGTAAGCAGCGCGCATAGGCCGGTGAGTGTTGTGGACCATGCAGAAGCCATCTGAGATCATTTGTGGGATGCTAGGGTAAAGTGAGAGGGGAGCAGGAGGCCTGCAGTAGCCTTCGAGCGCGGCGGGTACCGACAAGTTCCATCACAAGTCATCACAAGTTGATCCATTCAATTTCAAACTCCGCTGAATAGACAAGTTGATTTGGCAAGTCTGATGGGAAGTCCTCTTCACAGCAGCGGGCTGTGCCGTTGCGATGGTTAAGCAGCTGCCATCTCCGGCGGAGGGACCAGCCCAAAGCGCAGAGGTCGCCGCAGAGATGAACCTCGCAGCGGTCGTCGGTGGGTAGGAGCGCGATTGAAGACGTCAGCTGCGGGGTATCAGTGCCCGTCGTATCGATTTCGGCGACGCGCAACCACCTGTACGGCTGGTCAATCAAGTGGTACTAGTAGAACGCCGAGATCTCACAGGCCTTCCTCGGCATCATCAAGACAAGCCACGGCGATGACTCCGCCTGGGCGTTGCTCGACGGCAAACCCATAAAATGAGGTCTGGACGGACACTGGGGTCCCGGGACTGCGCGCCCACAGTGCCGTTCCGTCACTCGTGCGACAGCATCTCAGACTCCAAGTATCTCGGGCGACTTCGAGAAAGACCACGTAGGCGCCGCAGCCGAGTAGCTGGGGCATTACGAGCCTGCGACCTTCCGGCGGCTGCAGCTGTAGGGCAGGAACTCGTTGCGACTGCGTCGAGCCCGTGAGGATTCTTTTGACGAGCTACTTGAGCAGCTGGACGGATTGGCTTTCTGCGCCACTGGCGGCGAGTATTCCGTAATATCGCAGTCGAAATCAGACTGAGCCAGAGGGATTTATCATGCGCAAGGTCGTTGAAGAATTTGCAGCACTACAACAGTGAGTAGCAGCCAAGTTGCGTTCCCCAAGACCGCACCTGGCTTAGCCGAATGACCGACCGAATAGTACAAGATGCGAAGATAGCGAGGAGGACGTCGACAGATAGATCCGTGAAGAACATCGTCGAACGACGATGGAGACGGAAGCAAGCTGTGCGGTGTGGGAGATTTCCTCTTTTTGCCTATTGGCCTGGCATAAAACGATAACCAGTGCGGCAATAGTCGCAGGAAATTAGCCTCGTAGTTCTTCACCACGGCCCCTTCGCATCAGAAGGCACGGAGCTTGTGTCCTCTTTGTTCGGGTGTCGAAGCAGAACCAGGCTCTGCTCCGCTGAATCTCCAGCGCTACGCGCGGCCTAGCTCGGAACGCACTTAGACTTGATTTCGGGTCCGAAGAAGGATTTTGCACTGGGGTGGCTCCGCCATATAAACTGCGGCGTCCAACCCTCCCCTCCAGCTCACCACCCGCATCCACGATGTCCAAAGTTGGCTTCAAAATTTCCAAGATCTTGACGTTCGGTCTCTGCTTCGTCGTCGCAGCTGCGATGGCTGCGCCCGCCCAGAACAGTCTGAAAATTCAAATGGCGTGCACCGTCCAGGGAACTGACGCCGCCGCTCAGTCTGAGGACGTGAGTGAACAGAGATTATTCGCTCATTGATATTGTTTGTTGACCAAACCGATTTTTTTTTGAGAGCTTCAATGTCCCAGCTCTGCCCGCCCTCGACCAACAACTGCTCTCAATCCCCACCGGCCGCTATCAAATATTCACCACCGCAATCGAGCCACACAGAGCGACGGCGTTGTACGCTTTGGCACCCGGTCCAATTAAGCTCTCGGAGGGCGAAGGGAAGCCTACCCCGATCGGGTATGGAGAGGTGCGCACTTACTAGAGCTTATTCGCGCCTCAGCTAAATAAGTTGCCTCTCCCTAGTGGAACATCGAATCGACGCCTGCGGGCCTCTGGACGTTCTCGATCACC
The DNA here is from genome assembly GCA_014461125.1 of Mycena kentingensis (nom. inval.). Lineage (NCBI taxonomy): Eukaryota > Fungi > Basidiomycota > Agaricomycetes > Agaricales > Mycenaceae > Mycena > Mycena kentingensis (nom. inval.). Next base: position 378,715 of record JACAZG010000012.1, read on the forward strand.
ATCACGAATGTAGGCCTCAACAAGGCGGTCGTCTGGGATCGGAACACAAACGAGGTAATAGTAATGGTCCCGCTGGATGTTCGTCCACAACTCACGCTTCGCTGGAAAGATCGTCGTCGGAGCCGGACCCAAGGAGACCTTTTTGGCGATCTACACAAACAACGGATGTTATCGCGTGCGTCATCTTCCTCCCGCACGGCGCAGCCAATGTGTCGGATGTGCTGATGAGATGCTTAGGTCCACGCGGAAAACGCGAGTGGGCCGGTGTGGACGCTGGCTGATAGGGAGAACAGCAATAATCCTGACAGAAAGGTAGGCCTGCCAGGTTATCAATGGGCTGAATGCAGGCTAAAGCCCTAGAAAGGTTTCCATGCAGACATACTTTCCATCGTACTCGAAAGTGTGGTGTTTCTGGAGGGACTGAAAGATACTTTGTGCATATTACCTCTAGTTGAACATCGAACTGGAAATACATACATGCACATGCACTCGCCACACTACAGTTGCGGACAGTCAAAGTCCAACAAAAAGTGTGAAGTGAACAGAATTTTCTAGAAATTGCAGGGTAGGTAGATACATGGAATAGGACCCGCCCCGCAAAATTTGAGCTCGATCCAACGAGCCGTTGAGGCGCTATAACGTGATCTTTCCCAGGGAACATTCAATTTTGGCCATTTTTGTGTAATACCTAGAGAATACGGTCACGTGGGGGTACCATTCGAAGCGGATTGAAGTTCCACTGTGAGTTAAACCCGATCGAGATGGTGCGTGCTCTTTAACAGTGGGGGATTTTATTCATGGGTGCCAGTATTGGGGTTGGTTCAAATACCGCTATCGCGAACACGACAAACCAAATTTCCAAGCCGCCAAAGATGCCGCTCACCTATACGTCGACGCATGCCCTGTCGACGTTATCAGGCGCTTTAGCAACCGCTCATTTCGTTGGATGGACGCATATCGTGCGGGACTGGGCGGGAAGGCGGCGGAGTGGGCGGTCCGTAAGCAGAAACAGCATAGGGCTGTGTCGCAGACGGCCGCAGCAGCCCTAGACCAGGCCGCAGTCCGTAGTTGAACTTTTGTTGCCACAGAATTGCTACAGAGGTACACACAATTTGTGTTTGTCGCGGCCAAAATTTTGGCCAAACAGAACCGCTCGTTAGAATATTATGTAATCATGTATATGGGTTTTTTTTGGGTCTCTGAATCCGATTCTGGTCTCAGCTAGCTGCTGTATGGACTCTGGGGGCCAGAAATTGATTTGATGTCTTTGACTGTCCGCAACTGTACTACAGTAGCCCCCATGGAGCCAGTTGTTCCGTCGAGTACATCTACTTTCTGGTAGTGAATGCTACGAATTTGAAGATTTTAACCACGGTGGCCGCGAATTTAATCGAAATATTATCCAGCCGTGCGGAAAAAGAAGTGATGATTACAAACGCCCACTATTTGAGGCCGTACAGCATAAACGGACTGTCACAGAAGACACCAGGAATACGGCTCGGCGCGGATGAGTGGCACCTCCCGGAATTCAGTCCCCCAGTCAGTCTTCGACGGAGGCCAATCTGAGCAGGTCTTAATGTGAAGCTGCTGCAGCGCGCATTGCCAGCGAGCCAGTATCTCCCGCAGAAAGCCCGCCGCATCGGGGACGTTGTGCTGCCGCAAGATATTTTCGTCGATGGCGAGATCTTCGAGATTGGGTATCCGTAACGACCAGAAAAGAGCGGCGGGCGATTGGCTCCAACTCCAATTCGAGGCCTTGATGGTGAGTGTCTTGAGCGACAGCAAAGCAATGGTATAGGGGAGGTCTCGGGCTGGGACAGCGCGGGTGCTGCAAATGCGAAGTCGGCAAGAGACCAGACTGCGCGTCTGGCGGAGTATCCCGCGGCTGTCCGCCAGCTCCACTTCGTCGAGGACGATATGCGTGAGTTGCGACCAGGGAACGCGCGCAGCGAGCTGCATCTGCGCAGTGGGAAGCAGCTCTAATGCCAAAGCGCGCAATTTGGGTGCGCGGGATAGGATGGGGGCGGTCACCGTGGTCAGACCGTACGCGTTGTACTGAACGCAGAGCTGACGCAGGAGTGGCATGTGCTCGGTCAGAAGCTCCCTCGTGCGCCGGCGGCGTCGCACATATGTCACTGGGAGCTGGACCTCAGCGTATTCCCAACGCGCAGAGTGTTGTAGGAGGTCGTTGAAGGCCAGGTAGTCGTCGGTCTCTTCGGCGTGGTAGCTAATTTCGGGGTTCCGTGGGCCGTGGAAGACAACAGACAGAGGGAGAGTGCCGGCGCGGTGGAGCCAAGTGTGCGCTATGGCCAGCTGCGCAGTGGCTGGCGGCGAGTTTCTATCCCCGTCGGCGGATATGGCGATGGACCTCCAGAGGCAGGGAATCGAAACAGCGAGCGAGCGCCAGAGGCTCGACACCTGAGACAGCGTCGTGGGTGATGAGACACCGAAGAGCGGAGGGCATGTAGGGTAGGTGGGGATGAATCGAAGGAAGATTTCAGCGAGCACCTCGTTGGGAATCGAGTCGAAGAGCGCGGTGAGCATCTTTCTTGAGGGGTTAGGGACAAGGAGACGGTCGGGCGCAGCTAAGAACCGTTCTGAGAGACATTTTTGGCCCACCCGAAGGCTTGAGTTTTGAAATATTCTGGACACGATTACCAACTACCCCATTCCGAGCCCAACGCCTCCGCCTCAGCGTCAACGTCTACAAACTCAATGCGCTCCGCGTGCGGGAACGCCTCCTGATAATCGTCTACCTCCGCAGCATCCTCGACGCGCAGGAGCTCCAGCGAACAGCCCAGTGCGGCGACCATATCCGTGAGCAACGGCAACGGGTTCCGCTGCTCGTCGGACCACAGCAGGCAGGCGTTGACGGAGAGGTTCTTGAGCCGCGGCGCGCGCAGGGCGTTGAAGAAGGTGTACATGCCGAAGTTGAGCGCCAGCCCGTCCTTCCGGACGATGAGCGTCTCCAGCTTCGGGAGTTCGATCGGCGGCCACGGCGCGTCTTCGTCAATAGCGGCGAACTCGCAGTCGAGGCGGCAGGAGACGAGGTTCGGTGTCTGCCGGAGGATCGTGGCCCAGTCGAGGACGTCCATGTCCATGAGATGCAGTCGGGTTAGCTGCGCAAGTGGCATGTATGGGGCGACCTTGGATAGGCAGGTTCTGTGCATAATTTCGAGCGAGAGGTATTGCAGATTCGGCGCGTCGAGATGTGTGAGCTGGAGCAGCGTCTCTGCGCGGCGATCTTGGAGGCGCAGCTCGCGAAGAAGGGGCATGGCGTTGCCGAAGCCGTCTGCATATACGAGCGGGTAGGAATACGGCAGAACAAGCGAGACGTACTCCCAGCGATCAGCATGCGCAAGCAGCGCATTTACCGCCTCAGAGTCGAATCCGGGCCGTAGGTCTTGCGTCTTGTTGGCCATGACGATAGAGAGCGGGAGCGGCTGCGACCGCAGGAGCCACGTCTCCACGACGGCGAGCTCGTCTTCACGCGTTTCGGGCGGGGTGCCGTCGCAGTTGTCGGCGATCCGGAAGAGCTCGATTGCGCGCCAGAGGGTTGGTGTTGCTACAGCGACTGCGCGCCAGCGTGACGAGACGTGAGTCAGTTTGGCTGGTGAGTTGGCGCCGCGGGAGTGGTGGAGGCAACGGATACGGAGGGAGGGTGTGTTGGAATATCTGAGCGAGGATTTCTGGTGGTAGGACGTCAATTGAGGGCATGGTGCGGGGAAGATGGCGGTAAAAGTCAAGAGGCGCTGGTTGAATATTTCTACTTACCGTTGCGATCCCAACATGGACAGCCTCGATTATGAATTCGACACTGCGTTAGCACAGTAGGCCTTGCGCTGGGAGACCCACGTGTAGCCTCGCTACATCTCACCGACATCCATGCCCGTTCCAAATATTTGTATTCATTATTCATTCAAGCCGTATGGACATTTTTACCGGTTCGGCGCCTCTGCCTTAGAGGCCACGATCAGACTTTGACCTTCTTTGTATCCACATCGGAGGTTGCTTCATTGTCGTCGAGGCGGCGTTTCAGTTTGTCGCTGCTGTTGGCAGACGGCTCCGCGCCCTCCAAAGGCTTCGGCCAGAAAATCAAAACCGTCGGCTTCCAAACTAGAACACATCTATCAGCGACGCGTGCCGCAAGAAGAAAGAAATGCACTCACTTCTTGTCTTGATTGCTTCCTGAATGGAATGAGCGTCCGGTAACGTAGGGAAACAAGGACAACTCACATGCTCATCCATCTGGTCGAAATCCCGCTCATCCGCGTCGTTAAACTCGTCGTTTTCTTCGTCCATATCGATCCATCCTCCCGGGATGACGAACTGATCCTCCCACTTACTACCCCAGCGCTGCTTCTTCGTCCGGGTCACGCTCGGCTCGAACTTGAGCCATTCCGCAGGCGTCCCATCTAGATGCACGAGAGCCTTGACACTGACGCTGTGCGAGCGGCTCCGCGCCACCCAATCATCCGCCTTGTACTGCTCCTCCGCATACGTCTCCGGGTCCGCTAGCATATAGTGCGGAAGCCGATCCCCAGCGGGAATCTCGCACCGAGTCTGCGTCTCGAGCTGCAGCTGTGCAAGGTATAGGTCTACTCCGCGCTTCGCAGCAACCGGCGCAAGAACGCCGAGGAGAAGCGCGTCATCGCCGTCGAGGGATGCGGCGGAGAGACCGTCACCGGCGGAATGGCGCCGCTGGAGTTTGTAGACTAGATATTCAGGCGTCGTTGGGAGCGCCCTGACGGCGTCCCAGTGGGCAAGTGCGCGATCGAGCCGGCTGGAAGGCCACCCAGACTGTGGGGAACCCACCTCGCCGGTAGGGACAAGATCATAGACGAGGCAGAAAGCGTGGCCGGAAGCGATTTTTGCAATTGTGTGGACGACGTGAGGGTATACGGCGAGAACAGTGCTTCTCTGGCGACTTTCGGCGGCGAGATTGAACTGGACAGTCGTTCCATGGAGCTCGACTTCGTGTTGGCCGCCAGTAAACTGACTAGGGAAGTAGACGTAGAGGCGCGGATTGTCGGATCTGGATCGCTTTCTCGTTGGCTGTTGAATGCAATGAAGGACAGATTTCCGCTCACCCTTCTGTGGCTACTGGTCCGCTGGAAAGCAAGTTTTAGAGGGAGAGAGAGCTTCGTTAAACTGATGAACGCTCACCTTCCTGAGTCGGAATTGTATAGCCAGAGTCCCTTCACAACGGGTTTATAGGCGGAAAACGGCAGAGCGATGTCCTTCTGGACCGCGAACCGCGCAGAGTCTAGCCATTTAAGCCATCCCGGCTGGTCGAGAGTAAGCTAGGAGGATAAAAGTGAGCTTGGTATCCTGAGGAGCTTCCACCACATACCTTGGCTGCGTCGATCAGCCCATCGGGACACGCCCGCTGGACGGTCAATAAGGCTTCGGCATCCCTTTCGCCCAGCGGGAAGCCGATGCTCCCCAGCCCACTGACCCGCAGAAGTGGATTCGGCGCCTCCGTAATTGCATAGCTCTTGGAAGAAGCAAACTTTCCGTCCGCGCTAAATGGATAGCAATCGTCGAGGAGGTTATCAAGATCCTCCTGCAATGGCGCTCGAGTCAGTTTGGAGCGAGTGTGAAGGGTCATTCGGCGTACCCGGACATCGGCAGAGAATTCGTAGTCGTCCATGGAGAGAATGGTGGAAGGAGCAGGCATTTATATACGTGCCGCGTTCTTTGTTACCAATTAGGCTGAATGCGCCGTTGTTTCGAGTACAATGAGAATTGTCCATTTTGGGTGGCATTGTGCAAAGAGGTGTAAGAGTGTCGTTCATGGTGTTCAGCCCGACTGCGGACAGAAATATCTTACTTAGCCGGTTCTGCGTCGGGACAAACAGTCGATGAGAAGGAGGGGGTCTTTGTGCCAAGTTCATTTAGGTCTTTTGACTAAGCGTAGGACCACGTTCAAGAGAAAATCTGCTATGAAGTCCACGTTTATCAGCATTCCGGGGCATGTAGAGGATGGACGTACAATCCATTGTTACAAATGACGCTCCGAAATTTCTACCGACTCGATATCGACGCCGTCCTTGAACCAACGCTCGTCCTCTGAGATTGCAAGGTCGTTCCCCGACATCATCCGCTTGCGCATGAGTCCGGAGGGATCGAACGTCCAGTCCTCCAGACCGTAGGTGCGGTACCACTGTCCACTGCCATCGGGCTTTTCGTTCCACTCGTAGAAGAACTGAAAAGGTATGAAGAGCTGGCGCAGACGTGGGCCGAGTACGCACCTGTACTGCGATTTTGTTGTCCGCGAAGGCGAAGAGCTCCTTGCGGAGACTGTGGATGCGTTCAGCATGCAGCCAGCACGCACAGAAATGAGCACGTACATGTAGAAATGCTCCTTCTCCCACTTTGCCTTGAGGAACTGTTCAACTTCCTCCCGACCCTGCGTGGTCCCGGTCAGTCCGCTACTTGCAAGAGCCAGGACAACGTGCCTGCGCGAACGTCGTACGGTTGCGCCAGATGGTGTCGGGGGTGTATGCTAGCGCGACTTTGGCCGGATCGCGCGTATTCCAGAGGTTTTGGGCGGCCTTGACCTTCCGCAGCGCGGTTTCGGCGGTGAACGGAGGTACGAGGGGTGTCGACATAGTGGGCGGAGGCAGATTCGCGGACCCTTCTTATAGCACAGAACGCCAGTCTTGGTCAGCTGCGAGCGCACGGGGATCCGGTTCTAGTATCGGTCGTTCGTCGCCGTGCCGGGTGTGTTCGGCGTTGCAGAGAGGCGGGCAACGAGGAAGGGAGCAAGAGCCAAGTCACGATCACCGGCTCTCCGTCTACCGTCATGTACGCGCCCGTTCTGCGCTCCGTCGCCCGCGTCCGTGCGCCCCTCGCCTGCAGGCGCACCCTCCCTAGCCGTTCCTTGCCGTGGATATGCGTCGGGAGCAACGTCCGAGGTGCGTGGCACGTCGTCCAGCGGCTGCCCCAAATGCTCATCATCTGTCGTAGCTCAAGAAGACGGGCCTCTACTTCTGGCATCTAGGGAACGACGCGAAGATGGTCCCCTTCGCTGGGTACTCGATGCCGCTGTCATACGGCGACGTTGGCCAAGGTATGTGGTTTTCGGGTTTCGGTCTGGCGTCGGTCGGGAATGAGTGGGCGGGGCGATAAGCGCGAGGAGACTCGTGCCGGGCTGACCATTGTCGTTGCGTACACGGAGCTGGTCGGCGAGGTCGGATCGCCCTTGCCTCATTCATTGGTGCGCCAGCGCGTGTCAGCGTCGCCTGCGCCGCTCGGCGCCCTCTCGTCCAATCTCCGTGCTCGAGATCCTCCGTTACGCTGCTCATACTCTACCCAGTCTCCGCCCACAACCATGTACGGACGGAAGCCGGCTTGTTTGACGTAGGACACATGGTGCAGTCTATGTACGCGGCAGCCACCGTCCCCGCCTGCCCACTCACGATCCTGCAGATTTCGTGGCAAGACCGCCACCGCGTTTCTCGAATGGATCACCCCATCCTCCCTGTCCTCCCTCAAACCATACTCCTCTACGCTCTCCGTCATCCTCAACGAGCGCGGCGGCATAATCGACGACACCGTCATAACCAAACACGCCGAGGACTCGTTCTACGTGGTCACCAACGCGGGGAGGCGGGACAGGGACCTCCAGTGGTTTGAAGCGCGGCTGAAGGAGTGGAATGCGGGAGCCCATGGCGCGCAAGGGCCGGTCGAGATGGAGGTGTTGGAGGATTGGGGGCTGTTAGCGCTACAAGGTACGTGCCCCGTCTTTCCCTGCCTCCTCCCGTTTCTCAAAGCCGCTACCAGGGCCGAAAGCGGCGGCGTACCTACAAACTCTAACGTCCTACGACCTCGCCCAGCTCACGTTCGGCAAATCCGCGTACCTGCCCATTGAGGGCTTTAACCTGCACGTTGCGCGTGGCGGCTACACGGGCGAGGACGGTTTCGAGATCTCCATCCCGCCGTCGCAGACAATCGAGGTTGCGGAGCTGCTCGCCAAAGCGCCGGTGCAGCTTACGGGGTTGGGCGCGCGGGACAGCCTGCGGCTCGAAGCCGGGATGTGTCTGTACGGGCATGATCTGGACGAGGAGACGACGCCGGTGGAGGCGGGGCTGAGTTGGGTGATTGGGAAAGAGCGCAAGGAGAGCGGGACGTTTATCGGTGCGGAGGGTGTGAGGAAGCATCTCAAGGAGGGGGCGCCGAGGAGGAGGGTGGGGATGGTGGTTGAGGGCGCGCCGGCGCGGGGTACGCTCTATCGTTTGCCTTGGACGTCTTTAACGTTTCTGTAGAGGGAGCCAAGATTGTCGACCCCGCGACGAACGAGTCGCTTGGGAGCGTCACGTCGGGTATCCCGTCGCCGACGCTGGGGAAGAACATCGCGATGGGTTATGTCCTCAATGGGTGGCACAAGAAGGGGACGGAGGTGGGTGTGGATGTGCGCGGGAAGGTGCGCAAGGCGGTCATAACCCCGATGCCTTTCATCAAGCCTGGGTACTACCGCGGGGTCGAAGAGAAGAAGGTGTAGGCGGCGACGGACGATATCGATTCAACATCGTAAAAGCACAATCGATTATACAGTAAAGTGAGCACAGTCTTTACAAACAACATACGGTTTCGAATCTTTTCGCCCACTTAGAAGTCGTGCGCGGGGTATTTCGAGTTCATACTCTGCACAAATATCTGTTAACGGCGGTGCGGGCTGACGATTCGTACGCCGACTGACCTTGTCGGTATCCTTGCGGACCAGAGACGTACCCATCTCGATGTGGTCGACGCCCGCCTTGGACGCGGACGTCCCCGCCTCTGCGCCCGCCCCCGTCGTGTTGTTGCGCGTCCCATACCTTCGCCACTGCACCTCCGAAATGAAATTAACCCCGCTCGGCGCCTCCCCTCCGCCTCCCTCCCCACCGCCCCCTCCCTCGCGCCGCCGCGCATTGAGCGTCGTCATCAACACGTTCGTGTACAGCTTCCCGAGCATGAACGCCGGCGTCTGGTGGATGTTGGTGTTGGAGAAGAGGATGAAGAGGATCACGTCGGCGATGGCGACGACGCTCGTGATGAGCCCGGTTTCGATTGTGCTGGTGATGAGGCGGGAGAGGAGGGTGCTTGTGTGGGTGCGGGTGAGGGTGAGGGAGCGGCGGTAGTCGGTGAGCTGGGTGGGGGTGGTCAGCGCCGGAAGGGGGAGGCGGAGGGAAGGCAAGGGCGTACGACGAGAAGGAGGGTGCTGGTGATGAGCGTGTCGCAAGCTGCGCTGCCGATGAGCCAGATCTGCGCGTTCGTTGCGGTCAGCGACGGTGGGACAAGCTCTCGCGTACCTTGACGCCCACGACGAGCGTCGGGAGCTCTGAGATCTGCGTTGTCACCGCAAAGCGCGCGTCGGTTATGATTGCGGAGAAGCTTTGTGTGAGTGCGAGCTGTCGACGCGGCGTTAATACCGAGGTCTTCGCGCGAAGAGAAGAAGGTAAAGAAAGGACGCGACGTACGAGGACGATTATGCCGCAGACGACGCGTGCCCAGAGTCGCTCGCCCTTGAGGTAGTAGATCCGCCAGGCGTAGAACATTTGGACGGCGGCGGAGACTGGGATTTGCGTGAGCGTTTGCAGGGTCTTCTTTAGTGCGCACGTACTGATACCGGTGAAGATTGGGATGGCGAGGCTGGACCATGGGAGGATGGAGAACACGGTCGGGTTGCCCCAGCTTGAGACAAGGACCTGGTATGCGAAATGCGAGGTTATGGCGGTTTGTGCGAGTTCGAGGACGAAGAGGGTGTAAACTGGATGAGGGCGCTCAGCACGACGCGTCGAGGAGAGAAGATAAAGGCATACCGAGCGTCTTGACCCAGCGCCGTTCCTTGGGGAAGGTGACATGGAATTTATCTGAGAGTTGGCGTGAGCGGAGGATTATGGAAGAAGCGCGTCGACGTACAAACTTGGACGATGAGCGTCCCTTGCAGGAGCCAGTTAAATTGCGTCCCCGCGAGCTGATGGCGGCTCAGCGCGTCGAAGGAAACGAGCGAAATGGGGACATACGATAGGCGCCGTGCTGCACAGCGGGTCAGCTACAGCAAGGAGGGAACGGGGCACTCACAAAACCTCGAATTGAGCCATGCTGGACACGTCCATCTAGCCCCACGTCCCTTATATGCCCCCGCTGCGAATGTATACCGCGCCGAACAAATTGCAGCACTCACGCCGCGTCTCTGTGTTTAGCAGACAGCTCGCGCTTTGCGTGGGTGCGCTCTAGCCATACCCGGGCTAGACACCACAAACAAGCGGTCCGAAAGAGGAAGGAGGAACATGCTAATCTGTGATCATCTGCGAATGGATTCATGCGGAGGATTGCGAATCTGCTGCCGCGGAACCTGGGCGGAGAATAAATGTGAATTCCCGTCAGAAGCAAGGCGTCGGTTGCGATGTCGTTGCCCAGGTCCATGGCAATAGGATGCGGAGGGTTTGGTTCCGGTGGGGAAGATTCCGTGAGCGGGGAGGGATCGGGCCCAACAACGACGGCGTGAAAATTGAATTTATGTAGAGAATTGGCGCAGAGGAACATATCGGCGATAGCAGGTGCTTGGAGTAAACAAATACCGCGATGTGTTGCGGGGGAAGCTCCGTCGAAGCATCCCACGAACATTCACTTCCGCGGACCTATCCAAAGGTGCGCTTCCTTCGGCATCTCGACGCGATCACGTGTAAATATTTCAGATGCAAGATTTTACGCTTAGTGAGCATCCCGCGCGTCCGGAGGTCATGAGTCATGAGCACGTAGCCCATCATCGCGCTCAACCGCCGGTCTGCTTGCTGCTGCTTCTGAATCGCGCCCAACGCGGAGGCGTGTACTAATTGTTGAACCAACGACGGACAAAGATGGCGAGTTTGGGTTTTGATTTCGGCTTTGGCCGAGCTTCGAAGGGCAGAAGGCAAGGATTGCGGAAATACATATCTAAACACGCAGGCGCCGCTCACTGCGGGCAAGATTCAACGCGGGTTTTTTTTTATACTGCGTCAAACGCAGCTAAACTGTGAATTCATTCGAGCTGCGATCTGATTACAGCGCAGCCGAGGCGTTGCCGTGAGGTTCGGAACCTTCGGCTTGAGTCAGAGCCGCCACCGCCGCCACAGTTCACAGCTACGCAACATGCGGAAATTGCGCCGTAGATATCGCGGTCAAAGTGGGGAATAAATAAATCCCCGCCGATTTTTCATAAAGTCCCGCCGATTTTTAGAAATCAGGTGTTGTGGCGCCCTTTTTGAATGAGTCTATCGGAATCCCCGTCGTTTTCATCTTGGGTGAGATTTGGGGGGATTTTCTGAAATTTGTGAAATCCCCGCCCTTTTGTTTGAACAGAGTTGAATCCCCCCCTTTTTTTGTCCCGCCTAATTCACACTCATTTGTAGCTGGCAAGCCATACTATGGTTTTAGACCACAAGCTCATTAATTTTGGGTTTGGGATGTCTGAGAAGCCCGAGAAAATTCTTTTGATTTTAGATGGAGTTTTCCAAGGTCTTGTTTCTTTACGCAAACTTATGGCTACAGGGCAGAAGCACATAGCAAACTGTGCTAAGATGTCACTGACCGGTGGATATTAGTGGTAGCCACTGGTGATAGGCGGTTGGCCTTCAAAGGCTGGCTGGCTTCTGTACCGGACCCATCAAATCTTTCCATCTCAACTCAAGGCAGTGGTGAAAAATAAGGTAGGAAGCCAAGTGATATCCAGGTTTACATCAATTTGATGTAATATCAAACCATCAATTTTAATTTGATTCTCTTACCTTCTCCCCACAAGCCATGAGTCTTTGTTTGGGCTAATATATGATTACAATAGTATCTGATGGCCACCACTTCATCAGAACAAGGACTACGACGGGGTTTAAGCCGCAGTAGAAAAAAATGGCGGGGATTTGGTCATGACCGAAAAAAAGGCGGGGATTTGGCCAAGGGCAAAAAAAGGCGGGGATTTCAAAAATTGCGTCAAACTCTCCCCAATTTTTGCACATCGTCAAAACGGCGGGGAATGCACAAATGCACCAGAAAAGAGCGGGGAAATTGTGTTTTATGCAAAATCGGCGGGATTATATTTTTTCCCCAAATTGACCGCCATACGTAGATGCAGCGCAGCTGCGGCACACCCTCACGTCAATCACGACATAGGCGCAGTCATTCCACAGCTAACCTGCGTTTAACAGCCCCCGAAGATAGTGCGTTTAATCTTGCCCGCGGTGTCTTCAGGTTTCACTTTCGGGTTTCCGTGTTGTAGCACGGAAAGAGTGCTACTGTAAAAAGATTGATAGAACACAGATGCTCGGAACGTGTACAAGGAGGGAGCCCCAGTATGCAGATGGCCGTCGCATTGCCCGATGCCCCACTTAGCACCGTGTCGAATTCATATTAATAATCAAGGCTATACATGTTGGGATCGCAACTGTGGTAACATTCAATCAACGCTTCTTCCCTCTTACCACCATCTTCATCGCACCATGCCTTCCATTGACGCCCTACCACCAGAAATTCTCGCTCAGATATTCCAACACACCCTCCCTCCGTATCCCGCGCCTCCACCACTCCGTGGCGCCAACTCACCAGCCAAACTGACCCACGTCTCGTCACGCTGGCGCGCAGTCGCTGTAGCAACACCAACCCTCTGGCGCGCAATCGAGCTCTTCCGAATCCCCGACAACTGCGACGGCGCCCCGCCCGAAACGCGTGAAGACGAGCTCGCCGTCGTGGAAACGTGGCTCCAGCGGTCGCAGCCGCTCCCGCTCTCCATCTCCATGGCCAACAAGACGCAAGATCTGCGGCCCGGATTCGAGTCTGAGGCGGTTAATGCCCTGCTTGCGCATGCTGGCCGCTGGGAGTACGTCTCGCTTGTTCTGCCGTATTCCTACCCGCTCGTCTATGCCGACGGCTTCGGCAACGCTATGCCCCTTCTGCGCGAGCTGCGCCTCCAAGATCGCCGCGCGGAGACGCTGCTTCAGCTCACCCATCTCGACGCGCCGAATCTGCAATACCTCGCGCTCGCAATTATGCACCGAACCACCCTCTCCAAGGTCGCCCCATTCATGCCACTCGCGCAGCTAACCCGACTACACCTCATGGACATGGAAGTCCTCGACTGGGCCGCGATCCTCCGGCAAACACCGAACCTCGTCTCCTGCCGCCTCGACTGCGAGTTCGCCGCAATCGAAGAAGACGCGCCGTGGTCGCCCATCGAGCTCCCGAAGCTCGGGACGCTCATCATTCGTAAGGACGGACTGGCGCTCAACTTTGGGATGTACACCTTCTTCAACGCCCTACGCGCGCCGCGGCTCAAGAACCTCTCCGTCAACGCCGGCCTGCTCACTAGGGGCAAAGTAAAGGGCACACGTTTGACAGGCGATTACAGTCACACATACCGTACATGTCCATCATTTGGTAGCAAATCTTGCATCAAATCTGTGACAGTGAATCTTAAAATATATGATATTTCTAGGGCAGTGCACAAATATGTTTTCTGCATCTTGTCACAAGGCAAATGACTCCCAAATCGAGATTCCAAATTGAGCCAGTTTGAAAAGTACATGACTCACTGGCCAACATTCTTTACACCAAGACCCAGCGAGTGCTGGGTTGAGATCAGTATGTTTCATGAGATTTGCTGTGCTAACACGCTCTAGCCATTGAGTTCATAGAGTATCTGAGTAAGCACTGCCCACATCAATTGCTGTGCCAACACATGCACCACTGCCTGGCACACTGCATTTTTCTTTGTTTCATACATTATTAGCTGATGTTTCATCAGTCATTAAGTGCCTCGAACCATTGAGTTCTGAAACATCCGAGTCATGTCATCAAGTGAACAGCAGATCTAATGGGAAGATCTTAAAGTTTGGTGTTTGGAGCTGACCTGAACCGGCTCAACTTGCCTGCTGACTCATTCTGTGTCAGGTGTGACGTGTCTTTTGTATTTTTTTTCCTATTGTTTCAGGCTTTAATCAGGAGGTACACCCTCATAATTAGGTGTAAAATACCCTGAGGTGGTCACACATCATGATGTATCAAAAGGTCCAAAGCTGGAAAGTCCCACGCTATGTGACTGTAATCGGCTGTCAAACGTGTGCCCTTTACTTTGCCCCTAGTGGCTGTGGTCGGACGAGCAGCGGAACCCGTTGCCGTTGCTCACGGACATGGTCGCTGCACTGGGCTGTTCGCTGGAGCTACTACGCGTCGAGGATGCTGCGGAGGTAGACGATTATCAGGAGGCGTTCCCGCACGCGGAGCGCATTGAGTTTGTAGACGTTGACGCTGAGGCGGAGGAGTTGGGCTCGGAATGGGGTAGTTGGTAAGTGGTGCACATGTATGAGGTTTTATCTACAGAATATACACAAGCCGCCAGGTTTTCGATTGTGCCAAAGAAAAAAAAATCTATTCAATGCCATCGCATGTGTTGGAATCTCCTTGTTCCATGTTCACTTACCAATAATTCTCCTTGTTATCCGCTTCCATGTAATCGAACAATCACCTCTATTTTACCGAGGCTTACAGAAGATAAGGTGAAGATCTTAAGACTACACGCCGCCGAGGAATATTTCCATTTACACTATGGGTGAAACACCGGGCAGCGTCGAAGTATATTTCAATCCCTCCAGAAGCACCACACTTTCGAGTACGATGGAAAGTATGTCTGCATGAAAACCTTTCTAGCGCTTTAGCTTGCATTCAGCCCATTGACAACCTGGCAGGCCTACCTTTCTGTCAGGATTATTGCTGTTCTCCCTATCAGCCAGCGTCCACACCGGCCCGCTCGCGTTTTCCGCGTGGACCTAAGCACCTCATGAGCCCATCTGACACATTGTCTGCGCCGTGCGGGAGGAAGACGACGCACGCGATAACATCCGTTGTTTGTGTAGACCGCCAAAAAGGTCTCCTTGGGTCCGGCTCCGACGACGATCTTTCCAGCGAAGCGTGAGTTGTGGACGAACATCCAGCGGGACCTTTATTATCACCTCGTTTGTGTTCCGATCCCAGACGACCGCCTTGTTGAGGCCTACATTCGTGATCGTGATCCAGAACGTCCACGGGCCCGCAGGCGTCGATTCGACGTTCCACTAGGGAGAAAGCCACTTATTTAGCTCAGGCGTGAATAAGCTGTAGTAAGCGCGCACCTCTCCATACCCGAACGGGGTTGCCTTCCCTTCTCCCTCCGAGAGCTTAATTGGACCGGGTGCCAATGCATACAATGCCGTTGCTCTGTGTGGCTCGATTGCGGTGGTGAAAATTTGATAGCGGCCGGTGGGGATTGAGAGAAGTTGCTGATCAGAGAAACCCTTGGGGACTTCAGCCTGAAGGACGTTGAAGCTCTGCAGAGAAAAGAAAAAAATCGGTTTGGCGAACAGACAATTGCAATATTAACGAGCTAATAGACTCAGTTCACTCACGTCCTCAGACTGAGCGGCGCCGTCAGTTCCCTGGACGGTGCACGCCATTTGAATTCTCAGACTGTCCTGGGCGGGCGCAGCCATCGCAGCTGCGACGACGAAGCAGAGACCGAACGTCAAGATCTTGGAAATTTTGAAGCCAACTTTGGACATCGTGGATGCGGGTGGTGAGCTGGAGGGGAGGGTTGGACGCCGCAGTTTATATGGCGGAGCTACCCCAGCAAAAAGCCTTCTTCGCATCCGAAATCAAGTGGGTGCCGAGCTAGCCCGCGCATAGCGCTGGAGATTCAGCGGAGGAGAGCATAGCTGGCTCTGATTCAACACCCGAGCAAAGAGGACACAAGCTTTGTGGCTTCCAATGCAGAGGGCCGTGCTCAAAAATGCGACCTTTGTTCCCATTGCCGTACTGTTTCATGCCAGGCTAACAGTCAATGTCAGGAAACATCCCACACCACACGGCTTGCCTCCGTCCTCCATCGTCGAACGATGATATTCTTAACGGATCTATCTGTCGACGTCCTCCTCGCTATCTTCGCATCTTGTACTATTCGCTCGGTGATCCGGTTAAGCCAGGTACGGGCTTAGGAAACGCAAAAAGTTGGCTGCTACTCGCTCCTCTAGTGCTGCAAATTTTTCAACGACCTTGCGCAGGACAAAACACTCTGGCTCAGTCTCACTTCCACGCTGCGCTTCCACGGAATACTTGCCGCCAGTGGCGCAGAGAACCAATCCGTTCAGCAGCTCAAGCAGCTCGTCGAGAGGATCGTCACGGGCTCAACGCAGTCGCGACGCGTTCCTGCCCTACAGCTGCAGTCGCCGGAAGGTCGCAGGCTCGTAATGCCCCAGCTTCTCGGCTGTGGCGCATACGTGGTCTTTCTTGAAGTCGCCCGAGATACTTGGAGTCTGAGATGCTGTCGCACGAGTGACGGAACGGCACTGTGGGCGCGCAGTCCCGGGACCCCAGCGTTCGTCCAGACCTCATTTTATGGGTTTGCCGTCGAGCAACGCCCAGGCGGAGTCATCGCCGTGGCTTGCCTTGATGATGCCGAGGAAGGCCTGTGAGCTCGTCCCGTCTTCGGCGCTCTACCGCATGATTGACCAGCCGTACAGGTGGTTGCGCGTCGCCGAAATCGACACCACGGGCACCGATACCCCGCAGTTGGTATTTTCAGCCGCCCTGCCTGCCAGCGAAGACCGCTGCGAGGTGCATCTCTGCGGCGACCTCTGCGCTTTGGGCTGGTCCCTCCGCCAGAGATGGCAGCTGCTTCACTATCGCAACGGCACAGAGGTTATCTTGTGCTCTGATAGCCCCTTCCAGCTGGCTCTGCTCCCCCGAATACATCCTCGTGCTCCTCCCAGAGCGGGGCCAGACGCCCCCGGAGATGCGGCTCATTGCCATCTCGGAGCTTTACGCGCATTTCCGCTCAGCTGGGCAAGCCGCAACGGTAGATCTCGACACAATTCTACCCGCTGCCGGGAAGACTGTTGAGCACATTCCCGGCCCCATCTCCGACTATTCGAGAAGGGTTATTTCCGTCCATCGCAATCCGCTTGACCTCAGCGTCTACCGCGTCTGGCTGTATACCATCAAGTACATCACCCACGAGCATCGATTCCCCGTACCCTCGCTCCAGCGGTTCGAGGTCAACCCGGAGGAAGCGGATCCTTCCCGCCGAATCGTCGCCCACTGCCACTATAACAGCGTCGGTCGGCTGAGGGACACGTTGACGACGTTCTCCGGGCACTCGATTCGCCGATGGACCGTCCACACAGCAGACCAGAACCTCGCACATCGCCACGTCCTTGCCATGACCTCTCCGCACACTCGGGCGACGCATGTTCCCAAGAGCGTGTACGAGGCTGCTCCGGCGTACGCCAGTGACGGGCTTTTTGCGGTCCCGCTGAACTCGGTGCAGGATGAGCTCGAAGGAGCTGTGTCCGCTCTGCAGGAGATGGCGGAAACTCCTAGGCTCTCGGTAGCTAGCGACCCGTACGGCGCTGCGTTATTCATCACTCACCAGGCGGATACTGCGCTAGTTTACTTTGAGTAGATAGAAGTTCGATAACTTGGTAGTGAGTAGGAAAGCCCGTTGAAAGAATAATGAGTGCCGCAACTCGACGATCCAGCTCATGGCGGATCCCCGGCGACCAGCCGCGTTCGACGCGTTGTCACGGCGTGACTCGCGAATGACCGCGCCGCCAGCATTGACACCGATGTACGTGAGCTGCGGCTACCTCGACCGCGTTCCTGGTTCTTACCGCCATACTAGGTCCAATAGCACTCCCGTCGGCGGCTGGGCAGCGTTTCCGCGCGACGTTCTCGGCGACATCTTCCTCCAATGCATCCCAAGCCCACAATTCACGGAGCTGACTGCCCACGGCTACAGTCGCGGCGCGGCGGGCAAGGCGATGTTCCCGTACGGTCTCAGCCATGTCTGCGCGCAGTGGAGGGCCGCAGCGCTGGAGTACCCGAAGCTCTGGTCGTTCATCGATGTCGAGCAGCACGCGTCAGCGGTGGCGGAAGCGGGGACGGTCGCGCTCATCCGCGCGTATCTCGCGCGCTCAGGCAGCTTCCCGCTCAGAGTCGTCCTCACATACGACGGGTCGACGCGGCACACCGCCCTCGGTGCACTCCTACGCGCGGCACAGCGATGGGAGACGATTTGCATCGATGTGAACGCGCTGTTGCGCGCGACCCCAAATTCCACGGGGCTCAGCGCCGCGGAATGGGCAGCCATCGCGTTCCCGGCGCTCAGGAACATCGCGCTCGTCGATTCGCATTACGCCGCCCCCGGTCGTCCGGTTCGGGACGGCGTCGCGTTGATCCAGCGATTGCCAGAGCAGAAGCTTCTGCATTACTTCGACTTTTGTGCGCGGAACGACTACTCCGCGGGCAGCATGGCGTATCCCGACCTGTGGAACACCGTGAAGATGCGCGACAGCTTCGACGAAGAGCTTCCCGACGAGGGCCTGTGCATGCCCGCCCTCCAAATCGCCTCCATCGAGCTCCGTCCTGGTATCTGGAACGCCGACGGGCTCCTCGGTCGACTCTACTTCGAGGCGCTCCGCGCCCTCAACCTCAAAATCGCCGTCGCGCCATTCGCGCAGGACCGCCTCTTCATCAACGGGCTCCCCGACTACATTCCCAACCTCACAGTCCTGCGCCTCTGTGGTAACATCAGCATCCGCAACGCGCCGCTGCGCAACATGTTCGACGCACTCACGCAGCTCGTCGACTTCACCATCGACATGAGCCTCGCCTTCCCCGCAGGCGTCGACATCATGTACTTCATCGAGCTCCTCACGCCCCAGCTGCAGCCGCCCGGCGCCGACGCGCCTCCCAAGCCTCACCGCCCTACGCGTGAAGCTGACCAACGGCGTTCCGGCCTTTGACCTACCCGAGATGCTGCGCCAGCGGTTTCTGGGACTGGGCGGTGCAGCAGCGCTGCAGTCATTCGTCCTCTTTGCAACTACTACAACCCCGATGGGCACGCTCCCGAACGCGTTGGGGGCGATGGTGGCGACGCATGGCTGGGATATACGATGCGAAATTCGTCCGACTCCGATTGAATTGTGGGAGGCGCGGCTTGGAGGAGAGTTTGAGTTTGATGTGTAAGGGTGGGGGAGGTCGGGAGAATGGTATATGAGTTTGCGCTGGTTGTTTAGCAGCCATTCGTCGCGATACTTAGTTGGAGTACTGTGAGTTGCTTTACTTGGGATCGGCTGGTACTTATTACTTCTGCGCTACGCTAATTCTATCTTCAAATCCGGAATCCGACGAAAACAGCGCTCGTAACTCTCAACCGTCTCCTTCTGCAGCCTGCACAGGCGAAGCCGCTCCAACGAGCATCCCCACGCCGTTAGAACTCCAAGCAGCATGTGTGGGTCGATGTACCACGGGATATGGCGCTCCATCCACAGCTCCTTCAGCGCCGGCAGGCGGATATTACGCA
Source organism: Mycena kentingensis (nom. inval.) (assembly GCA_014461125.1). Classification (NCBI taxonomy): domain Eukaryota; kingdom Fungi; phylum Basidiomycota; class Agaricomycetes; order Agaricales; family Mycenaceae; genus Mycena; species Mycena kentingensis (nom. inval.). The sequence goes on from JACAZG010000012.1 coordinate 398,063, forward strand.
ACCATTCTGGCTGATAGTCGTACGCCGGGCCCGGCGCGTCGACGGTGAGCGAGCGTAGACGCGGTAGTAGAATGGGATCCCTTGTGGGCCATTTAAACCCCGTGACGACGGTCAGGCGCAGGGTGATCAGGGCGCGCGTGAGCTGCAGGAGGGCCGCCAGCTCGTGTTCGGTGGACGCCCAGTTGGCGAGGTTGAGCGCGGTGAGCTGCGTCCACGGAAGCCCCAGATTGGACGTTGAGGGGGATCCATATAGGATGACACTCCTCAATGCCGGCGCGCTAAGCGTCTGGCCTTGGAAGACGACCCCAGCCGACCAGTAGCCGTCGAGGAGGAGACTACGCAGTGCTGGCATGGAGCCCATGAGGCGGTGGCCTTTGTAGGCCGCGACGTGCCCCCCGTCTAAGTTTGGAAGCGGGAGTACAGCGTACTCGATGCGGTGGCGGTCGCCGGCAAACAACAGCGCGTCAAGGCCACGAAGGCGCTCTTGGGGAGTTAGGCCGAGAATCCGCTCACGGTCTGATTGCGTCCACTTCCTTTCGCCACCTTTGTCGAGACAGATCGAGAGCGGCAGCTGAGCGTTCCGGGAGCGGGCGAGCCACGCGGGGACGGCGGCGACCTGCATTTCTGGCGGGAATACGTCGAGGTCGAGGCTACTATGGAAGACCGCGATTCCGCGCCAGAGGCGGGATTCTGCATGGGCGACTGCGCGCCATCTGCGGCATACCTGCGCGAGATTCGTCGGAGACGAGGTTCCGAGCAGCGGCGGACACTCCGGATACTCTAGAGAGACAAGAGGTGAGTAGGTGTCTGACGGGCGTGGGGGAAAGCGCTCACCAGGGATACAGGAGAGAAAGATGAGACAGAGTATCTCGTTTGGAATCTTCTCCGCTAGCGGGAAGGAGTGCGAGTATAGCCGAGTGTAGGTTTTGTTTCGAGCGGCGCGCAGAATGTGCAAGTCTTGGTCGATTCCGGCGAGGATTCGGCGGTAATCGGACGGGGTCGCTGTCCTGCAGTCGGGGGAGCTGCATGACGGTGGTCAAAAGCAAAAGGCAAGTCAGGAGCGTAGCCCCGGTCCCGAACTCCTCCTGATTCTGATTCAGGTTCTCTCCTCCTTCGCCCACGATGAACTCCGTCTTCGGCTACACCCGGGCCCAGCGCGACGTCGACAGAGCGCTCATCTTCCAGCTCGACGCCACAATCTCCCAACTTCGCAGGAATCGCGTCAAGGTGCAACGTCTCATCAACGCCTACATCTACCCCATAAACACCATCCCAGACGAGATGCTTGCCCGAATATTCTTCCAGTGCCTCCCTGCGTATCCCACAGGTGTCCCAGTCGACGGGAAGGAGTCGGTGCCGACGCAGCTCGCCCAGGTCTGTCGGCATTGGCGCCGAGTCGCTCATCGCGCACCTAACCTCTGGCGCTCCCCTCTCCTCGACGGAGATACCCCAGACAAAGGCTATACATCTGTGGATGTTGGCGCTGTGAGGCGCATCCTAGAATCTCGCCTGGAGTTTTTCGAGACCTGGCTCATCCGCTCGCATCCTCTCCCGGTCTCGATTACTCTCCCGCGCGAGGCAGCCTGCCCCGTGCATGCGGCCGCGGTAGAGACCTTCCGGGACGAAGCGCTGCGTATCGCAATGAAATACACGCCCCGCTGGGAGCGCATCTCACTCCCACTTCCTCGCGTCCTCCCGAAGCCCCTGGACAAGAACGCAAGGCTTCGCTTGCTGTACCACCTAAGCATCGAGTACTCCGGCCACGGGCTCGCAGAGTGGATTCCTGCATTTCTCCGCAGCCACCCCACCCTCCAGTCCCTCCGCCTGATGCTCGACACAGCACATGCTCACCGCGCCTGCCTACCGCTCTTTCCCTGGACGACGCTCGTCCAACTCGACCTCGGACGCATCGACCCGTGCGTCGCCGGCAAAGTTCTCCTCGCAGCCCCCGCCCTCAAGCGGTGCCGCGTCATCCTCGCGCGAGACGAATGGTCCAAAGCCCCCACTGACTGCGTCCACCTCCCCCACCTCGACACGCTCATCCTCGGCGGCATCGAGGCCGACCACGCGTTCGCCTTCCTCCGCACCCTCCGCACGCCGTGCCTGAAGCGCCTCGGCGTTCCGGCCGCCAGACGCACGGAGCCCGTTGCGACGCTGCGCGAGATCCTGACCGCATTTTGCGGGTGTCAAAAGCTCACTGATCTCTTTGTTGTTTCCGAGACGCGGTATGATCTCCTGGGAGTTGACCCATACCGGAGTCAATTTGGCGGCAGTGTGCGCATTTCCGCAGGCACGATGGAGTCGTTGGATGTGGAGACATGGGGGTACTGGGAGCCAATGTCCGGTAACTTTTCTTAGTAGTAAAGCAGATCTTCCTCATGAAATTTTGGGTACCGGCAACACCCATGGATTGATGTGCCATCAGCTGGCAGCACACAGGGGTAAACGGCGCGTTTCGATGTTCTGCGGCCGTTTTGTCAATATCTCGCCCAAGAATACTTCATTTGCTACACAACTTGGTACAGGGCTTAATTAGAATCTTCTCGAACTCCCCGCAGAGCGGCTAAGCGATAGCCTCTCAATTGGCTGCAATTCATGTAATGTTTTCGTAGCTACACCCCTACGCGGTTTCTGAGCATAACCACACCTTATATGCTACTTGAACCTGCTCATGTCGATGTGGATTATGACATTAGATGTTCGGGGCTAGAAGGCATTGTGGCGTCTAAACTGCGTCTAATCGCGGCAAGAACACCAGGCTGGTGGTACAATATATCGATACAGAGGACGCGGCCCTTCGAATTAAACTCGACTTTATGGACTCTAATCTATGAGGAGAAGTTAGAACACTCCTCGTTGATCCTTGCAATTTTTTGTAATAAAATTTCCAAGTAATACTGTACTATTCTGACCTGATGTTCAGGTGACGGGTGACACTCAATTTCTGGCCATCAAAATTGCCTAATCTGGGAGTTTCCGGCCAAATTTTCTGCTCCGGCTGGCGCCGGGGCTTCCAAAAAAGGAAGATGAACATGTACCATTTGTGAACATGCGGGTGACGGGTGACAACCCGTGAACATCAGGTCAGAATAGTACAGTAGTGGCCACCACCCCAACTTACCGTGAAATCATACCAGGATTTGCCGCACACTGCGTTGCTCGGTGACGCAGTCCCGCCGAAGTTTCACCTTTAGCTCCTTCCCAGAACCTACGCCAACGTCCCCGTTGCTATCCAATACTGCCACGGTCTTCGGATCGAGTGTAAATACTGTAATATTTCGAAAGGAAGTCGGTGTAATGTGTAAGGCCGCTTGGTGAACTGGGCATCTGCAGTTGGGTAATGTGTAAGAGGTCAAAAATACGATCAAAACTAACCCAAATAGGCAATTTAGATCAAAATTTTTCGTCCGGCTGATGCCGGAATTTCCTTTTATGCCAATGCCATCACTGATGAACTTGTGTCTTGGTAAGATAGGGCGCAGGCGCATCACTCTTCATCACGTGCTGTCACACCACAACAAGCCGCAAAACAGAAGTTCAAAAATATTACTTCTTGCTGCATGCGTGCTGCATAGATACATCCTTCATATAATACTGTAGCAGGTTCCGAAGCTGTAGTAATTTGGGTGTTTAATTGGCGCGTTGATCTGCCGGAATTCCTCGATGCCCTCGGAATTCCTTCACAGCAAAAGCGGCGTCGGCACCAGTGAGTCCCTTGCTATAGACATCTACCCAGCGGAGACTCCTTGTTGAGTATCTGTGGAATAATTTAGCAGATTTATTGAGTCGACCCGCCCGTTGAGGTTCAACGCACTTTTGCATGGTTTCAATCGGAATCTGACGCAGCGCTTCAAACACATTTGCTTCTAAATCTTCCTCTGTGTCGCACGGCTCCAGCTCCCGATAGTACCGCTCCGCATTGCCCCAACACTGCTCGATAGAATTAACCTCAGGATGAAATCTGGGGCTGAAAATGACGCGAACGCCAAGTTCCTTTGCAACGACCTCCAACTTTGATGGAACATGAACAAAGTCAGGCTCGTTATAAAGCATCCTCCGTTGACAACAGCTCCGCGATTGCGGTCCACGCAGGCATTGAATCGCTTGCTGTTGCATTGCAATTTTTTGCCTGCCGTGTTGCGACCACGTTCAAGGAGAATCTGTTGAATTCCTTTGAATTTGCCGCTATGAGGGTGTTCTGCTGGGAAGTAGAATGACTGCGGGATGCGCGTTATTCCATCCTGCGCATAATACCAGCCGTCCTGCATCTTCAATCTGCAAACAGCTTCCTTCCCTTGTGCGTCCGTGACGACCCGTTTAATGCAGAAGGCGGAAGAGGGCCCAAGAGTCATCGACTCATCTTGAGTGCCGAACGCCCATTCTCCGGGCGCGCCAAGTGTGTCGGTGCGTTATCGTACATGAAGATGTGCTCGTCTTGGGGATAGAGCTTCCGTGCAAGCTTGGCGGCTTTGGTGAAGTGGGCGACGACCTCTGCATTTGTGTAATAACCGTCGCGATTCTTCCCAGCACGAAACAAAACCAGGAGTTTCTCTTCCTCGGAGTCCAGCCACCCGTAGTCTGCGGATACGATACCATTTACCATGATGGAGTATCCCTCGCCTTTCGGGAGAGGTTTGCATGGATCGTCTGGCGGAATCCAGTAGACCATTCTCTGGTCATTTTGGTAGAACGTGCTCTCGTCTTGGTGCCAGAGGACGATGGCACGCTCAACGCCAGGCGGCAGACCCCACGTTCCATCCTCCAGTCGTCGCCGCATGCGCTCCTTTATCTCCTCCATGATGGGGACAAACACATTTTGACGATACTCGACAACGTCCTCGCGTTCATGACCGTCCATGTAGAGACCCCGCGGACGTTTTTTGAACCGATAGCCCATCTTGAGTAGCCAACGGCGCGCAGTCCAGATGGAAATAGGTTTTGTACGGCCTAAACGCTCCAACATTTCTGGTGTCCCCGTGAACCTCATAATATCCTTCGCCGAAAAGAATTTCCCTGCCGTCTGGATATGTTGAATAACAGCAAACGAAATGTCCTCGTCATCAATGGACGCCCGCAACCCACTCTTCCCATAATTATCCAGCGGAATATTCTCCATGTCCTCCATCATGCTACGACACCATTGGCGAAGATTGCGGCCCCAATGAATCGAGTAGTTTGCCGATACCGCGGCGTCTTTCGAGGCCGCTGTCCACATCCCTGGCTTCACTCCTCCTCCTTCCTTGCATCGGCGGATATAGAGCCGTAAAAATCCCCGCATTGCTTCGAGGCGCCTTTCGGTGAGCTTCTTGAATTTATTAGCCTTGTACGCCTTCTTGCCACGGCGGGGTCGAAGCAGCATGTCGATCCCTTTGCATGCTTCCTCCGCCTCTTTGACTGACGGGGCTGGCACGAACTTGCCTCGACGCGCATCCAGATTACCGAGCAATCGCGGAAGCGCGCCAAAAACGTCGGCCTGTCCAACACCGGTACCATCCTCGTCATCGGACGGCGGGGGATCATCGATATCCTCGACAGGACGAGGATCAGGTCCGTCTTCCTCAAATATAATGCTCGACTCTCCGAAATCACTCTCGAAGGAGTCCCTGTCATCGTCGAGATCCTGAGCGGGAGCATCGGCAGTGCTGTCTCGATGTGTGGGTTGTCGAGATGGAACAAATGGAGTAGTAGGGTGGCGACGGCGAGTGGGAGTCTCTGGATCGGAGTGGTATGAATTGCGGGAGATGCGGGACGCAGACCGGGTTCTCGAGGGAGATATGGCCCCGAGGATCGCGTCAACGAAGAGTTTCAGAGGCGAGCTCGGTGGAGCAGCTGGCTCCGATGTGGTGTGCGATGGTGGTGTGGAGCTGCGCATGCGCGGGGATGTTGGCGTACAAGGGGTAGGTGGCGCGGCTGCGCGTGGCGGCGACGAGTGCATGGGCATGAGAAGGGACCCGGCATTGCCGGCGCCAGGACTGTCCGCGGCGGGAGACCGCTGTCTCTTCTTCCTCGGGGAGAAGTGGCCGAATACATCCGCAATGGCTCGTTTGGCGTGATGCAGCGGCGCCATGGGAGTATTCTGAGGCTCGGAAGGACTCGGGGCTCCTGTAGCTGGAAGAGAAGTCGAGGGGGAAACGGGGGATGAGCCATGCGGCGCGAGTTTCGGAGCTGCTTTGCTTGTCTTCTTGTTCTATGCGCAAGCTCTGTAGATGAGTTGGAACTGCACTATTACACACCTTGTAGGTGCGGTTAGCATAGGGAAGGAGTCCTCTGAGCTTTCGAGCTATGGGAGCTATGTTTAGCTACCGCAGACAGCACCAAATGCGAGCTGGCTGGTATGGTAGACACATGCGGACGAAACAGCTATCAGGGACCGGACACGGGCTTCAAATGCAAAACGGGCTCAGTCAAGGTGTAGATATTAATGTTCCCGAGGGCACTACTGAGGGTTTTTGACGGGGAACGAGTTTTGGACGGAGTTAATAGAGGTACAAGGTGAGGTGTCCAAATTGGGCGAAAGATGTCACACTTGGCATGTGATCAAACTTGATGCGCCTGCGCCCTATCTTAATTTCATTGCGTAATGTGTAAGGTGGCTGAACTTCCTTTCGAAATACTACAGTAAGGCCAAAAATCGGGGTTAGTTTAAGAAGGCTATTACATGCCTTGTGTTAGAGATGATTACACAATTTTTTGAGAGGAGTCCGGGGGCGCAATGAGTATCAAGCATACCAAATTCTGTAATTATTGAAGGAGAGCCTACTCTACAATACTCGAATTACTGATGGAACAGACCACTCCCTATGTGTGCTGTGGGCTCATGGCACATCCATTCGTGTGTGTTGCCGGTACCCACATAAATTCATCATGCTCTTTGTTTGTGTGTCCATATGAAATTTGGAGCTGTTTAGAAGCTCTGGAATATGGTTTCAGAAAACATGAAATGGGTCCAAAGCAATTTAAAGTACCCATTCAGATTTCTTTCAAGAAATTCCAAACCTCGCAGCTTCTAAACACCTCTATTAGCAGAGAAACTCTGGACATTAGAGCTCATTAGTTGCGGTTTTTTTCTTGCCACAAGAATTACCGGGTTTTTCTATGCCCCACACATCTCTGCTGAGCAACTGAATGTCCATTTTTCAACAAAAGATACACCATTTTATAATATCAAATATCAAAAAAGATTTCAGAGGCCCAACTAATTAGCTCTATTGAAATATCGCGATTGACCACAACTGACTTGGGGTTATGGGATGTACCCTTCCCCGATTCAAATCCCTAAAGGGCAAGGTGATTTCCCAAAAAGAAAGACTTTTTACAACACTAATGGGACAACTTGGAATATACGAGGAATATGGGAATTTTTGGCATTTTAAGTGGGTGGAAACAGTGATCTCAATACTGAGAAGGGAACAAACAGATAATGACAGACAAGGCCAAGTTTGGTCAATTTGCAATAGATGACCAGATGGTTCTGAACACGTGGGGGTGTATTAGGGCCAGGTGAATAGGGCCGCAACCGCGGCTCTCCAAGCACCGCCACCTTGGGCCGCGTCTGATGGGAGCGGTATCTCATTGCCGGAGGGGTTTTCTGAGCACACACAGATATAATATCGGGCACATAAACCAGGAATATACCCATATCAGCCCTAATAACACACTGTAACACAGAGAAAAATAATGTTTTCTTCCAGTCGCAAAGTCAGACACCGCGGTTCGACGCGGCTCGACGCGGCCCAATGCGGCCCCCCGACATGCAAATGGCCCTATGCGGCTCATCCGCGGCCCACACGCGGCTCGTAAATCTCAGTTGCGGCTTGGTTTTTTTTTTTTTTTTTTTCTTCCGCGGCCCTCGATTTTTTGTGAGCGGCCCACTGCGCTGTCAGACATTTTCCGCAAGAAGTGTCGCGATCGAAATTGCAGCTCGCAAACTAACACGAGCGGCTCAGCGGCCTCGTTGGATGAGTTAGACGGGGTTCCCGTTGGTGCGTTCGGGTTCATTTACTTACAAAGTCTTACATCCAAGAAAGTGCTAGTCCTGACTGGAGATAGTTAATTCTTCGAAGCTCGACCGCAACGTGTTGTACGACGCTCGTGGTAATGTCCAGGGTTATCGCAGCAGTGAACAATGTTCTGCACCTCCCGGTGAAGGCTGCTTTTATTTTATCTCCGACTTTCTCAGCTTCGAGACCCGCCAGTATACCGAATCTACCGAACGCGAGTAATCTGACGTCGAGGACGGAAGGATTTCGAAGAAAGCGAAGGGTACTCCCCAGATCAATGTCCGAAATCTTCTACACCCAACATTATATGGCTAATTCTTGCAGAGCCTGAAGAGTGGCGCCGCTACGAGAGGAAATATGGTAAATTTATCAACAAGAACAATTAGGTTAGAGTGTCCAGCCTGATAGCACTCATTATAATACCATTTTGCGGAGCGCGGCTTCCTTCGATGCGGCTCAACGTTGCACATGCGGCTTCACCGCCATCAGGGCCGCATTCCCACGCGGCTCCTGCGGCGCTTTTACCATAGGTTTTGAAGTGTTAAATACAGCCCTAGATAGTGTTAATACCCACAAATACGGCCATCAGTTCAAAAAATATCAGTCATACTTTCCAACAGAGTAAACTATCACTGAAAGAACAAAGCTATGTGCAATGTGTCCTCCATCAGCAAAAGTGTCCTGGTATTGGAAGCGCTTGGTCTTGAACAAAGCCGTGGTAATGCCGATCAAGTGTCCCACGCTCGTTTCAAGCTGCCTCGAACAACCACCCAAGAGTGCCGGTCATCGTTCAAGGTGCAGCAAAGACTTCGGTCTTGTTTCAAGGTGAGCTCAAGCATTCATCCCCACATGCAAGCTCCTTACACTGCGACGGCAGGCTCAGTTCAAGCCACTGTCAAGTCCATCGCAGTCATTGCTCGTCGTTCCAACCTCAAGAAAGTCGTGAGGTTCTCCTCAATCCCTCTCTCAAGCCTTGCCAACTCAACTCAAGTCTCTTCAACCACGACCCCCACCCGCATTTCAAGCCTCGGCCAAGGCGGGATCAAGACTTGGGCTTGGTTTGACGCGGGCGTCGAACGGCGGCCAAGTCTTCCTGCAACTTGAATGCAGGCTTCGCAGTGCGTCTGCTCTGCTCGTTTTCAGCTCCCGCACTGATTTTCATATCCAGACAACCTCAGCCAAGCCTTCCTTGCCCCTTCTGCCGCAAGAAGTTCACCAGAGGGACGCAATTCACCACTCACAAGTCGACGTGTCCGCAGCGCAAGTCCGCGCTGTCTGCGGCTCAGAAAGCCGCACGGGCTGCTCAGGAGCGACGTGTGGCTCAGGAAGTGGAGACGACACGACTGGCTAGCGAGAATGCGCGCCTGCTTGAGGAACAACAAGCCGCGCAGCGTGCAGAGGATGAGCGAGCGCAAGAGGTGCGTTGCATGGCCCTGTAATCCGCACATTTACAATTCTTTCAGCTCCTCGACAATCCTCCGCCGCCGGAGCTCTACCAGAGCGGCCGCGTAGCACGCACCAACCGACGTCTCCCCGTCCGCTATCGTCAAGAACCTCCCGCTCCCCCACCACCCGCCCCTCCCCCTCCTCCCCCTCCTTCTCCACCACATCCACCAGCACCGGCTTTCGCATGGAACGCTCCAGACGCCAACAACGCGTCACCTGCACCACCAGCCACGGAACAGCGGTGCTGGGTTAAAACGTCTCCAAACGGTCGCGGGCAATACAAGATATACCCGCGACAGCCTACGCACGACCCCGACCGCATCAAGACGCTGGAGGACTTGTGCCGTACGCCGGAGCTCTCGGGAGGGGCGCGCTCCGTCGCGGAAAAGCCGTGGTTTCACCCGCTACCGAATGCAAGCATCGCGGAGGTGCTCTCGCACCAGTACCTTACCCCGAGACTCGATTCCGCACAGGGCGCAGACACCATGGTTCACGGCCTCATCTGCAACCCGAATGTCAAGCCCGAGGAGCTCAAGGACTTCTCGTTCACCCGAGAGGTCGCGCGGCTCGACAAGTACGCGACGGATCCGCCGGGAGAGCCTCCGAACGGGTGGAAGAGGGCGACGATCGAGCTCGAAGCACCTTGCACCAAAGCAGGGAACAAACCGCTGCTAAAGGTCAAGGTCGAGGGTGTGCCTTACCGCCCACTGCTCGATGTCATCAAGGAGGCCTTCCAGGGCCCGCTTTTCGAGCGGCTGCATACAACGCCCTTCTCGTACCGCCGCGACCGTGCCTACGACGCGTCCGCTCCGGATGTCTACAACAGCATCGATGCGTTAGATGATGTTGGCTTACCTCGCCTGCCCGACAACCACATCGACGTGTTTGGAGAGGTTTACACGTCGCAGCGGACGCTCAAGCAGTACAACAAGCTCCCCAGATGCGCCGAGGAGCCTGTTATTGTCTCCTTGATTCCATACTCCGACTCGACACATCTCGCGCAGTTCGGGGACGCGTCCCTTTGGGCGATGTATATGTTCTTTGGCAACCAAAGTAAAGACGAACGAGGGCGTCCAACGGCGAACGCTGGATTTGATCAGGCATACTTCCCGTCGGTATGTCCTGGTTGTTGCTATTCTGCCTGCATCTAACGAATTACACAGTTACCCGAGTCGCTCGCGGAAGACTATCTTAAATACTACGGGCACCCGATCTCCGACGACGTCTTGAAGTTCCTCAAGCGGGAGTTGATTCACCGGCTATGGGACATACTGCTCACGCCCGAATTCATCGACGCGTGGATCAACGGCTTCCCGCTCGAATGCTGGGACAAGCTCATTCGACGTCTCTTCCCGCGTTTTTGCGATATACGGCGCCGACTACCCCGAAAAGTACGGCCCCATCCTTTTCTTTCCTAACGCTCCCTCACGTTATGCAGAATCCTTCTCGCCACCATCAAGTTCCTCGCAAAATATCCGTGTCCCCGTTGCCTGATCCTCAAAGCCCAAATCCCGGAAACCGGCACTGTCCACGACCTTGCTCGACGCGCCAAGATACGCGTTGATCAGGAAACCTGGCGCGGGGATGTTGACCGCGCTCGCGTCCGGATCTTTGAGCACAACAACGCAGTTGAGGGCGACGTTGTTGAGGGAATACTGGGTGTGCATTCGTGGGTGCCTGTCAAGGTATGACCACAACGCTTCTGTGCGCACAAATCTCACTGTTTTAGAACGCATTCACCAAGATAACCGAAGCTGGTGGCGATTTCAATCTCTTCGAAATGTTCGTACCCGACCTTCTCCACGAGATCGAGCTCGGTGTCGCCAAATCGCTCTTCACACATCTTGTTCGGGTACTCTTTGCGCTCGACAGCGCGCTTGTCGTACAGCTTGACGCGCGGCGCGTACTTATTCTTATTTCTTCTATTGCCGGCTAAATTTATTCCAGCTTCCGCGATATCGACCCTTTTGGGCGGATGACCATTCGGCGATTCCATCGAAACACAAGCGAGATGAAGCGGATGGCGGCCCGCGACTTTGAAGACATCATCCAGGTAAAAATTTCGTTCCTTTCACGTTTACATGTATTCATTGTAAACTAGTGCCTGCTTCCCGTTTGCGAGGGTCTGTTTGGGGACCTCGACGAGCTGGTGCAAACACTCGCCTACCAACTTGCCCGTTGGCATGCTTTTGCAAAGCTACGCCTTCACACAACCGATACCGTCGCACGTTTCCGCATTGCAACAACAGAATTGACGAGCACCATCCGGAAATTCCAGCGCCGTACCAAGTCCGTGACCACGTACGAGCTTCCGCGCGAGCAGACTGCGCGAGCGAGGAAAGCGGTTGCTCAGGCGAAGAAGAAAGCATCGACTGGGCAAGGTCCCGCCACGGGCGAGCCAGTTGCGGTCGTGGACGCGTCTCTCGAGAAGGGACTCAATCTCGAGACGTACAAGTACCATTCGCTTGCCGACTACCCGGATATGATTGTGGACATTGGTACGAGCGACTCGACTTCTACACAAGCCGTGCGTATGAACTTGCTTTCTGCTTTTGCCGTCTCAAATACTTCCAGGGTGAGCAACGGCACAAAAAGGTCAAAGCGGCATATGCTCGTACCAACAAGCGCAACTACGAGGTACAGATCGCCACAATCGAACGTCGTGTCCGTATCCTGCAGCGAATGCAGCACCGCAAGAAACTCGCTCATCTTGCAGCCCAGCGCGCATCGGGTCAAAACAATGTAGACGCAGATGTCGCTCCGCTTGATTCGATGCCCACGACCGCCTCCAACAGCAAGGGACGCAACAAACGACTTCTTCGCGCCCTCCATCCCTCAGAGTACCTCCAACCTTTCGTCCCCGCGGAGCAACACCACTACATCTCCAACTCTAAACGCACTTTTTGGAAGCTCGGCGACCTCCCTTCTCTCGACAATGCCGATAATGACCCAGCGCTCAAGGTAATCTTACTGTTAACATCCTTTCCGTGCTAACCTTGCTGCAGAGGTTTGTCCGCAACCTGCGGGAGCACATCCGCCGTCGTTTGGAGGGCACAGAGGATGAGGATATTGAGTATACGATCCTCGAGCTACTCGAGGTTGCGATTGCGTTCGACAAGATCTACACACACGCAACGATGCGCGTGAACTACACCACCTACGACAACATGCTGGACCAAGATTGTGTCAGCCCGCGAACACGTCCGTACATCATGGTACGCTCGCGCGACACGGACGACATACATCCGTTCTGGTATGGGCGTGTTTGCGGCATATTCCATGCCTACGTCGGTCTGCGCGGCGCCGTACCCGACAATAGAATGGAATTCCTGTGGATCCGGTGGTTGCGGCGCGACTCGTCTTACGACTGCATCCCGCACAAGCCCCGTCTTCCCCGCCTCGAGTACATCCCCCATTCCGAGCCCGACGTGTTTGGATTCATCGACCCCGACACCGTGATTCGCGGCATACACATGGTGCCCGCATTTGCGTTCCAGCGAACAAACGCTCTTCTGCCGCCCTCGATCGTACGCGCCCCCAAAGAGAACAACACCGACTGGCGCTTTTATTACGCCAACGGGTTTGCCGACCGCGACCTCTTCATGCGGTACGAAGGTGATGGAATTGGGCATACGGATGGCTGGGAGCCCGCAATATTGAAGGCGAGCACTGTGGACGACGCGAGGGCCGAGGGTGTACTGGGAGAAGCCGATGGAGATGATATGCCGCAGGAGGGAATGGAGGAGGATGTACCGGAGGACGATGGTGCGGTGTTGGATGAGGAGGGTGTCGATGACGAGGACGAGGACGATGGAAGCGACGAGGAAGGGGCACCCGAAGAGATCGAGGAGGGAGAGCAAGATGATGACCAGCCACTGCTGGTGGGCGATGATTCTGAGTTGAATGAGCTTGGATTCGACAGGGCATAACCTCTTTAGATGGTATTGGAATGCATATAATGGGTGTCTGTGCAAGTCTAAGTTCGAGTGTCTGGATTGAAAGATGATACCGACGTGAAGGCGGGCTCTCTTTCTAAGCTCTGAAACACAAACAGGAGGTCTCTCAAGATGTTAAAGAGTGCTCCAGAGCCTCGCGACTGTAAGTTTAAGGTCAGCTATGGCTAGAAATCGCAAATGTTATTGCGAGTTACGCGGGTCAATGAATTGATACCTCTCTTGCCAATGTGCTCCATTCCGCTGGAAGAACGCGCTCGAGGCAATGCTAAGGGACCTTACTCAGAGGACTAAGAGTCATTTGCGTCTTTCCAAGCTGAACACGGCCGCACGACGCGTCTCCAAGTCCACCAATTATCCCGGAGACTTGATTGTGCTTTAGCTCGCTCATTTTTCCTCCCATGCATATGAAATTGGAGGTGCATACGGGCTCGAGGTATGGTATCATAATGAAGGAGCGTCTGCCACACCAAATGGTTGTGTTAAGATTGTCGAGGCCATAAAGCCAGCCGCGTCGACGCGTCACACCATTTACGACTTGCTTCTTAACCACCACCATCTCCCGTTTCCGCCCTTTCCCTCCATCCCACCATGCCCTCCGCGGCTACTACGGCCCTTGAACGACTTCCCGACGCGTCCCGCAAAGCCGTCGAGCTCATGCTAATCGACCTCGGATTCAAGAAGGCGAAGAAGTCCGCCGTCCAAGCACCAGTTCCCCCGCCTGCAAATGCCCAAGACGACGACGAAGACGACGATAACGACGACGACGACGACGAGCCGCCGCGCAAGCGGAGAAAGGGGCCGTCCAAGTACAGGTGTGTGCTATTGCTCAGCTCGGTGCCCGCTCTAACACGTCTGCAGCAAAGGACCGAAACACCCTCTCGAGCATTGCGACTCGTCCGGCCGCTGGTACAAACGGGCTGGCCATGCCTACCACAGCTTCGATGATGCTGCCATGCATGGAGCAATGCAGAAGTGGGCACCGGACGAGGTGGATAACATGCTCATGACTGGTGCCGAGTGCGCGTCCCATTCCTTCAACGATACTGCCTCTAATCCCAATCTTAGTGAGGACGTCGAGATTCACCAGAGACGGGTCACTGCATTCGAGCGTTGGTACACACAGATTGGACGCCTCGATAAAAACCTCCCGGCCGCGCTCGAGTACCTCTACGCGTACAAATCCAAAGCTTGGCAGGCCTTGGTGACTCGGGTGCGTGTATGCGTCGCGCAGGGGCTATACCTAATCCTGCAAGCAGATTTCGGCTCGTGCCACGAACCAGCAGACCAACGATACTCGGGAGAGCAAAGATTTCACGGACGCGTGGCTTCCGGACCCGCACAAGGACCAGCTGTTCCCGCCAGTCTCCACCGTCTCCCAAGCCAAACCGGGGCGCGACAAACACCATCCCGCGACTCTTCGCCTCTTGTTAAGCCCAGTCGACCGCAAGCTTCTACCCGACCTTACCTTTACTGCTGCTGATCTCAAGTATGTTCTATCCTTTTCTCTTGTTTCGATGCTGATTCCCTGCTAGCCCCGAGCTCGAGTAAGTTACTCCTCGTCTGCATCTGTTACGGGTCGGCCTAACAAGTCTCGTATCCAGTGATGATGCCACCGCGTTCGTATCCCTCACCGCCCCGCTACCGCACTAATGAGCCTGTGTCAGATTTCTCGAGAAGGTGGCCAACAACACGTTCACGTTCAACCTCAACACCTTCGCATCGTTCCTTTACTTTAATTGGAAGGAGTTCAACCCGGCTGATATCCTGGACGGCTTCCTCCGCGGCTCCATAGTTGTTCGTGTGCGTATCGACCTTGTTACGCGGTTTTACTTGGCCAATCGACGTTTTAGACGCTGCGTCTTGAATGGATTGGCCTCGCACGCGCCGTCAACGGTATCAAGGCCGGCAAGTCCCTCCCGCCGAAGTGCAAGGCGCGGACGCATCGCATGTACAAGGTCACCGCCGAAATGGTTGCCTACGCCGTCTGCCAAGTGCGTGTGCCGCCGTCGTTTGTGGTTGGTCTCAATCGCCGGTGTAGGCACGTACAGCAATGCAGGAAGGGCAGTGGAGCAACGTCATCGGCGATTTCGACTACGAAGCTCTCTATAACGGGATCCTCGACCTTTTCTCCAGCCAAACCACTCGCGGCAAAGCTTGGGCCGAGGAGACGCTCGCCTACCTCACGCAGTACGTTTATCTTGGCTGCGCTGCTATCATCTGGGGTTTCTGACGCAGAACAGGCAGGTCTTTGGCGGCCATGAGCTGCCGGAAGACGGTGACGATATGCCTGCGCCGAAGAAGACGAACGCCTTTGCTCTTGCTATGCAACAGCTCGCAGATGTCCAGGAGTAGAGGCGTGTTCTCCGTGTCCTCTCGTTCCCGTACTGACGTTCTCGCAAGGTCCTTCTCCAGCTAAAACACCCACTTTCTTTATCAACGGCACGTATATCCTTCAGTTTTGTGCTCCGGCCGCTCATTGCCTTTTAGTACTCTCGTCTTCACGCTCTTCGTCCGTCGAGCTTGCATCTCAATCGTCGCTCCTCACTCATACGCCTAGATGCTCATGTTTCACGTCCCCAATGCCTCGGTATGTTGGCGCCGTCTTCTTCTTCTCGCACTTACAGCCCACAGTTCTCGTGTCCGCGCTTTCGGCTGCTTCTGGCACCACCAGTACGTCCTGTTCCATTTGCACGACGCGTCGCTGTTGCTGACGTTCTACAGCTCAACCTCGCATCGATTCGGTCAAATCTGGTGCGTATCTTCCTGTCCTAGCCAGGCGGCACTGACTTATGCATCGCAGCTCATTCCTTTCATTCGCATCGACTCGGCTCATGACGGGTACGGCCTCTTCATTGCGCAGCGCTCTGCTGACGCGTGTTCTAGCCCGTACTCTCGCAGCTCATTCCTTTCAACTCGGCTCATCACAGGTACGACCTCTTCATGGCGCAGCGCGCTGCTGACATGTGCTCTAGCCCGTACTCTCCCTCGACTCTCATTGCCCAGCATCCCTCAAACTCAACCTCAAACTCGAATTTCCCCGGTACGTCGCCTATCGTCGACCTCGAGCTCCGTTTCTCATTTGGCGCCGGCAGATTAGCATTCACCACGCATGATTAGATAGCAATAACCTGTATCCAGACAACAAAGAACAAGTGTACCCGTGTTTTTACCTGTAGTGCTGTGGGAGGACTCGGAAATGCTTGATGTATCCTTGGAATCAAAGCACGAACCTTGGAATGAAAGTAGTATCTTGTCTGCATTCGCACAAACTTGAAACGACATCATGGCCTTGGTTGCCTTGAAATGCTATAAAGTCTTGGTACGTCTTGGAATGCTTGCGCTATCTTGGAACGACAGCAAGACCTTGGAATGCAACAAATAGCTTGATCTCATTTAACTTATAGTAGAGTGGCTTGGTGTTTTCACTAGGTTGCTTGAAATGTTGCGTCAAGGTCTTGTGCTCATGTCCACGGGCTTGTGCGGAGTTCAAGCGGGTTTCAAGCCCCTTGAACTGGGGCTACCCTTTTGCTGATGTCCCCTGCTTTTCGTCGTGCAATTGCATTGAGTGAGTCCAGACTCGGGCATTCACATTTAATACATCTGAACTCCAGGCCCCCAGCTTTATGACATTTTACGAGTGTTAGAAAAGCCGGCATAATACCAACAATTCACACTTGTGACTGATATAGCTGCTACACTAGGGGCAAAGTAAAGGGCACATGTTTGACAGCCGATTACAGTCACATAGCGTGGGACTTTCCAGCTTTGGACCTTTTGATACATCATGATGTGTGACCACCTCAGGGTATTTTACACCTAATGATGAGGGTGTAACTCCTGATTAAAGCCTGAAACAACAGGAAAAAAATCCGAAAGACATGTCACACCAGACACAGAATGAGTCAGCAGGCAAGTTGAGCCGGTTCAGGCCAGCTACAAACACGAAACTTTAAGATCTTCCCATTAGATCTGCCATTCACTTGATGACACATGACTTGGATGTTTCAGAACTCAATGGTCCGAGGCACTGCAATGACTCTTGGCTGTCCGGAAGGACTGATGAAACATCAGCTAATAATGTATGAAACAAAGAAAAATGTAGCGTGCCAGGCAGTGGTGAATGTGTTGGCACAGCAATTGATGTGGGCAGTGCTTACTCAGATACTCTATGAACTCAATGGCTAGAGCGTGTTAGCACAGCAAATCTCATGAAACATACTGATCTCAATTGCAGGCAGTGCTATTGAGATCCCCAAACACATGCTGGATTTTACCCAGTGCAGTGCAGCAAGCATTGGTCTGCTGAAAGTATTGGTCTGCTGTGCAGCAAGTATTGGTCTGCTGCAAGTATTGGTCAGCAGACCAATACTTTCAGCAGACCAATGCTTGCTGCACTTCTCTGACATGTCAGTAACAACCCAGGCAGGGGGGGTCATAAAAATACTGCAACTCCTCCGCGGGCCCGGGCCTGGCACCCCTTGTTCTCAACCCAGCACTCGCTGGGTCTTGGTGTAAAGAATGTTGGCCAGTGAGTCACGTACTTTCCAAACTGGCTCAATTTGGAATCTTGATTTGGGGAGTCATACTAGTTGAAACACTTTGCTTTGTGACAAGACACAGAAAACATATTTGTGCACTGCCCTAGAAATATCATATATCTCAAGATTCACTGTCACAGATTTGATGCAAGATTTGCTACCAACCGATGGCCATGTACGGTATGTGTGATTGTAATCGCCTGTCAAACGTGTGCCCTTTACTTTGCCCCTAGTGCTAGCTGCTGAGGTGGTGCAGAATCTCAGTTGGAGGCGAGTTTGTGTGTCAGTGAGCCCTGGAGATATATATGTTGTTGCATATAGCTCCAATAAGACACATTACAGCTGGTTCCTGAGTGGTGTATATCCCTCAAAAATTGCTTGCTTACTTAGATTCACAATACCTCCGCGGGATCACCTTATTTTGCCCTGAAAATTTGGCAGAACCATCCGTAGGTATGGGGGAATTGAACCCCGAATTGAACCCGCAACCCAAATTTTTGCGGCCCAGGGCTTATTTCGCGCGGCCCTTTCACCATCAGGCCGCATTCACACGCGGCCCTGTCAAACCGCGGCTCCATCAAACGCGGCCCACCCGCGGCCCATGCGCGGCCCTAGTGCGGCTCCTGCGGCTCTTTCACTGAGCCCGGGTGTATTACTGCTGGATGAATAATCAAGATGCTTTGCCGGACAATTGCATTGAAGAAAGGGGGGGGGGGTTGTGGGTATTCTGCTGTTGAATGATAAAAAGGGAGTGGGATGAACCCACAGGCAGCATAAATCCCTACTGGCAACACCGTCCTGTCTCGACTTACGGGCGTGCCCTAGTCTAGTTTGAAAGCTACGTAGCCTTTTCTTTGCATTTGACAAACGACGACGATATCAGTGCTCCGCCCTCTGAGCTCAACCGAGATAGAGAAAATCGGCGGCGCTGACGTCTCCCTCGTCATTTTCCTACCGCAAATGGCCAGTCAACGTTAACATCTGGAAGCGCAAGAAGGAGTAAACGCACCAGAACGCCGGCCACAGTCGAGTTCATGAGATGCACCCTCGCGAATGCGTAGTTTTGGGCAGAAATAATCTTGAGGTAGGCAAGCTCGGATGAGAGCGCAACGGAGGGCTCGGCGAATATCGTGGCCAGAATTGAAATTGGCGCCGGAAGCTGTAGCAAGCCCCGCATGGCGCAGACTAGCTGCAGATTGACCTGAGACGCGTCGCGATCGGTCCCCAGGAGAAATCGACACCCTTTGTCGTCCCAAGATAGATCCCCGAGCGTACGCGTGGAGGTCAACTTGGACGGCCTGGCTGCAGCGGAGGTGGCACAGGCGCGGCGGAGCATCTTGTACGTGCCCGGATTGAAGTCCAGGATTGAAATCTGGGCTGGGCTATTCTGAGAGTCCGGGGGGATGCTCGCGAGACGCTGGCCCGCAACACCACGGATCCCGATGTCCAGCCCTTCGAGGTAGCGCGCCGAGCGTAGGCCCCAGAGATGCCACGGAACGGAATGCCGGTGGTCAGTACGGGCTTCGATGAAAGCCTCGAGGAGCGAATTCCGGCGAATAACGAGCAGGAGCTGCACCTCCACTTCACTGTAGTAGTCCGCGAGATAGTCGCGATCGTTTACGGCGACGTCGTATGCGATGACCATCAAGGCAGTCGCGTCGCGAATCAAGAACGGCGGGTTTCCGGCAGGCGTCGCGGGGTCCCTGGGTCGGGAAGGAGGACTGCGACGGCTGCGGAAACCGGATTCCCCGACAGATTTGAAGCTACTTGGATCTGCAGCCCAGCCGGATCGGAGACGCGGGAGGCTGAAGGACACAAAGGCGGATTCGTCTAGAGGAACCGCGCACGGAGTCGAATCTTGCGGAAGAGGGACTACTCGGAGTTCCATCGAGTGGGGCACGACAAGGACGATGGTGTGTTGATCCAATAACCCAGCCAGTTCCGTATCGAGTGGAAAGCGGACGGGCTCCTAGGAAGGAATTTAACACCAACATCCGTTCCCCGGGGCACTCACAATGATCGGGCATCCCGAAACCCAGTCATAGATTTGTAGCTCAGAGAACTCGTCGTGGCCGCACAGCAAGACGACGGTTGAGTCAACAACCTCGTGAGATATATCGAAGTGGTGAACAGCAGTAAACAGCTGTATCGTCGGTACAGCGGCGTCGGGATGGGGCCGGCCGGCGGGAAAGTGGAGGAAATGTGCCTCAATCTGCAGGCGCATGCCTGCAATCGGAGTACTAATGCGGGACAAGTCAATTTTCACGGATTTAAGAGGTATAAAACGTACCTTGTATAGACGACGAGCAGGTCGTGGCCGTCTGTAGCGAACTCGATGACCGACTTGCCGGAAAATAAGGTCTTCCAATTATCTGGACCCGGCGCTGGTGGGATAGGCAGGTATTGGATAGGCGAGGGTGGTAAATCGGGATTCCAGTCCGTCACTAGCATCCCGCCGTCTAGCAAGTCGTACAATTCTGCGCCAGTTGGGCCCGGGATCGGCACAACACATCGAGGGACGCGGTGCTCCGCCGGCGCAAGGCTGAGCCAGCGCCGTTCGCGCTCGCGGAGCAACTCTAGCTTGTCTGAGACGGATAGGCCAGAGAGGGCAGGAGAGCAGGGGTTCTCATCCACGCCGGCAAGCTCGAGCTCGATGTTGTACGCGATCTCGGTCGAGTTGTTGATTAGCTCGTAGAGGACGCCGCAGGTCAGAAGGCAGGCGTGTATGCCTTTGAGAGGGAGGTACAGCAGCGCCTCGTGGATACTTTCCACCGGCAGATCGAGCAATTTCATCCAGAGCAGGATGTGGGAGTGGACAAGTTGTGTGTGGGGATATCAGTGACACTGCCACTCACGGCTTGCAAGTTGCGCATGCTCGTCTTGTGATCGTCAATGGTGCTCCTCCTGGCATTTATCCACAAAGGCCTGCAGCATCTCAATCTGCAGGATCTGGTCTCCTACATTTCGTCTGCAGTCTGCAGCGCTGCCTCGGAAATTTGAAGTTGACGTGGATGCGCCGATGCGCCAGTAGGAGAAGTGCTAGTAAGATGCCGCTTTGCGGAGAGTCGAGACGCTCATGATCTCACCCGAAATCTGGTCTCGGAAGCCCTGCAAGTAATTGAAGACCGGCCGCCTCAGGATAGCGGACCAACGCCTATCTAATACTGTCTGTGAGGGTAATCTTAGCCACCTAAGAGTTTGACGCGTTTTAAGGTATTCCACGGTACCCTCGCGTGTCCCAATCGATGGTCCCCAATGACCCCCAATCTCCATCGAGAATCGAGGAAGCTAGGGCCTTTTCTGAGTGCATGGTGAATATTCTTCGATGGCAGCTTTCCACAGGCGTCAAACTAGGAAGTTAGCCGCCTACTTGCTTCTCCGCACATAAAATGGAGCGAGCGAGTTTTTATGCTCCGGAATTGTAGGATTATAACGCGCCCAATATCGCGCCGAACGGACCACGGACGGCCGAGAAAGAGAGATACTCAGGCCTCGGAGGCCGTGACATGCCTGACGAACTTGAGGTTTCGTCAATCTGTCCCCATTAGGAAATTTCGCGCCGAAGGCGCAGGAAATTTCACGGAATTTCCTTTTTCTCAGCCACTAAATTTGGGATCTCCTGCGCGACTGACGAAAAAAAAATTCATCGCGGCGGGGGCCCTGTGACCCGTAACTGGCGAAATGAATAGTAGCGTCCTCAGCCAAAAGCCTACGACTGTACATAGGTCATCAGCTGACCCCCACCAACCCCGCGCGACCCCACAAGCTGTCATGTTTGTCAATCACATCCAAATTTGGGATGACAGGGAGCTGAGATGTCACACTTGACGATTTCATGTTCAGCCGGAACGGTATGATGCTGTGAGCCACCCTAGGAAGTTACCAGGTTAAGTACCCCCTCACAGACAGTACCTATCAATCCAAAAAGCAGTTTTTTTTTTCTTTTATTCTGTTTTTTTTTTTTCCTGTAATTTTTTATTCTATTTTCCCCCCTTTTTTGAGTGTTTGTTACGTATAAAATCAAGCCGCAGAAGTAGAGCACTTCAGATGCACTTTTGAAGTTCAAAAAAGTATTGAATTTGGGCCTGCTCATTAGCTGAGCGAGCTCCATTTCGATTCAGTTCTTGTATTTTTTGAACCTTCATATTTCCATCTGAAATACTCTAGTTTCTTGAGCTTACACATTGGGGGCACTGAAAAAAAACAGTCTTTGCCCAGAAGTTGACCGCTCGGGAGGAATGCCTTGACACATGTGAAACCAGTGTGGGATTCTCTGCCTGTGTTGCGAACTTTACCTTAGAGAGCCGAGTTTGGCACCCGCGTCAGTAGCATCGCGGTCAACCGAGAAAACATCGAAACTTGTCCTGCCGCATTATGATTATTATAATCTAAGCCACAAATTTGATTCTATTCCAAGAACTAACATCTCCGGAGGATGGCCAAATATAATGTTGTTAAGTGCCGTGCGGAGAGGGACGGAACAAGGCGGAGGAGACGGAGTGGAGACGGCGGACACACGAAAGATTCTACAACACTTGCGGGAAAGGAGCAGCTGTCTTGGACCAACGTTGTGCGTCAAAGCGGAGACACAACATGATGTCGGAGTCGAGGCGGAGACGAAGTAGGCAAGAACATTTATAATCAAACTGCTGTACTCTATGTCCAGCAGCTGCTTATAACTACAAGGTACAAGCGGAGATAACTTTGCCAAACAATAAAGGTGACAGGAAGTATCACCGCGTGTAGATGCGGAGGTAAACATGAGGCATGCAAACAATAAGCACAATAAGAGATGGGCATATGGGGATGGATAAACGGAGTGCATGGAGTAGTAAGTGCGTACAAGTCAAGGCGGAGCAACTCCGCTTGAGGCGGAGTTGGCGGAGTTGAGTCTACGAGACGGGAGTTGGCATGGATGTGACAAATGTGAACTAAACCTGCACGGTCCTCAACGTTGTCGTTCTCCAGCGGCTCTTATGGAATTATGTTTGTATGACTATTTGGCTGCCAGAGTCGACTTGTGCGCGAGATAGACAATCTCCATCTCATAATGATGGCAAGCCTCGGGCACGCCTCGGGCATGCGTCGGGCATCGACCGATACTCGGGCGGACCTGAATCACATAAGTAGAACACTCTAGAATATTCTAGTAGACCTGTAGCTACTTATAAACCCTGTAAACCTCGTCTTGGGGGTACCTTTACTTAGCAATTTCATCGATCCACGGTTTACACCCACATTCTGTGTCATCACAGAACGCTTCGAGCGTAGCCTGAAGACTAGGATCTTGACTACAATTTGAGCACCTACTCTCAGCTAGAGACTAACATTCTGCTGAGCCGTAGTCAAAGGGTGAATTAGGATAACAGAGGTTGCTCCAAACCTTCTTTATTCTTTTGTGTGCTGCTCCTCACGCAAAACTGCTCATATCCTTAACCGCAGCTCTCAGATCGCACATTCGGTAAGCCTGCTGGTCCCACAGTCCTCCTTTTTTTTGCTGATCGACACAAATTCAAAAGCCAATCTCTTCTGCTTATGCCCAGATTTCGAAAACTGCAGAACATAGGTAGCATGGGGCACCAACCAAGCAACATCACACCAAAATGACAAAACTTTGCTTGTTGGAATTAGATTTCACTGGAAACTCAAAGACCTATCATCTCAAAGAAGGTCGAAAATTAATAACCATTCTTGCTAGTACACAAGAAACTTCTTTTTTCCGCGTTACTATGTGCTTGCCTGCTTTTCAGGCCTGCTGTGTCACTGTAGTATTTTTTAAATACAAAGCCTTTCAGGTGTGAGATCAATGTCAAAATTCCTGATTCACTTTCTGTCCCCAGTGGCCAATTCCCACGATCAGAGTACATTAAATATCTACTGATCCGCTGTACAATTGGAAATCCCCATCCGGACCGCGGCCAGGAGATGCCAATATAGAACCAACAAAAATGATCTTGATCTCATCAAATTTGTGGGCATGAGGGGATAATGATCATAAATGTTTGCAGGATAATTTGGGTGGCTGCATGCTTTCAATCATATTATATGTCCAACGCATCCTGGCAACTGCAATTGGAGTTTTACCCACATCCGGACCATCTCGCATGCCTTGACCGAAGAGTGGGTTTTCCTGCTCAGGCCTTGCTGGTTTTTGGGAGTAATGCCTATGTTCTACATTGTCTCAAAAATCCCAATCAGAGACATCATATCTGAGATCACCACACCAGAAACAATTTGAACTTGGGGAATAGTTTGCGGATTGGGTATTTTGACTATTTCTCTATGCCAAGCCATCAGATGGTCATCAAATTTGGAGCGATTGAGAAGGTGCAGTGTATCTACCCCTGCGCCAATTGAGAAGCATATCTGCACACTCCAACCGGCTGGGTCCGCACACGGGTACGGTCCGGATGTGGGTTTGCCATTGTATTTGTGCTCCATGTCCCAGATTTCTAAAAAAAAAAAAGATGACCATGTAAGTGTGACATATGAGATGAACACAAACCTCGGGATCTACAAGTCTAAAGTTGTGTTTGAAAAAAAATGCCTAAGGTTCGGTTGCGTTTGTGGATCCCTGGTGCGGTACAGTATGTGACTTGAAAGGCAGCAGCTACACTACTACAGAATGGGGAGAAGACATGGGGACAAGAAACAGATAACCTAGGTAAGCAAAAAGTGGGAGCAGCAGCCAGCCACTTGATTTGACTAGGTTTCCTTCTTGTGCTTCTTGAAGGAGAGCCACGGAGGAATTCCTGGGTGTTGCTTCTTGGCCTCTCCCACTGTTGCAGTGTTTGCAACAGCAAAGTGAACCCTCTTAGACTTTGTCTCCCGTTCCTGGCCCTGGAGGGAGAGCTTCCTCTTGAGGCTTGATGTGGAGGGTTGCGGGTCCTTTTGTCCCTGTTTTTGGGACCGGGAGGACGATGCGGTCGGAACATACTCCACACCCCGAGCAGCGCGGAATTGGGGAGCGGAACCGGGGTTGGGTTTGTACTTCATCCACTGCCGTGGGGCTTGCACTTTTGACTTGGGCTTGGCTGTTTCTTTGTCCTCCTCCTCCTCTGAGTCCGAGGCTGTCAGGTCAATGACGTTTGTCGGCCGTTGGGGCAGCTTCGGGGCAGGGGGGTATTCCCCTGGAAGCGGAGGCTGCCCTGGAACTCTCTGCACACATGAGGATAGTTGGGGTAAGGTAAAGAACCACTTGCCGTCAAATCGATGAGACAGACATTATAGCCGTTTTTTCCGGTCGCAATGCGGGGGTTTGATGCACGATAAAGGCCATCGTAGCGATATCTGTGAGTTGCTCTGAGGTCTGAAGACACAGAAATGCGGGAAGAAATGCTTACCCTGAAGCCGGAGCAAAACGGGATTTGCACTGCCAGCCACGGATCACGCGGACAAGGTTACAGGAATTGGCGCTGAGCTAATGAGGGTGAACAAACCCTCCATAATCCTGAGAGTAGATCTTACCTGCAGGGATCGATTTCCGACAGATTTCCATGTCTGGTCCCTCCCTCTGCCGTGCCCGACATATGTTCTGGAGGACTTTGTCAGCCAAATTCCTCTATAACCGGAAACAAACATTTTGCTCCCGCGATCATCATCGTCAGCATACTCCCCACTCAACACAACGGAGTCGGTCCCGGTACGTGTGTTGATATGGATTCCGGACTGACTTGTCCGATGTACACCCCGGAGACGGAGTTCATCAAAGCTTTCGAATTCAGTGCCGACAGGAACCCCGTGGATGTGGCCGTAGTGTGTTGTTCTGCAAGGAATTGTGCCTCATGAGTGGATATGTTATGCAAACAGCTGGTGACGCACTCCGTTGGGGCCATGCCGCTCGTTATCAGATATAACTATGGTCGGTCTCACTAGGTGGAGAATTCGAGTTATGGGGGAAATTTTGAAGGTGTCCGCCCACACGCGCCTTTTGTACAGTCACACGAATGAATTGATGACGCCGTATGATGGGAACTGACTACTGTACCATTCTGCGGGGGTGAAACCCCCGCCGGACCGTTACATTACTTCATACAACTGAAATGTGAAATGTTACCTCTGTTCGGCGTTACAGGGATCGGCAACTGAAATCCCATTGTCCTTGGGTTTTATTTGGAAGCCGGCCATTGTCTGCAGATTCACCCATTTTGAGCAGTTGAAATCAATCCAATTCTCTCTTCTTCGCCTTCCATCATGCCTAAACGAAGCCCACACAACCGCCCCTCGACCGGGACTCCTTCGGAGATAAAGGAAGCTATCAAATACATCGGAGACCTCATCGACAATCTACCCCACACACTCCCCGAGAAGTGCCTCGGCGATCCTGGTGCCCTGTCATTTGGACTCGATCCCGACACCGTCGAAGATGGCGGAGTTTTTGCTGCCGCATCCCGCGCAATTGAAATTGCTTTCCGCCTGCACGAGAACGGCGGGAAGATTGTGTTCCGTGAACGCGGGCCAAGCCTGAAGGCCATCATCCCATTCCTGCACAATGTCTTCAAGCAGATGAAGCCAGACCAGCGGGCATCCTGGGCCGACGCCTATCTCCCGCGTCTTCGTGTCGCGGCTCAAGCAGCGGGAGCCAAGATGCCGTCGCAGGCGCGTGAACATGGCGCTGCATTCGGCCGTTCCTCCCGTCCCACGTTTTCGGCTTCTACACAATCGGGTTCTACTGCGCCCATCGAGATCTCCGACGACGAGTCGGACCACCAACCTCCCCGCAAACGCTCTCGTACATCGAAATCCACGCTCGTCATCGAGGACTCTGATGATTCGGACGGCGATCTCCCCGCTTCCCTGCCAATTCCGCCGCCCGCCAAGCCTAATGCCACCCAAGTTCAGACGCGCGGGCCGGTGACAGTAAAGCCAGGCGCGACAAGGAATGTTTCCCTGGTGGATAACAAGCAGCCTGGCTTGAAGGCCTTTGGATTCAAGGTGTGGGACTCTGCGGAAGCTAAAGCTGGCTATCTACAGAACGAGACGGGACGCTGGGCTGCAGGGAAGGCTAAGCGCAATCGGGAGGCAGCCGAGAAGGAGGAAATGAAGAAAGAGCGTGAACGTGGACTGACCTTGCTTCGTGTCCGCAATTTCCGGGAGCGGGAGAAGGAGAAGAAGGATGCGAAGAAGGCGGGAACCAGTTCGGGTCCAAAGGATTTGGGGACTGTCGCTGGCGCACTCATGAACGGAGCACACGTCCAGGCGTCCGGGGTACCTACACCCATCAACTCCGCTGCTGTTTCGCGTGTTTTGACCGGACGCGAGAAGTGGTGCGCCGATCGGGACGGGTCGCGTGGTGGTGTTGTCGAGAACGGCCCCGCAAAGCTCACCAACTGGTTCCTTTCCATGTTTTGGAACGATATCCACCGCTATGTTGTTTCCAATGGCTGGAACCTCACGCAGGCGGTGACAAGGCTCAAGCGCGACTTCCCTGATGGCCGCTTTGAAAAGCTCCAGCCCGGAACACTTTCCCGGTACCGCGTCAAGGGTTTCAGGAAGTGGTCTGACAGCACCTTGGAGAAGGTCGCCGCGCAGAAGGTTGTTCAGGGCTCGCGGAAGGTTGGCATCCTCGCGCCGTACCCGCAAATCTCGGAGTCCGTTGCAACAACCATCCGAGCAATGCGCGTCGCGGGAACACCTATCAACGTGGCAATCCTTGGCGCGCTCATGCGCGCGGAGATTGAGAGTGTAGCGCCGCATCTAATCTCCGAGCGGGGCTTCAAGATTTCCGAGAAGTTTCTTCGAAGCTTTTTCGCAAGCTACATGGACTACACTTCCCGCGCCGGGACACGCGCTGCCCAGAAAATCCCCGCCGACGCGAACGAACAACTCCTTCGCACCTTCATGCGCCTTCGTTTCGCGATCAAGATGGAGAAGATACCTCCGGAGGTGGGTTCCTGGAATCTGACTCTCTTGCCATGCACTGATTTTGGTTCCTTTCCAGCTCGTTATCAATGCGGACCAGACCGGTGTCCTTGTTGTCCCCACATGCAACCGTACTTTCCACGAAAACGGATCAAAGCAAGTTGACATCACCGGAAAGGATGAGAAGCGCGCCTACACCGTCATGGTCACGACGACACTTAACGGCGACTTTCTCCCTCAGCAAATCATATTCAACGGCCAAGGCCCTCGGTCTCTCCCGCGTCCCACCGCCCCTGGCTTTAATTCCGCCAAAGAACGTGGTATCATCTTCAACTCGGCACAGAGCAAGAAGCAAACCAGTCATTTCTCCACGGTCCATACAATGAAGCTCTGGGTCACCGATATCATCGAGCCCTGGCGCCGGCGCGTAATCACCGAGAAGGATCTGGACGCGGGCCAGAAGTGCATTGCGTACATTGACATCTACCCCGTTCATACCGGGCAGGACTTCCGAACCTTCGTCTTTGACGAGGCCCCTTGCGTCATCCTCATCTACGTTCCCGGCGGCTGCACCGGGATTGCGCAGCCTGCGGACGTTGGTATCAATCGGCCATTGAAACACTTTCTCAAGCAGAAGTCGCAACTGTGGCTCGCCGAGATTGCTCGCACGCAGCTGGCCAACAACGTTGCGCCGGCCGACATTGTGTTCCCGAGTAGCATCAAGGACTTGCGCGATGATGTTGTTCTCCCTCACGTCGCGCTCTACGATTTTATGACCAGCGACGAGGGCCGCAAAATCATTCAGCGGGTGCGCGTTTCCTCTTCCCGGTTCAATACCTCACTAACGGGCTTTTCAGAGCTGGGCTAAATCCAAGATTATTGGTTCGCGCTGGACGCTCTCAAAGGAGGATTTGTACAGCGATGACAGCGAGATGGCGCTTCTGACCTATCTTGGTTCGGACCAGACACTCGCCAAGGAGATCACCAACCGCTGCGGCGCGGCAAAGCTAGCCCGCATTCTGACGGCCACGGAGATGGACGGGTGGGAGCGAGACGAGGCGACGGCGGATCGGGGATGTGACGACGACGAGGATGTTCCGCTGGAGACGGTTGTACGGGCAACGTTCGCGGAGAGTCTGGGGCCAGATTACGAGAACGACGAAGATCTGGGTGGTCTCATCTCCGCCAGTCCGCTTGAAGATGTCCTGGGTTATGTTGCTCCGGGAGATGCAGAGGAAGAGGACCTTGAGTAGACAATTTATGCTATTTTTTTTACACTTTTTGAGCCCGGAAAAAAATCAGTTTTTGAACCTAAAAAAGTGCTGTTTTTGAAACCGACGAAACCTGAAATCTACGCTCCGTTACGCGTTACAACTGCACTGAAATGTACGCGCCGTTACGCGTTACATTTCACCCCCGCAGAATGGTACAGTACGCCCGATGAATCGCTGAAACATGACCGTGCTGTGCATTGTACAGCACTGTGTTGGTAACCGGGTAATGGTAACCGGCGCCGCCCAGGCGAAATGGGAACACACCACTGTGCGGTCCCGCTGGCCACAGGGCATGGTCGCTGTTGTATACTTATGCTGATCAATTCACTCATCTCACGGTTCAATCCGTGCCGACTAAGCTTGGGAGAAAAATAACCAGCGAAGCCACCGGCAAACGGCGAGAGATTTTTCTCCGAACATCTTTTCGTTATCAGAATCTAATACCGTCGCTCGTACCTTTCCGGCTACCGCACAAGCTTAAGGTGATTATACATTTCATCCACAACAATGCCCTACAACGGCCCCCCAACCCTCGACGGGGCTCACGATGATCTCGAGTCTCCGATTAACATGACAACGTGTGTTGGCTCAAGAGTGGTAAATTCCCGTGTGGACGGGTTGAAGTTCCCGCACTCAGGGCGATCGTTTCGCTTGTGGTCGCTCTTCTGGGGCTTTGCCGCTTGCACCGCCTGAAATAGGCAGTGCGAAAGCTACGAGTTATCTGCTCGGCGCTCCAGCTTCTTCCAAAGAGAGCGACTGTCGACGGGTATACGGGGCGGAGAGGTGAGGCCAAATTGGTTGCTTGTTGGATATTTCGTAGCTTTGGCGACCTCTGTCATCTCCTGTGTGAATTTCCTCGAAGCTAAATTACTTACGTCTGTGCTCAGAGCAGAGTTGCGCGACTGGTTTGGGATATTGGATATCACTGTTGGCAACAACGGCTTGCTATTGACGCTCATGTCGTCTATGCGCCCTGACTAGCGGAAGCCTGTCCCATCCGTCTGGCCACTTTGCGCGAAGCTTATCCAAAGCCCTTGGGATGACTTCAAACCGACCGAAGTGAACGGACAGCCTAATCGAAGATTTTCTTCCTAGAGACGCCCCCACCGCTCTCTACGCGTGTATCGGGCTTCGAGGACGTTCCAGAGCGCAGATATGACTTCGCCCTCACGCACAACCACCTATTGCATGACCCTCGAAGCTGCTAGCGCGCTTCTAGGGCAGCCAGTAGCGCCATATATTTACCTGGAGCAGCGCGCATTTCGCCATATAGCTTGCCCTCGCGCTTCCATACGCTCTCCCATGCGCTTTCAGCTCGCCCTCCTCCAGCTCATCGGTGCGCTTCGGGCGGCGTCGTTCCCCGGCGCAGCGTTTCGCGGAGCTGCGAGTCCGGAGCGCGACTCGACAGCGCATCGGTACATCCCAGCAGGTCCCAACGACATGCGTGGACCGTGTGTGGGCCTCAACCTCCTTGCGAACCACGGGTACATTCCGCGCAACGGCATTGCGCCGCTCCTGCAGTCGGTACTCGCCACCGTCAACGGTATATATAGCCCGGCCAAGCTGCTCGATAGCTGCAATTGATGTCCGCCCGCAGTTTTCGGCATCGGTCCCGACATCACGCTCGTCGCGATGCTGCTGTCCCTCTGGGGCGCCAACTTGATTGAGCTGAACGTGTCGATTGGAGGACCACAGCCATCGGTCGTCGACCAGCTCATTGGCGGGATTCTGCGTCTGTCTCTGCCTGCCGTGGTCCTATCAGCTCACAGACGGCCCCATAGACCGCCCCGTCGGCCTCAACGGGACCCACAACCAATTTGAGTCCGACTCGTCCGCGACGCGTTGCGATTTGGCCGAATGGTGCGCCTGCTTGGTGTCGACGAATACCCGCGTCTGACAGAGCTACCAGCTACGACAACTCCTCTGTCAACGAAGCCGCATTCGCCGCCCTAATCGAACTCTTCCGCGACGCTCCGCCGGGGACAGACTACCGCGACATCCTGAACCAACACCGTAAGAACCGGTGGGAGCACTCAGTCGCGACAAACCCGTACTTTTTCTACGGCCCGATCGACATGGTGCGCTTTCTTTTCGTTCCTCACTAGCCCTACTGGTAGAAGCAGAACTAAGCCTAGATTGTATCCTGCATAACACACGAACTCATCCTCTCCCTCGCCGACTTTTCCGACCCCTCGCTTCCGCAGGGCCGCCTCGACGAGGGGATCCTCGCAAGCATGTACGGGATGCATCCCGTGCCAACGCCAGACGGCGGCCCGGTCCGCTACAAGTACCTCTACGGTACGGAGCGCCTCCCGGATAACTGGAAGCGCCGGCCGGACACCTATCTCTACGCGACGCACGGGTTGCCGGATCTCCTGCGCCTGTGGACAACGTACCCCGAGACGCTGCTCGTCGGTGCGTGTCTGTAACTCCCTTACAAGGGTGGATGCTGAAGGGATAGAGAAGGCGGGAACCTCGGACGCGTGAACAGCTTCGCGCCGCTGAGCATAGCCGACTTCACTGGGGGACGGTATACGATCGAGACCTTGCTGCAGCAAGACAACGCTGCCTGTTTCGCGTTCCAGCTCGCACAGGTCGTCTTCGTTGGGGAACTGGTGGGTGCATTTTGCTCGCCCGCAAGACGCGCCGTTGATGGGTACGCAGGCGACGATAGAGAAGATCGCGGCGTCGCTGTTCGCGGAGCTGCAGCGCCTCGTAGGGCTGAATAACTTGCAGCTCGCGTGTCCGGAATTGGAGGCGTTCAAGCTAGAGATGCTGGATGGGTATCCAGGCTATAGACGAAGGTATGGGTAGCAGATGAGATACAGTGCGGCAGGACATTTTCGTAGAATACAATGGACAGTGTACCAGTACAGAGGCCGTATGGTAAGTAAGTGGAAGTAACACAACGCAACGAGCACATCCAGCTATGGAGGTCATTTTGTACATTACAATCGAAACTGTACCAGTCGAGAATTTGTTCAGTTGGTCAAGTAAGAGGAACGGAGAGTAGGAAAGCGCAACGGAAACGACGAACGCCTACAGCGGCGCCATCCGACTCTCCTTGTACCCCGCCTTAGCCGACCCCTCCTCCCGCCGGACCTTTTGCAGCTGCATCGTACTCGGCCCGGGAGACGACGGGCACGACTCTGGCTCGGACTCCTGAACCCAACGCGGACGTCGGTGTTTGGCCCGTCTCGGTGTTTCGTCCTCCGAATCGGAGTCGTCCATCGTGAGGTCGATGAACGCGCGTTTGGTGCCCGAGGGCGGATAGACGGGAGCGGTACGCCGAGGCGGGAGGCGGGGGAGCGTCGTCCTCGTCCTCGTCGAGGGTCAGGTCGATGATTTTGGGTTTGGGGTTGGACGAGGATGGGTTTGGAGGGGTGGTAGAAGTTGAGGGAGCGGAGTAGGACGCCGTTCGCAAAAGTGTCCCTCTCGATTGGGATACTTGTGTCGACAGGGATGAAGGCGTAGGTCCAGTGAAGGTGGGTGCAGCCGAAGCAGACAACGTTGTCGAGGCAGGAGAGCCTGCAGCGGACCCAGACGCCTTCCGCAAAAGCGTCCCAGTACTGGCTTGGGGCGTTGGTCTGGTCGATAACGAGGCCGTAGAACTCGTAGAGGTCGGCGCAGCCGAAGCAGATCCACTTGTAGAGGACCCAGACGCCTTCCGCAAAGGCGTCCCTACATTGGCTTGGGGGATTGGTCTCGACGAGAAAGAGGGCGTAAGACCCGCAGACGTCGACACAGTCGAAGCAGACGCCCTCCGCGCTAGCTCCCCTGTACGTTGCCCGTCGCGCGACACTGCCGGTCGCGGTCGAGCGGGCGACGGGGCGGGCGACGGCGAATGGATATGCGGCGGCTGCAGCCCCATCGAGCGCGCATACACCCGCTCGTGCACACGTGCGCTGTCGTGCACCAAACGGCGCTTGCTACTGCTCGCGACGGGCGTCGAGGGGCGCGGAATCGGTACCGCGCGCCTGACCCCGTCCTGCAGCTTCTTCTTCAGCGTCGTCGGGGTCGTAATGGAGCGAGTGGGGATGGGCGGCTGGTCCGATTCGCGCTGTGGATCGTCGTCAGGCGCCGATAGAGCGGCCAGGAAAATTTTTTGCGTGCCTGCATTTTGAATCGACACACCCAGTAGCCCTCGCGGCCCTCCTTCCTGCAGACGTGGGTGACCTTGTAGAGCCCGTCGTATCTGAAGCTGCGCACAGTGAGCTGTGGCTGCTGCCTGCGAGCGGCGACCTACCCAGATTCCGGCGCGAATCTTGACCCGCACTGCGAGCCTCGGATGACACGAACTGAGCGGCGGTCCCCAAAGCTCCTCTGGGTGGCAATTAGCATGAGTGGGGACTGAAGGCGCAGCACACGCACCTTTAGCCCGAGATTGCCTCGTGTCCAGCTCTGGTCGCCCTGCTGCACGCCCTTTGCAGAGCCGTTCTTGCCGAAGACGTCGCCCTTGCCTGCTCGGTGCTTAGCTCCGCGTCTTTCGTCCTCGAGCTACCCACCTTGACCAGTGTACACGCTGCAGAACATCGTCAGCCAGTGGCAGCTGCATAGTATCGGTTGCCACTCACATTCTGTTCCCCTCATCGACATCGTCCTCGTATCCGCCATTCAGTAGAACGGAATACGCGCCGAAGCGCTCAGAGTAGCAGATGCCGGCCTGTGGAGCGGTGTGGACGCCGGATGCGAGCAGAGCGTCGCGATCCTCGAAGCAGGCGCCGACGTCGACGCCGGGGATTTTGCCGTACTTGGGTCTTTATTATCGGTGAGCAGTGGCTGCGGGAAGAGGTGGGGCGCGTACTCTGTCTTGGGGGCGGTTGCTTTGCCCATGGAAGTCAGGAAGAAGAATGTTGATAGTGGGAGGACCGCGTGCTGATAAGCGAGTCATTCAAAACGCGGTCATGCACGAATCCACTGCTTGATCCACCTCGACGCGTCTAGACGCGTCGCAGCAGCTGTCACTGGTTTTTGCTCCCCCAGAGTCCGCTCTATCTCGGTTCTAGGGTGTTTGCACCGCGCTGCGCAGCCCACAGCAAACGCGCGCGCTTAACGCGCTCCAGGAGCTATATCTGTCCTGATCCTGCTTGCCTTGAGACACGCGTTGAACACGGTTTCATGCAACGTTCATGACTCGGTCGGTGCAAGACTCCTCGGCTCTGCAGTGACTCGAACATCACAATTTGCACGCCGGACCGGACTGGAGCGGTATTTAAACCACCACCCGATACACGCATCTCACTCTCCGCTTCCACCGTTGAACCGTTCCCCATGAACCCCAGTCAAAGCGACGCCCCTCCATCGACATCCAACTCGCCAACCGAATCCCTAGTAGAACGAGATGCCAGTCCTGCGCTCGACCGCGAGTCTGACTTGGGGTTCGGCTCAGAGTGCAACGTGCGTACCCCACATACATCCTTTCTCTGGGGCTCAAACCGTTCCTAGGATAGTATTTTTGTTGCAGCGCAACGAGGCGATGTCGCCGCCATCCGCAATCTCCTCATATCCGGTAAAGCTGCTGTGACAGACCGTAATTCCGGCGAATGTACCGCCCTCCACTTGGCTGTTATTTCGGGTCAGGTTGCGGCGTGCAGAGTTCTTCTCGAGCATGGTGCCCAAGTAAATGCAGTCGAAGGCGCCATGCTTGCGACGCCGATGCATCTCGCAGGCAACTTAACCACCCGAATCGAAATTATTCGCCTCCTCGTCGCCTATGGCGCTGACCCCAGCATAACTGACGCTCGAGGACACAACCTTCTGCACGTGCTTGCCGCCTTCTTCGGCAGACCTGCGCACGGCGATATCATTCTGAAGTATTTGCTGGAGACGCCGCTCGTCAATGTCCAGACTCTCGACGCCCGGAGTGCGGCAGGGCACACGGCACTGATGTTGGCGGCAGTAAACCGCCGTCCAGCGCGGGTGCAAATGCTCCTCGAGCATGGGGCGTCCACATCCGCCGTAGACGGCAAGGAAATGTCGGCTCTACACTATGCCGCCAAAGGCGGAGACCCCGCTTGCATGCGCCTATTGATCGAAAACGGTGCGGACATCGACGCGAGAGACCATGAAGGTTCCACACCGGGGCATTGGGCGCATAAGGGTGGTAGCTTCACGATATGGGAGAGAGTGGTTAAGGCGAGCAGGTTGACGATAGTCGTTGACCCGCTGACACCTCTCATGCGGTCGGCATTGCTAGGCGACGTCCACCGCGTACATCTACTGCTCCAGCACGGAGCATCTCCCACAGCGGTTGACGACTGGGGGATGACGCCGCTGCACTGGGCGGTCCTCGGAGGCAGAGCGGGCTGCATCTCAGTCTTGATTGAAAATGGCACAATCATCGGTGCACGGGATAACAAGGGATGGACGGCCCGCGACCTGGCGCAGCTACGAGTCTTCGTGGCGTGGCGAAACGCGCTGATTGATCTTGGCTTGGACGACGACAAAGTCCAGCAGCTTGAGCTCGCGCACGCCCAAGCGATATCTAAACGCCAAGATCGCCTCATCCGGACCGCCATCGTTGCGTCCCTAGTATTAGTCTCATTCCTCGCCCTCCGAGCGCTAGTCGTTCTGCCGTGGTATTTGCGCATTGTCATCGACGTCGCTGAGCTCTTGGGCCTGGCCAATGTACGCTCCCATATCTCCATAAATGTTACGCTCACTTTGTTAAAAAATGTTTAGCTCGGCATTCGGATACTGCGGAACTCCCTCGCTGCGCAAAATAAAGAAATTACCAAGGCCGTCATCTTTGCATACGTCTCAACCGCGTGGGCGCTACTCTCAGGGTTCACCAAGCTCACATATCGTATGTGTACTCTAATCCCGCAGAGATTTCCTAACCGTACTTTTCGTCTTCAGACGTTCCTCAAGCTCCCGGCCCCGGACTCGTCGCCTACGCCGCCTTCCCCATTGCATGTACTCTCTTCATCTTCAACTCTTTCGGGGTAGTCACGCCGCCGACCGCAACTACGGTCCGCAACGTGACGGACAAAGACTTGAGTATTGATGATGAAGACGGCTGGACTCGGCGCGGGTGGGCCGTCGACATGTTCGTTCCTCGTCGGGGCGGATTCGGCAACTTCGTCGGGAACCACATCTCTGGGAGCGGCGTATTCCTAGTTACTCTCGGACCCGGCGCCAGCGTCCGCAACAGCTTCAACACACTCGCTGCAGCGAACGTCAATTGATGAAGGTCGGCGTCGACATGAAACACCCACCACCACTCAATGGCACGGTCAGCATAGTCCGTGTATTTGCGGGAGCCCGAAATGCATGCACTGTAGCTGGGCGGGAAATTGCGAGCTTGCAGCATCGTGTCCGTCCCATGGTCGACGGCGGTACCGGTCTAATAATTTTCCAGCACATTTATTAAGGTGGACTCCGACTCTGCTGCGGTACTTGACCCAGCCCGTCGCATTGCGCGCAGGTAAATCTAAAAGTCGCCCATGTTTTCTCTTGTAAATCGTGAGTACTAGCCTGAGTTTTGTTCATTCGCGTGGCTTCCCTAACCGACGCTATAGCAGCTACCTTTGCGGACGTCCCCGTGAACACCAACTGGCAGTGCCGCTGGTGCCCGCGGGTCAGCCCGCGCGGTATATGCGACAGCCCGGAATGCCAGGCAAAAGATGCAGCGTTGGGGTCGGGTTCGAGTTCGGAATGAGCGTAGGCACTAATAGTCGACAACGATTCGCAAGGATTCGCTATGAGTCCAATATCCAATCCCAGCCGCCCCAATTCTCTTCCGGATGCGCCCGCGAGTATTTGATGTTGGGCACGTCCTTGAATTCGGCGCCGTAGATAACCTCGTTGGCGTCGCCCGTAACGCAGAGCCGCTGTAACTTTGAGCGACAGCCCATCCGGCGGATGAGACCGGCGAGATGCTGGACCTCGTCGGTGTCTGGACGGTCGTTGTGCTCGAACGAGAGTCGGGTTAGGTTGGGTGCGGCAATGAGTGCGAGCAGCTCGTCAATGCGCGGGCAATCGCCGGGGATCTCGATGATGAGCGTGTCGAGGTGGTCCAGAGAGGGCAGGGACTCGGGCGCAGGGATGCCTTGCTCTCCCTCGTCGCAAGGGTTCCAGAGGTCCAACCATCCGCGGGTGAGATGCGGCATACACTCGAGTAGCCGCGCGACCATGATTGGGCCGACATGCTCGAGCTTGATCTGCCTCAGCCGCGCGCAGACGACGCGGTCGAGGAGGTACTGGGCCGTTGCGCCGAACCAGCCATGTACCGTCTGGAGCAGCGGCGCCTCAAAGCAGCAGCGAACGACGCCCGTAGGCGGTTCGGTGCTCAGCATGAAGCTGGAGACCCTCAGCCCGCGGAGCAGCGGCAGGAACGCGTCGAGCTCGATGCTATCCTGACGGACGACATCAATGTCTGCGTACTCCCATCGCGCGCGGTGGGCCCAGATCATGGCAAACGCCTCCCGCCAGACGGCGAGCACCGTGTCCGAGCCAGGTATGCCATTGCGCTTCATGTAGATCGACAACGGGAGAGAGCCCGAGCGCGCTAGCCACGTCCGAGCGGTGTCCATGTGCCGCCTTACGAGCGCCTCTGGCGGATCGAACGGGCCATAGCTCCGGCGTCGCGTGGGCTATAGCGCGCCAGTGAGTGCATACATGCGTGAGCTTCAGAAGGGTTCCGCCGAAGAGTGGTGGACAGAGCGGGTAGACCGGGATGCAGCGCAGAAAGATGGCGGAGACGAGCTCGGCGGGGAGGGTGATGACGGGGTAAACGAGACTGGCGCGGATTACGGCGTGTTTGGCGCGTCGTTCAGCGAGAGTACATTCCAGAGACTCGATTTCCGTGGCCAGCTCGTCCAGTCGCCGGCGGTCGGCCATTTATAAGTGTTGACCGGAGATGGTGGTGAGGCGCAAGCTTGACAGCCACTGCTTGAACCTGTACCTTGACCATTAGGTTGCAAAAACAGCTGGATTCTCTGTCAACAAGACCAAGGAGAACCCGACTCCCCGCTGACTTGGGCGGGTGCAGGTTGAATATCTAGAAGAAGGATGCGTGTACGACCACGCCATGCCCACTACTCCGGAGATTCAAGAACGCTCTGCCGACCTGGAAAAGCCAGCGACGTCGTCCATCGCGAGCATCGGCTTCGACTCGCTACCCAGCAATTCCAATCTCGATCTCGAGAAGAAAGTCTGGCGTCTCGGACTAAGATAATTTACCGCCCCTGCCGCCCACTGCCGCCTCCCTGCCGCCCACCTGCCGCCCACACCCCTGGGCGGTAAAATATCTTAGCCCTGGCGTCTCTGGATTCTCCCCGTCGTCACCATCTTCTCCTGGTCGGCGGGACTTGGATATTCAGCAACGTACCATTCGCTGAGCTCTCTCACCTCTTGACAGTGTACCTTTTTTCATTGTCCATGCGGTACAATTATTCTCTTGTCTGTTCTTCATAGAATACCGTTGCAAACCCGGATCCGAAACAGACCCGGATGCGAAACCAGAGGCTTCCGATCAGAATGATGCCCCATCAATACTGGATATTCAGTAGATATTTCGGATCTATATGCTGTGAAAATTTCAAAGCGGAAACCAGTCCCTACACCAAGATATTGGTCAATTTCTCCAATTTCTTATGTTCTATTTTTCGTGTGTTCGAAGGGCCCCAGCGGGCTAAAAAATAAATAAATAATTAGAAAGTATTAGTAGCGCCAGAAAATGATTTTAGATTTTGTAGCTTTTCAAGCAAATTTCTTCCAAATTTCTTGTGTTTCATCAATGTTTCTTGAGAATCAGTGGTACGGCTGAGAGGTTCTTAGCTCATGCACTGGATAACCCTTGCTGCCCTGGGCACAAAAGTTCGGAGGCTTGGAGGTGAACATGTTCAGAGCCTGAGTATCACTTCTGGTGGTGGTTAGGGGTTCCTGTATGACGCTAGCTTGCATTGCAGGTGCAGGATTTCTCTTCCAAATTTCTTGAGCTTGTGTTCCAAATTTCTTCTGTTTGTGTCTCGAATTTCTTCCAAAGTAGTAAAACTTTGCCAAGAAACGGGCTGCTAATACTAGAGCGTATTAGCAGCCCGCTTCTTGGCAATGTTTCAGAGTTTTGGAAGGATTTTGAGAGGCAAATGGAAGGATTTTGAAAAGCAACTCACAAATTTTGGAAGAAATTTCGGTGCTGTAAACCCAAAAAATTGGGGTAGCACCACAGTGGGTCGTCAACCATGTCGACGACCGTCCTGCCTGCTTCTGACCCTCATGCCCCCCACAACGACGCGACCAACGCCGCAAGCATGTACGCTACTTGATTTTCTCTCCGAGCGTCGGCTTCGGCGGTCCGGATGCTCCTCTGCAAGCCACGGCTATCCCATCCGACGACGTGTGGGCGACTGCTGACAGGTCTGGCAGCCCAAAAATTGAATGAAAATTGGCAAATTTTGGAAGAAATTCGGAAGAAATTTGGACGAAGAACTACAAAATCTAAAATCGTTTTCCGCCGCTACTAATACGCTCTACTTTCTATTATCTCAATTTTGTGGGAGTTGCTAAAATTTATGTTCCTATGCTCATAAAAATTTTCAGCCAAAAAGCTGCTCCTTTTGGGCCGTGGGCTAATTGTTTCGGATCTGGGTGAAATGATTTTTTTTTGGTTCTTACGATAGGTAGCATCTCAACCTTTGGTGCTGTTATGGACATGCCTCAAATTTCGTGGGTACATGAGTGATCATTGTCCGCGTCACATGTGACTCTCAAAAAGTTGACGTTCTCCGGTGAGCGAGGCACGAGATCTCCGGAGAACAGGGTTTGTGGTAAAGCTTCTCACTAGTGGCCCCACCCGCGAGTGTCGCGGCAGGTACCCGTGCATTCCACTCGCGGGTTTTCAACCCGCGAGTAGAGGTACCCGTATTCCCACGGGTACCGCGAGTACAGGTCTGGGATTGGGCTTCGGCGGGTACCCGTGGGGCTAAAACAGGTGAAATTCCTACTGGTTAGAAGCCGGCTGCATCTTGTACATTTCTGTTTAATTTTCTGAGCACCAAAATTCATGAATTTCGATCGAAATTACAGGCTGACATCATCTATATGACAAGGTGCTCAATCAGCTTCCCATTGCTCTTGTCAATCCGCGCCAACTCTCTTGTCGCCGCATGGGCGAAAGCTGACTTGGTTCCGCGCAAGGATGTGCTCGAGAAGCTGGGGGCAAGGCAGTCGCGGAAGAAGCAGTTGAACACCATTGATTTGGCCTCGACTGACTCGGAGTAGACTACATTCTGTCCTCAATAGAGCCTATTAGCAGTCGGTGAAAAACGGAAACAAACCCCAGGCAACGCGGGCCAATTTAAACTTCCTGGACCTGTTGAGCCAACCTGAACAGCGGGAGGCTTGGGTCGCCGTCCGTGTGGTTCAAAACTTTTGCTGTTCAAAATTACACCAAAATGTCCCAGATATAAACCTCGGACCCAGGTTTAAACCAGTTGCTAATATGCTCTAATAGCCAAATTCAACAAAACCCGTGGAAAACCCGCAGGTACCTGTGTGAACCCGTGAACTCGCGGGTATCTACTCGCGGGTACCTACCCGCACGGATGCCGAGTGCCACGAGTACAGGTCCCATATATTGCTAGCAAAAAACTCGCGGGTCGAGTACAGGTTACTACCCGTGCAACTCGTGAGAAGCTTTAGTTTGTGGATTAGCGGCGTCACTGATGGACAAGTGTCGCCCTTGTCCACAGCGACGACGCGCTCGGGAACTGCGAGCTTCAAGCTGCATCTCCCTTTTCTTTTGCCCTCCCTCCACTCCCTTTTCATATATTTTCCATTCCACTTATATCTAAACTTGTATTTTGCAACAAACAACTCACTGCCAATGCGGGGGTGTCCGCGCAGAACCCCGCGTTGCGCCGGGAAGTCAGGGTTGATGGTCCCGGCTTTCGCCCACCTTTTCCATTCCAGGAGGGGGCTGAGCTCTATCCATCACTGGACGGAGCGACATCCACAAATGCATGGCTGCCATCATTTCTGCACAATTTGCAATATAGTCAGCGCGTTTCGGATCCGGGTTTACGACGGTATTAGGGCTCCGAACCGTAACCGTAAAAAATACGGGTTACGTGACGGCCGGTACGGGACGGGACCCGTACCGTATCGGGTTTCGTCCGTTACGGTACGGTACGGGTCTGACCCGGTTGGCCGAGCTGGCCGGTTTGGGGGTCGCGGCCTCTCGGGATAGTCTATGACAATCTCCTCCCGCACTCGCAACGCTCCGCGAGTGAAGCCGGGTTAGCACTACCGCACCAAACGGGTCCCGACGCCGTAAACGGGACGGGTGATACGGGCTTACGGCCGTATTTTGATACGGCCGTAACTCGTACGCCCGTCTCCTCCCGTATACGGTACGGTTCGGAGCCCTAGACGGTATATACGAGTCTTTGTGTTTAATAGGGGAGTTCACGGTAGCGGTTTAAAACTTGGTTTAATAGAGCATATTGGCAGTGTTGAAAGATTACTTTTCTACATTGCAAAATGGATAAATACTTGTTGTTAAATTAACTTTGTATACCTTATTAGATTCTCTGAGATTTGAGTTTTTCAGAGCAAAAGCAATTGAGTACCCATTCAGTTAACTTTTGAAAACCCAAAATCAGAGCTTCGCCGCCATTTGGAGCTATTGCGCTGGAGGTTCGGCGTTGCAGATTGAGTGATTTTCTGTTGCAAGAAAATTCGGTTTTACAATGGCTGCCAATATGCTCTAATTTTTGGAGTAATCCCAGAGTAATAGAGCATATTAGTTGCGGGTTTCAGGCCAGAAAATCTGTGTAACAACAGTGCCCAAATTTTGTAGGTATGTGACCCCAGCGACCTACAATTCAATTGGAGTCAGTATATGTAACTTGAAAATTGTGTGTATCGAAAATGGGATTTCGAGCCGCAACTAATATGCTCTAATCGAATTTATTCTTGCACCAACTTTTAAACGCCGAATTTCGGCGTGCAAGAAAGTTGCACCAGTTTAATCCAATAAATCCAAGTCAGCTGTAACTCCTCTGTGACTCTCCCCAGAAAACGGCGATGGCCGGCGCTTCAAACGCTGGCAGCACTGCTCTCCGCGCTGAGGTCTGTAAGGGGAACCCGCAATTTTCCCAATTTGAAGAACCACGCGTCGAACACCTCCTCGAAATACCCGCTCCAATATCCTCCTCAGGCCTCAGTACTCGCCATAGCACTCACCACGCGTTTGTCGTCCATGTATGTACCTTCTGCGATCGTCGCCTCATACCTCAACCAAGAACGATAATAAAAAGCGGCGTATTCACGACCGGTTCGATAGCCAGTCGGTCGCTCGCGGGTCGATTGCCTCTGTACGTAGGTTCGTATGTATCGTCACAATGTATGTCTGTCTGTGTTTGTGTATGTATGGAACAAATGCGTGCATGCAAGGAGAGACGAGGAAGGAAAGGGATGGTAAAGAATACGCAGGTACTGACGCGGCAGGGGAGGTAAAGTAATGCAGGCAGGTATGCAGAAGCTTAAGCAAACAGGTCCATGAACAAAAGGAACAAAAACACCAACCCGACTCCGCCCCGACCCACCCGCCCGCACAACCTCATAAGCACGACATATCCCCCAACAAGAATGCATCCAAACCCGCACCCGAAACCCAGACCCGTACACGTATTACGGCGCCGGCGCCCAACCAGCCGGCACCGGTCCCCCATCCGTATGCACCAGCACCCCCGGCCCGCCCGACCCCAACCGCACATTCCGCCCCTTGCCGTCAAGCATCGCCGGACCCTGCCCCGTCGACTGCCGCGTACTCGTACCCGCAAGCGGTGACGGCGACGGCGGCGTAAACACCTCCCCATCCCCATTCGCCAACCGCAACCCGCCCATATCCCGCACGCTCGTCGGGGACCCGACCCGCGGCGCCTCCATCTCCATATGTATCGCATCGGCGCTCGGGCTCGGCGCGTGGTGCCCCCATTCGCGCGGGGACGGCGGGATACCCATGTTCATCCCAATCGCGTACGTCCCGCTCCCGCTGCTGGTCGTATGGTGGTGCGAGTATGACGAGGTACGCGGCGGCATTGGGTCGCGGAGGGGGAGCATCGAGTTGGCGGTGGACGGGCGCGAGGAGAGGGACATGCTCGTGCCGGCACTCAAACCAGGTTGGGAGACGGTCATGGGGACGGTGAGCGGGGCGAGGTTAAGTCGGGGCGGCGGGGACTGCGAGTGCGGAGGCGGATGCGGGGAAGGGGAGAGGGAGTGAGGCGGTGGGGAGCTGGTCTTGCCTACCAAGCCGTAGTGATACGGTTTCGGCTCGGC
Source organism: Mycena kentingensis (nom. inval.) (assembly GCA_014461125.1). NCBI lineage: Eukaryota > Fungi > Basidiomycota > Agaricomycetes > Agaricales > Mycenaceae > Mycena > Mycena kentingensis (nom. inval.). The sequence continues at coordinate 441,421 of JACAZG010000012.1, forward strand.
ACCGTCGCCGTCCAGCGAGAACCGCTTGGGCGGGCGCTCCAGATACTCCTTGTCGAAGATATCGTCCCATCGGCGTCTTCGCTTCCTGCAAGACGAGGCAATTAGCTAAATAAGCGCGTGGAAGCGTAAGGAACGCGTACAAGATGAACCACACAGCCAACGCAAGTCCGAGTAGGCCAAAGAAGCCCGCGACGACACCGCCGACGATGGGGCCGATTTTGGGGGAGCTGGAGCCGTCGGTGTTGTCCTGGGCGTGTGGGTCGACGATTGAGGTAGGGACGAAGACGGCTGAGCCGGGGAGCGTGGATGTGATGACCGTCGAGACGATGGTGACTTGTCCATTGGGAAGCGTGCTTGGGGATTGGGAGGTGATGACGGTGGGCGGCGGGGTGGTTGTGGAGATGGTGCCACCGCCGCTAGGGTCGCCGCCGTTGTTGTTGGCGGGGAAGGTGGTGCAGACTTGGCCGAAGAGCGTCAGCGTCGACGTTTCTGTTAAGGCGACGGTGTTGGTGACGGGCACGGAGATGGTGGATGTCTCCCCTGCAGACAGGGAGGGTCAGCCAGGGTCGCAAGTGAGCGGCGCAAAGGACGCACCGGGAATAACAGATGTAATCGTCGTCGTCGTCGACAAACACGCAACGCTGCTCAGCCCCGACCCAATCATGCAGCCTGCGGAGGTTATCGTCGTCGTCGTCGGAGGCAGCGTTGTCGTTGACTCGGTGAAGGTCGTCAACAGCGAGTCCGTTGTAATGACCGTCTTTGCGAGAGTTGGCAGGGGCGGCGGCGGGATGAAGAGGGGCGTACCGTGCTCGTGCCCGTGGGCGTCGAGGTACAGGAGGAGGAGGCCATTCGGCGGGGAGGACGGGGGAAACGAGGAAGAGGTAGAAGACAAGCCCGACACCCCGTCAATTGGGCTGTGCTTCGGCACTTCCGCTTGCCACTTGCTCGCCACCTCGTTTCTTGTTATACATCACCTAGACCGCACGCGCGAACACCACAAAGATAGCTCTCGTTTTCCTCAATATTAATACCCGCTCGCTACTTGGTTTTCTAACCCCGAAAATGCAGTGTGGCCCAACGATCCTTCCTGTACCGACCGCGAGCTCGAGGATGCCTTGTTTCCTATCAATTCCGGTGTACCGCCCGTCGACAGTAAATACTTAAAATTCGACGGCTGACATTGCAGCGACCACCGGCGCAAAGCCATTCCCGATGCGTCTTGTTCTCTAGAGCTCGAGACAACCCTCGAATCGAGCTACATTCATGTCGATCGACGCAGCGTCCATTTTAACGCGTCATCCAGCCGGATAGACGACCCAAGCTCCACCGGTGGATTTGTTTTTTGTGAAGCTGTTCACGGACTCGGACTTGTGGGAGTCGAATATTTTAAAACCAGCATCGCGACACCAGAGCCGTTCTGCCAGGGCGCGGGCTGTACCCGTCAACGGCGTCAAGCCCAACAAAAGCTCTGTCATATAGGTAGCCGAAACATTTAGGTTCGCAAGCTTCGAGTCTTCAGCAATGACCGTCCTGACTGACACACTAATCGTACAGCGCTATTAACCAATAGGCGAAATCCTGCCAGTGAAGCACGCAGCCAGCCATCGAGCAATGAATTTATGTGTCTGAAGCGGTTCTACGGCGTCGTTCAGGTCGAGAGCCCTCAGCGAGATCCCTAGTTGCGGCTCGATCCGAATCCAGTGGGGCGACATTTAGATTTGGCTTTGAATGCAAGTTGTTGTTGCACGATTAATGCTGCTCAGCTGCATATATTTGTTTGTGCACGAAGCTACCAACCTTCTAGCGCTTAGAACTTCAAATATCGTCGTTATTGTGGGTCCAGCATGATGCGCGATCAGAGCGCGCCCTTTGTTCGTTACGGCGAACGGAGTTGTGGCGTATCGCCCCTTTTGGGTGAAAGATCGTCAATGGGACGACTTAAGTTCCCAGATGGACCACGGCATTCAATCTCTACGCCGAGAATACCCGGAATATTCTTTCTTACACGCAGCCACGGATGCAGCACACAAGATGCCCGTGGGGTATGGGAGTCGACTCAGACGTGCAGTTGGCGAAGCTTCGGCACGCAGCTAATTCGCTCTCCTTCACCGGCGGGGTTGCTATATAAAAACGATGCTGTAGAGTGTGTCTTCCAAGTTCATCGCTCTCCGCCTCCCACTGAGCCAGCATCCCGAAATGGCCATGGCATTCAGACCCCTCCAAACACTCAGCCTCTTACTTCTCCTCTTGAGCCGCGCGAGCGCCTCCGCCTCTGCCGCCGCGGCATGCGCGAGCATCACCGCTGCCCTGGGGCCCTCCCTCGTCAAGACCTCTGGCGCGGAATACAACGCGACGGCCACAACCTTACCCTGGAACCTCTTCAACTCGGTGGACCGCCCGACGTGCATCGTCTACCCCGAGGCGGCGCGGCATGTCCAGAGCGCTATGCGCGCGATATTCGTGGCTGGCTCCAAGTACGCGGTTATTGCGGGCGGGCACTGCATGCGAGTATGTATGCGGGGATACAACAGGTGCGCGTTCGAATTCTTGGTACTAAGAGATGGGAGAGGGAAAGTTAACGACGAGCAGTATCACGGACGGCGTCCTCATCTCCTTCCAAAACATGCAGAACATATCGTACGACGCGGTGAGCGGGCTGGTGACGCTTCAACCGGGCATCCACTGGGGCGATGCGGTAAACTACCTCGAGGGGTTCGGCGTCACTGTCATGGGCGGGCGCGCGGCGGACGTCGGGACGGGGCTGCTGCTAGGCGGTGGGATCAGTTTCCTCTCGCCGCAATACGGCTGGTCGTCCGATGCGCTCAGAGAGGTCGACTTGGTGTTGGTTGACGGGCGGTTGGTGACTGCGACAAGGTCGAACCAGTTTAAGGACCTGTTTGAAGCGGTCAAGGGTGGTGCGAATCGGTTTGGGATTGCAACGCGGTATGTGGTCGAGTCGGTGCAAACGGGGATAAGAGCGGATAAGAATTGGTTTGGTGGGATGGTGGTGGTGAGTGGCAAGTCGTGCAAGGTGGGGGTCTGGGACGACACGTTACAGTTGCCGGGAATCTACAACGATATCGTCAACGACGCGATGGCCAAGTTTGTGCGCGAGAATACCGACCCCAAAGCGAGTACGTACTTTTTCCTTGCGGCTGCAGCAAATCTGACTTGACCTAGTTGTCCTACTCCTTCAGGACGGCCTCGCGCCCGCAGGCCCCAGCGCCAACGTCCTCTACCTCTACTACAACGGTCCATCGCTGCCCACAAGCATCTACGGGCCCTTCCTCTCCCTCAACGCGACCTCCGTGTCTTTCTCGGCGCTCTCGTACGCCGAAATCGCCGCCGCCATTCCGGGCAACGAACGCGGAAATGGGCAGGGCTTCGGCGCCGCTTCATTCATCGGGAGTGAGGCGACCTTTCACAAGGGCTTCAACCAGGTCAGGAACTTCACCACGACGTTCGGCGCACAGCTCGCCTCTTTCAACACCATCGTCTCGGTAGTCCCGCGCTCGCAGTGGGTGGCGAGCACGAAGCGCGGGCCGAATGCGATTGGGGATCCGGGCAAGGCGTACGCGGTGATGAACTACTACGTGGTGTACCCAGCGGGGCAGACGCAGCAGGGCACAGAGGTGAGAGCGGGGGTTGAGTTGTTAATGGAGCAGTACGTGGGCGTTGTCGTGTTTCCTCAAATCGCGTTCTGACAGTGGATAGACTCCAGTATCCCGAAAACGAGGGCCTGCCGCTGTATATTAACGAGTGCGACGCGTCGCAGGCGGTGTATGCGACGTACCCGGCATTCGAAAAGCTCAAGAGGACGTACGCAAAGTACGACCCGACGCGCTTCAATATTCGGAATACCCCGGGGCCGTTGGGCTTGTAATCCATTGGATATTCTTTTGAGTAGTCTGCAAGGCAAGCCGAGGGCAGTTTTGAAGCAGGGAAGCAGGATTTACGAGTATTCGTCCTCGGCACGACGCGTAGCAATCCCGACAGAAAGTGGGTCGACGAGGAAGCTGTAGCGAGAACGAAGGTAGCAAGTTCTTCGCATTTTTCGCGCATAATGCTCGCGGAAAGCGCGTGAACGACTTGAAGCTGGAAGCTTGAAGCTTGAAGGCCCGGTGTAGCAGAATGTCGAAAATCGAGGAGGAGGACAAGCTCGATGACTGTGACCGCCGGCTCCGCACACTCATCCCGAACGTCCATGGACCACTTCGACAACTTCCAGTACGAGTCGGCGTCGTCCTACGGCGGCGGCATCGGCATTGTCGACGACAACTCGTCCGTCTACACCGCCAATACCGCCGACAACGACAACGCATCGTCCGTCGACCTCTCCGCACTCTCCATCTCCGACGGCGACCCGTACAACCACGCAAGTGGGCACTCGCATTCGCACGCGCAGCCACGCGCTGGCGCTGGGCAGATTGAGGAGGATTTCGACGCAGTTTTGGACGATTTGAAGGACGACGGAGCGGTCGATCTCCCGCCCCATGCGTGCAGGTGCGCCCTTGTTCCTCTCGTCCTCCATACACTTAAAATAGGCAGCTACTGTGGCATACACTCCCCGGCGTCCGTCGTAAAGTGCCTCGTGTGCGCAAAGTGGTTCTGCAATTCGCGCGGGAACACATCCGCGTCCCACATCGTCAACCATCTCGTCCGCGCAAAACACAAGGAGGTTATCCTCCACGCAGAGAGCCCGCTCGGCGAGACGACGCCCGAATGTTACAACTGCGGGAGCAAGAATGTCTTCATGCTCGGTTTCATCCCAGCCAAGAGCGACACGGTGGTCGTCTTACTTTGTCGGTGCGTGGTCGGGGTCCTGGACTCCCATCTCTCGCTAACAGCCGTTCCAGCCAACCCTGCGCCGCCATCTCCAAGGATATCTCCTGGAACGCCGCCCTCTGGGCTCCCCTCATCGACGACCGCTCCTTCCTCTCATGGCTCGTCAAGCCGCCGACCGAGACGGAGCAACTCCGCTCCCGCCAGATCTCCTTCGCGCAAATCAACCGCCTCGAGGACCTCTGGCGCGAGAACGCGAACGCTACGCTCGAGGACCTCGAAAAGCCTGGCGTCGACGACGAGCCCCAGCCGATCCTACTCCGCTACGAGGACGCGTACCAGTACCAGAACATCTTCGGCCCGCTCGTCAAGATCGAAGCTGATTACGACAAGCGGCTCAAGGAGAGCCAGACGCAGACGGACATAACGGTCCGCTGGGACCTTGGGCTTAACCAGAAGCGCGTCGCTTGGTTTAGTTTGCCGAAGCTCGAGAGCGGGGAGGTGCGGCTGGCGGTCGGGGATGAGCTGCGTTTGCGCTACCAAGGCGAGCTGCACAAGGCTTGGGAGGGCGTTGGGCACGTCATAAAGATCCCAAACAGTGCGTTTTCGCTTTTCGCGTCTTCTAGACTAACGAATCGTACGCAGACGTGTCGGACGAGATTGGATTGGAGCTCCGCCGTACGGAGGGCGTCCCATCGGAATGTACCCACAACTTTGCCGCCGACTTTGTCTGGAAGTCGACGAGCTTCGACCGTATGCAGCTCGCGATGAAGACGTTCGCGGTCGACGAGAAGAGCGTCAGCGGTTATATCGTGCGTTTACTGTTCCGGTCGTCGTCCTCCGCTGACGCCCGCTGTAGTACCACAAGCTCCTCGGCCACGAGCTCGAGCCGCAGAGTCTCCGGACCCAGATGCCGAAACGTTTCTCGGCGCCCGGGCTCCCCGAGCTCAACCACTCGCAGATGTACGCCGTCAAGAGCGTCCTGCAGAAGCCCATCAGCCTCATCCAAGGTCCTCCGGGGACGGGCAAGACGGTCACGTCCGCCTCGATCGTCTACCATCTCGCAAAGATGAACCCGGGGCAGGTCCTCGTTTGCGCGCCGTCCAACGTCGCCGTCGACCAGCTCACGGAGAAGATCCACGCGACGGGGCTCAAAGTCGTCCGTCTGACGGCCAAGTCGCGCGAGGCGCTCGACTCGAGCGTCAGCTTCCTCACGCTCCACCAACAAGTCGCCAACAGCACCACTCACGTCGAGCTCCAGAAGCTCATCATGCTCAAGAACGAGCAGGGCGAGCTGAGCAGCAACGACGAGCGCAAATACAAGACGCTCATCCGCCAGTGCGAGAAGGAGATCTTGGCGGCGGCGGACGTCATTTGCTGCACCTGTGTCGGCGCGGGCGACCCGCGTTTGAGCAAGCTCAAGTTCCGCACTGTCCTCATTGACGAGGCGACGCAAGCTGCAGAGCCTGGTACGTTTTTGTGTCCGATTGTTTCTATTTGCTAACGCCGACATAGAATGTATGATCCCGCTCGTCCTCGGATGCAAGCAAGTCGTCCTCGTCGGCGACCACCAGCAACTTGGGCCCGTCATCATGAACAAGAAAGCCGCCCGCGCTGGCCTTACCCAATCCCTTTTCGAGCGTCTCGTCGTCCTCGGCAACCGTCCCATCCGCCTCCAAGTCCAGTACCGGATGCATCCCTGCCTCTCCGAGTTCCCTTCGAACATGTTCTATGAGGGCACGCTCCAGAACGGTGTCACCGCCCCCGAGCGCTTGCGCAAGAACGTCGACTTTCCGTGGCCCGTCCCGGACACGCCGATGTTCTTCTACCAGAATCTCGGGCAAGAGGAGATCTCGAGCAGCGGGACGTCGTTCCTCAACCGCACCGAGGCGTCCAACGTCGAGAAGATCGTCACCAAGTTCTTCAAATCGGGCGTCGTGCCCGGGCAGATTGGCGTCGTTACGCCGTACGAGGGGCAGCGCTCGTACATCGTCAACTACATGCAGTTCAACGGGTCGCTGAAGAAGGACCTGTACAAGGAGATTGAGGTCGCGAGTGTGGACGCGTTCCAGGGTCGGGAGAAGGACTACATCATTTTGAGCTGTGTGCGGAGCAACGAGCACCAGGGGATCGGGTTCTTGAACGACCCGCGTCGACTCAACGTCGCGCTGTCTCGCGCCAAGTACGGTGTTGTTATTTTGGGTAATCCGAAGGTCTTGAGCAAGGTACGTCGCGCTTTTGTCGTGTCTTCAATTTTGCTGACCATTCTCGCTTCTAGCATCCGCTCTGGCACTATCTCCTCACTCACTACAAGGAGAAGAACTGTCTCGTCGAGGGCCCGCTCAACAATCTCCAGCCGAGCATGATCCAATTCAGCAAGCCGAGACGGTCGTTGGCCAAGTCGATGGACCAGTTCCGCCGCCACGAGACGAGCGCGAGGGATTATATCAGTGCTGGTGGTAATGGAGGCGTTCCCGATGGTGCGGTTTCCGCGTTGGTCTTCTTGGTTGTCTGCTAGCTAACTCGTGAACGTTAGCGCGTCGGTCGGGTACTCCAAGCCGCTTTGACGCGAGCTTTTACCGCGCTCACGACGCGCTCGCCTATATCCCCTCGGACGTGCAGTCGCTCCGCTCGCAAGCGACGTATTCCTCTGGATTGCCCATGTTTTCGGGGGTTGGGCCGTTTGGCACTGTTGGCGGTGGAAGCGTCGGTGGAGGCGGGATCCCGCGGGGCGGTGGCGGCGGCCCCGGGACGAAACGCAGCACGTATGGGAGCTATGCGTCGTCGGTCATCTCGCAGGACGCGGGCGCAACGAGTGTTACGGATGCGAGCAGCGTCGTCGGGATGGGTATGGGTATGGGTATGGCGGGCGCGAGCGGGAGCGCAAGCGGGAACAACGTCGGTGCGAACAGCATCGGGTTCTCGCAGAGCGACCGTATTCACGGACACGGGCTTGGACATGGCCGCCGTCCGTCGTTTGGGAGCTCGAGCGTTGCGGGGATCAGCGACGTCGGGAGTATGGCCATGTCGGGGTCGGGGTACGACTATAAGAGCCAGGACGACGCGGGAGATATGGATGATATGAAGAGCCAGTATGCGGGGACGCAGGCGGGGGTGACGGTGTTTTGAGATCCCGTTTGGCGCCCCGGCCGGCCTTGCATTCCGTTGCGTTTTGGCGAGACGACGATGCGGCGTTTTTGTTGCTAGTCTCGCGGCCAGTCGGTCTTGCTCTGGCCCCGGCTCCGAGTCGTCCTACCCCGCCCCCCGCCCTGCCTTCATGTCGCGGAGGTCGTTGCAGCGATATTTTCGCTTGCGCGACTACAGCTCCCTCCGGATCCTGGTCTGCTACGTATCTCATTACGGTACCCCCTTCACTACAGAGCAGACACAATAAACGCGTACGCCGAGGAGAATAGAGAGGCTTGAATGGTATTCAAGTTGGTACTCGACCCGCTCCAAAGCATATACAAACCACGCCGTTATCACCCCCCAAACCCGGGCTGCTCGTCCTTGCGATCCCTCTCCTCCTTGCGCGTAGCCTGCTCGCGATTCTTTGCCTCACCTCCGGTCCAGTATGCCGAGTAGAATAGAGACTTGGACTCGGCATTCGATTCTGGCTTTTCCAGGTCGGAAGACGCGTTCTCCGATGTAGTACCCATCTTCAAGATATTTAACCTGTATCCAGCCAAATTATTGGGGTCTCCTTGGCCTTGTGGCAGAGAGTCCAGGTGTATTTTCGCAGAAACCAATGGTTGAGGAACAGGTTCAAGCAGTGGCTTTCATCAAGCTTGCGCCCCACCACCATCTCCGGTCAACACTTATGGCCAACCGCCGGCGACTGGACGAGCTGGCCACGGAAATCGATACTCTGGAATGTACTCTCGCAGAACGACGCGCCGAACACGCCGCAATTCGCGCCAGTCTCGTTTACCCCGTCATCACCCTCCCCGCCGAACTCGTCTCTGCCATCTTTCTGCGTTGCATCCCGCCCTACCCCCGCTGTCCGCAGCTCTTCAGCGGAACCTTGCTACAGCTCACGCATGTATGCACTCACTGGCGCGCTATAGCCCACGCGACGCCGGAGCTATGGCGGAGCATCGCCCTGTTCGACACCCCGTTCGATCCGCCAGAGGCGCTCGTAAGGCGGCACATGGAAACCGCGCGGACGTGGCTGGCGCGCTCGGGCTCTCTTCCGTTGTCGATCTGCATGAAGCGCAACGGCATCCCTGGCTCGGACACGGTGCTCGCCGTCTGGCGGGAGGCGTTTGCCATGATCTGGGCCCACCGCGCGCGATGGGAGTACGCAGACATCGACGTCGTCCGTCAGGATAGCATCGAGCTCAACGCGGCCCTGCCGCTGCTCCGCGGGCTGAGGGTCTCCAGCTTCATGCTGAGCACCGAACCGCCTACGGGCGTCGTTCGCTGCTACTTTGAGGCGCCGCTGCTCCAGACGGTACATGGTTGGTTCGGCGCAACGGCACAGTACCTCCTCGATCGCGTTGTCTGCGCGCGGCTGAGGCAGATCAAGCTCGAGCATGTCGGCCCAATCATGGTCGCGCGGCTACTCGAGTGTATCCCGCATCTCACCCGCGGATGGTTCGACCTCTGGAACCCTTGCGACGAGGAAGAGGAAGGCATCGCTGCACCCGAGTCCCTGCCCTCTCTGGACCACCTCGACACGTTCATCATCGAGATCCCCGGCGACTGCCCGCGCATTAACGAGCTGCTCGCCCTCATTGCCGCACCCAACTTAACCCGGCTTTCGTTCGAGCACAACGACCGTCCAGACACCGACGAGGTCCAGCATCTCGCCGGTCTCATCCGCCGGATGGGCTGCCGCTCAAAGTTACAGCGGCTCTGCGTTACGGGCGGCGCCAACGAGAGTATCTATGGCGCAGAGTTCAAGGACGTGCCCAACATCGAATATTCCCGGGCACATCCGGAGGAGAATTGGGGTGGCTGGGATTGGATATTGGAATAGCGTATGATTCCAATCGTTGTCGACTATACCTGCGCTCATCCCGAACCCGACCCCAACTCTGCCTTCTTCTTCTGACACTCCTCGCTATCGCACACTGCGTACGCGCTGATCCGCGGGCAGAAGCGGCACTCCCAGAGTGTGTTGCGTGTATGAATTATGCACCATGACATGTGAATTCCGCACCATGAAATTAGATTTCCGCCCCGCGGATATTGGATTGATGCGCCGTCGGCAAGAGATTTGCGCCCAGCTGGCATGGGAATACCGCCCAACTGATATGCGAATTTGGCACAGTTGCTATGTGTTTCTTGCACCAAGTTCAAGAACTCATCCTTGCCTTGCACAAATGCCTGCAAATTAAATTCTAGGGTATTCTACTAGGCCATGCCTTCCTAGGAAAATTGTTACCGGAGCCTGGAATGTGGTCCTACTTGGACAGAAAATAAATCACTTTGATACAGTAACTGTGAGTTTGGGCAGACAATTATTTTATTTTGAGCTTGTTTAAAGCTAAGTTTCAAGAATATACATCCCTATGTCTAATACAGGCAAATATTAGTACTCCCAGCTTCACCTTTAACCAAGATGGTCATGTGATGGCATGTGAGGTGGACCCACCATCGATCACTCAGCCTCCGACCTGCTTGGAAACTTTCCTCACTTTGAGTACAAGTCAGGCGTGTTTATTTTTTCTTTTTGCATATACAAGCAATGCCATCAGTAAAATAGAATCAAGATGGGGAACCATGATTCCTGATGGCGCCCCTATGGCATAGGTGCATTGCAGACAAGCAGCACAGAAACAACCATCCTTAATTTTATTTTCCTGTGAAGGGATTTTGGGACATAGCGCCCTCATATTTTTGACCCCCAGCCAAGCCCACTACCCGAATACAGCCAAATTAACACCATAAGAATTTTTAATCAATGAACCAAACAGATAATTTTCCTAGGTTCAGGGTGCGCCAAACCCCCACCAGTTCAAAAGTGATGCCCGTTGGATGCAGTTTAGCACCCTAACATGAACTTGGTGCAGTATCCCAATGCCGTGGGCACTATGCAGATGTCATGGGCGGAAATCAAATGTCAAGGTGCATCATGCATTTTCACGAGTGTGTTCATGGGAACGTCTGCAAAGGTAGCTGCTCCAATGTCGGTCAGAGAAACGACGCAAATGAACGAAACTCACGATTGACCGAGGAAAACATGTGCGACTTTTACTTGCGCGCGCGATACAACGGGTTGGGTTAAGTACCGCAGCAGAAGCGGGATCCACTTTGATAAATGTGCTGCCAGGCGCTGGCAACACCGGTACCGCCGCCGGTTATGCCGCAAGCTAGTAATTTCCCGCCTAGCCTGAGCTACAGTGCATGCATTTCGCGCTCTGAATCCCCCCAAATAAAATAACACGGAATATACTGACTGTGCCATTGAGCGGTGGTGTGGCCGGTGGAGGACTGTATGTATTCTCATAGGCCTTACCCATTGTTGCTGATTCTTGCTTGTTATCGACTTGAATGTAATACCGAAAATGAGTCTCCGCAGGTCTCCGCTAATATTGAGCGCTAGTCTTGATACTCTTCAAGGTGCCAGCGATGGGCGCGAAATTATCATCCTGTGTGACCGCGCTGAGCTGGCCGGATAAGTTTGAAGACAAGTATCCGTCGACGGTATTGCGGCACGTCCGCTGAAAGCGAGCTAACTGGAGTAAGACACCTACCTCGCTGTGAGAGACCCAGGGTACTGGGCAAGGAATTTGACGTCGGCGACCATCCTGTCAGTGATACATTGCTGGAGGAAAAAGACCTGAAAGAGAAGACACAATAGTCAGCTGAAGTCAATCGCGAAATGTCCCTCGATAGCATTAATAATGCCCGTTTCTTGCCTAAAATGCAGCGCAGTAAAGTCATGCTCAAGTCTGGGTAAAGCTGGATGCCAAATTCCGCTGACGCTAGATTTATTGGAACAAAGACAATCAAAGAATCATACCCCCAACCAACTGTGGACGATAGGGCCCGGTTATCATTTTGAATTTCGTGTATGAATGACCAAAACCAACTTGTAACATCAAGCCCACAAGTCCGGGGCTGTCTGTAACACATAACCGGACTTAAGGTCTAATTACTACAGTAACTCAGGTAATCAATCTGAATTCTGCTCAAAAAAATAAAAATACTTAAGTAAAAAACAGAAAACTAGTGCATGTCAAGGAATGAACTGTACGGTATTTCAATATTCCCCTTTATTGACTGACCAGTTTCAACATCAACAAGCCTCTCCCGGATGAAGGCCACCACCCCTGCTTCGGTTGACCCGGGCTGGCCTCCCTCTGTGCACAGAGCCGGATAATCTTGGCGCCAGTTCTGCAGTAGGTTCCTGCGTTGGAAGAGATGTACGATTCCGAGCGCCGATAGAGGGCGTTGACCTAGGACAAATTTGAGTTAGGATGCATCGAAGGAGCTAAGATTACCGAATGCAAAGTAGAAAAAGTTTGCGCCAAACAGCAGAGTGAAGGCTCCGCTGACAAACGTCCAAAATCCACCGACGTCTGCAATTCCGGAGAGAGTGGAGGATTCCCTGTATTCGTGACTAATCTCTGTTGCGGGGGCCATGGCGTTTATAATGACCAGACTTGCCGAGGGTAGTGTACTATTTGTCGCAGTCGGAAAGAAAATTGTGTCGGTCTGGAGTTTGTGTATTTCGGGGAGATATAGGGGGTTCTGTCCTGTTGGTTATTTCCGCTCTGATGAGGATTATCACAGGCTCTCACCGAAGGATCAACGAAGGTGTACCGTTTCGTCCAATACAGGAATCCCAGCTGATGCGAACCGAGGAGGAACACAACGGGCTCTACCCTGGCATTCCACCTGTCGAGCAGATAGTGCGCTCCGTCCAACCCCAACCTTGTTGTCACAGAGAGGTATTTTTCTTTTGGTGTCCACGCAGGCGGTGTAATGGAAATTGCCAAGTTTGTGGCGTTGAGGAATGGAAATGTGATGGCAAACTGCAATGAAGCAACTTGATTCCATCCAAATGGACCTGTAGAGATCTGAGTGAGCAAAGTTTGTATTTGTGGTTCACAAACAGTCCGCCTGGCCAGATCCAACACCAATCATACAGTTCACTGGTTCCTGAGCCAGTGGGGCCATCGGTGTGACAGCGACTTCAACACCCGGGCCCCAGCTGTTCATGTCGTCCTGGGTACCCGTTCGGAGATTGATCAGAGTCTGGATCGTGGAATCTGAGATATATTCAGCCGCAGAGGACCTGCAACTCACAATATCGAACTGTAAGGACCCATCAAACACCTCGCGAGATTCTGGTGTTCCTACATCAGGTGTGGCTCGAACATAAACCTGGGATCTGGCAGGATCCACAATTATGGAGTAAACAGCAAACGCCGGGATTCCGACCGCAAAGCAGCTGATGGTCAACGCTCTCATGAGCATGATGTTGAAACTTTCTCCCCTAATAAGGAAGTCAGATTCCAAGGGATGGGTACTAATGCTAAAAATGTTACGGACCGAAGCAGAGGACGATTAGCTGACCGATTGAGGAGGATACTTAGCGGTGTGTACGGCGGATAGGTAGCCGTACATCCGCCAAGAAATCCGCGCTCCCCGATACGGAGGGTTGCAATGCGGAAGACCAGCGCCAATCCAAGGCAGAGAAATAGGCTGCTGGCCACCGCCTTGAAAATCCAGAGTTAGTCATACCCCGGGAATAAATAGTCATGTAGATCAAGGGAAATGGGCACGCTTCCAGGCGGGTCCAGGTAAAGTACCAGAGGAAGAATTACTATCAAGAATTAAGTAGAATGAATGACATTGGATACCCTCCAACGTACATATAAATTCCACCACAATCGCTAGGCAGTCGAAAAGAGCGACCAAATCACGACATGGTGTATGATTTTGGTCCTCCGAAGTGGTTTTCATGAAGAGTCTTGTGTCTGGGTCAGTGGCGATAATCATCGAACAGGGAAATATGATACGCAGCAATATGATGCACGTAAACTAGTCCCAGTCCCAGCCATGCGGAAATCAAGCTTGCGGCGCAAAAAGTGTACGCCTTAGGCGACGTCCAGTGCAGCTTCACACAGTCGATTGCGCCGCGCCTATATGCAGCTGATAGTAGGGTTGTGGTCCCCAGAGCGGCTAGAAGCAATAGCCGGAGGTTGTAGACTCTTGCGCGAGGCAGATAGAGAAAGCGGTCTGATATGCCCATGGTCGGCTGGTAACAAGGAGAAGGATGAGGAGGTTTGTAGAGGGGAACTCTGGCGGTATTATAGTACTGAGACCCCATGACAACGCGGTAGATGATCAAGACGGTACGATAACAAAGATTGCTCAAGTCGGCGCAGATATCTATGAAGGCCGGACACCCAAGCTTGTCTGATCGGGTGTCCGGCCGGATCTGGGTGGGACCCGGGATACCGCGGCAGGTATGTACAGTATCTCAACCGCGGGGCGCGTCGACTTGGGACTTGCGTGCATCGAATAAGGAGCAACAACATGACATAAAATGCATGGTGTATATGAGCATAAGGCACAGGGCTAAATTGTTTAACATCTAATACTGTAGCATTCTGAGTGGATGTTCAAGGGCCGATTTTTTTTCCTTTCGATTAGGGCATATCAATACAGATTTACGAGAAACAATTGGCAAAACCGGAAGTGCCGGAAGTTCGAGTCTCAGTCGGACATACTTTTTGAAAATACGTGTTCACTTCAATTACGAGTACTTTATGTACTCGTTCATAGACCCTAGATGCAATCAGCCTCGTCGAAATCAATCAATGATGGCCTGATTGCAGCTTACACCTCAGCCGCAGCCACTGCCCTCTCGCCCCTGCGTCGCTCCACCATGCTGCCCTCTCTGCCAACCGCCGCAGCGCGGAGTATTCCTTAATTGTCGCGCCCTCTTGCGCCTACACCGTGACACTTGCCCTGCTCTATCTTCCATAACATGTGCCTCGACCCATTCTCCTCTCACCACAACCCTCTAACGTGTCCACAGCGTTGTCGAATTGACCTATGCGCACACTTCCGTCTCGGCCTCCAACCGCGATGTCATGGTCCAAGCCCGGATCAACCCCAGCCAACTCCCCATCGCGATCCCATCACGATGCTGACCCCCGCTACCCTATATAACCCACAAGGGGCGTTCACGACGGCCTGAAGACACAATCGGACGTACAGGGTTATCCCTATACCACATACCGTATATAATCTAGTACAACCTCGGGAGGCTTAATCTCTCCCTCGTCTATACACTACTTTGCCCTTACCAGGGTTACCAACTGTTCTCGAAACCCGGTCTGACGCCCGGTTCCTTGACGGCATCCAGTCTCCCGCCGGCAAGCCCGACCTCGTCCTGACACGCGATGTGCATAAATGCTCCACCGCAGCGCTGTTCATGTGCCGCTCCGCGTCTGAGCAACGCGCACATCGCCCCTCCGTCCTTCAAATCATTGTGCATCATTGCCTACCCGGAGAAAGACATCGAAACCCTACTCTACGCCCACGCGAACGTCTCCTCACTCAACGTTCAGCGTTGCTACCCGCGTTTGCGCCACCGGCCCCTTGTACTTTACATGGGCTGCTTGCACTCCCTCCGAGTCACGCGCCTCTCCATCGACCACAAGAACCTTGTCGACCGCCACATTGCACCCAAATCCTCCCTCAGTTCCCTCCAGAACCTCCGAGTCACACATCTTATGATGCGTGGGGACGTTTCCTACCGCGCGACCGAATTCGGTCTCTCCCTTCCACATCTACGCCACGTTGCGTTCACCGAATTCATGAACCTCGGCGCCGTCGAAGATATTCTCTCCGACCACTTCTCCATTGTCGGCGTCTACGTGCTTTACAGGGGCAATGCGGCCATGATTGAAAGTAGGCCGACTCTGCGGCGTTGCACAAACTTCATGATTATTGGGAGGTTTTTTGTTCTTTGCATCACACAATGTTCTGAGATATCTGTACCAGATATGAGCAGTTGGATGGCTCAGACATCACTGGGAATACTATTTATCCCTCTAGTTGCCCTTACCTATTTTATTGCACAGAAAAACTTTTATTTCTTGATATTGTCAAGCAGAAAAACTCCCAATGCTATGTGTTTGCCACAGAGAAAATGGGCTCACTGTTCTGATCCTAACAATACCACAATCATCCAGAATGGAGCAGAATTGCCGGTGGGGCAGGCAATTGATTGAGACACAACTCCCTGCCAAAAAGGGAATTCACGCCACAGGCTTACGCAGAAGAATATTTTGGGGAATTTTTAGAATTTTTCTAGGTCAACGGGAATAAGAATAAGCTGAAATATGTGGTCTGCTTAGTCATCAAGTGGCTGTGTTGGTCACAAGCTGCTCCCTCTATACAGCTGCTTATGCAGAATGCTCGCTGAACTACCTCTGCTTATATAATTACTTAATAAGCCTGCAGCAGTGCAATCTGACAAAGCAATAACCAACCGCAGTGTGGCTAGCAAGTTGGAAATTCACGGTAGAGCCAAACCAAGAACCTCGTCATGTGATCAGTTGAAGAGGCTTACTAAGTATTTATTGCCCTTTTTGGGGGCCCATTTTTTGTGAATAAATTGGATAAAATATTGATTCCAATTTGACATGCAGTGGCTGTGTTGCTTACAAATATTTCTCCCCCTCCGACCCCTGCGCTCACCAGGAGTTGAACTCAGGACCAGTCACATGATCTGGAAAGAGCCTTACAAATCAGCGGCCACTTTTGCTCTCATAGCACAAACAGAAGTTTGTGAATCACACGCCCCTCCCGCCTTGGCTCCCCATGGACACCATCGCGTTGGTGCAGACCGTTGCTTCGTACATATGCGACCCCCGCTTCCACTTCCTTCGACTCCGTTTTCCCTTCGCGCCGATTGGACATCTTGACCGCTCTACATTCCACAGCTGTACAGTTTCTCCTCCTCCCTAATGCTGTGTTTGCTACCAGAATTTCTGCCAATTGTCTTATCCGAGCCTCCCATCTTTCCAAACGACTGCTGAGACGTCTCAGACGCCAGCATTGCAAAGTAAGATCCGCAGAGAATGCAACTGAGTGAGTATTAGTAAATTGGCGAAGGCTTGATTTGAATATTTTCGAGTGATTAGGGCTTATTAGATGCTGAAAACCAACAATTTTTTTTAAAACATTACAATCCTGCTCAAATATCTTTCAGAAGCGCCAAATATTAGTCCCTGCTCAAATGAAACCCCCTATTGTCCAACAATGGCAACAATTTGGGAGCCAAAAAAACAAAAAACTGGGAATGTCCCAGCTGATTTTTTCCGCAAAAAAAATTGCGCCAAAAATCACCAAATTATCGGTAATAAGTCCGGTTGAGAGTTTTTCCATGCATTATTTTTCGAAAACAATGAAAGCAAAAATCATTTTTTTTTTTTTTTTTTTTTTCACAAATGCTTCTGCAATTTTTGGAGCACACATAGGTATTAGGCAAAAAGTAACCACAAAAGCTCCCCGATTTTTTTTACAACAAGAAGTTTTCTCATTTTTTGTTATGTTATTTGCTACGAAAAAAAAAGCAAAAAAACCCCTATTATCTTTTTGAATCGGCGCTGTGAGCGGACTCCTGCGCAGCAGAAGCAGTGACAGTTGTTACGACGCGTCCAGACGCGTCGACCGCGTTTGAATGACTGATCAGCACGCGGTCCTCCCACTATCAACATTCGTCTTCCTGACTTCCATGGGCAAATCAGCCGCCCCCAAGACAGAGTACGCGCCCCATCTCCCCTCGCAGTCGTGCTCACCAATACCACAGACCCAAGTACGGCAAAATCCCTGGCGTCGACGACGGCGCCTGGTTCGAGGATCGCGACGGTCTGCTCGCATCCGGCGTCCATACCGCTCCACAGGCCGGCATCTGCTACTCTGAGCGCTTCGGCGCGTATTCCGTCCTGCTGAATGGTGGATATGAGGACGATGTCGACGAGGGGAACAGGATGTGAGTGGCGACCGATACTATGCAGCTGTCACTGGCTGACGATGTTCTGCAGCGTGTACACTGGTCAAGGTGAGTAGCTCGAGGACGAAAGAAGCGGAGCTAAGCACCGAGCAGGCAAGGGCGACGTCTTCGGCAAGAACGGCTCTGCAAAGGGCGTGCAGCAGGGCGACCAGTCTTGGACGAGAGGCAATCTCGGGCTAAAGGTGCGTGTGCTGCGCCTTCAGTCCCCAACTCATGCTAACTGCCACCCAGAGGAGCTTGCAGGACGGCCGCTCAGTGCGTGTCATCCGAGGCTCGCAGGGCGGGTCAAGATTCGCGCCGGAATCTGGGTAGGTCGCCGCTCGCAGGCAGCAGCCACAGCTCACTGTGCGCAGCTTCAGATACGACGGGCTCTACAAGGTCACCTACGTCTGCAGGGAGAAGGGCCGCGAGGGCTACTGGGTGTGTCGATTCAAAATGCAGGTCCGCAGAAAAAAATTCCTGTCCGCTCTATCGGCGCCTGACGACGATCCCCAGCGCGAATCGGACCAGCCGCCCATCCCCACTCGCGCTATTGCAGCCCCGATGACGCCGAAGAAGAAGCGGAAGGACGGTGTTCGCCGCCCAATCCCGATTCCGCGCCCCTCGACGCCCGTCGCGAGCAGTAGCAAGCGCCGCTTGGAGCACGACAGTGCGCGTGTGCATGAGCGCGTGTATGCGCGCTCGATGGGGCTGCAGCCGCCGTATATTCATTCACCGTCGCCCGCCCCGTCACCCCCTCGACGACGAGAGTTGCCGCGAGAGGACGCGGTACAGTCGTCGGTGGCGCAGCGTACAGGGGAGCCGACGCGGAGGGCGTCTGCTTCGGATGCGTCGACCTCTTCAGGCCCCACGCCCTCGTCCTCGTCGAGACCGATGCCCCAAGTCAATGCAGGGACGCCTTTGCGGGAGGCGTCTGGGTCCTCTCCAACTGTGCCTGCTTCGGCTGCACCCACCTCTACTGGACCTACGCATTCATCCCTGTCGACACGAGTATCCCAATCGAGAGAGACGCTTTTGCGGACGGCGTCCATCTCCGCTACCTCGACGTCTGCTGCTTCCACAACCCCGACCCCGTCCTCGTCCATTCCAAAGTCCGAAATCATCGACCTCACCCTCGACGAGGACGAGAACGACGCTCCCGCGCCTCCCCCTCGTACCGCCCCTTCCGGTCCGCCCTCGGGCACCAAACGCGCGTTCATCGACCTCACGATGGACGACTCCGACTCAGACGCGGAGGACGAGGCGCCGAGACGAGCCAAACAGCGACGGTCGCGTCCGCGTTACCTTCCAGAGTCCGAGCCAGAGTCGTGCCGAGACAGCGACTTGGAGGACGACGCGCCGCGTAGACCCAAACACCGACGTCCGCGTGTCCGTTACCTTTCGGATTCCGAGCAAGAGTCGTGCCCATCGTCTCCCGGGCCGAGTGCGCTGCAGCTGCAGAAGCTCCGGCGAGAGGAGGGGTCGGGAAAGGCGGAGAACAAGGAGAGTGGGATGGCGCCGCGGTAGGCGTTCGTCGTTTCCGTTACGCTTTCCTACTCACCGTTCCTTCTACATACTCGACTTACCGGACAAACCCTCGACTGATGTTCTGTTGTAATGTACGTTGTAGGTGCTTGTTGTGTTGTGTTCCTTCCCACCAAAGGGCCTCGGTACACCGTCCATTGTATTCTACGAAAACGTTCTGCCACACTGTATCGCATATGCTACCTATACCTTCGTCTATAGCCTGGATACCCATCCAGCATCTCCAGCTTGAAAGCCTGCAATTCCGGAGACACGCGAGCTGCAGGTTATTCAGCCCGATGAGGTCTGTGAACAGCGACGCCGCGATCTTCTCTATCGTTGCCTGCTTACCTATCTTGCGAGCGCACAAATACACCCACCAGTTCCACAATGAAGACGACCTGCGCGAGCTGGAACACGCAGCGTCGTCGCGCTGCAGCAGGGTCTCGGATGTATATATACTCTCGGATCCAGATTCTATTTCCCTAGCGCAACTTTGTGCTTCGTACATACACAGCGCGCAGATGCATTGGCAGTAAGCAAATTTCCGCTGGATATGAAAGACACGACGAATAGATCCAATGATACCCTGCCCAAATCTTTACCCAGTACTTAAGCAGCCGCTCTAAGCTTTGGGTGAAGCTAGAGCGCCGAGAAGGGATACCGACGGGGTACAATATTCGGAAATTTCGGGTAGCTTCCTTTGTTTGGAGCGCCGCGAGCGGTATATCGCCACAAGAGCAGCAACGAGGAAGGCGATGGTCGCGAATGCGGAAACAGCCAGGTTGCACGGATAGCCTGTCCCTCTCGATCCAACAAGGAGGTTGTTTGCGTCGATGGGAGACCCCGAGGCTGTATTAGGCGGGTCACCACTAGGTTATCAAGATCAGCTTGAGCCGCGTACGAAGGCGCGGGACGCGAAAACTTACTTGAGGAACGAGGAGTAATTGATGAATCCGACGGCGATGTCTGCGGTACTCGCAGCGGCCGCAGGCCTGGTGCCATCCGAATCAGCGTATTCGTCGGGGATCACGATATTCCACAGTGAGCGGCCAAAGAGAGCCCGAGGAACCGCCGGCGGTGGGTCTGAATCAGGCGTTCCGCCAGGACCAGGCGCCGCGACGATTGGGGGACGGTTGTCGATTGAGGGCATTGTTGACCTGTCGGCGAAAATGAGTGCGCTTATAACTCTCAGACGCCATATGATTTCTGGCTCCGGCAGCCGGGAGGAGACGAGCGATGGACAAGCAAGGACAGGCGACAGATGGACAGCTGTTGCTTTTCGAGAGTGTGAAGAAGCCGGGTGCGACACTCAATTTACGTCGACGCCACCACCGATATTGGGTCTTGTTATAGGAACGACGGAGGAAAGAAATTTTTGTGGCAAACGCACGGCTGTTTGTTCTTCTTTCCTGGATGAGACCGGTGGTCGTTGAACCGTGGGAGGATGAGTGACAGCTCTTCAGTGGACTGCTAAATTTGAAGGGAATTCCTGAAAATTTTCATCTGTACTGCCGGGGTGTACCGTGTCGCTGGTTGCTGGGCACGAGGTGCACATCGGAGGGCTGTACTGCACAGCATGGTCATGATTCAGCAATTCATCGGCAGTAGTCAGCTTCTGTCATAAGGCGTCATCAATTCATTTGTCTGACTGTATAAAAGGCGCGCGTGCAGCCTGACACTCTCAAAATCCCCCCCGTCACTCGAATCCTCAACCTGGTCAGACCGAACATAGTTATATCTGACAACGAGCGGCATGGCTCCAAACGAGTGCGTCCCCCATTGTTTACACGATGCATACTAAGACGATGCATGTCTTGCAGAACAACACACTACGGCCACATCCACGGGGTTCCTGTCGGCACTGAATTCGAAAGCTTCGATGAGCTCCGTCTCCGGGGTGTACACCGGACAAGCCAATCCGGAATCCATATCAACACACGTACCGGGACCGACTCCGTTGTACTGAGTGGGGAGTATGCTGACGATGATGATCGCGGGAGCCAAATGTTTGTTTCAAGTTATCGAAGGACTTCGCTGACGAAACTCTGCAGAACATATGTCGGGCACGGCAGAGGAAGGAACCAGACGTGGAAATCTGTCGGAAACCGATCCCTGCAGGTATGTAACGTCCACTCAGGATTACGGAGGTATTGTTCACCCTCCTTAGCTCAGCGCCAACTCCCGTAATCTTGTCCGCGTGATCCGTGGATGGCAGTGCAAATCCCGTTTTGCTCCGGCTTCAGGGTAAGCATTTCTTCCCGCATTTCTGTGTCTTCGGACCTCCGAGCAACTCACAGATATCGCTACGATGGCCTTTATCGCGCATCAAACCCCCGAATTGCGACCGGAAAAAACGGCTTTGATGTCTGTCTCATTGATTTAACGGCAAGTGGTCTTAGCCTCCCGTCCATCTATTCACATCTGCACAGAGAGTTCCAGGGCAGCCTCCACTGCCAGGGGAATACCCACCTGCCCCGAAGCAGCCCCAACGGTCGACAAACATCATCGACCTGACAGCTTCGGACTCAGAAGAAGAAGAAGAGGATGACAAAGAAAAAACTAAACCCACCGCAAATGTGCAAGCGCCACGTCAGTGGATGAAGTACAAACCCAACCCTGATTCCGCTCCGCAATTCCGCGCTGCCCGGGGCGTGGAGTACGTTCCGACTGCATCATCCTCCCGGTCCCAAAATCAGGGACGAACGGACGCGCAACCCTCCACATCAAGCCTCAAGAGGAAGCTCTCCCTCCAGGACAAGGAACAGGAGACAAAGTCTCAGAGGGTTCACTTTGCTGTTGCAAACAATACACCAGTGGGAGAGGCCAAGAAGCAACACCCAGGAATTCCTCCGTGGCTATCGTTTAAGAAGCACAGGAGAGATGTGTAATGGTCATTGATTGAGTGGCCACTCTATTTGTTTATCCATTTCCTTTGTTCTTTCTTTTTGTAGTAGCTTAATTGCTTCCCATGACTTAGCAAGCCTGAACACAGAACAAGACTTGACATTCACAAGAATGATGGGAGATGCACCAACTCTGTAGGGTTGCACAAATTTGAGGTGTTAAAGAAGTATGTATGTACTGCAGCTAAATGGACTGATCATACGCAACTTCTCGGATCATTTGGATTATTTTTACATGCTCTAGAGCCCAATCTTCAAACATATTTATATCTAGCAGCGAAACAGATCATTTATTGTGCCCCCAAAATGATGGGAAATCATCCTCAAATTTGATGGAGTGTAGTACGAATGCCCATGGCCAGCCCTGCAGGGATATGGCCCAAACACAGCACATCTGAGCCCAGAACATGTATTTCTTTGACAAAACATAGGAGTACACCTATTTCTAGAGATTGGCTCCTAACACGTCAACTATCCATCCCAAAGTCATAGAAATTGGGGAGTGGGATCAGCCAAAGGCACATTTGTCTCCAATATCATAAAATGATTGATCTGATGTGGTTGCCCCAATTTTTTCACTTCCCATTTAGCTACAGTACTGTAGTATTTCATTCAATTTGTAGGTCACACATCATATTCATTATTTTTTCCGACCTTCTGGCAAGTGTCACGGGCTACTTGAAGAGTTTTTGAAAGGTTTCGGACCACCTGGTTTAGAAATTTCGCTAGCCCTGCGGGTCAGACCGCACATTTTGTAGGAGGTACTCCTGACATGTCCTGGCATGTGCACATTGCAATTACTGCAGTCATTTCCCAGCCTTGTGAAGGTAATTTGAAGTTGATATTTTTGAAATTTTCTTGGAGAAAAATCCAGCAATTGGAATATGTGTCTAAGCCTCTGCAGATTGCATATTTGATGAAATATAGAATATAGATTTTGACGTGGGACCGCCAGCAAACCAAGAAAAGAGGTGGTTTGAAGTCCATTTCCGCCTTAATCAAGCAGAAAAAAATGGTATCTGCACCGAGGTTGCCAACAGAGCCCCCCCCTTCTTTTGGCACAAACAACTTGTGTCCTGGAGTCCCAAGAACAGGGATGGGCCTTGCCAGATGAAGGCACCGAGAAGCATTTTGCGATGAAGCCCTATATAAACCTGCCAACGCGCAGCGAAACAAACGCGAGAAGCTGTCGCTCATGAGCGGGAAGCTGTATGAGTTCAAGCTCATTGGGAAGGGTCTTGATGTTGTTGTGCCCAAGGAGGCTATTCACAAGGTTGATGTCGTCCGCGGAGGAGGACGACAAGAGGTTTTTAACATCGAGGACTTGCTGTAGTAGTCTAGAAAGCCATCCATCACTCCATCAACGATATTTTCCCACACCCAATCGCCAACCTGGCGCTACTCCTGGCGAAATGGCGATATCCTTTCGCCGTGGCGCAACTCGGAAGAATATCAATCGCCATGTGCATTAGATGCTCCCCATTGACATGTTGATTGGTCAGAAATTTTGTTTCTGCTTGGTAAGGCTTGTGCCTTATTCATCTTTAAACCGGCATTACAAGGCATTATAGTTCCTTATAGAGAACCCAGCCTTATCTCATTGATCCCAAATATGCAATAAAAAGGACTTATAATAGAGATGAATTCTGATTCTCGCGTTATATGGCAAGATCAGGCAAAAACAAAATTTCCGACTAATATATGCAGCTGCAACCTGGCGACCGTGGTGCAACTGCTGCATGCGATATGATGATGAGGGTGATACTTAGAGAACCGCAAGCGGTCTGGTACGGGCTCCTTGATGGCATCCCACCACTTGCAGCTGAGTCTGTCCTCCTTGCCAAAGACGCTCACCATCGTCGGTTGTTCGGCTCTCCCAGATGATTTCTATCTCCCCAGCTTTATAAGGCGCTTATTGGAAACCACTGGGGACTTCGAAGACTCCCGCGATGGCTTCGCCTCCCACCAACATGGATGACGAGAAAACCGCTGTCCCTCCCGCTGAAGAAGAACAACGGCTGCGGACAGTGAAGCTCGCAGAATGGACTCAAGTCCTCACGCTCTGCTGGACCCTCTTTCTCGCCGGCTGGAACGACGGAACTCTAGGGCCACTTATCCCACGAATCCAGGAGCACTACAAGGCATGCACCTCCTTAGACTTCTCTACATTTGACTGACGGGGAAAAGGTCGGGTACACTGTCGTTTCACTACTCTTCGTGCTACAATGTGCGGTATGAATTGCCTTAGTGTCCAAATTGCATCCCCGTTGACCGCAGCTGCAGGGCTGCCTCGGGGGCGCACTCGGTAACATCCCGCTCACGCCCCGCGTAGGATTCGGCAAGGTACGGTCTCCGCATCAGATATGTGCTCGTCATTCAATACTCCCGCAGCTTGTCGTTGTAGGCTCCGTCCTCCAGACAATCGCATATGCAGTCCAAGCCTCCGCAGGACCCCTGTTAGTCAGGGCTGAGGTCAGATACAAAATATCATAATTTTGCAAATTTTGTCCGGACTCCACGTCTTCCGAAACTCATCGACCTTGTCCGGACTCTTGGCCAACCTCGGAAAATTTCGAAAATCTGTCCGGACTTCCAATTCGACCTCTAAATATTATTTTTACATAAATAAAATCGAAATAAAAAGGAAACAACAAATCTACACTACCCATTTGTTGACACCATCAATTCTCCTCAAAATGTAGACCTTTGAGTGTCCCTTACGCTGGTCTGAGGTAGGGTCAGTGACATCTTCACTAGACCTCCCCCCATTCACCCTGTAAACCCCATAAACACCTCTTCAGTTCGATCTGCCATGCAGTACATTAAGACATCCACATCTGCAATGCACAGCAAGAAAAGTGTAATGGTAGATATGCACCTGTTGTAAAACCAGTTGCAAATACCAGTTGGTGAATGAGTGGGCTGTCCTCCTTGAATAGCTCAGGGATCATGGAATGGGTAAGTAAAGTGTTTGGTTGGACAATGGAATGCCAACTACGGATACTATATTGACGCTTGAACACAAACTGCTTTTTTGAAAGCCATTGAGAACAATGGGATCACCAAATTCTGTCCGGACTCCGCATCGACATTGTCGCAGGCATCCCCGGCTGTCCGGACTAACACATTGACCTTTTCCGCCTCGACGCAAATTTTGTCCGGACTCTCATCAGAGGTAAGTGCCAAATTTTAAAATTTTTGTCCGGACTCCTGCACAAACCTCACCCCCAATTAACAGGGGTCCTGCCTCCGCCCCTCCTTTCCCCGCATTCGTCGTCGCCAACTTCATCAACGGCGTTGGGATCTCCATCCAAGATGCGCAGGCAAACGGGTACGTTGCCTCCATGCCATCGAATGCAGCCAGCGGAGGCGCGAGGATGACGTTGGTGCAGGCCGCATATGGCGCCGGCGCCCTCGTCGCGCCACTCGTCTCGACGCAGTTTGCGCGGGACAGGTTCCGCGCGCACAATCGGTGGGCGTGGCACTACCTCATTTCAGTCGGGGTCACTGTGGTGAACGCGGTGGTGCTGGTGGTTGTGTTCAGAGGCAAGCGGCAGGATGGTGTGTTGTAGTCGAACACGGACAGAGCGGCACTGATACTGCTGCGAAGAGTGTCTGGTCCGAATCGGGCAGGTTCCCTCTCAAACCTCGTCGGCAGAGACAGCGCATAACGCGGAAACCGACAAAAGCCATTTCCGCCAAATACTTGCGCTCAAATCCGTTCACCTGCTCGCGCTGTTCCTTTTTGTTTACGTGGGGACGGAGGTCACGATTGGCGGTGAGTGGGTGCTCTCCCGCCTCTCCCATACTAAAACCACAACCAGGATGGATTGTATCGTTCATGATCTCCGTCCGCCATGGCGGCCCTTCGGCCGGGTACGTTTCTGCGGGCTTCTTCGGCGGGCTGACGCTCGGCCGACTCATTCTACTGCCAGTCAACAAACTGGTAAGCTGCTCATCCTTTCCAGGACAGATACCTCATCTCCGACACTACGCAGATCGGGGAACACCGCGCAGTCTACCTCTACGGCATCCTCTGCTTGGGGTACGCAGGCGTCACCCTCTTCGGTTCCTTTAAATACTCACCAACAGCCTCGAACTAATAATCTGGCTCGTCCCGTCCCTTCCCGCGGGCGCTGTCGCCGTCTCCCTCGTCGGCCTCCTCCTTGGACCCATCTACCCAATCGCCATGAACACCGCCGCACGCATATTTCCGCCGGCGCTCCTCACGGGAATCATCGGCTTCGTCGCGGGGTGGCGACAACCGGCGCGGCGGTGGTGCCGTTCGTCACCGGTGCGATTGCGGGCGTGGGCGGGAGGGGAGTCGGTGCGCTGCAGCCTGTGTAAGCTTTGGTTCTGTTTTACAATCCTCTGTTGATCTAGCGATATGACAGGGTGCTGGCCATGCTGGTCGTCATGCTCGCGTCGTGGGCGTTGGTTCCCCGGAGTCGGGTTACTGTAGCGATTGGACCTTAAGTCCGGAGGGTGTAACCGTAACACATACAAGTCCGAAATTGCACAAGTCCGGAGGGGTCCGTAACCTGTAACACATTCAGGCAAGTCCGAAGTCCACTAAGTCCGCTGCAGCAAAGGCAATTTCAGCATGCTGGAATGGCCCAACATGCTCCATGCACGGTCCGACATCGAGATAGCCAATTTATTTGACTACTTTTCCGCTGGGGGAAAAAAATGGAATTTGATCCATCAAAAATTGCCTTTTTTGGCCCGTTTAGTTACATGTCCGGCAACCCTTGTAACCTGTAATGCAGAGCCCATAAGTCCGCGTCCGTGAGGGTCCGTAACATGTAACAAGACTTAAGGTCTAATCACTACAGTACTGGGCGTGGTCAATAATACTCAACATTGAGTTCTGTGAAAGAGATTCAAGCCATCTTTCAATGAGAGAGGCTATCTCGGTTGGTAAAACGGCGAGGTATTTTTCTTCGTTTATGGGCATAGATTCAGTGGAGGCCATTCATTCCTATCTCCTCCGGCCACCATCATGTTCGCCTATTCCATGTCCCAGAGCTCGAGCTGTTGAGATATCAAGCTTGGCGCACAGCTCACAGCTAACAGCCAACAGTAATTGCTATTGTGCTGCTGTTTAGAGGCTGTAGACTAGCTGTAATGTCTTGTATTTATACTCGGAATTGTACTCTGGCCCGTTGCGCGTTTGCAACGGGTTCCCTGCTTAACTTGGACGACACATAAATCCAACACGAGCTCGATAAATCCAACACGAGCTCGAGGACTCTCTGAGAATCTTCTGTCCAGGGCATCGCCTGGGCATGCGGCAATATTACAGTACTTGGTTCAAGCACTTACGGGCTACCTCGGTTCCCATTTTTATAATTCTTACCAAGACGACCGCCCAGAAAAATTGGTTTGCTTTTGACAACCACATATCAACACATCAACCCTCTTTGCTATTGTGGGTGAAGCCTCAATCTTATTTTGAAATAAAGGCATGTCTAGAAGCGAGCGAGTAGATCTACGGTTTTATTACTCTTAGCTTTGCGTCGTCTCATATCTGAGGGTATCCTTACAGTCCCCACATTCTTGCTCGTCGCCGGGCTGAAGCTCCCATATCTTGGGGGGCCTGCAGCTACACTGAACGTGCTGTACGGGCGCGCTCTTGTTGACGGGATGGTGGTGAGCTAGACAGAAAGAGGGAGATTGGCCTCGGGGGGAAATGAACTTTGGCTGAGTCCTCACCGGTGGAAAAGTGCATGTTGTGATGGTGAAGGCCAGAGACGGCTGGAGGCCCTTAAATACCACCCGAAGTGTACATAGAAATACGCAGAGGGACGTGTCAAGACATATTAGCTCGCGGTTTGAAGCGAAAACACACGGGAAACGAGCCCTCTCGGTGACCGACGGAGGTCCGCGTTCTTTCAGTCCTCGTGTTTTCTCTGCAAGTTCAAACCCTAGCTTACAAGCTCTATTGACCGGTAGCATTTCAATAGAGCACAGTGACTTCCAGAGTGCGAGCACTAGGTTTACGCTTTATTAGCTCGCGGCTCAGAACGAAGAATCCAGCCCTCTAAATTGACTGACGGAGCGCCACCTTTAAACTTATTCAGTTCTCGTGTTCTATTGCAAGTTCAAACCCTAGCTGATATGCTCTATTAACAGGTATCATTTCAATAGAGCATATTGGCTTACAGAGCGCGAGCCAATCTGTTCTAATGCGGAGACAATACTAGATTTATGGAAGGCAGTGGGGGAGGACGAACCGTTGAACCGTCGACAATGTCAACGGAGCAATCTTTCTGCTACGGGGATGTGCTGGCTTCGTGCGTGAGCTGCGCTAGCGCTGTCTACTCTTTTGAAGTCGTCCGAACCCTCAGCCTATTGGTCGAGCGTCTTTTAACGGTCCTAGAGTTGCAAGCAATTCTAGTAATAATTTTCGGATCATACCTACAAGGCGGCGAAATTAAGTAAATAGATAGATGGAAATATTTCGTCGCGCGCCACCCCCGCAGGACGCACCCACGGATGTTCGGTCGTGGACGGTGCAAATGCCGATCGGAATTAATGCCAAATTGGGACCAACGTCACGTCGACTGCTCTCTCTTCCGCCCCATCATGTCTGGGAACCGCGACGCCGCGCTGCGCGAGCTCGGGATACTCCAAGCCGCCCTCTTCGAATCTCTGCGCGCCGATACCGACACCGCGCGCGCCGATGCGGATACCGAGCGACAGCTGCGCATTGCCACCGAAGAAAAGCTGCGAGAAGCGGAGGAGCGGCTGCTCGCCGCGGAAGCGGAAAACGAGCTCGGGAGGATGCGGGTGGTGGAGAAGGATGCGGAGCTTGCTGGGTTGCGTGCGGAAGCGGACAGTGCGCGGCTGGAGGAGCAGCGGGTGCGCGGGGAGCGGGATGAGGCGGAAAAACGGGATGGGGAGAGGATGAGGGCACTGGAGGGGCAGTTGCATGCTGCACTGGCAGGTGTGGAGTCCATCCGAGCGCAGCTGCAGGCTCGGGAGGAGGAGATTACCCGTTTGCGGACGGAGGCGGAGAAGGACCGGGATGAGCAGCGACGAGGGTACGAGGAGAAGCTCCGATATGCGGACGAACAACTCGGCGCTGCGCGGATGGAGACCGAAGCGGAGAGAGCGCTCCTTCGGCAACGAGACCACGAGGCGGAGGATGCGCGGCGGAGCTACGACGACAAACTCCGGGATGCGGACGAGGTCCTCCGAGCCGTGCGGGAGGACGCCGAGGTCGCCGCCGCGCAAGTTCTGGAGAGAGACGCCGAAATCGAGGGATTGAGGGCGGAGGTCGAGGCAGCACAACTCGGGGAGCTGCGCGAGCGAGATCGCCGGGTCGAGGCGGAATCCGAGCACAAGACCACCGTTACGCGGCTCAGTTGGATGCTGGAGGAAACGAAGACGACGAATCTTGGTCTCCAGGAGGAGCTGGCGAAGCATGTGAAGGTGCAGCGGTATAACGCCGTCCAAGCGTCCAGAACGCTCTTCAATAGCACCGTCGAGAAGGTTGGCTCGGCGGAGCTCAAGCGTGCGTCGTCCTCCTTTTATCCTTGCATCTGGCTAACTGGCTGCAGAGCGTATGCGTGCTGCACGTCCTGAACCCGAGGTCCACGACGTTCCACCAGCAAAACGGCCACGGACTGGTAAGCAGCAGGGCTATTCGGGTCATTGCTAACGGTCTGGCCCCAGTTTTTAAGCGTCCCGCGCCCGTCCGTTCGCAATGCGACGGCAACCTCCTCCATTTCAACACAACTTCCCGCGACGCCGTCCCCCTTCCCCCATCGAAAACCAACTCGCGCCTATACGCTTTAGGGCCGGACGTGTACATCGAAGCCGTTCGCCCCAAGAAGGATCTTCCATCGACTTTTGCTGTTATATCCCTGCTTCCCGGCTCGCCTCCGCAGCCATCGCTGGACGTCGGCCGGTCCGTAATATCGTTTCTCCCGGTTGTCGACCAGAAAGACCTGTTCGTCCTTCTTACTGGGTATGTCATTCGCTCCGCTGCCATTCGTGGCTGAAATTTTGTAGTGCCCCCAACATGCCCGCTCGATTAGAGTTCTGGACTTTTTCAACGCGGCAGCTCGGCCACGAGAACGCTAAATACCGAACCATTGACCTCCCATTCCTGCCGCCTACGCTCACGTCCGACGCCGTCTCGTTTGCGATACTCAACCAACGGCTCTTACTAACCATGTTATGCGAACGGAGAGGCGAAGTGCTCGTATTTCTATTCGACTGGCAGGACGGCAAGCTGCTCTTCGTTTGTCGCCTCTCCGTTTCTTCCTCTCCGCTCATTTAATGCTTCGCAGACCGACCAGATCCCCGCCGCCGTCTCGATGGATTTCCTCAACGACGAATTCCTCCTCACGTTCAAACCCGTATCCGGCACCCTCGATCTCTGGAAGATCTGCGAAGCCGACGTTACCCGCAGCCTCGCCGCGGAACTCGAACACACTTGGGCCTTTAAGCTCCCGCCCCTCGCCCCGGGATATGCAATAAGCGATTCCAACGTGGTGCTGCGCACGCAAGCGCAGGCGGCGGCGGACCTCATTATCCTCTCCATTTATATAAACAACCTCCGGCGGACGCTCCTGGTGTCAAGGCAGGCGATTATCGATTTTGCGGCGCTACCGACCGGGGCGTATTCGAACGACCTAGAGGTTTCGTGGGATGACTGGGGGCCGGGGTGGGCTCGGTGGGTGGATCCAAGGGCGGCGGCGGGCTTTGGCGCGGCGGGGTTGAGTTTATGTGGGGAGCGGATGGTGGTGCTGGGCAGGGATGGCGATCCCACAGGTGGGGCAAATCGGAAGGGCAAGGGGAGGGGAAAGCCGGGAAAGGCGGTGTCCGGGGCGCCGGTTTGCGTGTTGGATTTTGCGGAGGGGTCGATCGCTGCTGCGACGACAGCGCTGGAGTCGAGCCCGACGGGTGGGAAAGGCGGTTCGATTTCGATTGTGCCGCCGACGTCCATGGTTCCCCTCCCGCCGCCCCCTCCTCCTCCTCCGGTGCCTGCTGCCTTGCCACCTCCGCCGCCGCCTCCGCCGCTCCCGCTCCCTCGACCTTCTGGTCTTCCAAAAATCATCCTTCCCGCCCGACCGCGGCCGACAACTCCGACGCAAAATGGGATTTCCAACGGCGTACACACGAACGGCAACCGCAACAACACTTCTCCTATTCGACGTCCCAACAGCCGCGCAGTTTCCTTGTCGTCGTCGCCACAACCAACAGCACAAGCACCTCCCCGCCCCCAATTCCCCCTTCCGCTTCCTCGACGTATTCCACCCGCAGCCGCGTCGGCTTCGGCGTCCGTACCCGTATCGGCCGCATCGAAAACGCCGACTGCGATGCCACCGGTCCATCCACATCCGCTGCCTCAACGTCAGCGCCAGCGGCAGCCTTCAATACCTATCTCCCCTATTCGGGCAACGCCTGCGTCGACGCCCGCGTCCGCATCGACACCAACTCCGACCCCGACCGCAACGTCGTCCCCGACCCCGATGTCGGCGCTAATCCCGTCCGGGGCTCTCCCGTTCGCGTGGGCGGCCGAGACACCTGCGTCGGATGTCGCATACGTGAGGACTGTGTCCGCAGAGGAGTTTGGTGCGTCGCCCGCGGGTGAGTGGGAGGCGGTCCTACTTACCTCGGTTGGCGGGAACGAGCCAGTGATCATTGGTGTACCGGTACGTGTTTCGTTCCTTTGTTCTTCTTCCCTCGTTTTTGGATTTGATCGTCCTGGGCTGACGACTGCAACTTGGTAGGGCAAGACGGGCAACTTGGAGGTGTTACGCTTCGGTTAATGGTCGCTCTTTAAAATCTACCGTAGTTTGGTTTAGATTGCGGGATCGTGCGCCGGTTCTCATTTTAATGAGAACTGCTTTTGGGCGTTTAAAAGAGCTGTAGTTCTATCAATCTAAGCGCGAGACAACCGACAGATAGTTCGAATCCCGCTACATACTTACCGGGTTGCGTGCGGTTGTTTAGCTGGCAGATTGCTTTTGCGATGTTTGTCCGGGTTTTCGGTGCGTCCTTGGCCTCTGTTGCGCTGCATTCATCTGGAGCCTTGTGCACAAACAAACCGATGTGCTTTCAAAGTTCATCCAACAGCGACTCAGAGCAGTCCATTCTTTTTACTCCCGGCGACTCCAGGCTCGCTTCTTCGCGTGCAGTCGCCTCGGACCATCGATGCAATAAACCGCTATCTCAGCCAAGGAAGCTCAGCGCTCAACTTTGGCAGCGGACATTGACCGCTGACCATCCCATCTGCAAGCCAAGCCCTCAACGATTGGCTGGGTTCAAGTGGGAGTATTCTTAGTTGGCGGCAGGAAGAGGGTAGTATAAATCCCAGTGGAGGGCTTGAGGTTCCAAAGTTTCGAGATCTGTTCTGTCCTCCTTTTTCTCCGCCCTCCGCCCGCCGCTCCTTCAAAAACCCCGATGTCGAAACAAGACGGGTATTATGACCCCAGTGTTTCGCCGGTACCTCATACGCCTACGCCGGCGTATCATCGAGGTGGTAATTGCGCGTGGAATGCCTATGCCAGTTTTCGGTTCTCCGCGCTAACCGCTTATTCCTAGCTGCATCTTCCGCCGGGTACCCCGCCCAGGTGCCCTACGCCTCGTACCACGCCCACGCGCAGCCCGCGCAGCTGGGCCCAGGCTACCAACAGCAACACCAATACTACAACTCGTCGCAGCCGCAGTTCCATCCATACCCGAACATGGCTCCGCAGCAGCCACAGCAGATATACGTGAATGTGAATCAGACGCAGAAGCAGGGAGGAGGTAGCGGCTGTTGTGCTTGGTGAGTTCGAGATCGATGGATCAACGGCGGCGAAAGGGCTGGAGCTAAAGCGCTTTTATAGTCTCATGGGCTTCTTGGCGGGGATGTGTTGTTGTTGTTGCTGTTGCTGAGAGAGACGACTTCGTTTTGGCTGTCATGTTTGAACTTATACCCAGCCGCTGCATACTGTAGATATCTGATTTGAACGAGAATGCGAAGCCATCCGGGTCCAGGTTGATTGAAGAGTCCCCAGCCCTCACAAATGGCTGGAACACATGGGAACGACGACACCGAGATTGGCAGTCGGCGGGAATCTCCCTCTTCAAAAGGAAATACGCTCTGACACTTCACGCCGTGCCTGTTTGTACCGTGGTTTCCGAGCCCGAGGGGACTCGAGCCCGAGTATCTCCGTAGCTCCCAAGGACAAGACGGGTCTCACCTTTTTGGGCGGGATCCGTGCCAAGCAACACCATATTTGGGAACACTTGCAGTCAAGTTGTGGTGGGTCTGGACACGTTCCTCTCTCAGCTGGGCCGAATGTGTTAGGCCTGTGCAGAGCACCCCACAAAAGGGCCCACGGGCAAAGTGTCATCCGGATTGAATGAAATAGTACAGTACTGTAGCATTTCGATCAATTCGAATGCACTTTTGGCGTGTGACATTGGTTGCGAATTTCGCAATCCGTAAGCCGCAGATTATGGCCGTGACACCGGAACTTTTTCGTAAGCTGCGAACAGCCGTCTAAGATGTCCTCCGCCTTTTGGGAACAGGGTACCTCCAATGTTGTATCTGCCATTTTCCCCATGCTCTCCTGGGTACTTTTGAGTCTTTGACATCGTATTCCTGTTTGGAAGGCATGAGATGAGCTCACATCTTTCTACCACCATGGGGGACCTCTACTGTGTCCCAAGAAAGCCCACGCAAGACACCGCTGAGGCATCCCGGACAGAAATAAAAATTACCTTTTTTTGCCGTTGTCCGAAACCTTTCGTAAAGTCTTCAAAGTGGCCGTGACAGCTGTCAAAAATTCGCAGAAAAATTGGCCTGTGACGCGTGACATACGAAATGAATGAAATGCTACAGTAATGTTCTAGTTGTTGGTTGTTGCGCCCCCACAGTAGGCGCATTTCGCATCACGGACATTTTGCTTCCCGCAGCTGTTGCAGGTAGATCCACCACCGGCAGTGGAAGCATTCATAGGGAGATTGGCTGGAACAATTGTCAGTACCATGCCAAGGCTTCCGCGTTGCATACCAGTGAAGAACATGGCTTGGATGTGTTTTTGAGTCTGTGGCAAGTGTTGAAGGGCGAGTGGTGGATTCTGGGGCAAACAACGTGAGGTTAAATACCCACGGCAGGGTTCCAGTAAAATAACGCCGGAATCATACAGCGTACCATACTACTGTGCGGCCCGTCCGGCTTGGTGAAACCCGACTTGTTCAACTGCACCACAAATATTACGCGTTGGACAAGGATTTAGTTTGGACTCAGTGATCGGGCTTGAGCCGCTACGCGGGCTGATGCGGCGTTCTCATCAATTTGGCCCTTCGAGTTCATGCAGTATTTTGCGGGCATCTCAAATGCGTGTACTGAGTGTGCGCCTGAATATGGCTGATGCTGGCTAATCTATGGTCACGGAATTCTATAGGCATTCGCGCCTAGGTGTAAGTATGAGCTTAGCGAAAGTCGCCGAGTGCATTTACGGACAACCAAAAAATGCCCAGCTCTTGCTGCGACAATGTTCGTCAGTTGTTACTTGTCATGAATCAGAAAGTGTTCACCTTCAACGCGAGACTTCCGGGATATAACAGCACTGACAATAGTTCATCACCGAAGCCGTACCAACCTGGTCCCCGAGCTGCCACCCGGAGCTCATTCAGAGGTTGGGCCACCGAGCTTCCCATAATCACCGTCCGATGCCGAAATAAGTTGAAAACATTCCTGGTTCGCTGGAAGGTCTACAGGTAAACAATTCTGGCTCAGATATTTAAGCTCCAACCTGCCCACCGACCTCTCCAACAGCAACAACAACGACAAAGAACATGCTCTTCACTTGTGAGTTGCGCATGTTTAACACTTTGTCTCACCTCACTATATGACTTTGCAGCTGCTCCCATTGTCAACCAATCCACCGCCGGCGGCGGCTCCACCTGCAACAGCTGCGGAAAGCAGAATGTCCGCGATGCGAAATGTGCCTACTGCGGAGGCAGTACCACTAGGGTGTGGTTAGTAATTCCAAAAACATTACTAACCGGTGTTTCAAACCGGTTTTTAAAAACCGGGTGTTTTAAAACGGTTTTGAAACACAAACAAAGAATATCTGTTATTTAGACGCTAACTGGTCTCGTCATCCAAATTCTCATTGACTTCTTCCCCATCCGACACCACGTCTATCTCGGTCTGCAATCCCGATGTCTTCTCCGCTCCATTTCTGTTACCCCGCAATTTTGGGAGTGTTGCTGAGGATGCCGCGGAAACTTGTTCGGCAAATCAACCCCGCCGCCTGCCCAAAAGCATGTATTTTAGCGCCATAGTAGAGGGTGCCGAGCAGCAGAGGAGCCGCGGAGCGGTTTATAGGCGCCGTGACAAGAAGCAGGGCTGTGCTGTGGCAGTGTTGATGGCACATGATTGTTTTGAAACACACCCAGCCCCGCCGGCAATTCAAAACTAGCGGTTTTTAAAAACCGGTAACTAACTGGTTTCAAAACACCGAATTAAAAACCACACCCTAAGTACCACCAACAATTAGATAATCGAGTAATGGTGGAATTGTATCCCTGGATAATTTGAACGATTCATCTCTACACGGCTAGATTTCTTTGCAGCGCCAGATTGAATCTTTTGACGTATGAGCGGGAACAGTCATCCGCATCATATCGCGGCTACCACCAGATTCTCTCACCTCCGCCCTCTTGGTGCCACACCCTCGCTGATTTGCCAATCCACCAACGGGAGTCCACAGCGGGCAAAAATTTGACACATCTCAAGGTTTTCGGAAATGGCTGTAATGCCCAAGAAAATACTCCAGAAATCACCCGAAAATGTTTCGGTGCAAAATTCCTCAGGATATGTGCCACAACCTGTGTTTTTGCTAAAGAAACCAGAAAATTGCCACTACCAACCTTTTTGCAAACATCAATAAATAAATACCGTCGCTGATCCAGATGTGAAACCGGACCTAGAAGCGAAACAGTGGTATTTTGATGGCACTGACAAGACATCAATGGCACACATGTATGTCATATTGAGGCTCTGCATTATGTGAAAATTCCTGGCATGTAGCTTGTCTACCAGAATAAATATTAGCCATTATTTCTTTTTGGGATGTTGCTTGCTGCTGAAGGTTCGAAGGCCAACTATGAGCCAGGCAGACGTTCTATTGAGTCATAACTATAGGAATGATCCTGAAATCATTAGTCCTAAATGCTGTGCCATTTCTAAGTTGCACAATAGCTGCTGTGGGCCTGTAGCATCTTGTTTCAGATCTGCGGAAAATATCATTTTTCAATCCATATACTAAGTCGAAGCTGGAGTTCCAATGCAGCGACGGACATGTCGTAAATTTGGTGCACACATTATTATTTTGTATGTTGGCTTGCTGCTTGGATTATATTTATTGCACAGCCACATCTGGCTCCTACTCAGAGCGTTTCGGATCTGGATTAGCGACGGTAAATGCAATTTACATGATGAGAGGAAAATCAAAATTTCCCGACAACTTTCATACCATGCTGTTCATCTATAACATGAAAAGACAATGGCACAGAAGTCGCCTGATATCACATGCAGAGTCACGGGGTTGATTGATGGCCACAAGACATCGCCGAGGCGTAGCCGAGGCGGTCTGCTGTTGTGGTCACTCACAAGTGGCGAAAGCCACGGGTTTGTCAACTGGTCAAGGGGTGTCAGATCCGTGAGATCTGCCCACCCGCCATCATACGTAAACGGGGGCCCCCCCAAAATGCGGAAGGACACCCTTATGAGCCATTTGGAGCCTCCGCAGGGAACAATTTCCACAACTGACAAAGTTTGTGGCACCTGAAACAAGGGTGCTTACCGGCACACCAAGTGGGAATGATTGCTGTGTTTCAACTTTTAATGCCGCCCATGGGGGTTTATTTGTGACACTTCAATAAACACGAATGTATTTTTAAATATTTTCTATGTCAACTATGTCAGCATTTTGTGACAGTCATGTCATAATCCATAGCTGTGTATGCAGAGTCACAAAGTAGTCATACTTATATGTTTTGACTCTGACTGACTAGAAGCAATGAGCCAAGTGATGAACCAGTACATCAAAATACATTTATCAGCCCATGCAACCAACTCAGCGGCTGTATGCAAGTGTTTCATTTTGATAATTGGCGTCACATTTAAAGAAATGACACCAGATGAGTCACTCATAAAAATATGGTGGAACTAGCAAGGATTTCCAGTTCTATGATCTACCAATAATAAATGCTCGGGATGAGCTTCTCTGACTCAGTGCCGTGATGTTTGCCTGGCAAAACATAACCACCACCGGCAGCATGTCTGCGGGTGCTACTGTACTAAGTAACCACATTTGTTTTTCTTTATACGGGAGAGTGGTTCCAAGTGTATGTGCATAGATTCGGGGTTGAGTCAACCCTTGTGCCTTGTTCCACCCTCGGGATCTGTGTAAGCCAGGCAGTGAACTGAACCAGAATGATGAACTAGAAGAAATAAGGATGGCAAATTGAGCTGAATAGTATTGTGAAACAAATCAAGGTCAGTCAGATGTTGTTGGAGTGACTTGTGGTGTGGGGATTGAGATAATTGGAAGTAGTTTAATTTGTCACAAATCAATATGAGTAGATATACCATACACAAATTATATTCCCAAAAATGGCAACTGGTCACAAATTTTGATTGGCAGGCCGGCGCCTCTAGGCGGAATGTGCCATCTAGTGTGACGAAAATACCCCCTGTTTCATGTGCCATGACTTTTGTCAGTTGTGTTCCGGTGTGAGTATTCAGAAAGATAGTCTTATGAAGCTGAAGCTATGGAATCTTTGCCCGGTGCCGCAAAGCCGTACCCAATCCCTCCTATTTAACCACCCGATGACACCCGAAGAGCGCCGAGGTGAAATCAAGTCAGCCAAAAGTGGACGGAATTGGATGCGGAAAACTGGAAATATACTTGCAGCGGCACATACTGGAGTTTAGGCACCGTCTCGGAGCACTTGCCTTGCAAATGACGCTGAAGAAGTCGGGTATGATGCCCGTAAGAAGAAGTCCTATGTTGGTTGTTGGGTGGGTGACCGGGTCAGATTAAACTTTCTGACACCCCTTGTAGTATTGGGGAATCGGGGCAGAACTGGGGGGGGGTAATTCCGGAAAATTAATTACAGGTACTGTCCATAACTGGGAAGCGGGACAGGACTAGAAGCGGGACCAGCAGGATCAGAGGAGCCTAATGAATCAAAATTCTGGCAGATGGTGGACAATGGGCAAATGAGTCCTCAGTTCAAATATGGTGTCACCTGCATCATCTGATGGCTTAATATTTCATGATCTTTGCGGTTGTCCTTTGGACGGAAATGCTGTGAAAAGAACAGCATGTACCTCGACAGCCTCAAGGTGAATTTTGCTCATTTTGCGTAATCTGATTCATAATGCCACCATCTACATAACCACCAAAAATCAGGTCTATCACTGTTAAGTGCCGTGCAGAAAGGGACAGAACGAGGCGGAGTAGACGGAGTGGAGGCGGAAGACACACGAAGGATTCCACAACACTTGCGGGAAGTGAGCAGCTGTCTTAGACCAACGTTGTGCGTCGAAGGGGAGACGGAGACACGACGAGATGTCAGAGTCGAGGCGGAGACGAAGAGTAGGCAAAAATGTTTATAATCAAACTGCTGTACTCTACGTCCAGCAGTTACTTATAACTACGGAGTACAAGCGGAGATAACTTTGCCAAACAATAAGGGCGAAAGTAGGTATCACCGCGTGTAGATGCGGAGGAGAACATGAGGCGTGCGAAACAATAAGCACAATAAGAGATGAGCATATGGGGATGGATAAACGGAGGGCATGGAGTAATAAGTGCGTACGAGTCAAGAGGCGGAGTAGGCGGAGTTGAGTCGCACCGAGACGGGAGTTGGCATGGATGTGACAATCACATGACTTGCCGGCGCACAATTGCTGGCTTGTCCCGGTTCTAGGAATAAATCAAAATGTGCTTGCTGGTAAGAATTCAAATTTCTGCCTCTGATTTTGTAGTCCTGACCAAAGTAAAAGTGACATATTGATTTCGGGATGGAACACAATACTCAGATCAATTTTGATGGTCTGATGCTATGCCTATATGGTGCTCCAGCTGCTGCACTTGGAGTGTCCCGCTTCCCAGTTGTGGACAGTATATTATTTCTGAATTGCGAGATTGACCACATCAATTCTCTCTCACAGCTTGTCGTCTTGAGTGATGAGCTCCAAGCACGGCCCGCTGCTGCCGCTCGTTCAGCCCACCCAGAGGCGTACAAGATGGCTCACCGTCTTCGCGCTCTCCATCATCCTTGTCCTGCAGCTCTACAGCCGGGTCCGCACGTTATGAATCGTCCGACGCGTCTCCTGACGCCCAAACAGCTCCTTCCGCGCCCCAAGCCTTACCGCACCCCGAAACTAGCTCACAGGCGCACAGAGGACGTGCAGTTCGACGAGTACAGTCTCATACTCAAGGGCCAGCGCGTATTCCTGCAGTGAGTACGCGTCCGCGTCATCACCGCGCGCGCTTCTGACGACGCTCGATGAAGCTCCGGAGAGTTCCACACATGGCGCCTCCCCGTACCCTCGCTGTGGCCGGATATCCTCGAGAAGACAAAAGCGGCGGGGATGAACGCAGTCAGCATCTACGTTCACCACGGGCTGTCTAACCCATCGCGCGGCGTCGTTGATTTCGACGGGTTTCGTGCGCTGAAGCCCTTCTATGAAGCAGCCATGTCTGCGGGAATATGGGTGGTCGTGAGGCCGGGACCAGTATGTGCTTATTCTTTGCTGCTCCGCCGAACTCATATTTTCAAGTACATCAACGCAGAAACTTCCGCCGGCGGAATTGCGCATTGGATTACAAGCGAGGTGGCCGGTCGACTGCGGACGAACGACTCGGATTGGACAGAGGCGTGGCGGGACTACATTGACGCAGTCGTACGAGAGACAGCACCATACCAGATTCATCGAGGCGGGCCTGTAATCGGTGCGTCCTCGCCTCGTCCTCGGATTGCTAACCAGTAATGTCAGCGATGCAAATCGGTGAGCCTCTCACATATTCGTCCGCCGCAGGAGCTAACCTCCATAGACAACAAGTACACACAGGACTACCCGGGCCACGGAGAGTACTACGAAGAACTGCTCGTCGCGTTCCGGGACGGCGGAATCGAGATCCCGTTGACCTACAACGACCCCAACCAGGGCGCGAATTTTATCAACGGGACGGTGAGCGCCACCCTATCCTTTGTGCCTTCCTCTAAACGAGAGCCGGGCAGGGCGCAGTCGATTTATACGGCCTCGATTCGTATCCACAGCGATTCGACTGCTCGCATCCCGATGTATGGAACCCCGTCGTGCCCAACTACCACGAGTATCACTCGCGCGTCAACCCCTCGCAACCATGGTATATTCCCGGTACGTTCGTGTCGCCTCCTTCGTCCGCAGCGCTAATCGACGCGCAGAGTTTCAAGCAGGCAGCTTCGATGCTTGGGGACCGTCGGCTCCAGGTACGCTCTATAACTCGTTCCAAAAGCCTCGTCAGGCTCATGACTTGCCGCAGGATACGCTCCTTGCGCCACGCTCACCGGACCTGATTTCCAATCCGTCTTCAATATGCACCTCTGGGCATCTAATGCGAAGCTCATCAACTATTACATGTTCTACGGCGGGACAAGCTGGGGAGGATTGCCGTACCCGTAGGTCCCTGCGCAACACCTCTGCAGTTGCGCTCAGAGGCTACCAGCGGTGTATACACCAGCTATGACTACGGCGCTGCGGTAGGTCCCTCTCGGCTCCGAGCACGCTGTTTAAACCCGCCCGCAGATATCGGAATCACGCGCTTTGACACCGAAGTACGACGAGCTCAAGCTGCAGGGGATGTTCATCCGCTCCTCGCCGGAGTTCACGAAGACGGATTGGGTCACGGATTCGCGTACTGGGCTGGAGGATGCGGTGGACAACCCCGAGGCGTTCGTCACACTCTTGCGAAATCCAGACTCGGGCGCTGGGTTTTGGATTGTGCGACAGAAGAACTCGACGTCAACGTATGTCTCTCCCTTCCTGGCTGCTTTGCTACTCATTCACCTTCCAGCGCGAAAATAGACTTCCGCTTGAGGACACCGGAATTAACTATCCCGCTCGCCGCATCGAGCATTACCCTCTCCGGGCGAGAATCCAAAACCATCGTAACGGACTACCATGTCGGCGAAAAGTCGATGCTGGCGTACTCGACCGCGCGCGTCTTCTTCGCCGGAATGATCGGGGAGCGGGACGTCCTGCTTCTGCATGGGCAGAGCGACCAGGCACACGAGTTTGCGATGCATATGACGGGGACGCCGAACCCGTGGGTCCGCTCGCCTCGTCGGGGGATGGTAGCTTGCGAATCGGATCTGGGCATTGGAACGGTGGTGACTTTCCTCCCTGGCTCAGGAGCGCGTGGTCTCGTCATAGTCCACGACTCCGACACGCAGCTCGTCATGTTTGCGGACAGTGAGACGGTGGCGACGTTCT
This sequence comes from Mycena kentingensis (nom. inval.), assembly GCA_014461125.1. Classification (NCBI taxonomy): domain Eukaryota; kingdom Fungi; phylum Basidiomycota; class Agaricomycetes; order Agaricales; family Mycenaceae; genus Mycena; species Mycena kentingensis (nom. inval.). The sequence continues at coordinate 483,107 of JACAZG010000012.1, forward strand.
GGGCGCCCACGCTCGCGCCCCCATCTTCCTCAGCGCCGTTTGAGAACTTCTGGTCTATCGGGACGAACAGCACCCTCCTCGTCGGCGGGCCGTACCTCGTACGCAGCGCCTTGCTCTCGGCGGACGGAACACATCTCGCGCTGCGCGGGGACCTGAAGGAAGAAGTCCGCTTGACGCTGATACTCCCGCCGAGCGTGCGGACGGCAGATTGGAATGGGATCTCGCTGGGGGCGCCGGACCTAGACACCCCGCTCGACTCGGGTATACGGACGTATGCGCTCCCGCTCCGTGCCGAGCTTCTCGTCGCCCCGAGCATCCCAGCGCTCACGGGCTGGCGCTACGCCGACAGCCTCCCGGAGATCTCGCCCCAATTTGACGACGCGCAGTGGGTGCTGGCGAACCGGACGCAGACGGTCATCCCCGAGAAGATGTGGTACGGCGATGGGAGGGTACTGTATGGCTGCGATTACGGATTGTGCGTGTTCGGTTTGTTGTGGTTAGTCCCGGTGCTGAAGCAGGATCAAGCTGCGAGAATGTGGTGCTTTGGCGTGGGCATTTTGTCGTTGAAGCGGAGGAGGATCTTCCGAAGAGCGTCAATCTGTCGATAAATGGCGGGCAGGGTTCGGTGTCTTCTCCGTGCTGCGTTCTTCTCGAGCTGACTCCTGATCAGCTTTTGCGGCGAGCGTTTGGTTGAACAGCGAGTTCCTTGGGACGTCGTACGGAAAGTTCGGAATCTTACTCTATTCTGGAACCTCTCGCTGAGCTGACGAACGTGTAGCTCGACCAACAACCTAAATATCATTGAAGAAACGGATGACGAGTTTCTCCTCCCCCGCGCCGCACTCAAAATTGGGGAGAATATATTGACGATTGTGCAAGATAATATGGGGTTGAACGAGACCGACGGAAGTGCGTGCCTACGTATCTCGACAGTGCGCGCGCGTTAATCTTTAACTGCTCAGACAACGCCGATGCGTCCAAGAATCCTCGTGGCATCCGCGGATTTGCTCTCGATAGTGGGGAGTTTGGTGATTGGAAGGTACAGGGCAAGGTCGGGGGATACAAAGCGTGCGTTCCCTCACTCGCTATAGCAGCCTTTCGACGAAATCAAGGTTCCCCGATAAAACCCGTGGGATATTCAATGAGGGCGGGCTCTTTGGCGAACGCCAAGGTGGGCATCTCCCGGGATTCGACACCACGTCCTGGACGGCCCGCGACCTGGCGCTCGGTCTGCCCGGGGATACGGCCGGCGTTGGGTTTTTCGTCACTACGTTCAAGCTCGACATCGCGGCGTACCTCGACGTCCATCTTTCCTTTGTGTTCGAGGACGCGGACGAAGGCGAGCAGCCATACCGCGCGTTTGTGTTTGTGAATGGATGGATGATGGGCAAGCGCGTAGCGAACCTTGGGTACATTCCACACTGTAGAGATTTGCTTCTGCGGCTGATGCTTCTTGAATAGACCGCAGGCCAAGTTCCCCGTCCACCAGGGCATCCTCGACTATGCGGGCGAAAAGTACACCATATCACCATTCAATTTGTGGCTCATTTTTCCTCTCTAGTACCGTCGCTGTCGCGCTGTGGGCAATGGAGAGCGTGCAGATCTCACCCAAACTGCGGCTGGTTGTCGATGGAGTTTTTGATTCCGCTATGCCCAAGATATTGACGGACAACCCAAGGTGGTCGCCTGTTGGGCGCCGTTAGCATAATTGTTGAAATGCCATGTCATCGTCTGTGTATGCATCTCCCTACTGTGCACCCCTATTGCAATTACCATCTCAGTTTCATTGAGGCGACAAATTTAAACATACCAAGTAAATAGGTACTCTGCATGTAATCCAGTTAGAGCATCGAATTTCTTTTTCAACAAATTTACGGACACTCAAATGGGGTCGCAAAAAATTCAACGTCTCCAGATTCAAGATCCAGTTATTACATATGTAGTAAATCCTCAGGGCTCGGTACATCCTAGTCTTTAAGCCCGTTCTGCCTCCTCAGCTCGGCGGTTTGGGCTCTGATTTCCTCGATCTCACATGTGGGCTTTCCGGGGCAGCAGCTGCAAGCTATACCGGCAGTCAGCGACGTCCCGGTACAAGAGCAGCCGCTCGCGCTTACACATTGTTGTTAAGAAATGGGGGGTTCTGGTGGTTGCTTTCTCGTGCTGCGTAGCGCTTTAAAAAGCTTATCGAAGGGCTGGCACATGCATAGAAACAGCCGTGGTAATCTACACAGGCGGCGCCGGCGCTCGAATGAACTGGAGCCCGCGGCTGCTACCAACAGCGGCCCTGCGTGAAGATAAAGCCCTGCGTGAAGACTATTCCTCGGTCTGCGCATTAGACGGGTAGGTAGGTAGTGGCACGGTTCTGCTGAGGGATACCGACCCTAGATATTGCGTCCTAAATCCGTAGAATTAGGGCCCAGATATTTGCCGCCCAGACCGGTCGACGGGTGTGGACGCCAAATGGGCGGGAAGGCGGCGACAGTGGGCGGTAAATTGAGCCCCTTTACTGGCTCCTACAATAGGTTGCAGGGGCGGTTTCCACCATCGGCTCGCGATTAGATTTCTTGGAGCCAGCCGCGGCAGTGGCATCGCTGGGCCAGTGCAAAAGTAGTCGTAAATCTGTACCAGCTTGGTTTAACCCAGCGCCATGGTCATGGTTTATTTAATGAAACATAGAAATTGAGCTAGAGGTCACATTTACCGGGTTGGAGTGGGTGCACGTACAGGAATCAACAGTTAAACCTTTAAACAATTGAGCAAGCGGGACAGTCACTAGAATCCAAAAGCAATGCCAACATAGGTTTCGAACGCAAAGCCCAGAACCCTATAATATTACCAATCTAAGTGCAGATTCAGATTCAGGACCTAAAAAACCCAAATACAAATTTCAGAATTTTCGCACAACATATAAGGTACGATGAAATTTTTGGCGACCTTGAGCAAGAATTGAGTGTCCCTCTGTCGACATATGGTGTTGAATTACAAGCTGGCACACCGCTGGCGCCGCTGCTGGCGCCCTGCTTGCTCCGTTAGATCATAGATTTTGTACATATTTATAGAGAGAAATGTGAGTTGGCCCGTTGCGCGTTTGCAACAGGTTTCCTGCATCTTTGGACGCTCTCGAAATCCAACATATGGGGCATTCAATGTTTGAAAAAAAATGTAGATATATTCAGTTTCCACTCCTAGCTGCCTTCTCAATTTCTGCTAAAAATAGTATCATTGCATGCCCTGTGTGATCTCTGTTTGCGTCCGGCCCAGGCTGCAACTTTGCCAGTAAGCCCCAATCGATATACACTCATATATCTCCATGACCTCTGCATGAACCTCCAAGTAACATCTGTAGGAAAAACATCAAGAGCTTGTTCCTTTGCCTCAGCAAAGCTCTTTTTGGCAGTCTGGTACATAGATTTGCTAGCATGTGGCATGTATTACAGACGCAAATTTGACTGGTGGAAGCACTCTTTTGGTCATGTGAAGCCTTTATCTTATCTTGTTGTCATCTTGCTTTGCAAGATCCCCCACCTTGGAAATTAGTAAGCATTTACATGTGCCTCTCAACCCCATGTTCCAGCACAGCCACTGACTTATATCCCCATTTGTGAACTTTCCCACCCCTATTTTCCACCCATGGATTCTGGCGTGAAATTCAGAACAAACAAGTACAAATGTCAACACAGCCACTGATCGAGCAGCCTTTCCCAGCCCTTACCAGCTTCACATGACATGTTGTCTATCCAGTATCCAACACTGAGCTTGAGACCAAATGTATGCACCCGCCAATACAGTGTCTGATCCACAAACAGTAGCTGCTGTAATCAATAATTACTGATGCCCCTACTATTGATTGATACCGCACCTCATTGCACATTTTGGGCGATGTCAGCTTATTTTATAGGAACTATTTGGTAAACAACATGTGATGGTACACTGTGTACTAATAAGCAGATCTGCTATCCATGTGGTACACTGCTGATACAGCTAGGAAGGAGGGCACATACTGTGCTATTTTAATCAATTCGGCGGTCACGCACCACGCGGCCCCTGAGCGGAAATAATGTTGGCAGTCACACTGACCTGAAGTTCCTGCCGAAACGGTCCAGTCAACCCTAAATCCGGCAATTTTTTCGGGCCCTGGGGGCCGGTTTAATTTGTGTTTCTCACATTGATTTGGGTGACATAATAAATATTTCTTTAAGTTTGTCTATACAGTCACTAACCCAGCAGGGAAACAAGCAAGCTGTTAGGCAGATAACTTCGGTAAATTTCGATCACATGATGTGCTATTTCACAGAAATGATTAAAATGATTGGAGAAACATGTCTGTCAAAGATGAACTGATTTGAATCAAATTTGGCTGAGATAACCAATGTTTACATTGGCCGGACATGACAACCGGCGCACCAAGCAGCGAAACAGCTTGAAGAGGCCTATGTGGCGGTCCCACCATACTTAGTCCAATATTTTCGTCCTCATAATGTATAATTCATCAAGTGGAATGGACCTACCAAGTTCAATCAAAATCCATCCACTGCAAGCAGGGGCTGGGTTTTTGTTTACACCTGTTTCTGCAGGTGTAAATTGAGCAACATTATAATCGGTGTCTGGTTCCCGGAATACTAGAGTGTTCACACCAATTCCGGGCGGGGATTGTGTTCTTGTTGTGACATATTTTGTTACACAAGATTGTGAGAATTTCTCTGGTAGTTCACGAGAAAATGAGACTGTTGCTCTGTCTGAGAATGTTTCTCTGCTGGGTTAGTGACTGTATCCTCCAAATTAACTATTTGTAAAGAGGTAATACAAAATGCCACAGAACTGGTTGCGGATCGTCTAAACACACCTAAAAAGTGGTTCAAAATGTTCGGAAAGACAGGTTTTATGAACCTTCATCCCGAAAATTTTCGGCAGTCACTATGCTGTCGCCCGATTGCTGAAAGATTCAGTTCGACGCGGGTGTCACACCCCAAACCCCACGCCGAATTGCATAAAATGCTACAGTACGCCTTCCAAAAATAATTTGTTTGGGGCAAAATTAAAATTTGCACGTGTACTACAATATTCAGTGCTGGCCGGGAAATTTATGCGTAAATTGAGGTGTTCTCAACATCTTTTGCATGTCCCAGAATGCCTGCACTGCGCGCCGGAGCTTGAAAATGCACATAACTTCTGAAAAATGAGCATTTCTCCCTCAATTCCTCTCTCTGTGACTCTGTATTTCAGACCTAAATTGCCCGCAGCGCAAGCATCAAGGAAATCTGGCATTGGGCAAGGTTTGGAACACAGACACCATTCACAATCATGTGTGTACCAGATAGCTTTATCCCATTTTATAAGGGTTCCTGGTTCCTTATTCCGAATGCCGAGTTCCGCATTCCGGGTTCCGGTCCCGGATTCTGGGTTCCGGTCTCGAATTCCGGGTTGCGGATTCCGCGTTCGGCACTGCGGGTCCCGAACCCATGTGACATGTATGTACTACAGTCCTTTGTATATCTTGTGAGCTTAACCCGTTGATTGCCAGGGAAAACATCAACATTCCGTTCTAATTTGGGCAGCAGAGACGCCGGGCTGACCTCTGCAATTTCGCAGTTTCCAAGCTCTTATATACTCCACAGATGAGGCTGTGTAAGCTACTAGAGAAAACTCTACAAGGTTCCAAAGGTTTCCAATGGTCGGGCGGAGCCCGGGGATGACATGTGTGAGCGGTGGGGCCTGGTAATGTAACACATTCTGGTTGTGCTGAAGTATCTCAACAAACAATTGTCTAAGACCTGGTTCCCAAATGGTATTCATTAATTTGGGCCTATTGTACTGACTTCTTGATACATATGAGTTCTGCGGAATACTGTAGTGATTAAACCTTAAGTCCTGTTACGGACCCCGACGGACACGGACTTATGGGCTCTGCATTACAGATTACAAGGGTCGCCGGACATGCAAAAAAATGGGCCAACAAGGGGAAATTTCAATGGAGAGAAATTCAATTTTTTTTTTCTTTTTTTTTCCAAGCAGAAAAGTAGTTAAAATAAATTTGATATCTTGACTTGGATGTCGGGGCTGTGCATGGACTTTGATGTAGATTTTTGGTGAAGAGGCTGCCATGTGCATGAGAATTGTGTCAAATGAAATGGTCCTCTGCACGGACCAGCCATTCCAGCATCCTAACATTGCCGTTGTCACGCCGGACTGAGAGGACTCCAAGCTTGTTTGAATGTGTTACAGGTTATGGACCCCTCCGGACTCATGCAATTTCTCCGGACTTGAGGTCTAATCACTACAGTAGTGTACTATTCATAGGGACTGAAGAATCCAAAGGATGTTGGTCCTTCTCCTGCATTCTTCAGACCTTCCCTTGCTTGGTATATTGGCGGGTGATTTCCTTCCAGTTTATACCAGAAAAAAAAGACACTTGCTTTCCAAACAATGTCAACTTTCAATTTTCTGTGCTTCTACATCATGTAGCTGATTGAGCGGCCATCCCCTGAGGACGCAACAAAAGGGGAATGCCTCTGTGTCTGTGATAGCCACAGCCGCTTAACAACCAAGCAGATGGAATATTCCAGGTGTGTTATTTTCTGAACCTACTGGAAAAAAAATATTGAAAATATATTGGTGGGTCAGAATGTCCCATAAAGACCCTTTTTGGTGGTGTACTCTGATCAATTGCCTGCACCAGAACAATTCTGAATTTCTGATCTGTTCAAGGTGCTTGTTGTATCTTGTAATCTGATGATAGCATATAGCTCTTGAAATCTGATGCAATGACATATTTATAAGAATCTGCAGTTTACCTTTTTAAAATATAATATTCACCCAGTTGAGGCATGAAATTCACAGTGTCTCAGAAATGCCTTATTTGCACAAAATATAGACCCTGTGAAATTTGCTGTTTCACCCGAGAACCCCGCGACAAGGGACTTTCACGGGGTCACTCCGCAAAAGTCGCAGGATTCTCCGACCACAGTGAGATGAGTCCCTCATACAAAATATGGTGGAAGTCTTGTTAGTTGGAAATGGTACGGGTTTTTAGGAGCTGGTATGGATTTCTAGGAACTGGTATGCATTTTTATTTCTATGACCTACAACTTGAAATAATAAATGCTCGGGTCGTCCACAGATGACTTCCTCTGACCCAGTGCCGCAATGTTTGACCTGGCCAACGATAAACACCACCGGCGGCATATCTGCCGGTGCTATCCTGCTAACTGAGGTTCACCTTTGTTTTTATCTATACGGAAGAGTGGTTCCGGGGTCGAGTCAGATCTACAGACTGCAGATTTAGGGGTAAGGAGGGGGAATTCTTTTTTGAACTTATCAGGGCAGGGGACAGTGCTAGCTCAAATTTAAGTTATGCAAAGATAATGGTCCACATCAGGGAAATGATCTGAGTTCAATTTTGTTGAAGGGGAAAACTAATTACAAAGCAAGATCTACGCCGCCGCAGGCTGGCACCTGGTGGGAAATCATTACCTGATATAGTACGGGTAGGGGGGTCCAGAAGGCCGGAGTTCCAAATTTCAACCCTATATACACATTTTTTTTTTTCAAAAATGGCACCCCCTTGGGACAGATTCAAGCCCCTTAGCTTGAGGCCCTTCTTCCTGCAATGGATTCCCATCTGGAACTAACTGGAGAGCCTGTGGAGTCTCCGGCAGGGCAGCACTAGGTTTCTGATTCTTGAGACCCGATAAGTTACACTTTTGTTTGGGTGGAGGCATGGGGTGGTGGTGGTAAGAAAGGGCTTATCCACATTATTGGACCGGTTGAACAAGAAGCAGGAGGCCGGCAGATCTTCTGATCAAGCACCAGCTTCTGAGATCAGACTCTTGATATCTCGAGATCGGCTCGTGTGATTCTCTCCAAACCTGCACCCTTGGATGGAGCGTAAATATCCCTTTCGAACGGTACGCCCATACATTACGACAGCGTGAGAAACAAGCTACGATGAATTGTTCTGGTTGGCGGGACAATTGAACTAGATATTTTTCAAGTTTTGTGGTGCAGAGAATTCAGAATATATTCTAGAAGCATTCTTATGCACAAAAACACCACTTTTTCACGAGCCAATTTCTATTTTTTCCAAAAAAAAGTTATCAGGTTTGATTGTCCGCAACTGTAGACTACGGAGCCAGTGACAAGTGTATTATCAGTCGTCGTATGATATGGGTCCCCCGTCTTATAGACTACTTAGTTGAGATGGTGGATAAATAATATCGGGTTTGCAAAAAAAAAAAATGCCCAATTTAAAACAAGTGATGCCCTAGGTTTGTTCCGAGCCGGGTTTTGCGCCAAATCGATTTGTTTGTGACTATTTGTCGCACCGGTGTCAAAACAAGGCGCAAACCAGGGGCTTGTTCCAAACCTACTACTAGTAATGCCCAATAGAAATCAATCATGCAGAAATGTTTGCCCCTTTTGTAGCTCAAACCGGGGGATTTGAGTGCTTACAGATTTTGAGTCTTTGACCATATATGGGGACCCAAACACGGCTGCCATTAGCACAAACTACACTGTTTGTGAATTTCTGCTGAAACTAAGGTGAGAGGGACAGGTTCAGGGGGGCATTGCGTGGTCGAACGCGGCGAAAGGTGGTGGTTCGGATGAAGCTGTGGACTGTGAGATATTCTACACCGCCCAAGGAAGCCATAATATTCGGAATTCGGGCATGTGTCCTGAAAATGCGATGCTTAAGCCTGTGCGCGACCACAGCAGCGGAGCGACCACAGCACGACCTTTTAATGATCGATCAATACACGTTCCCTTCCTCCTCGTCCTGTCATGGCTTACGACTCGGAAAGCGAAGACAACCCGCGCATCGTGCTCGACGAGTCCGGAAACTTTTTCCTCAAAGACAACCTGCACATCGGCACCTTCAAGCTCGACAGCCCCCTTCTGGCTCAAATCTCGCGCAAGGTCGGGCCTGGCGGCGTCCTCGCCATCCGCCCCGTCCCCCGCCCCGCCGCCGTATCCCGCGCTACCCGCAACATGGGCAGCGGCGAGCACGGCGTGTGGACTGCATCCGTCTTCGTTCCTCCCTCGTTGGAGATCCCGCCCTGGGAGGTCTTTGCATCCCGCACCGTTCAGGAGAGCTTCGGACCCACACAGCGATTCCCCCTCCGGCGGCGCCACGCAATCACCCAGGACGACACCACTAGCGCGCTCAAGACCATCGCTCTCTACGTCGACGGCGCGTGTCTCGACAACGGCGACCCGCTCGCGCGCGGCGGCGTCGGCTTCGTCTTGAATGACAACGCGTCGCCGGCTGGCGCCGACGCGGGCGCGGGCAGCGTCAGTTTTGCGCTGGAAAAGTGCGGGCCCGACGGCGTCGCGTACAAGGCGACGAGCAACCGCGCCGAGCTACGCGCGGCCATCGCGGCGCTCGAGTTCCGCGCGTGGTACGGGTCTGGGTTCGAGAGGGTCGTGCTGGTGACGGACAGCGAGTATGTGGCGAATGGGGCGACGGCGTGGATGCGCAGCTGGGCGGCGCGGCGCTGGAGGAAGGCGGACGGCAAAGCCAAGGTTGCCAACCGCGATCTGTGGGAGAGGCTCAGTGCGCGTATGGGCGTGTTTGCCGAGGGTGGGTGTGAGGTGGCAATCTGGGCCGTGCGGAGGGATTGGAACCAAAAGGCGGACCGCGCTGCGAAGGAGGGCGCCACGAAGGCCCCAGCGGAAAAGTACACCGAAATCCTGGGTGTCGGAAATCAGGTCGTGTTTGCGCCGATTAAACCATAACTTTGTGGCTGCAGTCCTATTAGTAATCGACAAATGAGCTCAGCACGATAAAATTGGGCACTCTGGGCTGGCCGCCTGCTATGCGTCGTACACTATACCGTCAGCGAGTAAGAACTTCGTCGAAGGTAAAGTTTAAGTATTTTAGGGCCAGACAAGCCGGCGTTTAGGTTCACCCGTAGTAAACAAACTCCGCCTCAATCACATTTTCCTCTTCATTTCTCTGTACGTCTCGCTAGTAAGCCCAAAAAGATAACCAGGACAAGAAGAGACGCACCCGAATGCTTGCGATGCTGGAGTTGCATATGTACCCTGCAGCGTGTGTGTGCGGTCGGGCGGAAGTAACGATGAGGTAGGGAAGATAATCGGATACCGAGGTAGCTGCTTCCGGGTGGTCGAGAAACGCCGACGGGCGATAGGTCGACTCGGGGGCTTCGACTAGCTGTACAGTCGCGCCGCTCTGCATAACGAATCGCTGGAGATGCTCGTCCCACGACACTTCCCCCAGCCCCGTCGATGAATCCTTGCGTAAGCATGCGCGACGGAGCATCTTGAGCGTCCCGGGATTGAAGTCGAGCACACTTATTTTTGCTACCCCTTCTCGGTCACAGCCGACGCTGCCCAGCGAGGCCGCCGCGGGACGATTCAGGAGTCATGACTGCGGGCGGGAGATATCGCGCTGCGCGCGGGCCCCAGAAGCGCCACAGACAGACAACGCCTCCTTGCGGTTCATGGAGGTTGAAGAGCTTTAGAAGCCTGTCCCGTCGGATGACAAGTTGCAACCTCTCGTAGCGGTCGTCATCGTCGTCGTCCTCAGCATTTGCAAACGAGGCGACCGCGTACGTGATACCGAAAAGCGAATTCCGGTCGCGGACCAGGAAAGGGGGATTATCAGCGATGCCGGGAACTGCGCCGGGTGGACGGGGTCCGGCGCGCATGCCGGCTTCACCAATAGCCTGCAGCGTGTCGCGTGGAACGTACCATCGATGATCGAGGAGCGGAAGTTGGAATATGACGAGCATGGAGTCATTGAGAGCTCTCGGGGGCACGCCGGGAGGGAATGGAATCCGGACCGCGATAAGCTCGTGAGAGTAAGGGCTAGCAAGCACCAACACGCGGTCCTCAAGAAACCCAGCAATAACTGAATCCATAGGGCACACATACGGCTTCTATAGGGCGTGTCAGTCGACGTGTAAGTAAGTCAGAAGTGTTGCTGCTTACGATCAGCGCGCAACCGGAACGCCAGTCATAGCAGTGTAGTTCCGCAATCTTCTCGTCCTCGCGCCAGTATACGATGGCGACGATCCCACCGGCGACGTCGGTGTGGACCTCTGTTAATTCGGAAAAACGGGACGCTATGGTGAAAACTGGAATAACAGGAACAGCCGCTTCGGGGTGGGGGCAGCCCAGTGACGAGTTGTATCAAGTGCAACTCTATCTGCGCCTCCTCGCCGTTCGCAAGCGGGGTACTAAGGGCTGATCAGGCCGACAGCTAGTACATAACGGATAGAGACGGACCAAGTTGATACGACGAGTAGGTCTTGGCCGTTGGTTGTGAACCCGAGCACGGGCTTGCCGGAAAACAGTGTCGTCCACTGTTGCCCTGCCGGGGGTGGTGCCGGCATGTACTGGATGCGAGTGGATAGACCATCCCGGTTAAGGTTCAGAATCAGCATCGCGCCGTCCTCCACGACGTAGAACGCGACGCCGTCCGCTCCCGGGGATCGCACAACACAGCGAGGAACGCGGTCCGTCGCGGGCATAAGGTTCAGCCAGTTTCTTTCACGTTCGTGGAGGAGCTGGAGCTTTTCGGCCGTAGAGATGTTGGAAAAGGCGGGAGACAGCGCGTTTTCCTCCACCCCGGCCAGTTCGAGCTCGATGTTGTATGTGATTTGCGTCGAATTTTGGATGAGATTGTTGAGGACGCTGCAGGTGAGGCGGCAGGCGACCAGGTCCTGCAGGGAGAGATATTGCAGGGATTCGTGGACAGTTTCCAGCGGGAGTTTGAGGAACGCCATGGACGAGGATGTGGGAGTGTCCAAGCTGTGAATGTCGCTGATGTCCGCGTGTCACCACCACAGCTTGTCTCCTACCACATTCTACCCCGCGATGTTGCTCGACCTCCCAATGAAAACGATACACGAAGCCCTCCTTTACCTTACTCTCAAGGACATAATGGCCTGCCCTCTACCCTGCACCAAATTCCTTACAAGTTTATCAAAAACTCGACTCAAACCGCGTACAACGTCGAGCTGAGCTCGTTGGCGTCGACGAAATCATGCATCTCCATCGCTCTCTCAGCTATCGACAGCGGAAGTCTTGCTCCTGGGGCCCAATGGTCCGTCGACAAGTCGTCGCCCTCTACTTTCCGACGGGGGGATGCTGGTCACCGACGCGGAGATCGTCGAAAACGCGGCTTTCCTCCGGTATATGCCGATTCCGCAACCAGGCGACTGGGCTTCGGTCTTTGCCGACCAGGAAGCGTAGGAGTTTGCGGCTATTTCCATCCCTCGACCCGCCGCGCAATTCGAACCATCCAGCTTGGTCTATATTCGTTACTCGACGGGTCGTTCAGTGCCATGAGAGAAACGTCCTTGCGCCGCAGGTCTGCATGCCCTATCTACGAGCCGTCCTTCGTCGTCCCGATACTGAGTCTGCTGGTGGTCGCATACGAGGTTAAGCGCGCCGAGCACGACCCCACGCAGATATTCCTCGTCCTCCGGCGGGATCCGCGGGGTCCTCCGCCGCGGATCCCTCCTCGCCATCGTCAATGCGAGGCGCGGCCGTTCGACCCCCTCCGTGGCTTGCCTGGGACCTGAGCTGCGCGCACCTCGGCGGCTCGGAGGATTTTCTGGCACACAGCTGGATAGACAAAGTCTCGCCAGCATTAGCGACGACGCGTTTAATACGCCCGCACCGATTTCAACCCGGGGGTGACTGAAGAGAATTCGCCGCTAGGCCAAGCTCGGGCTGCAATCCGCGTCTGAGCAGCGTTCAGCTGACGACCCTAAATAATGGATGGAGCGAGGGGCGATTGTGCAGCTAGTGGAAGTGTTGCCTTTTGGCAAGATACTGCAAGATACTGCTCTCCACGAGAGCTAATCCCGTGCGCGAAGTCAGAAATAAACAACTTGACGTTGGGCACTGGATCGGGCGTTGAACAAACATCAAGTAGCAGTCAATCCCCTTGATGCTGTGAAAAGACCACCGTTCGCAAGCTCGTAGTAAACCAAACATAGCATTGTGTCGATACCCGAGCGCCACTCATTTGTATTGTGTTGCGCGCTGTCGGAGAGTTTTGGTCCCAACCCGCCTCGCCGTTAATCCGCTTCTGTTGTTCCCTTCCCGATGTCAACCTCCTTGGATACATCCTGGCAATCCTCATAAAAAGGTTCGATGTCCGCCTTCCAAGACCCTTTCCTCTTCTCCCCAGCTTGCTGGCAAGATTTCCCTTTGTTTGCGAATTTACTGGCCCGGCAGCCACGAATTAAATTTGGAAAAGTGCTCGTCTCACTATGGCGCAAATCGATACAAGCTTTTGGAGGGTGCGGCCCTAGATGTCCGGGAAACACGACGTGCACTAACTTTTCACCCAGAGTCCAAACTTATCTGCATCGCTGTCCGACCGCATTCAACTGGCTGAGGCGGGGATTGAGGTGGCAAAAAGCGAGTTGAGCAGCGGACGCTTCATCAGTTGGTCCCGTTCATGTCTGCGTACCACGTTTTGATCTTTTGGCAGGCGAAGACCCTGCACACACACCTGAATTCTACGCCGTGATGGCGGAGTTTGATCTTGCAACAAATGGGACAAAATACCGAGCGGACTTGCTGTCGTATGTGAACTTCACGCAAACCACGTTCCCGGATTTTTCGGATAAGTTGTGCGTGCCAAACCAGCTGCATCACAAAATTACGCGCTAAATAGAGCACAGGACTTCTGTGTGTACCCTGTTGCTTTTCAGCAATCACAAGTTGACGCCTGCACGTAAACAGGGATTCAACTACAAAGCCCTGTAAGACTGTGTCTGAAACTTTCCCCCCTGCTCACACTGCCCCCAGTCTATACGGCTATGCCGCCATACAGGCGTATCGAGCCTACAGCGATACCGCCTTCCTCGACTACGCCGTGGAGGCCTGGAATCGCGGTAACAATTTCACCTTGTCTGTTGCAGCGACAGATTTTCCGCCGAAAGTCGTGACGCTCAAAACCGAGTGCGACGGATGTATGTGCGTATATGCTAGAATGGCCGTCAATAATCGTTGCGAACAGCAAACGTCGTTGGTGCAACATTCAATGTATGTGCATTTTGGCAGAAAAAGTAGCATTCATTACTGAGCATGGCGCCTAGCGGAATGAGAATAGTACGGGAATCGGAGACACTTTCTCGGATAGTGAAACGACCGGGTTTGTGCTTTTTCTTTACCATCCAGTCGCGGCTTATTGTCCCCGGCCCCCCAGTTTATTTGTCGCGTGTGTTTTCACTCTCATTCCCTACTTCTCCATTCAATCTACCTAGGCTGTCGTCGCACCTCTACGACACCACATCCTCGCCAATCTATCTACAGTCCGCTCAAAGAGGCTTCGACTTCATCCATGCACACTTGTACAACGATCGCCATCTCATTAAGGACGGTATCCGACTGGACAACTGCGTGCCCAGTGAGCAAACACAACCTTTTACGCTTGGGCTGGTCGTCGAGTCCCTGGCAATCCTGTGCTCCTCAGCATCAACGCCGTGCGACAGCGTTCTGGAGACTATGTGCGTTCATCCAAATTCAGACGGAAAAGAGACCGCGCAAAGCTAAGAGCCGCGTATAGGCTTGAGGAGACCATTACAGCAGCTATGTCGACTAGAGAGTGGTTGGGAACGCAGGGAATCATCACAAATCCCAACAGTAAGTTGCCACGGTTGAACGCCACCGTGACTAACCCCTGATAGGTGCTTCCGGCGATATTCAGTTACCTCGCTCGCTCCAAGTGGTCCATTCGCGGAATGCTACTTCCGTGGAACTACTTCAACAAATCGAAAAGTTTTTGGCCGTCCAGGTTTGTTTGAAACGGCTGCGGCCAGTACTGTAATGCGGGGTTCAACATTTTTGCAGTTCAATGCTGTGGCCGAGCTGGCCGCTGCACCCGGGACGAATCTCTACAGCAGTATATGGAGCGGCCCGCCACCCTCGACATTTGATGGGCTAGCGCAGACCTCAGCGCTGAGCACATTGGTGAACGCAATCCACATACCCGTCACGGGCGATGCAACTTCGACATCAGGTGCAAGTCCTACGGCCCCGACGCCGTCAGCCTCAATCACCAGTTCGGGCTCGAAATCCGCTCCACGAACACCGATCATTCTCGCCTCCGTTGTTGGCAGTATTGTCGTACTCTTCCTCGGCACATTCGTCCTTTGGCTGTTCCGCCGAAAAGCCCGAGCCGCCTCATCGCGCAGGTCTCGGACCAGCTCCCTCGAGCCGTTCCCCTCCGATCTCGAGTCAGAGCATCCAGGAGAAAAACCCCCGCGTTATACGCCACGGCGAGAAGCGGAGCCTACACCTCGACCGTGGGTGTTTCCCGGAAAGCGTCGCAATCCCCCGCCTGGGCCTGTCCTTCCGCCGCGCGTCTATACCGGGAGCAGCGGGCGCTCAGGCTCAAGCCAGTCGATACCGCAGGCCATCATCAATCCTAATGCTGCGTCTCCTGGCGGTAATAACACGATGCTACCATTATACAGCGTCGAAGCAGGGAATCGTTGAATAGTTGACTGGATAACTGCACCTTGGTTTCAGTAAAGCAATCCTTATAATAATTTTGACGGTCTCCATCCATTGGCAATTCGGATAGTCGACGCAGTCGCAACGGGAATCACAAAAAATCTGGATCAAAATTCAAGCTCAGCTGCAACGCAACTGCGAGCGACATGTTCCTCCCCATTGTTCATCTTCGCGTACAATCTAAATGTTGACGTCGAGCGTAGAGTACGCGCTGTACCCGCAGATGAATATGGAGATCCTCACCATTGCAACGGCAAATGAAGGTGAGAGGGAATCTGAGCCCAGTTTCCGCGCCCGTCGCTGCGCGAATTCTGCCAGGTCGTACGATTCATTTATCGCAAGCAAGGTATTTGTACTGTTCCTGCGTCAGCGTTTAGTACTTACTTGCACACCCAGCTCGGCGCTTTGTGCGGTGGGCATTTCTTATGAGGGACCGGGAGGCGCTGCACAGAGTTGCAACCCAAACCCAACCCGGCGCGTAGGCTGAGGGTCACCAGGTCGCGTCAGGCGGACGCATAAAATAGTAAAGATGTAGGGCCGGAGCTTGTAGCGGGAGATGAACGCGGGTGTGGGTACGCATATTAATACCCGTACGCTTCGTTCTTCGTGAATCGTTATTCGTCTGTCGCCGTCCAAGAGCGTAGAGAAGGGCGAGCAGCTGCACATTGCTCGGCGTGCGTTTAGTAGTATTGCCAGTAGTGGTATTACGCGCACCAGCAGCGGAGAAGAACTCCAAGTACTAGTAAGGACTCGGGGTTCGCAGAATCCAGACCGAGACCGAGAAGCACAGCAGTTTGTTGACGTTGACGCGAGTGTAGAGTTTACAAGTCGACGCGGTCTTCTTGGTCTTGCGGGCGGTCAGCGGACGCGTGCTCAAGCGCCAATCCCGCTCCTTCCTAGACAAGCCATCCTTGAGTTGGCTTCACCCGCGGCGCCTGCGCGCTAGCTAGACAAGTGGTTACAGTACTATATTGGTTATCGGGTACAATTTGGTGTTTTGTTTGTTTCTTTGTTTGTGTGGTTGGATTGTGTTTGGAATCGAGGAGCGGGAGAAGCAAGAGGGAAGGTAGCCTACGAAGACCGTACGCGTTCGGCGAAGATGAAAGCGAGAGCGACACGTATACTAGTACCTGGAAGACGGCGTGGACCGACGGCGATGTCAGGTAAGATAAGCAGCAAATAAGGTTTTTCTTGGTCGCGAAGCGGAGAGGTGTAGGCCGAGACGGTGATGAAGTGCAGAGGAAATGGCAAGTGGAAGAGATGAATGCGGGATGGGATGGGATGGGATGGGATGGGATGTACGAGCGCATGTGGTGCGGATATTAGGTCTAGTGTACGTTCTGGATTCGAATTCGTTTTTGGGACAGTGGCACGGCGGCCATAGATAGCTCGAGATGGGGGGACGGACGGAAGTGACGGGCCGCGGGGAGATGTATGAGTTGCCGCGAAGGCTATGAGCTATTCCCCAGGCGGGGGTACGCTCTTGCTCCGCCGCGATCCGCCTCCCCCGTGCCCATGTCCGTCCCCGGCGCGAGACCCGGCAGACTGCCGCCGCAAGCGTCTGCCAGTGGTACTACCCCCCCGCCCCCGCCACCGTTTGCGCTGCGGGGCGACGTGGACGTATGCGAGCCCGCCTCGGACGTCGATGCGGAGGCGGAGCTAGGGGAGCGAGAGTGTGCGTGGGCGTGGACGAAGCCGAAGATGCGTTGGAGGAATGGTTTCTTCGGGTTTGCGTGTCCGTGTCCGTGCGCGTGCCCGCCGACGTCGACTACTCCTGCGACGGGACCGGGACCGCGGAGGGACGTTGGCGAGTGGGAGTGGTTGTGACTGTGCTGCCCGGAGGACGAGCGGGATGTATCTGGTGTGTGCTGTTCAAAGGGAACGATAAGTTTCCGCAGAGAATAGGAATAAGCTAAAGGGAAGGGGAAACACTCACAATAACATGCACCTTCTGCCGCCCCGTCGGCATAACGTAGTACGTGCTCCCGCTGCCGTTGCTCTCGAAAGAGGAGACGCTCGACGCGGGGCTCAGCTCGCGCCTCCCCCGCGAGTGCGAGCGGCTATGTCCGTGCCCATGCCCGTTTGGGGTCTTTGACCGCGAATGTGAATGCGAATGGTGCCGTCCGCGGTCACGGTCGCGCTCCGCCGCCAGCGTCAGCCCCGAATGCGCCGAGGGCACAACCGAGGGGTACGGCGTCGGCACGTACTTCATCCCGCCCCCGCCCCCGCCACTCCCGTACTGCGACGGATGGACAGGCGCGGAGTGGCTGTAGATCATCCCGTTGGGGCCCATCTGCGGCGGGTGCGTGTAGATAGCGGGCGGGGCGTAGTGCGGGCGGCCCGCACTGCTGCGCGTGTGGGGAGGGGGCGTACACGATCGCGGGCGGGTTGCGTCCGTGTCCGTGTCCGTGTCCGTGTCCGTGGTATGGCTGTTGCTGCGCGGAGAACGCTACGTGCTGTGCATGCGGGGGAGGGGCGGGGCCGTACCCGGGGAGCGGCGGGACGGGCGGGGCGTCGGGGTCATGCATCGCCGAGTACGCGTTGCGCGGGAGCGACTTTGAGCGGTGGTGTGCTCCGGCGGGAGGGGCGGCGGCGTTGGCGTTGGGCGGGGAGTTGCTTGGGAGGACGCGGATCTCCTCGGGGCCTGCGACTGCGCTGTGGTGCGATCCCGTGCGCACGCGGTGGTGGTGGTCGTGCCTGCGCAGCCTGGGCTTCATCTCCGGCGACGCATCGAGCGGAATCGGCTCGTCGGGGCGGCCGTCGCTGTAGCGCAGCACCATCTTTGGGGGCAGCGAGTGGTTGCTCCCTGCGTCGCTGGCGGGCGGGAGGACAAAGCCGGGTTCATTGAAGATGGATGGTGCCACCGACGGGGAGTAGCACAGCTCCGGAGGTTCGACGCGGCTGTGGACCCAGTTTTTTGTGCGTTCTTTGCTGGAGATATAATCGCGGATGGCCTGGGAGGACGTGGTGTACTCGGTCATGCCTCTGGGCGGACAAAGAGGGCGTTGGGAGCTGGAGATCTCGAGGGCGTCGACCAAAGAAGAAAGGAGTATATCGTGTGGGTGGCAGGCTTTATAGTTTGGTGGCCGGTCCTCGCCAGCCGGAGGAGCACAGAAGCTGATTCGATACCCGCTTCCCCACCGAGTGCGAGCACATCAGGAACGTGTTGTCCGCGAGGCGAGGCACTCATGCCAGCTGTCAGCGTAGCCCAGCTCGGCCGATGACCCAGAGCGAGAATCGTACGGCCGACCAGCAGAAGTTTGGTCGATAGAGCGGCTGTCGACGTGGAATGGGGAAGACGATCTAGTAGCCGCGTGACTTGTACGAGCCCCAACCTGCTCCAATGCACCACCCACAAAACATAAAGACGGGATTACCACCACAAAACCCAGGGTTGTAGGCGCAGAAACACGCGAATTTCCTCCTCCACTCCGAAATGAACGCACGGTCGTCCGCGCCGAACTGCGCAACTCTGGCGCAAAAAGTAAAGTCCCCGCTACAGCTTTACGCGGCGGGGCAAGATCGTAGCTATATCAGCCACGCGAGAGATAGGTACTGCACCGGCTACTTAGTCGAACACCTGGCTTAGCGAGGCTACAGTCCAGATATGAAACGCTGCCCATACCCAGATAAATCCCGCACCGACCGAGAACGGTAAGCCCGCACTCGACTCGGTACCGCCGATGTGTGGCGCGTGGCGAGCCCATCCTATAAATCCCTCAATGAAGAGGGGATTCCGGGAATGCGAGTGCGAAGGCGCGTTTGTACAAGCAAGTGCCTTCGGTTACATCGCCCCGACTAGGAACTTACTTACACATCCTCCTTGGCAACTTGCTAGATACGTATTCGAGTCTCCGTACATTGAGAAGCGCGTACTGCGCTGGAAGAGACGCGTACGCGTCGTCTAATCCTGCAGCCCCCATGAAATCGCCGCGCCGCTCAGCACTCACCAGGCCATGTGGATACCGCACCTCGAACGACGCGCCCGACTTTCGCTATAAAAGCGTGGTTCATCTTGTTTGTATTCGTTACGACTAACGAGCTTTGCGGCCAGCGGGTACCAGACAGTCAAGGGGACTTGCTCGGTGACGACAAGCCGATATTGAGCGCGCCTTCCTCTCCGTTCTCGGCGGCGTCGTCCTCAAAACATCGCTGCATTTAGAACCAAACAGAAAACGCGCTGCGCCATGCATACGCGTCCTCGGACTCGGGCTTCTCGTCGCCCTTACCTGGACTGTTCCATGAAATCGCCGCTCAACACACTCACTCATCCGTATGAATGCCGTCCGCCATGAAGCCCACGACGCGTCGCCAATACTGTAGTATGCATCACCCGAAATAGCTCGAGGGTCAAGCCAGCGAGTGGGTACAAAACGCCGACGCGACGGCTGGCCGCGGAGACTAAACCGCAGCATTGCCAGTGACACAAAAGACGGCTGGCCGACTCGAGCCTCGAATACCGGGTCTGTGTCTTGCTGAACGCGAGGGAGCAACCTCCAAGTCGATTTCCGACGAGGCCGGCGCCGACATCGGTCATGAAAGCGGCATCCCGGAGAGTATGTGTGAAACCACACTAGAGAGCGTCATTCTAGAACGAATGTGGGGGATATACAGGACCAAAAGAAAAAGTCGGAGATGCGAGCGGCGAGCTCAGAGTAAGAGGAGCGCACCAGCGAGCGGGGCGGCGGCGGCAGCGGAGAGCCCGAGGCGCAAAGCGGTCGCAGCACCCGTAGGTGTGCTCCCGCCCGCGCTAGCCGTCTCGCTCGCACTCGCACCCGTACCTGCGCCGGCCCCGGAACCCGAACCCGCCGGCGCCCCAGTCGCCGCAGCGACCTGCAGCCCAAACGGCGTCGCCGTATCCGTAACCGTAAACGTCCCGCCCACGCCGTCCGTGGGGACCTGCACCGCGACGCACTCCTCCACCACCGCACCGGCGCCGTCAGCCGTGAAGGAGCACTCTCCGCCGACGGTGAACGACCCCTCGGGGTTGGCGACGACGTATGTGAACGACGCGTAGTCTGCGCCTTCGACGAGCGTCGCTGGCGGCGCGTTAGACTCAAGAGGGAGGAAGAGGGAAGGGGAGGGAAGGGGAGGGAAGAGGGTGGCGCACCGGTTCCGGGGAAGCTGCCCTGCGGGTCCGTCCACGTCCCGGTATACGCGCCCTGCGCGAGCTCGTACGTCGTGCGCGTGTTGGCCGCGTCGGTGCCGATGGGTTTGGCGCTCACGGCTTGGGGGTCGACGAATGGCACCACCAGCGTCGTCTCGTCCGCTGTGGCGTCTGCAGGATGTCAGTGGCGAAAGGCGAAAGTGCAGCGGGAGCAGAGCGCACGGGAGACGAAGAGGGCGGCGAGGACGAGGGGGAGAAGGGCGGTCATGGTAGTCGTGGGTTAAGAAGCGAAAAGATCCACCATCGTGTGGGCCACACTTTGATTTTCGCGGAAATTTTCAAAAATATCCATCATCGTCATGTGAGCGATCTCCGTAGGAGTAGGAAACATTGAAGACTGCTGGGGGGACAGGACCTCATAGTCAGAAAGTATCTGGGCTTCTTTCTGAGGCAAAAAGGAGCTCGAAAAAAATGGAATTTTGGAGAGTGTCTGAAAAATATTAATAACAAATGGTTTTGAACTGGGAACTTAGACCTTACTGTACTAATCCGACCGTAAGTTCAGCCTGCGAACGCGTAACGCATTGAACTTGTCAAACAACAAGTTCATCACTGATGGAATTTCCTTATTGGGACTGCCGGCGTCAGCCGGCCGGAAATTTTGATGGTAAATTGCCTTATTTGGCGAAATTTGATGGCTCAAACTGGGCCGAACGCGTAACTCATTTGAGCTAAGTTCAGTTCAGAGGGCCGCGTAACCCGTAACTCGAACTTGCGGTCGGATTAGTACAGTATTGGCAGCCCCTTTGTTCTTCCCTCGACTGACCACCATATATGATTCATGCATTTTGACCACCAGCAAAGAACCGTGTGGTCCTACTCCAATGAGGGAGATGCTGACTTTGCACTCCTGGGACCTGGATCCGACTGCAAGGTAGGTTTGGTTGGATTTACTTAGCGGAGATTTAGCGGAGATTTCATCTTTGCTTTAGCAGAGTTTTTCTTTGGATTTTGCATCTAGTCCCGTAGCACGTAGCACCTATTTCATCTGGAATTCAAGACCTGCCTTTTGCGAGATACCACAAAATCTCCGTGCAGCCCCCTGTCACCGCTGTTTCGATTGAGTAAATCCTGTGTGCTTGAGACCTCCCTCCCCTTATCTTGCCATTGCCCACAACACCTCACAGAGGCATCTTCCTCACTGTTATCAATTTGTAGTTTATCGTGTACCATAGGCGCCTAAAGGCGCCTCGAGTCACTGTCACGTCTTCCAGCTCGGGCTCCGAGTTGCGTTTCTTGACATTAACTGTGTGTTCGGTGAGTAGAGGCTTCGCTTTTTTGTGACGTGGGGTGGCTTAGGTGGCCTATTCACGACGGACAATCCGCTGTCATGTTTGCATTGTCACTCAACAGTCATGTAGTAATAATATAATAGTATGTCATCACCTTTGTCATGACTAGCAAATAGTTTCCCTTTTGTTGATCGTAATAATGATTACTAAAGATTTATTTTATACAGGTAATATTGCTAAATAGTATACTAAATGCTTAGATAACATGAGCACAATAATGAAATTGCAATGTCAGGCAGTTCTCGCGCCACTGGCGCGGCTGCGTGACCACGCGCACAAGTGCATTTACCGCCAAGGCAAGCTTGGGCATATTGCATAGGCCTCTGTGCTTTGTACTTGTGCGGCCTACCGCACCGTCCCCCCAAGCGTGCTTTGCCGTATCCAAGCGTGTGATGCTGTTTGTGTCAATTCATTCATAGCTCACTATCTAAACGCGAGTTGTAGTACCAAAGCCCCAACCAACCTGGAACTCATCGGCGACCGCAGGTCATGAGTGCCTAGTCTAGCTGCAAGCTCCCTTTAAACGTGCTTTGAATGATGTGAAATGAAGACGGGGATAATTTATAAATGACCGATGGACGCTGCAACTTATGTCGCTCAAGTATGCAACCTTTTCAGTACTTGGGGATTTAGCATGGACCAATAGCCCATGAATATGGTTATGCCTTGCTTAACCTTGATTCAAGGACCAGACTCAACAGCCGAATCTGACTCGCCTTAAGTAAGTAGTATAGGAGCCGTGATAGGTACCTAGCAGTCAGATTAAGTACTTAGCAGCTGTGTTAATTGTTTATTTAAGACTGGGACCAAAGCACTCTGAATACATGACAAAGGTGATGGCATACTACATGACCGTCGAGTGACAATGCGAACATGACAGCGGATTGTCCGTCGTGATTAGGTGTTGTGAGGGACAGTCTGAGTGAACGCGCGGGTAAGCGCAAATTTGGGAGACTCGTCGCTCGGCCGCGCACGCACCAGCTGTTCTGTAATTGTTTTCCCATGGGAATGCATGGGACTGGGAGTCTAAGATAACTTGCACTAGCCCAACGATGCCACTGCCGCGGCTGGCTCCAAGAAATCTAATCCCGACCCGATGCTGGAAACCGCCCTTGCAACCTATCGTATGAGCGAATAAAGTCCTCAATTTACCGCCCACCGTTGCCGCCATGCCGCCGGCGGCCCGCCCACAAATGGGCGTCCACATCCGACGGGCCTGTCAGGGCGGCAAAATATCTAATTAGCCCTAATTCATGCTGATTTGGGACGCAATATCCTTCGATAAGCTTTTTAAAGCGCTGGGCAGAACGAAAAAGCAACTGCCAACCACCCCCCATTTCTCAACAACGATGCGTAAGAACGGCTGCTCTTATACCGGAAAATCGCTGACCGCCGGTATAGCTTGCAGCTGCTGCCCCGGAAAACCCACATGCGAGGTGGAGGAAATCAAAGCCGAAACCGCCGCTCTGAGGGAGAAGCACAACCTTGACAAATAGGATGTACCGAGTCCCGAGGATTTACTACATATGTAATGACTGGATGTTGAATCTGGAGACTTTGAATTTTGTGCGACCCCGATTGAGTGTCCTGGACCACAAAATTTGTGGAAAGGAAATTTGATGCTCTAACTAGATTACATGCAGAGTACTTACTTGCGTACTACATTAAAGTATCTAGAATATTCTATGGATGACTGAGGCGGAAACTGAAAGAAATCACCAGAACATTCGGGAGCCGTGTCACGGTCCAAGCCCAGATCAACCCCGGCCAAGTCTCCATCGTGATACCATCACGATGCTCGACCCCCGATACCCTATGTAACCCACAAGGGGCGTTCACGACGGCCTGAAGACCCGATCGGACGTACAGGGTTATCCCTATACCACATACCATATATAATCTAGTACAACCTCAGGAGAGGCTTAACCTCTCCCTCGTCTATACACTACTTCGCCCTTACCGGGGTTAACGACTGTTCTCGAAACCCAGTCTGATGCCCGGTTCCTCGACGGCATCCAGTCTCCCGCCGGCAAGCTCGACCTAGTCCTGACAAGCCGGTATATACTTGATCCGGTGGCCGATGCCCGAGCGTTGGATTGCTCAGCCGGGAAACACCTATTCCCAACAGCATGGGGTTTTTAAATTGTATGCTATGTTCCTCACAATAATAGGGGAGTTCACGGTAGGGGGTTTAATGTGCAGAGTAAAAAGTCTTGCACCAAATTTTAATCTTGCACCAAGTCTTAACCGCCGAATTTCGGCGAGCAAGATTTGGTGCAAGTGCAATGGATTAATCCTTCTTCTCCGCCTGAGAAAAATATTTTTGGGATTAATATGGGATTAATCTGCAGATTCTACTGTGAACACCTCAGTGCAAGATTTGGTGCAAGATTTGGATTAAAGATTATTTTATTACTTGCACCAAATCTTGCACCAAGTCTTGCACTCCTACCATGAACTCCCCTAATTGTCGTCGCCTGGGTTCACTGTTCATTCTCCGCAGCTCAACAATCCCCGCATCAGAAACCTATCAAGGCAGCTGAATTTCTCACTGCTGAAATTACTGGACCTTATTATAACCTTCAAAATATTGTTTTGAATAGACCTTATTAGCAGCTGCTAGAAACGGCCCCGAAATATTTCATTTGCCATCTGTTTCTTGTGAAATTCTCAAAGTGGAGTACGGGATTTTGATTGAAACTGTGCAAGGTGAACTTCCTGTCCTCCAGGACGTACCTGATAGCCCCTCGATTTTGCTCTGAGCGGCGGATGAGGGGGAACCTTATCCGGTGCTCCTGGGTCGATGAACAACTTTGTCTTGCCGGGAGATAACAAGCAGAATTTCAACCGAGGGCATCCGTGAGGCAATTGCAAAAATTTGAAATTGTATTCTAATTTTGCAGCCGCTAAAAATGGCTTCAAAATCTTTGAAAACACTTGTGAAATTTAGATTTTGGGGCCTTATTTCTTGTAGAAATTCTTCAATTCATGTGCAGAGAATTGTGACTGCTGAATGTGACAGGGGATATTCCGCCACACCGCAAGGGTTTCATGCAGTAAATGCCGGTACCCTGGCAGCTTCATAAGAAGTGTGATTATATATCGAGTTGTGCAGCCATGCTGATAATCACGGCTGAGATACATAAGTACAAGTCTTCAGCAATTCTGTGTAGTCATTGATTTGGTGCAAGTGCAATGGAATAATGTCACGGTTCCACCCCGGGTCAGCCGGCCAACTCCCCATCGCGATACCATCAAACCCCCGATACCCGATATGACCCACAAGGGGTGTTCACAACGACCTGAAAGCCCGATCGGACGTACAGGGTTATTCCTATCCTACATACAGTATATAACCCTAGTACAACCTCGGGAGAGGCTTAACCTCTCCCTCGTCTATACACTACTTCACCCTTACCGGGGCTAGCGACTGTTCTCGAAACCCGGTCAACACCCGGTTCCTCGACGGCCTCCAGTCCCCCGCCGGCAAGCCCGACCTAGTCCTGACAAATAATCCTCCTTTTCCGCCCGAGAAAATTAGTTTTGGGATTAATCCGGGATTAATCTGCAGGTTCTATTGCGAACACCCTAGTGCAGATTTGGTGCAAAATTTGGATTAAAGATTATTTTATTACTGGCTCACTCCTACCATGAACTCCCCTATAAGGTCCACTCCCGACAGAAATTTGTATCTAAGTAAGATAGGTATATGGAAAAGTGGCAGAAAGAATTTCCTCGGGTGTCTTTGAAGAAATTTAGTATGAGAATAAGGTGGCGGGCACTGCCGCTTGACGGCCATACTTGCCTTATAACTGGCCGGAGGGTCCCATCCTTTTCTCGCCAAAGATAAGTCCCAAAATCTTGCAGCACAAAAAAATGCTGTTAGGCGACGATACCAAAAAGAACAAAAAAAAAAACAAAGTCCAAAGAATTAACTTTTAATCTTTTGAACCGCCGCAGTCCTTGGCTCCCCATCCCATTGATAGGAAGGAAAGGACTCAAATAGCTCTCCGTCTTCGCTCCACAGTCCACCCTCCGATGACGCCCACAGTCACATCCTAATAAGTTCTTCCCAGCCCCACATCCCCCTGTTCTAACCCCATGCCATATCTGGTATTATTCGCAGCTACGATACCGACACACGATACTCTACCCCACCCCACCCCAACCCATCCGAGAAAGCAAAACGAAACGGAACGGAACGAATAAAGAGAGTTAAGGATAGTAGCGCGGAAGCCTGGAGTTGCGTAGCGAATCCAATGAGATATGTATGCCATAAGATACGTGCACGGGTCATTCGTATGCGGTATGCGTAAACATGCACCGGGAGGGTGGAAAGGGTTATGAGGGTTTGGATTTGGCTTTGGCTTTGGCTTTGGGCGTCATAGGAGCGGATTGGGAGGACGAGGGAGGCGGCGGTCGTGTCCGACGATGCAGAAGCGGAGAGGGACGTTGTCGACGAGCGCGTCGATTCCTCCCCCGTCGGCGTCGCCGACCACCGATATCGGGCGCGCTCCCCGTAAGCCGAGGTACAACCTCGGCGTAGCGGCAGCGGCACCGTCGTCAGACGGCGACTCGGTGGTAGGAGAGTTGGATAGGCCTGCGAGCTGCGCGAGCCAGGGATAGCGCCCCTCGACGATGGTGTCCGTCTGCCCGACGGAATGGAACCGGTCGCTGACCTCTTCTTCCCAAACGCCGCCCTCCTCCTGCGGCCCCTGCGCCGCCGCTCCGCCGTCGCGGTGGTTTCCCGTAGGCAGCGGGGCGAGCACCACGCGCTCCGCAACCACGACCGCCCCTCCTCCCGCTCCGCCCCCGCCCCCGCCCTTCTCCTCCTCCGGCTTCTTATTGTTCATCTTCCGCCACGCATTCTTCATCTTCTTCCCGAGCACGAGCAGCGGGTCCTCCCCATGCTCACGCACATGCGCCTGCTGCACCTGCTCCGCGAGGATCCGCTGCGTGTGCCGCTCGACCTCCTCGTCGGTCCACACCGGCGGCGTCGGCGGGAGCGGGTCCCCGTTGAGGTCATACCCCGGCAGCCCCGCGCGCCGCTTGCGCATCATCGCTGCGCGGGAGGCGACTGCAACCGGCGTTAGTGGAAGGGGAGGGGGAGGGATGAAACAAGGAGGGGACGGGACGCACTGCCGAGCGGGGCGTTGGATTTGCGCTTGCGGGGCGCGAGCTGTGGGAGTGGGGCGAAGCGTACGTTGAGCGAGGACGTGCTGGTGCTGAGCCGCCGGTTGAGCTGCGCCTCGCGCTGCTGCTCCATGGTGCAGTCGTGGTGTCGGAGCCCGACCCCAGGCCCCACCCCGACACCGGCCCCGGTCCGGAGGTCGGGCGCCGACGAGCTGTGCGCTAGCGTATCCGAGTTGGAGTTTGAGGACGTCGGGGACTCGTCGTCGGCGTCGCCGTTGTTGGAATGGTATTGGGGCGTCGGTGGGAGGATGATAATGCCGGTGAGCTTCATGGGCGAGGGCGGCGGCTTGACCGCCTCAGAGGCGGGAGCGGGGGGCGGCGGCCGACTTTGAGCGCGCCATTTTTGAGCTTGGTGGAGAGGGCTGTCGTCGAGGGAGAGGAGGAGAACCAGCTTTTGACAGGACACTGCTTTTGACGCCAAAATTCCTGGCCGATACAGATTCCAGGCACAGAAGGTTTCGTTTGTTCCGGCGTACGATACAGCACTTTTGTACCGATAATTATGGCCAACTTCCGTACAAGGGATCCGAAGGACCTTGAGCGTCTATCGGTAGCAATGATGAGGGTTGCCGGCGACGCGTCTATTAACAACAGGATAGCCCCGCAAAGTCCCGATAGACACGACCTCCGTGGAATTCGGAGCATCCAGCAAAAACTCCAATTAAACAGTCTGCCTGTCGTGGACAGATGAACGCGTCAAAATCGATGCGCCCATCAACGTCGCCGCGTGGTTGGAGGTGCCTTTATCGACAGGGAGCGCTTGAGCGACGCAAAAGCTCTCAGACGGCCACGGTCCACTTCAGCAGCGCGCCGTAGCCCCGGGGCCATGCATACAGATTAGATTCCGGCTGAAAGAGAGCGGGCCGTTGAGCGGGCCGGAAAAGGGCTATATTTTACCGCCCAGGACTAGAGCCGGCAGCTAGACAACAGGTCTTTTCGACAACCGGGGCGTTCATACACAGCGGGCATTAGCTCAGCCGCCGGGGAAACAACGTCGTACAGACGCCCCATTCAACGCCGTACCGACGTACATTTACCCTTTGATCACAGCCTAATCACTGCTTCATACGACAGCTTCAAAGGGCAACACGAGGTTGATTGAACATCGAGGCATTGAGACACCATTTTCTTTGTTTCTTTGTCTGACAATGTAGTTTAAGGGCTATTCCCTCGAGGTTTCTGAACTCAATTTTCGACGATGGCTTCCAAACGCAAAGAACCCGCCGACAGCAGCACACAGTCTCCTCCCAATAAGCGTAGCCGCCCCGGCGTCAACGAGCGGCGTGAACCTGACAACTCAGATGGACCGGTGCCAGGCCCGTCGACATCGTCGAGCCGCGGGGAGAGACGGGGTGAGAAGGCTCGCCAGAAGGATGCTGAGAGGGCTGAGCATCGGGAGACGGAGCGGCTTCGGCGCAAACGGCGTCAGCTGGGGATTGCGGCGGATGATGTTCCGGAGGAGGCACTCGACACCCAGGTAAGCAGCACACCCTTAGACTCGTCGATTCACCACCCTGAGTTACCCAACAGACCTCATTTCAGTACCACATTCGTGCTCTTGCGGGGTTATTTACCCAGACGATGGTTCTTGGCCGCGCCGATGAATTCATTGCGTACTATGATCGTCGATTCGAGAAGGTCGGCGACCTTGCCGCGCACATCCGCGAGCTTTGCGCAGAGTGCAGGGCCCCGTGTGCCGAGGCGCGGCGCCAGGCGCAGAATGCGATACGCGAGGTTGAACGTCTCGCGAAGGAGGCAGCAAGCAAGAAGAAGCGGCGAGGCAAGATTGTTGGCGCGCTGTCTGCGATCCCCAAGGCGCACTTTGAGTTCATGTTCGAGGCCGTCGCGCGTGTGGGGCTGAAACGCTTCTACCCCGACGTATTCGGTGCCGCTCGCTCCCCATACAACCAGCGTTTGCGCCACATCGCTGTCTCGACTTTCCAGAGTATAGTTTCGTGGTTTGGCTACAACGAGGAGGGTGCGAGCATTGAGTACAGCGAAGATACCGGTATGTTGCATATAATACCTTGGACGTTGTGAAGCTAACAGGCACTCTAGGTATGCTCAACGATTTCTACGACAATTTCGTGTTTGGCACAATAGCGGAGAACAGTCGTCGTGTCGAAAAGAGCCCTAACTCGTTGGAGAATAAGGCTCTGATGGATGCGACTATATCCCGCCGCGGACGGGTACGTACGACACTCGATTTTTTGTAGTCCGTGCTCACCAATTTTGGACAGCTCGCTGAGCGCCGTTACGCGCATGCCAAAGCGATAGGATGCCGGAAGGCGGTTCTGCGGGCGCTCAAGAATCCCGCGTGTCACTCTGACGACGAGGAGATTGTACCTGACGAGGCCGCTGCATTGGGGTCGGCCAGAGCCGCACTTGATCCAGACGCGGACTGTCGTTTTCAAGCGCATGAGACGCCGTGGTGCAATCCGGGCTTCACATTGGTGAAGCGGCAGCTGGATAGAGGCATCCTCGAGAAGTGGGAGCGATCGCCGCCCAAACAGCGGGGACGAAAGTGTGTCCCCCGAATTCCTTCGCCGATTCAGCGCTGACCGTTTGATTTCAGGCCCGAGGGTCGCAAGACCTCCGTCCTCCTCCCTCCCTCCTCCATCTCGAAATCGATCCCTCCGGCTGTGTTCAAAGCCAAGGACAAGGAGTATGACACTCCGCTCGACGTCTTCTCTCCCCAGTACTTCAACACAACGCTCGACATCGAGGAGCGGGCGCGGTACGGTTACCAGGAAAATGGGATTGCATTTGCGCTGCCCGAGATGTGTGTCGACCAGACGGCCATCGATGCATGGAAGGGGCTTAGGACGAAAGATTTCATGACGCTGTACGGCAACGACGTGCAGGACTTGTACCGCATCCCGACGGAGGAGGAGTTGGCTGCCCACCGGTTACACAAGGACGCTGAGGATTCTGACGACGATTCGGGCACAGAGCTGAACGATACAGATGTGGAATCGGATGGCGAGCCGGAGCTGATGCAAGATGAGGAGTAGGTTTTACAGGAATATGTGTATTAACGGCAGGCGGGGTGTAGAACATGCATGTGTATAGAGCCCAAAGTGCGTCAAGTGTGTTGTCCCGATATTGCAGTTGGTGAGTGACGCTGTTGACTCGGCGCCGAGAAGGAGGAGCCGCCGACAATTTAAACGGCTCTGGGCTATGCACTCGGCGCGGGAATGGATGAGCGGCGGCGGTAGCGGCAGGTGGACGGTGCAGGCGGAGCCGAGAGTGTGTAGGTATGCGCACCGGGCTCTTGCGCTGCGAAATGAATACGGAAAAACGGTTAGGGTGTGCGGAAGGCGTTCTGAGCAGGGGAATCGGGCGGGAGCAGGGGGTTGGTGGGTGGGGGTTGTGGTCGAGCCGGCTACAGCGGGTGTAAGGCAATGCTGGGTGTGTGCAGCTTGTATTTTGCGGTGGTTTGACAACAGAAATACGTGCAGATAGTCGTTGAGGCGACGAGACACTGAGAACTGGCCAAACAGTCAATTCGGGGAATAACCGGCGCGCTATGACGCACCTGGGGCTCATTCGGCGGCGAAAACGGTTGGAACACATTATTTAGAGGCGTCGCGGAGGGGCTAGAATACGCGTTTGGCGTCAGCCCAGATGGGGGAGGCAGAATGGCGAGGCGGGTGGTCAGATTGCGGCGAGTGCTGGCGCCAGAGTTGAGCTGCTGCGAGCTTGGGAATGTGCAAGGAGGATCGCCTGGAGGTTTAGAAGAGGATAGAGGCGTGGTGCCTGGCTCCGAGAAGTTTTGAGGAGCTTATGGCCGTCGGGGATGGAGGATGTGGTCAAGCAGATGCGGTGTGGGAAACCCGGCTGGCCCCGGCACAACTGTTCCTGACCTCCAAACTTCGCGCTTGGGCTCCCTCTCGGGGGTCCCCGCGGTAACCCCGCGTCCCATGGCTCTCCTCTCCCGGACGCGGGCGGTAATAAATCGCCAAATAAAAAAGGCCAAGCGAGGTCTCGAAGCTCGAACACCGGACATTATATCGGAAAGCTCATGAATTTCTAAGACTGGCTACCACTACTGGGCCAAAGGGGACATACTTTCTGACTGGGAAACCCTGACCCCTCACTCCCCCGGACCCTCAAACCAAATTTAAAAAAATAAAAATAAAAATGATTTGTGCCGGACTCGAACCGTCGACCTGTCACATGGGGGGCGTCCAGCGGAGTTTGATTGCCTAATTCTTGTTCAGGGCGCTTGATGCTGAACAAGAATTAGGCAATCAAACTCTGCTAGTATCTCCGCAGGGCCATTGATATATCTACCGAGCTTGGATACCGGAGCCTCATATTTTGTTGGCGCCAGTATACTTAGCACCCAGTGAGCAACGCACCCGGTTCGCTGGTCCAACAGTATCATGATACAGATCCTTATTGTGAATTCTGCCGCCAGAGATGGCAAGGCTGAATCCTATAAGATTGTCGCAGCCTCAGCTGTGGGCAAACGATGCCCCCGAAATCGAAACCGAAGCTCTACATCTGCGCGTGTTTGCGCTTTGGGTGTAATAAGGGAAGAATCCAGGTGGCCGGGACTCAACAGCCGGGCAAATGGGTGCAGTACAAGGTCCGCGAGCGACATAGGAAGGCAGCGCAGACCACAACACCCCTGAAACGGAGGCGGAGAGGGCGCGCTGTTGATTCCGACTCCGCAACGGATTTGAATAGCGACACTGAGGGCAACACAGAGGCGGTTCCAGGTGCGATAAAAAAATTGGTCTGGCATGAAGTGCATGTACTCACTCTACACTGTAGCTGGGTCCAGAGCGATTCCGCCAGATGAACCTCCTGCTCATGCTGCAGAACCCCAAAATGACGGGCTGCCAGGCGTGTTTTGGCTATTTTCTCCAGGACTGATTCTCACCCTCTGATAGATGCCGCCGGGGTAGCGCTGGTCGTACAGCTTTGTTCAATGCTGGCCATGTGGCTCCATGTCAAGGCAAATGTCGGACGCGCCACTGTCAACACGGTTCTCAAGGCCCTCCAACTCATTATCTCTACGACGGTCGATGTCATTCGTATCTCGCTAGCAGCACAGGGCGTCGAAGCTTCCCTGCCAAATTTCAACATCCCCGCAGACATACGCAGCATCCATTCGCGATTCAACCTGGACCCGCCGATCCAGAGAACAGTCTGCTGTCCGAAATGCTACAAGCTCTACTCCGGCGAACTCGCTGATATCCCTCTTCGATGTACATACCGGCAATCCCCCCGGGCCAAGCCATGCAACGCGGAGCTCCGGCGGAAGCGACGCACCCGGACTGGCGGTGTGAAAGATGTTCCTCACACAATGTTCAGCACACAACTCTTCGATCCGTGGCTTGAATTCTTTTTGGGGCGACATGATATTGATGCTGCCCTCGACACGGCTGTGAACCGCCCTCCGGTTCCCCCTGATGGTAAAATCAACGATCTTCGGGACAGCAAGGCTTGGGCTGATCTGGGCGACTACACTACCAACAAATACAACCTCGTGTTTGGTCTTTATATTGATTGGTTTAATCCTTACACAAACAAAGTTGCTGGTGAGCTTTGACGCTTATTTATATTTGCTAGATGGGCTAAGACTCTCTCTTAGGAAAAGTTGTCTCATGTGGTGCCGTTGCACTGGTGTGCCTCAACCTCCCGCCGGAGATACGTTACCGCCGGGAAAACATCTTCATCATCGGGCTTATACCATCGCCTAACCATCCCGACGCCATCACGATACCCCATGTCCTCGATCCGCTCATTGACACAATTCTCAACTACGACATACCCGGCAAGCTCGTGGAGACAAGCTCTCATCCCGAGGGCATTAATGTCTGCGCGCGCATCATACCTCTCATCGCCGATCTCGTTGCCGCACGTCAAGTGGCAGGCTTCCTCTCACACGCAGCAAACAAGTACTGCTGGTACTGCACGCTCGAGAAGGATGAGAATCATGATCTGGCACACACCGAGTGGACATACCGCACTGGGGAAGGTGTACGAGCCGATGCCGCATATTTTTCTGCTGCCACAACCAAGGCCGAGCGTAACAAACGGGCTACGGAGACCGGGGTACGCCCGTCTTCCTTACATCGCTTCGGGTACTGGAACCCGGTGAAGCATACCATCCTCGGTTTCATGCACAACTGGTATGAGGGTGTGTTGAAGTTTCACCTTCGCACTGTATGGGGTGTCGGGCGGAGTCAAGCGAAGGAGGCGGAGTTGGTGACAACGCGGGACCTCGAAGCACATACCGAGATCAACCAAGCGGAAACAGCAAGCGAGGCGAGCGATCTGGCTGCTCCGGATCCTTACGAGGATCCCGCGGCGTTGGCGGAACTGCGGCGCAACCTTAGCAGCGCGCCCTCGGACGACAGCGATGCAACCCCCCGCGCCGGCGCCACCTCGGACGACGTGCACATGCGAGATGTTGATGAGATGGATGTTGATTCCGAATCTGCCTCGGAATCAGCAGTTGCGACGCCACGCGAGACCCCAGCTCTCAGCTCAGATGATGAGGACGAATGGGAGGAGACAGATGAAGAGGTTGACGACGACGAGATGGATGAGTACACCGGTACCGCGGTCTTCGGCAACTTCAAACTGTCCAAGCCAGTGATGGAGGACATCCGCACCTGCATCCGGGAAGTCTCCTTGCCCACATGGGCATCGCGCCTACCTGATAACCTCGGGGAGAAGAAGCACGGCAAGTTGAAGGCGGACCAGTACTACATCCTCTTCAGCGCGATCTTGCCGCTCGTCGTACCTGAGCTGGATCTGGTGGACGATGCGGACACGAGCGATCAGATGCTTGATGGCTTCTATCACTTGGTCGCTGCCAGCAACATCGCTTCCTCGTTCGAGACGTCGGACGCGGAGGCAGCGGAATATCTCAAACACTTCCTAGCATACCGCCGCAACACTCAGAACACCTACCCCGACGTCATTGAACCTCCCAACCTGCACTATGCAATTCACGCCGCCGCACAGATGATGTATTGGGGCTCGGGTCCCGGGATCAGCGAGTTCTGGGGTGAACGCCTCAACGGGGACTTGCAGAAAATCAAGACCAACAAGCGCCTGTGTAAATGTCTTAATTATTATCTCCGTCTTACTGATTTGTCCCTACAGCGGATATGGATTTCACTATGCTCCGCCAAATGACACGCCGATGCCGCTTGTTAGCCCTTCTGCACTCTCAAGAGTTCGAAAACCCCGCCCTGCGCTCTCTTGCACAACTTCTTGAACCTTCTGCTTCGGCATTGGCTGCCGCGAGGGAGCTCAGCGACGCCGAACGGATCGAGTTCCTCTCCCGCGCTCCAAGAATGAGCACAGCCGAGTACAAGACTCTCCTCCAGTACCTCAACTGCCCTACCCCAGTCTACGTGAGCTGGTTAAGCTGGCCAGATCGCGACCATCATTCCATGATTCTTCCGCCAAACGCAAAGCGCCTTCGTGAATATCACGAAGGTGACCGGACATATAGTTGCCAGACGTCTCACTCCGCCAACAGCCTCATCCAGTTCCGCGTTCCCAACGACGGCACGTTGGCAACCGGGGTGATTGACACCATCCTCGAGGTTCCTCTTCATGGTTTCTTGCGCAAGTTCCTACTTGTGCGACGCCATAGGCCATTGGATATATCGCTCACACCCTATGCCAAATATCCGCGATTCATGACCGGCGTGGTTGCAGCAGAACCATACAAGTCGCTCACCGTCATTGAGCCAAAGCATGTACTCACTCATTTGTCCGCCTGGGCACGCCCCGCCAATACTTACACCGGTATTCGGGAGAAGTTTCTTGTTGTTTGTTGGGCTTTGAACCGTGGCCGTAAATAGTTCTCATTGTTACACATCCTTTGTATGCAAATGCCATTCAGCGAATCGTGATTGCTCGGTGACCCTGCCTCATGGCTGATAAGACAGTCTCGCGTCAAAGGGGTTGTAGGACGATATCACGGCGTTGGATGGACCGACAGAGCGGCTTTGTTTCCGCGGCGGTACAAGTAATGCCCGCTGTGATAGGATCCAGAAACGAGCAACCCATTTAAATGACCGCGGCATACGTCCGGCGGGACACGGACGGGATCCCTCTGCCCACAAAAAACTCTCGAGTGTTTACGCTTGCAACCTTAGGCTAAAACGCGCCAAGTATTTATTACAGACGTGATGCTGCCCTTACAAAAAAAATCCCCCAATGGAGAACAAAGGCAAAGATCGATGTCGAGCTCCCGTGAACTTCTCAAAACCTTGTGCTCGAGCTCCTACTCAAAATTGCCCTCATCACGGCTGTAAATATACACAAATACACTGTATATGATACACTACGTACTCCAAAGCCGCTGTCCGTATCATGTATGCGTGGTCATTCACACAATCCCTCTCGCTGCCCTCCCATCCGAATCCCCGCCCCCGCGGCCCGGGATCAATATCCTACCATCCAACACCTCATCCGACCCATTCTGCCTCAAGGGCGCATACTTCCGCGGACTCCTCTGCGGACTCCCGCCAGCGCTTGTACTCGCAACAGTCACCTCCGTCCCGGTCCGACTCTGCCAATGATAATACTGCGAATAGGACGCTTGTTGGAGCTGGTAGGAGAATACTTTGTCTTCAGCGTTATATTCGGGCTCATCGTTGGGGGAGGGGGAGGGGGAAGAGCAGGCGCGCGTGTGTGTTACAAGCCTGCAGACGAGGATGGAGTGCATTATTTGCACGGGGCTGCAGGTCGACGTTCAACGTTCAGGATGCTTTGCTTGTTTAATAGCGAACACGACGGGACGTACGGGTTCATGATATTGGCCATGCCCACCTACAGTGCCAGTTCAGAGATACACGTCACGGTGCTGCAAAGAAGAAGAATCGCAGACGCACCGGGGCGACGTATATCGCAACAATGGCTCCAATCGTGAAAGCTGCAAAAAGATATGTTAGGTCCAGCTCGGAACGGGAAGAGATATCGACGAGGGTACGTACGCAAGATTGCGAGGTAGAACCACACACCTGCGCCGGCATCAGCACAACAAATTGGGGACTGTTAGTTGGTAGGTATACGCACCATCACGGTACATGCTATCCAACGTCCCCCGCTTCATCGAGACTGCGCAGCGTTATTGGGACCAATGCGAGCGAAAAACTTGAAAGCCCGCGTACACTTCCTCCACACTTTCCAGAACGTCAATAGGAATATCACTACATATCGATCGCGCGTTAGACAAAGGTAAACCGCGGGAGAACCAGAATAAGAGAGAAGAGGACGCACGGGTCTCAACGGTCAACAACGCCCAATACCCAAACAACCCCGTGTTGAACTCGTTGGGGCGGTGGAAATAACAGTGCAGCGGATCGTCGGGTGAATTGACTGTACCGCAATTAACAATGCAGCTGTGACGGACAGGGAGGAGGAGGAGGGAGCGCACATATTAGAAACTGCGTCGAGCGGGATTCGGCCCAGAGTGTTACTGAGAGGACAATCTAGCAGCAGGCAGGTGTGAATTCGAAATTTAGAGGGCAGGTGGAGCCAACGCACAGTCCATATGAGTGCAAAGAACGCGAGGAGGAGTTTCGATCGTTCGTAAAGCGTGTATGTGCGGACCATGAGGATTACTGTGTCGCGTCAGCGTGCAGATCCAGCACCACGCGCATACTTGGCGCAGACGCACGCTGGGTAACCCCGATCCCGAAAATAGAAAACACTAGTTGCAACCATCTTGAGCGCACCATCGCGCCACGCGCATACGCATACGCACCGGTAGTAAAGAACGTAACCGCGTCGCAGACCAACGGAGAGCTCGTATCTCCCCTCGCCGCTGCGCGGATTACCGGCACCGCAGCGCCGATGAACGACCCGTATCGCGTCCAGAGATGCAGTCCCTTGATTAGGGTCCAGCGCGAGCGCCAGATGTACCGATACTGCGACGGAACGTTAACGGCGGTCGGTCATCGCAGAAGCAGGGGCGTAAGAATAAACGTACCTCGTCGTTTATTTGCAGCAGCGTATCGTACGCCTGTTGGGTGGTTAGCCGCCCGCTGCTACGCTACGCTCCCAATTAGGATTGCGCACCAAGAGCGCTAGGAATGCGACTGCGTAGGCGTAGGCGTATCAGCCAGATGCATATGCCCGTTGCAAGCCAGTCGGACAGACCTTTGATATGCTACAGACGTGTCGTGAGGGCGGTCAGCGGTCAGCTATGAAGCCGAACGGACAACGCACGGAGACGGTCTGGCTGTCTGCCAGCAGGCCAGCGTCGTCGCCTGAGGTCGCCATGGGAGGTGAGCACCGGGGAGGGGGACGACATCAACACCACGGCGCGACGCACGCTATATGTATAATGTATCGAGAAGCACCATTGTGCCATCCCCATCCCATCTGCTGACAGCCCCCGGGCCTAGGGGCGGTGAGCGATGAAAAGATCGGAATGCACGGTCGTTATTTTCGAAGAGAGATGGCCTGGGCGAAGAGAATCAGTGGCGGGATGGGGATTGCTTGGCTGTGGTGCTGCGCGGTGGGAGTGCAACTCGGAGGAGTTCATTTCACGAGGGTCGGCGGCGATTAGATCGTTGAACGAGCTACCCCCGAGTTATCAGCGACGTCCAAATGGTTGATGGCGAAGCCAGGATGCGGGTTGAAATCTCCGCAAGAGTCAGCCTCGGCGGTGAAGGATATCTCAGATGCCATGGAGACAGTGCTTCGAGGGAGGTGGCGTCGGGACGTTGGGAATGGTGCTTTGACTCCCAAGTTCAAGGACCGTTCAAGCTTTAGCCTTTGCGGCTGCCCGCGTCGGCGAACGATGGCGATGGTGCTCTTTACCGACGAGGTTGCGGTGATGTATCCATTATTGCTGGACGCAAGTAACGAGGTAAGTGAACAAGCCTTAAACGACGGCAGAATCTATCGCCTCGCGTCACCTTCCCAGAATCCCCACTGCATCGGGTTGTCGTCGACCTCGTACACGTCGGTATGGTATCGAAAGAGCTGGGTGTTCAGAAGGGCGGCGGGATAATCCAAGATGTCGAACGTGCCTCCAGCGACCTCCAGCCGTTCAAGAATCGCGACTGGTGCGAGAGTCTGCAGCAGCGCGACGAGATTCGCCTCCGCGGGGTCATCTCCATCGAATCCATCGAGAAGATTCTCCTCAATGTAGAGCTGTTTGAGTGCGGGTGTTTGCAGCGCGCGGAGCAGACGGGTCATCGGGGGCGTCACTTTGGTATTCGTCGTCTCCAGGATGAGAGAAGTGAGATTTGGAAGCGGGAGTCGCGGTGCATCGGACGGTACGTCGTCCTGATCGAGCTCCATCTCCATCTCGAGTCGCAGCTCAAGCAGCGAGCGGGTTTCTCGTAGAATCTCCATGGCCACGCCGGCGGTGATGTACCGAGTCCGCAGACGCGTGAGCTGCGCCCAAGGAATACAAGGCAGAAACTGTCGGAACCAGCGATTGTCATGCGCCGTGAAGAAAACTTCACGTAGGCGCGGCGCGTCGAGCACTCCAACCGCGTCTGGGCCGCTCGCGTCGTCCATATCAGCTTGACGCACGTCCAGCACCACCAGAGTCCCGAACCCGCCGTCGAGCCAGTGTTTATAGTTCGGGGGAAGCTGGACGGTGAGGTGTTGCACCCGATGTCGACTGGTCGACGAGCCAAGAAGAGCGTAGATCGCGGCTTCGCGTCTCCCTTCACACTCGTCCTTGCCCATGGCTATGGAGAGTGGCAGCGAGCCGGAGCGTAGAAGCCACATTCGCGCCTCATCCATACGCGCAGAGTGCGTCCTGTTGCCGTCCGTGTCGCCACCCATCTGTATCGCGCGCCAGAGCCCCGGCGTCGCGTGCGCGATAACGCGCCATTCGCGGCAGACATGCGTTAGCTGCGTGGGGCAGCAGGCGATGTCGACAGCGCCGTCGTCGTCTCCTGCTTCGTTTTCAGTCGGGACAAGGAGCACTGGACAGCCGGGGTAGCCCGGCAGCGTTTGGAGGAAGATCTCGGACAGGATTTCGGCCGGGATGGTTGCGATGGGGTATTTGTACGCGTCGAGACGACTGGAGACCTCCTCGTACTCGGCGCGAAGCGGGGCGAGTAGCGCTTCAAGCTCGGAGAGCCGGATGCGGTCGGCCTCCCGGCTTTCAGGAGTAGACATCGACATTCGAGCGAGAGTACTCGGAAGCTCGATTGTCATTGTCCGCAAGCAGCCGTCGCGTTGAGGATAGCGCGTTTTTCGAGGTCGAGGTCGACGTTGTGGGCAGGTTCCCGCTTGACAGCCGCCACCATGACCGAACTGGAGGCCACCACGATCTCCTCGCTCCCCACTGAGCTCCTCCTCGGAATCTTCGCCCAATACCTCCCGCCGTATCCCAAAACCCCGCCAGTCTGCGGTGTAGGCTCTCCGACCCTCCTGACCCAGATCTGCCGTTGCTGGAGAGACATCGCGCAGGACACGCCCTGGCTCTGGAGGAGCATGGTAGTCTTGTCTCACGGACAAGACCGCAGGCCCGAAGCCATTGCCGAGGTGGGCCGAGTCCGCGAGTGGCTCGAGCGCTCGAAACCTCTTCCGTTGTCGATCTCCGTCGGCGCCGGCTACCAGGACGAGAAGGGAGGACGGATCTTTCCGACGGACAACCTGCCTTCCCGCCACGTAATGTTCAATCTACTCCTCGAGCACCGCGCGAGGTGGGAATATCTCTCCCTCGACCTGCTCTACCCATCGTGGCTGGGAGAGTACACTGTAGATGGCGAGATGCCCCTCCTCCGACATCTAGACGTGTCCTCCGGATCCTTCGAACGGCTCGACTGGGAGTATCATTGCGATATTGGCTCATGGACGTCACGACGTTCCTCCCATGGGAGCAGCTTACGGTGCTCAGACTCAACCACACGGGCCTCACAACGGCCCTGGACATCCTCCGCGTGGCGTTGAACCTTGTCGAATGTACTCTCTACTTCCACGAACTCCGAGAGGACCTCTTCGACGTGCCCCCTTTTTGTTCTACCCAACCTGAGGATCCTCCGCGTCGAGCTCGTCGACGACCCGCCGCCGTACATGGCTATGTTTCTCCTAGACTACCTGCGCCTTCCAAACTTGGAACATCTCACCGTCGACGCCGAGGGACTGCTCCCCGACCCCGTCGGCCTCCTCCGGGACACTATAACCGCGTTCGGGTGTACGCTGCGCAAGCTGTGTGTCTGCGAGGCGCGCGGATACTGTAGCATTTTAAGCAATTCATCTGTCACGCGTCACGCAGGGGTCCACGCGCCGAAATTCTTTCGGCAGTCACGCAGAGAACCTCAAAATTGCTGTTCTAAAAAGGAAATTTCACCAAAATTCCCGTGCCTTCGGCGCGGGAATTGCTTAATGGGGACGGGACGCCGAAAGGTTAGGTTCGGCGTCGATGTCACGCACCGAATGCCATGCCGAATTGCTTAAAATACTACAGTACCATGCCCGGTCAGACGAACGGACGGAGGAACCCTTCCGGGAGGCGTTTGCGGGTATTCCAGAGTTTCTGTGGTCGGAGAGGTACACCCATAAACTAGCTTAGCTTCTCTTAAGGTTTTTTCCGGCCTACCCGGGTTGCTCCCTTAAGAGAAACCGTGTCTTAAGACAAAATCTTAATATTTTAGCTATAAATGAAAAGAACAGTGATCTGGTATCAAATCTTAAGATTTGGGAAAAACCTTAAGATTTGGGAAAAACCTTAAGATTTTATCCCAATCTTAAGATTGGCACTAATCATGATTACATGATCCAATCAACCTCCAGGTTAAGATTCAGTAACCCAAGTCATGTTTTAAGACTTGACATCTTTGGCAGCTCTTAAGTTCTTCTCAGGTCTTAAGAGCCTATATGCTACTTAACTATACTGTTGAGACTTAAGATACTCTTCACCCATTTGAGCGGAGGAGGAATGGGGCCAAGTCCCAGTTGGCTGTTCACTATCTGCCGGCCTTATATACCTGAGGAATGATGCCAATCATTTGGCCATCAGTCTCACCCAGGAACCTATTGTTCTTAGAAATCCTGCCATTGACCCGTCTATTGGAAGTGCAATGTGACAGCTCATTGTCCTCCCCTAGACTATAATAGGGTGCTGTGAGTAATTCCCAAAGCAATTACTTACCCTGTTTCAAAACTGGTATTGAATACCGGGGTGTTTTGAAACTGTTTTGAAACCAGACACCAGGCACTGCTGGGATGGTATGTCCTTATTGTGGGCAACATTCAATTCTTTTCTTGTCCCTACTTATTCATTGAAAACATGAGATCTCAGTCCTAGTACAAAGAGTGACACAAAGAGGTGCCATTACCACATTTCCACCCACATCAGGGATTTTTGATGGTGATTTGATCCCATTGCTGGTACTTTGATCCCATCAGCTGTCTGATTTGTCTTTCGAAACCACCCAGTGCCAGAATTTATTCAAAACTTACCGGTTTTTAAATACCGGTTTTGAAACTGTTTCGAAACCCTCAATTGCTCACAGCACCCTAGACTATAAAGCCAGTGTCTTCATTAATCCAGCACCCATCCCCCCACTCCTCCGCCTCCTCTGGATTCTGAGGCCTCAGCTCCAAGGGCCCAGATCTGTCTTCTTAAGAGGTCTGCATTCCTCAACCTACCCTTGAGTGTCACTCTGCTTACAATTTCAGAGTTTTTCTCAATACTCAAGACCCTAACTTAAGACTGGGGTCTTAAGTATTAAGTCTTAGTTCTTAGTACTTACTTCTGTAACATTGGTACTGTAGACTTGAATACATTAAGATGTTTCTTAAGAACACATATAAGTTCAGGCCTTAAGATTGTCATTTTTAAATTTTGACTGCCATCACCCTTTTCCGATTATTTATGCTTATTTTTTATCATTATTTCATTTTTTATTTTTTTATTGTATTCTGTGTTTTATATCCACCAGAAATCTTAAGATTTTGCAAAGACTTAAGTGCTGAAGCTGGCTAAGCCGAAGCATACTTAAGAGAAGCTAAGCTAATAGTTGGTACAGCAGTACCCCTGCTGGTTGGTAGACTACTCCTTATTCTCCAATCCTCCGGCTCCAGCCAGCTGGACCTAAAAGTATCTATCTGCATCAGCCCGTGTATTCAGTGTTCTGACGGTCTCGATGTCCGCCGGCGCTCTGGACAGCTGGCCTACTGAATCACATTCAATTCCTCCCATCCACGACTACTAGTAGACGCGGCGCCCACCGACCTCTCCTTCTCCCATACGCCCATGGCCAAACCAGATCTAATCGAAATCCTCGCGTTCTGCACGGAGCTAGCCCGCAAGGCCGGGAGTCTCATCGTGGAGGCGTCCGAGGCGATCCAAAGCGCCCCAGCCTCCGAGTCCTCCGTGCAGGAGAAGCAGAACGCCGTCGATTTGGTGACGGAGTACGATGTGCGCGTTGAGGAGTTGCTGCAGAAGGAGCTCCGCGCCAAATATCCCGAATTCAAATTGTTGAGTCGTGCTCCCTCGTTCATTATAAGAGAGGAAGTCTTCTTACCCCTGGCTTTCAGCATTGGTGAAGAATCGTACTCGGCGGGAAATTGCGCGCCGTTGACCAGCGAACCGACGTTCTGCGTCGACCCCATCGGTTTGTTGCGCCTCGCGCTACTTCACGCGCGCCCTCTGCTGACAATCTGATAATATAAGATGGAACACTTAATTTCCTGCACGGCTTCCCTTGGGTCTGCGTCTCCATCGGGCTCATTCATAACAAGCGGCCCGTGCTCGGCGTCATCTACAACCCATTCCTCGATCATCTCGTGCGTCCGCACAATCCTCTCCCGGACGTTCACGAACAAAGAGATTCCAATTCTAGTACACCGGCGCCAAAGGCCACGGTTCCTTCCTAACAAAATCCAACGGCGTCCAGCTCCGCCTTCCCCTCACATCTCTACCCAAACCACTCCCGTCCCTCTCGCAGGCACTCGTCGGTAGGCAATACACTTCTCTTCTTCTCGCCAGTACCCAACCGACCGCAGGAATCGAATGGGGCTCAGACCGCACCGCCCCCTCAGTCATCCCCAAATCCACCTCGTTCGGCCGGCTCGCAGGGGACCCGGCCGACATCCCCGGCGCCAAGATGGTCCACTCGCTCCGCGCGGTGGGGTCTTCCGCGCTCGCTATCGCGTTGGTGGCGCAGGGTGCCTTGGATTTATTCTGGTTTGAATTCCCCCTTTGATCTCATGCGTGTGCGGTTGAAGCTGAAAACGCTACAAGGGACATCGGGTGCTGGCCCTGGGACGTCTGCGCAGCTACCGTCATCCTCCAAGAGGCAGGCGGCCTCTTGACGGGCTCGCACGATGTGTTTGGGGCCACGAAATCGGAATCGGAGGCGATTTTTGGCGATGTTACGGAGGAAATTCTGACTGGCAGAAAATATCTGGCTGCTAGGGCGATTGCGCCGGCCGAGGTACGATTATGCATTTTCGATCTTCGTGATATTGATATGGGACTAGGGAGAGACCGCGTCCGATGCACAGAAGCGGATTATCGAGGAGTTTTATGAGACGGTTGAGGATGTTGTGATACCTTAGATTGTGTAGTGCGTAGCAGACATACACTTAGAAGTCATAGAGCCCAGGCCGTTGCAGAATTTCCTGTCTTCGGGCACGGGGACATGATTGGCCGGCCTCGAGCCTTGGACAAAGGATACATCCTCTTCCCCATCTAACTAACAAAGAATTTCACAACCGTAGCCACATTTTTAGGACTGAATTTGTCTGTCTCCTTCAAAATGGAACCAACAAAGAAGAATCCAATTGTTCTCTCTCAGGATTTTATCACAAGGAGCCCGGAATACATAGGAAAACTTCACGTCCCCATTACAGTGTTTGCTTTGCCTCAACAGACTTGTGGCACCTCCGCGCCTAAGGTGTCCTTCTTCGAGTTTCCCCTCTAAGTATACGAGCAACCCCAAACGCACTTCGGGAATGTATCAATATTGCTGATATCGTAAATAAAACACATCCGAGATGGGGAAGCTAGCAGGCGGGCGTTGCAGTTGCAGCTTCCCTCCCGTAGCTAAAGATCTGATCAGAGAGCAGGGACCTTCCACCCTCCAGCCAAATCCATCACCCCCTCCGGATCGACCCACCTCTTGATGCGGCCCAACTTCTCCGCATTCCGCGTCCCCCAAATCATCTCCACCGGCGTCCCCCCCTGCGCATAGTTCCCGTACACACTCGCGTCTGCTCCCGCGAGCGCCGTCTGCCCCTGCTGGATCGCAGCGTCCTTGCCCGCTCGACTGTATTCGCGCATCGTCGTTTGCATCGTATCTTCGGTTGCCGCGCCGAGAGAGAGCGAGAACAGCGAGACGGGTTGGAGGGGAAGCGAACGGGATGCTGGGTATGCAGATCGGACGCCATTGGAACGCGTGAGGAGGTCGGGCTGGAACGATTCGACGCCGAAGCTCAGTGACAGTTCGGCGCCAGCGGGGCTGAGGGTTTGTGTGAGGTTCCGCATGGAGCGTAGAATTGGTTCGGTGATGTTAATGAGCGAAAAAGTCCCGCCGACGCCGCTAACCGATTTGAGGCTTGCATACTGCGGGCAAAGGAAAGATCTCTTACTTGGGCAGAAGCGGTGCGGCGGTAGCTTTCACGATCGAGAGATACGAGTGCGTGGTGAACCCTCCCGAGACCGGAGTCAACGCGAGAAACGCGTCAAACATTCCGGGCGGCGGAGACGGCGCATCGTAGAATAGTTGCACGCTGGCGGAGAGCTGCCCATGCAATGTGAGCGTGCGTGTATGCGTTGAGTAAAACGACACACAGAGCCGTTCCTTGACGCAAAGCCGAATATCATCGCCGCC
The DNA here is from genome assembly GCA_014461125.1 of Mycena kentingensis (nom. inval.). NCBI lineage: Eukaryota > Fungi > Basidiomycota > Agaricomycetes > Agaricales > Mycenaceae > Mycena > Mycena kentingensis (nom. inval.). The sequence goes on from JACAZG010000012.1 coordinate 528,052, forward strand.
TTGGGGTCCGTGACGTTCGCGCTAAACGCGGCGGCTGCAGCGATGAGCGCGTCACCGTCTGCGGCGCTATACGACGCAGGTCCACCCTAGTACAGGCATTAGGTAGTGAGTTGGTTCAAAGAGGACAGCGCATACCCATATCTGTCCTTGTGGGAATGTCTTCAGGACGAACTTTGTGACGATCCCCTTTGTTCGCTGATGAGCTGCGGAATGTATCTTGAACGGTACTCACAAAGTTGTTCCATCCCCCCTACGCGGAGCACATTCAATGAATGTTTGATAAGAGCAGAACAGACACAAACCTTCAAGGCAAAGCTCAACTCCGGCTCCGTCTCCTCGTCCACAATGACAATCGTCCCGTTCGGAAGCACGAGCTCGTACGAGACGATGTTGTCGAACGCGAGCCCGTATTGACTGCTGAGCCACGAATACCCTGCGCATAACGCAATAGTCATAAGAAGAAGAACGCGCGACTGGTAGTGAGCTCACCGCCCCCAAGCAACAACCCCGCAACGCCCACCCCGCCCGACCGGCCCCCAACGACAGAAACATTGAACTAGCCCATGGCCTTCGTTGAGATCCAACTGTGCAGCATACATAGACGCGACGCACCGGCTCCAGAACAGCATACACATCATCCCATAAACAACCCGCGCCAACCTCGACCGTCGCGCTCCCCGCATCGTACACAACCTCCGTCAGCCCCGGCGCGAGCGCGATTTGCACCCCCGGCGTGGAGGAGAATCCGCGGTTGTATGCGTGTCCAGCGCCTTTGACCTGTCAATACTCCATGTTAGACTCGGCCCGGGGATCGAGCTGCTCGTGAACGGATGAAAATGGGAAGAAGACGAACGGCAAACGGTGTGCGCGCATCTCCCACGATTTTGAGCTTTTAGAAGCCAAATATTAGTTTCGAGACAGCTTATGCGGAGGGGAACGCACGATTTCAGCAACGTCCTCCACCCCCGCAGGCTCCACCGAGCACACCGACGCCTCGACCGTCGTGTTGATCCAGCGCTGCGTGTCTTCGATGAACGACGTCGACCCTGCGCGCGGTAAAAGTCTTAGTTCGAGTCCAGGAACCGCCGCACGACTAGGGGCAGGCTAGGAAACCTACGCACCAGGGAACGAAACACGCGTGCTGTTGCTCGTCGAAGCGGAGATTTGCTCGCAGACTTTGTGGATGTTGGTGGCGGCGCCGAGCGTAACCGCCGTCCAGCCAAACGCGAACGCGTAGACTCCAAACCTCACCATCGTCATGGTGGGGCAAACAAGAAAGGCGACCAGCGATGGACGAGAATAGTCTGAGCTGCATATGCTTGATCGGGACGGGTGTATTCGTGAGGCAAGTAAAGATGGATCTGCAGGCGTCCTATTTTCGTGTACAGTAACATAGGGATTCAGATGTTGCGCCTGCCCACAACAAAAAAAAAAAGACTACAGGCATGCTTGCATAGTAGTACACCTAGGGCGTTAGCGCCCGACACACCCGCCTCCACACCCTCCGCCACACCCTCCCCCGCCGCACCCACCACCACACTCACCGCCCACAGAAATCCCCTTCGCTTTCGCCGTATCACCCTGGGCATGCGTATACGGCACCCCAAACCGCGCCTCCCACACCCGTGCGGTCGTCTCGAGCGACGCGGCAAGGTCAGCCGCCGGGATGGTGTCGTCGCTGCAGCGCAATGGAATGGAATGAGGGAGGGAAGGGAAGGGAAGGGGCACGCACTGGTCGATGAACCGCCCGACCCACGTCCGCGTGTCGTTTGCATACTACCAAACAAGTTTCAGAACTTACAAGTGCAGAGAAAACGGACGGACGGACCTGGTCCGCCATGAGCTGGTGCGTATGCCAGGCCAAATCGACGTCGAGCGTCGGGACGAGGAGCGTCCCGGGCGAGAGCGCCAGGAGGGTGAGGAATCTGCGGCTCTGTTAGTGGAGAGCAGGAAGAGAAAGGATCCTACCCGTGGTACCGCACCACAGCGGTGTCCAGCTCGGCGCCGGCGAACCCCGCTTGGGTCCAGCCGAGCGCGACCATCTTATCAATGAAGCTTCCCTGGCGGAGGACCTGCAGGTAGACGTTCGTCGCGATACGGTAAAGGTAAAGGTAAAGGCTGGTACGTACCGCACCGACGACATCCAGCGAGAACGGTTTGTCGGTCGAGTACGCGCTGGTGATGCGCTCGATGCTGTCGAAGGTCAATACATCGCATACAGCGGAGACGACAGCGACGAACACTCCATTGTCCACCTGCGTCTCCTTGATCGCCAACGCCCTCTTGGCGTCGTAGTCAAAGCTCCGCATGATGCTGTCCGCAGACGCGTCCTCCAGTTTGTACGCACGTAGGATCGCAGCTTTGATAGCTAGGGCGCGAACAGGGTCCTGCGGGAGCGTGCCTCTGAGAAAAATCAGCTCTGGTACTGGGAGTTGACGGGCACGTACGCGAGAAGGACGTCCTCGGCCGCCAGATCCTCTGCGAACCGGCGTAGCGCGAGTGTTTCGTGCTGTATGACGAACCCGCAGGTGCAAGTGAGCTCGAAACCGGGCTGGAGGTAGCCCGTGTCGGAGGGCGTCGCGTAGGCTACGTTGTTTGAACTCGATTTGACTGACGATGCAATTGGAAACGTACGCGCGAGGACCGCGGCGCGACATTTGGGACACGCGACGCTCTTTTGCGTCATCTCCGCAGCCGCCTCGAGGAGGTCGAACGGCGTCTGCGTCAGGTTGAGCCACGCGTCCTTGCGCTGCTGCGACGGCTCCGCTGCCAGGATAGCGCCGAGATCGTGGCCCTACGATTGTTAGTAACGGCAACTAGCTCATGGAGAGCGCATACGAATGCGGCTCCGAAAACGCGCCCGAGGCGAGGGAGATTCTTGAGGGCGTCGACTCGGGACGTGTCCTCAGCGTAGCGACTGGATGCGGTGAGCAGCTACCGGCGAGTAGACAGCAGTATACGCACCCTGGATTCAGGAGATACGCGTGCCAGACCTGTGCCCTCGTTAGCTAGGACACCGCTAGCCTCTCGATGCGCACCAGTAGCACGTCAATCGGCGGCAGCACATCCACAAGCTCCTTCTCTCCGACATCGAGCGCAACAGCCCACTTCTCGAATCTGCATCCAGCAGGCGTCAGCCAGATGGACGAGCCCCGAGGAACGGAGCACGTACCGCTCGACGGCCAGCCCCACTGCATACGCCCACTTCGCCTCCTCATCCACGCCGGGGATAGCGTCGGCGTCGACAACACGCGCCTTGAGGTCGTCAAATGCGCGGAGGAGACTGAGGTGGTCTTTGAGCTGGGCAGCCCTGACGAGGTCGGTGGGGAAGGGCGTGTTGGTTGCTGGCGACATTGGTGGCGACGGTGACCAAGCCGAGGCTGCCTAATCGGGGAAAATGCCCCTATTCACTGACGTGTCGTTGCTGGTCCAATTTGCAGTCCCAATCCCCCGCGGAGGGTGCACACACTGTGAATTTGGAAATCTCAGAGGCTCTGACAATGAACCTGATAGTGGGTGCCTTCCCGTAACCTAGATTTATAAGGCGAATAGGGCCGATAAACGGCAGGGCCCGCTACCTACCGACCTCTCAACAAGGAGGTAATCTAAATGTGCCATTCCATATGGCAGGTGAAGTCTGGATAATACTGTAATAATCCGACCATAAGTTCAGACATGGAATTTTTTGGCCATTGAGATGAGATTTTTTATTTTTTATTTTGAGCTGAGTTTAGTGATGAACTTTGTATTTTATTTCTGGCTGCATAACACGTAACTCGAACTTAGGGTCGGAATAGTGCAATCATGGTTGGTATTGATATCTCATCTATGCAAAGTTGTTTGGCGGGGAGGCACCAACAAGATATGCCTGGATAATAATAATATGGCACCTATTAGATGCTGATTATTTTGGATTTCAATAATTGGCTGACCCATATCATATTTTCTGTATTTTGTCGGGGTGCCAGGCTCAAGTAACGGCAGCAGCACCAAATAGAATTTAATCAGTTGGTGGTTTCCCATAAGGCTGCATTAGCCGCAAGGCCATATATGTATGCGTAGTAGGATGCCACCATGGCACGGAAGAGCCTATTGCGTTTCGACCACTCCTGTACAAGTCAAACCCAGCGTTTACTAGACGCACGTGACTGTTAGGCCATAGGTTGATAACCTGATGAGGAACTTATCCCCACCAGCTCTCTATATACTACATGGAATGTATTTAATTAATTCCATACTAAATGCATTGCTCAGAGCAATGCCCCAAAGGACAAAATACCTTGGGAACGTGGAGTCGTGGTGCCGGCAACAGTCACCAAGACATTCCGGTCACCACATTCCAACAGAGCCATACATATTTCTGCCTGCCAGCGCACCAGGAGCACAGCATGACCAAAAACGCGAAATTTTGGATGTAAACGGTGCGCTTCCTCTATAGACCCACTACCTAAGGTAGCGGGAATTCTCTGTGAATAAACGAGGGGTGCCAACGATGTCGTAAAATTAATTCATGAACATGGATTGTCGGCCTGGCTTCTCGCAAGATATTTCTGAAACAATTCGAGACTTTGTGTAGATGTTTGCGAGCTTAGCTTCAAGTTGCTATGTAATCCAATCAGCGGCCTTTTGCCCACCATCTGCAGGGATCCCCGCGCGCTCATTCTTACAAACTCAGCTTCTCGACGAAGAAGAGGACAGCTCTGCGGATTTGCAGTCGCGGTCACCGTAAGGCGCCGCACACTGCATGCAGCGCGACAACACCTACCCCGAACCTGGTACCTGTCTGCGCCGTTCGCAACTCCTTCCGAATCCTCGGGCCAGCACGCCCCCAGCGCGGTACGGCCAATCACGGCGCAGGAGGAGCCTTGAGAGACCGAAATTATGTAGAGGGAATCGCGGCGGCGGCTTTGTGCTCCGCGAATAAACCAGTTGTCCGGGCGCAGAGTGGCGCTATCAGGATTGTCCTGCGTGCACTGTATGGGACCCGAAGGTTGCATGGTGACACCGTATTATGACGTCCAGGCCTCTGGGTGAACTGGAAGGATGGCGAGGCGAATGGGATTGATCATTGGGATGTCGTGGTGGCTGCGGTCAAGCGCCGCGTTGATGGGAAGGCGGAGTTACCGGTATTTGCATAGATTTAACTCCATGGTTAATTGTCAGGAGGTCGCAAATTTCTGAGGAAAATAGCACAATACTCCAAGTTGCATAAATGTATGCTCAAATGCCTAATTTTGCCATCACAGAATGATGCCTGTGTGAATCCGCAGCCATTGGGTGAAAAATCGGCTGGAAACTCGACCTAAACTGATCAATAGCATCCATAATTGGCATAGATATAAGGGGTATAGCTGGATCATCATTTACATCAAATTTTATCAGCCATTGAAAATTTGCACATAACCGGGAGCCATTGATTTTCGCAACACAATCAGCCATTGAAGCGAGGACTTCCCATCAGACTTGCCAAATCAACTTGTGTATTCAGCGGACTTTAAACTTGAATGAATCAACTTGGGATTGACATGTGATGACGCTTGTGGAAGAGTATATACAAGAAGTGTGGAAGTGGAAGTGGTGTTAGTGGAATTGGACTCGTGATTTGTGGAACTGAACCATTTGATAATCCGCGGGCGCGCCGGCCTGATGCGCCCGTGGTGCTCACGCGTTGGTGCATTGTTCCACGCGTTATCCTCCATTGTGCATATTCTGCACGTGCCAGATCCTCTTCTCCTCCTCCCCACCACCTCCCCCAGCCAAATGTCAGGTTCACCGCTCTACAGTTTTTTTGGTGATTCTCTCAATCCCCCCGGATCTTCCAGCACTTTAATCCAGAGGTTTTGGCGCTCGGGTTCTACACTAGCCAAACCGCGCACAGCTGGATGGCCATTGACATATATGGATGACCCACCTTTCACGGGGTGGTATGCGCGTTGGGCACCATTAGACACCTAATGCCACCGACTCCATCCACACCCGCACCCTCTGGCCCAACAACCATTCCTAGCCCTCCGCTATCAACCCCGAACTCCTCTCGTCGCGCGTCTTCGCCCGCTATAGACCTGTGTACAACGGGACGTGGAAAAGCCTGCTATCAGAGTAATCTGCCTTGTATTTTTCTGTCTACACTATTTCATTATTTTGTGCGCTTCATAATTCTTGAACCAATTGTGGACTTGTCTTGAAGGGGGCGGGGCGGGTTGCCGTCGGGTGAGGCGGTGGCATCAATGTGCCGTATTGATGCGGCATGCAGGTGTGAGAACAGGGCGCGCCACCCGACGGGGCGGGCTGTGGCATCGAGTTCCACTGTTGGGCACAATGGCTTGATGGCATCAACAGTGGAACTCGCGGTTCCACTTCCACAGGTCTTGCATCCCCTCCTTGTGGAACTTGCGGACACCAACTGACCGGATAACCTCATTGGCCACTGTATATGGCCTCCAGTCGCCTCTCAGCAACTTCTCGCTCGCAATGACTCATTACTGGCCGCCTTGACGGGGCGCTATTCACTCCACCTACTTGTGGTCAGTCAATATAACATCAAATGAGCCCGAGCACGAGCAATGTTCGGGGACTCTGGGGTCAGTGGAGATGTCAACACACCTGTATGAATGCTATCTCCAGGTTTCTGCAGCAGCCAGCTGTTTTTGCTGCCTTGGACATGTTGCTGATCGCAAGCCCGCCCGCCAAGTCTGGACCAGTCCGGTGCAGGTTGCAACTGCAAACTATCTGTTCTCTCCCACCCCATCGCCGATGAGCAGACCGCTTAAGTTGTTTGGATCCTGATCGAGAAGCAGCATTCTGCAGCTCCCAATGGCGGAGCAAATAATGCATAATTTCACGAAGCGGCGATCCGGGCTGTATTTGGTTTCTGTGGCTCCAGATCAGTGTTTGATAAAAGTCGACAAATCAACTTGCAAGTCGACAATCACACTTGCCAAGACAAGTCGGGTACAAGTTTGTTTGCCCGGGGCAAGTTTATTTGGCAAGTTGAAAAGTTACACCTCCACATTTGACAGCTGATTAACCCCCAACCCTCATTTGTCTGATCTTAGAGACTTCTTGTCACCAAGAGTTTCAGAACTATTTCGTTGGTTTCCCTGAACAAAGTTGCTTCTGGATACCTACAAATTCTACTCGACAGCAGACCTGTCACCCCCTTATCCTGAACCCAGTGCTCACTGGGTCTTAGTGTAAAGAATGTTGGCCAGTGAGTCACATACTTTTCAAACTGGCTCAATTTAGAATCTCAATTCGGGGAGTCAGGCTACTTGAAACACTTTGCTTTGTGACAAGATGCAAAATCCATATTTGTGCACTGCCCCAGAAATATAATATATCTCAAGATTCACTGTCACAGATTTGATGGGAGATCTGCTACCAAATGATGGTCATGTACGGTATGTGTGACTGTAATCACCTGTCAAACGTGTGCCCTTTACTTTGCCCCTAGTGTAAAGGCCTCCATAAATGCATGCACAAACAAGACTGGCCCGCCAGGCAATGCAGCAGCAGATGATTTCGGCGTGTATATGTGGTGAGGTCCACCTGGAGGAGATTGCGGCTGCATTGGACGGAAAGACTGCCTCTTTGCCACAAAGTAACGGTTTCATGTAGAGTACTATACAGATGCGAGCGGACAGCCAGCATAGAACATCTATTCTTTAGGCGCTGCTTCTAGCGTTGGAACTTGGCGCAGCGGAGGTTGTCGCCAACTTTTTCAGATCCTTTCTCCGCTCTGAGTATGTTAAGTGCCAGTGTTCTGGATGTACGGGCACGGAGACGGACACGGGACGGGCACGGAGAGATGTGATCCGTGCCGCGCAGAACGTAGCTAGCGTCTCGGCCCTCCTACGTGGATGTACGAGCATCTATTACTTAAAGCTGGAGACAACCTCGAAGGCCTTCACATCTCCATCAATGTTTTTCCAGTCTATCAGCTCATGTGAGTTTCTCTTCCTAAGTTCACCGTGACCTTTCGCAGGAGTAACAAAGATACAGATTTCTGTAAGCAATTGAATTTGCCGAGGTGCTACAGCTCATTGTCGCCAAATGACAGCCGATGCTCTCGTGAACGCACACGAACCAAAAACATGCGAAGGGGTTTTGGCTCTCAGCATAACGTGCAAGGAACCGGCGACGATAGGAAACAAGTGTGCGAGCTGTGCCAAACTCTACCACAACTACCTCACAGGGAACTCCACCGAGCCTGTAATTGTCAATCACGACAACTAAGCCCCACCATTTGGTAGTAGTGGCACTCCCTGATTACCAATATTATTAAATTAATATTGGTCGTTCTAGAATGCATACTCCCACTAGGACAAGTTGAAGACACACCAGCAGCGGGTGATCTGCGCGTTTACAGAGTCTAAGAGCTTGAGCTAGAAGAGACCGCGGCTGCAGTGTACGGCCAGCACCCGCCAGCTGACGTGGTTTCATAGCGTAGACAGAGCTCGCATTTAGCTTTGTTGCGAACGGCGGGAAACGAAGCATGCAGAACTGTTTGCGCTAGTACATTAAATCAAAATAAATCAGAGCGCACCTGCGCGGACTCGATTTTCAAAGAAGAATGGTGAAGGGTGTGGTCAAAGAAAAGCCCCCACATACTGTAGTATTTCATTCAATTCGTAGGTCACGTGTCACAGCCTATATTTTCTTCGAATTTTTGACAGGTGTCACGGCCACTTCAACGAGTTTACGAATGGGTCAGGATCTTCGAAATTGGGCTTTTTTTTTGTGTTCGCCGCCCTGCGGGGCGGTATGGATTTTTTCCTTCTACTGCAGGGGGTATTTACTAACACTACCATAGAGCACTTAGCCACCGCGGTGCTTGCACAAAGCCCCAATCAAGTACAGCAACAACAGTGTTGCAAAAGTTCCGTTCATCAAATTTGGAGGCCGGAAAGGATACACAGGTGATTTGTGGGGTAATTCTGAGTTCAATAGCATGTTTTATGGCCGCGGACTGGTATTTTTCGAACTTTCTAGGGGTGTCACGACGTCAATCCGCGCCTTACAAATTGAAAATTTCGTAGGTGATGTCACAATGCCGGAGGTCATTCGAATTGAATGTAATCCTACAGTACTGTAGTATTTCGAAAGGAGGTTCGGCGCACCTTACGCATTACGCAATGAAATTCCCAAGACACAAGTTCATCAGCGACGGCATTGCCATAAAAAGGAAATTCCGGCGTCAGCCGGACAAAAATTTTGCTCTGAATTGCCTATTTGGGTTAGTTTTGATCGTATTTTCGAGTTCTTACACATTATACCCAATTGCAGATGTTCAGTTCAACAAGCAATCTTACACATTACACCAACTTCCTTTCGAAATACTACAGTATTGGCCCGGGCTACATGCTCGTACATACAAGCGTAATCGGGGACCGAGACTTGACAACGCTAACATGACCCAGGTGCAGCCACCATCAGCACTTGGTTGCACTCTTGTTTGTCAATTTAGAGTGAGTTGGGAGCCAGATTTAGTTTTAATTCCCATGGAGTGGTAGTATACAATGAATGCATCTCTACGAAATCCTCGCCTCGACATGCTTCTGAAGGCTCCCATAGTAAATTCAAGGTAAGTCGCTGTGCAAAAGTGCCACCGTCGGTGGCTGGCTGTACGTCGGTGGCACATTCTGGTTGCCCCATTTCAAGGCACGAAAGTTACCCGGTTGCACCAAAAAAATAGTTGTCAAAATTTTACAACATTCGACCAATCTTTATTGAACACTATATCGCCCATACCGCACAGATAATATACTCGCTGTCGCTGCAGTGGTACAATTTCACTGCGCATTCTGCGGTGATTTTGCATTCACCCCTCCTATGTGCGGGCGCACTTTAGCCGCTGTGTTGCGGGACTTTCGCACTTTTGCGGGACTTGGACAGTTGCGGTACCAATGCGGGAGTTGGATCACCCGCGCGACAGACTATGAGGGAGTTCAACTCCCGCATGTGCGGTACCTTGCGGGAGTGTTGCGGGACCATTGCGGGACCTGCGGGAGTTTATCTGAGCCACGCATCGGGCCGCGTCGAACCGCGGTGTCTGACTTTGCGGCCGGGAGAAAATGTTATTTTTCTCTGTGTTACAGTGTGTTATTATTGTTAATATGTGTATATTCCTTGTCTATGTGCCCGATATTATATCTGTGTGTGTGCTCAGAACTGAGAAAACCCTCCGGCAACGAGATACTGCTCCCATCAGACGCGGCCCAAGGTGGCGCGGTGCTTGGAGAGCCGCGGTTGCGGCCCGCGGCCCTCCTGCGGCGGCCTATTCACCTGGCCCACTTAAAGCTGGAGACAACCTAGAAGGCCTTCACATCTCCGACAATGTTTTTCCAATCTACCAGCTCATGTGAGTTTCTCTTCTCAAGTTTACCGTGACCTCTCGCAGGAGTAACAAAGATACAGATTTCTGTAAGTAATTGAACTTGCCGAGATACTACAGCTCATCGTCGCCAAATGACAGCCGATGCTCTCGTGAACGCACACGAAGGACGAACATGCGAAGGGGTTCCGGCTCTCGGCATAACGTGCAACGAACCGGCGACGAAATACGTCAAGTGTATGAAATGCTACGAAATCTGGGTGAGATGTCGCACAAAAGGTTCCACCGAGCCTGTTATTGTCAACCATGACAACTAGGCTCCACCATGGGTACTCGCGGATGATAAATAAATAGAATAAAATTATTTTCGCCTGAATATAGGCCTGAATGCCGATTGATTACAAATATGGTGGTTCTAGAATGCACACTTGCACTAGGACAAGTTGAAGACACGCCAGGCAACACAGCAGGAGGCGATCTGCGCGTTTGCGGAGAGCTTGAGCTAGAAGAGACCGCGCCTGCAGTGTACGGCCAGCACCCGCCAGCTGGCGTGGTTTCATGGCGTCTTGCGGACCGGAAAGGGGAGACATATTTATTCAACAGTCGATGCTTCTAGAGTTGACGCGGCAGCAGAGGTGGTCGATGTTTTGGGTGTACTGGTGCCCGACGGCGGCTCAGAAATGTACTCCCATCGACGGCTATCGATAGTGAAGGTCACTGGACCCTGCAGAGGGAGGTTGGTTTCGCGAGAAGGCGCAGAGAGGAAGCGCACCTCGTTCGTCAGAGAGACGTTCATCATCGCTCCGAATCTGCCATCTGGGCGAAGTTAGCGCAGAGAAAAAAAGCGGTAGTGGGAGCGACCTTGAATCTTCTCATTCTTGTATCCCCTTCTCATCGCATCTAAGAATGTCGAGTAAAGCGCCCGGGAATCCGTTGTAGCCTGGGTCCGCGTGTGAGCGGGCGCCGCCGGAAAACAAGAGGACACAAGACCGGACCATCGCGTTGTGGAAGTCGGGTTTGCTCCCCTTCTTCGTTTGCGCCATGAGAGTGAACTGAGACACGCAGAGAACGTCGCCGTCAATATCCTTGACGCTTTTCTTCCACATTTTGGACTCGTCTCCAGGGTCGGAGAAGACTCTGAGCGAGAGACTGTGGCGACGGTCAGCTGCGGCTTTAGGACTCCAAGCGGGCGTGCATTTTGCTCGTGAGGGCGGCAACGTCGGTCTCTGTATCATCTGCTCTGCGCTCAACGAGAGTTTGGCGGGAGAAGGCGTTACACAGGACTCACCTCGGCCGATTCCGACGAGCACCATTAAACCCCGCCCTATCTGGGAGATGACTTCACCGTCGACTGAGTCGGTGCATTGAGTGAAGTAGGGGACGCGAGAATGGCGAGGATACCAGAGACAGAGGCCGAGGCGACACGCTGGATGACCGCGCGCATGAAGAAGGGAAGGTGGCATCACCTGTCAAACCCGGGTCGCTCTCTAACCACCATGTCCGACGGAGTGGTACTAGAAACGAGTCTCGGGGACGTCCAGCTGGAGCTTTACTGGGACCACGCACCAAGGGTAGGCTCCCATTTACGCTTGTGGACCCACATTGACCCAGTCAGACATGTAAAAACTTTGCGGAGTTGACGAAACGTGGCTACTACAACGGCGTCGTTTTCCACCGAATCATCCAGGTATTACTCTGCTGTCCCCTCGGAACGCTTCTCAGGCGGTTTTCCAGGACTTTATGATCCAGGGAGGCGATCCCACTGGCACAGGACGCGGCGGAACGAGCATCTACGGACAGAAATTGTCGGTCTTCTTTCAATTGAGCTGGGGAACTGACTCCGAGCTGCTCCTTTAGCGAGGACGAACTGCACCCAGAGCTCCGATTCACGGGAGCGGGCATCCTTGCGATGGCGAACTCCGGCAAGGACTCGAATGGTTGTGCTTCGTGCTGATGCATGTAGTCCCCGCTGACGAATTGCAGGCTCCCAGTTCTTCATCACGCTTGCGCCAACGCCCTACCTGGACAACAAGCACACTATCTTTGGACGCGTGAGCTCGGGGATGCGCGTCGTTCAGCGACTCGGCGCCGTCGGGGTGGATAACAACGACAGGTTTGGTTTAGATTCTCAATCCTTACTCTAGCGCTCATTTTCTCCCCTTGTTTCAGACCCCGCGAAGAGGTTAAAATACATAAAGCTCGCATTGTATCGTAGATCCGCCGGAATCTGCAGCCACGGCTGTTTAGACAGCCTCTAGCGGCGGCCAGCACGAGCTGCAATTTGCGTCACCGTGCCGCGATCGTCGACGGACGTTCAAAGGTCATCTGTGCCCACCTTCTGCAGCTCTATATTCGGGAATTCGCCAGGCTATCCAACCTCTGAGTGTCTTCTTATTCTGCGGCGGCCGCTCGGCCTCGATTAGGGTCATGCGCCAGGGCTTATTCGCCGATGGACCTACGGCTTTGTACCGATGCGGAAAACCCGTCGCTGGCCAAGAGGTAAGCCGCAACTGGGAGGTTGGTGTTCGGTCGGAATGTTGGACGGCCTCGAGCGCTAGCGCCAACTGGGTATTATCTGCGGCTTCCATGGGGAATGCATGATAGGTCTTTGGCCATGGGTCGACGGGATCGCACGACGTCCAAAGTCAACTAGAAGACCGACCTCGTTGGTGCAGAATGTGCTATTGGTTTTCAAATCTGTTCTGGCCAGTGGCGTCCGACGCGAAAATAACTCCCTCCGCGAATGAAGAAGGTACGACTTCCTCCATTTAGTCCAGGCGCTGCTAATTTAAACTTCCCAGCCATCGATAAATTTGGCATCCGCTAGCGGCGCAGTTTGCCGTCGCTGTGTTCGGCGTATCTCGCACAATACAATTGAAAGTCCATCGGTACCGACGCGGAGCCGCCACTCATTCCATCCGCTCGAAAGACGCGATCGTCCTGGCTCTTTCGATCTGGTGCGACCATTCTGATCCAATTACCCCGCGAGACAGGTATAGTTCGTCCGTCCTCGTCTTTTGGCTTGCGTCAAGAGCGTCCGCAGGCTTCGATTTGCCCATTACACCAGCCGTTCCTGTGGCCTTTGGTTGGCTGAGCCAACAAAGTCCGAGCTGCTGCTGTTGGCTGGGGGCTGCTAGCGCGGCTATTTCGTGCTTCTCTTGCTTCCTTTGTGTGATGACTTCGGCGAGTTGGGACTTGACGTCCTACTGAGCACGAGAGCCGGGCACGAAAGGGACTCAAACCCTCCCAGCTAAGTGCGACGGCAACGAAATGTTGAGCCTGCGCATCCAGCGGCATTGTCGCGGCCTTTGTTATCCGTTGTGTGTGTGGACTACTACGTAAAGGATCCGGGATCTCTACTTCTTGAAGGGACATTTATTGACTGATGCATTCCGAAGGAAGCGCAGGGCTATTCTGGAGCGACCAACGGCCAAAGGCACTGACAAGCGCTACCCAACCATAGATGGAAGGGACGAGGGTTCCGCGGCCGACGGAGGGGAGCGGTATTCTGCGAACCCAGATCCGTGGTGCTGCGTGCCAGTAGATAGCGATAGCGGGCCGTTGAGCTCAGAAGAGGCTAATTGGTAGTCTCCACGCGGGTGGTGCTGTTCTATCTTCCATGGGCACGGGCTTGCTAAGACGGGGAACGAGTCACGGATTGGACCGGAGAGTTGTTTGAACGGCGATTGGCGTTGTGTGCTAGAAATAATTAAATCTTTGGGAATTTTGCGGCCATATTCCATTGGAGGTTTCTTAATACTGGCACGCACACCGTCGTATGCCTATTGTCGGCCCATTGACGATACCGCCCTTTGACTTCTTATCGTAACTGCCTCGAAATCAACGACCCGCACCTCCGCTCGCGTGGCCGATGTGTATACAATACGAAAGCAGCCAGAAGCTCCTATCGTCTCATTCCAAGGTCTTTTCATAATCTGGGACGATAAATATTCGCCGCGTGCGGTCTTTCATCCAAGTGACCGCATATCGAGTGCTATTCTCAGCGTCGATTGCGTCGTCGTTGCAAGCGAGCGAGAAACTCGCTAGCTAAATCCGTCTGCAGCTGGCCGTTCGAGTCCAAGCGGTGCCAGTGCCACTGGGCGAGGTGCTATCCCCGGGTTAACGACGTAGTTAACGACGTAGTCGGTGGTGCTTTGAATCTCAAGACTCAGGTTCGTGTGCAGTATGCTAACCAGTACTGCTCCTCAGTCTTATCACTTTGTGCATGCATGTTTGTTGCCGCCCTGTATACTTCATCTCCGTCGGTTGTCGTAGCTACTGCTATGTACGTTCGTCCACTTTCCTTACGCAAAGCACGAGTCTGCTATATCCAGCGCACCACTTGAACGTACTCGCGTCCTCCCCAGGCTGCCCGTGGAGTGAGAACGAGGCATATGCGCTCCTTACTCAGACATCTTTCGAATTCGGGCTTTTCGTCCCAACGCTATTTCCGTATACCTGGATTGGGGCTCTCTGAGCGTTCGCTATCGGCTACTTATGCGGTGTTATAAATTTAGGCGTGAGGAGCTCCGAGTCCTTTGTCCGTTGTTTTCTCCTTTGTTCGGAAATCCAATCACCGAGTCTGCCGCGAGATATTCGCTCGTGATCGTACAGCGTATACACGCCTGTAGGGGATTATATCTCAGTGGCCCGTGGGCCTCCTACTTACCGAGTAGTGAGTAGGGTAGGCAACCCCTTCGGCCACATTGTATGCAGCAGGTTGATGTGAATGCAAACAAAGAAAGAACTCGCAAGTGACGGGCAGCGCTGGATTCACTCGGCATGATTTATGCCGCCCTTCGGCGCTGCCGCTCGCCTATATATGATTTGGGCCCGTCCGGCAGGGAGCGACGCGACACGACACGCACGTTGACAACTGACTGACGCGAGCTTGAATTCGAGCTCCTAGCGAGGTGTTTGGGGCTTATCGTCGCCCGAGCTGAGGGCATCTCGGGGTTCGCAGTTCAGGATTTAGGAGGGGGCGCATGAGGTTTGTTCAGTTGGGCGGGTGATTGGGTGGATGGAAGCGGAAATGGCGACAGAATGTCAATGGAGTGGAGAAGGAGTTTGGAGGGCGGGTCCATGCGGGCGTGTGTTGGTTTGGGAAGGAGTGTCCTTAGCGGTCGTAGAGGACGAAGAAAAAGGTAGACGAGGAGTAGGAGTCGGGTACCATTGCGACTCCGACTTTTAGGTAGGATATTTCGCCACGAGACTGCGCAGGCTCCGGTGATACGCGGTGAGCTCGAGGTCCCCGCGCCGCAAGCGAACGTTGGCTTTGCCCATTGGTTCGCAATGCAGATAAAGGGTATTTTCGGAACTGCGGCTATACCGTCGTCGCGTGGTGGCGCGTCCGTGGTCGCCACAAATTACTTATTAATACGCTTAGAATAAGCTCGGGGCTTCGCAAGTTCTTTGTGGATGCGATTATCTGGTAGTGGGTTCGCGCGTCGGGGATCGAGCGCTTCGAGGATCGGGGATGGCCGAGGGGGTATTTGGACTCTCTGGAGCGGGTGCATGGCACCTGGTGTAGTTATGGCTTAGTATCGGCAGCTCTTCGCAAGCGGCTGCAACCTGCAGGATGTTGGACGACTCGGAGGATGGATGCTGGCTGCAGATAGGTTGGCGAGAGACATGCGGGCGTGCGAGGGTAGGTAGATAGCGGCTAAGGAAAGCATCTTCGAACAGAACGATCGTCAGCCTCTGCGGAGGAAATAGTGGTTCCCTCTCCGCTGGCTTGTTTTTCTGATGTCGGTGGCGTATAGCGGCCTTGCAGGGTCCTGATTGGTGGCATGGTTTCGCTACCTTGGTGTGGACGGAGCCGAGAGAGTGGGCCAACAGTGCGCACGGTGAGGATTGGTGTGGTAAACTTGGAAGGCACAGAGCGACCAGGTTGCATTGACAAATGTCGAATAGGGTGTATGTGGAGTTTGGAGCCGAAAAGCATTCAGGGTGGGTGTAGACGACCTCTCGTCGAGAGCAGACGAGGAGCACCAAGCTTGAGAAGGAGTCGTAGACGTCGGTAGAGGCCGGGCGGGGCCCAATACGATTGCATGAGAACTGGTCCGCGTGGGGTTTTTGAACCACGTTTCCGAGATTTACGAGCCAGAGACGGCGATAACCCACAAATCGGGAGTATTAACGGGCGTTGACTCGCGTCGGTAGTGTGCTTTGTCGCGGTATGCAAGCTGGCGTGATCATGGTATGGACCGGGCGCCCGACGTGACCGTCAAAACCGGCTTGCTCTCCGACCACCACCCCGTCGTCCACGTCGTCCAAAAGGTCGTCGTCGCTGCCTCGCCCGTTCTCCGGAACCAGTACCTGTGGTACACCATCTCGTGGCGCCGTTCCCTCGCCCGCTTCTTTTCTCTCAGGAACCTCGTTGCTCCCATCCTTGTCTAGAGGCTACTACTGCTCGTGAGTCCTTCCTATTCTGCTTTAAACTCGTCCAGGACGCTATGTATAAGACCCCTTCTCCTTCTGTGGTGGCGTCCCCGAGATACCATGATTTCCCCGTACTCGTTTCCGTCATACTACCCTCCCCCGTACTCCGTCGGTCCCTACGCTGACTATCCGTATGCTCGCCCGCAGGAAATCCTCCTGTCGCCGCACGACGCACCGCCCATGCCGACCCCACCCTCTCCGTCGGCGCCGATTGACGGCGGAATGTACCCGCCGCAGTATTACACCCCATACCAGGCCCAGCTCGCCGACAACTACTCTTCCCCATCCTCACAGGGCTCCGACTCTGTCGAGACGCCCCCGATGCACCATGCGACCGCCAACGCGAACGGGAAGCGACCCGGCGCGTCCATCTCCGGTGGCGCATCCAAGAAGGCCCGCAAGGACCGCGATGACGACGATGCCGCTAGCCCCGCTGCAGACCGCGACGAGAGCAAGCCAAAGCCGACCCGCGGCTCCCGGTGCGTCCCCACTCGTTTTTCTCTTCGTTATCGCTGATCCCTGTCGAGCGCATGCACCGTCTGCAGACGCCTGAAAATGAAGTGTGTCGGTGCCGAGCAGGGCCCGCCATGCAAGCGTTGCAGCGCCGGCAACCACGAGTGCATATTCGAAGAGTCCAATCGCGGCAAGCGGTCCTCCAAGTACGTGCTCCGTCCGTCGCCGGATTGGGTCCGCGCTTACCATACATGCTGTCTAGAAAGCACGAGCTGCTTACTCGCTCCATTCGCAAAATGGAGCGCACGCTCGACACCGTGCTGCGCTCCATCGGTAACCCGAGCCTCGCCTCGGGGATGATCTCGCGCTCCCCATCGCCGTCCCTGCAAGCCGCGACAACCTCCGCGCTTCTTGGACGCTCCCCTTCGCCACCACCCGCGATGCCCCCGCCAGCGCGGCGCGGCGGACATCCCAGCTCCCCGAAGCTGCACTCACTCCCGGACAACTCGCTCAATCCTCTCGGGCTCCTCGCGGAGGCCAGTCTGGCCAATCGCCGCGCACACTCGCACTACCCCAGCGGCTTCGTCGCGCGGTCGGCGCAGCCCCCAGAGGCGCGTCTTGGTGTCGCGAGCGCTAACTACTTCAAGCCCGGTACGCGGCTTGTGGCGTTGCGTTACCCTTCTGACTTTGCCTCTTCTAGGCCCGATGTCGATTCTGCCATTACGCAGGCTCATGATCGAGCGGCAGATCCAGCCCGAGATGCTGACGTTTGTAAAGACGGAGGAGGTTGTGGACTTGTTCAAGATGTATGTGCTTTTGCTTGTCGGAGGGTTTGCTGACGCGCTCGTTCCAGTTACTTTGAGCATATAAACATGCACTGTAATCTCCTGGACCCCAACTACCACACACCCGCGCTCGTCTGTTCGCGTTCACCGTTTCTTTTGACGACCAGTTCGTGTCTCTCGTTATTCTATCCGCTTGTTTACCATTTTGCTCAGTCTGCGCCATCGCGAGCAAATTCTACGACCGCAAACCCGACCTGCACAACCAGCTCACCGATCTCGCTAAGAAGTTAGCGTTCAGCGTCCCTGCGCGGGGGTACAAGTCGCTCGAGATCGTGCAAGCGTATCTGTTATTGACGCTGTACGGGTGCGGGGCGGTGGAGCGGTACGAGCAGGACCGAACGTGGTTGTTGCTCGGGATGGGGATACGGTGAGCGTCTTGCCGACTTGTTTTGCTTGTGGCGCTAAGCTGGGCCCAGAATGGCGACCGACCTTAACCTGCATCGCAAGACCGCCGCGGCTCCGAGCGCGCCGGACTCGGACGAGGAGGCGCGGACCCGCGACAACGAGGTACATAACCGCGAGCGGACGTGGTTGCTCGCGTTTTGCCTCGATCGGAGCTTTAGTGCCCAGATGGGCAAGCCGTATTCGATTCGCGAGGAGTGAGTGGATTCCTTCCCTTACTGCAGACCCTGACGCGTCCTCTAGCTTCATCATCCGCAACGCGCCGGGATGGGCCAAGTCGCCGATGGCGATATCGACGGATATCGGTCTTTCGGGATACGTTGTAAGTCGGGATTACTTCCTCCCACTCCCCGCTGACGGTGGCAGGAACTCCAACGAATCCTCTCGCGCAGCCTGGACATGATGTACTCGGCGACCGACACGCCCTCTGGCCTGCTGGAGAACGCCGACTATCTGCTGATCATACAGACGTTTGAGGCGCAGGTGCTGGCGTCGAGGCAGTATTGGCAGGCTGCCGCGAAGGCGTTCGACTCGGATCGTACGTTGTGCCCGCTCCCTCGGCTTCTCCTAACGCGCCGCGTCTAGTGGTCGGCTCCCCGTGGTTCGAGTACCGCAACCTCATTGGGGAGTTCTACTACAATTACGCGTCGCTCGTGCTCAACTCGTTCGGGCTGCAAAACGCGATGGAGCGCGAGCCGATGACGATGAACATTGGCCACTTTTTCGTACGCTGCCACGCGTCGGCGACGGCTTGTGCGGTCGCCGTCAGGGACCAGCTCGGGCCCAAGGAGTACCTGCGGTACTCGCCCGACTCGCATTTCGTGCAGATATCGTATGCGGTTTTAAGCTTGCTCAAGGTATGTCGGAGGCCTTGCTCTCGAAACGATGCTCAACGACTGCAGCTCATCCGCGCCGAGTTCCAGTCGTTCCTCGACCACGAGAAGGAGACGATTGCGCTAGTCAAGGACGTTGCGGACGTCCTCGAGAACGTGGCGGTCAACCCGCAGCACACGCCCGCGCTGTACAGCAAGTTCCTCAAGGCGCTCATATCTGCGCGCCTCGATCCCGCCGCCGAGTCCAAGCCCGGGTCGCGCGAGTCGCCGCAACCACAGTTCGCGCAGCCCGCGCCGCAGAGCAGCAGCCCCGAGTTCAGCTTTGCGGCGCCGAACGAGTTCCAGCTCGAGGGCGAGATGGGGCCGGTGGCGGACATGTCGGTGTTCCCGCCGACGATGGCGCCGACGCCGTCGGACGAGACGCTCGGTGCGCTGACGATGGATAATATTCTGAGCAATGGGTTTTGGGATAGCATGCTTGTGCCGGGGTACAACACGATGGAGGGGCTCAGCGGCGGGTTTATATTCGGCGCGGGCGGGTCGGGGCTGATCACGCCGCATGTGGGGCAGACGCCGTTGCAGTCGGGGCAGAACACGCCGTCGCGCGGGGTTGGGCAGGAGAGTCTGCTAACGCAGATGAATATTAACGAGGCGTTCTCGGGGGAGGGGGTGTAGCGGACGTGGTCTATGTTCTTTATCGCTCGACTTATTTGTCTCGTTTTGCTTTGTAGTTCTATGTAGCTGAGCTCTCTGTTACAGTGTAGTTCTTCGTTGGCACCAATATGTGCGGATTTCCTTGTGGAACTTTTTGGCCATGGGTGCCAGCGACATTGGATTTGGATGATGGGTCCGACCCTTGACCGGAGCTGCGATGTCGAGCTGCATCTTTCGGCGTCCGACTGCCTCCCTTCTGCACCTTGGTCGCTTCAAAGGCCAAGTTGAATCCAGCTGAAAGCGCGCACCTATGCAGTGCGCGTCGATTATCGGAGGGGGACAAGCGCCGCCGCCAAGCTCCAGCCTCTAGGCTTCTCCATGCGCCAATCCTGTCAACGAGGTCGCGCTATGAACGAAGGCAAACGCCGAGATGCGATGTCGCCCACTGCCTCACAGAAGGCGCAAATCAGGGCCGAGGGTCGGCGTCGGTGGGCGTATCGTGGTTCCGGTGCAACACGACCACAAGGGACCAGTGGAATACGAGTATATACCAGACCTGTGGAAGTGGAAGCCGCGGAATGGAAGTGGAAGTGCTCGGAGTGGAAGTGCCGGTGGCCAGGCCGTGGAAGTGAACACATGGCCGGGTTATGACAGCAACCGATTTGGAACTACATTGTCCTTATGTGGAAATTGTCAATCCATTGTCCTCCGCAAACACACCCTCTCTCTCCTCTCATCCACCACCTCCCCAAACACCCTTGCCTTCAGAATGGCCACTCCCGCCCCGGGCGCCGGCCTGAACATTCGCATCATCATCGCCGCTGCCGGTGCCGAAGCTCTCGACGCGTATATGGCCGAGGTTCACCGCCATTTCTGTAGCTGCCGCAGGGCTCGGCTAATCTACCGCAGGTACCACAACTGACCCACATCAGTACCACATAGTACCGCATGTGTGGTGGTCGGGGTACCACATCGCCTGTCACGCACTACCACATCACTACCACATACCACAAGTCACAGCCACTACCACAAATTTGTGGTACCACATTAAGTTGCATATTTGAGCCTACTAGGGCTCATTGCAGCCCTATGTAATGGCTAAATGGCCTTACTATCAGTTGTTGCTCTGTTATAAGCCATAAAGCCCAGTACCACAAATTATTGATGGGGCTCCTGTGTCGGCTCAATTGAATATATTGCCTCACTATTCCATATGCACCATCTAGCCTGTGAATGCTTCCGACGTGCAAACTACGAGCCCAATCCATAAGCATGAACACGCAATATCTGCACCAATGTCCGGGGCATCTGTTCATTGATTTCATTTTCTTCTTGTGTGATAAATCGGCCTCGAAATCCCAGAGGCGGGTCCATGCAGCTAATAACCAGATATTTATACAAAATAAAAAGCAATTTGCGGGTCTATATTCCTGGCGTACTAAAAAAAAAAACCAACAACGGCGAGCGCCACGCGAACAAGTCTTGTTCCGCGCTTCTACAACATTATCGATGTACTCTCGGCCTACTCTTCTGGAATATCTTCTTCCACTGTAACCCAGCCCTTACCTCGGGCAATTATTCTCTCGCCAGGGAGAGATTGTGCCCTCGCCGTGCCTCCCGCACTGATTTCCCCCGCACTCGCGCTTCGTCTCCGCCGCGACCTCAACGGTCGATTTGCCGCCGTTGGAGTCTGGTATTCATATCAGCGCAGCTTGAGCAGGCAAAATCACAAAACACACAGAACTGCCGCCGAGATCACGCTTGAGCTTCTTGCTCTCGGAGTGCTACCCAAACATTAGCGCAGCCAACAACACCAATCACTATAAAATACCTCGGCGGGCTGGGGGAGCGCCCGTTTACTCGAGCCAGGAGAATCCCGCTTATCTTGGCCCGAGACCTCCAACTGCGGGAGATCAGCTTCCCGCGCGATGGTCTGTCCCGCGTAGCGCAACGCCGTCGTCGTCCCAAGGTGGGCACGCTCCCCGTTGCGTTCGAACAGCACAACTAACTTCGGGTTCTCCCACTCAAAAACCGACGTCTCAACAGCAGCCATCTGCTGAACGGCTGAGCCAGCGAGCGACGCCGGTTGAATGTAGATCCCCTGGCGCATCGTCAGCGCTGTCGCGCGTCCCAGTCTCATGTAAGCGCTCTCGTGAAGATGCCCGGACTGGATTTCTTCGTAGGTGCGTCCGCCGAGATCCCATTCTTCACCGAG
Source organism: Mycena kentingensis (nom. inval.) (assembly GCA_014461125.1). NCBI lineage: Eukaryota > Fungi > Basidiomycota > Agaricomycetes > Agaricales > Mycenaceae > Mycena > Mycena kentingensis (nom. inval.). The sequence goes on from JACAZG010000012.1 coordinate 550,228, forward strand.
CTGATGTTGAATTGCGAGGCAGGTCCAAATCGCGGAGGCAATCGTCACGGCGCGTCCCCAGCTGCCCGATATCTGCCCCTGATGGAACTCTTGGGAGAGCAGCAGCGTGGGTTGGCAGAGCGTTGCGACAAGACCGGGGTCCCGCGGAAGTTTGTGGGAGAGCATCCAGCGGTTGTCGACGTCGGGCGCAATGGATTCGGGATCTGCATGGTCGGCGTCGAAATCCCGCACTGCTGGGTGCCGGCCGGACGCGTCGCTGAGAATCTGGACAATTTGCGATACGGAGATGGCGCAGGCGAGTGTGACGGCGCTGTTGAGACCATCACCCTCGGCGACCGATGAGCGAGTGCAGAGTACCAGTGGGAGTGAGACAGGAACCAGCTATACATGGTTTGAGTATCGGAACAAAGGATACGGGCCCACAAACCTCTTCAATCCCAATGCCGCCATTTTGGTGAACCTGTTCATGAGATGCAAAGAACGGTTTACCCCTTCTATCGGGCCCCAGGTGCGCTGGCCAACAAATAAGGTTCATGTACTCGCACACATACTCGCGGTTGCGTCGGTAAGGGTTCGCCGAAATGCATAGCGCGGGGAGATATGCTGGGTCGTTACCGGTTCCGTGCGGGGGATGAGTGCATAGCAGTCGTACGGTTCCAGGTCTAACAGCGTGAGTGATCATGGGTCGTAGCTGCGAGCGTTACACGCACCGGTAAACCGTCCATGTATCAAACTGGACTGCGCATGCCCTGCATTGAAACTCGACCTCAGTGTCGGTCCAGTCTGTATCAGTAGGAATGCAGCCAACGTGAGACCACTTCGAGCAGAGGCTGCAGCGTATGATCGCGGCGCCGGACTGTTCGTTGTTGCAGTGACATGCAACAACACGGAAATCCTCCTCTTCTGCTTCGGAATCCATGGGCTGCGTGATCTCGGTCAACTCGGGGAACGGGAAGGGTTTCGAGCTTGTGTTTGGTTCCTGTGCCGCCGTAATCAGCTCGCTGTTCTCAAGATTCCGCACATACCGCTTCTTCAACCACATCCATGCCTTGTTGTTCATCCCACAACGCTTCATCGGCTTCTGGTCCCCCTGCTGGCGCCTCCTCAACATCTTCCACCGCTTCCTCATCGTCGGCATTGCCGCCGCCGCCGCCCTGCACCGCCTCCTCATCGTCGTCATTGCCGCTGCCGCCGCCGCCGCTGCCGCTCAGCTCATCCTCGCTCTCTACATCAGCTGCACTCTCCTCGCTCTCGACATCCGAAGGCGACGCTTGTTTGCCTGCACGACGTTTCCGCGGGCTCAACAGGAGACCGTCTACTCGATACTCGCGGGAATTTCGGAGGTACTGGGGGTGCACGTTCGGGTCAATCCAGGTGCGCTCCGACTTCTCGATGAGCGAGAATGCGGGTTTCTGGAGCACCGCCATCCCACTGTATGAGCTAAAGCGGTCGGCGGCGTCATCGTCTGGAAGAAACGAGAGACCCCACGGTGCGTTCTGCATCCGGTGCTCGCGGAAAATACGCTGCGCCGACTCTCCACCGTCGAGATGGTACACGACGGCGTAGGGGACGAACCCAGAGGGTACCTGCGCGAGCTTGCTTGTGGGTCCGATCAGCCAGCGAGCGTCCATACGATCCGTATGAAGGGCATGCCCGTGATGGTGCATCCCGTCGTACTGGAATACGCGCCCATCCGGGAGACGATAGCGCGCAATAAAATGCGAGACATACCCCTGGGCTTTTGCCTCCGTTTGGTTGCTGTAGATGTGCCCGACGAGCGTGTAGGAGACGCCCATTGACGCTGACTGCCGGGAGGAGAGCGGTTGCAGAGCATCGGGGATTGTCCAGCCCGGAGTGGCGTAGCCAGAGTCGCCGAGCTCAACCATCAAAATCAGCGGAATGCTGATAATATACTCGTGAGTGTGAGCGCTCCCGTTGCATGCTGGGTCAATCCGGCCCGGACCCGAACGATAGCAGGAGGACATCGGGGTCCAGGTGTTGGCGTCCATGAGCCCTCGCAGCCATTTGTTGAGTTTTCCGTCGTACTTTTGCAGAACCGCCGCGGAGAGCTGAATTTGCTTCCGGAAAACTGGGCGCCGAACGTCCCAGTGTTGCGCGAAATGGAGGTCCTGTGCCGCATCGCCGAAGCACTTGCGGACCGGAATGCTGAAGAATCGGAACATGGAGGAAGCGCGAAGGCGGTCGAGGCGGTCTCCCGGTGCTGGGCTGACCATGTCGATGCTGTAGAGCCACTCCTGTAATCAATTCGAGCGGGTTCAGAACAAAGGGATGGGTGCACTTACAAACATTCCAATAGGTTTCCGCCAGTTCTCCGGAGTAACAAGCTTGCAGTAGCGCGACGAGGCGAGGTTGCGACGAAACTTTTCGCGAGCATCATAAAGTTCGATGTTGCGTTCCCGGGGAGCCTCGCCCTCGATGGTTGCGCTATTGGATGACTCAGATGGATGGGATAATTCCGGTTAATAGGGAAACGGGTCGGAGCCGTCCCATGCTGCTGTGGGAATTATCTTGATCTTATCTACATCCATCAAGGATCGGCGTGTTGAGGGCGCATGTGGGCGCGAGTATCCTATTCCTGGGGAAGGGTAATTGCCCCATAGCTCGCCAACCAAGGGGACTCTGAGGACGTGCTGAGCACCGCTGGAAGGAGGTGCACGTACGCTACAAAACGGCTGTACGTTTGGTGGAGGGACAGAGACTTGAACCGCACAAGGTTCTGAGCCAGGAACGAGGGCTCGAGGGTTCAACATCCGACAATCAGGGGACGTGGCGACGTGGAGCACGACCTCCTGGATACCCGGCACTTCAAGGGCCGAGCCAATTGGCTATAGAGGATTCGACAATGGACCACACGAATTTCCTTATTCTGCAGAATTGTTTCTCACTCGTATTTCTTGGCTACTGTATATAAAGAGGAGGGGGGGCACAGTTTTGGGCACGGAATCCTCCCCCCGCTACCACTAGGGCGAGTTCTGGGCTTGAGCGGTGCTTACTCATCTCGAGTTTGTATCTGAACAAGTTTGATTTGGCTGGATTGGTTGGAACGAATAAGATTGGTTTTGGACTTGGAATAAGCTAGGAAGCTTTTGGAACTTGGAACGGCCGGAAGCCTGCGATTGGACTTGGGTGAAGCTAGGAAGCTTCTGGATTGGAATTGGTTTCGAGTACTGCATTAAACGCACAACCGATTGAGTTGGTGATTGGGGTTTAAGGACCTAATACCACTTTATCACCCATACCCCGCTTCTACACAGTTCGCTGTTAGTTGCACAGTTGAGATACTATAAACTCAAAAGTCCCAAAAGTACTCTGAACACCAAGTCCGCTTGAGGTTCAGTCTACGTGTTTCGAGAACCACATAAAATGTTTACACCCTTGTCTGGATATTTCTATCCTCACAATACCCTGGATTGGCTCTGTTACCGAGGCCGATCTCCTAGAAGTCTGTGTGTTTAGTGTGTGTGTGTTTTGTTGTGTGTTTGGTGTTAGGTGTTTTGCTTTGCATAGCACCAGCCTGCGCGTTTCATTGCATTCCACTCTGTGCATAGAGTTCGCTTTTCAACGGCTCCCACAGAGCCGCAGAAAATTGAACTGGGTGACCCGAAATCTTTGCGGAATGGCCCTGACACCTACCCCAAATTCGGAATAAATTCTACATGGCCCGTGACCGACGAATCAAAGAAAATACTACATTATTGTGCTACCCCAAGATATACTATCTCTATCTAATGTAGTCCTGGGATTGTAGTACGATCCCAATATATCATTTACTCAAGCAACACCATTTTTGCGAAATGGGGTATTTGCACGATGACGTGGAAAGAGTTCGCTCATCGTTGAGCCATAGAATCTAAAGTCATAGAATCTAAAGTCATTATTGGCGCCACTAGTTTACAGCACTTTTTGTTGCAGAGGTAGGAATGTTACCAAAACTGTTACCGAAATTAGCTAAGCCCTAGCCGACGGATCCGCGGGCATTCAAAAGTTATCCCGCATATCCCGCAATTTCTCCTGCTGGTACGCGGTATGTTGTGATAATTTCTATTGCCCTAAAGAAGTCATTATCCGACGACGACGTTGCGACCAGAACGCAGGGAAGCCCTGACTGGGCTTGAATACAGCTCTGTTGACGCATCTTAAAACCTGCACCCCAGTGGTCATAGGGTGGTGCCAACAATAAAGTAACAAATCCCTGCACGCGCGGTTCTTTGAGAGCGCTGATGCCGATGCGGCGACGACATGGGAGTGACAATCATCCGCACTCAAACATATAATTCCGCGGAATCAATCTGTTTAAAGCCTCGCTCAATCTTTGGACGTCCATCCAACCTCCATCTCCTCCCCCCTCTTCCGCCTTCTCCCGAATACCCAACTCTAGTCCCGCGCGCAACATCCTATGCCACTCGTGTCTGTTCTCTGCCGTTCTACACAACGGTTTCTGGATTGCCCAGAGGCATAAAATCCGAATAAACGGTCAACAAGATGGTCAAACGATGCTTCCGGCCAGTATGCCCGAAGGTTTGCGCAGTCTGATTGGTCAAGCTGAAGCTGTGAGCAAATTGAGAATTGCAGACATGGAAGGAGTGAATTTCTAGTCGAGCTACGTTCGAATTATGTGCTAATATGCACTGGACCTACCAGACGACGCGAAACACTCGTCTCGGCAATAGGACCAAAATGGGTAATCCCGCGCTCCGGTTGTCATTATAGGGCCGGGATCGACGGTGCGCTCTGTGGGAAGAGGCGCGTGACTTCGGCGCGATGTTCGGCGATCACGGCGAACAGTAGGAACTTTACAACAGAATGAGGTAGAACTAAATGTGCCGTCTGAGGGAGGTGAACCTGTGTGGCGCCAAATCCGCGAGGTGAAACCTGTGTGGCGCGCAATTGCCAGAGTTGTGTTGGACAATCTGCAAAAGGATGACCTGTGTGTATTTTAAACAGTCCGAAGGGCGACCTGTGTTGCAAACCTTGACCAATTATGACCTGTGTTGCGGAATTTTCTGCGGCGCTCAACCTGTGTTGCAGAGACACCAACCTGTGTTGCAACCTGCTAACCTGTGTAGTATTTAATAAAGCAACACTATTTCAACCATAAAAGACACACTCGATGTGACCGTCAGGCCAGCCGTCCCATGCGGAGGGCTCAATGTGGCTGCTGTTGATGAGTGTTGCGCGCGGCGGAGGTGCTTCCAAGGTTGGCGCCTCGGAGGCTGTAGACGGGGTTGGAGGGGTAGGACCTGAAGAAGATGGGCTACCCTCTCGAATGAAGATATGTAAAAGCTACCGGGGGAGTTGGACTCGACAGGTGCGTTGTTTGCCGTATTTTGCGTAGGCGCTGGGGGTGGGTGAGTTCCGTAGCGGCGACGAGAGATAGAAATGCGCACGGGGATATTGAATATCTCTGGGAGCAGTTTTTGGCGGTACTCGGACCCAACCAATCTGGCGGTCTGCCGCACCGGTGAATACCACGCAAGAACATTGCAAGCGAGCTCACCGTGCTCGTCAAAGTACGGAACAATTCCCGGGTGTGCTGCAGCGTTACGGGTGTCAGGCTGCAGGCGGCGCACACTGATGAGCAGATATATAATTGCACCACCGTACAGCACTTGGATGGCGGGGGGATCCTGCTACAATGCCGACAACAGCGGATGTCCAGGCGAGGCCGGCGAGAAGTTTGTCGCCGTTCCAGAGGATGACCACAATGATCAGGATGATGTTCGCCGCCCCCAGAGCAATGAGGAGTGTATCGGCCATTGAAGAAATTTGGGAGAGCGAGTCAAGAGATGATGAGAGTCAGGACCAACGTACGAGATCAGTGCACACGGTCACGCGGAAAGGTCCGCAAGAGAGCTATCTTGCACCGATTGGCATGGGTGAATGGGTGATTCAAGCAGAGAAGTACACTAGCAGCCCACGAGGATCTTCTCAGATACTAGCTCCCGGTAGCATGAGTTCAATGCAATAAATGATGGGATCATTGATTGGATCAAAATCATCAAACTTGAGCGCATTTCATTCACAACCATCACCACAGATCCACAAACAGCCCACCACACCATTACTACTACATACCTACCACATATTAGGGAGGTGGTATAGTACTACAACCACATCCATACCACACAACCACATCCGTACCACACACCATGTCACACTGTACCACATCGCCGCGCGGCATGTACCACATAGTACCACATGGGTACCACATACCACTTGTGGTACCACGTTCGAGATGTGGTAGTGGTACCACATACTACCACATCCACAGCCACCAAGTACCACATCCTACCACAACACTACCACACATGGTGGTACCACAAGTGGACATAAAGTACTACTTGAATGGAATGTTTACCTTGAGTTGGTGCTTGTCTACATTCACTATACACCTATTATTCATCCCACAAAAACAGCCCTGCAGTGGACTTGTTTTTTGAGAAGCTACGCGACCAGCGGCATTGAGAGTACCACATCGGTACCACATGTGGTAGTCCGATGTGGTACATGTGGTACTTTATCCAGGCCCGCTGCCGCAGTATCTGACCAAAATTCATAGAAATTGCCGCCGGCCCTCGTTCAACTCGGAGTATATACGAAGGAGAATTCCGAGACCTGGCTAAACGGCGCCGAATACATCGCTTGGATTGCTCATCGCGCTCAAACCAACATAAATCCGACTACACCAGCTACCCAACAGCCATCTCCACCCAACGCGGAAATGTCCTCGGCCGCCCCGAGCTCTGTGCCGCGCCCTTCCGAAATCAGGGCCCCAATATCCCCGAGCTCTGGCCCGAGGCCCGCACAGGCCGCGGTGGCGCTGTCGGTGTCCGCACAGACTTTGGGATCTGGCCAGCTCCCCGTCCCACCAGTCCCCGCGGTGCTGACTTCAACCGCCATCCGGAAGCGCAAACGCGGCGAAGAGAGCGACGAGTCAGACACGGAGGTGCCAAACGGGGCTTCCAGGTCTGTTGGCGCTGTTCTGGCCGTGCGCAAACCCAAGGGCAAGGGAAAATCGACCCGATCTAAGCGCGACGATCCAAGTCGCGTCGTCCAGCTCACGCGGGAGACTTGGGTTCGAAGGCTAATCCCCGTGGAGGGGATCCCGAGATGTTGGGATATACCAGAAGACGGCGACGCGGTCGCGTTCCTATGGGATTTGAGTGGCGCTGAGTATGATTCGCGGTTTAATAGACCCTCGGACTCGATGCTCTCGGTTTTCAAGGATGCAGTAAGTTGTTTTATCTCATCTGCTAGAACAAGATACTGATTTCTCGTGTCCAGAGTTTGGACGCGTGGACAGGCGGGAGCGCAGGGAGCACAAAGAAGAGTACCAAGGTCCCGGCACTCGATGATCTTCCCTGCTCCAAAGCAACCCATTTCTGCAACGGCTCCTGGATTTGCGACCAGCTTGACCCGGCTCTCCTTCCCGACGACTTTGCGCGCTATATAGCAGATGATGCCCAGCAAGACGAGTTCTACGAAGCCTTGTGCGATGTTAACGAGCGGCAAACTCAGACGCCGGCGGTGCGTGTCGCCTCGTAAGTCAATTTCTGTTCACGCCATCGGGGCTGTTTATGAACTGCAATACAGTTTTTATAATGAGATGCAGGCGTGGCCGTGTAAAAGGCAAGATGCGAGTGGCAATAAGTGTGTAGGGGGCTGCTATCTATCGCCGGTGGCATAAGGTGCGTTGGGGATTTTCCTTTTTCTTTGTTGTATTGAGACGATGTCCTCAGCCGCGGAACGACGGCAAGCACGGTTTCATCGGATGTACCGGCTTCGTTGTGGGCCAGCGTGGGCATCGCTTTGTCCCGATTCCCAAGGAGGTTGATGAAACCTTGCTTGTTGAGCTGTACAACCACGACGGGGTCTTCCAGTCCATCAACTTTGGCATTGAGCATAGCTATTGTGCTCGCATTCTGCGGCCGGTGAGCGGCGCCAAGGGTACTCACAACTGCCGTACGCCATCCGCACACATTTCCTTCCGCCATCGCTGACTATCCCAACCAGCCTATACAACTATCGCCGAGGACGGGCGTGTAACTCAGGGCAAGATGATGGAACGCCAATGCAGTGCGCGGATGGAGATGTGGTTCCCCGTTGACCGTGCTGTCCGCAAGGCAATCCTCATCTTCGAGAACCCGCACTCGCATCCGCAATTTCCGCCGACTAAAGTAACCGCGGAGGGCAAGGATGCAATCAACCGAGCCATCGCGGCGCAGGGTAGCACAATTGGATTGACGGTGGGGAAACTCGACCGAGGTACGGCGCCGTAGTTTAGATAGCCGCGTTCTTAGCAATTAACAACTCATTTTTTGAATTCAGCACCCACAACAGCCGCGATTCTGGCAGCGGCGCCCGACCCCGCATTCCTGGATCGACGCAAGAAGCGTAAGCTGATCGTCGATGCGAAGAAGCTCGAGAACCCTATGGGTACGGACCTCACCGGTATTTTTGCATCCCGTTGTGTTTTAAATCACTTACACAGTTTAGGTGTCCTCCACTGGCAGCAAAAAATGCAAAAGGAATGTCCGCGGGAGGACTGGTATGTCTGGTCGGTTTCCTCGGAGGTTGACGAGGAAGTGGTTATCACCATGCTCCCGGGTCTTGCGGCGTTCATCCACGATGCCAAATTCACCGTTCATGATTTCACTTACCGCCGTCTACACGGAGTCTGGAAGGAGTGGGAGGTGGTGATGTGGTATGAGCGGCTGAATATCCGTGAGTTCTCTGCTGACCATGTTCGTAATTAATTAACGGAATTTTGCGAGCAGGGATATGTGTGTGTCGGATATATGCGAAACACGAGACGGAGCGCGTGTTCGAAAAGCTATGGTCGGGGACGTTTGCCACCTTTGGGCGCGTCACCGGCCGCGAGGTCAAGATTAAATGTGTCGATGGGGAGGGCTTGCTGGGGATCGCAATGGACGGAAACAAGCCGCAGGCTAACGCGCTCGGGAAGTACCTTGTCGGACGCAATAAGCCGCATCTCAGCGGCGTCTTTGAGAACGACCCGCAGCGCATGCTCGCTTATGTTCTCCGAACGTGCGAGTTCCATCTTCATCGGTAGGATGAATTTATTTGCCGTTACCTTTGCGCTGACAGAGGAATAGAAAGTTCGTGGACCTCGCAAAGACCGTGCCGGACCCGGAGATGTCCACAATCTGGCTGGCTCCGACGTTGAAGACACACGCCGCGATTGACCAGTTTGTTGAGAAGTGCAAGAGATCTGAACACGCTTGTGTGCGAGGTCAGTATTCGAGTTGTCTACGCAGCCTTCAAACTGACCTTAATCCTCAGACTGGATTTCCGACAAAGACTCGATTGGTTGGTTCTGGCCGTCCATCAACGAACACCTTACAAAAATGCCCCGCGACGATTCGCTTCTTGTGCCGCATCACACCAACCTCAACGAGAGTTCGCATCCTTTCACAAACCAACACACGGGTACAAATTTGCCACTCTTGGAAGCTATTCAACTGTGAGCTGCGGTTACTTGTTTCTCTACGTGCCACTCACCAGGGATGGTAGCGCATATCAGGTTGATCTTGCGCAACTCAAGAAAATCAACGATGCTCGCACAGCGCGACTGGTTCCGAACCACCGCAATACACAGGCGCATCGGGACCACAACAACCTCAAGCGCCGAGAGGCCCACCATCAGCAGGCGCAGGACCGTGCCGCCGCGAGGAGCGAACTCGAAAATATTGAGGAGCACATGCAGGAGCTGAAGGAGCGGAAGAAGGAGTTGAAGGGTTCGAGCGGTGTTACTCAGCTCAAACGGCGCGGGCAGAAGAACCGCTTCGAACGCGGCTTACCGACAGAGGCGGAACTCGCGGGAGATGACGGCGCAGAGATCGCGCCGGAGTTGGAGCTGCACCCAACGCCGCGTCTTACGCTCGACGCCGACCTGGAGCCGCCGAGCTTCCCGCTAACACCATACTCAGAGGAACTGTATGGCTTTGGGCCCGATATATTTGCAATGTACTAAGCTACTCTGCGACATACACCTTTAACCATGTTTACGAGTGTTAGTCGGGCGGCGGGCCGACATCCCGAGCTGGTGGCGGAACAGCGACAGAACAATGGACTCGGAGGCGGGCGCCCACGAGGCGGCATGGAAGTGGGCTTCAACTGCCATCAGCCCACTTCCACTTCCACAGGTCTGGTCATCCCTCGTGGAATACTAGCAACTTTGGGCTCTGTATCGAGAAGGCGATCTGACTTTCGAAGTCGAGGATGCTCCGAGCTACAAGCGGCTCCCTGCACGCGCCGCCTCAGCAAACGCGACTTTTTAGACCCTCGAAGCTGTACCACCAAAATGCGCCCACATCCACGCGACCATGTCATCGGCTGCGCCAAGCTACCGCCACAGCACCACGCAGGCAAGCAGGGTTTGCGCGCGCGCTTCCCCTTATTCGCGGCTGCTTCATTTGTTTGGCGTCTGAGCGCTCATGCTTGTTGCTGATCGCGGTCCGGCGACAGTGCAGCGCCGGGTCGAGAGCGTCGGTGCCGACATTCGCCATGGGACGTTCCTGAGGCGGCGGAGGGTATAAATTCTGGGAGGTAGGTTGCCTAGAACAACAAGCAGTCCTTCCTCTTTCACGACTCCACCTCTAGTTCTCTTCACCGGACTTTTGTGATGTCTTCAAACATTCTGCGGGCTGTTGCTCTGGCTCTTGTTGCCTCTAACGGTGCGTCCCCTCCCTCTATCTAATCCCAGCGATACTAATTGCGAAATCAGTCGCCTCCGCTGCCGTCGTCAGCTTAACATACCCCGGCCCCGACGACGCGCCCCAAACCGCGCAGATCATCGGCGTCGACGACGCCCTCACGCGCACCACCTACGCCGTCGACAAGCCCCAAACCGACGCGTCCGGCTCTACCGTCGTCGTCGGCACCCAAACTGTCATCGCGGGGTCGGACTACCTCTCGATGACGCTTTCCGCGGCCATCCCCGAGAACACCGTCGTCGAGGGCTTCGAGTGCAAGTTTGCGGATGGGAACGCTGTGTGTGTAGGTGAGGAGGATGGGGCGCCGGCGACGACGACTGCGCCTGTGGGGCTGTTTGGGACGGAGGTCTTGGATTTAAAGGAGGGTGGGGCTTCCGGGAGCGCGACGACGCCTGTGCCGAGCGCGTCTAGTAGCGGAAGCGGGAGTGCTGCACCATCGCCGACGGGTGCGGGCAGTCGCGCTACGGTTGCGCTGGGAAGTGTGTTGCTTGGGTGCCTTATCGCGGCCGCCCAGCTTGCATTTACCTTCTCTTAAGCACGCAACGCGTACCAGTGCAGCCCTATACCTCTTTTAGAAATTCTACAAACAGCTTTTCAACAGCTTGATACAGCTCTCGCAGCTATATTTGGTCAAGATAAACAGCTTCAAGGTGCTGTTAGCCCACGGAGCTGTGAGCTCGGCATCATAGGTGATGTCACCTTACAGCCTTTCGGGTTTAAAAACCCCCGAGAGCTGGGGTTCATTGCTCACCGCCCTCTCCTTCTTTTGCCGTCGATAAACACTGCTGAACTGTCACATGTTTCCAACCCGCAGGGTTCAAACAAATAAACATGAGGGCCCCGCGTTGATGCTTCTTCTGTATACATGAAGTAATGCATGGCTATGCTCCCGCTCTAGAGAGATAAAATTTGTTATTTTAAATTTAGCCGGCTGGGATGATGTTGAAAGAATTTAGAGCTTAACAGCTAGAATGTGTTCTTGCTGATAGTTGTAGTGTAAGTTAGCGTGGTGCTGTATGGTATGATGTCGCGCTAACTTTACAAATAAAATATGCCTAAATCTAAATAACAAGCTAGCGACAAACTACACATTGATGCCAGGGCGTAGCCCTGGCGTGCCTTGTAAACCATCAACGACTGGTATCCTGTTTGTTACGAACATTACAGTAATCTAGAAATCGCATTCAAAGCCCCAACACGAGGATTGGGCTGCATGGATGGGCCCGGTGGATATGTTCAGTTCGCTGCGACTTTGGCACACAGCACGATTCTGATGCCGGGCTTGTTTCTTTGTTGAAAATGTTGCATACTCGCGGGCTGCGACGGAGCCGGATATCCTAATTACCGCGCAGAATCCTAATGCACCGGACGGGACTCCCGCCGGCCGCGGTAACTTGGTCCCGAATTTCGGAGGTAGGCTGAAGGGCGGAGAGCGGCTCCCGCAGCTAGCCTGATTCAGAGCGCTTTGAAATACTACATACTGTACCATTCTGTAGGGGTGAAATGTAGCGTGTAACGGCATCTACATTTCAGTGCAGTTGTAAAGTGTAACGGAGGGTGCATTTCAGGTCTCCGGTGTTCAAACAATCCTTTCTCGTGGGTAAGGAATATATTTCAAAAATGTGCATGCAATACTGTGCTTAAATGTTGTTTTCCAGTCTAGATCTCTGCAGAATATGAAACTGGGACTTCAGATAACTTGAGTGAGTTGTTTGCAGATTAAGTCTTTTGACTATTCCTCTATGCCAAGTCATCTGATGGTCATCAAATTTAGAGAGATTAACTAGACGCAGTGTATCTACCTCGCTGCCAATTGACAAGTACATCTGCACACTCCAACCGGCTTGGTCCGCACACGGGTCTGGTCCGGATGTGGGTTTGCAACTGTACAGAGATTATTGCTGATTTCACAATTGTTGTCGGATCGGAGTTTTTTTCAAAACATTTCTTTGGCCTAGATAAGAACCCAAGTGAACCTCTTGCAGGCTCAATTCCGCTCGGAATCGGATGATATGGGTATCATCGTGTAGGGATTTGAGCTGGCTATCTGACCTGTGTGTTCGCAATATGTCCCTGCTGACCAGCGGACTGCTATATTGAATATACCCATATTTTCGATACCTTATTTTGTTTTGTCTTTTTCTCTCTCAATTCAGATCTGTTCAGGCTGTGGTGTGGACATTTTCATGATTGTTTTGCGCGGCAAATCGAATGATACCAATCACGATGTGATCTGATGACATCAATTTTAGGCTTTGATCGGTGCATCACGAGACCGGCACCATTGAAAAGCCCTTGAAAAACTGACTAGCAAACCTATCATCCTCATCCTGCCCCAGTGAGAATGTGAGGCACAGCAGGCAAAACAAAATCACAGAGTTTTTGGCTGGAAATTTCATTTGAAAATGTCACAGCGGAGCCCCGGCAAGTTTTTGAAACTTGTGAATTACAGGGTGCGAAAGCCCTTTCAATTCCCTGCAGAATGATACCAAAATCGTCATATTCTAAGCAGAATCCAGCCCGCAACAAGCTCATAGATCTCAACATCCACATCTTCTCAGGAAATGTTTTCTCAAAAACTTCAATCCGACAACAATTGTGAAATCAGCAATAAGTTGTCTAATTTTCTCAAACCAGATTCTATTCATCCACCATCTGAGTTACACATCCATATGTTGTGGCCAGATAGCCTGGAAGATGGTAAAATTTTATTCATTTTCACCAACACCTGTGGACCAGTTGACCGACTGTGTTACACTGTTTGTGCAATGCCGCAAAAGCCGGTCGTACCTCAATCATGGAAATACACCCATTCCCCCGTAGAGTAACCGAGACTTGAGAGGGGCATGTACTCTGGGTACTTCATTGCATAAGCCCGAACTCCGGTCTCGGCGAGTTCTAAGCGATTGAAGATGAAAATATCTCCTTTGATGTCAAGTTTCGCCCTGATGGTAGCCTTCGCCTCGGCCACTGTATCATCAACGTCGACGGTGAAAGACCGCGTTCGGCAAATCGGCCGCCGAGCATCGTAGACACGGAGGGACATTTGGATTGATTTGGTAGTGGTAGGTTGTGAGGAGGAGAGTTGAGGGACAATATAAGCTGTCAGTAACAAGTGTTTGGCTCTGGTTTCTTGCCGTGGACGGGTTAAATAGGTCGCGCAGGTACAATACAATTCATTGTGGATTCAGAAACATATTCATCGGTGTAGCAAAGGAGGCATTCAGCACTGTTAGAGAAAACAGCGCGCGTGCCAGTGCTGACCGCCATACGCACAAACCATATACCACATGCGGGACTTGAATTTTCTGTGCGGGAGTTTCACTTCAGTCGCCAACTCCCGCAAGGTCCCGCAACACTCCCCGCAGGGCAGGGTCCCGCACGGTGTCATATTTTGGTTGTAGCGGTCTGAGTGGTTTGACATACTACATATGTCCATGGCACCGACGCGAGGAGCACCGAGGCGGGATTGCTCAGCTAACTTGCTCTTGAAATCTTGTCAAGGCAAGGCGCATGTAAATATGCATGCTCGGGGGAAGCAAGCATACCAGACGACGGCACCTAGAGGTACCGGCCGGTACCTTCTGGTTACTTGGATTGATCGAGTAAATCCTTTGTTCATTCATCCCTTTTGGAGCGGCGAGTCGAAATGGCACTAGGACGGACAAGAGAGATGCGGACCGCACGCGGAGTCGCCTGTGCACAACTTTCCTTATAGAGGATGAAGGTTCTGCACAATTTCTACTGAACCCAAACAGTACTAGTGGGCTGCCACTTTCGCTTTCGGCCGATGGTTTTGTGCTCCGATAATCCGAGAAAGAACATGACGTAGAGATTATCGGCGCTACGTCAGACAAGATGGTTTCTGTGCTTCGAAATGTGATGAACTGAGAACGGCGGCGGGCGCGCGTTGTCGGTGTCAGAAAAATGCTAAAAAAAACGCTAAGCTCTACACGCAAGCCGAGCGCTGAACGTTGCAGCTGCGCAGACTGTAACGAAAAACTAGGTGGCTTAGGCATCTTCCTCGATCTAATAATAAGCCGCCGTTGTTTTTGTAGCTCCCAGATTGGGCAATCGGCGTTGAATGCGTGGTCCCGCACGCGATTGCGGAGCTTGAGAGGAGACAGCGGGGAGCGTGGGCCGCAATGGCCTCCGGAGCATTCTTTGGCTCCCTATCTTCCTTCCTACGAAGCCGGCTGGATTAACATTAAGCAACCATATGGTTCCGAACCCGAAGCAAGCGGGAATACATCTCCGGCTTGGGCTATACCGAAATTTCGAACCTGTGCGTATAATCGTGGAGCGTCCGCAGCAGCTGGAATACAACGAGGCGGGTTCCACACCCCTTTGCGGGAGTGAATCGACGACGAGCATTGTTACTGACAAAGTCGAACAGCCTCGGAGCCGCTCTAACCTAACTCTGGAATCCCGCTGCATGCGCAATCGGCTGCGATAATGCCGGCGGCGGCAGATAAAACACAGGGTTAACGTTGACTTGACAAACGGCGACTCGTTGACGGCGGCGACGCCGTCGACGACAACCACGATCGTCTGAAATCGCAGCGACAAATTTCAAGTTGACGATTATCTGGGAGTTGTTTGGAGATCTCGAAGGCAGAGAATGAATTCGATTGCTGTAGATGGTGCAGTGTCCGGTCGCCGAGTCCACTGGCGTAATCTCCACCACAGAAGCAGGCCGCCCGTCCGCAGCATGATGCGCCTTGCCTCGCGTGTAGATGAATGATTTTCGATGTCAATGGAGGTTTGCCGATGGAGCGCACAACATGCTCGGCGGCGACACCGCTCGGATATGCCCAGGTGAAGCTCGTCGCTGGGCCAGTCTCGAGTTACCTAGTGTAAATAAGGCGGTCCGCCGAGGTCGGGAGGTCCATAGCTTGCAAAGTTTGCGATTGCGGCCTGTCTGGGGCCATATTACTGTAGAATTCGAGGAGTATTTGGGTCTTATAGCTGGCTAGAGCCTTGAAGACTTTATTTGCTTTATTTGTGTGGTGGAGGAGCGGGACAGGTGTTGCCAAGATCAGAATTTGCGGACGCCTCTCGCTTTTGCCCACCACCACCACCACCAAAAGGCGCCCCCCGCGGTCGCGCCCTCGCTGCCTCCCCCATGCACCACCGCCCACACCACCCGACGGTCCGCTCGTCGTCCTCGCTATCCGTCAGCCCACGAATGACGCCTTTGCTGCCGTCGTCCGCAATGACCAACTACCCGAGGGCCGGCCCCACACCCGACGAGTTCCCAGCGCCCACAGAGCAGCCGAGGGTCTGTGGCCTGCCGCTGAAATATGTCTCGTGCGTCGCAGAATGGTTCCGCTCTTCCTCGTACTCATAAACCAACCAGGCTCGTCACCCTCGCCGTCCAAAACGCCGCATTATCCATAGTAATGCACTACTCGCGCGTGTCCACGCCTCCGTCGCAGGCCTACTCCCCCCGCGCTCGCCGTCCTCCTCAACGAGCTGCTCAAGGGCATCATCTCCTTCATCATCGCCCTCTTCCGCCGGCCAGAGGTCGCTGACCGCCACTGGCGTCGCATGCCCGTCCGGACGGTCCTCCGCGAGCTCCCGTGGCCGTGGACGGCGCCGTTCTGGTATCTATGGGGAGAGATACTCGGTCCGGACTGCTGGAAGCTCTCCATCCCCGCCATCCTCTACGTCGTCCAAAACTCGCTGCAGTTCGTCGCAGTCAGCAACCTCCCCGTCGCGTCTTTCCAGGTCACCTACCAGATGAAGATTCTCACCACCGCCGCGTTTTCCGTCGCGCTCCTTGGCATGAAGCTGACGCCGACTAAATGGCTGTCGCTGTTCGTGCTGGCCATCGGTGTCGGCATCGTCCAAATACAGACCGCGACGGTGGGGCACGCGCCGGGAAAGAGTGTCGCCGTTGGGAGCGCCCACGACTCGGCGCCGCTGCACATTCACGTTATGAGCCCGCTCAAGGGCTTTGGCGCCGTTACGGCCGCTTGCTTTACGTCGGGCTTGGCGGGAGTGTACTTTGAGATGGTCCTGAAGAACTCGCGCGCGGACCTCTGGGTGCGCAACGTCCAGCTCTCACTCTTCTCCCTCATCCCCGCCCTCATCCCCCTCCTCTACTCGTCCTCCGCGCCGCCGCACGCGTTCGTGTCGGACATCTTCCGCAACTTTGGCGGCTGGGCATGGGCAACTGTCGCAATCCAAGTCCTGGGCGGGTTGGTGACGGCGGTGGTCATCTCGACGTCGAGCAACATCATCAAGGGATTTGCGACCTCGCTCTCGATCATCCTCTCCTTCCTCGCGTCTGTCGCGCTCTTCCACTTCCGCATAACGCCCTCCTTCATCATCGGCTCGACCGCGGTCCTCGTCGCGACGTGGATGTATAACCAGCCGCCGGGCAAGGAGCCGCCGCTTCTTGCCGGTATGGCGCGCGCGGCGTCTGGGTCCGGCAAGGCGGCGCCTTTCCCTGGTTCTCCGATCGACGAGAAGCAGGTCATCCTCGGGCACTTCCCCAGCAAGCGCGACAGCAAGCCGAGGCTGTTTGGTATCAGCAACAGCAGCACGACCGACCTACGAAGCGGGACCGCGTCGCCCTGGGGTTCGGCGGAGAATCTCCTGCGTACGAACAGCTCCGCGTCGGCGTTGACGTCGCCGTTCCCGTCCCGACCCGTTTCGCCGCTACCGCCAACAACACTGGCGCCGCCCAAACGGTTCTCGGTCGCCCCGAGCCCAAGCAGGAGTTCGCGGGATTCGGATTCTTCTAGTACATGACGATACCCATAGAATGTCTCCCTTTTTACGCCCGTACGCCCGCAACGCAACGCATCTCTTTCCCATTCATCGACACTACTACACCTACACTTTTCTCTTCACGAACCACTGCTACACGAACATTTGTCTCTTTTCCGTCACTTTTTTGTTATTCCTGTCTTATACCTATAGCTAGACTCTGTTCTTTGTGGGGTCGTTACAGGTACCAAGTAGTAGTCGTAGTTTCAAGGAGGGGACTCTCAATGTCCTTCCGTGTAATTTACCACTGTGATCTAACTAACCTCCTTGATTTCGCACCACCACCATGGTGCAGAAAACGCGTCCGGACAATCCATCGCAAGCGGAGCAGCTACTGCGCGTAACGTCGGGGATCGCGGCTGCGCTCATCGTGGCGCACGATGCGGGCGAGTCGGTGTCCCTGAACGAGATCCGGGCGCGGGTGAGCAAGAAGTTTGGGTACGGCGGGGTGCCGCGGCTCGTGGACATTATCAGCGCGATTCCGGAGGGGTATAGGAAGGAGCTGCTGCCGGGGTTGAAGGCGCGGCCTGTGCGGACTGCGAGTGGGGTGCGTCTGCGTCGTCCTCTCTAGTTCTCTGGGGTTCCTAACGAAAGAATCGCAGATCGCGGTGGTGGCGGTAATGTGCAAACCGCACCGCTGCCCGCACATCGCGATGACGGGCAACATCTGCGTGTACTGTCCCGGCGGGCCCGACTCGGATTTCGACTATAGCACGCAGAGCTATACGGGGGTACGAGCCGACGAGCATGCGCGCGATTCGGGCGCGGTATGACCCGTACGAGCAGACGCGGGGGAGGGTGGAGCAGTTGAAGAGTTTGGGGCATAGTGTGGATAAGGTGCGTCTACGTGTGCGAGGAGGAGGAGGAGAGCTGACGGGTTGCAGGTCGAATTTATCATTATGGGAGGGACGTTCATGAGCATGCCGGAGGAGTACCGACACAAGTTTGTCGCGCAGCTGCATAATGCGCTGTCGGGGTTTACGGGCACGGACGTTGACGAGGCCGTTCGGTGAGCTGCGCCTCGATTCTACGCAAGATCTAACCGCCGGCAGCTACTCTGAACGCAGCAAATCCAAAGCAATCGGCATAACCATCGAGACGCGCCCGGACTACTGCCTGCGCCCGCACCTGAGCCAGATGCTCCGCTACGGCTGCACGCGCCTCGAGATCGGCGTCCAGTCCGTGTACGAGGACGTCGCGCGCGACACCAACCGCGGGCACACCGTCCGTGCCGTCTCCGAGTCCTTCCACCTCGCAAAAGACGCCGGCTTCAAGGTCGTCGCGCACATGATGCCCGACCTGCCCAACATTGGCGTCGAGCGCGATCTGGCGCAGTTCAAGGAGTACTTTGAGAATCCTGCGTTCCGCAGCGACGGGCTCAAGATCTATCCGACGCTCGTCATACGCGGGACGGGGCTGTATGAGCTGTGGCGCACGGGCAGGTACAAGAACTATACCCCGAACGTGCTGGTGGATGTTGTCGCGAGGATATTGGCGTTGGTGCCGCCATGGACGCGGGTGTATCGAGTACAGCGGTATGTTATTCTTGGTCGCTAGTATCCCGTTCTAAACGCGCCGCAGCGACATTCCTCTCCCGCTCGTAACAAGCGGATGCGAAAACTCGGGCAACCTCCGCGAGTTGGCGCTCAATCGCATGAAGGACTTTGGGGCCGAATGCCGGGACGTGCGGTATCGCGAAGTCGGGGTACGTGTTGCTGCCTTCTTTGCTTTACTACCTAAACACTTGGCCAGATACACGAAATCCATCATAAAGTGCGGCCCGAGTCGGTCGAGCTCCTCCGGCGGGGACTATACCGCCAACGGCGGGTGGGAGACCTTCCTCTCGTACGAGGACCCCGAGCGCGACATCCTCGTCGGGCTGCTGCGTCTGCGCAAGTGCTCCGAGGAAGGCACCTTCCGCCCCGAGCTTGTCGGGCAGCAGAGCAGCATCGTCCGCGAGCTGCACGTGTATGGGACGGCGGTGCCCGTGCACGGCCGCGACCCGACAAAGTTCCAGCACCAGGGATTCGGGACACTGCTCATGGAGGAGGCGGAGCGGATCGCGCGGGAGGAGCACGGGAGCGCAAAGCTCGCGGTCATTTCCGGCGTCGGGACGCGCGACTATTATCGCAAGCTTGGGTACGAGCTGGACGGGCCGTACATGAGCAAGATGCTTGTATAGATATACTTTATGTAGAAGTCGGATGTGCTTGTTCTTGAGCTGCCGGTTGAGAAGGTCGATAAGGCTGGTGGCTAGAGAGTCGACGAGCTTGCTTGCCCCATTCGAGGTCAATCGACATCGACGCGAATGGCAAGGTCGACTGCGGAAAGACATCGACGCGTCGAGTCACGCAAGGCCGAGCTACAACGCCGCAACGCCACACGGACCACCAACTCTGCCGTCGGCACCGTCTGTTCCGACCCCTCCCTGCCGCTTTCGGGCCCCAAAACACAAACAGTTTCATCTGCTATCGAGGCCGACTCGCATCTCGCGCCAACTCCGCCGCCGGCCCCTTCCAATCTCGACACGCACAAGGTACGCGTTACATCGATCTAATAGAGAGCAGTTAACCAATGCTATCTATCGTAGAGGCAGGAAAACGCGACCATACGAGCAACGCCGGCGGTAACGGTTAGAAACGAGCTAGAGTGTCGTCTGGCGCAGGTACTGTACGCGTTGTTGCTCGGAGCACGCCCGATGATCTAATGGGCGGCAGTTAACAAGGGCGATTGGGGAGAAGAAGGAAATACGGGTACGCGCCGTCATTAACAGGTACGTCTGCCGCCGAAACAAACACGGAGGTCTATTCGCAATGTCAGCATCTCGCGCCGCGAGACCGAAAGAGCCCCAGCGATGGCGCACAAGAAGAGCAGCTACGCGTTGTACGACGATCTGACAGGCAGCAGTCAGCGAGGAGGACTAGAAGCAACGCCTGCGCAAACGGTCAGCATCAAAGAGAGAGTCGCAAGGATAGCGAGGAGGACGCACTTGTTCTCGGACGTGACGCGAGTAGGAGCAGTAGGCATTAACGATGCCAAGTTGAGAACAAGACCCGAGCTGCACGACGCGGCGCGAGAACATGCTCCAAACATGTTCGTTGAACGGCGGTGGTACAAAGGGAGCGGACGAAAGATAAGAACCCACCCGTATAATGGACAAGCCCGGATTGAGTGCGAGCATGCGCCGCCGCAGGATTGAGAGGATTCTAGATATGCTCAGTCGAGAAAAGGAAGGGGAGACAGCGAAGAGGATAGGGTGCGAATGCTTGTATAGATAGTATATGCTATGGCTCCCCCATGAGCAGGGTATGGAAATTGGGAAACACAAGCTCCTCCTCGACGGTTTTGCGTATCACGTCCTGGATGAACCGCTCGACGCGCGTGACGTTCTTCAGGACGTGTTTGTCCGCCTGCCCAATCTCGCTCTCGATGTATATCGACGGGAGGAGGCGCTGCCCGACCGGCAGCGGTTTGTTGCTCGCGCGAGAGCTCGCGTACGCGTGGGGCGAGTCGATCGCGTCGGGGTCGGCGCTGGCGGTGACGACCTCGGGCGGCGTCCCTCCAGACCCCCGCAGGCTATCCAGCGAGTCGCGTTTGGGCCGGTGCATCCCCGCGGCGGGCCCGTACGGGTCCATATCGTCGAGAACGCACAGATGCACGCGCCGCCGCGCGCCCTCGTACGCGACGGCGACCTCGCCGGTGAAGACGAGCCCGGTGACGGAGAGCTTGATGGGGAGGGACATGAACATCGGCGAGGGGTAGTTGATGAGGAGGGAGGTAGTGAGGGTTATGCGCAGGTCGGAGGGCCAGTGCGTGTGCAGGTGCAGCTGGATGTTTGGGGCGGCGGTTGGAGGTGTTGCGGGCAGGGGCGCGGCGCGGGATGGGTCGGAGGGGGAGTCGAGCGAGGAGGTGGACGACGCGGCTGGACTGCGCGGTCGAGGAGGTGGTGGTGGCGGCGGCGGGGTCTCGAGCGGAGAACGATAAAGTGGCGCGTACATCGGGGCCAAGCTCGGCAGGCTGCTCATCCCCCCGTTCCAATTCTCCAACGGCGTCCCCAGCGCCGGCGTTGACGCAAACATGTCCATCCCGCCCGGCCGTCCCGCCCCATACCGCACATGCGGCGGAAGGTGGTGGTACCCAAGCCCCTCGCCGCGATTCGCGGCCCTCCGCGGCACCCACTCAAACCCCTCGTCGTCGTCCCCGTCCGCGCCCTCGGTCACCTTAACCGGCTCCCCGCCCTCCTCCGACTCGTCGTCCTCCAAGAAGTCGCGGTAAATGTCGCGTAGGTCGACGAGCGCGACATCCGGCGCTGTAGAACCAAAGTCGAGGGATGTTACTTCGACGGGGCCGATGAAGGAGGGTCGGGGTGTGTTCTTAAGCTGCCGGTTGAGGAGTTCCACAAGGCTGTTAGCCAGAGAGTCGTCGAGCTTGCCCCATTCGAGGTCAATCGACATCGAAGCGAACGACAAGGGCGGAATTCGACCGCGGCAGATCCGCACATAGCGTTTTGGCGTCTACTTTTACATTTTCACTGCACAGGGGGATTCAAATTCACCAACATTGTGCATGCAGACATTTTTCATTCTCTACAGCGAGTCAGCGATTTTGAGCTCGTCTAAAAAGAAGAGAAAAAGAAAAAAAGAAACCCGAATTAGTGGACCGGCGGAGCACCAAAAAGTGCAAAATCTCGCGCATGGGGTACCGGCCTAGCTAGTCGCTGAAAATAAATAAACAGATGCAGAGGTTCTACTTTGTAGTTCAAGTTCAAGCCGATTCCAAACCTGGAAGGAGGAACATTCCAATCACCACATCGCCAAGGTCCGATTGGCATCGTGCGACGAACCCTCTTTGTGTTCTCTCCACCACCATCCCTCGCAATCCTGCCCCCAAATGACACCGACATCGTGCGCTCCCGTCCAGTACTTCCTCCCCCGCTCACCCCATGGTCAGAGACCGCTATGGAGCTATCAAAGACGTGCCCATCGGCACAATCTTCAAGGACCGCGCCGCGCTCGCAAAAGCTGGTGTTCACCGCCCGCTCCGCGCCGGAATCGCGTACAACATCGAAGATGGAGCCTACTCCATCGTGCTCAACGGAGGTTATGAGGACGACAAGGACGAGGGCACTTTCATGTACGCAAAATCCATCTTCATCCCAAGTCAGCTTTTAACGGGGCCCGAAGCACCTATACCGGGCAGGGTGAAAATTTTTGGCCCTAGAATGTTCCATGTGCTGATCACATGCTTGATCAGGCAAAGGCAGCAAGTCAGCAAATGTGAAACAATTCCCAGGCCCCTGCATATGGCAGATCAATGTTAAATTCTGACATTTGATTAGCAACCACAAGACCATGGTCCGCAGCAGGGCGCCCAAGAGTGGAAGGCCGGCAATAAAGGACTCCAGGCAGGTTTTATGTTTGCAGTCGAAAAGTGTAAACTGACCTTTACAAGCGGAGTACTCAGACCGGGAACGAGGTCCGTGTCATACGCGGGTATGCAAACAAGTCACCTTTTGCCCCTGCTGCTGGGTAATATTTTTTTATCCTTTACATCTGAGTCCTGAATCTATGCTGACATTTTACGGGCAGATTCCGATATGATGGGGTGTATATTGCTATGAATCCCCGCAGGAAGCCTGGCAAGAATGGACACTTGGTATGTGTTGTTGACCTCAAGGTATGTTTTTTTCCATACAATCAAGTCTGACCTTGGGATTGATTGGCTTTTGCAGAGATGCCATAATCAGCCTCCCTTTCCTGGCCAGCCTCAGTCATCTGTTGTTTCTCAAGGGAGCAGCAGCATCAAGACCATCATCTCCTCGCGTCGCCCCAGGCTGCACCAGGTCCCCGCACAGAAGATTGTCACCAACAATCGGCGCTCTCCAAATTGGTCGCCCATTCCTTCGCCGATGGAATACCTCCCCACGGCAGCCTCCTCTCGAGTTGCACGTCAGCAGCTCCCTGGTGCTGCTGCTGCATCCTCCTCCACCAGCCTCAAGAGGAGCCATGAGGGCGAGGAGAATATTCCGGTAAAGCGCAAGCGGACCTTCAGGAAGGATTAGGTGGCTACGGAATCTGGGTGCGTGGAATCAAGTAAATTTTTGAGATTTCATTATTAATAACCTCCTTGTAGTCCTGAAGCCTCCTTTACTCAAATACCCTATGCCTTTTCCTTGCCTCTCACCGTCCTGCTCAATATCTCTTTTCTCTTCTCTAAAAATGTTCTCAAGAATATACAAAATCTTATGAGCCTTATGTCAAATCCAAATCATCTTTTTTGATTCTGCCTATCCCGTGTGCAAATCTCTGTATTCCATCCAGGTGCAGACCAGGCTTAAAAGAAACATAACCGAAATTTTCAGAATGAAAGGAGGGTTTTTTTTTTTTGTCTTTGAACTCAGGCAATGTCTCATGCTTGAGATCATGTTCATTAACAGTGTTACGTAGCTGACCAGAATGAAAAACTGCAGCTAACTTGGATATTCTCTACTAGCCGCGGACTCTTTGCGGATATTTGAGAATAAGATGTCAATGAAGAGTTCACCCTTTTGCTTTGCCTTTTAGTCAATAGAGTTGAAATTCTTTATTTAGTTGCTTTGGCCATGGAACCATGTCCGAAGGTCCAAATTTAGGGATAATTTTGCGCTGCCTCAAAAGCTCTCCAGGAATCCGGGGAAAAAAAAAAAAAAAAAAAAAAAAAAAAACCCCGGATGCTCTCCATCCTAATTTTGTGTCCGTCACAAAAAATACAGTGTTCTCTATGGCAGACAAAGTTCTTCCTCTCCAGCCTTTTTCCTGATCCAGACACTCAGCCTAAAACAGGAACTATTTGGGTGTCCAAATCAAATTTCATTTTTACATTTTTGGACAAGTTTTCGAGGCAAAAACTCCCTGCACTAGCACGGTGCGTGACCGGAGCTAGTTTTGTTGAAACCAGTAAGAGTGACACTGGTAGACCTCGCGATCCTGGGATGTGTTTTTTCAACGTTCTTGTGGTTAATGTACTACACGCTGTAGCAAAAGTTTTCCAATCCCGGAAACTTGGTGGAAAATCTGGTTGCCTTGGAGATAACAAAGCAATTGCCAAGGCAACCAGAAAACCCCAGGTTTTCCTTTGAGTTCTCCGCCCTTGGAAAATAAATGAAACAGCGTGGTGACTGCCCGGCTTCTGTGTGCAACAAACGCGTATTATAACGGCGATTGGTAGGGAGGTCCCGGATCTCACCGACTCCTAAGGAGCTGTGGCGATATACTCATTTGACTTATACGCCGACGAAACACACCTCTGCTATGTAGCTAGACTCTTTGTTCTCGAATAAAGCGCCGAATCTAGCAATAAAGATTTCAAATGCTTTGAGAGTGTTCGTGAAGCCAGCATAGAGAGTATCACCATTCCTACTTGGCATACAATGAGCTTGAATTTGCCTGCGAGAAACTAGCAGCATCGCCGCGGGACAATGGAGCCAGAAAGTCAGCGCCACCCCATCAACGCGCACACACACCTCTCCTCCGTGCCACTGCAACCACACACAATCTATCCATATGTATCCAAATCCACACCCGCATATTCCAGGCACATACGCCTCGAACGCGCCGACCCCGCAAGGGCTCAAACGGAAGCAGCCCGAGCCTGACGCGCCGCCTCCTGGTCTCGCGTCGGGATTGCCAGTGCCCGGTGCCCGAACGCCCCCCAAAACGAGCCAAGTTCTCCTTCTTCCCCGGCTCGTACTGGTGCCCGTACTGTAGAATTTCATTCAATTCGGATGGACTTTGGGCGTGTGACAACGCATACGAAATTCGCAATTCGTAATCGGGCCCGATTAGGCAATTCCCACGATCAGATTGCATCAAAATCTCCTGATTTTCCTTTTTCGGATGCAAATTCCTCCATTTACATGTGACATAGCTTAAATTTTCGAAGAAAAACCCGTGTGTGACGCGTGACATACGAATTGAATGAAATGCTACAGTATTGCTTGCATCCGTACGTTTTCTGTTCCCGCCATCCCCACGCGTCGTTAACGCCACCGCAGCTATGCATCCAAACGGGGGCGTCAAACCCACGTTGGCAATAATGGCTGTAATAAAGCTCGGGAGAAGTTCGCAATCGGCCTCCACCAAGCCGATATCGACGCCTTTAAGGCTCACGGCGGCGACGCCCTTCCGTTGCAGCACTTGGAGGAAGAGTTCATGGCGCTGAAAGATCGATACGGCATGGCCCCGACGAAGGCCAGGCAGTTTCTCAGCTCAAACCCCCGAAAACCTCGAACGTCGTTGACCTAACGGAGGACGCCGAGGAGGACAATGCCATCAACGCGGCCACGACTGCCCTCCCCGTTCCGCCTTCAGTGCCCCAGCCAGTAGTCGCGCATGCGGGTCCCCGACGGGACCAACTTCCTCCGCCAATCCCCGGCCCCGACTCGTCCTTCCATTCAAAACCATCGGCCACCTATCCGCTCATGCTCCTCAGCCAGCGCGTTGCTGCAGGGCATGTGCAGACCACCCGAGCCCTTCCGTCTGCATCCGCGGATGTCGTTGCGCAACAATGCTCAGCACCACCTAATTATGCCCGCACCGTTATTCGCCAACCGGCACCAACCCGTCCCACCACCTCCCAAAATTCACTCCTCCGGCGTTCCTCTATCACCGGCGGCTCCTCCCTCTCCTCGTCTTCCCCTTCGCTCATAAGCCGCGCGCTTCCAGCGCGGAACGCGACCCACACCCCGTCCCCGACCCTCACGCGGCGCTCCCCCTCGACCGGGCCCAGCCCATCCTCCATGGGCTACATCTCCGGTGGCAGCGCCTATGTCTCTCCCATCATGAACGCCACGCCCGCACCCGCGAACCAGCTGCAGAGACTTCAGCCGTGCCTTGCGCTGCCTGGGTCCTTCTGCGACGGCGTCAACTGCTTCGACCTTCCTCCTCCGCCGGAGGGATATGTTTATCATCCCAAGGAGCTCGAGTTCCTTAGCGCGCTGGAGAGTTTCTCGAAAACCTACGGGGCTTGAATACGACACATATTCAGGTATAATTTGGCGACTGCTCTGATCCCCCAAACGCCGCGTTTAGTTGCATTGCCTTTGCTCTGTTGTCCACTTTACATATACCTTCTTCAGCGTCTGCTTGTCTGCTCCGTTGTAAACTTCCCTTACTTACTCCCCATGTATTCTTTGCAGAAGTTTGCGTGTATTCTCTTTGTTCATTCATGCACTTTATCCTAGCCTACCGGGCTTTGCTTTCCCGACTCACTAACGCTTCACTGCGAGCTTCCCGTACTTACCTGGCATGTGATGTTCATAGAAATTCGCATGCATTCTCTTTGTTGCTCTTGAGCATTTACCCTGTCAAAAATGGACGCTGCTTCTAGCAGCTCTTCTTCTCAGATCATCATTCGTTATGTTCGTGGGCGCGGGCTCGCACAACCGTTGCACAGCGATCAAGCCAGCCAGGCATGGACTCTAAGTTCTGCGTGCCGCGGAGGACAACCCTTCCTCCCCAGTGAGAAGTCCGGCTGGACCCAACTGATCTCAACTGGTCTGTTCTGGTCTGCTCGACTTTTTGTGATCAAACCCGAGACGGCCAGATTCCGCCGGATTATCCGGAATGTTTACACATCTGAGCTGGCCGAATCTGGTCGCACCTGCCCACTTCCGTTCACCAATGTACAATAGCAAAATCCAATTGATTCCCATATTAATACACGCGTCGCCGCCGCCCGCGCGTCGCGTCCAAGTCCGCAGCTCCCAGTTCATCGCGCCCAAGTCCCCACAGCGCATCGCGCCCAAGTCCGTCGAGCCCAACTCCGTCGCGCCCAACTCCGTCGCTCCTCGCGTCAAGGTTCCCCGCCACCCGCGTCCGAGTCGAAGCCCAGGCCATCTCCGCCGACCGAAACGGCGGCCGGCACTGTCGCTGGCGGGTCTGAGTTGCAGGTCCCCAGGCCGCCTCTGTAAAGACGCGTCCCGCCCAATGCTAAAACAAGTCAGTCGTTGTCGTCGGGCAAGGATGATTACGAACGGGTGAGTAGCAACGGTCTGCCACGGCACAGACGTCGCGAATCCAAACGCAAGCCGACCACGAACCTAGCGAGGTTTGCGTCGGTAAGTACATGAGATAGGTAGTGTACCCACATACCGGTCAATGAATATATGCGCATGCCTACAGAGGTCAGGGCGAGAGCGTGGAAGGATGGGGGACGACGTACGGACGCGGCTGGACCGAACCTTTCAGGGCCCGGGGGTGGCGGGAGTGGAGGGGTAGGAGATTGGTCAGGGAGGTCGAATGGGGCTGCCAGAGGAGCGACAACAGAGACGCGTGTCGATGCTTCCAGTGGTCGCGCTGCTCGTTCGCCATCGACTGCAGAATGGTGAGCAAGACATCGAAGGCGTGAAGATGGCGCACCTGCCCCGTCGTGTAGCGGTACGACGTGTTTAAGGCGGTCTTGGGCGACAGTCTTGCTGCTTCGCTGGCCGCTTGAGGCGAGTGGCACCAGCGATCCAACGCGTTTGGTGGGCGGAAAATCGGGTGAAGGGGTGCTGGAGACGCTGGGGAGAGGCTGGGTGGATGTGCGGGGTCGGCCTGGAAGGGTGGGTAGAGCGTGGTGGTGGTCAGAAGCAAGGAGGATGGTGAGTGTGACGCGTGTCGTCGGCGCACCTTCGGGCCCACTCGCTGCTCCTCCTCCTCGCGGCCTCCGCCCCACAAATCGATGGGGGGTCTTAGGGGCCGGCGGGCGCGTCACTGGGCTTCCGGAGGCGCGGATGTCGTGGCGCCAGCACGCAGGAATCCAAGAAGCCCGGCCAATGCCAGTACAGCATATCTGCATCGCGTGTACAAATGTATGCAGTCTATAAAGTGCCCGCAGCCAGTCTGTAGCGGGAACGCGGCTCGACGCCGCGATACTAGTAGCGCTACCATCCCCTTCCCTTTCGTCAACGACCTGCCTGTACGGCAGAGTCAGCAACGTCGACGGGTAGGCTGTACGGACGCGTACGCACCGGATATCCTCATTCGCCCCGGGCTCCTGCTCCTCATCGCTGCCAATCCCGCCGCCGCCTCCGCCGTACAAGCGGTTGCCGCCGCCGTAGAATTCGTTGTCGATGCCGTTACCGGGTTGCTAGATAGGCAAGAGAGTGAGACAAATGGCTAGAATGCAGTCGAATACGCACATTATCGATATCGACCTCTGGACAATTCAGCCGGGCCCTTTCGAGAGGACGAGGGTTCCCGTCGCCGTAGCCGTCGGCGGTATCGTCCGAGTCCGAGTCGTTGCCGAAGGTGAGGAATGCCTTGAGTGTCGCGGAGGGCTCGTACGGGAGGTGGGCGTATCTTCCGCCGATACGATACGGCGCGTGTGCATACCAGGTCGTCCGGCTGCGCTGACGTCCGCCGTTGCAGAAGCGAATGCATTCGAAAAGAACGCGGAGCGTGCCGCGAGCCATGCTCGGGACGAGCGCAGATGGTTGTGGGAGAAAGTGTTTGTGGAAGAAGCAAGTCGCTTTGATGGCAGAGTAACACAGAAACTACTTTTTATCTACGACCGACCGGAACCCTCCAGATTCCGCCGGATTCGCCAGAGGAGACCAGATTAGTCCAGCCGGACTTTTCACTGGGCTTCCTCCTTGGTGGAACCTTGGTTTTTTGTGCAGGTCTATCTGAAAGTCGAGATGCTATGACTACATTGATATTCTCAGACACGAGCCTGCTGGCTTGTTATGCAACGCCGGGCATCAGATTTTTCGGGATCCCGCTGTGTACCAGGCGCCGGCGAAAACTGGGCACATCCTTGCAGCCCAATCCTCGTGTTGGAGCTCAAATGCAATTCTAGATTATTGTAACGTTCGTAACATATAGGACACTAGCGGTCGTATATTTATGCGAGCTGGGCTCCCGCGACAAGGCATCCGAACAACACACTTCCCAGCGCAACCGTAGCGCGACTGCCCGCACCCGTCGGCGATGGCGCAGCGCTCCCACTCCCGCTCCCACTACCAGAGGAGCTCCGCACAGGCGTCGTCGCGCTCCCCGAAGCCCCACCCTCCTTCAAATCCAACACCTCCGTCCCAAACAGCCCCACGGGCGCAGTCGTCATCGCCGGCGCCCCATCCTCCTCACCTACACACACAGCGTTCCCATCCGCAAACTTGCACTCGAAGCCCTCGACGACGGTGTTCTCAGGGATGGCCGCGGAGAACGTCATCGAGAGGTAGTCCGGCCCCGCGATGATGGTTTGGGTGCCGACGACGACGGTAGAGCCGGACGCGTCGGTTTGGGGCTTGTCGACGGCGTAGGTGGTGCGCGTGAGCGCGTCGTCGACGCCGATAATTTGTGCGGTTTGAGGCGCGTCGTCGGGGCCGGGGTAGGTTAGGCTGACGACGGCGGCGGAGGCGACTGAACGCGGAAATCCACAATTAGTATCCGTGGAGGATGAATAAGGGACAAAACGCACCGTTAAAGGCAACCAGAGCCAGAGCAACAGGGCGCAGAATCGTGAAAGACATCACAAAAGAGGAGTTCGTCGGGGAAGAGAAGTAGAGGTGGAAGTCGTGAATGAGGAAGAACTGCTTGTTGTTATCCGCAGCCTGCTTCCCAGCTTTTATACCCTCCGCCGCCTCAAGAACGTCGTCGTATGGCAAATGTCGGGACCGACGCTGCATGGCGGTCTCGACCCGGCGCTGCACTGTCGCCGGAGCGCGATCAGCAACGAGCATGTCATGAGCGCTCACCCGCCAAACAGATGAAGCAGCCGCGAATAAGGGGAAAGTGCGCGCCAATCCTGCTTGCCTGCGTGGTGCCGTGGCGGTAGCTTGGCGCAGCCGATGACATGGCTGTGGTCGTCGCGTGGATGTGGGCGCACTTGACACAGCTTCGAGGGCCGAAAAGATCCAGAGTCGCATTCGCTACTGAGGGTGCGCGTGGAGGGAGCCGCTTGCAGCCCGCAGCATCCTCGACGTCCAGTAATAGGGTGTCTTCTCTAGGTGGAGCCGAAGAGGCCAGCATCCGAAGCTGCGTACCTTGCGAATACCAGCGGCAGGATACGCTCGCCGACGTCGACCCACCGCCCTGATTTGCACCTTCTGGGAGGCAGTGAGCGACATCGCACCGCGATGCTTCCCTTCACTCAGACCTCGTTGACAGGATTGGCGTCGGGGAGGCGGAGCTTGAGTCCCACCGACTGTGTACGTGCCCCGGCACCTATAGCTGAGTTCGTAGGGAAACATTGGTGCGGCACGCAGGACGACGTGGCGAGATGCAGAGGGAGCAGGGCCCGACGCGGTCGCGACTCGCCATACAGGCTCTGGTCAAGCGACACATCAGGCATCAGTGACCGTGACTGGCACGCCTCCACAACGACGACGATGCTCCGGGTAACGTTCCAGCAGCGAGCGCCTACAGCTCAGCTTCGTATTCTGCCGCTGGATTGACTTCTCCTCACGCTCAACTCCGTATCTGCTCGAATGCTGGGCTTGGGAAGAACGACCTCTCCTAGAAGACGAAGACCCACACTGCATTCAGTAGCACGGAACCTACCAGCGCGCTCGCCAATGAACCTCGTAACATACAGCTAGCGGGCGCCTGCTCGATCGAGCGAGTTGTAGACTTGCGGTCTCCCCAAGTCATTCTAGTTCATTCCTCCACCCACCGCATAAATTCGGACGAAGAACGGCACAACTACCTTCGACGGCTCAACTCCTAGTGCCGCCGCCAATGGCATATGCATCCTCGATTAGCGTTTGCAATTAAGTACAACGATAAAACGAGGCGTCTCGAATTTCTCTCCGAAAACCAAACCTGAAACGAAGCCAGCGAGTACTAATCTCTTTTCTTGAAAACAGTCTCCTCCAGCACCCTGCCATCCTCCAGCGTAATTTTCTCCGTCGACACCATCACCACCAAAATGCGACACACTTCCTTTGTGCGATTGTGCCACGCATGGTTCGCGCCGCGCTGCACCATCACCTCCCCAGTGTGCACAGTCTTCGAGTCCCCGTTGTTCAGCTCGAGGATGATCTCCCCCGAGAGCACGACAGCGTAGTCCATGCTCAGCGTGCGGTGCATCGGCGCGCTCCCGCCGGGCAGAATATCCGTCGTGCAGAATAGGACCCCGCCGGGCGGGCAGCGCGCCAGGGTCTTGGTGATCTCGGGGAATGGCGCGGTGTTGGATGCGGGGACGCCCGGAGTCATATGGATGTTCGTGAAGCGGCTCGCGGCGGGGCCGAACGGCGCGAACGGCTCGAGCGTGTTGTCGAATGTGAACACAGAGGTTCCGTCGGATTTGTGCCCCGTTGTGACGAGGCGGATGTTGGGGAGCTCGGTGAAAGCAGGGGAAGACATTTGTGGTTTCTGGGTGTGTGATGCTACTCTTGCCTGCGGCGCCATCTTTTATAGGAGGCGGTTGCATGGGCTATTTTCATCGGGCGGTAAAACGGCAAACAGAAAATGGATGGCGGGAGATTATCTCGCGTTGACGATGTGGATCACACCCGATGCCTAACCGTAGTTGAGTTCTGCGGCGCTCGCAGCTCAAGTCAAATCAGCACCAGACCGCAGCTGCGACGGTTAAACGCTCTAGGATCACTTGCAGACGAACGTTATTGGTTGTTGCACCACGGCTAGTTTCCGAAATCCACCAGATTTGTTGAAAAGAACTGGCGCAAAGTCTTAACAGAGGCTCAACGTTATCAATACAATTTTTTGAGCAGAACCACCCGAGATATGGCGGTCGGAATGGGGAAAAAATAACCCGCGGAATAAACTTTGTATTTTGGTGTTGCCGCTACTAATTTCAGTGATTTTGCGTACACCGCTACATTCCTGGGAGATTTAGTGAAAGGTAGCGGGGGAGCCAAGTTCCGCTACTTTTCCCCGCACCGCTACCTTTCGGTGCCGCTACTTTTTGATGCGCTACTTTTGGGCGCCGCGACTTTTGATGCGCTACTTTTTTGACGCCGCTACTTTTTTTGGTGTCACTACTTTTCAAAATTTTGATGCCGCTACTTTTGCAAACTCAGTTTGCCGCTACCTTTCATAGTTAGTAGGGCTGCCTTTCTTACATATACATATTTTATCAGGCATTGATATGCTAGATATCGCTAATAGCAAAGCCTTTGGCTTGTACCTTGACTCTGAGCCAGAACATAGTTTTGTGACAGTCACAACACAACAAAACAAGACAGAGCTTTTTAATAAATAGAAAAGGAATAATGGCGCATTTAAGGGCTGCCATTTTTTGTGCCCATAAATTCAGCAGTTGATGGACTTAGGTTATCAGGTATGGCGGTCGGATTGGGGAAATGATAACCCGCGGAACAAACTTTGTATTTTGTATTGCCGCTACAAATTTCAGTGTTTTTGCATACACTGCTACATTCCTGTGAGGTTTAGCAAAAGGTAGCGGGGGAGCTGGACTCCGCTACTTTTCCCAACACCACTACTTTTGATGCGCTACTTTTGGGTCCCGCTACCTTTGATGCACTACTTTTGGGCGCCGCTACTTTTTGGGCGCCGCTACTTTTTGGGTCCCGCTACTTTTAGTGTGGCTACTTCAAGACACTGTTACTTTCCGCGCCGCTACTTCTTAACACCTTGCGTGCAAGCGAATTATTACTAACATTACTTCCACGGGTTACATATGCTTGGATTTTTTTTTGGGGGATGACAGGGTTTGTAACCGGGTTTGCAAACACTTTGATGATATCATCAAGACTTGATGGATCAGGAAAATCAATGTTCCTCAGGTCTCAGGGTTTGAGGCATTATTCTATCACCTAGAGTTACTAAGAGTAGTGCAGGCTCAGATATGATGCAGTCCCCAGTTCAATGACTTCAGCATATTATGCACATTGTCACACTTGTGTCACAGAGGTATATGCAACCTTTTTGTACAGGAGGCTGAGATTTGCTTAGGCACATTCGGCGCAGTCAAACAGATGTTCCTGGAGTCCCTGGCATTTGGCGATGGCAAGGAAATACAGAATGTCCAGTATAGTCATTGGTATCGTCTTTGACTCTGCGAAAATAGCGGCAACTCGAGCTCACAAAAGTAGCGGTGTCGAAAAGTAGCGGCGCCAAAAAGTAGAGGCGCCAAAAAGTAGCGGCGCCTAAAAGTAGCGCATCAAAAGTGATGGCACCCAAAAGTAGCGCATCAAACGTATAGCGATGCTGGGAAAAGTATCGGAACTCGACTCCCCCGCTACCTTTCGCTAAATCTTGCAGGAATGTAGCGGTGTACGCAAAAACAATAAAATTTGTAGCGGCAGCACCAAGATACAAAGTTTATTCTGCGGCTAATTTTTTCCCCATTCCGACCGCCATAATCAGGTACAAATAATGGCTGAGAATCAGACACCATTATTTATTGGCCTTACTGTAGTATTCCGAGGTCAAGTTCGTGTAATAGAGCATATTAGTTGCGGGTTTTGGGCCCGAAATTCTGTGTAACAACGATGCACAAATTTTGTAGAAATGTGGCCCCAGCGGACTTGAATTGAATTGGAACAAGTGTATCTGACTTGAAAATTATGTGTATCCAAAACGGTGTTTTGAGGCGTAACTAATATGCTCTAATGTGTAAGAGCCCAAAAAAAACTAACTGTTAAAATTCAGCTAAAATCAAAAGGAAATTTTTCGGGCTTCCCGGCATGAAAAAATTCCAAGTTGACGAACTTGACTTCGGAATAGTACAGTATGTCCACGAGTGGCCACCGGAAAATCTGCCCTCATTTCCATCATATATATTATATATATCTTTTCAAAGGCGCCCTGTTTGAAGTTTGGATTGGCTGCCTATGAGCACATGGGCACCAGAGCTAGGTTGACAAAATTGATCATAGGCAATTTAGAATAGGGCACTTTTTAACTGTTTAAATAATGGAAATAATGGTAAATTTCCCGGTTCCCATATTTGGACCAATAAATGCGACAAATAATGGTGCCTAGGTGTCAGCCATGATCTCCATCCCATAGGGCCAGAAATCCAGGTCCATTATTTGTTGAGTTCTTTGGTTTTGTTGAATTTATGCGCACAATAAGGATAGCCCTTAAATGTGCCACCATTTCCATCATTTTAATCTTGTACAGCCGGTCACCAGGACTAAATTGTATAATACTCATAGACTGCAAGATTTTGACAAGTAGCGGAGCGGAAAGAAACATGTGTCTGAAGGTAGCGGCAAAAGTAACGGCACCAAAAGTAGCGCATCAAAAGTAGCGGTGCTGGGAAAGTAGCGGAGCTCAGCTCTCCCGCTACATTTCACTAAACCTCACAAATATGTAGCGCTATGCCCTGAAACATGAAAAATAGTAGCGGCATTGCTAAAATAGTATGGCGGTCGGATCGGGGAAAAAATAATCCGCGGAATATATGTACTTTTTATTTTAGCAATGCCGCTATAGCTACAAATTTCGATGTTTTAGGGCATCCCGCTACATTTCTGCGAGGTTTGGTGAAATGTAGCGGAGAAGCCGAACTCCGCTACTTTTCCCAGCAGCGCTACTTTTGATGCGCTACTTTTGGGTGCCGCCACTTTTGATGCACTACTTTTGGGTGCCGCTACCTTTGGTGCCGCTACCTTTGGTGCCGCTACTTTACTTTTGGTGCCGCTACCTTCAGACACTATTACTTTCTGCTCCGCTACTTAACACCTTGCAGTCTATGAGTATTTCTCATCTTATTACTGGTGACCTGCTCAGGCTACAGTATACAATACTCACAAGGCTGTTTCCAGAATAAAACACGCTTTTTTTTTCAAGATTAAAATGATGGAGATAGTGGCACATTCAAGGGCTATCCTTTTTGTGCCCATAAATTCAACAAGAAAATGGACTCAACAAATGACGGACTTGATTTCTGGCCCAGAGCCCTATTGGATGGAAATAATGGCTGAGAAACAGGCACCATTATTTGTCGGTCTTACTGGTCCAAAAGTGGGTGCCGGTCAATTTGCCATTATTTCCATCATTCAAATAGCTAAAAAGTGCCTTGTTATAAATTTCCTATGATTAATTTTGCTACCCTAGCTCTGGTGCCCTTGTGCTCATAGGCAGCCAATGCAAACTTAAAACAGGGCACTTATTTGAAAAATTCATATGATGGAAATATGGCAGATTTACAGGCAGCCACTGTTGGACATAGGTTGGTGCCTCGTTCTCAGCCACTATTTGCACCCAATATCCTGGGTCCATTACCTGCTGAATTTATGGGCACAAAAAAGGGCAGCCCTTGGATGTGTGATTATTGCCTTCATTGAATTCTTCTTTTCAAAAAATCTCTGTTTTGTTTTGTGGTGACTGTCACAGAATTTTATGGTCTGGCTCAGAGTCAGGTACAAGCCGAAGGCTTTACTCTTAGGAATATCCAGCATATCAACGCCAATATGGGATAGAGAGAGGAATAAACAACTCTGAAACTAAACAGAAAAAAAAGGAATGTAGTGTAACTGCAAAAGTAGCGGCAAACCGAGTTTGCAAAAGTAGCGGCATCGAAAAGTAGCGGCGCTCAAAAAGTAGCGGCACCCAAAAGTAGCGCATCAAAAGTTGCGGCGCCGAAAAGTAGCGCATCAAAAGTAGCGGCATCGAAAGGTAGCGGTGGGAAAAGTAGCGGAACTCGGCTCCCCCGCTACCTTTTGCTAAACCTCACAGGAATGTAGCGGCGTACGCAAAAACACTGAAATTAGTAGCGGCAGCACCAAAAGACAAAGTTTATTCTGCGGCATATTTATTCCCCATTCCGACCGCCATAAAATAGAGAGTTTATATGGCGGTCGGATCGGGGAAATAATATGCCGCGGAATAAACTATGTATTTTAGCAATCCCGCTACGAATTTCAGTGTTTCTGCGTACCCCGCTACATTTTTCAGAGCCTTGATAGAATGTAGCGCAGAGGCTAATTTCCGCTACTTTTCCCAGCAGCGCTACTTTTGATGCGCTACTTTTTGGGCGCCGCTACTTTTGATGCGCTATTTTTGGGTGCCGCTACTTTTGGGTGCCGCTACTTTTGATGCGCTACTTTTTTGGCGCCGCTACTTTTTTGGCGCCGCTACTTTTCGATGCCACTACCTTTTGTGAGCTCGAGTTGCCGCTATTTTCGCAGAGTCAAAGATGATACCAATGACTATACTAGACATTCTGTACTTCCTTGCAGCATCGCCAAATGCCAGGGACTCCAGGAACATCTGCTTGACTGCGCCGAATGTGTCTAAGCAAATCTCAGCCTCCTGTACAAAAAGGTTGCATATATGTACCTCTGTGACACAAGTGTGACAATGTGTATAATATGCTTAAGTCATTGAACTGGGGACTGCATCATATCTGAGCCTGCACTACTCTTAGTAACTCTAGGTGATAGAATAATGCCTCAAACCCTGAGACCTGAGGAACATTGATTTTCCTGATCCATCAAGTTTTGATGATATCATCAAAGTGTTTGCAAACCCGGTTACAAACCCTGTCATCCCCCAAGAAAAATCCAAGCATATGTAACCCGTGGAAGTGATAATAGTAATAATTCGCTTGCACGCAAGGTGTTAAGAAGTAGCGGCGCGGAAAGTAACAGTGTCTTAAAGTAGCCACACTAAAAGTAGCGGGACCCAAAAAGTAGCGGCGCCCAAAAAGTAGCGGCGCCCAAAAAGTAGCGGCGCCCAAAAGTAGCGCATCAAAGGTAGCGGGACCCAAAAGTAGCGCATCAAAAGTAGTGGTGTTGGGAAAAGTAGCGGAGTCCGGCTCCCCCGCTACCTTTTGCTAAACCTCACAGGAATGTAGCGCTGTATGCAAAAACACTGAAATTTGTAGCGGCAATACAAAATACAAAGTTTGTTCCGCGGGTTATTATTTCCCCAATCCGACCGCCATAAGTTTATTCCGCGGGTTATTTTTTCCCCGATCCGACCGCCATACCCGAGAAGTGTCCTGGATCAACACCTGCTTCCGAGTCAGGTAGCTTCTCTGAGCAGCAGCTCCTTTGTTCTTGGTCTATTTTTTTTACTCCGGGCCGTCGTCTCCACTGGCACACTGATGCTGTGATTTGAATGTTGCTCCAGAGCCAATGGGCGACGCAGCATTAGCGAATCAGCTCTTGCTGGCTTGAGGCTTGACCACGACCATGAACATCGACCACCCAAAAGCTCATCGCGTCGAGGGACTGTGGTTCGACGACGGGAACGTTGAAATTCATGTTCAAAGCGCGCGGTATCGCGTCTACGCCGGGATATTATCGCGAGAATCTGGCGTCCTACATGGCATCTTCGCGCCGCCGTCGCTTGCGCAAGGCGCGCGGC
Source organism: Mycena kentingensis (nom. inval.) (assembly GCA_014461125.1). Lineage (NCBI taxonomy): Eukaryota > Fungi > Basidiomycota > Agaricomycetes > Agaricales > Mycenaceae > Mycena > Mycena kentingensis (nom. inval.). The sequence goes on from JACAZG010000012.1 coordinate 588,029, forward strand.
ACGAAGGCGGACACGTTGTCCTCGAGGATGTTCTGGAGGTTGAGTTTACGCCATTTCTCCGGGCCATTTTCGATCCACTGCACGTAGATTCCTTGTTCACTGATGCAGCTTAGATTGACCATTCGGCAGATCCTTTCCCCCATACCCAGCGCCGACGAAATTTATCGATATCTACGCCTGCCTCCGCCTCGCGACGAAATTCCAAGTCAAAGAGCTACGCAAACGCGCGCTCATCCATCTCTCCGCGCCCTTCCGCACCTCGCTCCGTCAACACGAGACGCGCGTGTCGTGTTTTCGTGAGGAAGACCGTGACCTGGTCTGGAGTGAGAGCCCCCGCTTCTCCCGGATAGTCAACTGGGAATGGAGCGGGCCGCCGAAGAAACTCATCTGCATCGCGGCACTCGCGCGCGAAGCAGAGGCGTTATGGATTCTCCCGGTCGTATTCTACCACCTCACGCAACTGGCACTCGAGCTGGGCGCCGATCTGTACTCGCCTAGCGTTGAGTGCGACGGTATCGCTGCCGGGCTCTCCGCAGCGGACGCTCGAAACATCAGCTGGGCAACCTGGAAGCTCGTCGATGCGGCCACCACCATATCAGACACCCTCCGCGATGGGGTGCCAGCAGAACGCTGCGCGACCCCTGATTACTGCCTCATCCGACGCACAGAAATGGCAGGGACGCTCCTCGCACGCAAAGAATTCATCCAATCGTTTTCCGACCCGTTGGGGAGGTGGTACCCCCACAACTGGGATTCTTGGTGCTTTGACAACGACGTCTGCGCGCCGTGCCGCAGGGTTATCACGGAGAAGACGGAGAAGATAAAGGCCGAGTGCTGGGACCGCTTACCAGAGATTTACAATCTGCCGGCTTGGGAGGATCTGGAACTCATGAAGCGGGCGGAAATCGGGGATTGTTTCGCGCGTCGGTTTGACGAGAACATCCAAGTTGAATAACGGGCTGTACAAGGCTGTAGATTCCTAAATCGAATACGGATTGTAAGAAGAGAGAGAAAAATTGAACGGGCGTACCTATCCGGCCGTGGAGTTACTCTCTAGCGCTGTCGCTGTCGCTGTCGTATGCAGGAAAAACGACGGTTTCCTCATCGTCAGCGAATGTATCGGTCGTTCGTGACCGATTTCTAGATCGCGGTCAGTTCCCAAGCTTGGTTAAGCAACCTCCATACGCTTCAAGCAAATCCCAGTCGTCACTACCCCACACTTCTTTGCCCAACGGTGCCTTGCCGTCCCTCGCGAACACAATGTTTGGTACGTCGGAGAACGCTCCCCGGAGGGCCCACATTTCCTCGGTCATTTCATCCCGCGGATATTGCGCCGGACGCAGATGCACCCACTCCAGCGTGCATCCGACTTCGCGCAGCGCCGCCACGAGCCGCTCGCGCCCCGCGCAGTAGCGCCGGTAACAAAATCGCTTGAGCACAGGCGCGCGGAGCATGTCTAGGAGGGTCTCGATGCGCGGGCAGTCGTCGACGATGAGCGATTTGAGGCGGGGGAGGGAGATCGTGTGCGGCGGCGGCGAGCGCGGGTCCTCGGTGACGCGGAGGCGGCAGTGCTCTAGCGCGGTGGTCTGGTCGAGGATACGGAAAACGAGTTTAAACGGGAAGGATGCGAGGAAGAGCGTGGTGAGCTGCGCCCAGGGCAGGCGCGGGCAGTGTGTGAGTATGGGGGCGGCAAAGTTGCCGCTGTGGAGGTGATCGAGGCGGAGGAATGCCGTTTGCAGCTTCGGGGCGGTGTATTGGGCGAGGATGGTGTGGAGCGGGTCGGAGTTGCTCGCGCAGCGGAGGTCGAGCTGCCGCAGCACGGGCATGAGGTCTTTGAAGCGACGCCCGCGGTACTTTCCCTCGTATTCGTCGGCGAGATGGAGCATGGCGTACTCGAGGCGCGTCCGATGACGGAGGATAGCGTCTAGCGCCAAGAAGGGCGTCGGTATCGCCCCTCCATCGTCGTCTTCGGCCAGCGCGTGCATGAGCACTGACAACGGCCGTGTACCCGACATCGCGAGCCACGCCCGCGCCATCTTGAGCTGCAGCTTCGGATGGTGCTTGCTCCGAAACAGCTCCATCGCCTGCCAAAGCATGGGCAGCGAATGTGCGACGGCTCTCCATCTCCGGCACACCTGCGCCAGGATCGTCGGGGAGCTGGGCCCGAAGAGAGGCGGGCATTGCGGATACGGGGGCATGTAGTGCGCAAAGATTTCAGCCCAAAGTTCTGTCGGTACGGAGTCGATAGTGCGCTGAGCAGCTGGTGGGGCAACTTGTGTTTCGTGGAGCGCGTCGTTCGCGTCGGTGTCGCGTATGTCGAGTTCTGAAGTGTCTAGGGATGGACCAGAGTGCTGAATGAGCGATTCTGAAGCGAAGATACGCGCTTCGTTGTCCATAAGTAGCGGTGTGGGGGAGTGAAGGTTAAGGGCAACCAAGATGGGTGTCATGTTGATGCCAGTGGCGATTCTTTCAGCTCCAAATACACGTTAAATGCAAGTTGAAAGGCATGTACAGTATATTTAAAATATGCTAGCTAGTAGCTAGCCGGACACAGATAGACGTCGCTAATCCAAATAGTCGGAGAAGGCATCCCCAATCGCCTCGCTTCGCATCCTATGCAAATCGTCCCAGTTCGGCAAGCCATAGACGTCTGGCAGTGTCTCCCAGAGCATGCGACGAAGGTCTTGCTGTATCCGGCCCAGGACTGGCCAACAACGACCACAAATGCGAACGCTGTCGGGGGCATACGTCGTATGCACGCTCATTAGCTCCCACAAAACCAGCGGGTCGCGGAGATCCTGCGACTCGACCGGCCTGAAAACGAGAAAACGCTCAACGCGCGCACGGAGGCAATCCGCTGGTGTTGTGCAGCCGGATTCCAAGAATTGACCCTGCATCGTGCTGAGCATTTGGAGCGACGTGTCCATGAGCAACGATGTCGCAGTTTTGATGGCGTTCTGGTCGATTTGGGACAGGGAGACGGTCAGTCCGCGATATTCGGTCCCCAGGAAGAGCTGACGCCCCATGTCGGCCTTGCTGAGAGAGTAGAAGACGCGTGGAAGGACCCAGAGTGCGCCGACTTCGCGAGCCACTTGGGCAACAGCCATGAGCCCCGCGGTATCGGTCCACTCCCAGTTCATAACCCGCGAGTACGAAGGATTCTCTTCCCAAAGCTCGTGGTCGACGTGACAAGACATTATGCTGTCCACTTGACTGAGACATGTCCGAAAGGGCGACGAGAGGTGGACAAGAGCGCGCCGCTTGAGATCCGGGATTTCGTATTTGTGCGAGAGACGAAGGCACCCATAGATGTCCCTCAAGTTCGTTGGCGCGGGGTACGCAGGGAAGAATCTGCAAATGAGATTAACGACAAGCAGGACAGGAGCTGGCAAAAGGAAGGACGGACTCGCTGTCGAATAGAGCCTTCAGGAACGGGGTTACCTCCGCCTCTGCGTCGGGGAGACGGACGAACGGACAGCCGTCGACAAGGGTCTCGTTCTCGGGCTGTGGAACCGAGAACAGGTCCTGGAAGATGGGCGACCGGCGCGCTAGAGTTCCGCGGTAGACGCGATATTGAGCATCTCCGGCTTGGATGACGATGGTGCCGTCGTCGTACCACAGGTCCGCAACGCGATGAGGCTCCGAGGCGGGAAGATGGTGGGCGTCCATGTCAGAGATGCGTGATCGTCACGGTAACTCGGCTTCCTTCCCGCTTCCACTGCGCTGACTGGTATTTGTTTGCTCATTTATTGCATGCATGCTCACTGCGGTGAATGAGCTACCAGATAAGAGACGCGATAGGCTCGCGCACGCTTCTATATATGCGGGTAATTGGTTCGGTGAGCCTGTTCAAGCTGGTGCTTGGTCCACTACACTGCGGTACTTTAGACAGAGATCCAGCCGAGTCGCCGCAAGTGAATAAATCCAAATTTGCGCTTTCGTGTTTGCAAGGTAATGCGCGGCGTCTCCGTAGGACGTTTGCAGCTCAAACTGGCGACTGAGTTTTGAACAGCCTTGGCCACATGTGTAACTTATATGTTCGGTTCAGCCCGCGCACCACTTCAAGTTGCTCACGGAACGCATCTTCAGAACAGAGAAGCTTTTGACCCTTTGTCCTCCATTTCAACGACGAAGCTCTTTAAAAGGTCAAACTGGCGATATGAAAACTCCAGCACGAAACGATGCCCCAATCCTACGCGTTCATAGAACCGCATAGAAAGTGTTCGAATTTCGTGGGATATCGATACGCTGACAGCAACAGGATCGCTGGGGGACAATGGAGTCAGAAACTTAAAACTCAGCGCCACTGTCCCATCATCGCCCACACACCTCTCCTCCGTGCCACCACAACCACACACAACCATGTATCCAGCCCCACACCCGCATATACCAGGCGCATACGCCGCCCCGCACGCGCCGACCTCGCAAGGGCTCAAACGGAAGCACCCCGAGCCCGACGCGCCGCCTCCTGGCCACGCGTCGGGATTGCCAGTGCCCGCGCCGGAACGCGCCGCGAAACGGGCCAAGTACTCATTCTTTCCCGGCTCGTACTGGTGCCCATATTGCTTGCATCCGTACGTTCACTGTTCTGTCCTCCTTACGCGTCGTTAACGCCACCGCAGCTACGCATCCAAACGGGGACGTCAAACCCACATTGGCAACAATGGCTGCAATAGAGCCCAGGAGAAGTTCAGCATCGCCCGGCACCAAGCTGATATCGACGCCTTCAAAGCTCATGGCGGGGACGACCTTCGGTTGGAGCATTTGGAGGAAGAGTTCATGGCGTTGAAGGATCGATACGACCAGGCCCCGACGAAGGCCAGGCAGTTTCTCAACTCGATGACCTCGACTTCCTCGAATGTCATCGACCTCACGGAGGACGCCGAGGAGGACAATGCCATCAACGCGGCGACGACTGCCCTACCCGCTCCGCCTTCGGTACCCCAGCCAGTAGTCGCGCATGCGGGTTCTCGACGCGACCAACTTCCTTCGCCAGTCCCCGGCGCCGCACCTCGCCCGACGGGCCCTGACTCGTCCCTCCGTTCAAAACCATCGGCTACCTACCCGCTCATGCTCCTCAGCCAGCGCGTTGCTGCCGAGCAAGGGCAGACCCGCGATAGCTTTTCCCGGGCCGTCGACATCCACTGCTGTCGTTGCGCAACAAGGCTCAGCACCATCTCCCTATGCCCGTCCTATTGTTCGCCATCCGGCGCCAACCCTTCCCAACACTTCCCCAAATGCACTCATCCGGCGTTTCTCTACCGCCGGCAGATCCTCCCTCTCTTCGTCCTCCCCTTCGCTTCTCAGCCGCGCGCTTCCAGCGCGAAATGCGACCCACACCCCGTCCCCGACCCTCACGCTGCGCTCCCCTTCGACCGTTCCCAGCCCATCCTCCATGGGCTACATCTCCGGTGGCAGCACCGGTATCTCTCCCATCATGAACGCCGCGCCCGCACCCGTGAAGCAGCCGCCGAAGCTTCAACCGTGCCTCGCGCTGCCTGGGTCCTTCTGCGATGGCGTCAACTGCTTCGACGTTCCTCCCCCGCCGGAAGGGCATGTTTATCATCCCAAGGAGCTCGAGTTCCTTAGCGCGCTGGAGAACTTCACGAAAACCTACGGGGTTTAGATTTGAGTACGACACATATTCCGGTATGTACATATATCGCGATTGTTCGGATCCTTTGTTCTGCTGTCTACTTTTACTTGGACCTTCTTGATTTTCTACTATCCATCTGCAATCTCCCCATGCTCCCCATGTATTCTTTTCAGAAGTTCGCGTGTACTCTCTTTGTTCATCTTTATGCATGTTTACCCTGCCTGATACAATTATTGCGAAATACGCCAGAAGATTAGGCGCCAGGAATAAGCAGCAGTGTTGCGTAGCAGGCGTTGGCGCACGGGGATAGCGGGCATGATGGTGGGCGTCGGAGTAGGGTTGGCCGTCCAGGCCAAAGAGACAAAAAAAAAAACAGCAGTCTGGAATTTTTGCCGGGAGGGGTTTCACGCGCGACATCTTTTCGGCTTCATTTTGCTTCATTATTGTTCGGAATGTAATTGAAAATGCCATCGAAAACGAGTCGAAAACGCGTCGAAAATGGATGCGTGAAACACCCCAAAATAGATGCTTGACAGACAAAAACAGTTGCCCATGAAATCTGCCATTGATTCCCGCCCGGTGTGAACACTCTACTACATTGTAGCAGGGCAATCGTCGCGATTGCAATAATCCTTGTTCTCCGCAGCGGAATATTTGCACGGGAAGTTGTCGCATTTGTCTGCACGTGCAATCAGCATCAACTGGAACGTTTCCTACAGTAGCGCAGCACTCACGCAGGCGACACGCGTAGGAGTTGATGAGGGCCTCTTCGTCGCACTTTTCACATTTTCTGTCTGAAGTTGGTTAGTGGAGATTCCGTTTGCCGGGAAAGGGCTGGCTGACCGGAAGGAATGATTGTCATGGGTAGGTGTTGTCGTTGTTGGCCTGAACAATGGAGGCGCCCGCTTTTATCTTGTTTCGCTGGCATAGTGCATGCAAAGGCACTTCATCGCAACACCCCTACGTTGGCTGACCTCCGGGCATTGTTGGGTAGGTGTGGCCTGAACAATGGAGGGCGCTGGCCTTTATCTTCTCTCGCTAGCATAGTGCATCATCGCGACACCCCTGCGCTAAAATACACAGGTAGATAACAAATTGTACAGATGTTTCACCGTAGTGAATACACCGAGCGTAAATCAAGAGCTTTAATTATGGGTGTGCCTCGGACGTAGTAGGGACATCAGGCACCGATGGTTCCTGCGCAAAGTTCCTCAAGATTTCTTCAGATAATCAAACTTCTGAAAGAATTCGATTTATGTTACATTCAAATATAATTCACGGGAAGAGTAGGGCTAAACGACAACAATTTGGGACTTCGGCGAACTGGCCATGTATACTGATTGACTCTTGAAGTATTACTGTGGCATTTTAAGCAATTCGGCGCGGGGTTCAGTGCGTGACACCCGCGCCGAAACGAACCTTTCGGCGTCATGGTGACGGCAGCGTGACTGCCGAACATTTTCGGCGCGACACTGATCCAAACAGAATTTTCTTTACTTTTTGGACCTCGTTTGGGGCGGATTGAGCCCTCCGGTAGAGCACTTGAACCCAAGTAACAGTTTATCGGGGAAAACTGGCAAATTATCCGGCCTCGCAGGGCTCGAAAAAAAAAAAAATCAAATCCATGTTGTACGAAACCTTTCGGCATGGGTTCCAAGATAGCGTGACCGCCGAAAATATTTCGGCGCCAAAGAGCCGCGTGATGCGTGACTGCCGAATTGAATAAAATAGCACAGTACTAGCCCGGGGACTTTACAACTTCGTCAGCGAGTCAGCGGTTAAAATCTCGTCAGCTATCAAACAGCCCTCGTCAGCTGTCAGACAAGTTCGTTAGTTGTCGAACAAAGACATAAGCGCGGGAGAGCTTATACTCGGCCAGCTTCGCGCAGCGAGCCTCCGCGGCGAGCGGCAGCTCCCGGCAGGGTGGGGTCCGGGGCGAAGCCTCGGCCGGGGTCTGGGGTGGGAAACCCCAGCCGTCGCGGCCGGCGCCGCAAAAAGAGTTTTACTACCCTAAGAGAGAGAAAAGGAACGGGAAGAGAGGGGAGGGGAAGGAAAAAGCTCCGCGCAGCGGGCCTCCGCGGCGAGCGGCAGCCCCCGGCAGGGTCGGGGTCCGGGGTGGAAAACCCCGGCCGTCGCGGCCGGCGCCGCAACTGAGAAAACCCACAGAGGTGCAACAAAGGTGGCCAAGACGCGCGAATCGCTCGCGTATCACACTGACGAAGATGGCGCATGTCACTGACGAGATTGGCGCCGCTGACTCGCTGACGAGCTTATATACTACCCTACTAGCCCAAGGGTGTTGACTAATCACGATTAATCAACTACCGACTTGGGTGTTGGCTGACCGATTGCACGTGGGCGCTCCCTTGATTGCGATATCGATGAGCGCAGACGAGGAGAGCGTCCGCCAATTGGGAAAACCGGTTCTGACCGGCGCCGGTTGATGGCGGCGTCGATCACGTGCACCACCAACTTCGTTCGCCTCGACCACCACCACCATGCCTGCCTACCAAATCACCCTCTCCGAGTCCGGCTACGACATCAATCGCGCCACGTCCTCCTCCTCCAACGCGACCTCGTCCTCCAGCGACGCTGAATACGATTCGGACGAGCTGCTCGCCAGCAGCAACAACTACACGCGCTGCATGAAGCCAGGCCCCGATGGCGATCCGCACCGCCGTTTGCTCAAGCTCATGAGATGCTGGCCCGAGTTCCATGGCTTCCAGGTGCGTGGCGTGTCCACTTCCATGCACTGGGCTGAATGCCTGCGTCTAGTGCCTCAAGATAGAAGACCACTTCGACCGCCAGCCTTACATCGAACACATCCACCCAACGACGATGACCCTCGCGTGCTCCACCTGCCTCAAGCCGAACATCTCCGACCATTGCGAACGACTGCGCTGCCGCAAGCATTGCATCGCGCTCGGCGGAGGCTGCAGCTATCATCAACCCAAGACGACAAGCTACGAGGCGGTGTACGAGTGGGAGGACGAGGATGTGGGTGCGGGCGTGGGCGAGGATTCGGGATACAACGCGGACCAGGATGCGGACGACGAAGCGGACGACGAAGTGGACAAGGAGGATAGCGAGAAGGATGATTGGGGTATGGTTGAGGTGTAATGGGATTCCGCGCATGGACAAGGCGCGAAGCAGTGGGGAGTAGATAGAGCTTCCTAGTGTTCAGAGGACGATGAATCCAGCTTGCCTCTGCACCACCATCATGTCCGTCTACGACACTCCGGCAACCAATGAGCACCTCCGCAGCCTTCCTCTACACGTCCTCTCAACCGCCAAAAATCTCCTGCGCGTACTCAAGAATGATATCATCCTTGTTCAGCCTAGCGCGGTCGAGACTAGCATAGCACCGTCTATTCTACCGCCTGCCGTTGTCCTTTTCATCCAAGATGCACTTGGTATCACCTCCGCTATCGTTGAATCGCTGTGGGACATCGCTCGAGACCAGATATGGATGTTGCCGTATCCAACGCTGTCGGAGGAGGAGCACCGGCTGGTCCGTATTCACGGGTGGCCAAAGGGCATTAGTATGTCAAAAAAACGCGTATTATCTACGTGTTGTCACCGCTCTGCACCTGCTCTAACCTTTTCCCCAGCCGCCATTAAGCTCTATCCGCCCTCGCAGACGTGTATGACCGCAGGATGCGTCAAGAACGGCAAGCCTTTGAAGAAGGAACATAAGTCCCAAGCTGTCGTATACACGGTTGCCGACGGCGTTCAGCCTGCGTACCAGCTGCATTTAACGTGTACCGAGTGTCGCGTTGCATTTCACAATAACTTCGCAGTCAAAGACGGAACGCGCACGTACTACCCGGGGCAGATTCCCCAGTTCCTTCAAGTTGGCGAGCACCAGTATGTTGAGCGCAAACTAGCTGGTCTATGGCTTTCTTTGATGTTTTGCGGCTGGTGCGTGTCCTTGCTACAATTCTGTACATGCTAAAGTAAAGTTCGCAACCTGTAGGGTCTCTGCCACAAATTGCGCACAAACATACGACCTTTCGCTTGCCGGCTCGAACGTTGGCTATATGGCGCAATTCGGCTGGCAGTTCGGGACACGTCTAACCACAGAGCATGTCTGGGACGCGTTTATTGTCCTCACGCTGCTCGACCATCGCCAGCGTCATGGCAGGTCCCTCACTGTTCCGCACACGGGCGAACAGGCCGAACGTTTCATGCAAGCAATGGCCGAGCACAACGCTGAGGTTGTGAACTACGGGAACAACGCCGTTAATCATTGCTGCGATAAGTGCCTTCGCAAGAATACAAAGAAGCGGGATGAAACGATTGGTGTGTCTTTCAGCTTGCGATTGCGGTCTTCTTAATCTCTGTTTAGGCGACGTCCAGGTTATCGTCGGCGACGGGCTCTCCATTGGTCGTCCAGTATGCGGAGTAGCTCATTGCCCAAAGCCGCTTGCCAATACCCGAGACCGCTTTTGCTCCGCTCACCAAGACGAGGAGAACTACTGTTCTATAACCGGCTGTCGTCGCAAGATTATCCCAAAAACCAAGTCTTGCGACATTCCCGAACACCAAGAGATGGAACGGCTGCACTACGAACATATATCCGCATCCACAACCCTCGGCGAGCGTCTGCAGCGTCACCGACAGCGCCACCAGGCAGCGGACGTTCAGGCGCGGGATCCTGAGGTCGAGTACACGGTTGACAATGCGGGCGCTGTTCAGATTACGGTCAGCCCTCATCCTGGGACGGTTGGGGTCTCGGATGAGCTCTTAGCGGAGAGGGAGAAGGAGCTCTTGTCCAGAGAGGCAGTTAGCATTGGATCGGTGCCCGATGCCATGTGCGTGCCGTCTCCACTCTGAAAATTATCTATTAACACTTAAAACAGTCAGAACAGCCCTTCCGACGCGTCAAGCGAACCAACCGACGGGTCAAAGACATCTATGTGCGTATTCGGCGGTGCCAGACATATCCCGCTAACGTATCAATACACCAGCCCAGACCCTCCATGTGAAGCGACAAAATCCAGCGCCGGGAAGAAGTTCAAGGCAAAATTCAATACCTCTCGAAGCCACACAGAGTTCTTTGTCTCGTATGCTTGTGGGTTGATAGTCACACATGCAACGATGCTCAACGCGGAGGCTGTCTCTAATGCACTGGTATATTTTCCAAATCTACACATCTGCCTTTTATTTACACGCAGCAAGGTGGTCGTTGAGAAGGCATTCTCCGTACCTGGCGCCCGTCAAGCCCGAGCATTTTGTGTACGACTCGAATTGTGACGCGTCCCAACAAGTTCAGGCGCATCCAGAGCAGTGGGTATGGTTCCAGGATGTCGGCATGTCTGTCGATGTGTTCCATTTCCTCACAAAACACTCGGAAACACATTTCCACTGCCAGGAATTCTGTAACCCGAAGAGCTTCCCCGAGCTGGTCAACGAGGACGGAACGTGGTTCTTCAATTCCTCCGTTGCCGAGCAGAACAACTCATGGCTCGGAGGCTTCCAGTCTATCGTTCGTCAGATGACGGCGGTCAAGTACGACTTTTTCTTGAACGAAATGATTCGTCTGCATAACGAGAAGCTCCTCGCAGAACTCAATATTACTGCGAACGCGCGCCTGCGAGTATAGTACAACAGCTTTATTCTTCTCTCTACTTAATGCTACATTTCGAGTCGTTTGTACATGCTAAGAGTTCACTGTCCGTGGATGATAATGGTATGTGCTTCTAAATAGAGTCCTTAGCCGCTCGCAAGCCAGGCAGCAACGATAGTTCATGCGTAAAAGATGCCCACAGTCCCGCTTTCTTGTATCTCTCCCGCATCTCCGTTGGCGCGTTCTCCCACTTCCGCCGGTTATCGTTGTACGTCGATAGCTTGTACGACTTGCCGAAGACCAGCAAACACCTCTCCTCATGCCTCATCTGCGCAACTCGACCGCCTTCATACGGAGGAAACCCGCCGCTACATCCACCACATCCATGCCTTCCGCAAACGGAGGTTTACGGGATTTGCGAACGATGGCGGGACATGGCGCTGGGGATGGCGGAAGAGAAGAAGGAGACGTTAGCGGGGATGGTGGTAAGGAGGAGTAAAGGGAGATGGGGGAGGACGAGTCGGATGTTGACGAGGGCGAGGCGGGATAGCAAGTCGAGGTCGGAGATAGTATGTTGTTGTCGTCCATGATAGTGTCGAGCATGGCATTGGTGTTAAGCGTGAGCCGGGGCCGGGTTGGCAAAGGAAGGGGAAGCTCTGCCGCCGACTGCGTTCTCTTGCGCGATTGGCTTCGCCGCTCGTCCTCGTCCTCGTCCTCATCCACCCAAGGTAGTCCGCCTTTGCCCAACTTCCGCAGCTTCGCGTAGCTGTCCCGAACCGCCTTGCGCTCCGCCTTGAGCTCGTAGACAATGTTTGTGCTCGGTTCGGGAATGTAGCCAGCCATCTCTTTCTCCAGCGCGACTTCGTCCCATCCCTCATTCTGGCGGCGCACAAAGATAACTCCCCCAGTGCTGACGGTGAGCAGAACGTCGCGATGCGCTCCCATCCAAGTCCGGTACTTGGGGTAGTAGACATCGAGTTTGTCCCTGGGCCCGATGCCGACAAACAGGTCGGGAGCGTAGTCGTCGGCGGCGTCGTCCAGCTTGTACCTCGGGAAACGAGGGCACTTGTCAACGAGAATACCCTTGGCCTTCATTCCCGGCTGTAAAACAAGTTAGAGAGACGGAAATTAAAAGGTCGTGTGGCGTACCTCCAGCCAGTAGAAGAGATCAAAGTGCTTGTGCTCCCGTTTCTCGACCAGTGGGCGATGCGCTTCGGGAGGACGCATAGAGAGCGTTGGGGTTGGAGGGGAGATAATACCCGCAATGCTCGGACCACCTCGAGCGCCCCACCAGTCGTCCGTTAGCTGCAGCGTGATTGGCAACGGTGCCGGGCTTGGTTTTGGTACGCTTGCCGCTGCAGCACGTTTACGGCGAGGCCGCGACGAGGTCGGGGGTGCTGAAGGCTCTGTGGATGGAGCGGACGACGGAGGTGGCGAAGAATCATGTACTGAGATAGTACGGGGTTGGGATGGCGGCGGAGGAGTAGGAGAGGCAGAGAAGTAGGGTGCAGGGGTAGCAAGGGAATCTTTGGTGTTCGTGGGCAAGGGAGGATGGCCGCTGAGGGCGTTGTACATGTCGGAGACGAGGAATGGTGTCGGCGGAGATGGTGTTGGCGGAGATGGAGAGGGCGAGGCAGCGGTGATGTACTCGCGGGCGTGTTCCGCGTCAAAGTTCGAGTCGTAGGGAGGGTCGTACGGAATACTGCTGTATTGCATGTCCCCGTTGTCGTAGTCGGAATCGTTGAAAGTCGTAAGGTCGTTGTGGTCCCCGGCCCATGTGGTCTCCACGCGAAGCGCCGCCGGCGTGCTGGGCGGTAGACGAATCGTCAAAGGGCCGGCGAAAGGGACACGAGGAGGGAGGTGAACGGCACGCGTCGGCGCTGCAGACAGTGCTGTCTTGTCGACATGGCTCTTGACCGCGCACAAGTCGACGGTCTTGACGCAGCATTGCCGGCAAAGACCGCAGCTGGGAGCTGCCTTGCCTCGCCCGCAAGTCTTGCACTGCAGCGCAGGCTTGCGTGGAGCCTTGGTCGCTGGCGGCAATGGGGCGACTTGCTGCGCAGTGACAAACAGCGTTGGAGGAGCTAGATCGGTGTTAGAATGTGTCGCGCGAGTTGAGCGGGCCACGCACAGGCCATTGGGAACGGCGGCGGGGACGGGGGGAGCATAGTCGCGGCCAGCGTTGGTGGTGGCTGATGGCTGTGCGCCGGTCACTCGCCGGTCACACATCCGTTCGATGGCTCGAACCGGTGTTCCCATATGCCGAACATTGTGCAGACGAGAGGCCTTTCCATCCAATATTCACTCTCCCCACGGAGCTTCTCGCAGAAATATTCGTGCAATATGTCCCTGCGTACCCAATCTGCCCTCCGCTCATCGGGGACGGCTCTCCCGCGAAGCTCCTTCTGGTTTCGCGCTCATGGAGGGACCTAGCGCTCTCCACTCCGTCGCTCTGGACAAGAATCAAGCTCTTCGACGGCCCGGGTACTCCAGAGATACACCTAAAGGTTGCGAAGCTCTGGCTGGAGCGGTCCCGCTCGTTACCGCTATCCGTCTCCATCGCTGGGGAATGGGGACGCTACGACGAGGGGTTCGAAAGCCGCGTACGTGCGCTTAGCTTCCTCCTCCGACATCGCGCCCGTTGGGAATATGCGTACCTCCACCTCCCGGACATCCCGTACTCTATACGAAACCGCGTCGACCTCCACCCGGAGCCATTCGGTGGTTCCTTCCCTCTGCTCCGCGAGCTTGACATTCAATTCGAGACAGCTCAATGGAAGGGACGCTATCCTTTCTTGCATATCGACGCCCCGCTGCTCCGTCACGCATTCTACCGCGTCGACATCATCGTCCCCACCCACAACCTCGACACCATTCTCCCCCTCGCGCAACTCACGCGCCTCACCCTCCGGCATCTCGACGTATTCACCGCGGCGCCTCTCCTCCGGCACACAAAGAGCCTCGTGCACTGCCGTCTCGATCTGCGCGACGAGGACGACGAACTTGCCACAGGCGCGGGCCCCACTGGCATCGACCTACCGCACCTGAAGACTCTCGTCCTCGGCGCCCACCCCTACCACCGCCCCACTCGCGCGCCCCTCCTCCGCTTTCTCACCTCCCTCGCCGCCGGCGCTCCCACTCTCCAGAACCTCGCAATCGAGCTCCTCCTCCTCACAGGCGTCATCGGGCCGTTCAACGTCCTCGAGGCGTTCGCCGCCCTGCGCCGCGCCTGCAGCTTCGTCTTCCCCCTCGCGCGCGTGTGCATCATGGGATTATGGAGCTCCGCGTACCCCCGCGAAGACGAGTGCCTCGCCCAGTTCCCTGTCCGATTTCCCGAGATTGGGTGTCTCGAGATCGGGACTAGCGCGCGTCCATATAGTCCGCCGGTACAGGGTTGGGGAAAGTGGGACCTTTTGGAACTATAACTTTGACGCTGCTAGTGATTAAAGTCTGCGAGATTGGCCTATTGACCTATTGGTCCTTGTTCGCGAACAAGCTTGGTCTTTCTTCCCGACGCTAAGTAGATTAGCATTCGATTCCACAACTTGAATTCCACCCTTCTTCCGTCCCAGCTCCAACCGCTGCTGCTGACCGCCGAGGCAGCGGTGCTGGATCCGACGATCCCGTAGCAGGAGACGACGAACTCCACGAAGCCGACGCCGCCTAAGGCTTGGTTTATAAAAGATTCTGGCTTTATAAACGGTTTTAGAAAATCCGGGTATCCAAACCCGGTTTATAAATCGGTTTTTGTGGTTTATAAACCAGGTGATCCAAGATGCCTGGCCGCACTAAAAATGGCTGACTTTAGGTTGATTTTTGTTTGAAATTTGTCATTTTTGGCCTCACCAAGTGCCATATCAGTGAGAGAGTGTCGGAAAATGGAAAATAAGTGCATCTGCATGGGGATCTTGGCATGGGTCCGCTCATTGATCAGCTGATGGAGCTACATATCAATTATGAGTAGGTGTGTCTTACTTGGTACACCACAAGTGTGTGTGAGAATGTCACACATCTGCACCCACATAGAGGAATTGGAGCAGAATTCTGGCTCCAACACTGCCTGTGACTTGCCAAATGTCACACTTTCAAAAACATATTAAACATGGGTATTCCAGGAGGGTGTTTATAAACTGCCGTGTTTATAAACCTGTTTACAAACACCACTATGTAAACCAAGCCCTAACGCCGCCCCTCGTCGACTACGCGTATTCTTCGTGTTTACGTTGGCGTTGGACGCCGACGCGGGCGGGGGCGGCGAAGGGGGCAGCAACATTAAAAAATGTGTATACTGTACTATTAAAGTCAATTCGGCAGTCACGCGTCACGCGGGGGCTGCCGCGCCGAAATTTTTTCGGCAGTCACGCCGGAACCCCCAAAATTGGTGTTCTAAAAAGGAAATTATGCATTTTTTCCCGCGCCTTCGGCGCATAATTGCCTAATGGGGACACGACGCCGAAAGGTTAGGTTCGGCGTCGATGTCACGCGCCAAACCTTGCGCCGAATTGACTTTAATACCACAGTATAGGGTTGAAATTTGGAATTCCGGCCCTTTGGACCCCCCTCCCCCCCTCCCTTATGACTGAAAAAGTGCTTCCCACCAGTCAAATTTGGGTCTGTAATACATGCCATAGGCTAGCAAATGAATCTGCCAGATGTGTAGGCCAGCCACTAAGCTCTCACCACACCCAATAGCTAGTTTGCAGCATTGATGGCATTTCCATATTTTCGTAGTTGTGCTTTGACCAGAGGCTCCTTGTCGACTTTCCAGCGCCAACTCTATTGGGATATATTCCCAAGCATCTGTGCTCACTGTTGACAATGAATAGAGGCATTCCTGAGTCCTGGGAGGCCCACAGAGCTTTGTACTCTATATGCCCCCAAAGTTTACATGTAAAACTTTTTTTTTTCAGGCCCTTGACCCCCCCTCCCCCCTACCCTGTTCCATCAATTCTTGATCTGACACCCCCTTGGGGGCGGCACCCACAACCCCGAACCCTTTAATTATATAGGGGACTCCTGTAGTCGATTGCACTCCCGGTCTATTTTGAAGCGCCGGAGGAGGCGGCACAATGTCTGCGGAAAACTGCAGAGAAATATCGCTAACTTTGACTCGACCCGGCCCCACCTTGTCATTGGTCAGGCCGGTCAATGGCCAGGCTGTAGACTTGTGTTCTGGACATAGCTTGCTCCCGCAAAACTCCTTTAGCTGTGGACCGCCGGATCAAAACAATCCGCACTCCCACACGATAGCACGTTGCTTCCTCCCCTCACTATGAATTCCGATAGTCTTCTTGAACGTATTGTGCACCCCATATCGACGATTCCAGAAGAGCTCCTCGCTGAAATATTCGTCCAATATCTACCTCCGTACCCAGTCTGCCCGCCCCTGGCTGGCGATGGCTCTCCGACAAAGCTCAGCCATATCTGCAGCTCCTGGCGAGCCATCGCTCTGTCGACGCCGAGACTCTGGCGCGCAATCAAGCTCTTCGAAGGTGTCGCGCTCGACCATCATATCGAGATTCTACAGCTCTGGCTAGAGCTCTCCGGCGTTTTGCCGCTGTCTATTGTGATGGTTGGCCAATGGGAAGGATACTGCTCTTCGGGGTTCGTTGTCCGGAGGCGGGCACTAGCGATTCTCCTCGCTAATGGAGATCGGTGGGAGTATGCGAGACTGCAGCTTCCGCGACACGATGAATGGATTCTGGGCTCGGACCTGCAGATCCAGGCTTTCGGGGGACGCTTTTCCCGCTTGCGAGAATTCAACGTCAAACACTCTTCGTCCCGCGGGGAGGGCTGTCATCCCATAGAACGAATTGAGGCGCCCTCCTTGCGCGCGTTCTTCTTCGAGACCCGGGTTGTCGGGCATCAGCCCAAGCTGAAGAATATTGTCGCTTGGGCTCAGTTAGCGCGGCTGACCCTACGGTTCTCGGACGTCTTTACCGCGGCGCAGATCCTTCGAGCAGCCGTTAGTCTGGTGCATTGCCGCCTCGACCTTCGGGATGCGGATGCGGAGGCACCACTATCCCAATCACAAATCCTACCCATTGTCGTCGAGAAGCTGCAGACGCTCGTCCTCGACCGACATCCCAATGACAGCCCTCGCCCAATTCATTTGTCGCGTTTGCTCTCCGCTCTCAACCTTCCTTCCTTGCAGCAATTTGGCCTGTCGCTCAGTCTGCTCGCTTTCCTCGCCAATCATACCGTGGACCCCTTCGCCTGGCTTATGGCGTTCGTCAACTTCGCCACGCCCCGCGTTTGTTTGTTCGGGCTTTGGGACAACGATAACACCCAGTTTGCTCCTCGCGAAGACGTGTACAGAGAACGTTTCCCGACTATCGCCGATTTCGAGATCTCGATCATGCAGGAGGTTCCCACTTCGGATCGACTGGCACTCCGGAAGGGAGGGAGTCCGCCAGTCGAGCAGTGGGGGTATTGGGACCTCACGTACTTGTAATGAGTGAACTTAGAACGAAATTCAACGAAGGACCAAATTCATGAGATTTTTAAGTCCTTTTTTCCCTGAGCAAAGGGTTTATCTAGCTTAGATTCCGTGCAGCTTGAAGCTTGAAGCTTGAAATTTTGAAGCTCCATCAACGTCCCTCTTCGGTTCCCGCGACGACCACGTCTACCTCCGAATGCCGCCACCCACTGTCGGCGATGCCTGGCTCCAGGGGCGGCGCTTCGGTATTGTCGTCGACGCCGGGTCGTCTGGCTCCCGCGTTCAGGTGTACAGTTGGCGGGACCCACGAGCGCTGGACGTCGCAACTGTCAAGAAACTCGCGAATACGCTACCAAAGGTGGAGAAGGGCACAAGGGACGGGAACGAGTGGATAACTAAGGTCGAGCCTGGTGCGTCTGCTGCGCCGTCGAGTGCGGGGACAGCTAACAAGGCGATACAGGCATCTCGTCCTACGCCGACAACCTCGACAAACTGGCTGTCGAGCATCTACGACCGCTCCTCGCGCATGCGCGGAAGCTCATCCCGCCTCACCTCGCGCCCGAAACCCCGCTCTTCTTGCTTGCGACCGCCGGGATGCGGCTGCTCGCGCCGGAGAGGCAAGCCGCGATCCTCGAGACGGCGTGCACCTTCCTCACGCACCACTCCGAGTTCAAGATCGACGCGCCGTCCAAAGCGGGGCCGTGCGGGTCGAGTATCCGTATTATCACCGGCGAGGAGGAAGGGCTGTTTGGGTGGATTGCGGTTAATTATCTCATGGACGGGTTCGCGAAGGCGCAGACGACGTATGGGTTCCTCGACATGGGCGGCGCGTCGACGCAGATTGCGTTTGAGCCGCAGACTGTGCATGTGGAGGAGGGGATGGATCTCATCGACGTCCGGCTGCGGCTGCTTGGGGGCGAGGAGATGCACCATAAGGTGTTTGTGACGACGTGGCTGGGGTACGGGACGAACCAGGCGAGGGAGCGCTATGTCGGGAGCGCGATTAACGACCACGAGAGCCACCGGGTCAAGGGCGGGGACGACGTCGTGCACGATCCGTGTCTGCCGACGGACCTCGAGCTCACGGAACACCCAATACATGTCGGCGCTGCGAGCGACCATGCGAAGAAGAACCATAAACTGCTCGGGACGGGCTCGTTTGAGCAATGTATGCGCGACACGGCTCCGCTACTCAACAAGAACGCGCCCTGTCCCGATACGCCGTGTCTAATGAACGGAGTCCACGTCCCCACCATCGACTTTTCCGTCTCCCATTTCATTGGCGTTTCCGAGTACTGGTACTCGTCCGAACACGTATTCGGGCTTGGAGGGCCGTACGACTTTGTGCAGTACGAGCGCGCCGCGTCCAAATTCTGCTCTCGGAGTTGGTCGGACATACTCGGGGAGCACGAGCGGCAGCATCTGCATGTTGGGGACGGGGAGGTGGAGAAGGACGGGAAGATCGTGGAGGTGGGCAACTGGAGCGACAAAGTGGAGGTGTCGCGGCTACAGATGCAATGCTTCAAGGCGGCATGGATCGCAAACGTGCTGCATGAGGGCATTGGCATGCCGCGGATTATCGACGCCGGAGGTAACAATACGACGGACGGGGAGAAGGTCGCGCAAAAGGCGGAGAGCAAGGGTTTGGGTCGGCCGACGTTCCAGTCTGTTGACACTGTCGAGGACATGGCGATTAGCTGGACGTTGGGCAAGATGGTGCTCGAGGCGAGCAAGGAGGTTGCCCCGCGCGTTAAGACGACGCCGCCAATAGTGGACCCGCTCGACGAGCCTGCCAACGTCGATTCGCCAATCCAGCCGATACGACCGCCGACATTGGGGCTCGCACTTGACGCGATCGAGGACCGGCTGGAAGGCCACCTCCCCGCGGCGTTGACGCGCGAAGAGCTCGGGTTCTCGCCGGCAATGATACTCTTCTACCTCACCATCGTGTCGATATTCCTGCTGGCGACGCTTCCGTTATGGAGACGATTCCGGGCGGTGTTCCTACGGACGCTGTCGCCAAGGGAGCGGAGGAGCGTGTTGCTCGAAGAGGGCAAGACTACGGCAAGCGTGTCGTCGCGCAAGTGGCTTCGGAGGCTATCCTCGTGGTTTGCGCGTTCTGGGACGAGTACGCCGACGACGCAGCGTCCGACGAGCATATACCTTCCGACACCGAGCAGCGGCTTCCAGAGTTCGGGGACGTCTAGTACATCCCCGGGCTTCTTACCACCGCCCGCATACGGGTTCGCGTCGACGACTTCACGATCTCCATCGCCGGGACCGGCGTTCATCGAGGTTGGGGATGGGGAGTACGCGGGGGAAGGGAGTGGTGGTGGGTTGTCTGCACGGTCGAGGAACTCGTCGCAGAAGAACTTAGTCGGGCTCGGGGTTGCGGCGGGGAACTCGAAGACGCGTGCAAGGGTTGCTTCTGGGAATGGAGCGGGGTACTATTAGGTTGTGTTTGGGTTCGGCTTCGCGGTACGCGGTTAGCTGGGCCCGGGTCGGCGTTGGGAGGGCGGTGGTGCTGGCGGGTGGTGCTGGTGGGTGTGGGCGCAATGAACACGCTACTTGCACGTTGTGGCTTTATTATATCGAGTCTAATCTAGTCGAAACGCGACTTGGGATTTTGGAGTACACAATGCGTGATCCCGAGTTCCCATCAATCGCGGCTCTAGAGCTGACCCCATCTCCTGCTCCCATTATCGCGTCCCTGCGGCCTTGACCGCCGCTACATTCTCCAGGTACGCTCTCGACGCCCTCAGAGACACGTTCCCGACGACCAGGCCAGCTTTTACGCGCCAGAACCCGACTTTGACGCGGGTACGCTCTGGCGGTTCGCTGGCGGCCAGAACTTCTCTGACGCTCGCAGAGACAGCAAAACACCATCGACACGAACGCCGCGATGAGTTCACGACCGACTGTGGTGCTCCAGCCGTCGGTGAGCACGACCACGTACGTGCTGCTTTGCTTTGTGGGGGATTGGACATTGACCGTTTCTCTAGGGTGACGACGACCACGACGACTACGACGACGTACGCGCCTATTCCACTGCCACCGCTGCCCCCGCCCATCGAGCCGACGGACCCCAAGGAGTACCCGCTCCTTCACGCGACGCTCCCGAACAGCTTGCGTCGCTTTCCGCTGGTGTTCCCCGGTGGCACGCGTGCGACGTTCAGGGACACGGAGGAGGACGGGGAGGGTGTAGCAGGGGAGGGGAAGGGCGTGGAGGACGATGACGATGAGCGGGATTCGTATGGCGAGGGCTGGCGCATGCTGCGACGAGATGAGCCGCCCGAACCGGTTGTTGGGCTCGTCGAGGCCGTTGAGCGGTACGGCAAGAAGAGGGCGTGGACGGGGTCCGAGGGCGGGGCCGGGGACAGCCAGAACCAAGCGCGCAAGAAACCACGGCCGCCACCATCGCCCCCGGGTTCCCGACAGGGCTCCCCATTCGAGCCGGATCTGGCGCTCACGACGCTCCTCACCCTTCCGTCCCTCGTCTCCCATTTCAGCGCCCTCCCGCCGGCCCTCCAGTCCCATTTCCTGTTGACGCTCTTGCGCCATTCGCCGCTTCCCGTCCTCCGGAACGTACATTCGGTGCTGACGCCAACACTGGCACGCGACTTCCTCACCCTCCTCCCGCCCGAGCTCGGCTCACACATCCTCTCCTTCTTGCCCTTCCCGACGCTTGCCCGCGCGGCCCGTGTCTCGAAATCATGGCGCGCCCTCATCGACGCCGACCCGCTCGTTTGGACGTCCCTCCTCAAGTCGTACGGGATGTTTTGGGGCTCCGAGGACGCCTTCCTCCGTGCCAACCGCCGGCTCCCATACCCCCACCGCTCCCTCTTCCAATCGCGCTATCTCACCCAAACACGTTGGGCGTCGGCGCCCGCGCCTGTCCATCGCAGCTTCCTTGCCCACGGAAGCAGCGTCGTCACTTGCCTCATCCTCTCCAAGGGACGGGTCATCTCCGCCTCGGACGACCACTCGATCCATGTGTACGATCCGCTTTCCGGCGAACAGCGGCACGCGTTGCAAGGACACGAGGGCGGCGTCTGGGCTCTCGCTGCGACGGGCGACATGCTCGTCTCTGGCTCGACTGATCGGACGGTGCGCATCTGGGACTTGGTCTCGGGACGGTGCACACATGTGTTTGGAGGGCATACGAGCACCGTTCGGTGCCTCGCGATCGTCCATCCGGAATGGGTCGAGATGGAGAACGGGAGGCGGGAAAAGTGGCCGAAGAGAGCGCTAATCGTAACGGGCTCGCGAGATCATACATTGCGTATTTGGACGCTCCCTCAACCGGGCGACCCGCAGTATTCGTGTTTTGACGAAGGCGATCCGGATGTACGTCCGTTTCTTTTCTCATGACGTTCCCGTTCTAACGAGTTTTTAGGACGCGGACGATAATCCGTTCCATCGCCACCACCTTGAGGGACACGAACATGCCGTTCGTGCGCTTGCTGCGCGCGGGCGTACTCTGGTCTCGGGCTCGTACGACTGTAACGTACGTGTCTGGGACTTGATTACTGGCGAATGCCGTTGGGTCTTGACTGGCCACTCGCAAAAAGGTATTGCTTTTTGTGCTTCTTGCGTCTCTCTAACGCCTATGTACAGTTTACAGCGTCGTTCTCGATCCGACGCGGCACCAAGCCTGCTCGGGCTCGATGGACGGAACTGTCCGTATTTGGGACCTCAAGACCGGGCGCTGCTCACACACACTTACGGGACATACCTCGCTGGTCGGTCTCCTCGGGCTGTCCCCTCGGACGCTCGTCAGCGCCGCCGCCGACTCGACTCTGCGCGTTTGGGACCCGAGCACCGGCGCCCTGTTGCACACGCTTGCCGCACATACCGGCGCCATTACTTGCTTCCAGCACGACGAGTTTAAAGTGCTCAGCGGGAGCGACGGCACGCTCAAGATGTGGAACATCCGCGACGGGAGCGTGACGCGGGACCTGCTGACGGGGATTACGGGCGTGTGGCAGGTGGTGTTTGAGGGCCGGTGGTGCGTCGCTGCAAGCAATCAGACGCGGAACGGGACGGTGCAGACGGTGTTGGATGTCTGGGATTTTGCGGGCGAAGGAGAGGATTGGGTTGGGGAGCCGCCTGGGGGTGTTTATGACCGCACCCAGGAGGACGGGAGTGAGAGCGAGGACGACGACGAAGATGGCGGTGGCGGGTATGGGTATGGGTATGGGTACGGCCGACGCGGCGGGGGCGGCATGGACGTTGAGATGGACTCGGGGGTGGGGATGGTCTTCCAAGAAGATGAAGACGATATCCCGCCGCCTGTGGACGAGGACGAGCAAGAGCGGGCGTCGGTCGATGCGATGGCGATGGAGATGGACGACGATGACCCTGAGCCGCTCCAGCTGCGCAGCACGAGGCGTGCGCGCGCCGTCGGGCAAGGGGAAAAGCCGCAGTCGGAGCTCGGACGTGGACGGGGATGTTATCGAGATCGACGACCCCGAGCCGACGGACGACGATTTGGGTGTTGGGGCGTCGCGATGGGCGCCGCCCCCGCCTGCATCGGCGACGTCCTCCAACGCCAACGTAAACGCGAAGAATACGCGTAGTCGACGAGGGGCGGCGTCGGCTTCGTCGAGCTCGTCGTCTCCTGCTGCGGGCCCGTCGAATCCGGCACCGCTGCCTCGGCGGTCAGCGGCAGCAGTTGGGACAGAAGAAGGGGCGTCGTCGTCGCGCCAGCGTGGGCAGCGACGGTCGACTCGGCGGTGAAGATGACGATGATTGATGATTTTCTGACTGTATAAACTATATGCGAGGAATGAGTTTTTTTGGTGCTTGCCCAGGTTTGGTAGTGGTACTTTACAGTAATCGATACGAATGTGCTTCAGCTATAGGTGTCTTTGGAATTGGAATCGGAATCGAATGCAGACATTTAACGTACTTGGCATCGGAAAGCTCGGGCTTTTACGAAGAGAGAACGCGGCCAGTCTATGGAATTTGAAGTCAACGGAGCGCGTCCACGAACAAGGGCCAATAGGTCAATAGGTCTCAATCTCTAGCAGCGTACAAAGTTACAGTTCCAAAAGATCCCAGTTTCCCCAACCCTGTACCGGCGGATTATACGGACGCGTGCTAGTCCCGATCTCGAGACACCCAATCTCGGGGAATCGAACAGGGAACTGGGCGAGGCATGCGTCTTCGCGGGGGTACGCAGAGCTCCATGATCCCATGATGGATACGCGCGCGAGGGGCGAGACGAAGCTGCACGCGCGGCGCAGGGTTGCGAACGCTTCGAGGACGTTGAACGGCCCGATGACGCCTGTGAGGAGGAGGAGCTCGATTGCGAGGTTTTGGAGAGGAGGAGCGCGGGCGGCGAGGGAGGTGAGGAAGCGGAGGAGGGGCGCGCGAGTGGGGCGGTGGTAGGGGTGGGCGCCGAGGACGAGAGTCTTCAGGTGCGGTAGGTCGATGCCAGTGGGGTCCGCGCCTGTGGCAAGCTCGTCGTCCTCGTCGCGAAGATCGAGACGGCAATGCACGAGATTCTTCGTGTACCGTAGGAGAGACGTCGCGGTGAATACGTCGAGATGCCGAAGGGTGAGGCGCGTGAGTTGCGCGAGGGGGAGAATGGTGTCGAGGTTGTGTGTGGGGACGATGAACTCGACGCGGTAGAACGCATGGCGGAGCAGCGGGGCGTCAATATGCAGCAGGGGATAGCGTCCCTTCCATTGACCCGTCTCGAATTGAATGTCAAGCTCGCGGAGCCGAGGAAAGGAGCCACCAAATGGCTCCGGGTGGAGGTCGACGCGGTTTCGTATGGAGTACGGGATGTCCGTGAGGTGGAGGTACGCATATTCCCAACGGGCGCGATGTCGGAGGAGGAAGCTAAGCGCACGTACGCGGCTTTCGAACCCCTCGTCGTAGCGTCTCCATTCCCCAGCGATGGAGATGGATAGCGGTAACGAGCGGGACCGCTCCAGCCAGAGCTTCGCAACCTTTAGGTGTATCTCTGGAGTACCCGGGCCGTCGAAGAGCTTGATTCTTGTCCAGAGTGACAGAGTAGAGAGCGCTAGGTCCCTCCATGAGCGCGAAACCAGAAGAAGCTTCGCGGGAGAGCCGTCCCCGATGAGCAGAGGGCAGATTGGGTACGCAGGGACATATTGCACGAATATTTCTGCGAGAAGCTCCGTGGGGAGAGTGGATATTGGATGGAAAGGCCTCTCGTCTGCGCTCATCGATATCGCAATCAAGGGAAGAGCGCCCACGTGCAATCGGTCAGCCAACACCAAAGGCGAGACATGAGGAGAAGAAATAGACCATCGCATGGCTGATGTCCCTCCTTTACTCCTACACCCATCGAAACAATTCAAGCCCTTGATTTACGCTCGGTGTATTGACACATCTGTATGATTTGTTGTCCACCGGCCTTTTTCAACGTAGGGGTGTCGCGATGAAGTGCTTTTGCATGCACTGTGCTAGCGAAACAAGATCATGATAAAGGCGGGCGCCCTCCATTGTTCAGGCCAACAACAACAACACCTACCCAACAATGTCCGGTCAGCCAGCCCTTTCCCGGCGAACGAAATTTCCACTGACCAACTTCAGACCGAATTTGTGAAAAGTGCCACAGAGATGCCGTCGTCGGCTCCCTCGCGTGTGCCTTGCGTGAGTGTTGCGCTAGGAAACGTTCCAGTTGATGCTGATGGCACGTGCAGACAGATGCGCGAAAAGAAATTGCAAATTTTCGGCTGCTGAACCGTCGGAAAACCCGCAATATCACTCGCAATACCCGCAATATTGCAAACGCTGGAATTGCGGTCGTCAATTAAAATGAAGTAGAGTGTTCACATCGGGCGGGAATCGATGCATATGGCAGATTTCATGGGCAACTATTTTTGTCAGACATCTATTATGGTGTTTCACAGATCCATTTTCGACGTGTTTTCGACTCGTTTTCGATAAAATTTTCAATTCCATTTCGAAAAAAAAAATGAAACAAAAAAGAAGCCGAAAGATGTCCCGCGTGAAAGCTCTCCCAGCAAAAATTCCAGACTGCTGTTTTTTGTCTCTTTGGCCTGGACGGCATTCCCCGTGCGCCAATGCCTGCTACGCAACACTGCTACTTATTCCCGGCGCCTAATCTACTAGCGTATCTCGCAATAATTGTATCAGGCAGCGTAAACATGCATAAATGAACAAGACAATAGAGCATATTAGTTGCGGCTCGAAACCCCGTTTTCGATACACAGAATTTTGAAGTCACACATACTTGTTCCCATTGAATTGAAGGCCACTGGGGCCACATCCCTACAAAATTTGGCCGCTGTTGTTACACAAATTTTCAGGCCAAAAACCCGCAACTAATATGCTCTAATACACGCGAATGCAAAAAAAATACATCGGGAGTACTGTTGTATTTAGGGGACAAGTTCGTGTAATATGTAAGAGTGCCCACTGAACTGAACCCCGCCATTGTGTAATGTGTAAGAGCCCCAAAGTTGGATCAAAAATGGCCAAATTAGGTAATCTGTAACTCCATCACTTGGTGAACTTGATGCCAGGCAAAGTTCATATGTAATGTGTAAGATGTGCTGAACTTGTGCCCTAAATACTACAGTAAGTACGGGAAGTTTGCAACAAGGTCAAAACGCAGAAGTCAAAGAAGGTGTATGTAAAATTGGACAGCAGGACAAAAGGAATGCAACTAAGCGCGACGTTGGAGATCCGAGCAATCGCAAAATTGTACCAAATGTGCGCCCATTTTTCATCGCGAGGCTCGCATTACTGTAGTATTTCATTCAGTTCGTAGGTCACGCATCACAGGGCTTGTTTTCTCCGAATTTTTGACAGCTGTCACGGTTACTGTAGTGATTAGACCTTAAGTCTTGTTACGTGTTACGGACCCCCACGGACGCGGACTTATGGGCTCTGTGTTACATGTTACAAGGGTTGCCGGACACGTAACAAAATGGGCCAAAAAAGGAAATTTTCATCAAATTTCATTTTTTTCACCTTGCTTTGCTAGGTCCCCCACCTTGGAAAATAGTCATGTGATTGCTGACTGCTGTCATGTGCACTTTCCCACCCCTGGCACACACCCAGGTCTGTAGAACCTATTATTCCATCACCAGCCCACAGCCACAGCTCCCGTCATGTGCACTTTCCCACCCTTACATACACCCAGGTCTGTAGAACCTATTATTCCATCACCAGCCCACAGCCACGGTTCCCATCATGTGCAGTTTCCCATGGCTGCAAGCATTTTTACTTTATTACCAATCATTGCCTGCAAGGGTTCGTCATTGACTCTAACTTGATAATATAATATTTCATTGAGATATTCCAGGATACTCTCAATTTTGTCTGTGTACAGATCAATAGGTAGTGAAACCACCATTGTGCGCATGCCTCCAATTTTTCTCCTTGTTGGATCAAGACTACTGTACTACTGTACTATTTTGACCTTAAGTCTGCTGATTTTCAATTTTTCAAGGCCCGAGAAGGCCGATAAATCTTCTTTCAATTTTAGACAATTTTTAACAACCTTCTTTTTTTGCCTGTGTAACGCGTGGCAGGACTTGACGTCGAAATACCACAGTACTCTGACCCAATGTTCAGGTGACGTGTGATGCGCCAGAAAGAAGGGACAGTGCAAAAAATTCAGCCGTCTTGAAGCCAAGTTGAAGGTCAACAAATTCAAGATCTGTCAACGTGCGCTCAGAATACTACAGTATCTATGCTGCAAAAAATTGCTGCTAATTTGTCAAGCAGAGCATATTACTTGCGACCCAACACTCCCTATTTCAGCACCAATGTTGACCCTTGATTCTCGCATTGCATGCAGCGGTACAGTGGAGTTGATTACATACTCCCAGCTATTGTTCTAAAGCAGCCTCTAAGCGTCGGAGAGCAGGGCACATGTAGAATCTCCATGCAGGGTTGCAAGGAGCAGAATCGAGGGTGTCTCTACAACTACGGTGTGTTGAAATCCTAGCACATAGGTCCAGATTGTCTTCGTAGGGCCTCGCGGTGACCTCGCGAGAGGACGACAAGTATAGCGGTAGTCTACCGAGGGTAGACAAAGAAACTCCGCTTTTTGGTAACTTGCAGCTCGACGTACGCCTCGGGCAGCGACAGCTTGCAGATCACCATGAGCAGCGAGAGCGCGGGCGGGGACGACTCGGTGTATGCGTCGGAAGAGTAGATAAAAACTTTGAGTGTGCCTGTACGCGGGAGCTGGGTTGCGACGACGGGCTGGGGAGACGGGGACGGTGCAGGGGATGTGAATCTTCTTGGACAAGGTGCGGAACCTGGGGGAGGAGAGAGAACGGGTGAGGGCAGGATGGGGAAGAAGGAGGATGATGGGCTGATGAAATACTCCGCCTGCGGCACTACCGCCCAACGCCGACCCCGATGCAAGTAGGCACGGGCGCCGTCGGCTCCAACGGCTTCAAACACCGCTCCAAGCACGCGAGCACGGGCAACATCGCGTTCATCGTCTGCGGTATGTTCTGCTGAGCGCTCGAAAACGGTACTGTAGTATTTTAAACAATTCGTCAGTCACGCGTCACGCAGGGGTCTAGACGCCGAAATAATTTTGGCGGTCACGCACATTTTTTGGCCGCGCCGAAAGGTTCAGTCCAGGCCAAAAAATCAATTTTTTTTTTTTTGAGCCCTGCGGGGCAAGCAAATGAGACGGTTTCTCATTTACACAGTGGTAGCCTGCCATCCCGACCTATTTGTTCAGCTAAAAACCTCTCAATACCCCCCAGTTTAGGTTCAAATCCCATGGACCGCGCGCCGAATGCCGAAAATTTTCGGCTGTCACGTCTTCAAATCGCTGGCGCCGAAAGATTAGGTTCGGCGCCGCTGTCACGCACCAAACGGCGCGCCGAATTGCTTAAAATACTACAGTAAGTGGAATTGGCGTTCGGCGGCGCCGAACGCGTACGGACGCGCTTGTCCTGCCCCGCCGCGCCCACATCGCCTCGAGCATTCCTACGTGGTCGTCTCCGGAGGTGCGCAGGGCTCGGGACCGGGGCCCTTTCGAGGCACTCGACGCAGATACTTATCGTATCCCCTGCCCGCCTCGGGCGGCGCGCTGGTAATGTTATAGTTGAAGGGATCGTGGGGGTCGTCATCGCGGGCTACGCCAGACGCGATGTCGCTCTCGGTGGTAGGCGGGGACGCAAGCGCCAGCGGCACAACACCTACCCAATGCGATGCGGTCGTAGTGGTCGACAGATCCTCCTCGTCATCCGACCCCGCTACAGCCGACGTTGCATTCGCGTCGCGCCCTCCGCATCGTCAAGATCTCCGTCGCGCGCGTGGGCTCCCGTCGCGCTCACGCTGCCCAAAGTTAACCGTATTCGGCGCCGTCTCCTGGCGTGTAGGTGGACGGAGTGGAACGGTCCGCGACGGGCGCTTCGTTCATATGCGGCGATTTTGCGCATCGCCTCCCTCCGCTACCGCCATCACGGTGCGCCCGTACCCGCCGCGCCCACTTCCCGCTCTTGAAAACACGCATCATGAGTTTGGGAATGTCCTCCCGGAGCTTGCCCGCGTCGGCGTCGACGGGGCGGCCTCGTCGTCGGGCTCGATGTGACGAGAGCAACTAAACCGGGACCACTTCGCGGGTAAGAAGAGAAAAGAACCTCCCCCGAATCACTTATTGGTGGAACTGTCCACGGCGGAATCTTCGTAAAGCTTACTAATAGCTATGTGCACACTGTCCGTGGCGGACTTTGTTAGGTAACTAAGATGACCAAGGCTATCGGCCCGGCCTCATCGGCAAGACGGATTGGTAAGCATGCCTACCCCGCCGGATTGCTCATCCGATGAGCAATCCGAGCCTCATCGAGTACAACGCGGACATCCAATTAATATTAGTAGTTGATTTGTAATTGGCACAGCCGCACAATTTGCTATATAAGTAGTTTGGATGAGTGCGACGGCCCAACTGGGGGCTGGCAGGGGGTCAAATTAGGGTCCATTGGCCCTACTATTTCAACAATTTTTGAGCCCTCACTGCCGGTTCAGGAAGCTAAATCAGGATTTTTTTGGATCTTTTTTAAAGCCGATAAGGGGGCGTAAAGAAATGTTTTTTTTTTTTTTTTTTTTTTTTTTTTTCACAAAAAGCCGGTTGCCTTTTGTGGATACTATTGGCGGGCAAAAAACCTTCAAAAAAATAAATTGGGATTACTTCCAACCAAAAAGCTGTCTATTTTAGTAACATTTAATTCTGAATATGATTGACGGTAAAATTCTTGGACTTTTCCCCTACTTTGCCATTGAGTCGGGGCAAAAAGTTCGGTTAGTTTCATGATTTATGATAGTTCACAGATAGGTTTTCCTAAAAAAAGGTCTGATTTTTGGCAAGAAATAGTTTGCACATTTTTGGAGGAATTATTCCCCTGCAAAAAGACACCGAAAATTCCATGTTTTTTGGGACAAAAAGTCCCTATTATCCGCCACCAGAAAATTCCGAAAAATCTCCTGTTATCTTTCCGAACCCGCGTAGTGCATACTGTCCCCGGCGGAGTCTCCACGGCGGAATTTTGGTAGAGCACAGCCGCTTGATGACTGATCAGATCACATCTTTTGGCTGATTTCTGTAGCAATGTAACCGGGAAAAATTTAGAAGATATAGAAAATATTCTTGTTTGTTACCACGGCACGCAACTGCTCTTTTTGGGAGAGAGTTGTCTTGCAATCACTCGGCTTCACCTGCGGCAATTCACGTCCGTTTGAGAGGGTTCTGGTAATGTCAGGAGTGTTCCAAGCGGGACCATTTTCTAGATATGTCACATGGCAAATTGATCATGATTAAATGCCATATTTGGCAATAATAACATTTTCTGTAGGTTATTGTAACCCCGAGTTCCACCAGTGCATTCAGAGCACACAGAAGGGAGATGCCCTTCCCGATGTGACATCATTGGTATGATGGCATTTAAGTAAAGGAATGTTCTCTTACTGCAACTACCTTTGTAGATCTGTATCATCACCAGGCTGATTCGAAAATAAAATGTGTACCGGTATCTTTTCTAAGATTTAAATGGTGTAAACAAAGGTAAAATTATCGGCTTGGACGCATCAGCGGGGCCCAGCTGAAGGCGACAGCCGTCACTGCAGTCCCATAAGGCAGGTTCGGGCTCGGTGCGTCTGACCCGTCGATTTGAGACTCAAAAATTTCAGGAAGGCACCCATGAGCACGGAATGGTGTTTCTACGGATTACTAGTAGCTTGCGCGCGCGCAAATGAAGTAGACGCGCACAATATACGCTTCGGACGCCGACCAGATGTTGAAATGTTGAGTTGCAGCCGCAGTGATACCTGCCTTCTTGAGATGGTCTTGACGTCGGCTCACGAGTGATGGTCGCCTTGGGGTGGGACCCATATGTCAATCCAAGACTCTTTTCCCTCTCTGGGTGAACAAATGTCTTCATCCGTTGAGGGCAGGAGTCTTGAGCTCGAGACTAGTAAAATTAGGGCTTATTAGATGCCAATAATTTTGGATTTCTCAAATAAATTAGACGAGTTTCTGTTCAGAGCAGCCAGCTCCACGGCACAACGAACATACCCTGGGATCTTTCACGAAATGCCCGCCTCTCCGGCCTCTTGCCATAGCAGTCATCCAGAACCAGATGGGGCATGCCCAGCATTTTAGGTCCCAAACTGCTGCCATTGTTGGACAACAAGGGTTTCATTTGAGCAGGGCATAATCTTGGGAGTTTCTGAAAGATATTTGAGCTCGATTGTAACGTTTGAAAAAAAAAAAAAAAAAAAAAAAAAAACGACATTTTTCAGCATCTAATAAGCCCTATTGTGGGCAGCTCTTTTATACACCCAGAATTCAGATAAATAATGGCCTTTTATTGTTGCCCACATGGGTTGGAAATCACACCACCAGATCGTCCATAAAACCGACGATTTTGATGTCTCGATAGAGCACATATCACAGCCCAAAAAATGTCACTGTTTTTTGGGCTGCGATATCTTAGATAAAATCACCGGCAATATATACCTTTATTTCCAAGAAAAGAAACCACAAAACACATCCGGGAGTAGGACAACTAGATGAGTCACAAAAGATGACTGTTTTTGGCCACAAAAATTACTCCCCAAAATGGCTGCTTTTTGGCCCATTTTTTAATTTTGTATTGCATCCACATTTTGTGGTGTGTTTTTTCAAAAGAAAAGTTGCATCAATGGAGATGCGCGATAGGTCATATATTGGTGCACCAAAAATCGGCCGTTGATTAGGCATCTATTGAAGCATAAAAAAGCGCCGGCAATACAATGAATATTGCGGCCCCGAAAACACAGCTGTGATATATGTAATATCTTCGCAAGCTTTATGTTTGGCTGCCGCATAAAAGTTGCAAGGATATCGCACCTATCCCCTCCACATTTTCCGGCCGCGATAGTTATAGTATCACCGGCGCTTTTTCGTGCCTCAATCAACACCCAATTGACACCCTCTTTTTTGTGCCTCAATATATGACCTATCACACATCTCCATTTATGCAATTTTTATTTCGAGAAACAAACCGCAAAATGTGGATGCAATAGAGCACTTCAGATGCATTTTTGAAATTCAAAAAATACAGGATCTGAGCCTGCTCATTGGCCGAGGGAGCTCCACTCCCATTCAGTTCTTGTATTTTTTGAACCTTCAAATGCTCATCTGAAGTGCTCTAATACAAAGTAAATAAATAGGCCAAAAGACCACTATTTTTGGAGGTGTTTTTTGTGGCCAAAAACAGTCATCTTTTGTGACTCATCTAGTTGTCCTACTCCCGGATGTGTTTTGTGGTTTCTTTTCTTCGAAATAAAGGTATATATTGCCGGTAATTTTATCCAAGATATTGCAGCCCAAAACACAGTGAATTTTTTTTTTTGCCGTGATATGCGCTCTATTGAGACATCAAAATTGTCGGCTTTATGGCCGATCTGGCGGTGTGAATAAAGTCGGAGAACTGTACCCGTTAAAGAAATGATTTGTGGTCTGTCAAAATAGGTGTGACACCAGATTTGCCCTTTTGAAAAGGGAGTGTTGACTGTCTGTGTGACATGCCCAGAATTCTCAGGGGGAAAAGACCCAAGGAATACTCAGTAAACAACAGGGCAAAAGCAAGGTCTCAGCCAGCCAGCTGCTGGCATCTAGTTTACCAGGCAAAAAAGTAGTCAAATAAGTTGGCTATCTCGATGTCAGGGCCGTGCATGGAGTTTGGTGTAGATTTTTGGTGAAGAGGCTGTCATGTGCAGAGGAGAATTCTGTCAAATGAAATGATCCTCTGCATGAACAGTCCATTCCAGTATACTAGCATTGCCTTTGTCGCAGCGGACTTGGAGGACTTCGGACTTGTCTGAATGTGTTACAGGTTACAGACCCCTCCGGACTTGAGCAAATTCGGACTTATATGTGTTACGGTTACACCCTCCGGACTTAAGGTCTAATCACTACAGTAGTTCGAGAGGTTTACGAAAGGTTTCGGACGACTCGAACTGGGCTTTTTTTCCCGCCCTGCGGGGCTACCCAGACGGTTGGTCGGAGAGCGTCTCCAACTGACTGTATCAGATAGGACTGCAAATAATATTTATTTGGCCTTCTACATCCTGAATACCCATTAGATTTGGCACATTATCTTTAGCGGCATCCGAGTGTCACAGGCCTGCGCCGCAGTTTATGGATTGCGCTTTTCGTAGCGGATGTCGCACGCCCTAGTCTCATTCGGATTGAATGGAATGCTACACTAAATAAACTTTGTGGAATATTTGGTCGGGGAGGGGTTGCTAATAAGGTCTGTTTAGCCCTACTCTCCTGGTCAATTTCATTTGAAGGTAACATAAATCGAATTCTTTACGAAGTTTAAGCTTTTTGGAAGAAATCTTGAGGAACTTTGCGCAGAAGCCATCGGTGCCTGATGTCCCTACTACGTCCGAGGGCACCCATAATTCAAGCCCTTGATTTACGCTCGGTGTATTCACTACGGTGAAAAATCTGTAAAATTTGTTATCTGCCGGTGTTTCTTAACGTAGGGGTGTCGCGATGAGGCACTATGCTAGCGAGAGAAAATAAAGGCCGGCGCCCTCCATTGTTCAGGCCACACCTACCCAACAATGCCCGGAGGTCAGCCAACGTAGGGGTGTCGCGATGAAGTGCCTTTGCATGCACTATGCCAGCGAGGCAAGATAAAGGCGGGCGCCCTCCATTGTTCAGGCCAACGACGACAACACCTACCCAACAATGTCCGGTCAGCCAGCCCTTTCCCGGCGAACGAAATCTCCACTAACCAACTTCAGACCAAAATTGTGAAAAATGCGACAGAAAGGCCCTCGCCGGCTCCCTCGGGTGTCGCGTGCGTGAGTGTTGCGCTAGGAAACGCTCTAGTTGATGCTGATCGCACGTGCAGACAGATGCGCGAAATTCCCGTGCAAATATGTGTCTACCTACCCGGAGGCTAACCCGGAATATTGCAATCGCGACGATTGCGGTGCTACAACTGAGACTCCTGGCCCCACATTAGGTACGAAAAGATATATCCCCCGTATAGAGTGATAATATGAATACGATATGGCGGGTAGGCACCGGATATGATACAGATATGATACAATATGCTATGGGAATATCAAGATACTATGACATGTGTTGTAATTGACAATGGCACCTGTAATTGACAATCTGCGCATATCTTTCGAACCGCTGAACGGATTCGCTGCGGAGCGGCCGCATTTTGTAGCTACGATTCTTGCGGATGTGCGTATGTGGAAAAAATATTTTATTTCAAAGGACAGCGCTCTGCGTTCGCATTTCTTGAGCATCAAGTCGGGTGTCAATCGTGGCACAGAACCCAGTTCGCCCGTGCTCAGTGCTAGGATTTTTCCGTGGCTTCGAAGGGAGATGCAGACAATGTATTCTAGCAAAACGCAAAAAAATCAGCGCGAAATTCGAACTGGGAGCCGTGCTAAGAAGAAATTACTCCTCAACTCGGTTGTAGATCGGCGCCTTGACACGTCCAAATCAAGGGCCGATTTTGGGGGTTTTTAGCGTCGTATGACCACATTTCTGTATATCTGTGTTTATAACTCCGCATACAGACTCTCCTAGTGTATACCAGTGTAGGGCAGAAGACTCGGGGCCATGGATAAGCCTGCT
Organism: Mycena kentingensis (nom. inval.); assembly: GCA_014461125.1. NCBI lineage: Eukaryota > Fungi > Basidiomycota > Agaricomycetes > Agaricales > Mycenaceae > Mycena > Mycena kentingensis (nom. inval.). Next base: position 622,758 of record JACAZG010000012.1, read on the forward strand.
CATACCAAACAGCTGGAGGTCGGCTATTTTTGGGTAGACTTTGACGCATTCACACCCAGCCTCAGCCACTGTAACTGAGAGATACGTGGAAAATATTATATGGTTCGATGCAGAAAAATGAGGGCTACAAAGGCCGGCCTCTCCGCAGCGAATCCGTTCAGCGGTTCGAAAGATATGCGCAGATTGTCAATTACAGGTGCCATTGTCAATTACAACGCATGTCATAGTATATCCCAGTATAATGCTACAGCCAAAAGGAGCTTCCCACAGTCTTGATTGAGTTGATGTGATCCCATTGGGGTACAATCAAAGGACAATGGGGATATTTGGTGACTCAAAAGCGCTCTTGACTTTTCTCATCCGCCCCCTTTCCAATAAAGGTAAATCTCGGATGCGCGGCTAGTGCGTCTCAGAATCCAGATCGAAGCCAGAGCAGTCGAGAGGGCATCTGCTGCCACTACGCATCTTCGTTCCGACGACAACCTCGCAGGCCCTTCGCCCTGTCCAGCAGCGGCCATTCCCGCCCGTCGCCCGCCGGTCGCTAATCCGCGCTTTCTTGCCTCACGGGTTGGGCACCATCCCGCCATTCTCGCCAGTGCTAACGTCGGGCGCGTCCCGTCGTCACTGCATCCACATCCATCCTCTCCACACTTCTTCCCTCGCGACGACGGCTTCGCGCTCCCACCGGCCAGCCTGCATCCGTGTACTCCAGCGCAATCGCGGTCCGCGCGCGACTTTCTCGACTTCCCGGGGCTGTGACGTCAATTTGCCTGTAGATATGGGGCATTATACTTAGTACTTATCTCAGTATATCTTGACTAGCCCATGGATCAAATTTATTCCTTTGCCATCCTTCTATCTTGCTTGGCTGCCAGATGCTTTCGAGCTCGTACTTGTCTCTAGCCGCGAGCGTGTTGTGTAGGCGGGCTCGATCGCATCCGCTCCATTTCCAGACTTGCCAAAACGGGTCAGGGGGCGGATGAGAAAAGTTTGCAACTATGTACTCAAAAGAGGCAGAGGAGGGTTCACAATGACCCAGGCTGGGAAAATCAAGGTCATAGATACCATCAGTGTCCATCAAAATGGTGTATTTAACCGAGATGCTGCCTCAAAAGGCAATATCAATGTATCAAAATATATTTGGATACCGGTATGTCTGATATATTCGGATATAAATACAATATGCTAGTGCCGGAGCAATGGTACGGATACGGATACAGTATGCCGTATCGTACCCGTATTTGGCCAGCACTATGTCGTAGAGTGTTCACACTGGGCGGGAATCAATGGCAGATTCCATGGGCAACTGTGTTTGTCAGACATCTATTAGGGTGTTTCACGCATCCATTTTCGACGTGTTTTCGACTTGTTTTCGATAACATTTTCAATTCCATTTCGGAAAAAAAAATGAAACAAAAAAGAAGCCGAAAAGATGTCCCGCGTGAAAACTCTCCCAGCAAAAAAATCCTAGACGGCCAACCCTACTCCGCCCACCCTCATGCCCGCTATCCCCGTGCGCCAGCGCCTGCTACCCAACACTGCTGCTTATGTCCGGCGCCTAATCTTCTGGCGTATCTCGCAAGAATTGTATCGGGCAGGGTAAACATGCATAAACGAACAAAGAGAATACACGCGAACTTGTACATGGGGAGCAAGTACAGGAAGTTTAAAACGAGATCGAAATGCAGAAGTTGAAGAAGGTGTATTTAAACGTGGACAGCAGGACAAAGGGAATATAACTAAACGCGACGTTTGCCATCCGAGCAATTGCGAAATTGTACCCGAATATGCGTCGTATTCAAGTCCCGTGGATTTTCGAGAAGTTCTCCAGCGCGCTGAGGAACTCGAGCTCCTTGTGATGATAAACGTATCCTTCCGGCGGGGGAGGAACGTCGAAGCAGTTGACGCCGTCGCAGAACGACCCAGGCACCGCGAGGCACGGTTGGAGCTGCGGTATCTGGCTCGCGGGTGCGGGCACGGCGTTCATGATGGGAGAGATACCGGTGCTGCCACCGGACATGTAGCCCATGGAGGACGGGCTGGGGACGGTCGAAGGGGAGCGCAGCGTGAGGGTCGGGGATGGGGTGTGGGTCGCGTTTCGCGCGCGGCTGAGAAGCGAGGGGGAGGACGAAGAGATGGAGGGTCCTCCGGCGGTAGAGGAACGCCGGAGGAGTGAATTTTGGGAGGTGGTGGGAAGGGTTGGCGCCGGCTGGCGTACAATAGGACGGCTATAGGGAGATGGAGCTGGGCCTTGTTGCGCAACGACAGCAGTGGATTCGGAAGGGACGGCTAAGGCGGCCTGCCCATGCTCGGCAGCAACGCGCTGGCTGAGGAGCATGAGCGGGTAGGTAGCCGATGGTTTTGAACGGAGGGACGAGTCGGGGCCCGTCGGGGGATATGCAGCGCCGGGGATTGGCGAAGGAAGCTGGTCGCGTTGAGAACCCGCATGCGTGATCACTGGCTGGGGCACTGAAGGCGGAACGGGGAGGGCAGTCGTCGCCGCGTTGATGGCATTGTCCTCCTCGGCGTCCTCCGTGAGGTCGATGACGTTCGACGATGTCGAGGCTTTCCGGGCGTTCGAGCTCGAGGTCGTCGAGTTGAGAAAAGGTCTGGCCTTCGCCGGGGCCTGGTCATATCGATCCCTCAACGCCATGAACTCTTCCTCCAAATGCTCCAACCGAAGGTCGTCCCCGCCGTGTGCTTTGAAGGCGTCGATATCAGCTTGGTGCCGGGAGATGCTGAACTTTTCTGGGGCTCTATTGCAGCCATTGTTGCCAATGTGGGTTTGACGTCCCCGTTTGGATGCGTAGCTGCGGTGGCGTTAACGACGCGTAAGGAGGACAGAACAGTGAACGTACGGATGCAAGCAATATGGGCACCAGTACGAGCCGGGAAAGAGTGAGTACTTGGCCCGTTTCGCGGCGCGTTCCGGCGCGGGCACTGTCAATCCCGACGCGTGGCCAGGAGGCGGCGCGTCGGGCTCGGGGTGCTTCCGTTTGAGCCCTTGCGAGGTCGGCGCGTGCGGGGCGGCGTATGCGCCTGTTATATGTGGGTGTGGGGCTGGATACATGTGGATAATAGGTTGTGTGTGTTTGTGGTGGCACAGAGGAAAGGTGTGGGTGGGTGGGCGTTGATGGGATGGCGCTGACTTTAATATTCTGACTCCATTGTCCTGTCTGTGGCTGTCAACGTCTCAGCCCACGAAATTCGAACACTTTCTATGCGGTTTTATGAGCGCCTATGATTGGAGCATCGTTCTGTGCTGGGGTTTTCACATCGGTTCGGCCGTTTCAAGAGCTTCGTCGTTGGATTGTAGGACAAAGGGCCAGAATCTTTTTTTTTCTCTTCTGAAGATGCGTTCCGTCAGCATGAAGTGCGCGGGCTGAACCGAAATATGCACATGTGGCCACGGCTGTTCAAAACTCAGTCGCCAGCTTGACCTGCAAACGTCCTACGGTGACGCGTGCAATACCTTGCAAACACGAAACGCAAATTTGGGTTTATTCACTTGCGGCGGCTCAGCTGGATCTTTGGCAAAAGTGCAGTACTGTAGTGGAGTAGTGGACCAAGCACAAGCTTGAACAGGCTCACCGAACCAATTACCCGCATAGAAGCGTGCGCGAGCCTATCGCGTCTCTTGTCTAGTTGCTCATGAATGCGCTCATTCATCGCAGCGAGCATGCAATCAATGGGAAAACAAATCCCAGTCGGCGCAGTGGAAGCGGGAAGGAAGCCGAGTTACCGTCACGACTCATCACGCATCTCTGACATGGACGCCCACCATCTTCCCGCCTCAGAGCTTCACCGCGTTGCGGACCTATGGTACGACGACGGCAATATCGTCATCCAAGCTGGAGACGCTCAATATCGCGTCTACCGCGGAACCCTCGCGCGCCGGTCGTCCGTTTTCCGGGACCTGTTCTCGGTTCCGCAGCCCGAGGACGAGACTCTTGTCGACGGCTGTCCGTTCGTTCGACTCCCCGACGCGGAGGAGGAGGTAACACCGTTCTTGAAGGCTCTGTTTGACACCGAGTGAGCCCGTTTTCATCGCCAGGCTCGCACTAATCCGGGCGAGCAGGTTCTTCCACAGCTACCCGACGCCCACGACTTTCAGCGCCATCTACGGCTGCCTCCGGCTCTCCCACAAATACGAGGTGCCCAACCTGACGCAGCGAGCCCTCGTTCACCTCTCTTCACCCTTCCACACCAGTCTCCAGCAAGTCGAAAGCCTCCGGCTTTGCGACGGCGTGTCCAGCTCGGCATGGGAGGAAGACCACTATTTCTCTCGACCGGCCAACTGGGCTTGGAAGGAGCCGGCTGCGGCGCTCATTTGCATCGCACAGCTCGCTCGCCAAGTTGGCGCTCTCTGGGTTCTCCCCACCGTCTTCTACCACCTCACCGTTGCCGACGTCGGCCGAGATCTGTACCTCGGGGTCCAGCACGCCGGCATCACCGCGTCTCTCTCTTCCGCCGACCAAGACGCCATCCACGCTGCGGGTCCCGCTCTCTCCAGCGCCACCCTCGCAATCATGGCTATTTTAACAGTCAAAGGCGCGACGCCGGGCTGTACGACACCCTTGGAATGCCTTGCTCGGCGCCTTGACCTCGTTGCTATGCGTCAAGCCCATTTCTCCCAACACATCCGCGACCCGCTCCATGTATGGGTGCCCAACAACTTTACGTTCTTGGGCGGCTGGCTTGCCTGCAACGTCTGCGCAGATTTTCTGGCGCCGCACGTTCGCGCTGTCAAAGACGAATTGTGGGAAGACCTACCGGGTTTGTATGGCCTGCCGTCTTGGGACGACCTGCGAGCGTTGAAAAGTGCATCTATCGGGGAAGCATTCGCCGACGTGCTGGATGATGACTAGGAGCAGCTCGTTCCTCGCCCGCTTTACCTTCCCTCGCAGTGCTTTTGTCTTCTAATAGATTTCTTGCGCGCAAGCCCTCTTCCGGCGTCTAAAACTAGCCAATTCTACTCTACTCAACATCTGCAAACCAAGGATCGGTAAGAAGCTCGCTTTGCACTTACAAGTCGAATTGAAATATTCAGACGCGAGTGAGCTGCCCCGAGTCCGGCTCAAATACCTCTTGTGTGTAGCACATCATCTGGTACAGCTACAACGCCTACTTACATGCGGGTTCGAACGTCAAGTTACACACAGTCCTCCAGCGCCACTTGGTGGATCCACTACGACATGGAGCTCCCTCAAGATAGTGGTAAGCCGTCTAGTCGCCGCGTATGTAGTTTTGAGTTGCCCTAAGCTTGCAGTTGTTTGTATTTATTGAAGGTTAGCATTCAATCGCTTTGGCAGACAGCTACTAAGGATTTTCTTTCGTGATGTTGTGGTTGAATGACTTGGTATACACACACAGTACTTAAAGCGCGCGTTGGACTAGGAGCCTGAGATTCTAGCGTACCCTTGACCGTATTATTGTAAGTTCTAGTTGTACAAACATTAGGATACCGTGTACGGTACAGTACTAGAATCGCGCCCCATACTGTAGCAACGTCAAACCCGGGACCACCTCATCCTCTAACGCTCGCAACGAGCCCGTTGACACGCTCAAAACCACGCAGCCCAAAACCCATGTCCACCTCTGAATCTATTCGCGCCCGCATGCCCGCGCAGTACGCGTCGTCGCACAAGAGTGCGGGGACGAACTCGCATACGCCCCATCCGAGGATACTGCTCGCGTCCGCATCGCTGGGGAGGGATGACGAGCTTCTCAATGGAGAGCTTTCGAAGAGGGTGGTCGACGCGGGTGCGGTGGCAAGGCTCGGACGTAGGAGCCCGGCATCAGGGCCGACGAGTTCGTTGTTGAGTAGACAGGCGGCGGCTGGGGGGATCGAGGGGCCCGATTCGCCTGAGGACGACGACGGAGTGGATACGGGTGTCCGGCTGCGAGAGCAAGGCAGGCGTTGACCGCGTGAGGTAGCTCCTTCTCCGAGCGGGCTACTAGAAAAGAACATCGGGGGCGGGAAGACGGTCGACGCGTCGGCGAGATGTGGGGAACCACATTGGGATGCGGGGAGGCATTGCGGGACGCGGGCAGGAGATGAGAGGACGACGCAGGACTGCCGGCGCGGGACGGATATTGGAGGTCGTATGGCACCGGTTGGAAGCAGTCGCGAGGGGAAGATCGGTACGGAGTATGCGGAAGATGGAGGGCAGTAGCGCGCGCCGGACTTGCCCGCGCGTCGTCCTCCCCAGTCAAGTCGATAACCTCCGGTCCCGCCACCGGCGCCCCCGCCGCTTTCCTCTTCTGAGCCTGTTCCTTCGCAGTCTGCTCCCTCGCCGCCTGTTCTTGCAACCGACGAAGTCCCTTGGCCTCCTGCGGCGCCTTCCCCTTTTTATCCCTCAACGCGAAGAACTGCTCCCTGAGATGGTCGAGCCGATTCTGGCGGATCTCCTTCCCCAACGCGCGGGTGTCGACGGGCTCGGAAGGCGCCTCGATGGAGTACCGCGCGCGGTTCTTCTGACAGGCAGAGTTGTCGATGTGCCTCTCGCGCAGGCCACTGCTTTGGAAGCTGCGCGGCGCCGAGATCAGCTACGAGGACGCGACGGAGTACGGAGAACGCACAAGTGGTAGCATAACGGGCAGAAGAACGGCGTCGGAGTGCGCGTGGGCTCAGTGCTGCCATACTTGGGTCGTTTGTAGTCCGGTTCCACGGCGTACGGTTCGTTATAGTAGGGAGCCTGTCCCTCGAGAGCGGGAGAGTGCTTGCGCTTCAAGCTCTGCCGCACAAAAGACGGCGCCTGCGCCTGTGTGCGCTCCCCGGCCTGCGGCGGAGCGTACACATAGAAGCGAGGGTTTTGCATGGAAGGGGAGGACAAGGAGGGTGAGCGGCGGCGGCCTTTGTGGAGGTGTTGATTGGCGGCCAATGCGCTTTTTGTTTGCTTTTGTTGGACCCTTCGGTCTTTGCGACGCGTCGGGTGCCCGTACTGCGCATCTGAAAGGATCTCCCGTGTGGGTTACCCCCTTTTGTGCTGGACAAGCTTCCCATTCTTCTAAAACGCGGCGGCGGCGCCAGCTTCATTGCCGACGTGGAGAGAGGCGAGAGCGTCTAGGTTCGCTGCGACGGCAAATGGAGGAGCAGAGACGGCGTCGAGCGTGTCTGGTCGATGGACGCAGTTGGGAGGGGACCCGATCTGTCAACAGACGGCTTCATTCCGTACCGCGAACAGGCCATGGACGTCGACACCCAGCAGCCCCACCACGTCGAGCAACTCTGGTTCGAGGACGGAAACGTTGTCCTCCAGGCCGGGAACGCCCAATATCGCGTTTACCGCGGCACCCTCGCGCGTCGTTCCCCCGTTTTCCGCGATCTCTTCTCTGTCCCGCAACCACAAGACGCCGAGCTTGTTGAGGGATGCCCGTTTGTGCGTCTGCCAGATGAGGAGGTGGAGGTTACGCCGTTCCTGCAGGCGCTCTTTGATACTGAGTGCGTCAACCCTATCTTGCCTCTCGTCCTGTCCAACCCTCGACCACTTTTGCAGGTTCTTCCTTCCTTTCCCCGAGACTACGACCTTCGTGACTGTCTACGGTTGTCTCCGACTCGCGCACAAGTACGAGGTACTCGATCTGCGGCGACGGGCGTTGGTGCATCTTAGCTCGCGATTCCGAACGACGCTCGACCAGGAGAGCAGCCTCTTACATGACCGATGGAATCGAGCCACCGATTTCTGGAAGGAAGCAGGTCATCTGCCCGACCAAACCTCGTGGAACGATGTGGTCTTCAACCATCCCGAAGTTGTCCGCTGCGTCATTCAACTCGCCCGCGAAGTCGACGCGCCATGGGTCCTCCCCAGCGCCTTCTACCACCTCGTATCAGCAAACGTTCTTGACAGCCGACTCTTCGTCGCAACTTCCTGTGCAGGCATTACTGCCACCGCACTCTCCGCCGCGGACCAAACCCTCATCCTGCATGGCTGCGACTCTCTCTCTCGAGCAACGCAGTCCGTCATCCATGCATTTAACAGCCCTCAGGAAGACAAGTGGTGTCGGTCTTCCAGCGATTGCTCCAAAAACCGGCTCAACATCATCGGCGAAAACCAGGACATGTTTCACACATACCAACGCGATCCGCTGCGCGTTTGGACCGACCGTGACGATTGGGATCGATATGTAGGGTACGTCTGCGGTTCGTGCAAGTCCACTATCTCCGACGCGATGGACGAGGCCCGGAGGGCTTTCTGGCAAGCCCTCCCTGCGGCGTTCGATTTGCCAGCTTGGGAAGAGTTGGAGAAGGCAAAGACTGCGGCCATTGGCGGTTGTTTCGTTGACATCTAATGTTCGCAAATCTTCTACTTTCTTTGCCACGAACGTGCCCATTCGTACCCGCAGGCCTTTGACGCAGCACAATATTATCCATCTCCCGAGTCCCGCCTCTAATTCAAGACATTGGTTGATACAAGTAGAAGACAAGGAGCATGTTCCGTCCGATGCCATTAAGCGCGTACGAGTTCTTGTTCAAGCTAGTTTATTAGAGCCGAGCTGTCGTGTACACCTGTGCAGCTTGTTGACCTCGCGAACTGTAATTCTGGACTTCGTCGTCCATCGTGATGTTATCCGCCTACTTGAGTCTGAAGCAGGAGAACTGATGATGGCTGCTAATAGTAGCCGGACATCGCGATGCTTTTACAAAAAAAAAATTGCGGTTCACTGTAGGTCTCAAGGATCCCGGTCAATATTAATGCATCCACGTGTGCTAAATTCAGGAATTTATCCCAACTTGGAATTACCTACTGATGTTGCGCCTAGTGATTACCACGGGCACCTCCGCTGAATCCAGGGTCCCTCGGGTGCGGTCGAGGTTCAGCGACCGCTAGGACTCGGTGATCCCGATGTTACAGCCGAACTATCATTTTCGGTCCGCCCTGCGCACTCCGCACGATGTACGGGTACGGTCATCGTACCCGAATCCGTACCACCTACTCGACGTAACTGCGGTACGGAACTGTACGATCGCTGCGGCAGGCACCTTAGCGCCGCGTTGCCCATTCCATTGGGTGCTCCAATACAACGACGCGTTGGAACGGCTCGCGGTGGTTTCCGCCATCCCGAGGCCCGCGCTCTCGAGCCGCCGTATCCGTTCGGCCGTACCTACGGCGGCTGCCTCCATGGAGTCCAGGATCATACAATGATTAATTATTTGTTTAACTCAGGCTTGTGGCGATGAAGTACATACTCAGTGTGGTTTGAGAGCATCCAAGTAGGCATTGATATCGACGTCCGAGTCCTTACTACTTACCCACAGAGCAATGATTATTTGCTTCTCCTTTGCGGCCGCGTTGGCCTAAAGATCTCTCACGAGTAACCCAACAATAAAAAAAAATCGATCGAGAATTGCTACATAAATGCGTGTACGTGGCGTCTGAGCCCTGAATTGTTAACCTGAGATATCGACGCCCGCGCGTTCATTTATTCATTAATAACAATGTGCAGCCAGCGCCCTCAGGGCCCGCCCTTTCATCCACGACTTCCTGCTGGCATGTATACATCCACGAGATATAAGAGGGGGTGTTATCACCCATCCCTCTCATCACAGACAGCAAATGGCGCCTACAACACCGGAAGACATCCAGAAATACTCTGAAGCCAAGACGGGCGACAAGCGCTGCGGGCCGTGCGTGGAGACCAAGCCGGCGGATTCCACGGTATGCATCCAGATTCAGAACCTGTTTTTGGTCGCTGACCGCTCGACAGTGCCATTGGTGGAATGGAGGAGACCATTGCTTCGAGTGCAAGCACGCGCCCAACGGATGTCCCGGGATGTACAACAGATAAGCGGATTACACGCTCGGCAACTTGCACTAGCGCCGGAAACCCAACATCTTCCTTGTTACCACCAATTGGGAGACTCGAGGCCGAATAAGTCGGAAATTTACTGTTTGGCTTAGATATTTCAATGAACATCTTGGTGACCTGCTGTCGTGTGCTGAAGTCCTACTTTGCGTGAAAGAAAAGTCCATCAGGATCCTTGATCTTCCCTCCGCAGGCTCTCAGCAAATTTGCAGCTTCTTGAAACCCCGCTGTGATCCCGCAAGAGTCGTCAACACAATATGACAGTGTCGTCACATGCAACCGGTCTGGGGTTGGCAATGCATGCTGCGGAACCATTCACGGCTACTTTCCTCCGAGAACACGTAGACACCATCTGGGAAGTGGTGAAAGAGTTCTTCAAGCTCTCGGAGGACGATACTCCGTCGTTTGACGACGATGTCCCGTGGCAGCGATGAGCGGGCAACTCGCTCACAAGTGGAAATCCGCCAAACCCGCAGGTTTTCCGAAGTTTTGTGATGCTTCTTTACGAAGCCAGCATGAATGCGACATGATCTGGGCAGTGGAGAGCGCCACGAGCCCATAGAGGGACGATGAGGGGCGTTGCGACGTCGTTGATGGGACATCAATGAGCGTGAACGCCATGTTTGACGCGACATAACCCAAACGTCGCGTTTCCGCGGGACTGGCAGACCTGGAATGGGGCTTTGGAAGGGCTCAGACGCGTCAAAACGCGTGAAACTGTTGCCGCACAGCGGTCGCTAACGCGAGCACCGGATTGTGGCGCGGATAGGTTGGTGGCGCAGGGAAACGGAGACGGAGACGGCGCATTGCCCGGTGGCGGATTGGCGCGCGGAACGCGTCGTTCCTCGAGGCTGTGGTACGGCCTCGTTGAGCAGACGACGCGCAGCCCGGCTGAGTAGGATATAAAGCCCGATGTACTTTGAGTAGAAAGAGGGAACTCCCCGCCTTTGCGCAGCATAATTCTCTCAACTTTGGCCCTTTACGGGTAGACGGACACGATTTTAGATTGGGTTTTGGGTTAGGGTTAGAGTCCCATCTTTGGTTTCGGTGACCCCGGTGCGGGTAGTTTGGTTTCGAATTCGGTTCTGGACAACAACGACAACAAAAATACACAAGAGAAATCAGTTTGATTAAAGTCGGGCTCAGGCCATTTATGGCCTATGTGCCGACTTGACCGACTCTCTTTGTCCCCGCCCATTGAAGGGAGGTCGCGGGGTAAAAACCCTGTGGGAGAGGTGCCTTAGTTGCCCCTTGGCACCTCCTCACTCCCCCGCGGCCAGGACCTATGTACTGACTACGGTACGGGTACAGAGAGATGTCGGTCGGTGAGCAGGTGCGTTGGTGTGAAGAGTGTGACGTTGAGAGCGAGCAGAATCGATAGGTGGGAGGTGGCGTGCCCCAGGCAGGGTCCCGAGGACAGTAAATCCGGGGGGATGCGGGCTTTTGGAAGGGAAATGGAGAGGAAGAAAGGGAGAACTGTTGAAGGAGAGGGAAAGGAATTAGGATTAAGAGTCTGGTGCGGCGTAGTTCGGGAAGCGATTTGTCGCGGAGACATATTTCAAAAGGGCGGTTCTGTTTTTGACGCGTCCGAGAATGGATGATACACAAAAATATCTACACACTCCCCCATATCGACACACACTCCGAAGACGACGGCGAACACATATCTGGGTTGCAACAGCCATATACTTTGGCTGGAATCCCCGAACACAACACCTGCGCACACAAGCGAATCGACGACGACAAAACTCAACACTCACTCACACACATATTCGGATTATCGGACCGCGCCGCTGGACGGCGCTCACATTAGATTTTAGTTTGGTGTGGTTAGGTTTTGGGCTTTAGTTGGGTTGGGTTGGGTTTTTGGTTTTTGCATTTCTCGTTCCAACATTCCGCTCGCGCTTCAGCAACGCCTCGTTATCCACCGTGTCCCGTTCCCGGTACAGGCCTGGACCAACCTCGAGGAGTGCAGCGAGCGGCTGGAGGTGCAGTTCCGCGCCGGCCATGCCCGCCTCGCTGACCCCGAGGCTATTGGATTAAGAGATGCACGCCCTCTCGTCAACGGAGCAAGCGTAGACGCGGACACCAGGAAAGAGACGGAGTGTATCCCGATAGCGCTACTCCTGGTCCTGGAGGATCAGGAAGCGGCATGCGACGGCGTCTCTTGTTCGGAACGCACTGCCGGGTCTCGCAGTACGTGCCGCGCAAGTCGATGCGGCGACCGCGTAAGGTATGATCGACCTACTCACAACCCTTTAGCTCTACACATACTTTACATCTGCCTTGTAGACACGACCCACGTAGACCTTCCCCCTCCTCGCCATCCGCTATACCAACCACGTCTACCTTCCCCTTACAACCGATTTTATGTTTACCCTTCCGATTTCCCCCCCTTCCCCCGCGTCTTAGCAGTTAGTGTGCTTGTTGCGGTATATAAATGCAGAAACAAAAAAAAAGTGTCGTCACATGACCATCAGGTTGGGTGATCTGCGCCAACAATTGGCCTGCTTCAGGCGACAGTCTCCCTACACATTATGAGACATCACTAAACCACCTGGCGACAAATCCTATTGTATGAATATGTGCCTACTCATCGATGCATCTGTGAACCACAAAACCCAGGGGCAATAAAATGCTATCAGGTTCAAAATTTATACCTAGGTATGAAGTGTCGGAAGCAGCTCTTTTTGTGGTCGGATACTCCTCCAATGCCGACGTACCACATGGTATGGTGACTCATACAATTTTTACGGGGATCGGTGAGGAGATGCGGCAATTTGATTCAGCTTCCCCTCATTTCCAGCCAGCCATCTACAACAAACAACAGAATGTCACATAGCTTTTTCAGTACAATCAAGTTCACGTCGCCGCGGCCTCTCCATTGGAGGAGCTTCCAGTGCGTTGAACTTGAACACGGCGCAAGAGTTAATTCAGAATGATATTCCAATAGCTCGCTCAGTTAGTGTGAAGATCTCTGACTCGCTAGCAAGATCTAAACGGAACCTGCTCTGGCAGAAAAAGGGAGCTTGTAGCGGTGGAGAAAGGATGCTCGATGAGGACACGCCCTCGTCTCGACGTCCGTCTCACAAACAACAATGCTCACCATAGGCCCACTCCACTGGCAATTCTGGTCTGTTCTGGATGATTGTGGTATTGTTAGGATCAGCGCAGGGAGCAGATTTTATCTGGGGGTAACACAAGGCACTGGGACCTTTCTGCTTGGCGATATCAAGAAATAATAGATTTTCTCTACAATAAAATAAACATGGGCAACCAGGGGACAAAAAAAGGGTAAATGATATTCAAAGCTACGTCTGAGCCAGGCAAATGCTGATAGCTGGTACAGATACCTCAAAATATCGCGTGATTTGCAATTCTCCCTGCAAATAATTCTGAAGTTTGTGCAACGCCGCAGGGTCGACCTACTTTCAATCATTTGCCTACTTCAGGTAACATTCTCCATACACGTCCACGAGGCATCACTAAACCACCTGGCGACAAATCTTATTGCACACATATGTGTCTGCTCATCTGTGGGCCGCGAAACCCAGAGGACGAAAATGTTAAGAGCTGAAAATCTATACCGGTCGGCGCAGAAAGTCGAAAGCAGCTCATTGGGTGGTTGGATGCACCTCCAATGCCGGTGTACAATACTGTAAAATTCTGACCAGATGTTCACACATTTTGAAGTTTTTCCATTCCGAGATGGCCGAGAAAATTACTGTTGATATTAGTCGAATTTTTTGACATCATTTTTGGCTGTAACACACGTCACCTGAGCATCCGGTCAGAGTGCTACCACCACCAACTGATGGAGTTTTTATGGGGGATTGAGATTCTAGAAATTATCAAAAATATTCTGGGCCGGAATCAGTTCAAACGTTCAAGACCTGCCTTGCTTTTTGCTTATAGAAGGGATTTTGATGCCCTCTCTATGCAGTTTATTCTGAAAATATATAAGTAAAGCTGGGGCTTCTGCCGGCACATGTTTTATTACAAATCAAGGTGTCCAAAGAAAAATTAAACATCATAAGGAACAGAATTTTACAGCCAGCCAGCGGCGGTGTCTACTCATGGAATATGGATGTCAAAAATATGATGTTTGTGCAATGCCGCGAAGTCGGCCTACTTTCAATCATTGAACCTAGTAAGACAGGATTTGAACTGGGGGGACTTGATGACAGGTACATGATTTCTCAGAACTGAATTAAAGGGTAAGCGGATTTGACATACCTCCTTCTCTCCGCAAAATCGCCCCGGTAGCGGGAATCGGGAACGGACAGCTTCCGGACGTTTGCTGGCAAATATGGATTAGTAGCGGTATAAAACAGAGTGAGAAGCGGCATGGTCTGAAAACAATCTTACAACCCATTTCGCAGATCTCCAATGGCGGACACAGTCGACTATGTTGTGGGCACAGAGGAGAACTGGCCGGCCCCCCAAACAGAGGATGAGAAAAAGGAGTGGCAGGATATCCGCACGGGGATTAACCGCTGCGCGGCGTGCCGAATGGTCTATGTGCCAAAATCCGAGGTATGCCTATGCTAGTGATCAAAAACGCAGACCTGACCGATCGCGACCTGCAGTGCCATTGGAAACTGGGAAGCAAGTTTTGCTTCCAATGCAAGCATGCGCCGAACGGGTGTGGGAACCCATTGAGATAAGGGCCGTACTACTTACTACTTGAACATCCTGCACGATGTGTAACACGTAGCTTCTTGTGTTGTCGCCTGCGTCGAAGTTAGCCATCATTTAGTGATCTGTGCCCACAATCTGATCATGCGAGGCAATTCTCTTCCGCACAGTCGCCGAGATATGGCCGAACCATCCCATGACGACTCTTGGTCGAATTGGGATCCCGTATGAATATTTACTTGTCCGCGTGTGGGCTATAAAATCAAGAGGGACTTGAACAATTACATTGATTCAAAATCTTTAGCTGAATTAACAGAGATATGGAAGGGTCGAAAGCAGCTCATTCTCTCCCATTCGCATATCCAACTCCTTTCCTGCTGGAAACTCCCACTCCGCCTCTTCTTGAATCGAAGACGCCAGACGCGTCCAATCGAGGAGCTGCGTTGCCTCGAGGCCGTCAGCGCTGTTCGCCCGAAAATACCCCTGGTTGGAGGAGGGGAGAGGCGGTAATTATCTCAGTCGCGAACACATCGAGGTACGGATTCCCTGCCGCGGCGTCGGCGTTCTTCGAGAAATTGGCGAGAACACTTTCGAGGTCGTCGTTGGCAGTTGCGGGTAGCGCCGGATATGGGGCGGAAGGACGGACGCAGGGGGAAGTGGTGGGGGAATCAAGATCCCCTGCCGAGGCCGAGTCGGAGTCGAAAAGCGTCGACGGCGGGGAGAATGCCGGGGTTCCCTCCAATATTTTCGATGGCGCAAGAGAACCAAGAGCGCCGATATCTACTTCGTGTTTGCAATCACAATCCGTTTAGAGATCAATGTGTTAGGCCAAACGGATGCCCAACACCTACAATTCTGCAGGCTTCTATACTACGTAGAATATTCTATGCATGACTGAGGTGTCGCAAAAAGCCGGTATGGACTATAGCCAGCTATAGTCCACCAAATGGCTATAATCCCCTGGCCCGCCCATAAGAGGCGAGGTTTATCTTATAGGTGGCTATAGGCGCTATAATTCTTACAGACTGGTATAAGACGCTATAGGCCCCACAGCGATTTATAGGCGGCTATGTGCAGCCCGGCGCACCATAGCCAGATTTCGACGAAACTGGGGGAAATTGCTAGAAGATTCGCGGGCAGGAAATCTATGAGCCGAAGGCCGATGCCCCAGCGTTACATTGCTCAGCACAGGAACATTTTCCAACAATAAAGGAAATGGAAATGAGATTTTATTCTTTTACATAGAATATCTTACAGGAAGGCACCCAGTATGGAAGTTACGCACACAGGCTTATGGCCCTCTCAAATGAACTAGTGCATAAAAATACACAATTTTTTCCCACTTGCTTCTATTTGGAATTTAACCCTGATATGCTATACTGCTCTTGTAACTCCTCGCAAAAATGATGATTGTGGTATTTCAAATCCAGAAAATTATAGAAGGTCAAGCATGTATTGAGTAGGAGAGAAGAAAGAAGAGATTTTGGGGATGGTTCAGAAGGGGCCAGAGTGCATATTGATTACTTTGAAAATCCCGAGACCTGCAAGGCAAGGATCAGCCAATAGTCCCCTGATCTCTGCATATGGGTACAAACCATGTTTTTTGCCCACCCAAAGCTCTAAGTCTTCCTCTTCTTGAAAGAGAGACCTTGAGGAATCACAGTCCGGCCAATGAGTTTCTCCCCAGTCTTTTCTGTGGGCCTTTTCCGTTTTACCGGAACATTCTCCACCTCATTGAAGGAATGATTGCTGGCCAAAGAGGATGAAGGTGGGCATGGGAGTCGTGCGGGTGCTGGCGGAAAAGCGGTGAAAAAAGTGTGCATGCGGGAAGAGGCTGCAGTTGGGATGTGGTCCACAGGGGAAATAGCCGGAGATGGGGTGGGCGAGGGCAAGTTGCTGATAAGTAGTTTCTGTGAAGGAACCCGCTGCAGCTGGCGCCGAGCAGGCTGAACATTGTCCACTTTCTTGCCCTTGATGCTGCTGGAACTGGATGTTGCTGTAGCAGGGGGAGGACCATGTCCCCAGGAAGGGAAGGCTGGTTGGGTAATCTCTGTTACAATTTTTCTTTGAGAGGTCTGAAATTGAACTTTGAAGGAAACTCACCTTCAAATCAACAACACAAACTTTGAACCCTTGTTTGCCTATCTTTCGGCGCGGATTCATTGCACAGTACAGGCCATCATAGCGGAATCTGAACAATAGCATCAATAACCATTTTCAGCATGCAAGTCAAACTCACCCGACTTCGGGCGAAAATTTGGAATTGCTCCGAGATCCGCGAATGACACGGACAACGCGGCCCGTTTCCGTACTACGCTGTTGAAAATTATGGTGTGGTTTCGATTCAAGCGCATATCGGTACCTTGAGTGCCTTATTTCCTGGTGTGTCCCAGCTCTGATCGCCCTCCTGAGCTCCATGATCTTGCGGTTGCTGCCGGAAATATCAAATGTCAGAATTCAGGAACAATGGAGCATCAGTAAAATTTTCACCGTTGCCGCCTTGCTGCCCTTGCCTGATCACAGATACAATCAGTTTCTAGAACATTCTCGAGCCTGAAGGATATTTTTCACCTTGGCCGGTATAGGTGCTGCTGCCGTGTTAGCGCCCTCACCCAGATTGACAATGCGGGTGGCATACATGTAGTTTCCTTGGTCCTCGTCGTCTTCATACCCTCCGTTCAGCACAACCGAGTATACACCCGCCTTGGTGTGGCTGTCGGGCGCGATTCCCGCGCGAAGGGGTCGGTGGACGCCGGCTTTTGCGAGCGCGGCGCGGTCCTTGAAGGTTGTGCCGACGGGCATGTCCTTAATCTTTCCGTAATGGTCTCTGGGTGTGTGTGAGCAATGCAAGAGCATATAACGGGCGGCGGCGCACGATTTCGGTGCCATTGGCGGCGAGACTGTGAGGGATGGTGGTGGAGAGAGCACAAAGAGTGTTGGTCGCACGATGCCAATCGGACACGCGCCAAATTCAAGTGGACTTCCATTGTTTCGGACCCTTTATGCCGTTGAACGGAATGGAGACTTGTCATGGAAAATAGAAGGAAAAAGTTGATCATTCTGCTGAATCGTCGCTGGTGGTACTAAAACTAAAGTCTTTCGGCAGTTCCGGGTTGAGCAGCGTAATATGTAGCGATTTGGCGCCCCAGACACTCGATTCCGTCTCGTGCTTCGGCCAAGGGGTCACTGGCATGACACCCTCAGACGCGACGAACTCCCTGCGGGATATGTCGGGAAAGGCCGCCGCGTACTCCTGCTCCAGACTTTGCGCGACCTGGGCTCGCAACCCCGGCGAGCCAGACCAGAGATGCTGAAGGCGCCATCCATTGCGCTGAATGAGCTCGGTGCCATACTCTCCGAACAAGAAAGCATCAATGGCGAGTCGTTTGAGACCACGAGCTCCAGTGAACGCGGCGATGAACTCCTCCGCAGGTATTGTGCCGTCCTCCCCATCGATGTCCGACGCCAAAAGAACGAGAGACTCGAGCGTCTGGGGAAGATTCACCCTGGCAGGTACCACGTACGGCCAATCTCCTTCTTCGGCAACGTCGATCCAGCAGTTGACGAGCTGCCGTGTCTCGTTGAGAATCATGGCGGCTGCGGCAGCATCGAGGCCGGAGAGCACCAACGTCTGCAGATTACTCCAAGGGAGCGCCGCGATGAGGTCTTGCACTGTCGGCTCCGGCGAATCGCGCTCGTGGGTATCGAGCATGAGGGTGCGGAGACGTGGCGCGACGATCTCGCCGAAAGCAAAGCTCGGCGCCGAAATGTCCAGCTGCCGAAGCGCGGGCATGTTGCCCTCCAAAGCGCCGTCGTATTCTGTGATGAGCAGCTGCACGTACTCCCAGCGTGCGCAATGCGCGAGGAGGATGTCGATCGCGTCGTCGCGCTCCTCCCCATGGCTAAACTCCCCGAGCTCGCCCATAACGATGGAGAGGGGAAGCGAGCGCGAACGCAGCAACCACGTCTCTAGCGCCGCGGGTTGGGCGCGCAAGAACCGGCCACGCCGGTTATAGTCCTTGCTGTCGAATAGGTGAACGCCCTGCCACAGAGTTGGTGTTCCATGCGCGATCGCGCGCCATCGCGAGCAGACCTGGCCCAGCGTCGTTGGTGACTCCTTCTTCGGCAACGTCGATCCAGCAGTTGACGAGCTGCCGGGTCTCGTTTAGGATCATGGCGGCCGCGGGAGCATCGAGGCCGGAGAGCACAAGCGTCTGCAGATTACTCCAAGGGAGCGCCGCGATGAGGTTGTTGACTGTTGGCTCCGGCGAATCGCGCTCGTGGGTATCGAGCATGAGGGTGCGGAGACGTGGCGCGATGATCTCGCCGAACGCAAAGCTCGGCGCCGAGATGTCCAGCTGCCGAAGGACGGGCATGTTGCCCTCCAAAGCCCCCTCGAAATCCGTGATGAGCAGTTGCACGTATTCCCAGCGGGAGCAATGCTCGAGGAGGAAAGCGACTGCTTCCTCGCGTTCCTCCTCGTGGCTAGACTCCCCCAGCTCACCCATGATGATGGAGAGCGGAAGAGAACACGACCGCCGCAGCCAAGCCTCCAGCGCCGCGGGCTGTGCGCTCAAGAACTGGTCATCTCGCTCGTAGTCCTTGCTATCGAATAGGTGAACGCCCTGCCACAGAGTTGGCGTTCCGTGCGCGATCGCGCGCCATCGCGAGCAGACCTGGCCCAGCGTGGTCGGTGACTCTATCCCGACTAGTGGCGCGCATTCTGGGTACGGCGGTACGAATTTCTGGAAGATCTCGGCTGTGATTTCGGCGGGAAGGCTCTGGACGGGGTATATGTAGGTCGCGAGCCGATTTTCGACGCTGGAACGTTCAGAATGGAGGGAGGCGAGTAGTTCGGTGTCGTTTGTTGCCTGGATTGCGTTATCGAGCTCAGTCAGGCGCGCGCGGTCGGCGGAGCGCGAGTCCGCAGAGGAGGGCATCGTCTCGAGCAGCAAGAGTCTATTGGAGTCTTGTTATAGGGTATTGTCGGGGTTCTGGGATTGTACATACCCAGTTCTCCGAGATCGTGCTCGTGGACGTTGGGACCAAGAGCAGTTTGACGGCTGATCTACCGAAACTGGAGGCCGTAAAAATTTCTAATCCCAAGTCAAGCCAAATCCTGAATATGCAATGCTCGTCCTCCCAAAACGCCCCACTGCTCGTGCTTCGGCCACAACGCTGAACGCTCTCCCATCCACTCCGGGTCGAGCAACACCGAGGTAACGAATTCCAACTGCCCGACTCCGTGGAACAGCTGCCTATACGGTGCCTCGTCGACCGCCAGGTCGTTCCCAATCCACACCCGCTTCAGACTCGCGAGCCACCCGAGCCGCAGTGCGGTTTCTTTGAGAAGCACTGCATCGACGGGCGGACCCGCGCCGTTCCCCGCCAGCTCCTCGACGGCTAACCGCTGCAGGCTCCTCGCGCCGCAGAACGTCTTGTACAGGTCGACGATGGTCGTAGTGTCGCTGCGCATATCGATTTTGCTGCCGAGAAGGACGAGGGAGTGCAGGGTCTCCGGAAGGTTAACTACGCGCGGGATATCCGGCGGAGTTGGAGCGTTGAAATCCCTATCGTCCGGGACGTGGAAGTTGAGCCAGCCGTCGACGAGGCAGCGTGTTTCGTTCAGGATCTTGCCCGCGACTCCTGGCGAGACGTAGGTCAAGACCAGTCGAGTGAGGGTATCCCAGGGCAGGCGGCCTTGGATGGCGTCGTGGCCAAGGGATTCCGGCTGGATCATCAGCGTCTGCAGATTCGGAGCGACGACGCGCTGAAGCGTCGACCACTCCACCTCCACATCCAACTCGCGCAGCGTCGGCATGTACCCGGATACGAAGCCCTTCCCGAGTTCTGAGTCCGCGATGCGGAGCTGCGCGTACTCCCATCGCTTGCAGTGCGTGAGCAGCAAGTCCAGCGCCTGCGCACGCAGCCCCAGCGCTTTCGCCGCTTCGTTCATGAACCCCGTCTCTCCCATGGTAATCGACACTGGGAGTCCCTGCGAGCGTGCGAGCCAGCGCGCCAGAGCTGCGATCTGGGCACGCAGCACGGGCACCGATGCCATCCAGCTCGCTTTGCCCGCACCGACGTTCAACACGTCCGGCGCGCGCCAGAGTAGGGGATCGGCATATGCGATGGCGCGCCAGTGCTTGCATATCTGAGCGAGCGTCTCCGGAGAGCGAAGTCCGAGGACCGAGCAGGTCTCGGGGTAAGGTGGGATGAATTCGCGAAAGATGTCGGTGAGGATCTCCTCCGGGAGCCTGGAGATACTGGAATCGCCTCCGTCCATCTGGAGCATGGCCTTGGTTAGTGTCCAGCGGGGAAATGGAGGGGCGAACCTCGAAGATGAGGAACAGAGGCAAGAGAGATTTCTGTGGGAAGCATGTGGAGGAGCGATGTTCTGAACAGATGACAATGTGGTTCGCCTCGAGGCGAGTCCAATTTGCCGCGCTTTGTTTCACGAAGGTAGTACCGCGAGACCGATTCCGTACATGTCGGTTGTGATTCGAGAACAATTTCGGTCTGCCAGGGTAGCACTCGTTGGTCTCTTTGCTTCTGAGGTCGCCAGGCTTAGCGAGCTGTCCCAGTGGAAGATACGATTGAATACGTCGAGGATGATTGCAGTCGACAGTGTTGAAGCGAGGCGACGTGGAGTCCGGAAAGGCGTACGTTTCAGGATAAGGCGCTCAATTTTTGTGTCAAGTTGTCCGAGCTCTGAGGCGAGACAAAAGATTTCGATTCTCCATAAAGGTGAGGACAGCGCAGCAAAGTGAATAATTTGTTATCCAAAGACGGTGGCCAGGAGCAAGGTGTGAACTACTCATCAGAAACTGATTGCCTCTTGCTCCCGACTGCCATCTGTACCCAGCGACCGTATGCCTTGCAATAGCTGTGGACGTTCCTCTCCCCAGAGCCTCATATTTGACATGTACCTGCACACCGCCCAATTTTCCAGCTCCCATACGATATCACGTCGGATATTTTCCTCCACTAGAATCAGAGGGTCTGCGATGCCCTCCACTTCTCGGGCGTGAATCGCCGACAAAGCTCACGCATTGTATTCTCCTCAAAAACGAGGCTCAAATAGCCATGCTCGGGCTGGGGATGTCTGGAGCGCCTC
This sequence comes from Mycena kentingensis (nom. inval.), assembly GCA_014461125.1. Classification (NCBI taxonomy): domain Eukaryota; kingdom Fungi; phylum Basidiomycota; class Agaricomycetes; order Agaricales; family Mycenaceae; genus Mycena; species Mycena kentingensis (nom. inval.). The sequence continues at coordinate 644,320 of JACAZG010000012.1, forward strand.
CACTGTCTATTCTGCTCGCTGGCTCCTCAGACGCCATCACTCGGCACTCTCTGCACTCCTTGCCCATTCCCATCGCTGGGAGTATGTCAGACTTACGCTCTCAGACAAAGAGTCGCGCGACTTCTGCAACTGCCAACCATGGACCTCTGTTGCAGCAGCTGGGTCCTTCTTTCGTGGAGCAAGAGACCGCAAGGATCTGCCTTCTGCTCTCCACTCCTCCGGGCCCTTCTCCGGGCCGATATCCAAACTCATCGAGGGCTTTCCGAGGCCGCGACTGACGACCCTGCACTTCACCGGAATCCGAACCCTGCCCGTCGCCTTTCTTCTGCAAGTACCGACACTCGTCGACTGCTCATGAGCAGCTGGCCACGGAACCCACCTTCCCTTCAAGTTATTTCTATGGTTCCATCTCGGAAAGGCTTGAAGAATATATGTGAGCATCGTGTCTCATCAATTGCAACTAGTGGAATCCAACTCCGCCGCCCACATCCGTCGAGGTGGGCGCAATCTAATGATACATCTCCTTGTCTGCAGAAATCTCGTTGTCTTTCATGTCCCCATCGCAGCCGCGATTCGGGTTCGCCACATCGGTCGAGTACTTGTTCGGGCAGATCACAGCGGCCGCAGTTTCGCCACGTGCGCCGCACGTTGTGCATGTCGCCCACTGGTTCACGGGAATAGTCGCTGTGCCGCAAATTCCTCGTCAGAGAGCTTCTTCTTCTGTGAGGGCTGAGATGTCGACTTACAGGTAAGAACAGCCATTTTGTTTTTGTTGTAGCAAGATTAGTTGGGCTGGTCCTTAAATACTCTAGAAGAGCCGTGCTGGCAAAGTCGCATCCGCTGTCGTAATACCCGGCGTCGTTTGAACTTGAAAATAAAAAGTACATCTTTTCCAGTCATGTCTAACAAACACAAACGTCCATATCAAAGCGCTTACTACACTAACCAACAACGCCACCGCACTCTTCACCCTGGGGAGGTGTATACGGGAGCCGCCGGGAAGGTGACCCGGGGAGGAGACCGGGGTCCAGCGCCGCATCCTGCCTATTCAGCGGCCCCAGCCGCCCATGCATGCTGCTTCGACGCGTACAGAGCGAGTGAGGACGTTCGCGATCAGCGCGAGGTGTGTGTTCCGCAGCGCCGGGACGAGGGGCGGAAAGAGCGCTAGACGGGATACGCTGCTAATCGCGTGAACGCAACAAAGGAAAACGGAGACGTTCTTCAACAACATTGTCGCCCTCGGCTTCCTCTGCGCCGCACTCAGCTTCTCATACCCCACTATCCGTATGACGGCCAAAATCCCGCCTAGCCACCAGGTAGTCACGGCACCCCCGGTACGACGCCCAAACGGAATAGAAAACAAATAATAGCATTCGCCTTTTCCTGCCCCACCAAAAAATAAGTAATATACATCACCGCCTCCCCGCCCTCCTCGTCGCCCGCGTCGACGTCGAGCTCTTCCTGCCTGCCGGCTGCTCCTCGTCCTTTTCCATATCCCGCTTCTTCATCTGCCCCTCCTTCTGCCTGCGCATCCGCAAGACATCATACACCCAATCCCGCTTCCCGCGCTCGACCCGGCCAAACTCGTGCACCTCCTCCTCCTCGTCCGCCGGGAGGAGTTCCGACGTGGTCCGCTTGCCGCCGCGCCACGCGTACATCTGGATGAGCAGCTCGGGGAAGAGGACGCTCAGGCAGTACTGGGAGGGCGGGTTAGTATTAACATCAGTACCAAGCTAACGGCAGAACGTACGCCGTGTTTCTCGACCGTGGACAGTGCCTCATATCCCGGACACCCAATCAGCCGCGGCGGCTTCGTCGTCGAGTCGGATGTGGGGAGGAGGACTAGATCGTCGTCGCCGCCTTCTAGCTTGGTGCGGACGTCGGATGTCTCGAGCTGCGCGAGTTGAGCAAGTCGAGCCGACCAAACGGGAGGAAGAACACTTACCTCGATATCCATGGATGGATCCCTCCGCATACCGAGGGTGTATCTGGGCGGTGTCGTTGGTGTCAACGGCGAGACGGGCGACATTGGAATGACTGGGGCATCGGAGACCGCAAGCGAGGGAGGAGGGATGTCGGCGAGAGAGACGTCCGTCGATAGTGGCGCGAGGATCGGGGCAGTTAGTGATGGGGAGGATGTTAGCTCGACCTAGAACGAGTTGGATCAACGCTGAGAAGAAGGGAGCGGGAACGTACGTTGGCAGGTCCAATGGAGCAAAATGACGACGCAGGGGGAGGGGAGCTGGCGACGACGGCGCGTCCGTTAGGACAGTTCCGAGCGGCGAGAGCGAACGACCAGCGGTAGATGCTTGCACCGGCTCGTCGTCCTCGTCGACGATCCGGTCCTTCGTCAGCCCTCGCAAAACCCATTCCACCAAAAACCGGCGCAGTTTCTGGATGTCTACCGGGTCCATCATCCCATTCTCGCCGGCGCTCTTCCCCACCGTCTCCCTCTTCTTGCCACCCGCTAGGAACATGTCGTGCAGCGGCATGGCTGGCGCATATTCGCCGCGCAGAATCGCCATTAGAACCGGCTTTGCGCAAACAAACTGCTCGCGAATAGGGAGCTCCGAAAAGTCCTCTGGAGGACGCGTCAGAGGTTGTGGGCTCTGCTCGCGCAGAAGCTGCTCGAATAACGCGTCGTCCGGATCCTCGTCGGTGTCGCTGACCTCCTCCTTCTGAAAGCTCTCCATCTTCCCCAGCTGGCACGTCCCGAACTCTTTCTGCGTGAGAGTGTAGAACCATCCGCGCTCGATTTCCGCCTCGGTCGCGTCCATCCAGATAACTCTGTACTTTGGCTTCTGGTTCTTGTTTCGGGGCGGGACGTATGCGAGGATCCTCGCTGCCCAGTACTGGGTTGCTCTGTTGGCGTCCTTCCCGAGGATGAGTTCCCCTGGGATTTTCAGGTCGCTGTCGGGCTCGGGAGGCGTCCATTCGTCGGAGTCGTCGGGGTCGGAGAGCGATGACAGGTCGTCGTCCATGGATATGGTTCTTGTCAGGGCCCTGCTTTTGCGAGCCGGTACTGGCGCAGACTTGGGCGCGCTGGAGACGGCCTTCCATCGGCTGTTGGCCACGCTGGTGATGAATGCCGTCGACGGGAGGTCCTCGACCATGATCTGCTTGACAGCTTCGCCGACCGCCGCCTCCCACTCCTTCTCCAACGCCGTCTTGTCGAGCCGCTGGCGTTTCCGCGGAGACGGGCTACCCGGGGATGTAGCGTACTCGGGACGCAGGAAGCGGAGTTCCTCCTTGTGGTTGACGAGATCCACGACGCGGTCCGCTGCGTTGGAAGCGAAGCTGACCGTCATCCCGCGCTTTGCCGTCCCGAGGTTTCCGTAGATTCTGAAGAGTTGAGGGGCCTCGGGGACGCGCTGAAAGCGTTCACGGCGTCAGTGTCGCGTTTTGGCGCGTGGTTTGGGCAGTGCTCACCCGCGCCGGCCACCAGATTTTTTCGCCGCCCTGGCTTTCCTCGCCCTCCACCTTTCCATCGATGTTGAGGAGTAGAAACACGCATGAGTTGACGTCCAACGGGGAGTGTGCCCGGTCCAACGGCGGTGTGGAGTCGGAGATGGAGATGAAGTCGGAGGAGTCGGATTTCTGGGAGTCGTCGGAGAGGGGGCGTTTGGCGCGGCTTCTAGGGATTGGGGCACTGATACTGCCGCCGTACTGCGGACGCTTGGGTGGAGCAGCGCGTCGCGGCAGGGTGGCCATCGTGGTTGCGGTCAAGGCGCGTACACATCTGCGTCACGCATAAACAGCCTGCTTCGAGCGGCCACCCTCGCGCCTTGGGATCCAAAACACGTCTTATTCGCCACTATAATGACCCTTATATCCGCATCCAGACGGCCTTATAATCTGAGAAGTCAAGAATCTAATGCCCCAACGCACTTTGGAGTCCGTTGGCGGCCTCCGCATCTTCCTCGCTGCGCAGAATCCGTTCGAAAGGCTTAGCGGCAACGCTGCTGGTGTATTTAAACCGAATCTCCGTGAAGAAAGGGGTTTGAGCCCGACACTGTCGCCCTTCACAAGCCTCCGCCGACCATTAACCTCTCGAGACCGAACGCAATAACTTCTCGAGATGCTTGCCCCCTCCACCGCCGCGTCAGGCAGCCTCACCCTCACCTCATGCATCCACGCTTTAGTACTCTTCTCGCGCTATTATGTGTAAGCTTCATCTATAAACTGGAGCGCATGCGCTTCTGCTACCCTCGAGTCCCTCTCCACCTTCCTCCCAAATGGCCGCCCCGGAAACCCCTTCCTCCCCACCCAGCTCTCCCGGTACCGCATACTTTGATAGCGACGACGCGTCCCCGTGCAGCTCGCCATGCAGCTCGGGCTTCCCGTCGACATCGCCATCCTCCATCGTGCCATGGTGCGACGTTGGCCCCCAATATCTTACTCAGGACCTCCTCGCCCACGGCGCCGATGAGCTGCATCAACTTCACAACGTGCAAGCTCAGGTAGTTCTGTTCTCTTCGTCCGGAACGACGACTAATACACTTCAAGCTCTCCTCTACCTCGACGGAAGATGAAGGCTTGGCACTGCACGAGAAGAAGGTTGCCGCCAATGCGTCTGCTCGCCACAACCGCTACTGGTTCTTCAAGATGAAGTCCGTCATGCGCGAAATCGACCACCAGACCAACTGCATCCCCCGCAAGGACCCGTTGCGATTCCTCGACCTCGGGTACGTACTCGTCCAAGCCCATGCATCCATTCCGCTGCTAATTCGGCCGCAGGTGCAGCCCGGGCGGCTTTACATCGTACATCCTGAGCAAGAACCTGTTCGCCCAAGGCCACGGTATCTCCTCGGAAATCGAGCACGGCGGGCACCGATTCCTTCTCGAAGACCGCCATCGCGCGCGCTTCAAGATATCTTACGCAGACTTAGCCTACTACCGCCTGGGCCCGCTCCCCGCCCCCGTCGCTTCGGCGCCAGCGTCGGCGGAAACTCCCATGCGCTCCCTCGCGGCGCTCCCATTCGACACCAACAAGCGGTTCGATCTCGTCCTCCTCGACGGATACCCCCTCCGGCACACCCCCGACGCGGACCGGCGCCTCGTCGCGCAGCTCATCGTCGGGCTGCAGTACCTCAAGACCGGCGGGAAGCTCATCATCAAGCTCGCGGAGCCCGCACACGCCGCGACCGCAAAGCTCCTCTTCATGCTCGATGGGCTCTCCAGCTCCGGCTCGGGCTCCGCGGAGGCGCGTGGCCTGACGACGTACAAACCATACGCCCTACACGCGACGCGCAGCACCTTCTACGCCATCGCGCAGGGCGTCGGCGCCGCCTGCCCCGAGCTCCCCATCCTCATTGAGAAGCTCAAAGACCTTTGGGTGGACCTCACCATTGGCGGGGAGGACGGCACCGGCCGCCCGCTGTGCGAGGAGGATCTGGATTTTGTTGTTACGACCAAGGAGTTGCAGCAGCCCGCGCATTTGGCGCGGCTAGCGGAGTTGGGGCGGCGCGTGTGGGAGGTGCAGGGGCGCGCGTTGGCGGGGATCCCAGAGCCGCCGCTGGTTTGCGAGCAGGTGGCGGCGAGTACGTGCCATGGCCATGGTGGAGACGAGGCGTTTGTTCCGGCGGCGCGGGGTATTGTTGTTGTTTGACTGTGATTTGTGTGCCTCTTGTTAGTTTCTTGGAGGACGATGTCGCCGGGGCGCAAGGATTTACGATTTACTGTACGCCGAACGATGTTTTCTCGCGCAAGGACAACGAACTCACAGTAACATGGTTCATCCCAAACAACACAGACCCAAATACACTATCTACCTCTGGACAAACTTGAAGCCTATTTAAGTCCAAGTCGAAATTATGTCTCAAGCGAGAGTGTCTGTGAAGATTCTCAGCTCATCCCGTCTCAAGCAACCTAACCAAAGCACTTACAAGCCACTCAACCTCCTCATCCCAAGTCTTCTCGAACGTCTCTTTGTCTGCCGTCAAGATGAACGACTCGGAGTCCACCAGCCATCCGAAATTTGCGAGTACCGTGGAGCCATCATCGTTAACCCATTGCGGGGTCACGGCGGAGGTGGTAGTGTTTACAAGCCACTAGAAAAGTATGTTGAGTGGGATGGAAGTTTGGGACAAGGAAGCCAACGCAACGCACCATCGCACTGGCGCACTTTCTCAACCGGTTCGTCGCGTCCGTGTACGTGTTTCCGGCAAAGGACGGCTTTGCGCCGACGGTGGTTTGTCGCGTGCCGCTGAGATGGAGGTAGCTGATGCCAGGAAAGAACTTATCGTCGAGTGTAAAGCGCGAAAGGTAGGGACGGTACGCACGCGCCATCACTCCCAATTGTGCTGCCCAGCTCTCCGCCGACGCCGCCGAGGAACGGAAAGTCGTTGTCCGGCGCGTTCTAGGAACTATTTGTTTCAATCCTCTGTCATCCACAATAGCACACACCTTGACCAACAAATCCTGCGCACCGGTTCCCGCCACACTCAGATCCACGCTAACAAGCATGCGATGCGCGATGTCGTTCGCCTGCGACGAGGCCGACACGCCCGTGTAGTCGCCAAAATCGGTGAGCGTGCGCGAGACATAGCCTATGACCTTGGAGGTGGTGGTCTCCGTGCACTTGAGGTACCCGAGGGTGCTTATCGCCGCTTGTTCGGGCGCACTGGTGAGCGAAAGGGACGACGCGGTTTTGTTGGAATGAGGGATTTCGAATGCATGGGTGGAGACAGAAACGAGTGCGACGAGAACAGACAGGTGGACATGCATCTTTGGTGGAGACGAGAAGATGGAGAGACGAACGTTTCCCTCTCTTTTATACTCACCGCACGGACAAGACATCCCAAGTCGAAGTCGAGCTTCGTCGCGTGAGGATTTGCGCTTTTGGCGCGTGTTAACCATAAAACTGAATTGAACGGCATTTTGCGTCGCGAGGTCGTTGCGAGGTCTGCATGCTTGGGTTCAGTGGATTTAGATGAGAATCCTTCGTGACGCAAGACTTGACGGCGTTCAGAGGTGCAAATTGATGGTTGATCCCTTTGTTTCGCTCTTTGTTACTTCAACAGCTTGCTCAAATCTGTATTTTTTGTAGCGACCGTCTGTAAAATGCGGTTGCCTACTACACTCTCAGTAGCAAGGCATCCTTGAGTTATATATCGCAGAAGACGATAATAAATCCGAGGCTCGCGGTATCGGTCCTTGCTCGAATTCGCCCTCCAACGCTAGTGAACTGTCTTCATGGTGCTCGGACCGCCGTTTCACAAGCTCAGCAACTCATTCTACAACTAAACTCGATGTGAAAAAAATTATAACTTCGTTTCATTGAAGTGCGGTGCTGACGGCGCATCTCCCTGAGAGTCTCCCTGTCCGGCCGAATTGCTGTCAATTTCTTGCTCATCGCGGTGCTAAGAAAGAAGTGATTGTCAAACCAATCTTCCTACTCTTCTGTTTGGACGCTGTTCAAGTATTGAAGGCGTAGGAATCGCGGCGGCGACGCAGCGTGAGCGTTCCAAGAGCGTTCTGTATGAGTCTGTCCGCGGCCGACGGGGGTTATCTGCGTTGAGAAATCCTCCGAGTCGAGTGTGTGTAAAGCTTGAATACTGGAGCGTAAAAGCTGGGAAGCACCGTCTAAGTTCTCTTTGTCGTCGAAACTACATACAGCTCATAGACAATCTCACACACACACACACAAGGGACTTTCTAGACTCGTTATTTTTCTTTACTTAGGATTTCTCCCATTACGCAGCAACGCGCTTGGCACTGTTCAAACAATTGCATCTCCACGTTCTATCTTTAACTACCATTGAGCACCGCCAAAGTAGATGAGATGGTCAATGGCAACTTCATGTGCCGCGGGCGTATGTTTAAAACCCACACTACAACTCATCTTCAACTTGGATATCCTCCTTCTCTTCTCTCTTCTCTCCTTACTTTCCTTATCGCCATGTTCTCCAGCTCTGCGAGCAGCAGGTCTTTCATTCTCCTTTGTCTTTCCTCGTTCGCTTTCCAGCGTACGCCCTTGTTCATACCCACATCACCTCGCTAACAAGACAAAATACCAAGTCGCAGCAGCCGCCGCCATCCCCGACAAAGTCACCGTCGTCATCCCGCTCATCGCCGAGGGCCTCACGCTCAAAGCAAAACCTCTTGGCGTCGACCCCGAGGGCCGCACGACCTACGAGATCAACCAGCCCGAGACGGACATCTTCAATCGCGTGCTCAAGCCCGCAACCGGTGCGCACATTTCTCATCCGCATCCGAATCCGAATCCCAAGCTAAAGGGCGCCCCCAGCAACCCTCGTCGCGGACGCCACGCACGTTTCCTACACCTACGGCCTCGACGACCCGCGCTCGGGCGGGATCCAAGGCACCATCGGCGTCGTCTGCGATAACGACAGCGCGGGGACGGCCGGCGCAGTATGCGCCCCGTTCACTGCAAACCAGAACGCGCTGACGATCGCCGCGCCCGCACCGACGACGCTGGATCCCGCGTTTTTGGCGACGGTGGTGTTGGATTTGGCGACGACGACGAGTACGACGTTGTTCGCGGGTCCGACGACGGGGACGGCAACGGTTGGGAGTGGAGGAGCCAACAAGGCGGGAGGCGCAACTACGACGAGACGGAGTGGTAGCGCCGCGACGGGTGCCAGCACTGGAGCCGCGCGAATCTGGAGTCCGTCTGCGTTATTGCTGAGCATTTGCGTTGGGATTAGCACAATGGTTCTTGCATTTCTCTAGTCCGTGTCGTTACAGTGCACCGAGGACGCCACCCTCCAAATCGTCGTCCCCATCCGACCCACTGTCATCCCACACACCCATTCGAATCGTCGCCTCGATGCCCATGTCCTTGCACAGCTGCTTGATTCTATCCTTGTCCGCCCCAGGGCCCGGTCGGATTTCCCCGAACAGGGATACCTCCTTAAGATTAGGCTGCGGAAACGGACGCGTCTTGAGCCACTTGGAGAACGCAGGATACGAGAACGCGCTCAGCGCTGCTTCGCTCAAGCGAAGCGTGCGAATCGTCGGCGGGAGGCTGGAGAGGAATGCAGGAACGGTTTCGACGTTGTTGAGCGCGAGCTGCTCGAGCCGACGCATCCGCGTGAAGACCGTGTCGTCGAGACGGAGCGGGACGCCGCGCATGCCGCGGTACGAGTTGATGGAGAGAATGGTGAGGTTTGGTCCGGGGATGGCTAGCAGGTGTTTCATCTGGGGCGGGGAGATGTTGTGGAGGCCGTCGAGGACGAGCTCGCGGACACGCGGCATCGCGCGCAACAAATTCTCCAAGCTTGCGGGCTTGACCACATTGGGGTTGATGCTGCAGACCGTCAGCTCGGTCGCGGTCGACCGGAGCGTCTGGGGCATCCCGCGTACAGGGTCGGCTTGGTCGCCGCGGAACGCAAGCTGTTCGACCTCGAGCTCGACGAGATCCGGGAACGTGAGGATGTTTGAGAGCCATGCGCCGCCGCTCAGCTCGTTCGGACAGCCATGCTCGGTGCAGCGATTGCACGCGCGGATGCGAATGCGCTGCAGCTTGACGTCCTTCGGGTCTAGCACAGAAAGCGGCCAGACAAAGTCCAATCCGTGCATCGTAACGCGCTTAAGCTGTGGGCACGCATCGAGGAAACGCTCGAACGCAACGACGCTCATCGGGCGCGGAAGGTCGAGCCCCGCCGCCTGCTTGTACTCGGGGAGCCCCCAGTCGATGGTGGTCGATGCTTGGCACGCCGAGATCAGCGTCGCGCCTTTAACAAACTTTGCGAGATGGGGCTGGAAGCGAAGCTGGCCGGTGAGTAGGAGGAAGCGTTCGGGGCCTTCGATGCTGAGATGACCGTATAGGCAGCGCCTAACAGGATTGAGGAAGGTGCGCGACACGATAGCGAGTCCGAGGAAGCCCCGCATGTGTTGGCAATTCGGACTTGACCCTGGCGCGGAGACCGACCTTGGGCAGCGATTCCTCCATTTGATACACCCCCTCCTCGTCCTGGTTGTCGCCAAAGAAGTGCTCGACGACGTTCTCGACGATGTCCTCGAGTCTCAGAGCCTGTGAGCGCGCCGCCATTCCGTCGTGGTGCAAGAGCTCGGCGAGCGGGCACGTGATCCGTCGAGCCGCCCTCCCCACCCTCCTCCTGACGGTCGACGACCTCATGCACCTTCTGCTCACCGGCGCCACCGGAACCATCGGAAACGGCGTCCTCCGCGTTGCCCTCGCCGACCCTCGAGTAACCCGTATCTCGATCCTCTCCCGCCGCGACTTTACGCTGCCCCAAGGCATCGACCACTCCAAGGCCGAAGTAATCGTTCACACCGACTACACGCAGTACCCAGCTACTCTCCTCGACCGCCTCAAGGCGCAGGGCTGCAGCGGCTGTATCTGGAGCTTGGGGATTCCTCAAAACCAGGTCACTAAGGACGAGTACATCCGGATAACTTACGACTACCCAATGGCGGCGGCGAAAGCCTTTAGCTCCCTCTCCGACCGGTTCAATTTTGTCTACGTCTCTGCAGGAGGGTAAGCGTTCTCTCGCCCTTGGCGTAGACGAAACTGACCGTTTGCACCTACGTAGTGCCGACCAGCAAGAGAAGGCCTGGTCGCTGTACGGGAAGGTCAAAGGGCGCGCAGAACGCGACTTGCGCGGGCTCTGCGCGACGAAGAAACACGCGTCTCTTCGTGTTTACAATGTCCGTCCGGGGCCGGTGGACCCCGCGCCCGGCCACCAGCGCCCGTCGTTCAACCCGTTCGTCGGAGCGGGCAGGGAGGCCGTTATGGGGCTTTTCCGCACGTTTGCGAGTGCGTATGTCTCCGTCACGGATGAGATGGGGGAAGTCTTCGTTGGGCTTGCGGCAGGTAATGGCGACCCCATCCCGCCTGGTGTCGGGATCGAGGACGGAGGCTGGTTGGTGTCGGCTCCGGGCATTCGTGCTCTGGCGAAGAAGGGCAAGGAGGGTAGATGAGCGTCCAATCCATGTACGTGGAATTCAAAGTCGTTTCCAAGCTTATCGAACAAAGATGTAGTCACAATGCCGAGCTCGGGAACGCGTTGTCCTTAGATAGTTGACGATTTACATCCCAGCCTTTAGGTAGCAGTTATATACTCAAGAAATTCGGTGTAAGTAAGAGTTAACTAAAATGCGCAGATGAACAAGTACACCTTGAGAGCTTGGGGCCTTCGTCCGTCACCGTCCATGCCTGTACAAGTCCATGCGAGTTGTATGTCAATGTGAGTGAGTGCGGGAGAGATATAGTACGTGCGGGTAGGAAAACAAAGGGAGGGGGACAACAACAGAGCAGGGAAGGGGAGCAAGTTAGGCAATCAAGACTCGGAAGCATAGTATGTAACGAGAGTTGTTGGTTTGTGGTGGTGGTGGTACACGCGGCGGGTTACCCGCCGATTTCGTTTCGTTTCGTTTCGCTTGGCTTCGTTTCGCGGCGTCTAGAACCCGCTGAATCCATGGTCCGCCCCGCCCCCGGGCGGCGCAGGGCTCGGATGGCGCATGACGCTCTGGTGCATCGCCTGCGCCTGCGCGTACTGCCCATGCCCGGCAGGCAGCCCCATGCCCATGCCCATCATCTGCATCTGCATCATCGGCGTCATCTGCGGCATCTGGTACGCCAGCGCGTTCGGGTTGTTCATCCCAAACTGCGCCGGCGGCTGTTGGTGCGCGAGCTGCGGCGACTGTGTGTGCACGGAGCCGCTGCCGCCACTGTTGGTGGGGCTCCCGGGCGAGGACGGGTTCTGGCCTTGCGCCTTCTGCATCGCTTGGAGCTGTGCCGAGTTAGCAGATAGTTATAAGATTAGTCGCTTAACAAACCTCGTAAAACGCGAAATCCTGCAGCAACGAGGTCCGCGCGGGATGTGTGTGGAAGATACGCAACATCTCCTGGCCGGCCTCTGCGAGCAATTCTTGCGTGTCGCGCGAGTTGGTGACGGGCTTGCGTTCGGCCGTGTTCCTAGGTATCGGTGAACGACCCGAACAGCGGTAAGGATGGATTTGGCTTACAGAAGTTTGATATGGCGGAGATTAACATTGGGAATGTCGCGCACAAAGATCCAGCGGACTTTGAAGACGCCCTTCCATTTGTCGGACGCCCAGACGGTGCTGCTTCGCGTGTAGTCGACCGGCGTCAACATTTCGGCCATGCCGCAAAAGTGCCCACTGCGAACTCCATCAGAACCCGAGACAAAGCAACACCTATGACCTACCTCGCGTTGACGCTGAAAAACAGGTAGATTGGTCCACGACCGCCACACTCCTTGAACGCCTTGTCGAGACGCTTGTTGCCCGGCTCGGTCGAGCTCCAAATCTCGTATTTGAGCGATTTATGGACGTCGTCCTCGGTGTAGGACTTAATGACGAAGAATCGCGCGTACGTCGGGCGGAGATCGAACGTCGCGGGATTGTACCCCTTGGTTGCGATGAGGGTTGGGACGTCGATCGGGGTGTTGACAAATGGCTGCTGGGGCGGCGTCGGCGTTCCCGTTGCGCGTTGTTGCTGCTGGTATTGCTGCGGGAGCGCGGGAACGGGCTGGCCCTTGCTCGCCTGCTGTTGCTGGTACGCGTACTGGAGGTTCGGGTTGGACGTCCGGAGGCCGACGCCGTAATGCTGGCCGTACACCTGCCCCGCGCTCGTCGGCTGCTGCTGCTGGACAACCGGCGTCTTGCGACCCTCGAGATCGGTGTTCAGCGCCAGTTTGCGGCCCCCGTTCCCGTTCCCATTGCCGTTGCCGTTATTTCCGCGCAAGCCCGGGGACTGCGAGGGTGGCGGGTGCGCGGGATTGAAGCGCGGCGGGTGCACGCTCTGTCCAGCGCCGGCAGCGTATCCTCCGCTAATCTCGAGCGACGAGAGCGCGCGTTGCACGTCATCAACAGCTCCTCCCGGCACGCGCCAATCGGTACCGCCGCCGCCATTATTAGCCCATGGAGACTGGCGACCAATAGGGCTGACGGGGTTGGGCTGCTTGTAGTATTCGGACTCGTCGTATACGTCCTGCTCGTCCTCGTAGACCTGTTCTTCCTCGCCCTCGTCCGCGGGCTGCTCGGTCGGACGTTGGTGCGCGGGGAGCGGGGTCTGCAGGGTCCCGGAACGGCGGAGACCAGAGACAGGAATTTTTTGGGCCTGACGGGCAGCAGCACCGTAGGTCAGGGAGACGTGTCGACGGACGCCGGCGCTTCCTGGCGGGGGCGACGTATCATGGGGTGAGTTGGGGTCCATGGCTTCGAGTTCTTCTGCCGTCGGCTGCTGGGATGGGTTAGATATACCCTGGGCGACGAAAATAGACGAGCACACGCACCTCCTCGGCGGCATAGGCGTCAATATCGCCCTCCCAATCGTCCTCATCGCCTTCGTGCCCGGCGATAGCAGTGAGACTGTTCTTGGCTGTGAGGCTGCCGGACCTCGAAAGGCCTGAAGCCTGGGGCTGGAATACTGCTGAAGTGAGCTCGGATAGCAGCCAATAGCGCAGGAAGCGACGCACCGCGGTGGTATCGCGTCGGGAGGGAGGCTTGACGATGGAGGCCGGATTTTTCGCCAACCGCACCAACGCCGCCGACCCAATCATCTCCAACAACTTCATCCTCATGCCAGTGGGCCTCCTGCTCGGCTGCGGCGGTCTCCTCCGAGATTATGGACGTGCGGGCGGTTCTCGACGAGGCCGAAATGGTATGATGACGGCGGACTCCACCGCTGTTTGGCGGCGACCCGGGGACGGTCGGGAGCGGGCTTGGAGTGCTCATAGTGTGGATTTGAGACCGTCGACGACCCTGCAGCCGGCGTCGGCGTCGATGGTGACGGTAAAAGGCAAGGAAAAACTGGGTATCAATGGTTCCGGAATCTATAGCGACCACAGCTTGTCTCCGTACTTGAACCACCGCCGTTCAACCCGGATCTGCTTGAAGCCTCAATGTCTCTGCTCAGAGGCTCCCGCTCGTCTTCCCAGGTCCTGTCGTGATGCTATTTTCGAAGCTCGCGACGCTGTTGAACTTGATACATCTCGTTTGCATCTCGTTGAGCGTCCAGAGCATTCACGAGCGTCTCCCGTTGGTAGGTACTCCCGTGGATCGCAGACAACAGTCAGTCGAAGCGAATAGCACTGTCGGACACTGCCTGGAGACTCCTGCAGACTGCTCACGGAGGTGCACGCACATCGTTTCCAGCGGCCGGCATCTCACAATCTGCCACATCTCGCGACGTAGATGTGCCAAGCAAAGGCGTCTGCAAGACGTAGTACCGACGCGAGAGATTTCAGTTGGTTGAGACTTTTTGTGGACGTGTTGTATGGTGCTTTGTGCCAACGCTGGTCAGGACGGACAATTTCCTCTCATCAGGTCTAGGTCGCCCAAGAAATCTCTTCCAACAGGTCCAGCGCCGCTCAATTCAGTTTCCGACAGAAAAACGGAGGATCGGCGACGGCCAACTTGATGCAGCGGATTGGCAATGGGCCAGCAATTGGCCGAAAACTCTCGTCGACGCACAACGAACGCGTTTTTTCGCGTCTAAGTGGTTCCTGGAGGCTCCCAATCTTCCCTGTACCGCACGGCTTTCCATTCCAGAGCTGCAGTTTGCTCACATGTTGTAGGCGCCGAAACTCAGACTGACGATCGCTAAGCGAGGTCGGCTAATCGTGCCCTTATAAAACCCCAGAGCCTTTGGGCGCTTCTCTCGTCTTCTTCACACCCCCTCCTCGTTTCTTTATTTTCCGCTCTGAGCGTCTTCTGCGCGCTTTTCACCGGCTATGGACGCCTATAACCCATACTACTCTGAGGTCAGCCGGTCCTCTCCGCCGCCTATGCACAAGCCTCTCCGGCATGAACTCCCGTATGCGCCAAAGCGCCGAGGATCGGGACCGCCGCCTAAAATGGGGTACTACCCCGCCACCCTCTTCCTCCTCATCGGCTGGATCGTTTTCGTTGCGTTCATGCTTTGGCTCATCGAAATGGCGGTCAAGAACGGGCCCGCACGCGTCAAGCAGCCGTGGTATTATACCACCCTGCCGAGCATCCTGTTCACGATATTCGCACAAGGGCACGTCGGGATCAGCGCCCTACATCTGTCGCGGTCCGTCGCAAATGTTCCTTGGCGCCGCCCTCACTGACTCGAGACAGGCTGTCGGTGTCTGCGCTGCATTCTGCGCGTACATCGCCCAACACATGGGCCGAAGTGTTTTTCATTTCGGACGGAAATTGGCAAGGTCCTTGGGGCCTGCTGCAAACCTTCCGCTCCGCCTATCGCATGCGCATCGGCGTCTCCCTCCATTTCGTAGTTTGCGCCCTCATCTGCCTCATTGGCCTCGCCACACCCATTGCGCTCGGACGCGCCTACCCCATCGATTCCATTATCGTCAACCAGAACGTCCGGTTCAACCCTGCAACGCTCAGCACGGAAAAACTCACCGCCGTCGACGGGTACTCGCAGATTGGCACCGGCATCGGTTCGTGGACGTCCACGCTCTCGGTCACGGAGGCGTACAACTCGAGCGTGTACCTCCAGCCGAACGTGACGCGTACCGCAGACCCGCAGGACTTTTTCTTCGCGGGGGACGTCGAGGGGCGGACGCTGACGCTCCCTGGGCTGCGCGTGCAGGGCCAGTGCACGCTCGTCGAGAACAACCCCGTCAAGAACTTTACCGACGAGTTTGCCGCGTTTTGCAAGGCGCAGATACCCATTTTGGGGGACCCGAATAGCGCGGGCGGCGGGTTTATTTCGACGCCGGTTAGCCTGACGGAGTTGGCGTCTACAGTCGAGTTCCAAGGGTGTGCCGATACGAACTGGGGCGGCGCGTTCCCCAAGGGCAGCCAAGCCGAGTCGCGCGTTGGGTTCTTCTACTTCCGCGCCAACAACGGGAGTAACATCCGCGAGGGCATACCGTTCGTCAACAGGGAGGGGCTGGTCCGTTGCGACGAGCGGTTGAGCACCGGGCGGGCGAAACTGACCGGCGCGGACGGCACGTACACGGATTTCGTGGAGGAGCGTCTGCTCGCGAACGAACACGGGGCCGAGCCGATCCAGTCCCCGCTCTATGCGTTCATGTACTACTTCGACAGCGCGCAGAAGGCGCAGCGCCTGTCGAACCCGATGGTTTCCTCGTCGATTATCCAGGCGCTGGGGTTTACTCCCATATCGTACACGTTCGAGAATATCACCTCGGCGGCGTACGCGGCGCCGACGAACGAGGAGATTGCAGCGCGGCTGTGGCGCGGGGCGGTGTTCATGTCGGCTGGCGTAGGCCTGCTTGCGCGTAGCAACGCGACGGAGTACGATGCGATCGAGCCCGGGGTGACGGCGGTGTACGTGCGCGACTGGGAGTGGTTTGCGGTGTCGTACGCGCTGCTTGTGGCGTGGTTGCTTTTGTTGGTGTTTGCGACCACGAGGAGTTTCCGGAGGACGTTTGGGAGCAGCTTCGACAGTTATCTGACGGCGAAGCTGGTGGTAGACCAGCCGAATCTAGTGGCAGATGATAATTTAAGGGAGAAATTCGGACGCGTAGGGACGAATGAATTTGGGGAGGTGGTTGTAGTTGATACTGGGAAGTAATCGCATCTGCCTTCTGACCACGATGCACCATCTGCCTACTGAGCTATTGCAACTTATCTTCACGCTCGCTCACGAAGATTTGAACGCGCCACCACTCAATTTCTACGCCACCTGTCGCCTCTGGAACGACATCGTCCTCACAATGCCTGTTCTGTGGTCAACCATCTCCGTCATTGCAACCAGGAAAACCTCAACCCCACCGGTCTCTGTCGTATCCCACTGGCTAAAGCTCTCGGGCAGTCACCCGCTCAGACTAGCCTTGGTGGTGAAAGAGAATCGTAGTGTATCGATAAAAGACGGCCCCGGGACGCGAGGGATAATTGAATTGTTCGTACAGAACATGGCCCGATGGCGCGAAATCGAGCTGGATTACTCTGATGCAGGACGTCCCCCAAGGAACAGACAGCTCGTTGCGAACGGGGCACCGCTGCTCGAGCGTATCGAGCTGCATCCGTCTTCGTTGCTGCCCTCCATCGGCGACACGAACGGAGAGATACCGTGGTTGGACGTCGCCGCGTCGTCTCCGCGTCTGCGCGCTTTCAGTACGCGTCACGGGCTCATATCCCGGTCGTTATTTCAAGCACTCAACTGGGCGGGGTTGAGGTGTTTGCGGCTTGAGACACGGTTGTCCCAGGTTTCGTGTCTGCGCGTATTTGCAGCGGCATCCGCGCTACAGGAATGCCATTTCCTCGACGTTGGAAACCGTCTACAAGACTCGGTGAACGCCATTCCGATTGACGGGACGCTCCCCGACGTTGTCATCGGACACAATCTGCACACGCTGGCGTTGGCGTCGCAGCTCGGGTTCGAGCGCATCTTCGAGGGACTCGCGGCGCCGCGGTTACGCGTTCTTGAGCTTGGGACGCGCTCGACGATATGCGCTGGGACCACTCGAAGTTTCATGAGGTTTCTCGAGCGGTCGAACGAGCAGCTGGTGTCGCTGACTTTCCGCGACCTGATTGTTGCACGCATGCGCGACTGGGAGGCTAAGATCGTGCTTGCTGAAGTAGCGAGTACTCTCACCGAGCTTACGATTACTTCGGACGTCCCGGGCATGGCGGTCGGCGTCAGCAACCACCTGCTCGTCGCGCTCGGGAAGAGCAACGAGCTTCTCTGCCCGAAGCTGGAGGTGCTCAAGCTACACATTGGGGCATTTGCTGGCGACGGAGTGCTGGGAAGGATGGTTTTGGCGCAGTGGCGCGTTTCGCCACTGAGACGCGTCGATGTGATATTCGCGACGCACGGACATGTTGAGGACATGCATGTTTTACAGGGATTATTCTCCGGAGGGCTCGACGGGACTGTGCGGATGATTGGGGACTCACAAGGGCGCTCCCCGAGCTCGCCGAGCATCGGAGATGTCGACTAGCAATATTTTGTACTTGAAAACGCCATCAATCCGGCTTGCTCGCTCCCCTCACCATCTCCAGTGCTCGCCATGCAGGCCCAGAGCACCCGCACCGAGCTGGCCACGACGTCGGCGCAGAGCCTCGTCGCCATCCAGACGCTCCTCCGCGCCAGTCTCCCTTCCTCCCGTACGTGCTCGTCTTCCTCCCTAACGCCGTTCTCAAAGCAGACGCTCAAGCTCCCAAATATCGGCTCTCACAACCATCTCGTACCCCTGTAACGGACACCGACTGCGTCCCCCTTGCTGCCCCATCCATTCCTTATTTGCTTGCTCCGCTCTCCCTTCCCCGACCACAACCTCGTCGTCGTCGCCGTCAACACAGTCACCACCGAGCAACTCTGCCCTTGCCCACTCAATTAGCGCCCGCGTCGTCGTAACCCCCGACCTGCACCGACCTCTCACACAACGACTACCCACCACCACCCAACCTGCAACGCGTAGCGCCCCACTCGATCGCTAGCTCTACTCCGCCCCACGACTCAACAAAAACCCCCGCTCGGCATACACCGCCCCGCTGTAGGCACACTGCCGCTCCCTCCCGCTTCGGGCCAGAACTAACACGAACAGCTACATCTACGTCGACTCTACGGCCGAAATCAACCCGCCGCCGGCATCCGAGTCAACGCCTATTCGCAAACTCAGCATCTCGCGCCGAGACAGAACAAACCCGACACGCACCATCCCGCAATAACGGAGCCGAAAGTGCGCGTTGTACGCCGACGACGACGGTGATCTACCAACAGGCAGCAGTTAGCAAGGGCGTTCGTTGGCGTCGCGGGCGGTGGCGAATGTGATGCAGGAGGCGGCGGATGGGGCTGGGGATGGGGATGGTGGGTGGCTGGGTGGGATTTTGGGCACTATACGCACGGTGGGGTACGCGAAGCTCAGTACAGCGCAGAGGAAGCCGAGGGCGGCGATGTTGCTGAAGTGCGTCTCCATTTTGCCTTCTTGGTTGCGCTAACGCGAGTAACAGCGTATCCTGCCTGTCGCTCTTCACGCCCCTCGTCCCGGCGCTGCGGCACGCACATCTCGCGCTAATCGCGGATGTCCCCGACACGGAGCGCGCGCAGGGCCACGCGGAGAGCGTGTACCGCGCGCTGGTCGGGCTCGGCAACGTCGTGTACGCATCGAAGCAGCGCTGAACGGGGAGGAGGCGGCGTTGGTGGGGCAGTGTATACGGGAGCTGCCTGGGAGGTGGTCCGGGGAGGAGCGGGTGAAGAGTGTGGTGGTGGAGATTGGGGCGTTGTTGGTTAGCGGGGTTTTGTGAGGCGGTTTGATGTGGACGTTTGTTGTTTGTTTGCTGCTGTTCTAGAGACACGAAAGATGTATTGTATTCTTGTTTTGCGGTGGCGAATGCGAGTTGGAGAAAGCGAATTGACTTGCATGTTTTGACCGGACAACAAAGAAAATCGAAAGGCTGCTAGCAGGCGGGGGCGAAAGCCTCGATACGAGACTGGTTTCTGGTTTACCACTCGAAGAGGTCACCAAACGCGTCTAAGGGAACTTGACGTATTCTGCGAGCAAAGTTAGGCCTCGGAGATGGAACCTAGGCTTACTAGCATATAGTCTCCCGCGCAGAGCTCGAAAATACGCACTTACACCGCTTGGATTGAGAACCGGTCGCGAGCAACGAGCTTGAGATTGAGCAGGACAGCGAGTAGAAGCATCTTGTAGCAGCCACAGAAACACAGTCGGTCGCAGAACAAGCACACAGTCTCGACTTGAATTTGAATGAGGGGCACACGGAGCGTACGGTAAAAGTGGGTTCGGGGCCGCATCTTGGTACGAGAATTACACGCTCCTGTCGACGAGGACTTGTATGGTATCAGAATGGCGAATACAGATGGACCGGAAGACAGAAGCACGCACGCACAGATGTGTGTGTCTATTTGCAGACTCGAAGCGTACAGCAAGTCTGTGAATAGTTCAGCCAAGTCGCCGCGGAAGGAAGACGTCGCTGCTGTTATCCGACCCGCAAGTACGGGTTAGTACGCACCGGCATAGTGCCGGGGCATTATAATCTAGACCTATGTGAGCAGAAACAGCAAGAAAGCCAAATGTACCGGAGACTTGGCGCCAACAGCATTCAGCCGAGCCGTCGCGGAACACTGCTGCACCTTCACCGAGGCGCGCAAATGCGGGTTAGTACGCACCGACATGGTGTCGGCGTACTCTGGTAGTGTCAACGAGCGCAAGCAGAGAGACAGCAAGTCAGTCAAGCGTACCAGCAGCCATTCAGGACGGCGTACGCGTGGTCGGCGACGAGCTGGAGACGGTTTGCGGAGGGAGAGTAGATAATGGCGGACAGAGGGGAAAAGGTAGGTCTGCCAGAAAGTGGGTTCTGGCACAGTACTTATATGTCTCGAATCCCGCCGGCCAACAACACAACGGCAGCCCGTGGCGTCGGACGTGATATGAAACTTGATTCGGCGGCGAAACCTGGCCGCACCGCGCAGTACGCGAGCGGAAGTGGATTTTGGATAGAATACGGATTTTGGGATTCTGCAACGCGTAGAGTACGCAAGCAGGCAGCGGGCGGCGCTGGAATGATAGCAGTAACTTCCTTGGCGATGATCCGCCACGCCCGGGTCCGTCCCCGTCGCACAACGCGTCCCTTTTCGAGAACATGAATTTTATGCATTAGGCATTTGAGCACGCTGCGAGCATCTAATGAGCATGAGGGCAGCAGGATGAGGACTGTAGGACATGATTACGTAAGCAGAAGTACTTTTCCGTAACGAGAAGTCCGCAGTTTTTAGACATTTCGCTCTTGTGCTTGATGCAATGCCCGCGCTCCAGGGACGTTCTACACGCGATTTGACGCGTCTAATTGCACAGATACACCCTGGAAGTAACTACGTTCGTCTTAAACATGTTTCCAGAACTTAATTGGCGTGCAGAAGCTCGAGGGATGGGTGGATTTCCCGATTTGGAACTGGACGTTGAAGCGCATCCACCACTGTGATGCGGCTGAAGGCCCGGTCTAATTTGTATGCGGGCGCAAATGGTGGAGGCAATGACCTACAATCCGGTATACCCACTCATATTCTGCTTATGAACATCAACAAAAGAGTTTTCTTTGTGCGACCAAAAATGCAAAAGCGTGGTATTGAACCAGAACCAGGTGGGTGAGGGGTAAGCAGGCTACCACTACACCAGGAGACCATACCAATCGGCCAAACGCCGGCTTCCATGTCGGCATGGGCGCTGATTTGGCCGCCAAATCCACAAGCGATGTCCGGGCGGCAGGTGGTGCATACCTCCGTCCGACATCGGAGCGAGGTGGATTCTGTTCTGGGCGGCTACCTGAAACTCCCGAGGGTCGGCGGAGCGGCGACGCCGCCCCCGGATATTCGGCTGAGGATCTGCATTTCTAGCGAGTTCGCCGCCTTTTTTTGGTAACCTTATCTCCTTGCGCCGGAGCAGCAAAAGGCGCGGAGGACGTTCTATCTTTCTGCCCCTCGGGCCACTGGCAGCTTCCGCAATAAAGCTTACATTGCCGCCGCTGCTGCATTACAATAATATTTGGAGGCACCAGCAATTTTCTCACACACCCAACTCCCTTCGCTCCGCCCATCACGTACGCCGCTGGTCGCCGGCCGCCGCGTCCAGCCCGAATTACTCTGACCATGCCCCTCAAACTCGTCCCCCCAGCAAGAGGGGCGCAGTGCAAGGTTCAGTGTGTCGTGGTTGCGCAAATTCAGCGCAGCAGCAAAACCCGCGCCCTTCTGAGTTTCCGATACGCACGGGGGCCTTTCGTAAATTTGTATCGCAAACAACATTGAGCTACCTCCGTCCGTGTTTGCGCAAGGTAACACACTCGCCGATCAATTGCTCAATACCCTCTTGCTCCAGCCCACCATCCACCAGTGTTCCACTCTCGACGCTCTTCCGTCTTCCGTGCTGCGACCCAGCAACCCAGCTTCTCCCCTGTTGAGTCCAGTATGCTGCTCGGCTTCTCCATTTTCGCTGTTTTTATTTACCTTTTTTTCCAGGTTTTGCCGCCGGAGGCGAGCGTCCCGCCATCCCTCGTCAAACCAGCGGTAGCGCGTTCCTCGCGCCACGTCCCTACCATCCCAGTGCTCCGCCCGTTGCCGGTATGTATCCCGGCTGCTCCATCTGCGCCCTTTTTGACTGACCTTTTTTCTAGGTCTTGCCGCCGGAGGCGAGCGTACCGCCCTCTCGCATCAGCCCGGCGGCAGCGCGTACTCCGCTGCATCCCCGCCACCCTAGTGTCTCTCCATGCTGTCAGTATGTCCTCCAGTCGCCCTATTTTTGTTCATTTCATGGACCTTGTCCGAAAGGCTTTGCCGCCGGAGGCAAACATCGCGCCACGACGCGTCAAGAAAACGGGAGCGCGTGCTCCGCGCTGCACCCGCGCCGCCCTTGCATCTCCCCACGAAGCCTCTCTCCACCCGCGCGCTAGACTTTGCGCGCTACCGGTATGCCGATGAACCCTCCACCTTTGGGATTTTTTGCTCACTTTTTCCTTCCCAGATCTGCCGCCGGATGCCAACCTCCCGCCGTCGCTTCGAGTTTACGGCACCGCGTGCTCCGTGCTGCATTGCGCTCTCAGTAAGGTCTCATTCTCCTCGCGTTCTGTAATTTTCCGCTGACCGAACTCCAGGACTCGCAACTTCCCACACGTGCATCCTTTAACGCGAACCACCACCGCCATCTCCCCGATCCTCTGGTCCTCGTCTTCTGCTCGACCTCGGTCTTCATCCCGACTTATATGGTATGGTCCTCTTCATATGCCCGCCACTCTCCTTATCGATATTATCTATAGACCGGACAATTCGACCCTGCTAGCGGTGCAGCTCCCGCGACCCCAACGCGCTCTGGCCGTTCTCAAAGTCCCAACTCTGCCTACGCTGTTCCATTGCGCTCAAGGTACGTGGGCTCTGCCTCATATTTTCCGTCAGCTGATTTGAAAACAAGTTCGACTCCTTCGCCTCCCGGAAGCTCCGCCTCGCCCAAACTCTGCCACTACCCCTCCCCCAAAGCCGCGTATTTTCTAGCGCACCTCTTACCTCCCAATCCCTTTCACACTCGCCGTATCCCCGCCACGACCTTTCCATCACCACGGACACCATCTTGCGCTCGCCATATCGCGACAACAACTGCGCCAGACCGCTCCACTATTGCTGTGTCGGAGAGGGAAAAGGAAGGGCTGAATGATGTTGGCGGTTTTGCCTCGAGTCCGACTTTCTGGCTCACCAGATTTTAACATCAGCTCTTCTTCCGCTGTATCTCAGCTAGCTACGACGTGCTACCCGCGGGTACGACGGCGTTCGTGAGCCTTGAGCTCGGGTTACGCGGAGCCGCGTCCAGCTGCGGTATGTTCCTCGCACCGTTTGACCCGTCCTTCTGTTTCTGACTGTTCCCAAATAGCCGAGCGGCATCGTGGCTAGCAAGCCGAATCGGGCTCGGAGCACCGGCGTCTTGCCCGTGTCCTCGAGCTATAGGACGCCGCTAATGGTGAGTATATGCCTCTTTGCTCCGCTGGCTGTCACCATGCTGCTGTTTGCCGCCTCACAAAACTGATCTATTTGCGCAGAATTCGACTTGTTTTGCTTGAAATCGCGTCCTGCGGGCTTGGAGTTGGGTCGGGAGTGTGCGGGGGAGGATGTGGAAGTATTCCCAGATGATTGGGCGGCACCGAGGTACGTGGTGTTCTCGTTAACGCGCTGTTCGGCGGGTGCTGATTCGGAGTTGTTTGCAGATTTTGACTTGGAATTGCCTTCGGCGGGCCTGGAGTCGGATTGAGAGTGTGGGTGCGGGACGGCGTAGGATGCCCAGATGGTCGGGCGGTAGCTCGGTTCGTGTTCTTCCCCGTTATCGCGTCGCTCAGCTGGTGCTGACTTGGATGCTTCGCAGATTTCGACTTGCTCTGCTTCAAATCGCGGTCTGCAGGCTCGGAGTCGGGTCGGGATGGAGCGGATAGGACGGCGGTGTAGCTAGGACGGCGTGGCACTTGCAGAACGGTGGGCGGTAGAGAGGTGCGTGGCTTTCCTGGCTTGTTACATACTTGCTGCCCGTGCTGATTTTGAGTTCCAGGCTCAAACCACGGTGAATTTGGATGCAAGTCGGTGCAGAGGGTCTCCAGTTGCTGTCCGGGCCGGGAAGTGTACGGGCACCTTTGTAGGGTGCGTGCTACTGGCGGACTGGTAGTTGCGCTGGTTTTGATGGGGGACGTAGAGAGGCGCAGAGGTCGTTTGGGCGGGTCCTGGGGTTAGGGTCAGACGGGGGAGCAGTTTACGGAGCCAAACACGTCGCTACAGCTGTAAACACGACCAAACTGTTTACAGAGCCAAACAAGAGCCAACAAAGGCCAGTTGGTATATACTAGCGGCCATTTCCTCGCGAGGGACTTCGCGGCGCGGGACTTGGCGGTGAGGGAGCTTGGGGGTGGGGGAGGGGATGATGAATAACTAATAAAATTCGGGAGGGCGGTGGTGAATAACATATTCGAACTGACATGATGTGGTGTGACTGAGCGTGTGAGTTTCCGGAGGACGTTTGGGAGCAGCTTCGACAGTTATCTGACGGCGAAGCTGGTGGTGGACCAGCCGAATCTGGTGGCGGATGATAATTTAAGGGAGAAATTCGGACGCGTAGGGACGGATGAGTTTGGGGAGGTGGTTGTAGTTGATACTGGGAAATGATATATGGCGACCAAGGCATCTCCGCACCTCTCTTCTGACCACGATGCACCATCTGCCTACTGAGCTATTGCAACTTATCTTCACGCTCGCTCACGAAGATTTGAACGCGCCACCACTCAATTTCTACGCCACCTGTCGCCTCTGGAACGACATCGTCCTCACAATGCCTGTTCTGTGGTCAACCATCTCCGTCATTGCAACCAGGAAAACCTCAACCCCACCCGTCTCTGTCGTATCCCACTGGCTAAAGCTCTCGGGCAGTCACCCGCTCAAACTAGCCTTGGTGGTGAAAGAGAATCGTAGTGTATCGACAAAAGACGGCCCCGGGACGCGAGGGATAATCGAATTGTTCGTACAGAACATGGCCCGATGGCGCGAAATCGAGCTGGATTACTCTGATGCAGGGCGTCCCCCAAGGAACAGACAGCTCGTTGCGAGCGGGGGCACCGCTGCTCGAGCGTATCGAGCTGCATCCGTCTTCGTTGCTGCCCTCCATCGGCGACACGAACGGAGAGATACCGTGGTTGGACGTCGCCGCGTCGTCTCCGCGTCTGCGCGCTTTCAGTACGCGTCACGGGCTCATATCCCGGTCGTTATTTCAAGCACTCAACTGGGCGGGGTTGAGGTGTTTGCGGCTTGAGACACGGTTGTCCCAGGTTTCGTGTCTGCGCGTATTTGCAGCGGCATCCGCGCTACAGGAATGCCATTTCCTCGACGTTGGAAACCGTCTACAAGACTCGGTGAACGCCATTCCGATTGACGGGGCGCTCCCCGACGTTGTCATCGGACACAATCTGCACACGCTGGCGTTGGCGTCGCAGCTCGGGTTTGAGCGCATCTTCGAGGGACTCGCGGCGCCGCGGTTACGCGTTCTTGAGCTTGGGACGCGCTCGGCGATATGCGCTGGGACCACTCGAGTTTCATGAGGTTTCTCGAGCGGTCGAACGAGCAGCTGGTGTCGCTGACTTTCCGCGACCTGATTGTTTCACGCATGCGCGACTGGGAGGCTAAGATCGTGCTTGCTGAAGTAGCGAGTACTCTCACCGAGCTTACGATTACTTCGGACGTCCCGGGCATGGCGGTCGGCGTCAGCAACCACCTGCTCGTCGCGCTCGGGAAGAGCAACGAGCTTCTCTGCCCGAGCTGGAGGTGCTCAAGCTACACATTGGGGCATTTGCTGGCGACGGAGTGCTGGGAAGGATGGTTTTGGCGCAGTGGCGCGTTTCGCCACTGAGACGCGTCGATGTGATATTCGCGACGCACGGACATGTTGAGGACATGCATGTTTTACAGGGATTATTCTCCGGAGGGCTCGACGGGACTGTGCGGATGATTGGGGACTCACAAGGGCGCTCCCGAGCTCGCCGAGCATCGGAGATGTCGACTAGCAATATTTTGTACTTGAAAACGCCATCAATCCGGCTTGCTCGCTCCCCTCACCATCTCCAGTGCTCGCCATGCAGGCCCAGAGCACCCGCACCGAGCTGGCCACGACGTCGGGCGGAGAGCCTCGTCGCCATCCAGACGCTCCTCCGCGCCAGTCTCCCTTCCTCCCGTGCGTGCTCGTCTTCCTCCCTAACGCCGTTCTCAAAGCAGACGCTCAAGCTCCCAAATATCGGCTCTCACAACCATCTCGTACCCCTGTAACGGACACCGACTGCGTCCCCCTTGCTGCCCCATCCATTCCTTATTTGCTTGCTCCGCTCTCCCTTCCCCGACCACAACCTCGTCGTCGTCGCCGTCAACACAGTCACCACCGAGCAACTCTGCCCTTGCCCACTCAATTAGCGCCCGCGTCGTCGTAACCCCGACCTGCACCGACCTCTCACACAACGACCCCCCACCACCACCCAACCTGCAACGCGTAGCGCCCCACTCGATCGCTAGCTCTACTCCGCCCCACGACTCAACAAAAAACCCCGCGCTCGGCATACACCGCCCCGCTGTAGGCACACTGCCGCTCCCTCCCGCTTTCGGGCCAGAACTAACACGAACAGCTACATCTACGTCGACTCTACGGCCGAAATCAACCCGCCGCCGGCATCCGAGTCAACGCCTATTCGCAAACTCAGCATCTCGCGCCGAGACAGAACAAACCCGACACGCACCATCCCGCAATAACGGAGCCGAAAGTGCGCGTTGTACGCCGACGACGACGGTGATCTACCAACAGGCAGCAGTTAGCAAGGGCGTTCGTTGGCGTCGCGGGCGGTGGCGAATGTGATGCAGGAGGCGGCGGATGGGGCTGGGGATGGGGATGGTGGGTGGCTGGGTGGGATTTTGGGCACTATACGCACGGTGGGGTACGCGAAGCTCAGTACAGCGCAGAGGAAGCCGAGGGCGGCGATGTTGCTGAAGTACGTCTCCATTTTGCCTTCTTGGTTGCGCTAACGCGAGTAACAGCGTATCCTGCCTGTCGCTCTTCACGCCCCTCGTCCCGGCGCTGCGGCACGCACATCTCGCGCTAATCGCGGATGTCCCCGACACGGAGCGCGCGCAGGGCGACGCGGAGAGCGTGTACCGCGCGCTGGTCGGGCTCGGCAACGTCGTGTACGCATCGAAGCAGCGCTGAACGGGGAGGAGGCGGCGTTGGTGGGGCAGTGTATACGGGAGCTGCCTGGGAGGTGGTCCGGGGAGGAGCGGGTGAAGAGTGTGGTGGTGGAGATTGGGGCGTTGTTGGTTAGCGGGGTTTTGTGAGCGGTTTGATGTGGACGTTTGTTGTTTGTTTGCTGCTGTTCTAGAGACACGAAAGATGTATTGTATTCTTGTTTTGCGGTGGCGAATGCGAGTTGGAGAAAGCGAATTGACTTGCATGTTTTGACCGGACAACAAAGAAAATCGAAAGGCTGCTAGCAGGCGAGGGCGAAAGCCTCGATACGAGACTGGTTTCTGGTTTACCACTCGAAGAGGTCACCAAACGCGTCTAAGGGAACTTGACGTATTCTGCGAGCAAAGTTAGGCCTCGGAGATGGAACCTAGGCTTACTAGCATATAGTCTCCCGCGCAGAGCTCGAAAATACGCACTTACACCGCTTGGATTGAGAACCGGTCGCGAGCAACGAGCTTGAGATTGAGCAGGACAGCGAGTAGAAGCATCTTGTAGCAGCCACAGAAACACAGTCGGTCGCAGAACAAGCACACAGTCTCGACTTGAATTTGAATGAGGGGCACACGGAGCGTACGGTAAAAGTGGGTTCGGGGCCGCATCTTGGTACGAGAATTACACGCTCCTGTCGACGAGGACTTGTATGGTATCAGAATGGCGAATACAGATGGACCGGAAGACAGAAGCACGCACGCACAGATGTGTGTGTCTATTTGCAGACTCGAGCGTACAGCAAGTCTGTGAATAGTTCAGCCAAGTCGCCGCGGAAGGAAGACGTCGCTGCTGTTATCCGACCCGCAAGTACGGGTTAGTACGCACCGGCATAGTGCCGGGGCATTATAATCTAGACCTATGTGAGCAGAAACAGCAAGAAAGCCAAATGTACCGGAGACTTGGCGCCAACAGCATTCAGCCGAGCCGTCGCGGAACACTGCTGCACCTTCACCGAGGCGCGCAAATGCGGGTTAGTACGCACCGACATGGTGTCGGCGTACTCTGGTAGTGTCAACGAGCGCAAGCAGAGAGACAGCAAGTCAGTCAAGCGTACCAGCAGCCATTCAGGACGGCGTACGCGTAGTCGGCGACGAGCTGGAGACGGTTTGCGGAGGGAGAGTAGATAATGGCGGACAGAGGGGAAAAGGTAGGTCTGCCAGAAAGTGGGTTCTGGCACAGTACTTATATGTCTCGAATCCCGCCGGCCAACAACACAACGGCAGCCCGTGGCGTCGGACGTGATATGAAACTTGATTCGGCGGCGAAACCTGGCCGCACCGCGCAGTACGCGAGCGGAAGTGGATTTTGGATAGAATACGGATTTTGGGATTCGCAACGCGTAGAGTACGCAAGCAGGCAGCGGGCGGCGCTGGAATGATAGCAGTAACTTCCTTGGCGATGATCCGCCACGCCCGGGTCCGTCCCTCGCACAACGCGTCCCTTTTCGAGAACATGAATTTTATGCATTAGGCATTTGAGCACGCTGCGAGCATCTAATGAGCATGAGGGCAGCAGGATGAGGACTGTAGGACATGATTACGTAAGCAGAAGTACTTTTCCGTAACGAGAAGTCCGCAGTTTTTAGACATTTCGCTCTTGTGCTTGATGCAATGCCCGCGCTCCAGGGACGTTCTACACGCGATTTGACGCGTCTAATTGCACAGATACACCCTGGAAGTAACTACGTTCGTCTTAAACATGTTTCCAGAACTTAATTGGCGTGCAGAAGCTCGAGGGATGGGTGGATTTCCCGATTTGGAACTGGACGTTGAAGCGCATCCACCACTGTGATGCGGCTGAAGGCCCGGTCTAATTTGTATGCGGGCGCAAATGGTGGAGGCAATGACCTACAATCCGGTATACCCACTCATATTCTGCTTATGAACATCAACAAAAGAGTTTTCTTTGTGCGACCAAAAATGCAAAAGTGTGGTATTGAACCAGAACCAGGTGGGTGAGGGGTAAGCAGGCTACCACTACACCAGGAGACCATACCAATCGGCCAAACGCCGGCTTCCATGTCGGCATGGGCGCTGATTTGGCCGCCAAATCCACAAGCGATGTCCGGGCGGCAGGTGGTGCATACCTCCGTCCGACATCGGAGCGAGGTGGATTCTGTTCTGGGCGGCTACCTGAAACTCCCGAGGGTCGGCGGAGGGCGACGCCGCCCCCTGGATATTCGGCTGAGGATCTGCATTTCTAGCGAGTTCGCCGCCTTTTTTTGGTAACCTTATCTCCTTGCGCCGGAGCAGCAAAAGGCGCGGAGGACGTTCTATCTTTCTGCCCCTCGGGCCACTGGCAGCTTCCGCAATAAAGCTTACATTGCCGCCGCTGCTGCATTACAATAATATTTGGAGGCACCAGCAATTTTCTCACACACCCAACTCCCTTCGCTCCGCCCATCACGTACGCCGCTGGTCGCCGGCGCCGCGTCCAGCCCGAATTACTCTGACCATGCCCCTCAAACTCGTCCCCCAGCAAGAGGGGCGCAGTGCGAAGTTCAGTGTGTCGTGGTTGCGCGAAATTCAGCGCAGCAGCAAAACCCGCGCGCCTTCTGAGTTTCCGATACGCACGGGGGCCTTTCGTAAATTTGTATCGCAAACAACATTGAGCTACCTCCGTCCGTGTTTGCGCAAGGTAACACACTCGCCGATCAATTGCTCAATACCCTCTTGCTCCAGCCCACCATCCACCAGTGTTCCACTCTCGACGCTCTTCCGTCTTCCGTGCTGCGACCCAGCAACCCAGCTTCTCCCCTGTTGAGTCCAGTATGCTGCTCGGCTTCTCCATTTTCGCTGTTTTTATTTACCTTTTTTTCCAGGTTTTGCCGCCGGAGGCGAGCGTCCCGCCATCCCTCGTCAAACCAGCGGTAGCGCGTTCCTCGCGCCACGTCCCTACCATCCCAGTGCTCCGCCCGTTGCCGGTATGTATCCCGGCTGCTCCATCTGCGCCCTTTTTGACTGACCTTTTTTCTAGGTCTTGCCGCCGGAGGCGAGCGTACCGCCCTCTCGCATCAGCCCGACGGCAGCGCGTACTCCGCGCTGCATCCCCGCCACCCTAGTGTCTCTCCATGCTGTCAGTATGTCCTCCAGTCGCCCTATTTTTGTTCATTTCATGGACCTTGTCCGAAAGGCTTTGCCGCCGGAGGCAAACATCGCGCCACGACGCGTCAAGAAAACGGGAGCGCGTGTGCTCCCGCGCTGCACCCGCGCCGCCCCTTGCATCTCCCCACGAAGCCTCTCTCCACCCGCGCTAGACTTTGCGCGCTACCGGTATGCCGATGAACCCTCCACCTTTGGGATTTTTTGCTCACTTTTTCCTTCCCAGATCTGCCGCCGGATGCCAACCTCCCGCCGTCGCTTCGAGTTTACGGCACCGCGTGCTCCGTGCTGCATTGCGCTCTCAGTAAGGTCTCATTCTCCTCGCGTTCTGTAATTTTCCGCTGACCGAACTCCAGGACTCGCAACTTCCCACACGTGCATCCTTTAACGCGAACCACCACCGCCATCTCCCCGATCCTCTGGTCCTCGTCTTCTGCTCGACCTCGGTCTTCATCCCGACTTATATGGTATGGTCCTCTTCATATGCCCGCCACTCTCCTTATCGATATTATCTATAGACCGGACAATTCGACCCTGCTAGCGGTGCAGCTCCCGCGACCCCAACGCGCTCTGGCCGTTCTCAAAGTCCCAACTCTGCCTACGCTGTTCCATTGCGCTCAAGGTACGTGGGCTCTGCCTCATATTTTCCGTCAGCTGATTTGAAAACAAGTTCGACTCCTTCGCCTCCCGGAAGCTCCGCCTCGCCCAAACTCTGCCACTACCCCTCCCCCAAAGCCGCGTATTTTCTAGCGCACCTCTTACCTCCCAATCCCTTTCACACTCGCCGTATCCCCGCCACGACCTTTCCATCACCACGGACACCATCTTGCGCTCGCCATATCGCGACAACAACTGCGCCAGACCGCTCCACTATTGCTGTGTCGGAGAGGGAAAAGGAAGGGCTGAATGATGTTGGCGGTTTTGCCTCGAGTCCGACTTTCTGGCTCACCAGATTTTAACATCAGCTCTTCTTCCGCTGTATCTCAGCTAGCTACGACGTGCTACCCGCGGGTACGACGGCGTTCGTGAGCCTTGAGCTCGGGTTACGGGAGCCGCGTCCAGCTGCGGTATGTCCCTCGCACCGTTTGACCCGTCCTTCTGTTTCTGACTGTTCCCAAATAGCCGAGCGGCATCGTGGCTAGCAAGCCGAATCGGGCTCGGAGCACCGGCGTCTTGCCCGTGTCCTCGAGCTATAGGACGCCGCTAATGGTGAGTATATGCCTCTTTGCTCCGCTGGCTGTCACCATGCTGCTGTTTGCCGCCTCACAAAACTGATCTATTTGCGCAGAATTCGACTTGTTTTGCTTGAAATCGCGTCCTGCGGGCTTGGAGTTGGGTCGGGAGTGTGCGGGGAGGATGTGGAAGTATTCCCAGATGATTGGGCGGCACCGAGGTACGTGGTGTTCTCGTTAACGCGCTGTTCGGCGGGTGCTGATTCGGAGTTGTTTGCAGATTTTGACTTGGAATTGCCTTCGGCGGGCCTGGAGTCGGATTGAGAGTGTGGGTGCGGGACGGCGTAGGATGCCCAGATGGTCGGGCGGTAGCTCGGTTCGTGTTCTTCCCCGTTATCGCGTCGCTCAGCTGGTGCTGACTTGGATGCTTCGCAGATTTCGACTTGCTCTGCTTCAAATCGCGGTCTGCAGGCTCGGAGTCGGGTCGGGATGGAGCGGATAGGACGGCGGTGTAGCTAGGACGGCGTGGCACTTGCAGAACGGTGGGCGGTAGAGAGGTGCGTGGCTTTCCTGGCTTGTTACATACTTGCTGCCCGTGCTGATTTTGAGTTCCAGGCTCAAACCACGGTGAATTTGGATGCAAGTCGGTGCAGAGGGTCTCCAGTTGCTGTCCGGGCCGGGAAGTGTACGGGCACCTTTGTAGGGTACGTGCTACTGGCGGACTGGTAGTTGCGCTGGTTTTGATGGGGGACGTGAGAGGCGCAGAGGTCGTTTGGGCGGGTCCTGGGGTTAGGGTCAGACGCGGGGAGCAGTTTACGGAGCCAAACACGTCGCTACAGCTGTAAACACGACCAAACTGTTTACAGAGCTAAACAAGAGCCAACAAAGGCCAGTTGGTATATACTAGCGGCCATTTCCTCGCGAGGGACTTCGCGGAGCGGGACTTGGCGGTGAGGGAGCTTGGGGGTGGGGGGAGGGGATGATGAATAACTAATAAAATTCGGGAGGGCGGTGGTGAATAACATATTCGAACTGACATGATGTGGTGTGACTGAGCGTGTGAGTTTCCGGAGGACGTTTGGGAGCAGCTTCGACAGTTATCTGACGGCGAAGCTGGTGGTGGACCAGCCGAATCTGGTGGCGGATGATAATTTAAGGGAGAAATTCGGACGCGTAGGGACGAATGAGTTTGGGGAGGTGGTTGTAGTTGGTACTGGGAAATAATATATGGCGACCAAGGCATCTCCGCACCTCCCTTCTGACCACGATGCACCATCTGCCTACTGAGCTATTGCAACTTATCTTCACGCTCGCTCACGAAGATTTGAACGCGCCACCACTCAATTTCTACGCCACCTGTCGCCTCTGGAACGACATCGTCCTCACAATGCCTGTTCTGTGGTCAACCATCTCCGTCATTGCAACCAGGAAAACCTCAACCCCACCGGTCTCTGTCGTATCCCACTGGCTAAAGCTCTCGGGCAGTCACCCGCTCAGACTAGCCTTGGTGGTGAAAGAGAATCGTAGTGTATCGATAAAAGACGGCCCCGGGACGCGAGGGATAATTGAATTGTTCGTACAGAACATGGCCCGATGGCGCGAAATCGAGCTGGATTACTCTGATGCAGGACGTCCCCCAAGGAACAGACAGCTCGTTGCGAACGGGGCACCGCTGCTCGAGCGTATCGAGCTGCATCCGTCTTCGTTGCTGCCCTCCATCGGCGACACGAACGGAGAGATACCGTGGTTGGACGTCGCCGCGTCGTCTCCGCGTCTGCGCGCTTTCAGTACGCGTCCACGGGCTCATATCCCGGTCGTTATTTCAAGCACTCAACTGGGCGGGGTTGAGGTGTTTGCGGCTTGAGACACGGTTGTCCCAGGTTTCGTGTCTGCGCGTATTTGCAGCGGCATCCGCGCTACAGGAATGCCATTTCCTCGACGTTGGAAACCGTCTACAAGACTCGGTGAACGCCATTCCGATTGACGGGACGCTCCCCGACGTTGTCATCGGACACAATCTGCACACGCTGGCGTTGGCGTCGCAGCTCGGGTTTGAGCGCATCTTCGAGGGACTCGCGGCGCCGCGGTTACGCGTTCTTGAGCTTGGGACGCGCTCGACGCATATGCGCTGGGACCACTCGAGTTTCATGAGGTTTCTCGAGCGGTCGAACGAGCAGCTGGTGTCGCTGACTTTCCGCGACCTGATTGTTTCACGCATGCGCGACTGGGAGGCTAAGATCGTGCTTGCTGAAGTAGCGAGTACTCTCACCGAGCTTACGATTACTTCGGACGTCCCGGGCATGGCGGTCGGCGTCAGCAACCACCTGCTCGTCGCGCTCGGGAAGAGCAACGAGCTTCTCTGCCCGAAGCTGGAGGTGCTCAAGCTACACATTGGGGCATTTGCTGGCGACGGAGTGCTGGGAAGGATGGTTTTGGCGCAGTGGCGCGTTTCGCCACTGAGACGCGTCGATGTGATATTCGCGACGCACGGACATGTTGAGGACATGCATGTTTTACAGGGATTATTCTCCGGAGGGCTCGACGGGACTGTGCGGATGATTGGGGACTCACAAGGGCGCTCCCGAGCTCGCCGAGCATCGGAGATGTCGACTAGCAATATTTTGTACTTGAAAACGCCATCAATCCGGCTTGCTCGCTCCCCTCACCATCTCCAGTGCTCGCCATGCAGGCCCAGAGCACCCGCACCGAGCTGGCCACGACGTCGGGCGCAGAGCCTCGTCGCCATCCAGACGCTCCTCCGCGCCAGTCTCCCTTCCTCCCGTACGTGCTCGTCTTCCTCCCTAACGCCGTTCTCAAAGCAGACGCTCAAGCTCCCAAATATCGGCTCTCACAACCATCTCGTACCCCTGTAACGGACACCGACTGCGTCCCCCTTGCTGCCCCATCCATTCCTTATTTGCTTGCTCCGCTCTCCCTTCCCCGACCACAACCTCGTCGTCGTCGTCGCCGTCAACACAGTCACCACCGAGCAACTCTGCCCTTGCCCACTCAATTAGCGCCCGCGTCGTCGTAACCCCCGACCTGCACCGACCTCTCACACAACGACTACCCACCACCACCCAACCTGCAACGCGTAGCGCCCCACTCGATCGCTAGCTCTACTCCGCCCCACGACTCAACAAAAAACCCCGCGCTCGGCATACACCGCCCCGCTGTAGGCACACTGCCGCTCCCTCCCGCTTTCGGGCCAGAACTAACACGAACAGCTACATCTACGTCGACTCTACGGCCGAAATCAACCCGCCGCCGGCATCCGAGTCAACGCCTATTCGCAAACTCAGCATCTCGCGCCGAGACAGAACAAACCCGACACGCACCATCCCGCAATAACGGAGCCGAAAGTGCGTGTTGTGCGCCAACGACGACGGTGATCTACCAACAGGCAGCAGTTAGCAAGGGCGTTCGTTGGCGTCGCGGGCGGTGGCGAATGTGATGCAGGAGGCGGCGGATGGGGCTGGGGATGGGGATGGTGGGTGGCTGGGTGGGATTTTGGGCACTATACGCACGGTGGGGTACGCGAAGCTCAGTACAGCGCAGAGGAAGCCGAGGGCGGCAATGTTGCTGAAGTACGTCTCCATTTTGCCTTCTTGGTTGCGCTAACGCGAGTAACAGCGTATCCTGCCTGTCGCTCTTCACGCCCCTCGTCCCGGCGCTGCAGCACGCACATCTCGCGCTAATCGCGGATGTCCCCGACACGGAGCGCGCGCAGGGCGACGCGGAGAGCGTGTACCGCGCGCTGGTCGGGCTCGGCAACGTCGTGTACGCATCGAAGCAGCGCTGAACGGGGAGGAGGCGGCGTTGGTGGGGCAGTGTATACGGGAGCTGCCTGGGAGGTGGTCCGGGGAGGAGCGGGTGAAGAGTGTGGTGGTGGAGATTGGGGCGTTGTTGGTTAGCGGGGTTTTGTGAGCGGTTTGATGTGGACGTTTGTTGTTTGTTTGCTGCTGTTCTAGAGACACGAAAGATGTATTGTATTCTTGTTTTGCGGTGGCGAATGCGAGTTGGAGAAAGCGAATTGACTTGCATGTTTTGACCGGACAACAAAGAAAATCGAAAGGCTGCTAGCAGGCGAGGGCGAAAGCCTCGATACGAGACTGGTTTCTGGTTTACCACTCGAAGAGGTCACCAAACGCGTCTAAGGGAACTTGACGTATTCTGCGAGCAAAGTTAGGCCTCGGAGATGGAACCTAGGCTTACTAGCATATAGTCTCCCGCGCAGAGCTCGAAAATACGCACTTACACCGCTTGGATTGAGAACCGGTCGCGAGCAACGAGCTTGAGATTGAGCAGGACAGCGAGTAGAAGCATCTTGTAGCAGCCACAGAAACACAGTCGGTCGCAGAACAAGCACACAGTCTCGACTTGAATTTGAATGAGGGGCACACGGAGCGTACGGTAAAAGTGGGTTCGGGGCCGCATCTTGGTACGAGAATTACACGCTCCTGTCGACGAGGACTTGTATGGTATCAGAATGGCGAATACAGATGGACCGGAAGACAGAAGCACGCACGCACAGATGTGTGTGTCTATTTGCAGACTCGAGCGTACAGCAAGTCTGTGAATAGTTCAGCCAAGTCGCCGCGGAAGGAAGACGTCGCTGCTGTTATCCGACCCGCAAGTACGGGTTAGTACGCACCGGCATAGTGCCGGGGCATTATAATCTAGACCTATGTGAGCAGAAACAGCAAGAAAGCCAAATGTACCGGAGACTTGACGCCAACAGCATTCAGCCGAGCCGTCGCGGAACACTGCTGCACCTTCACCGAGGCGCGCAAATGCGGGTTAGTACGCACCGACATGGTGTCGGTGTACTCTGGTAGTGTCAACGAGCGCAAGCAGAGAGACAGCAAGTCAGTCAAGCGTACCAGCAGCCATTCAGGACGGCGTGCGCGTAGTCGGCGACGAGCTGGAGACGGTTTGCGGAGGGAGAGTAGATAATGGCGGACAGAGGGGAAAAGGTAGGTCTGCCAGAAAGTGGGTTCTGGCACAGTACTTATATGTCTCGAATCCCGCCGGCCAACAACACAACGGCAGCCCGTGGCGTCGGACGTGATATGAAACTTGATTCGGCGGCGAAACCTGGCCGCACCGCGCAGTACGCGAGCGGAAGTGGATTTTGGATAGAATACGGATTTTGGGATTCGCAACGCGTAGAGTACGCAAGCAGGCAGCGGGCGGCGCTGGAATGATAGCAGTAACTTCCTTGGCGATGATCCGCCACGCCCGGGTCCGTCCCCGTCGCACAACGCGTCCCTTTTCGAGAACATGAATTTTATGCATTAGGCATTTGAGCACGCTGCGAGCATCTAATGAGCATGAGGGCAGCAGGATGAGGACTGTAGGACATGATTACGTAAGCAGAAGTACTTTTCCGTAACGAGAAGTCCGCAGTTTTTAGACATTTCGCTCTTGTGCTTGATGCAATGCCCGCGCTCCAGGGACGTTCTACACGCGATTTGACGCGTCTAATTGCACAGATACACCCTGGAAGTAACTACGTTCGTCTTAAACATGTTTCCAGAACTTAATTGGCGTGCAGAAGCTCGAGGGATGGGTGGATTTCCCGATTTGGAACTGGACGTTGAAGCGCATCCACCACTGTGATGCGGCTGAAGGCCCGGTCTAATTTGTATGCGGGCGCAAATGGTGGAGGCAATGACCTACAATCCGGTATACCCACTCATATTCTGCTTATGAACATCAACAAAAGAGTTTTCTTTGTGCGACCAAAAATGCAAAAGCGTGGTATTGAACCAGAACCAGGTGGGTGAGGGGTAAGCAGGCTACCACTACACCAGGAGACCATACCAATCGGCCAAACGCCGGCTTCCATGTCGGCATGGGCGCTGATTTGGCCGCCAAATCCACAAGCGATGTCCGGGCGGCAGGTGGTGCATACCTCCGTCCGACATCGGAGCGAG
This sequence comes from Mycena kentingensis (nom. inval.), assembly GCA_014461125.1. Taxonomy (NCBI): domain Eukaryota; kingdom Fungi; phylum Basidiomycota; class Agaricomycetes; order Agaricales; family Mycenaceae; genus Mycena; species Mycena kentingensis (nom. inval.). The sequence continues at coordinate 681,693 of JACAZG010000012.1, forward strand.
GTGGATTCTGTTCTGGGCGGCTACCTGAAACTCCCGAGGGTCGGCGGAGCGGCGACGCCGCCCCCGGATATTCGGCTGAGGATCTGCATTTCTAGCGAGTTCGCCGCCTTTTTTTGGTAACCTTATCTCCTTGCGCCGGAGCAGCAAAAGGCGCGGAGGACGTTCTATCTTTCTGCCCCTCGGGCCACTGGCAGCTTCCGCAATAAAGCTTACATTGCCGCCGCTGCTGCATTACAATAATATTTGGAGGCACCAGCAATTTTCTCACACACCCAACTCCCTTCGCTCCGCCCATCACGTACGCCGCTGGTCGCCGGCGCCGCGTCCAGCCCGAATTACTCTGACCATGCCCCTCAAACTCGTCCCCCAGCAAGAGGGGCGCAGTGCGAAGTTCAGTGTGTCGTGGTTGCGCGAAATTCAGCGCAGCAGCAAAACCCGCGCGCCTTCTGAGTTTCCGATACGCACGGGGGCCTTTCGTAAATTTGTATCGCAAACAACATTGAGCTACCTCCGTCCGTGTTTGCGCAAGGTAACACACTCGCCGATCAATTGCTCAATACCCTCTTGCTCCAGCCCACCATCCACCAGTGTTCCACTCTCGACGCTCTTCCGTCTTCCGTGCTGCGACCCAGCAACCCAGCTTCTCCCCTGTTGAGTCCAGTATGCTGCTCGGCTTCTCCATTTTCGCTGTTTTTATTTACCTTTTTTTCCAGGTTTTGCCGCCGGAGGCGAGGCGTCCCGCCATCCCTCGTCAAACCAGCGGTAGCGTTCCTCGCGCCACGTCCCTACCATCCCAGTGCTCCGCCCGTTGCCGGTATGCCTCCCAGCTGCTCCAGTTGCGCTCTTTTTACTCACCTTTTTTACAAGGTCTTGCCGCCGGAGGCGAGCGTACCGCCCTCTCGCATCAGCCCGACGGCAGCGCGTACTCCGCGCTGCATCCCCGCCACCCTAGTGTCTCTCCATGCTGTCAGTATGTCCTCCAGTCGCCCTATTTTTGTTCATTTCATGGACCTTGTCCGAAAGGCTTTGCCGCCGGAGGCAAACATCGCGCCACGACGCGTCAAGAAAACGGGAGCGCGTGCTCCGCGCTGCACCCGCGCCGCCCTTGCATCTCCCCACGAAGCCTCTCTCCACCCGCGCTAGACTTTGCGCGCTACCGGTATGCCGATGAACCCTCCACCTTTGGGATTTTTTGCTCACTTTTTCCTTCCCAGATCTGCCGCCGGATGCCAACCTCCCGCCGTCGCTTCGAGTTTACGGCACCGCGTGCTCCGTGCTGCATTGCGCTCTCAGTAAGGTCTCATTCTCCTCGCGTTCTGTAATTTTCCGCTGACCGAACTCCAGGACTCGCAACTTCCCACACGTGCATCCTTTAACGCGAACCACCACCGCCATCTCCCCGATCCTCTGGTCCTCGTCTTCTGCTCGACCTCGGTCTTCATCCCGACTTATATGGTATGGTCCTCTTCATATGCCCGCCACTCTCCTTATCGATATTATCTATAGACCGGACAATTCGACCCTGCTAGCGGTGCAGCTCCCGCGACCCCAACGCGCTCTGGCCGTTCTCAAAGTCCCAACTCTGCCTACGCTGTTCCATTGCGCTCAAGGTACGTGGGCTCTGCCTCATATTTTCCGTCAGCTGATTTGAAAACAAGTTCGACTCCTTCGCCTCCCGGAAGCTCCGCCTCGCCCAAACTCTGCCACTACCCCTCCCCCAAAGCCGCGTATTTTCTAGCGCACCTCTTACCTCCCAATCCCTTTCACACTCGCCGTATCCCCGCCACGACCTTTCCATCACCACGGACACCATCTTGCGCTCGCCATATCGCGACAACAACTGCGCCAGACCGCTCCACTATTGCTGTGTCGGAGAGGGAAAAGGAAGGGCTGAATGATGTTGGCGGTTTTGCCTCGAGTCCGACTTTCTGGCTCACCAGATTTTAACATCAGCTCTTCTTCCGCTGTATCTCAGCTAGCTACGACGTGCTACCCGCGGGTACGACGGCGTTCGTGAGCCTTGAGCTCGGGTTACGCGGAGCCGCGTCCAGCTGCGGTATGTCCCTCGCACCGTTTGACCCGTCCTTCTGTTTCTGACTGTTCCCAAATAGCCGAGCGGCATCGTGGCTAGCAAGCCGAATCGGGCTCGGAGCACCGGCGTCTTGCCCGTGTCCTCGAGCTATAGGACGCCGCTAATGGTGAGTATATGCCTCTTTGCTCCGCTGGCTGTCACCATGCTGCTGTTTGCCGCCTCACAAAACTGATCTATTTGCGCAGAATTCGACTTGTTTTGCTTGAAATCGCGTCCTGCGGGCTTGGAGTTGGGTCGGGAGTGTGCGGGGGGGATGTGGAAGTATTCCCAGATGATTGGGCGGCACCGAGGTACGTGGTGTTCTCGTTAACGCGCTGTTCGGCGGGTGCTGATTCGGAGTTGTTTGCAGATTTTGACTTGGAATTGCCTTCGGCGGGCCTGGAGTCGGATTGAGAGTGTGGGTGCGGGACGGCGTAGGATGCCCAGATGGTCGGGCGGTAGCTCGGTTCGTGTTCTTCCCCGTTATCGCGTCGCTCAGCTGGTGCTGACTTGGATGCTTCGCAGATTTCGACTTGCTCTGCTTCAAATCGCGGTCTGCAGGCTCGGAGTCGGGTCGGGATGGAGCGGATAGGACGGCGGTGTAGCTAGGACGGCGTGGCACTTGCAGAACGGTGGGCGGTAGAGAGGTGCGTGGCTTTCCTGGCTTGTTACATACTTGCTGCCCGTGCTGATTTTGAGTTCCAGGCTCAAACCACGGTGAATTTGGATGCAAGTCGGTGCAGAGGGTCTCCAGTTGCTGTCCGGGCCGGGAAGTGTACGGGCACCTTTGTAGGGTACGTGCTACTGGCGGACTGGTAGTTGCGCTGGTTTTGATGGGGGACGTAGAGAGGCGCAGAGGTCGTTTGGGCGGGTCCTGGGGTTAGGGTCAGACGGGGGAGCAGTTTACGGAGCCAAACACGTCGCTACAGCTGTAAACACGACCAAACTGTTTACAGAGCCAAACAAGAGCCAACAAAGGCCAGTTGGTATATACTAGCGGCCATTTCCTCGCGAGGGACTTCGCGGCGCGGGACTTGGCGGTGAGGGAGCTTGGGGGTGGGGGAGGGGATGATGAATAACTAATAAAATTCGGGAGGGCGGTGGTGAATAACATATTCGAACTGACATGATGTGGTGTGACTGAGCGTGTGAGTTTCCGGAGGACGTTTGGGAGCAGCTTCGACAGTTATCTGACGGCGAAGCTGGTGGTGGACCAGCCGAATCTGGTGGCGGATGATAATTTAAGGGAGAAATTCGGACGCGTAGGGACGAATGAGTTTGGGGAGGTGGTTGTAGTTGGTACTGGGAAATAATATATGGCGACCAAGGCATCTCCGCACCTCCCTTCTGACCACGATGCACCATCTGCCTACTGAGCTATTGCAACTTATCTTCACGCTCGCTCACGAAGATTTGAACGCGCCACCACTCAATTTCTACGCCACCTGTCGCCTCTGAACGACATCGTCCTCACAATGCCTGTTCTGTGGTCAACCATCTCCGTCATTGCAACCAGGAAAACCTCAACCCCACCGGTCTCTGTCGTATCCCACTGGCTAAAGCTCTCGGGCAGTCACCCGCTCAGACTAGCCTTGGTGGTGAAAGAGAATCGTAGTGTATCGATAAAAGACGGCCCCGGGACGCGAGGGATAATTGAATTGTTCGTACAGAACATGGCCCGATGGCGCGAAATCGAGCTGGATTACTCTGATGCAGGACGTCCCCCAAGGAACAGACAGCTCGTTGCGAACGGGGCACCGCTGCTCGAGCGTATCGAGCTGCATCCGTCTTCGTTGCTGCCCTCCATCGGCGACACGAACGGAGAGATACCGTGGTTGGACGTCGCCCGGTCGTCTCCGCGTCTGCGCGCTTTCAGTACGCGTCCACGGGCTCATATCCCGGTCGTTATTTCAAGCACTCAACTGGGCGGGGTTGAGGTGTTTGCGGCTTGAGACACGGTTGTCCCAGGTTTCGTGTCTGCGGCGTATTTGCAGCGGCATCCGCTACAGGAATGCCATTTCCTCGACGTTGGAAACCGTCTACAAGACTCGGTGAACGCCATTCCGATTGACGGGACGCTCCCCGACGTTGTCATCGGACACAATCTGCACACGCTGGCGTTGGCGTCGCAGCTCGGGTTTGAGCGCATCTTCGAGGGACTCGCGGCGCCCGCGGTTACGCGTTCTTGAGCTTGGGACGCGCTCGACGCATATGCGCTGGGACCACTCGAGTTTCATGAGGTTTCTCGAGCGGTCGAACGAGCAGCTGGTGTCGCTGACTTTCCGCGACCTGATTGTTTCACGCATGCGCGACTGGGAGGCTAAGATCGTGCTTGCTGAAGTAGCGAGTACTCTCACCGAGCTTACGATTACTTCGGACGTCCCGGGCATGGCGGTCGGCGTCAGCAACCACCTGCTCGTCGCGCTCGGGAAAGAGCAACGAGCTTCTCTGCCCGAGCTGGAGGTGCTCAAGCTACACATTGGGGCATTTGCTGGCGACGGAGTGCTGGGAAGGATGGTTTTGGCGCAGTGGCGCGTTTCGCCACTGAGACGCGTCGATGTGATATTCGCGACGCACGGACATGTTGAGGACATGCATGTTTTACAGGGATTATTCTCCGGAGGGCTCGACGGGACTGTGCGGATGATTGGGGACTCACAAGGGCGCTCCCCGAGCTCGCCGAGCATCGGAGATGTCGACTAGCAATATTTTGTACTTGAAAACGCCATCAATCCGGCTTGCTCGCTCCCCTCACCATCTCCAGTGCTCGCCATGCAGGCCCAGAGCACCCGCACCGAGCTGGCCACGACGTCGGGCGCAGAGCCTCGTCGCCATCCAGACGCTCCTCCGCGCCAGTCTCCCTTCCTCCCGTACGTGCTCGTCTTCCTCCCTAACGCCGTTCTCAAAGCAGACGCTCAAGCTCCCAAATATCGGCTCTCACAACCATCTCGTACCCCTGTAACGGACACCGACTGCGTCCCCCTTGCTGCCCCATCCATTCCTTATTTGCTTGCTCCGCTCTCCCTTCCCCGACCACAACCTCGTCGTCGTCGCCGTCAACACAGTCACCACCGAGCAACTCTGCCCTTGCCCACTCAATTAGCGCCCGCGTCGTCGTAACCCCCGACCTGCACCGACCTCTCACACAACGACTACCCACCACCACCCAACCTGCAACGCGTAGCGCCCCACTCGATCGCTAGCTCTACTCCGCCCCACGACTCAACAAAAAACCCCGCGCTCGGCATACACCGCCCCGCTGTAGGCACACTGCCGCTCCCTCCCGCTTTCGGGCCAGAACTAACACGAACAGCTACATCTACGTCGACTCTACGGCCGAAATCAACCCGCCGCCGGCATCCGAGTCAACGCCTATTCGCAAACTCAGCATCTCGCGCCGAGACAGAACAAACCCGACACGCACCATCCCGCAATAACGGAGCCGAAAGTGCGCGTTGTACGCCAACGACGACGGTGATCTACCAACAGGCAGCAGTTAGCAAGGGCGTTCGTTGGCGTCGCGGGCGGTGGCGAATGTGATGCAGGAGGCGGCGGATGGGGCTGGGGATGGGGATGGTGGGTGGCTGGGTGGGATTTTGGGCACTATACGCACGGTGGGGTACGCGAAGCTCAGTACAGCGCAGAGGAAGCCGAGGGCGGCGATGTTGCTGAAGTACGTCTCCATTTTGCCTTCTTGGTTGCGCTAACGCGAGTAACAGCGTATCCTGCCTGTCGCTCTTCACGCCCCTCGTCCCGGCGCTGCGGCACGCACATCTCGCGCTAATCGCGGATGTCCCCGACACGGAGCGCGCGCAGGGCGACGCGGGAGAGCGTGTACCGCGCGCTGGTCGGGCTCGGCAACGTCGTGTACGCATCGAAGCAGCGCTGAACGGGGAGGAGGCGGCGTTGGTGGGGCAGTGTATACGGGAGCTGCCTGGGAGGTGGTCCGGGGAGGAGCGGGTGAAGAGTGTGGTGGTGGAGATTGGGGCGTTGTTGGTTAGCGGGGTTTTGTGAGCGGTTTGATGTGGACGTTTGTTGTTTGTTTGCTGCTGTTCTAGAGACACGAAAGATGTATTGTATTCTTGTTTTGCGGTGGCGAATGCGAGTTGGAGAAAGCGAATTGACTTGCATGTTTTGACCGGACAACAAAGAAAATCGAAAGGCTGCTAGCAGGCGAGGGCGAAAGCCTCGATACGAGACTGGTTTCTGGTTTACCACTCGAAGAGGTCACCAAACGCGTCTAAGGGAACTTGACGTATTCTGCGAGCAAAGTTAGGCCTCGGAGATGGAACCTAGGCTTACTAGCATATAGTCTCCCGCGCAGAGCTCGAAAATACGCACTTACACCGCTTGGATTGAGAACCGGTCGCGAGCAACGAGCTTGAGATTGAGCAGGACAGCGAGTAGAAGCATCTTGTAGCAGCCACAGAAACACAGTCGGTCGCAGAACAAGCACACAGTCTCGACTTGAATTTGAATGAGGGGCACACGGAGCGTACGGTAAAAGTGGGTTCGGGGCCGCATCTTGGTACGAGAATTACACGCTCCTGTCGACGAGGACTTGTATGGTATCAGAATGGCGAATACAGATGGACCGGAAGACAGAAGCACGCACGCACAGATGTGTGTGTCTATTTGCAGACTCAAGCGTACAGCAAGTCTGTGAATAGTTCAGCCAAGTCGCCGCGGAAGGAAGACGTCGCTGCTGTTATCCGACCCGCAAGTACGGGTTAGTACGCACCGGCATAGTGCCGGGGCATTATAATCTAGACCTATGTGAGCAGAAACAGCAAGAAAGCCAAATGTACCGGAGACTTGACGCCAACAGCATTCAGCCGAGCCGTCGCGGAACACTGCTGCACCTTCACCGAGGCGCGCAAATGCGGGTTAGTACGCACCGACATGGTGTCGGCGTACTCTGGTAGTGTCAACGAGCGCAAGCAGAGAGACAGCAAGTCAGTCAAGCGTACCAGCAGCCATTCAGGACGGCGTACGCGTAGTCGGCGACGAGCTGGAGACGGTTTGCGGAGGGAGAGTAGATAATGGCGGACAGAGGGGAAAAGGTAGGTCTGCCAGAAAGTGGGTTCTGGCACAGTACTTATATGTCTCGAATCCCGCCGGCCAACAACACAACGGCAGCCCGTGGCGTCGGACGTGATATGAAACTTGATTCGGCGGTGAAACCTGGCCGCACCGCGCAGTACGCGAGCGGAAGTGGATTTTGGATAGAATACGGATTTTGGGATTCGCAACGCGTAGAGTACGCAAGCAGGCAGCGGGCGGCGCTGGAATGATAGCAGTAACTTCCTTGGCGATGATCCGCCACGCCCGGTCCGTCCGTCCCGTCGCACAACGCCCCCTTTTCGAGAACATGAATTTTATGCATTAGGCATTTGAGCACGCTGCGAGCATCTAATGAGCATGAGGGCAGCAGGATGAGGACTGTAGGACATGATTACGTAAGCAGAAGTACTTTTCCGTAACGAGAAGTCCGCAGTTTTTAGACATTTCGCTCTTGTGCTTGATGCAATGCCCGCGCTCCAGGGACGTTCTACACGCGATTTGACGCGTCTAATTGCACAGATACACCCTGGAAGTAACTACGTTCGTCTTAAACATGTTTCCAGAACTTAATTGGCGTGCAGAAGCTCGAGGGATGGGTGGATTTCCCGATTTGGAACTGGACGTTGAAGCGCATCCACCACTGTGATGCGGCTGAAGGCCCGGTCTAATTTGTATGCGGGCGCAAATGGTGGAGGCAATGACCTACAATCCGGTATACCCACTCATATTCTGCTTATGAACATCAACAAAAGAGTTTTCTTTGTGCGACCAAAAATGCAAAAGCGTGGTATTGAACCAGAACCAGGTGGGTGAGGGGTAAGCAGGCTACCACTACACCAGGAGACCATACCAATCGGCCAAACGCCGGCTTCCATGTCGGCATGGGCGCTGATTTGGCCGCCAAATCCACAAGCGATGTCCGGGCGGCAGGTGGTGCATACCTCCGTCCGACATCGGAGCGAGGTGGATTCTGTTCTGGGCGGCTACCTGAAACTCCCGAGGGTCGGGCGGAGCGGCGACGCCGCCCCGGATATTCGGCTGAGGATCTGCATTTCTAGCGAGTTCGCCGCCTTTTTTTGGTAACCTTATCTCCTTGCGCCGGAGCAGCAAAAGGCGCGGAGGACGTTCTATCTTTCTGCCCCTCGGGCCACTGGCAGCTTCCGCAATAAAGCTTACATTGCCGCCGCTGCTGCATTACAATAATATTTGGAGGCACCAGCAATTTTCTCACACACCCAACTCCCTTCGCTCCGCCCATCACGTACGCCGCTGGTCGCCGGCGCCGCGTCCAGCCCGAATTACTCTGACCATGCCCCTCAAACTCGTCCCCCAGCAAGAGGGGCGCAGTGCGAAGTTCAGTGTGTCGTGGTTGCGCGAAATTCAGCGCAGCAGCAAAACCCGCGCGCCTTCTGAGTTTCCGATACGCACGGGGGCCTTTCGTAAATTTGTATCGCAAACAACATTGAGCTACCTCCGTCCGTGTTTGCGCAAGGTAACACACTCGCCGATCAATTGCTCAATACCCTCTTGCTCCAGCCCACCATCCACCAGTGTTCCACTCTCGACGCTCTTCCGTCTTCCGTGCTGCGACCCAGCAACCCAGCTTCTCCCCTGTTGAGTCCAGTATGCTGCTCGGCTTCTCCATTTTCGCTGTTTTTATTTACCTTTTTTTCCAGGTTTTGCCGCCGGAGGCGAGCGTCCCGCCATCCCTCGTCAAACCAGCGGTAGCGTTTCCTCGCGCCACGTCCCCTACCATCCCAGTGCTCCGCCCGTTGCCGGTATGTATCCCGGCTGCTCCATCTGCGCCCTTTTTGACTGACCTTTTTTTAGGTCTTGCTGCCGGAGGCAAGATTCCCGCCCTCGTGAATCCAACCGGCGGCAGCGCGTTCACCGCGCTGCGTCCCCACCACCCTAGTGTCTCTCCATGCTGTCAGTATGTCCTCCAGTCGCCCTATTTTTGTTCATTTCATGGACCTTGTCCGAAAGGCTTTGCCGCCGGAGGCAAACATCGCGCCACGACGCGTCAAGAAAACGGGAGCGCGTGCTCCGCGCTGCACCCGCGCCGCCCTTGCATCTCCCCCACGAAGCCTCTCTCCACCCCGCTAGACTTTGCGCTACCGGTATGCCGATGAACCCTCCACCTTTGGGATTTTTTGCTCACTTTTTCCTTCCCAGATCTGCCGCCGGATGCCAACCTCCCGCCGTCGCTTCGAGTTTACGGCACCGCGTGCTCCGTGCTGCATTGCGCTCTCAGTAAGGTCTCATTCTCCTCGCGTTCTGTAATTTTCCGCTGACCGAACTCCAGGACTCGCAACTTCCCACACGTGCATCCTTTAACGCGAACCACCACCGCCATCTCCCCGATCCTCTGGTCCTCGTCTTCTGCTCGACCTCGGTCTTCATCCCGACTTATATGGTATGGTCCTCTTCATATGCCCGCCACTCTCCTTATCGATATTATCTATAGACCGGACAATTCGACCCTGCTAGCGGTGCAGCTCCCGCGACCCCAACGCGCTCTGGCCGTTCTCAAAGTCCCAACTCTGCCTACGCTGTTCCATTGCGCTCAAGGTACGTGGGCTCTGCCTCATATTTTCCGTCAGCTGATTTGAAAACAAGTTCGACTCCTTCGCCTCCCGGAAGCTCCGCCTCGCCCAAACTCTGCCACTACCCCTCCCCCAAAGCCGCGTATTTTCTAGCGCACCTCTTACCTCCCAATCCCTTTCACACTCGCCGTATCCCCGCCACGACCTTTCCATCACCACGGACACCATCTTGCGCTCGCCATATCGCGACAACAACTGCGCCAGACCGCTCCACTATTGCTGTGTCGGAGAGGGAAAAGGAAGGGCTGAATGATGTTGGCGGTTTTGCCTCGAGTCCGACTTTCTGGCTCACCAGATTTTAACATCAGCTCTTCTTCCGCTGTATCTCAGCTAGCTACGACGTGCTACCCGCGGGTACGACGGCGTTCGTGAGCCTTGAGCTCGGGTTCGCGGAGCCGCGTCCAGCTGCGGTATGTCCCTCGCACCGTTTGACCCGTCCTTCTGTTTCTGACTGTTCCCAAATAGCCGAGCGGCATCGTGGCTAGCAAGCCGAATCGGGCTCGGAGCACCGGCGTCTTGCCCGTGTCCTCGAGCTATAGGACGCCGCTAATGGTGAGTATATGCCTCTTTGCTCCGCTGGCTGTCACCATGCTGCTGTTTGCCGCCTCACAAAACTGATCTATTTGCGCAGAATTCGACTTGTTTTGCTTGAAATCGCGTCCTGCGGGCTTGGAGTTGGGTCGGGAGTGTGCGGGGGAGGATGTGGAAGTATTCCCAGATGATTGGGCGGCACCGAGGTACGTGGTGTTCTCGTTAACGCGCTGTTCGGCGGGTGCTGATTCGGAGTTGTTTGCAGATTTTGACTTGGAATTGCCTTCGGCGGGCCTGGAGTCGGATTGAGAGTGTGGGTGCGGGACGGCGTAGGATGCCCAGATGGTCGGGCGGTAGCTCGGTTCGTGTTCTTCCCCGTTATCGCGCGCTCAGCTGGTGCTGACTTGGATGCTTCGCAGATTTCGACTTGCTCTGCTTCAAATCGCGGTCTGCAGGCTCGGAGTCGGGTCGGGATGGAGCGGATAGGACGGCGGTGTAGCTAGGACGGCGTGGCACTTGCAGAACGGTGGGCGGTAGAGAGGTGCGTGGCTTTCCTGGCTTGTTACATACTTGCTGCCCGTGCTGATTTTGAGTTCCAGGCTCAAACCACGGTGAATTTGGATGCAAGTCGGTGCAGAGGGTCTCCAGTTGCTGTCCGGGCCGGGAAGTGTACGGGCACCTTTGTAGGGTACGTGCTACTGGCGGACTGGTAGTTGCGCTGGTTTTGATGGGGGACGTAGAGAGGCGCAGAGGTCGTTTGGGCGGGTCCTGGGGTTAGGGTCAGACGCGGGGAGCAGTTTACGGAGCCAAACACGTCGCTACAGCTGTAAACACGACCAAACTGTTTACAGAGCCAAACAAGAGCCAACAAAGGCCAGTTGGTATATACTAGCGGCCATTTCCTCGCGAGGGACTTCGGGGCGGGGACTTGGCGGTGAGGGAGCTTGGGGGTGGGGGAGGGGATGATGAATAACTAATAAAATTCGGGAGGGCGGTGGTGAATAACATATTCGAACTGACATGATGTGGTGTGACTGAGCGTGTGAGTTTCCGGAGGACGTTTGGGAGCAGCTTCGACAGTTATCTGACGGCGAAGCTGGTGGTGGACCAGCCGAATCTGGTGGCGGATGATAATTTAAGGGAGAAATTCGGACGCGTAGGGACGAATGAGTTTGGGGAGGTGGTTGTAGTTGGTACTGGGAAATAATATATGGCGACCAAGGCATCTCCGCACCTCCCTTCTGACCACGATGCACCATCTGCCTACTGAGCTATTGCAACTTATCTTCACGCTCGCTCACGAAGATTTGAACGCGCCACCACTCAATTTCTACGCCACCTGTCGCCTCTGAACGACATCGTCCTCACAATGCCTGTTCTGTGGTCAACCATCTCCGTCATTGCAACCAGGAAAACCTCAACCCCACCGGTCTCTGTCGTATCCCACTGGCTAAAGCTCTCGGGCAGTCACCCGCTCAGACTAGCCTTGGTGGTGAAAGAGAATCGTAGTGTATCGATAAAAGACGGCCCCGGGACGCGAGGGATAATTGAATTGTTCGTACAGAACATGGCCCGATGGCGCGAAATCGAGCTGGATTACTCTGATGCAGGACGTCCCCCAAGGAACAGACAGCTCGTTGCGAACGGGGCACCGCTGCTCGAGCGTATCGAGCTGCATCCGTCTTCGTTGCTGCCCTCCATCGGCGACACGAACGGAGAGATACCGTGGTTGGACGTCGCCGCGTCGTCTCCGCGTCTGCGCGCTTTCAGTACGCCGCGTCACGGGCTCATATCCCGGTCGTTATTTCAAGCACTCAACTGGGCGGGGTTGAGGTGTTTGCGGCTTGAGACACGGTTGTCCCAGGTTTCGTGTCTGCGCGTATTTGCAGCGGCATCCGCGCTACAGGAATGCCATTTCCTCGACGTTGGAAACCGTCTACAAGACTCGGTGAACGCCATTCCGATTGACGGGACGCTCCCCGACGTTGTCATCGGACACAATCTGCACACGCTGGCGTTGGCGTCGCAGCTCGGGTTTGAGCGCATCTTCGAGGGACTCGCGGCGCCGCGGTTACGCGTTCTTGAGCTTGGGACGCGCTCGACGCATATGCGCTGGGACCACTCGAGTTTCATGAGGTTTCTCGAGCGGTCGAACGAGCAGCTGGTGTCGCTGACTTTCCGCGACCTGATTGTTTCACGCATGCGCGACTGGGAGGCTAAGATCGTGCTTGCTGAAGTAGCGAGTACTCTCACCGAGCTTACGATTACTTCGGACGTCCCGGGCATGGCGGTCGGCGTCAGCAACCACCTGCTCGTCGCGCTCGGGAAGAGCAACGAGCTTCTCTGCCCGAGCTGGAGGTGCTCAAGCTACACATTGGGGCATTTGCTGGCGACGGAGTGCTGGGAAGGATGGTTTTGGCGCAGTGGCGTTTCGCCACTGAGACGCGTCGATGTGATATTCGCGACGCACGGACATGTTGAGGACATGCATGTTTTACAGGGATTATTCTCCGGAGGGCTCGACGGGACTGTGCGGATGATTGGGGACTCACAAGGGCGCTCCCGAGCTCGCCGAGCATCGGAGATGTCGACTAGCAATATTTTGTACTTGAAAACGCCATCAATCCGGCTTGCTCGCTCCCCTCACCATCTCCAGTGCTCGCCATGCAGGCCCAGAGCACCCGCACCGAGCTGGCCACGACGTCGGGCGCAGAGCCTCGTCGCCATCCAGACGCTCCTCCGCGCCAGTCTCCCTTCCTCCCGTGCGTGCTCGTCTTCCTCCCTAACGCCGTTCTCAAAGCAGACGCTCAAGCTCCCAAATATCGGCTCTCACAACCATCTCGTACCCCTGTAACGGACACCGACTGCGTCCCCCCTTGCTGCCCCATCCATTCCTTATTTGCTTGCTCCGCTCTCCCTTCCCCGACCACAACCTCGTCGTCGTCGCCGTCAACACAGTCACCACCGAGCAACTCTGCCCTTGCCCACTCAATTAGCGCCCGCGTCGTCGTAACCCCGACCTGCACCGACCTCTCACACAACGACTACCCACCACCACCCAACCTGCAACGCGTAGCGCCCCACTCGATCGCTAGCTCTACTCCGCCCCACGACTCAACAAAAAACCCCGCGCTCGGCATACACCGCCCGCTGTAGGCACACTGCCGCTCCCTCCCGCTTTCGGGCCAGAACTAACACGAACAGCTACATCTACGTCGACTCTACGGCCGAAATCAACCCGCCGCCGGCATCCGAGTCAACGCCTATTCGCAAACTCAGCATCTCGCGCCGAGACAGAACAAACCCGACACGCACCATCCCGCAATAACGGAGCCGAAAGTGCGCGTTGTACGCCGACGACGACGGTGATCTACCAACAGGCAGCAGTTAGCAAGGGCGTTCGTTGGCGTCGCGGGCGGTGGCGAATGTGATGCAGGAGGCGGCGGATGGGGCTGGGGATGGGGATGGTGGGTGGCTGGGTGGGATTTTGGGCACTATACGCACGGTGGGGTACGCGAAGCTCAGTACAGCGCAGAGGAAGCCGAGGGCGGCGATGTTGCTGAAGTACGTCTCCATTTTGCCTTCTTGGTTGCGCTAACGCGAGTAACAGCGTATCCTGCCTGTCGCTCTTCACGCCCCTTGTCCCGGCGCTGCGGCACGCACATCTCGCGCTAATCGCGGATGTCCCCGACACGGAGCGCGCAGGGCGACGCGGGAGAGTACCACCGCGCTGGTCGGGCTCGGCAACGTCGTGTACGCATCGAAGCAGCGCTGAACGGGGAGGAGGCGGCGTTGGTGGGGCAGTGTATACGGGAGCTGCCTGGGAGGTGGTCCGGGGAGGAGCGGGTGAAGAGTGTGGTGGTGGAGATTGGGGCGTTGTTGGTTAGCGGGGTTTTGTGAGCGGTTTGATGTGGACGTTTGTTGTTTGTTTGCTGCTGTTCTAGAGACACGAAAGATGTATTGTATTCTTGTTTTGCGGTGGCGAATGCGAGTTGGAGAAAGCGAATTGACTTGCATGTTTTGACCGGACAACAAAGAAAATCGAAAGGCTGCTAGCAGGCGAGGGCGAAAGCCTCGATACGAGACTGGTTTCTGGTTTACCACTCGAAGAGGTCACCAAACGCGTCTAAGGGAACTTGACGTATTCTGCGAGCAAAGTTAGGCCTCGGAGATGGAACCTAGGCTTACTAGCATATAGTCTCCCGCGCAGAGCTCGAAAATACGCACTTACACCGCTTGGATTGAGAACCGGTCGCGAGCAACGAGCTTGAGATTGAGCAGGACAGCGAGTAGAAGCATCTTGTAGCAGCCACAGAAACACAGTCGGTCGCAGAACAAGCACACAGTCTCGACTTGAATTTGAATGAGGGGCACACGGAGCGTACGGTAAAAGTGGGTTCGGGGCCGCATCTTGGTACGAGAATTACACGCTCCTGTCGACGAGGACTTGTATGGTATCAGAATGGCGAATACAGATGGACCGGAAGACAGAAGCACGCACGCACAGATGTGTGTGTCTATTTGCAGACTCGAAGCGTACAGCAAGTCTGTGAATAGTTCAGCCAAGTCGCCGCGGAAGGAAGACGTCGCTGCTGTTATCCGACCCGCAAGTACGGGTTAGTACGCACCGGCATAGTGCCGGGGCATTATAATCTAGACCTATGTGAGCAGAAACAGCAAGAAAGCCAAATGTACCGGAGACTTGACGCCAACAGCATTCAGCCGAGCCGTCGCGGAACACTGCTGCACCTTCACCGAGGCGCGCAAATGCGGGTTAGTACGCACCGACATGGTGTCGGTGTACTCTGGTAGTGTCAACGAGCGCAAGCAGAGAGACAGCAAGTCAGTCAAGCGTACCAGCAGCCATTCAGGACGGCGTACGCGTAGTCGGCGACGAGCTGGAGACGGTTTGCGGAGGGAGAGTAGATAATGGCGGACAGAGGGGAAAAGGTAGGTCTGCCAGAAAGTGGGTTCTGGCACAGTACTTATATGTCTCGAATCCCGCCGGCCAACAACACAACGGCAGCCCGTGGCGTCGGACGTGATATGAAACTTGATTCGGCGGCGAAACCTGGCCGCACCGCGCAGTACGCGAGCGGAAGTGGATTTTGGATAGAATACGGATTTTGGGATTCGCAACGCGTAGAGTACGCAAGCAGGCAGCGGGCGGCGCTGGAATGATAGCAGTAACTTCCTTGGCGATGATCCGCCACGCCCGGGTCCGTCCCCGTCGCACAACGCGTCCCTTTTCGAGAACATGAATTTTATGCATTAGGCATTTGAGCACGCTGCGAGCATCTAATGAGCATGAGGGCAGCAGGATGAGGACTGTAGGACATGATTACGTAAGCAGAAGTACTTTTCCGTAACGAGAAGTCCGCAGTTTTTAGACATTTCGCTCTTGTGCTTGATGCAATGCCCGCGCTCCAGGGACGTTCTACACGCGATTTGACGCGTCTAATTGCACAGATACACCCTGGAAGTAACTACGTTCGTCTTAAACATGTTTCCAGAACTTAATTGGCGTGCAGAAGCTCGAGGGATGGGTGGATTTCCCGATTTGGAACTGGACGTTGAAGCGCATCCACCACTGTGATGCGGCTGAAGGCCCGGTCTAATTTGTATGCGGGCGCAAATGGTGGAGGCAATGACCTACAATCCGGTATACCCACTCATATTCTGCTTATGAACATCAACAAAAGAGTTTTCTTTGTGCGACCAAAAATGCAAAAGCGTGGTATTGAACCAGAACCAGGTGGGTGAGGGGTAAGCAGGCTACCACTACACCAGGAGACCATACCAATCGGCCAAACGCCGGCTTCCATGTCGGCATGGGCGCTGATTTGGCCGCCAAATCCACAAGCGATGTCCGGGCGGCAGGTGGTGCATACCTCCGTCCGACATCGGAGCGAGGTGGATTCTGTTCTGGGCGGCTACCTGAAACTCCCGAGGGTCGGCGGAGCGGCGACGCCGCCCCGGATATTCGGGCTGAGGATCTGCATTTCTAGCGAGTTCGCCGCCTTTTTTGGTAACCTTATCTCCTTGCGCCGGAGCAGCAAAAGGCGCGGAGGACGTTCTATCTTTCTGCCCCTCGGGCCACTGGCAGCTTCCGCAATAAAGCTTACATTGCCGCCGCTGCTGCATTACAATAATATTTGGAGGCACCAGCAATTTTCTCACACACCCAACTCCCTTCGCTCCGCCCATCACGTACGCCGCTGGTCGCCGGCGCCGCGTCCAGCCCGAATTACTCTGACCATGCCCCTCAAACTCGTCCCCCAGCAAGAGGGGCGCAGTGCGAAGTTCAGTGTGTCGTGGTTGCGCGAAATTCAGCGCAGCAGCAAAACCCGCGCGCCTTCTGAGTTTCCGATACGCACGGGGGGCCTTTCGTAAATTTGTATCGCAAACAACATTGAGCTACCTCCGTCCGTGTTTGCGCAAGGTAACACACTCGCCGATCAATTGCTCAATACCCTCTTGCTCCAGCCCACCATCCACCAGTGTTCCACTCTCGACGCTCTTCCGTCTTCCGTGCTGCGACCCAGCAACCCAGCTTCTCCCCTGTTGAGTCCAGTATGCTGCTCGGCTTCTCCATTTTCGCTGTTTTTATTTACCTTTTTTTCCAGGTTTTGCCGCCGGAGGCGAGCGTCCCGCCATCCCTCGTCAAACCAGCGGTAGCGTTCCTCGCGCCACGTCCCTACCATCCCAGTGCTCCGCCCGTTGCCGGTATGTATCCCGGCTGCTCCATCTGCGCCCTTTTTGACTGACCTTTTTTCTAGGTCTTGCCGCCGGAGGCGAGCGTACCGCCCTCTCGCATCAGCCCGACGGCAGCGCGTACTCCGCGCTGCATCCCCGCCACCCTAGTGTCTCTCCATGCTGTCAGTATGTCCTCCAGTCGCCCTATTTTTGTTCATTTCATGGACCTTGTCCGAAAGGCTTTGCCGCCGGAGGCAAACATCGCGCCACGACGCGTCAAAGAAAACGGGAGCGCGTGCTCCCGCTGCACCCGCGCCGCCCTTGCATCTCCCCACGAAGCCTCTCTCCACCGCGCTAGACTTTGCGCTACACCGGTATGCCGATGAACCCTCCACCTTTGGGATTTTTTGCTCACTTTTTCCTTCCCAGATCTGCCGCCGGATGCCAACCTCCCGCCGTCGCTTCGAGTTTACGGCACCGCGTGCTCCGTGCTGCATTGCGCTCTCAGTAAGGTCTCATTCTCCTCGCGTTCTGTAATTTTCCGCTGACCGAACTCCAGGACTCGCAACTTCCCACACGTGCATCCTTTAACGCGAACCACCACCGCCATCTCCCCGATCCTCTGGTCCTCGTCTTCTGCTCGACCTCGGTCTTCATCCCGACTTATATGGTATGGTCCTCTTCATATGCCCGCCACTCTCCTTATCGATATTATCTATAGACCGGACAATTCGACCCTGCTAGCGGTGCAGCTCCCGCGACCCCAACGCGCTCTTGGCCGTTCTCAAAGTCCCAACTCTGCCTACGCTGTTCCATTGCGCTCAAGGTACGTGGGCTCTGCCTCATATTTTCCGTCAGCTGATTTGAAAACAAGTTCGACTCCTTCGCCTCCCGGAAGCTCCGCCTCGCCCAAACTCTGCCACTACCCCTCCCCCAAAGCCGCGTATTTTCTAGCGCACCTCTTACCTCCCAATCCCTTTCACACTCGCCGTATCCCCGCCACGACCTTTCCATCACCACGGACACCATCTTGCGCTCGCCATATCGCGACAACAACTGCGCCAGACCGCTCCACTATTGCTGTGTCGGAGAGGGAAAAGGAAGGGCTGAATGATGTTGGCGGTTTTGCCTCGAGTCCGACTTTCTGGCTCACCAGATTTTAACATCAGCTCTTCTTCCGCTGTATCTCAGCTAGCTACGACGTGCTACCCGCGGGTACGACGGCGTTCGTGAGCCTTGAGCTCGGGTTACGCGGAGCCGCGTCCAGCTGCGGTATGTCCCTCGCACCGTTTGACCCGTCCTTCTGTTTCTGACTGTTCCCAAATAGCCGAGCGGCATCGTGGCTAGCAAGCCGAATCGGGCTCGGAGCACCGGCGTCTTGCCCGTGTCCTCGAGCTATAGGACGCCGCTAATGGTGAGTATATGCCTCTTTGCTCCGCTGGCTGTCACCATGCTGCTGTTTGCCGCCTCACAAAACTGATCTATTTGCGCAGAATTCGACTTGTTTTGCTTGAAATCGCGTCCTGCGGGCTTGGAGTTGGGTCGGGAGTGTGCGGGGGAGGATGTGGAAGTATTCCCAGATGATTGGGCGGCACCGAGGTACGTGGTGTTCTCGTTAACGCGCTGTTCGGCGGGTGCTGATTCGGAGTTGTTTGCAGATTTTGACTTGGAATTGCCTTCGGCGGGCCTGGAGTCGGATTGAGAGTGTGGGTGCGGGACGGCGTAGGATGCCCAGATGGTCGGGCGGTAGCTCGGTTCGTGTTCTTCCCCGTTATCGCGTCGCTCAGCTGGTGCTGACTTGGATGCTTCGCAGATTTCGACTTGCTCTGCTTCAAATCGCGGTCTGCAGGCTCGGAGTCGGGTCGGGATGGAGCGGATAGGACGGCGGTGTAGCTAGGACGGCGTGGCACTTGCAGAACGGTGGGCGGTAGAGAGGTGCGTGGCTTTCCTGGCTTGTTACATACTTGCTGCCCGTGCTGATTTTGAGTTCCAGGCTCAAACCACGGTGAATTTGGATGCAAGTCGGTGCAGAGGGTCTCCAGTTGCTGTCCGGGCCGGGAAGTGTACGGGCACCTTTGTAGGGTACGTGCTACTGGCGGACTGGTAGTTGCGCTGGTTTTGATGGGGGACGTAGAGAGGCGCAGAGGTCGTTTGGGCGGGTCCTGGGGTTAGGGTCAGACGCGGGGAGCAGTTTACGGAGCCAAACACGTCGCTACAGCTGTAAACACGACCAAACTGTTTACAGAGCCAAACAAGAGCCAACAAAGGCCAGTTGGTATATACTAGCGGCCATTTCCTCGCGAGGGACTTCGCGGCGCGGGACTTGGCGGTGAGGGAGCTTGGGGGTGGGGGGAGGGGATGATGAATAACTAATAAAATTCGGGAGGGCGGTGGTGAATAACATATTCGAACTGACATGATGTGGTGTGACTGAGCGTGTGAGTTTCCGGAGGACGTTTGGGAGCAGCTTCGACAGTTATCTGACGGCGAAGCTGGTGGTGGACCAGCCGAATCTGGTGGCGGATGATAATTTAAGGGAGAAATTCGGACGCGTAGGGACGAATGAGTTTGGGGAGGTGGTTGTAGTTGGTACTGGGAAATAATATATGGCGACCAAGGCATCTCCGCACCTCCCTTCTGACCACGATGCACCATCTGCCTACTGAGCTATTGCAACTTATCTTCACGCTCGCTCACGAAGATTTGAACGCACCACCACTCAATTTCTACGCCACCTGTCGCCTCTGGAACGACATCGTCCTCACAATGCCTGTTCTGTGGTCAACCATCTCCGTCATTGCAACCAGGAAAACCTCAACCCCACCGGTCTCTGTCGTATCCCACTGGCTAAAGCTCTCGGGCAGTCACCCGCTCAGACTAGCCTTGGTGGTGAAAGAGAATCGTAGTGTATCGATAAAAGACGGCCCCGGGACGCGAGGGATAATTGAATTGTTCGTACAGAACATGGCCCGATGGCGCGAAATCGAGCTGGATTACTCTGATGCAGGACGTCCCCCAAGGAACAGACAGCTCGTTGCGAACGGGGCACCGCTGCTCGAGCGTATCGAGCTGCATCCGTCTTCGTTGCTGCCCTCCATCGGCGACACGAACGGAGAGATACCGTGGTTGGACGTCGCCAGCGTCGTCTCCGCGTCTGCGCGCTTTCAGTACGCGTCCACGGGCTCATATCCCGGTCGTTATTTCAAGCACTCAACTGGGCGGGGTTGAGGTGTTTGCGGCTTGAGACACGGTTGTCCCAGGTTTCGTGTCTGCGGCGTATTTGCAGCGGCATCCGCGCTAGAGGAATGCCATTTCCTCGACGTTGGAAACCGTCTACAAGACTCGGTGAACGCCATTCCGATTGACGGGACGCTCCCCGACGTTGTCGTCGCGCACAATCTGCACACGCTGGCGTTGGCGTCGCAGCTCGGGCTCGAGCGCATCTTCGAGGGACTCGCGGCGCCGCGGCTGCGCGTTCTTGAGCTCGGGACGCGCTCGACGCACATGCGCTGGGACCACTCGAGTTTCATGAGGTTTCTCGAGCGGTCGAACGAGCAGCTGGTGTCGCTGACTTTCCCGCGACCTGATTGTTTCACGCATGCGCGACTGGGAGGCTAAGATCGTGCTTGCTGAAGTAGCGAGTACTCTCACCGAGCTTACGATTACTTCGGACGTCCCGGGCATGGCGGTCGGCGTCAGCAACCACCTGCTCGTCGCGCTCGGGAAGAGCAACGAGCTTCTCTGCCCGAAGCTGGAGGTGCTCAAGCTACACATTGGGGCATTTGCTGGCGACGGAGTGCTGGGAAGGATGGTTTTGGCGCAGTGGCGCGTTTCGCCACTGAGACGCGTCGATGTGATATTCGCGACGCACGGACATGTTGAGGACATGCATGTTTTACAGGGATTATTCTCCGGAGGGCTCGACGGGACTGTGCGGATGATTGGGGACTCACAAGGGCGTTCCCCGAGCTCACCGAGCATCGGAGATGTCGACTAGGAATAATTTGTACTCGATAACGCCATCAATCCAGCTTGCTCGCTCCCCTCACCATCTCCAGTGCTCGCCATGCAGGCCCAGAGCACCCGCACCGAGCTGGCCACGACGTCGGGCGCAGAGCCTCGTCGCCATCCAGACGCTCCTCCGCGCCAGTCTCCCTTCCTCCCGTCGTGCTCGTCTTCCTCCCTAACGCCGTTCTCAAAGCAGACGCTCAAGCTCCCAAATATCGGCTCTCACAACCATCTCGTACCCCTGTAACGGACACCGACTGCGTCCCCCTTGCTGCCCCATCCATTCCTTATTTGCTTGCTCCGCTCTCCCTTCCCCGACCACAACCTCGTCGTCGTCGCCGTCAACACAGTCACCACCGAGCAACTCTGCCCTTGCCCACTCAATTAGCGCCCGCGTCGTCGTAACCCCCGACCTGCACCGACCTCTCACACAACGACTACCCACCACCACCCAACCTGCAACGCGTAGCGCCCCACTCGATCGCTAGCTCTACTCCGCCCCACGACTCAACAAAAACCCCCGCGCTCGGCATACACCGCCCCGCTGTAGGCACACTGCCGCTCCCTCCCGCTTTCGGGCCAGAACTAACACGAACAGCTACATCTACGTCGACTCTACGGCCGAAATCAACCCGCCGCCGGCATCCGAGTCAACGCCTATTCGCAAACTCAGCATCTCGCGCCGAGACAGAACAAACCCGACACGCACCATCCCGCAATAACGGAGCCGAAAGTGCGCGTTGTGCGCCGACGACGACGGTGATCTACCAACAGGCAGCAGTTAGCAAGGGCGTTCGTTGGCGTCGCGGGCGGTGGCGAATGTGATGCAGGAGGCGGCGGATGGGGCTGGGGATGGGGATGGTGGGTGGCTGGGTGGGATTTTGGGCACTATACGCACGGTGGGGTACGCGAAGCTCAGTACAGCGCAGAGGAAGCCGAGGGCGGCGATGTTGCTGAAGTACGTCTCCATTTTGCCTTCTTGGTTGCGCTAACGCGAGTAACAGCGTATCCTGCCTGTCGCTCTTCACGCCCCTCGTCCCGGCGCTGCGGCACGCACATCTCGCGCTAATCGCGGATGTCCCCGACACGGAGCGCCAGGGCGACGCGGAGAGTGTACCGCGCGCTGGTCGGGCTCGGCAACGTCGTGTACGCATCGAAGCAGCGCTGAACGGGGAGGAGGCGGCGTTGGTGGGGCAGTGTATACGGGAGCTGCCTGGGAGGTGGTCCGGGGAGGAGCGGGTGAAGAGTGTGGTGGTGGAGATTGGGGCGTTGTTGGTTAGCGGGGTTTTGTGAGCGGTTTGATGTGGACGTTTGTTGTTTGTTTGCTGCTGTTCTAGAGACACGAAAGATGTATTGTATTCTTGTTTTGCGGTGGCGAATGCGAGTTGGAGAAAGCGAATTGACTTGCATGTTTTGACCGGACAACAAAGAAAATCGAAAGGCTGCTAGCAGGCGAGGGCGAAAGCCTCGATACGAGACTGGTTTCTGGTTTACCACTCGAAGAGGTCACCAAACGCGTCTAAGGGAACTTGACGTATTCTGCGAGCAAAGTTAGGCCTCGGAGATGGAACCTAGGCTTACTAGCATATAGTCTCCCGCGCAGAGCTCGAAAATACGCACTTACACCGCTTGGATTGAGAACCGGTCGCGAGCAACGAGCTTGAGATTGAGCAGGACAGCGAGTAGAAGCATCTTGTAGCAGCCACAGAAACACAGTCGGTCGCAGAACAAGCACACAGTCTCGACTTGAATTTGAATGAGGGGCACACGGAGCGTACGGTAAAAGTGGGTTCGGGGCCGCATCTTGGTACGAGAATTACACGCTCCTGTCGACGAGGACTTGTATGGTATCAGAATGGCGAATACAGATGGACCGGAAGACAGAAGCACGCACGCACAGATGTGTGTGTCTATTTGCAGACTCGAAGCGTACAGCAAGTCTGTGAATAGTTCAGCCAAGTCGCCGCGGAAGGAAGACGTCGCTGCTGTTATCCGACCCGCAAGTACGGGTTAGTACGCACCGGCATAGTGCCGGGGCATTATAATCTAGACCTATGTGAGCAGAAACAGCAAGAAAGCCAAATGTACCGGAGACTTGACGCCAACAGCATTCAGCCGAGCCGTCGCGGAACACTGCTGCACCTTCACCGAGGCGCGCAAATGCGGGTTAGTACGCACCGACATGGTGTCGGCGTACTCTGGTAGTGTCAACGAGCGCAAGCAGAGAGACAGCAAGTCAGTCAAGCGTACCAGCAGCCATTCAGGACGGCGTCGCGTGGTCGGCGACGAGCTGGAGACGGTTTGCGGAGGGAGAGTAGATAATGGCGGACAGAGGGGAAAAGGTAGGTCTGCCAGAAAGTGGGTTCTGGCACAGTACTTATATGTCTCGAATCCCGCCGGCCAACAACACAACGGCAGCCCGTGGCGTCGGACGTGATATGAAACTTGATTCGGCGGCGAAACCTGGCCGCACCGCGCAGTACGCGAGCGGAAGTGGATTTTGGATAGAATACGGATTTTGGGATTCGCAACGCGTAGAGTACGCAAGCAGGCAGCGGGCGGCGCTGGAATGATAGCAGTAACTTCCTTGGCGATGATCCGCCACGCCCGGGTCCGTCCCCGTCGCACAACGCGTCCCTTTTCGAGAACATGAATTTTATGCATTAGGCATTTGAGCACGCTGCGAGCATCTAATGAGCATGAGGGCAGCAGGATGAGGACTGTAGGACATGATTACGTAAGCAGAAGTACTTTTCCGTAACGAGAAGTCCGCAGTTTTTAGACATTTCGCTCTTGTGCTTGATGCAATGCCCGCGCTCCAGGGACGTTCTACACGCGATTTGACGCGTCTAATTGCACAGATACACCCTGGAAGTAACTACGTTCGTCTTAAACATGTTTCCAGAACTTAATTGGCGTGCAGAAGCTCGAGGGATGGGTGGATTTCCCGATTTGGAACTGGACGTTGAAGCGCATCCACCACTGTGATGCGGCTGAAGGCCCGGTCTAATTTGTATGCGGGCGCAAATGGTGGAGGCAATGACCTACAATCCGGTATACCCACTCATATTCTGCTTATGAACATCAACAAAAGAGTTTTCTTTGTGCGACCAAAAATGCAAAAGCGTGGTATTGAACCAGAACCAGGTGGGTGAGGGGTAAGCAGGCTACCACTACACCAGGAGACCATACCAATCGGCCAAACGCCGGCTTCCATGTCGGCATGGGCGCTGATTTGGCCGCCAAATCCACAAGCGATGTCCGGGCGGCAGGTGGTGCATACCTCCGTCCGACATCGGAGCGAGGTGGATTCTGTTCTGGGCGGCTACCTGAAACTCCCGAGGGTCGGCGGAGGCGACGCGCCGCCCGGATATTCGGCTGAGGATCTGCATTTCTAGCGAGTTCGCCGCCTTTTTTGGTAACCTTATCTCCTTGCGCCGGAGCAGCAAAAGGCGCGGAGGACGTTCTATCTTTCTGCCCCTCGGGCCACTGGCAGCTTCCGCAATAAAGCTTACATTGCCGCCGCTGCTGCATTACAATAATATTTGGAGGCACCAGCAATTTTCTCACACACCCAACTCCCCTTCGCTCCGCCCATCACGTCGCCGCTGGTCGCCGGCGCCGCGTCCAGCCCGAATTACTCTGACCATGCCCCTCAAACTCGTCCCCCAGCAAGAGGGGCGCAGTGCGAAGTTCAGTGTGTCGTGGTTGCGAAATTCAGCGCAGCAGCAAAACCCGCGCGCCTTCTGAGTTTCCGATACGCACGGGGGCCTTTCGTAAATTTGTATCGCAAACGACATTGAGCTACCTCCGTCCGTGTTTGCGCAAGGTAACACACTCGCCGATCAATTGCTCAATACCCTCTTGCTCCAGCCCACCATCCACCAGTGTTCCACTCTCGACGCTCTTCCGTCTTCCGTGCTGCGACCCAGCAACCCAGCTTCTCCCCTGTTGAGTCCAGTATGCTGCTCGGCTTCTCCATTTTCGCTGTTTTTATTTACCTTTTTTTCCAGGTTTTGCCGCCGGAGGCGAAGCGTCCCGCCATCCCTCGTCAAACCAGCGGTAGCGGCGTTCCTCGCGCCACGTCCCTACCATCCCAGTGCTCCGCCCGTTGCCGGTATGTATCCCGGCTGCTCCATCTGCGCCCTTTTTGACTGACCTTTTTTCTAGGTCTTGCCGCCGGAGGCGAGCGTACCGCCCTCTCGCATCAGCCCGACGGCAGCGCGTACTCCGCGCTGCATCCCCGCCACCCTAGTGTCTCTCCATGCTGTCAGTATGTCCTCCAGTCGCCCTATTTTTGTTCATTTCATGGACCTTGTCCGAAAGGCTTTGCCGCCGGAGGCAAACATCGCGCCACGACGCGTCAAGAAAACGGGAGCGCGTGCTCCCGCTGCACCCGCGCCGCCCCTTGCATCTCCCCACGAAGCCTCTCTCCACCCGCTAGACTTTGCGCGCTACCGGTATGCCGATGAACCCTCCACCTTTGGGATTTTTTGCTCACTTTTTCCTTCCCAGATCTGCCGCCGGATGCCAACCTCCCGCCGTCGCTTCGAGTTTACGGCACCGCGTGCTCCGTGCTGCATTGCGCTCTCAGTAAGGTCTCATTCTCCTCGCGTTCTGTAATTTTCCGCTGACCGAACTCCAGGACTCGCAACTTCCCACACGTGCATCCTTTAACGCGAACCACCACCGCCATCTCCCCGATCCTCTGGTCCTCGTCTTCTGCTCGACCTCGGTCTTCATCCCGACTTATATGGTATGGTCCTCTTCATATGCCCGCCACTCTCCTTATCGATATTATCTATAGACCGGACAATTCGACCCTGCTAGTGGTGCAGCTCCCGCGACCCCAACGCGCTCTGGCCGTTCTCAAAGTCCCAACTCTGCCTACGCTGTTCCATTGCGCTCAAGGTACGTGGGCTCTGCCTCATATTTTCCGTCAGCTGATTTGAAAACAAGTTCGACTCCTTCGCCTCCCGGAAGCTCCGCCTCGCCCAAACTCTGCCACTACCCCTCCCCCAAAGCCGCGTATTTTCTAGCGCACCTCTTACCTCCCAATCCCTTTCACACTCGCCGTATCCCCGCCACGACCTTTCCATCACCACGGACACCATCTTGCGCTCGCCATATCGCGACAACAACTGCGCCAGACCGCTCCACTATTGCTGTGTCGGAGAGGGAAAAGGAAGGGCTGAATGATGTTGGCGGTTTTGCCTCGAGTCCGACTTTCTGGCTCACCAGATTTTAACATCAGCTCTTCTTCCGCTGTATCTCAGCTAGCTACGACGTGCTACCCGCGGGTACGACGGCGTTCGTGAGCCTTGAGCTCGGGTTACGCGGAGCCGCGTCCAGCTGCGGTATGTCCCTCGCACCGTTTGACCCGTCCTTCTGTTTCTGACTGTTCCCAAATAGCCGAGCGGCATCGTGGCTAGCAAGCCGAATCGGGCTCGGAGCACCGGCGTCTTGCCCGTGTCCTCGAGCTATAGGACGCCGCTAATGGTGAGTATATGCCTCTTTGCTCCGCTGGCTGTCACCATGCTGCTGTTTGCCGCCTCACAAAACTGATCTATTTGCGCAGAATTCGACTTGTTTTGCTTGAAATCGCGTCCTGCGGGCTTGGAGTTGGGTCTGGAGTGTGCGGGGGAGGATGTGGAAGTATTCCCAGATGATTGGGCGGCACCGAGGTACGTGGTGTTCTCGTTAACGCGCTGTTCGGCGGGTGCTGATTCGGAGTTGTTTGCAGATTTTGACTTGGAATTGCCTTCGGCGGGCCTGGAGTCGGATTGAGAGTGTGGGTGCGGGACGGCGTAGGATGTCCAGATGGTCGGGCGGTAGCTCGGTTCGTGTTCTTCCCCGTTATCGCGTCGCTCAGCTGGTGCTGACTTGGATGCTTCGCAGATTTCGACTTGCTCTGCTTCAAATCGCGGTCTGCAGGCTCGGAGTCGGGTCGGGATGGAGCGGATAGGACGGCGGTGTAGCTAGGACGGCGTGGCACTTGCAGAACGGTGGGCGGTAGAGAGGTGCGTGGCTTTCCTGGCTTGTTACATACTTGCTGCCCGTGCTGATTTTGAGTTCCAGGCTCAAACCACGGTGAATTTGGATGCAAGTCGGTGCAGAGGGTCTCCAGTTGCTGTCCGGGCCGGGAAGTGTACGGGCACCTTTGTAGGGTACGTGCTACTGGCGGACTGGTAGTTGCGCTGGTTTTGATGGGGGACGTAGAGAGGCGCAGAGGTCGTTTGGGCGGGTCCTGGGGTTAGGGTCAGACGCGGGGAGCAGTTTACGGAGCCAAACACGTCGCTACAGCTGTAAACACGACCAAACTGTTTACAGAGCCAAACAAGAGCCAACAAAGGCCAGTTGGTATATACTAGCGGCCATTTCCTCGCGAGGGACTTCGCGGCGCGGGACTTGGCGGTGAGGGAGCTTGGGGGTGGGGGGAGGGGATGATGAATAACTAATAAAATTCGGGAGGGCGGTGGTGAATAACATATTCGAACTGACATGATGTGGTGTGACTGAGCGTGTGAGTTTCCGGAGGACGTTTGGGAGCAGCTTCGACAGTTATCTGACGGCGAAGCTGGTGGTGGACCAGCCGAATCTGGTGGCGGATGATAATTTAAGGGAGAAATTCGGACGCGTAGGGACGAATGAGTTTGGGGAGGTGGTTGTAGTTGGTACTGGGAAATAATATATGGCGACCAAGGCATCTCCGCACCTCCCTTCTGACCACGATGCACCATCTGCCTACTGAGCTATTGCAACTTATCTTCACGCTCGCTCACGAAGATTTGAACGCGCCACCACTCAATTTCTACGCCACCTGTCGCCTCTGGAACGACATCGTCCTCACAATGCCTGTTCTGTGGTCAACCATCTCCGTCATTGCAACCAGGAAAACCTCAACCCCACCGGTCTCTGTCGTATCCCACTGGCTAAAGCTCTCGGGCAGTCACCCGCTCAGACTAGCCTTGGTGGTGAAAGAGAATCGTAGTGTATCGATAAAAGACGGCCCCGGGACGCGAGGGATAATCGAATTGTTCGTACAGAACATGGCCCGATGGCGCGAAATCGAGCTGGATTACTCTGATGCAGGACGTCCCCCAAGGAATATGCAGCTCGTTGCGAACGGGGCACCACTGCTCGAGCGTATCGAACTGCATCCGTCTTCGTTGCTGCCCTCCATCGGCGACACGAACGGAGAGATACCGTGGTTGGACGTCGCCGCGTCGTCTTCGCGTCTGCGCGCTTTCAGTACGCGTCAAGGGCTCATATCCCGGTCGTTATTTCAAGCACTCAACTGGGCGGGGTTGAGGTGTTTGCGGCTTGAGACACGGTTGTCCCAGGTTTCGTGTCTGCGCGTATTTGCAGCGGCATCCGCGCTAGAGGAATGCCATTTCCTCGACGTTGGAAACCGTCTACAAGACTCGGTGAACGCCATTCCGATTGACGGGACGCTCCCCGACGTTGTCATCGGACACAATCTGCACACGCTGGCGTTGGCGTCGCAGCTCGGGTTCGAGCGCATCTTCGAGGGACTCGCGGCGCCGCGGTTGCGCGTTCTTGAGCTCGGGACGCGCTCGACGCATATGCGCTGGGACCACTCGAGTTTCATGAGGTTTCTCGGGCGGTCGAACGAGCAGCTGGTGTCGCTGACTTTCCGCGACCTGATTGTTTCACGCATGCGCGACTGGGAGGTTAAGCTCGTGCTTGCTGAAGTAGCGAGTACTCTCACCGAGCTTGCGATTACTTCGGACGTCCCGGGCATGGCGGTCGGCGTCAGCAACCACCTGCTCGTCGCGCTCGGGAAGAACAACGAGCTTCTCTGCCCGAAGCTGGAGGTGCTCAAGCTACACATTGGGACATTTGCTGGCGACGGAGTGCTGGGAAGGATGGTTTCGGCGCGGTGGCGCGTTTCGCCATTGAGACGCGTCGATGTGATATTCGCGACGCACGGGCATGTTGAGGACATGCATGTTTTACGGGGATTATTCCATGGAGGGCTGGACGGCACTGTACGGATGATTGGGGACACACAAGGGCGCTCCCCGAGCTCGCCGAGCATCGGAGATGTCGACTAGCAATATTTTGTACTTGAAAACGCCATCAATCCGGCTTGCTCGCTCCCCTCACCATCTCCAGTGCTCGCCATGCAGGCCCAGAGCACCCGCAACGAGCTTGCCACGACGTCGGCACAGAGCCTCGTCGCCATCCAGACGCTCCTCCGCGCCAGTCTCGGCTGCATTACCTTCCTGCGGTACGGGCTCGTCTTCCTCGTTGACGCCGGCCTCAAAGCGATACAGAGACTTGCTCCCGAGCGACAACTTCACCGACAGTGAGCAGCGCGTCTCCGTAACTTCGACGGCGAGTCTGACGCTGTTCTAGGCCATTTCACCAGCTCGGACGATTCGTTCCTCTCGTCGCAGTCTACCGACGCAAATCGCTCCATCGACAGTAGCAGCGGCAGCAACAAGAGCGTGAACGGGTTCAAGATAATGGTGCGACGCTGCTCCTCGCTGTCGACGCGTTTCCTCACGTTCAACGCCAGACAATGACGCGCGGCTACACCCACGAAGCCGACCGCATCCTCAACTACCTGGTGCGTCTAACCAGCGTCGCGCCTTTCCCTCCGACTCATTTCGTCCACAGGAGTACGGAATATTCGATGCACTACAGAAGCGCTACCTCCGCAGCTTCATATTCGCTATCTACTTGGTGCGTGCTGGATATATGCGCGCGGATCTCGCTCCTAACACCTTCTCCGTCCAGAATGAGAAAGATCCTACCAAGTTCGACCGCATATGTCCACCTTTTCTTCTGTCTAATGCCTTCTAGCATCGTCGAGGCGTATACCTTCAACTTCCACGTACGCCGCGCTCTGCTGCCTTCTTCTGCTTCTTCTGACGCGTCGTCTTCAGTATTACCAGATCCCTGGCACGAACGAAGTCATCCCGGTGATGAGCGTTGGCGAGAATAAGAGGCAGGCAGGCAGGGACCCCGTTTCGATAGCGGCGCGGAGCGGCAAGGCTCCTACCCTCAAGGACGTGAAGAAGAGCGTCAAGGCGCGTTTTTCACTTCATCTTCGATTCAACTTCTAAAGCGTCCTGCAGACCCTTCTCAAGACGCTTATTCATTCGACAACCCAGATGGACGTCCTTCCAAGTACGTCGTCCCGCCTCTCTAAAAGTTCTGCTCCTACATTCCCTAGAACGGCGTTATGCTGCGTTCAAACTCTTCTACACAGACGAGACGCCTCACGACTACGAGCCTCCGCATTTCCAGGCGGGCGATGCCCAACGGGACAAGTGGTACTTCATGACGCACGATGCCGAGGAGGTTCCCGACAACTGGAAGATGGGAAAAGTCGACACTGGCCACCATTCGTGCGTCGTACGCCTTTTGATTCTGTTGTTTTCTAAAGTCTGGCAGCGTCAACGTGAGCGTCGCGACTATCGCAACCTACCTTCCTTCCTCGACCGCAAACGAGAACGCAACGTTCACCGGCACCGTCTCCCGTCCCTCTGTGGCGCCGCCGCTTACTCCCCTTCAAGAAGTCGCCCAGCGGACGGAACAAGCGAACCGGCAGCTCGACGACGCTGAGACGCGTAATATCGTTTGGGCAGCGGAGGCGGCGGTTGAGGGCGATGACGACGACGCGATTGGGGAGGACGAAGACGCGTCGTTCGACCATGGATATCGATGGGATATGGTGGAGGGAATGGTGCTTCTGGGACGGCGGAACGACGAGGGCGTCATCGAGCCTATTCCTGCGAAAGAGCTGCAAGTTGCCCCGCACTCAACGAACATGGATATGGACGACCAGGAGTACGATGGGATGACGCAGCCGGTTCCGACGCGTATGGACGATCTCGTTAGTCTCTTTCCGCTGTTTTATTTCTCCGACTCACGCGCCTGTTATTCAGCCCAAGTTCAACAACCTCGATGGAGACAACTTCGAGCAGACCCAGCCGTGTCCCGGCTTTCCCGAAGATCTCGGGTCGTCGTCCGCGCAAAGCATATATCGCAACGACTCGCTACCCCCATCGGACATACTCTCGTCGTCCCCAGCCGGCGAACTCGATACACAGATCGACATCGACACGCAACGTCTGCAGGCGCTCGCGCTCGACAACCAGCGCTATTTGGAAGACTCGGAAATGCTTGGTACGCGTTTGGTTCTCTTCATCCAAGGCTCTTTGTAACTGTTCGACTAGACATGGAGACGCAACCGCAGGAAGACCCAATCCAGTCATTCAACGATGCCGACATGGAGGACCGTATCGAGGAAGATATACCGACGCCGAAACCCGTCAAGGTCGCGCGGAAGAAGCCACAAGTCGAGGATCGTGGGCTACAATGCGAGTGCGATACGACCGTACGTCGTCTTTTTCTGCTACGGTTTCGCTCTTGATTGTGGGCTCTTATAGATCGACGAGAATACGTGTTTCTGCGAGAAATGTGGTCGTTGGTATCACATCTGGTCAGTCTTCTATGTTGCCACGTTTTCTACCCTAACGTCGCGCAGGTGTATGGGCTATCATTCGACGGAGGATAAACGCCTTCCGGACGAGTTTATTTGCTTCGACTGCCGCGTTCAAGCCGATAACTCTTGGGAGCTCATCAAGGTCAATCTCTACCCGAAGATGCTGTCTAGCTTCAAGGATCTTTCCCTCTTCCGGTTCGCCTTCCGTCTCCGTTCTTTGCTTGCCTGTTAACGTTTTGCCTCTCGCAGTCGTGCTATCAAGGTCGCTGAAGTCCACAACCCGTCCGTCGTTTCCGAATTTGCCAAGCTGGTTGGCTGCGACAATATCCTCGCTCGGCAGCTTTGGAAGCGGTTGGAGAACGAGGGTATGTCTCTCCGCTCCGTACCCGTCTTTCGATCCTAATGTTTGCTTGACCCGCAGGGTTCATCATCGAAACGTCGCTCGAGCTCGACGAGCTTGGCTTTACCGAGACGCGCTCCAAGGCGGCGAAATCGAAATCGAAAACGAAAGGAAAGCAGCGCAAGAACGTGCAAAAGGCCAAGTACACGTTTAACCACGCGTGTTTGACGACGAACGAGTACAAGGACTATTTCGATCCTGCAGCGGAGAGCCGGTTGTTGGGTTTGCCGCAGAAGGTACGCGTTTTCCGGATCGTTTTGTGCGCGGCTGAATGGTGTTGTGTGTAGAAGGAGAAGATCAAGGAACCGAAGACGATGCCGCCGCCGCCGCCAGTTGTAGACGAATCGCAGACGCAGCCGGAGACGCAGACGCAGATGCCGGCGCCTCGTTCGGCGCTGATCAACAACGGAAAACGCGCGCACGAGCAGGAGGCTGGGGAGCGCCCGAAGAAGAAGGTCAAGATATCGATTGCGCCGGCGGTGGATTTGGCGGAGTAGGAAGGGTGTTTGGACGCGCTTTTGGACGGGATATTGCTGGAAGGCATCGCATTGCATTGCAACGGAACGGAACCCAACACACTCACATACAACAAGAAGAAATGGACTCGCATTCGCATTGACACTCGCATTCACTGTACACATTCGTCGCTCTACTGTATTCGGAATCCAAGGAACTGTATTTCTCGCTATCTCTGACTACTTGCGCGCGCGTTAACGGTCCGCCGCCGGTGGCTGTTTGTGCGGACGATTGTGGATGGATACTGGTACCGACCGCCGCTTCTCGGGAGATTTGGGTTCGCGAAGACGGCGCGGGGGTGGAAATCTGAGGGGCGTGGGCTACGTTCGAGGGGTAGGGGGTTACTTCTCGCGTGTCTGGGTCGAGTTGGATGGCCGTGCCGATGATTGGAAAGGAAGAAGTCGGAGATGAGATGAGGTTTTGGGGTACGAAGGTTGATTTAGTTAAGTTAGCAGGCCCAGGGCGCTTTCGGGTACCGGGGTATGCTCAATTTGCCGGCGCCGTTGGGCAGTTTTGAGAGGGAGATCTAGATATAATCGACATACTGCGAGGAAGAGACTGTGGGCGTCTTTGAAAGCTTCTGCGGGCCATAAACTGTCCTCTCTGCATGGGCTCAAGCTAAATATTACGCCGCTGCAGCCTGCAGGCAGCCGCCAATTGGGCTTGATGTGACGGAAGGATTTTTCAGACTTTATTCCCCCCACGACCTCCATCGTTGTGAACGAGCTCTGTGCACTCGGGAACGACCTGCGTCGCGGGGGATTCAGAAGATGGAAGGCTCCTCCGTATCTCCCTTGCGCTCTGTACACGGCGTATTGGGCTCGTTAGTGTGGTGCACAGCTTTTTTTGCGCATTTTGTCATTGTACTGCTTGTGCGCTAGGAGTAGTCGTGCTAGTAGTGAATACTAGAGGTCTTTGGCCCCTTCTTCTGTCGAGTCGTACGAGCGGGTCGGGGAGAGCGGTCTTTGAGCTCGTTGACATTGACGACGCGCTCGGTGATGAGCTCGCTGCTGCTTCCGACCTCCAAGGCTACTACCCCCGCGCTCTAGTATTAGCTATGCAGTCTATTCATACGCTCTGTGCTCCCAGAAGCGGTCCTCGTTGCACCGTTCTATGTCGCAAATATACACGGCCAAAATGAAAGCCATCTTGCTCCCCTCCACGAACGGAATAGGCCGCTGTACTCGGCGGCCTAGCGGGCTGCGTGGGCGTAGGTCCGAGTTATAACAGAATCGGCGACGCGCTTCGATCTTTCTCTATTCTCGCCACCACGATGCCCTACAAGTTATCCGCGACGCTCGCCGGCCACACCTCGGATGCACGTCCAGCCCGTCCCCGACCCCGTATCCGCACTCACGAACACCCAGGTTCGAGCGCTAGCCGCCCCAGCGGACGATCTCATCCTCTCCGCGTCGCGCGATTCGACCGCGATAGTGTGGCGACCCCAATCTGCCGGCTTCGCGCAGGACTCGGTATTCCATCCCAGCACGCGCTTCGTCAACGCCGTAGCGTATCTGCCCCCGACGCCGGAGGCACCAAAGGGTGCGGCGGCGGCATCTTCGTGTGTGGCCGCGCGTCGTCTGACCGATGCATACAGGCTACGCAGTCACCGGCGACCAGGACGGAATTATCAACGTGTATTCGCTGGACCCCGCCAAGGACGACCCCAAGTACACGCTGCTGGGGCACTCGGCCAATATCTGCGGGTTGCGCACCACCCCCGGAGGACAGATCGTGTCGTGTTCGTGGGATGCGTGAGTGGCTCCCGAGTATTGAGTGCGTTTACTAACTCTGCAAAGCACGGCACGCGTGTGGAAGGACTTTGCGCAGCTGTATGAGCTCAAAGGGCATGAGAACAGTGTATGGGATGCGTTGGCCGTGAGCGAGGACGAGTTCATTACTGGTGCGTCGTCGTTCTGCCGCCTTGCCACTCTAACCGGCTTGTAGGGTCCGCAGACAAGACGATAAAAGTCTGGAAGCAGAACAAGGTCGTGCACTCTTTCAATCCCCACAACGGCGTCGTCCGTTCACTAGCCTACATCCCCAACATCGGATTCGCGTCTTGTGCCGACAAGTGCGTGCAGCCAGCGTCTCCGCGTTTCTTTACTTACTGGCCTGTAGCGAAATCAAGGTTTGGTCGCTCGGCGGCGACCCCATCTACTCCCTCCTCGGCCACACGTCCTTCATCTACCAGCTCGCGGTACTACCGAGCGGCGACTTGGTGTCGTCCAGCGAGGATCGCTCTGTTCGTGTTTGGAAAGGTGCGCCGCCTACTCTCTTCCC
Source organism: Mycena kentingensis (nom. inval.) (assembly GCA_014461125.1). NCBI lineage: Eukaryota > Fungi > Basidiomycota > Agaricomycetes > Agaricales > Mycenaceae > Mycena > Mycena kentingensis (nom. inval.). The sequence goes on from JACAZG010000012.1 coordinate 716,348, forward strand.
GGCCAGCTACCGACTCCGGATAGACGGCGAATGCGCGCAAGTTCTCGTCCACCCAGCCATCTCTGTCTGGGCCGTCGCGACCTTGCCGAACGGCGACATCGTCAGCGGGGCCAGCGACAAGAACATCCGGATATTCAGCTCTACGCCGGAACGCTGGGCATCGGACGGCGATCTACGGGCTTACGACGATGTGTTGTCGCAGCAATCGCTTGCGGCGCATGAAGTCGACAAGGTTAAAGTTGAAGGGGCAGACGCATTGAACCAGCCGGGTGCGTATTCGACCCCCAACTGCCTGGATACGGCCGTTAACAGATTGCTAGGCTCAAGAGTCGGCCAAACGTTACTCGTGTCTAAAGGGGACGCGACCCAGGTCTACCAGGTCTGTCTTCTTTCTCGGCCGAAGATCCTCCACTGAATAACTCTATAGTGGGACGGGTCCGAGTGGCAGCTTCTCGGCGAACGCGCAGAAGCGCCAGCCAACACCGGGGCCAAGTCAAAAGTGCACTACGAGGGCAAGGAGTACGATTATGTGTGGAGTGTGGCGATTGAAGGTGGGGAGCCGGCGTTGAAGCTGCCGTATAACGTCTCTGGTGAGTGGCATGGTACGCGCCGACGTTGTTTATATATCTGTTCGCAGAAAACCCCGCCGCTGCAGCTGCCAACTTCTTGGAGCGGAACGGGCTCCCTTTGAGCCACGTCAACACAGTTGTCGAGTTTATCTACCAGAATACCGCTGGGGAGACGCTCGGCGGCGGTGGTGGCGAAGATTATGGCGACCCGTTTACTGGTATGGTGTTTATACGCTGTCTATTCAAGCTGACGTTCGTTTAGGCGCGTCCCGATACCGTAGCTCGGCGCCCCAACCGCAAGCAAATACAAACCCCTCGGCGTACTCCGATCCATACACCGGCGCGTCGCGGTACCAAAGCTCCGCGCATTCCAACTCGACACCGTCATCCAACACGGACTACTCCGATCCCTTCACCGGCGCGTCGCGGTACTCTGGCGCTCGTCCATCCGCGACGTCTCCCGCGCCGGCAGCAAAACCGGCTGGTATACTTCCCGTTGTATGTCGGTCTCCTCAGACTTGGTGCTTGTACTTACACGTTTGCAGGTCCAGCCTGTACTTTTGAAAGAAGGAAACCTCCCTGCCATGAAGTCCAAGCTACAGCAGTTCAACGACGGGCTGCAAACGGAGATTGTGTGTTGACTGTATCTCCACGGTCTACCGCTAACTCGACTCCAGTCAACAATGTCTCTCGCCTTGTATCCCGAAGAAATCCGCGCGATCGACGAAGCGTTCGCCTACGTCCAGCAATCCGCGGCTGGCAACCGCCCGACCAACCCGCTCGGCACCACCCACATCGACCTGCTCATCCAAGTTCTCGAGCGCTGGCCGGCGTCCCTCCGGCTGCCGGTACTCGACCTCGCGCGGTTGATTGTGGCGTTTTGCCCCGACGCGGTTCGCGCGGCGGGCGTCAAGGAGAAGCTGTTTGCGGCGCTGTTCAAGGCGGCGGACTGGAGGACGGACAATTTCCCGTCGCCGAGCAAGGTGCAGGAGATGAATGCGATGTTGGCATCGCGGGCGGTGGCGAATGTTATGCAGGAGGCGGCGGGGGCGGCGGATGGGGCTGGGGACGGGGATGGTGGGTGGCTGGGCGGGATTTTGGGCGTCATACGGACGGTGGGGTATGAGAAGCTTAGTGCGGCGCAGAGGAAGCCGAGGGCGACAATGTTGTTGAAGTACGTCTACGTTCTTGCGTTCTTTTGTTGCGTTAACACGATTCACAGCGTATCGTGCCTATCGCTCTTCACGCCCCTCGTCCCGGCGCTGCGGTACACGCACCTCGCGCTGATCGCGGACGTCCTCGACACGGAGCGCGCGGGGGGCGACGCGGAGAGCGTGTACCGCGCGTTAGTCGGCCTCGGAAACGTTGTGTACGCGTCGAAGCAGCATGGGCGGCCGTTGAACGGGGAGGAGGCGGCGTTGGTCGGGAGGTGTATACGGGAGTTGCCTGGGAGGTGGTCCGGGGAGGAGAGGGTGAAGAGTGTGGTGGTGGAGATTGGGGCGTTGTTGGTTAGTGGGGTTTTGTGAGCGGTTTGATATGGACGTTTGTTGTTTGTGCTACCGTCTAGAGACACGAAAAGGTGTATTGTATTTTGTTTCCAAACTGACGACGGGCACGAATTGCGGCGGGCAGTGCGGGGTATTACGGCGGGTGTGGGGGTATTGCGACGATGGTTTGTCCTCCAACACAGACTCCACACTGAGAGATAGTAGGTAAACTTAGGGATAGACCGCGGATGCAACTTTGCCAGCAGCCGCTCTCAGCGATCCTACTTAAGGCGCCCCACCAGCCCAATTAATATTCCTGCAACGCAACAAAATGGCACTCCTCACCTGTAAGTCGGTATCTCAGGCTCACAGAAGAAGCTCTCTGATGAGGAATTTGCGCGGCACAGCGACTGTTCCCGTGAACCAGTGGAAGATATGTGCAAAGTGCGGCACATATGGCCTCGAGAAAACTAGCACAAGCTGCGTGCACAAGGACTCGGATGATCCGGCGAACCCAAAGCGGGGCTGCGATGGGGAAATGGTCTGGGTGGCGACGCCTGTATATGTGACGTACCACATACCGAGGAAAGAGCAATAGGGTTGATTCGAGAGTTGGAGGAATGGGAGACTGGAGATGAGAGATTAGATTGTGGAGTTGTTGATAGTCGGAGTTTGATGAGAAGTTCGCGCGAGCGGGGCTTGCGCCGAACCTATTTTGTGAGCGGTTTGATATGGACGTTTGTTGTTTGTTTGTGTGCTACCGTTCTAGAGACACGAAAAGATGTATTCTATTTTGTTTCCAAATGACGACGGGAATTGGGCTCGGGTATTGCGGCGGGTATTGCGACGACGGATTATTCCCTAACACAGTCGACTCTATACTGAGATAAACTCATGGATATGCCGCGGAAGCGACTTTGCCAGCACGGCTCTCAGCGGTGCTACTTAAGGCGCCCCCACCAGCCCAAGTAATCTTCCTGCAGCAAACCAAAATGGCACTCCTCACCTGTAAGTCGACATCTCAGGCTCACAGAAGAATCTCTGACGAGGAATTTGCTGGGCACAGCGACTATTCCCGTGAACCAGTGGGCGGTGTGCACAAAGTGCGGCGCACGTGGCGAAAATGCGGCCAGTACGAGCTGCATAAACAAGAACTCGACCGATGCGGCAAACCCGAATCGCGGCTGCGACGGGGACATGAAAGACAATGAGATTTCTGCCGACAAAGTAATGTATCCCGTCTAGAGCGCTATGTATGCATGGGCGTGAACAGTATCGCCGCGGACCCAAATGAAAGGCTGATTGTACGCGTTGCGCGCCCGTCATACTGCGGATTCGGAAATAAAAATTGTTTAAGATTTTTACAATGGGTACTGTAATAACCAGACCTTGAGTTCAAGTAATAGAGCTTATTAGTTGCAGCCTTTTTTCTTCGACAGAAATTACCGGATTTTTCAATGCTCCACGGTGTTGTAAGAGAAATAATGTACCCAAAAAGACATTCTCAAGCTTGTAGTGCTTCAGCAAGCAACACAGCCAGATGAGGTATAAATACTCATCTAGAGTCAAGGGAAGTCAGTTTGAGTTGACAGCACATCCGACTACGAAAGACTTGATCTGACTGATTGTGACTGCAATTGATTCAACACAAATCAAAACAAGTCAACAGCAATCAGAAATAGTCAGCTTTAGTCAAGCTAAGTCAAAGAGAGGCCAGATAGATTAGGAAGGAGGTTCTCACGGTAACAGTATATAAGGCCGGCAGGTAGCCACCAGAGTAGTGATTAACTTCCCCTCTCAAGCTCAGCTTGATCTTCTGTTGTCTTCCTAGTTGCAATCAGAACTAGTCATCCCTAAACACTTTGCTGTCCTATTGACTTCCGACAAGTCTCTGAGTCCACTGAGTGTCTGACCAATTATTAAGACTGATACCGTTGAAAGTGCTAACCCAACAGAGTCTAAGCCAATACTTTCAACACTTAAAGTATTACCAAGAACACCAAGAATTTACCGAGACAAGCCGAGCTTACCGAGAATACTGATTACCGAATACCGAGACAGCTGAATTACCGAGAATTCCGCTGACTACCAAGATACTGCCGAATACCGAGTTACCGAGTTACAGCTGACTTTCCACTCGATGTGGAACCGAACCGAATTTACACAAGCCCCGCGCCCAAATTATTTTTGAGCAACACCCGACCCCCGAAACCTTAATGCAACCCCCATCAAATTCTCATAAACCCCTTCAACTACACTCTCCCTGCTTCCCCGAACTCAACGTGAATCTTCACGAATAAAGTCACTTCCTGAAGACCACGGAGGTACAAATAAATTCCTCACAACTACGCATCCCAGAAGAGCAACTGAATGCCATTCAGTTGCAATGCTCATTTTGCCCCAAGTTTAAAACAACAAGACAACCTTTCAAAGCACAACTAATAAGCTCTAACGTGTAAAACCGCCCGCTGAATTCAACCCCTGCAATTGTGTAATGTGTCAGGGCAGCATCAGCTAAACTTGAACATCTTACGGAGTATGGCCCAAAAAAGGAAAATTTCTGTAATAATAAGATCAAAATTTCCCCAGGCTACAGAGATAAGACACCTCCTAGGTGCACAATACGTACAGCTTGTTGTCAAATTTCTTGCGATTCCCGCGTCCCAGCTGCACCGGCACAGTGGTCCAAACATCTGCACAAAGACCTCCCCATATGCTGCGGGGTTCCTAACAGCCTGAACTGAACTCGCCTAATTGTGTAATGCGTAAGATGTTGAAGTTCCCGCGTTGAGCCGTAGAAACAAAGAAGGGTAATAATGTGTTTGTCGGGTAGCAGATGAGTGTACCTACTACAAACGCTGAAGTGCATCAGAGTGTGACTAGAGGTTTATATACTGTTGAACGTGGCAGTGCACAGCTTCACAAAGCTCACATCAGTATAAATCCAACATAAGAGGGCCCGCTAAACTTGATATTGGGTAAGTTAAATCCGTAATGTGTAAGACCCTCTGAACTTAAGGCCTGGTTACTAGAGCATATTTGAAGTGGGTTTTGGGCTGGGTTTTCAGTGTGGCAATCATGAAGCGTTTGTGTAACTTTGAGCCTCCATCCAATTCAAATGTACTCAATTGAATGAGTTTTTTTGTGTATAACTTGTAAATTTCGTGTATCAAAAACCGGCATTTGAGCCGCTTTGAATATGCTCTACTACAGTATCGTGGTACAAGATTTGGAGAGATTTTTTTTTCCAACCCAGGGAGACTATGTATAATAGGCTGTATTAGCAGCCCATTGGCAAAGTTTCAGAAATTTGGAACCCAAACCAAGAAATTTGGAGAAGAAATCCTCTGCATACAATGCGAGCTAACTTCATACAGGAACAACTGACCACCGCCAGAAGCCATACTCGGATTCTAAACATGTTCACCTCTAAGCCTTTGAAGTTATGGGCGTGGGGTAGCAGGGGTTCCCCGGGGCACAAGCTGAGAACATCTCAGTGGTGATAGTGATTCTCGGGAAATGCTGCTGAAACCCAACAATTTTGGAAGGTTTTCGCTCGGAAAACTACAATCATTTCCGACACTACTGATACACTCTAATGGAGGTTTTCACAAGAAAAAATCCAATTATACAGAAAATGCTCAAGTATACCTTACCTTCCTGGTTAAAAAATTTCCTGCAGTTTCCAGTTAAAAATCTTAAAATAGACCTTATTAGCAGCTGCTAAAAACGGTTACAAAAATTTGGAAAACACATTTAAATCTTGTAGAAATTAGAATCTGGAGCATCGTTTCTTGCCAAAGTTTGCCAATTTTTTGGAAGTGTGAAATGAGACCGGATCACCAGTAGACCAGTTCTCCAAGATGGAGGGAAGCTTTGAGGCTAATATTTGGAAGGTCTGTGGCCTGTGCAAAGCGATGACAGTGGGTGCAGCTTCAGGGCTTTGTCGGCAACACAGTCCGCAGACAAAGCCTTTGGAAGGTCAGCTATGTTATACCTAATTGAAGTTTGTCAAAATTTGTATCATTTTGTAAGTGTAGCCCTGTAAATTTTGAAATCACTTTCAGACTTTGCCAAAGTTTGAGCAGGAACACACAAGGTCTATTGGCAGCCCCTCCTGGACCAAATATCTCACAAGGTTTGAATGAGATTTCAAAAGTTTTACTGCTGCACTTCCAAATTTCTACAAAATTTGGCTAGAAACATTCTGAGAAGTGGATTGATGGCCTCCGGAGACGTGAGTGTTGCTCGACGTCAGGACTCCGAATCCGGACTCTCGCTCCGCCACCACCCTCATCGATGACTCCTGCCTTCATGCCTGCAGGCCGCTGCAAACTTGTACCTTGTGTTCAGTCAAGCTCTTGGCTTTGACAGAATGAGCATCCTGCTCCTCGTGGCTGAATCAGTCCAATTTCTGCACCTGCCTGTTTCAAAATTTCACTAATTTCTAATAGAAACCGGGCTCCTACTTCTAAGTTTTACTAAGTTTAAATGGGGTTTCAAAACTTTTGAGGCTCTTTTTAGCGCCTGCCAATACCGGGGTTGACTGGGTAGTTAGCGGGTTAAGGCATTTGAGCTCATTATCTTGCCGCTGCGAGCGCACAGCGTTCTTCTAAAAGTCCTAACCGGTGGCCTAGATTCTCCCGCAACGGTTGTAAAAATTTGAGACTCTCCGAATCGAAACTGAGCCCTCCATGAATATTTTATCTCGGCCAGTCAGGCCAATCAAATCGCACTGGGTAGTTAGCCGCCTCGATTGTGGCGGACATACTACTCTTGGAAATTTTTTTTGGGGTACACACACATAGTTTTTTTAGATCCTCTTTCAGATGGCACCGGTTCCAGGGAAATTTACGACGTCTAAGGTAAGATAGAGGGGGTGCTAAGTACCCAGTTCGGCTAAGTACCCAGTCACCCCCGGTAAGGTTTAATGTGGACAAAATTTGCTCGAAGAGCTACAAAATCCTTTTTTTTTTTTTTTGGCACTAGAGCATATTGGCAGTGTTGAAAGATGATTTTTCTACATTGCAAAATAGAGAAATACTTGTGGTTAAATTGTCCTTATTAGATTCTCTGAGATTTGAGTTTCTCGGAGCAAAAGCAATCGAGTAGCCATTCAGTGAACTTTTGAAAACCCAAAACCAGAGCTTCGCCGCCATTTGGGGCATTGCAGATTGACCACTTTTCTGTTGTAAGAAAATTCAATTTTACAACAGCTGCCAATATGCTCTACTACTAGGGCACATTGGCAGCCGTTATAAAATTGATTTTTTTTTTTTCACAACAGAAAGTTGTTCAATAATCTGCAACGCCTCACTCCCAGCGCAATAGCCCCACATGGCGGCGAAGTTCCGGCAGGAGCCTGAGTGACCGAGCAGGCTACCGACATGCACTGCGCTTTTATTCCTTTGTCCACCACCTCCCGCTCGCACTCTGCTGTGTCATTATACTTCAGCGGCGGGCTAGTGGAGTTGCCCAAGCAAGCTGGGGCGCTGGCCGGTATCAAAAGCATTTCACAACAATTATTTCTCCATTTTTGCAATGTAGAAAAATATTCTTGAAGCGCTGCCAATATGCTCTACTGATACTTTCTAATAGAGCATATTAGATGCTGCTCAAAACCCCGTTTTCAATACACAGAATTTTCAAGTTGCACCTACTTGTTTCAACTGAATTGAAGGCCTCTGGGGCCATATACTCTACCTCGCACTGTCGTTACACATAATCTCGGGCCAAAAAGCCGCCACTAAAATGCTCTCATATACTCTAATTTTGAATTTGAGCACATTGACTGGCGGTTTGGAGTTCAGATTTTTGACGTTCTAGCTCTCGGTACCGTGACTCCACTTCAATTCAGTTGTTGTATAAAAAAAAAAACTTCCAGGCCGCGAACTAATATGCTCTGAATTTATTAACAGACTTGCAAAAGGATTCGTCGAAAGTTCATTATAAATATACCCTCTCGAATCTTGCGGCTATGCAGGGATCGGCCCCGTACTATAACGACGGCGGTACGGGTCCGGACCGTACCCGGACCACAACAGTGATAGTGAGGATGTACCGCTCGGCGCCGTAGTTTGCAGCATACGGCGCCGTACCCCGGGAACGTGGGCGTTGGCTGCGCAGCACCGAGAGGGCCGAACGATGTCTGCTGGTAATTTCTCTGGGGGGATGGTGGCCGTTTGGTGGCTCACTCGCTAATATGGCCTGGTTTCTCGGTCAGTTGCGGCACACAAACAAACAGCTGCTGTAGCTGCCATCAATACGGTACGTGATCCGTTAGGGAAGCAATAACCGCCGCACGGCGGCGCCGCGCCGTGGGTACATAAGTTAATGAGGTGGGTAATGCGGCGGGCATATTGCGACTTTGCCGGCACGGATCCGAGTGGAGCTATTTAAGGACTAGCCCAAATAATCTTCCTGCAGCAAAACAAAATGGCACTCCTCACCTGTGAGTGGACATCTAAAGCTCACAGAATCAGCTCCATGACGAGGAATCTGCGGCATAGCGACTATTCCCGTGAACCAGTGGGCGACATGCACAACGTGCGGCGCACGTGGCGAAACTGCGGCCAGTACGAGCTGCCCGAACAAGTACTCGAAAGATGTGGCGAACCCAAATCGCGGCTGCGATGGGGACATGAAAGACAACGAAATTTCTGCAGATAAAGTATTGTATCCTGTATAGAGCCCCGTGCATGGGTGCGAATAGTATTGCCGCCGGCCTAAGTAGGGCCAAGTGAAATTTAAAGGTTTATTGTACATTGGTTACGCCCACCTCCACAAATGTGAGCGGCTCAGTTGGATTCCTTTATACTAGTTGCAATTGATGCGCCATGATACTTACATATACTTTTCAAGTGTTGACGAGATGGGACTATAGAGTTCAGTAATGCTGAGCGTCCGGGATGATAGAAATACTCTACTTCGGTGCCATGACCAGCTCATGAGCAGTCAACGGGCGTCGCCGACGTATTCCTCGGTATTTCCGGAAGAACTGCGACGGGCAAGATCATTCGGCTTCCGTTCAAGTGAAGCTTCAGCAGTTGCGGCCACGGAAAGCCCTCGATGAGTGTGAATATCGGCTTGTAAGAGCGGGGAGCAGAATATCTTGCCAGCTCCGTATATCGGAAAGTGATGGCATTAGAGGAGAGCCAGCAAGCAGAATATGTAGACACCTAAGACAGTGCATGGCAGTTTGAGCCTCGGCTTTAATCACCATACAATGCGTGAGCTTTGTCAGCGATACACTCCCGAGAAGTACTAGTGAGGACATCGCGGAGGAAAATCTCGGACGTGATATTGGACGGGAGCTTGAGGATTGGGTTGTCTGCAGTCGATTGTTAAATACGAAAGTCTGAGGAGAGGAAGGTCACGGCCATCGCAAAATATACGGTCGTTGGGACAGTGGACGTCGGGAGCAAGAGGTAATCACTTTCTGATAGGTAGTTCACACCTTGCTCCCGACCACCGTCTTTGGGTAACAAATTATCCACTTTGCTGCGCTGTCCTCATCTTTATGGAGAATCGAAATCTTTTGTCTCGCCTCAGAGCTCGGACAAGTTGACACAAAAATTCAGCGCCTTATCCTGAAACGTACGCCTTTCCGGACTCCGCGTCGCCTCGCTTTAACGCATCTCGAATGGAATAATCCTCGAAATATTCAATCGTATCTTTCCCTGGGACAGCTGGCTAGGCACTTAGCGACCTCAGAAGCGACGAAGAGACCAACGAGTGTTATCCTGGCAGACCGAATTTGTTTCCGAATCACAACCGACGGGAACGGTCTCGCGGTGCTACTGTACCTTCGTGAAACAAAGCACGGCAAAGTAGACTCGCCTCGAGGCGAACCACATTGTCATCTGTTCAGAACATCGCTCCTCCACATGCTTCCCACAGAAATCTCCCTTGGCTCTGCTCCCCATCTTCGATTGTTCGCCCCTCGATTGCCCCTGCTCAACACTGACCAACGCTCCCTTCTAGATGGACGGAGGCGATTCCAGTATCTCCAGGCTCCCGGAGGAAATCCTCACCGACATCTTCCGCGAATTCATCCCACCCTACCCCGAGACCTGCTCGGTGCTCGGGCTTCGCTCCCCGGAGACGCTCGCTCAGATCTGCAAGCACTGGCGCGCCATCGCATACGCCGATCCCCTGCTCTGGCGCGCACCTGACGTGCTGAACGTCGGTGCGGGCAAAGCGAGCTGGATGGCATCGGCGCCCGTGCTGCGTGCTCAGATCGCGGCTCTGGCGCGCTGGCTCGCACGCTCACAGGGACTCCCGCTGTCGATTACGATGGGAGAGACGGGGTTTATGAACGAAGCGGCGAAGGCGTTGGAGCTGCGTGCGCAGGTGCTGGACTTGCTGCTCGCGCATTGCAAGCGATGGGAGTACGCGCAGCTCCGCATCGCGGACTCGGGGCTCGGGAAGGGTTTCGTTTCCGGGTACATGCCGGCGCTGCGCGAGTTGGATGTGGAGATGGAGTGGTCGACGCTTCAGCGCGTCGTCGCTCCGAATCTGCAGACGCTGATGATCCAGCCCGAGTCCCTTGGCCACGACGCCATTCATGGCCGCTTGCCTTGGGAGACCCTCACTCGACTGGTCTTGACCTACGTCTCGCCGGGAGTCGCGGGCAAGATCCTCAACGAAACGCGCTGCCTCGTCGACTGCTGGCTCAACTTCCACGTCCCGGACGATAGGGATTTCAACGCTCCAACTCCGCCGGATACCGGGGTTGACTGGGTAGTTAGCTGGTTAAGGCATTTGGGTTCATTATCTTGCCGGTGCAAGCGTCCAACGCCTTTCAAAAAGTACCAAGTGGTGGCCTAGATTCTCCTGCAGCTTTATTAAAAATTTCAAACTCACCGAATTGAAACTGGGCCCTCTATGAATATTTTATTTCGGCTAGTCAGGCCAATCAAATCGGACTGGGTAGTTAGCCGCCTCGATTGTAGCAGAGATACTACTCCTGGAAAAATACTTTGGGTACACACACATAGTCTTTTTAGATCCTCCTTCAGATGGGACTGGTTCCAGGAGAATTTATAATGGTTAAGGCAAGATAGAGGGGGTGCTAAGTACCCAGTTCGGCTAACTACCCAGTCACCGCCGGTATCCCGCGCGTAGTTAACCTTCCGGAGACCCTGCACTCTCTCGTCCTTCTCGGCAGCAAAATTGATATGCGCAGCAACACTATGACCATCGTCGACCTGTACAAGACGTTCTGCGGCGCGAGAAGTCTGCAGCGGTTAGCCGTCGAAGAGCTCTCGGGTAGCGGCGAGGGTCCGCCCGTCGATGTAGTGCTCCTCAAAGAAACCGCGCTGCGGCTCGGGTGGCTCGCGAGTCTGAAGCGGGTGTGGATTGGGAGCGACCTGGCGGTCGACGAGGCGCCGTATAGGCAGTTGTTCCACGGAGTCCGGGCAGCTGGAATTCGTTACCTCGGTGTTGCTCGACCCGGAGTGGATGGGAGAGCGTTCAGCGTTGTGGCCGAAGCACGAGCAGTGGGGCGTTTTGGGAGGTCGGGCGTTGCATATTCAGGATTTGGCTTGACTTGGTATTAGATATTTCTGCTATGAACGACACCTGGGCGACCTTCGTGCGCGTTCGCGTCTGTTACATCCTCGGCGACCTTGCTTGCCTCCAGTTTTTTTGGTAGATCAGCCGTCAATCTGCTCTTGGTTCCGACGTCCACGAGCACGATCTCGGAGAACTGGGTATGTACAATCCCAGAACCTCGACAATACCCTATAACAAGACTCCAATAGACTCTTGCTGCTCGAGACGATGCCCTCCTCTGCGGACTCGCGCTCCGCCGACCGAACGCGCCTAACTGCGCTCGATAACGCGATTCAGGCGACAACAGACACCCAACTGCTCGCCTCCCTCCGTTCTGAACGTTCCAGCGTCGAAAATCGGCTCGCGACCTACATATACCCCGTCCAGAGCCTTCCCGCTGAAATCATCGCCGAGATCTTTCAGCAATTCGTCCCGCCGTACCCGGAATGCGCGCCACTAGTCGGGATAGAGTCACCGACGACCCTGGGCCAGGTCTGCTCGCGATGGCGCGCGATCGCGCACGGAACGCCATCTCTGTGGCAGGGCGTTCACCTATTCGACAGCAAGGACTATAACCGGCGTGGCCGGTTCTTGCGCGCCCAACCCGCGGCGCTGGAGGCGTGGCTGCGGCGGTCGTGTTCTCTTCCGCTCTCCATCATCATGGGTGAGCTGGGGGAGTCTAGCCACGAGGAGGAACGCGAGGAAGCAGTCGCTTTCCTCCTCGAGCATTGCTCCCGCTGGGAATACGTGCAGCTGCTCATCACGGATTTCGAGGGGGCTTTGGAGGGCAACATGCCCGCCCTCCGGCAGCTGGACATCTCGGCGCCGAGCTTTGCGTTCGGCGAGATCGTCGCGCCACGTCTCCGCACCCTCATGCTCGACACCCACGAGCGCGATTCGCCGGAGCCGACACTGAAAGACCTCATCGCGGCGCTCCCTTGGAGTAATCTGCAGACGCTTGTGCTCTCCGGCCTCGATGCTCCCGCGGCCGCCATGATCCTAAATGAGACCCGGCAGCTCGTCAACTGCTGGATCGACATTGCCGAAGAAGGAGATTGGGAGTACGTGGTACCTGCCACGGTGAATCTTCCCCAGACGCTCGAGGCCCTCGTTCTTTTGGCGTCAGAGTTCGACTGGGAGGGCGGCGCGGGACCTGCAGCGGACTTGATCGCGGCACTGAGCGGTGCTCGTGATCTCCAACGGCTTGCCATTGACACGTTCTTCTTCGGAGAGTATGGCGTCGAGCTCATTCAGCGGAATGGGTGGCGCCTCCAGCATCTCTGGTCTGGCTCGCCGGCGTTAATGGGGGTGCCAGGCGCGACCGCGCGCAGTCTGGAGCAGGCGTACGCGGCGGCCTTTCCTGACGTATCCTGCATAGAGTTTGTTGCGACTGATGGTGTCATGACCCCTTGGCCGAAGCACGAGACGGAATGGAGTGTCTGGGGCGCCAAGTCGCTACATATTACGCTGCTCAACCCGGAACTGCCGAAGGACTTTAGTTTTAGTACCACCAGCGACGATTCAGCAGAATGATCAACTTTTTCCTTCCATTTTCCATGACAAGTCTCCATTCCGTTCAACGGCACAAAGGGACCGAAACAATGGAAGTCCACTTGAATTTGGCGCGCGTCCGATTGGCATCGTGCGACCAACACTCTTTGTGCTCTCTCCACCACCATCCCTCACAGCCCCGCCCCCAATGGCACCGAAATCGTGCGCCGCCGCCCGCTATATGCTCTTGCATCGCTCACACACACCCAGAGACCATTACGGAAACATTAAGGACGTGCCCGTCGGCACCACCTTCAAGGACCGCGCCGCGCTCGCAAAAGCCGGCGTCCACAGACCCCTTCGCGCGGGAATCGCGCCCGACAGCCACACCAAGGCGGGCGTATACTCAATCGTGCTGAACGGAGGGTATGAAGACGACGAGGACCAAGGAAACTTCATGTATGCCACCCGCATTGTCCATTAGAATCTGAGCGCTAACGGGGCCGCAGTACCTATACCGGCCAAGGTGAAAAATATCCTTCAGGCTCGAGAATGTTCTAGAAACTGATTGCATCTGTGATCAGGCAAGGGCAGCAAGGCGGCAACGGTGAAAAATTTTACCGATGCTGTATTGTTCCTGATTTTCTGACATTTGATATTTCCGGCAGCAACCGCAAGATCATGGAGCTCAGGAGGGCGATCAGAGCTGGGACACACCGGGAAATAAGGCACTCAAGGTACCGGGATTCTCTCAAATTGGAACAAAACCATAATTTGCAACAGCGTAGCACGGAAACAGGCCGAGTTGTCCGGGTCATTCGCGGATCTCGGAGCAAATCCAAATTTGCACCCGAAGTCGGGTGAGTTTTGCCACTTGGATGCTGAACATGTTTATTGATGCTATTGTTCAGATTCCGCTATGATGGCTTGTACTGTGCAATGAATGCGCGCCGAAAGATCGGCAAACAAGGGTTCAAAGTTTGTGTTGTTGATTTGAAGGTGAGTGTTATTTGAACACAAATTTAATCTATCTCAAAAATTGAGATAGAGGCTACCCAACCAGCCTTCCCTTCCTGGGGATATGGTCCTCTCTGCTGCGGTAGCAACATCCAGTTCCAGCAAGATTGAGGGCAAGAATATGGACACTGCTCAGCCTGCTTGGCGCCAACTCCAGCGGGTTCCTTCACAGAAACTACTCGTCAGCAATTTGCCGTCCCCCACCATATCCCCAGCCATTTCCCCTGTGGACCACATCCCAACTGCAGCCTCTTCCCGCATGCACTCTTTATCCACTGCTTTTCCATCAGCACTGGCGCAACTCCCGTACCCTGCATCATCCTCTTTGGCCAGCAAGCATTCCTTCAATGAGGTGGAGAATGTTCCGGTGAAACGGAAAAGACCTACAGAGAAGACTGCAAATTCCGGGGAGAAACTCATCGGCCGGACTGTGATTCCTCAAGGGCTCTCTTTCAAGAAGAGGAAGACTTAGAGCTTTAGGTGGGCAAAAAAAAAAAAAAACCTTGGTTTGTACCCATATGCAGAGATGAGAGGAATATTGGCTGATACTTGCCTTGCAGATCTCGGGATTTTCAAAGTAAACAATATGCACTCTGGCCCCTTCTGAACCATCCCCAAAATCTCTTCTTTCTTCTCTCCTACTCAACACATGCTTGACCTTCTATAATTTTCTGGGTTTGAAATACCACAATCATTATTTTTGCAAGGAGTTGCGAGAGCAGTATAGCGTATTGGGGTTTTTGGCCCCGCAAATTCCGAATAAAAGCAGGTGGGCAAAAAATGGGTATTCCTATGCACTAGTTCATTTGAGAGGGCCATAAGCCTGTGTGTGTAACTTCCATACTGGGGACCTTGCTGTAAAATATTCTATGCAAAAGAATAAAGTCTCATTTTCATTTCCTTCCCATCAGGACCCAAATGAGATATATATATATATTGTTGGGAATTGTTCCTGTGCTGAACAATGCAACATTCGGGCATTGGCCTTTGATTTCTCGCCCGCGAACCTTCTAGCAATTTCTCTCAGTTTTTGCCTCAGTCATGCATAGAGTATTCTACGTAGTATATAAGCCTGCAGAATTGTAGGTGTTGGGCATCTGTTTGCCCTAACACATTGATCTCTAACCGGATTGCGATTGCAAACACGAAGTAGATCTCGGCGCTCCTCCTTCTCCCGCGCCATCAAAACTGAATATATATATATATATGTCTTATAAGAAAGCCCTCAAATCGGCTGGTTGCAGGCGGGTTTTGGTTCAATCCATGAGGGTGGAATGAATTTTATCACATTTTTGATGCATTCAGATGCCCCTCGCCACCTACTTTGCTCTATGTTCGGACAAAGAGCCGCCAGTTTTTTTTACCTTTTGTCCGGACATGAAACTGAGGATTTTTTTTTGCGTTGATCAAAGTTCACGAAAGACGTTCGGGGGTCCTCGATTCAAGCATGGCGAATAACTCTCCGATTGTAAACCCGCTTGCAAGTTAACCAGCTCCAATCATGGCGGCAGCCATACATGCCCGCAGCCGCTGCTAAAACCACTTCCGCTCCGCGTCCACCTTCTTCTGGATCGTCTGGGCGCACATCTTCCAGAGCTGGTGGTGGAGTTGCGCGAGGCGCCCGTACTCGAGCCAGATATCGATGCCCAGCGGGTCGCGGAGTTGGGTAAACAATAGCGATGCAGAATTTGAGACGGCGCGGGAAGGCATTCGCGTGGCTTCATGCATGGCGTCGACGCCAGCAGCTGCGAGATCTCGGAGTCCAGCCACCTGTGTGTCCACAGCGCAAGACCGTGGTCCAGTTTGCGTGCCCGAGTTCGTTGTCTGGACTGAGGATCGCGATTTCACCGACGCTTTGGACAAGCAAGTGGAAAACGGTACGGATAAACCAGAGGGCGCCTCACGCGCGAGGGTGTATATGAGGAGAATTCGAACGAGTTCGGCGGAGGAAGCGCAAAACTGGCGTACTAGCGCAAGGCGGTATGGCCGGCCCCGAGACGGCTTAACGCTCTCTATCTCGTCGTATTCGCTCGGGCTCATACGGAATTGCGAAATCAAGTGCTTGACGGCGCGACTTCGGACTTCCGGAACGTTGTACTTGTGGGCGAGTCTCAAGTAGCCATAGATCGTACTGAACGTCGTTTCGCTGGGAAGGTACGGAGGAACCTGTCAATGCTCTGGGAGTGAGCGGCACCGTAACGATAGGACGAGTGCTAGCACACGCACTCGGGGTCGAAAAGCGCCTTCAGGAACGGAGTGACCCCTCTTCTACGTCCGGCAGAATGCGATCCCTTCAACGACTTGAGTCTGGGACCGAGAACAGGTCTCGAGAAATAGCACGGTGCTCTTGTGGACGCGATAGAGGGCTCTCCCGGCCGCATGGCGATATTCTCGTCGTCTAGCCAGAGTTCTTCAATGCGGTGGACTGCTGGTCTGCTGGTGGACGTTCGACGTCAAGCGCCTCTGCCGCGTCACACCGACACCACTTGGCACCGACCACCAACCAGCACCGCGTAAAGCAGCCTCGACGGACCCGGCTCTACCTCAGCTCGCGCTATGTGTTTCGAGTACACCGGAGCGATGCTAGCAAGGAAGGGAGGCCCAAGCCCGGTCTCCGAGTCTCTATCAGCACGCACTGTGAACAGACCATCGGCGTCTGTTTTACCAGGCATGCACGCGTCGTTCGCAACTTTCGGATTCGTAAACGGCCCTCATTTCGATTGCTTTGGCTCTTAATATCCCAATATGGCATCCGACAGAGCCCAAGCACAACAAAGCGCCAATGTATAAAGGCGCGCGCCACCGACTGGCGTAGACCTCTCCAATGACTTCCACTACAACCCAACCCATCGTCGACCCCGAGATCCCTCCACTCGTAATCCCGCCTGCCGATGCTCCTCGACCCGCGCGCGAAGCCGTCCTCCGAGACCGCAACGGGAACGAGCCACCCGCGTACTGCCCAGTTTGCTTTCGCAAGTACGTCTGCATACACTGCTTGCCACCGTCAAAAGCTGCCCACTAACAACGCCCAAAGGCTCGGGAACAAGAAATCGCGTAACCAGCACATTGGGTGTGGCAAATGCGTGCAGGTCGCGCGTCAACTCGGGCGTATTCCACCCGCACCGAAGGAGCACCCCGACCACCCGGGTCTCTGGCTCGAGGAGATCGAGCGACTGAGGAAGAGCGTGTCGACGTTGGGCTTGCCAGAGCTTCGGCGGTTCTGGCTCAAGTACAAGCGCCTGCACACCTATCACGACGACTCCGACTCAGAGGGCGAGGAGAGCACCGAAGAGGACGACGGGGAAGCCGAGAAGGTTGAACGACTCAGCGCTGCTGTTATGCGTTGGCGGGCAGTGCCAGATATGTCGCAGTTGCATCGCGAATCTCGTCCAGCTCGGCGCTGGGAGCAGACGCGCCCTGGACCCCTTCCTCCCTCGTCGCGCTACGTGCCATACCCTCCGCGCCACCCTCGCGATGCTCCGCCGCAACGCGTCTATCCCCAAGTAACGCCGAACGCGTATACCAGACTCCGGCATCCACCGTCGATACGTCCGACGTCCTCGAGTCACGGTACGGTGGCGCACGCCTCTCCCTCCGCGTATATACCCCCACCCGCGCTTGAATCCGACTCTCCGCTCGACGAGTGTCAGCGCCAACAACACCAGCAGCGACGAGATACTCGGAACCTGACGGAGCGTGTCCACCAATGCTATCCGCAGGCGCTCGACTACGCGTACGACTCTCCGACGGCCCTTCCTGCGCCAGCGCCACTCCCGATCTCTTCCTTCTCCTCCCTCGCTGACGCGCTTGGCACAACGCCTATGGCGTCCGATACCGATGCTATTCCCTTTGTCAGTGGCGCAGATTTCCAATCTGCCGACATCTCATTGGAGGGAACCCCGGCATTCTCCCCGCCGTCTACATTTTTCGACTCCGACTCGGCCTCGGCAGGGGATCTCGATTCCCCCACCACTTCGCCCTGCGTCCGTCCTTCCGCCCCATATCCGGCGCTACCAGCGAGCGCCAACGACGACTTCGAAAGTGTTATCGCCAATTTCTCAAAGAACGCCGACGCCGCGGCAGGGAATCCGTACCTCGACGCGTTCGCGACTGAGATAATGGCGGTAACATGCCCATCTGGGCTGTCTGCAGCTGTACTGCCTCTCCCCTCCTCCAATCGGCGGGACGTTTGGGCGAACAGCGCTGACGGCCCCGAGGCGACGCAGTTCGTCGATTGGACGCGTCTGGCGTCTTCGATTCAAGAAGAGGCGGAGTGGGAGTTTGCAGCAGGAATAGAGCTGGATATGCGAATGGGAGAAAATGAGCTGCTTCCGACCCTTTCATATCTCTGCTCCAGCTAAAGATTTCGAATCAATGTAATATTCTGCCTGATTTTGTAGCTCACAGGTGGACAAGTAAATATATGTAATCCAAATATGCACGAGTTGTTTGATTTTATTGATGCATCGTGCAACAAAGGAAGTTACAAATCACAAGGCTATTTCATTGCTTTTATTATACTTCCGCCCCCCACAGCGCCGTGTTTAGTCCGGTTCGACTGCATAATCCAGTCGGTGATTGTAATGCTCTCGATGCGGTTACTGAGTATCTCCAATGTTTGCAAGGATCAGTGGTCGCTCATGACAGGACCAACGTTGCAACCGCGGGCTCCGCCCTAATGCTCTCGATGCGGCTATCTCCAACGTTTGGAAGGATCAGCGGTCACTCATGACAGGATCAACGTTGCAACTGCGTTGGGAGCCGATCTACTACAGGGCGGTCACAGGTGCGCACGTTAAGCGAGCGGCGGTTTAGTATTGCCTAGTTTCCGACTCTAACTTGTTGTTATTTTTTTTTACACGCCATCGGTATATTTGCCAGCGGTTGAGAGATCCAATACCATGCAAGTAGTATTTAGAGGTGAGGTTGGTGGACCAGCACTCCGGTTCTCCTCCCACCCGCTATTTGATCAACCTCAAATTTCCAACACACAGAATGGTCACCTTCAGTAGTAGGTGTCCTCAATTTCCGCAGTGATGCAAAGTTAATGTACCCATTCCGCAGACACTGTCCCTACTTCTACCTACACTCACGACGCCGGTAGGTGCCTTTGACGCGAGAGGTGGAGATAACTCATATATCCGGCGTTTCAACCAGATGTTGTCCCTGTTAGTTGCTGGGACTGTGAGTGCGGCGAAAAAAACATTCCTGAGGGTGTCCTGTGCCATTGTTGGGCGGTCGATGACTAGGGGTCAGAGTCTTTCAATCGACTTGGGGAAAGTCCGCGACTTGCTGTCAGACTTTGACACCAAATGGATTTTCCGCTGGGACCGTGCCGGTCAATTTAAATCCTATCCTATCCGCTATTTAGCCTGCGGAGATCAATCCCGCTCTTCTATACTTCCGCCCCCAGAGAGCCCAATGGACTGAAATTCTGCGGGACTAATATGGCACTGGGGGCTGCCCACATGCCAACAAAGCCGAAAGCAACTCGGACGCGCCCATTTCCAGTCTTGAAATAATAGTTTGGTTGAATTTGAACTTCTTTGTGTAATTGGTGAGGTCCGGCGCCTCAGGTGCATTGTATTCGCTCAGGGTGATCCCTCATTCGTGCCTACAACTCTTCAATGAGGATACACGTCCATGGAGTACATGATCCTCAGCAACTTCAATTGAGCTCGAACCTCCCTCGCGTACAGGGCGGGTGCATGCCTAAATGAATATCATGTTGTGGTTTGTCCTTATATATGCTCTCCAGTCCACTCTGGAATGATTTCTGGTTGAGCAAGATCGGCCCACGGTTCAAGTTTACTTTGGTTTACATTGCGGGCCTACACTTCCAGTACTCGAAGACAAGATACTAGTACAAAGTTTCAAAAATGCACATATCCCTCACGCATACTGCTCATCAAGAACCACAACCGGCTTCGCCTTCGACGTCCCATCATACAAACTCAAAAACGCCTCAATCCCCTTCTCTAGCCCGACAAACTTTTGTTCCTCGCTCTTGAACTTGCCCTGCGCGAGGAGCGGCGGGATCTCCTGCATGAAGCGCGGCATGAGGGTAGGGAGGCCGTCCGAGACGAGGAAGCCTTGGAGGCGGAGACGGCGTTTGAATACCAGGGAGAGGTTCTGAGACGGCGTCAGCGCGGATAGGGAGACGGGTAAGGAAGCTCAAGAAGAAGGTGTGTGGCGCACCTTGACGCCGTAGCACTTTTCCGGCGGGACGTTGTACTCGGAGATGGCGCCGCACATCTGTTGGGAAGCTCAGGAGCAGCGCCGACGCCGGCGGCAGGACGGCAACGCACGAGAATCACGCCGTTGAGGGACATATTCTGGATGGCCGCTTCGAGCTGCTCCCCACAGACGTTGTCCCAGAAATAGTTGAGCGGGCCGTGTGCCGCCAGCGCTTCGCCGACAGGCGTGGTGGTGTAGTTGAACGCGACGTCCGCACCGAGGGAGCGGATGTACTCGACCTTCTTGTCGCTGCTGGCGGAAGCAATAACGCGCAGCCTGGACACCGAATAGCAAAGTCGGCGTCGGCGGCGATTGTGAACGAGCACATACCCTTTGGTTTTGCAGAGCTGAATAACCATGCTGAATGCCGGTTAGCGCCGAGCCGGCCGCGAGACGGCGACATACCTTCCAACGCCTGACGCGCCCGAGGAGACATAAATGGTCTCACCCTACAAACGCGTGAGGTCTGTCGGCATCGCGGCCAGGAAACCTACCGCTTTCATATCGGGAGCGATGGTCTCGATACCGATAAACGCAGACAGCCCCGGCGTCCCGAGAACGCTGGAGAACTGCGACCACGCGAACGCGCCCTGCGGGTTCGGCACGGGCTGCAGCACGAGCTTATCCATGTCGAAGGTGTACGGCGGGAATTTCGCGTTGGCAAAGTCGAAGCGGGCTACCAACGCGTTTTGGTGAGTGTGCGAGAAGTGTAGTTAACGTTGGCGCCCGCGAAACCCACCATCGACGTAGGGCTGCACGGTGTAGTGCTCCCAGGGCGTAAAGCCGTACATGTAGTCTCCAGCCTTGACGCCCTCTTTTTCGGAGCGCAGGACCTGCACGAGTCCGAATCCGACGAGCCTGCCAAATCAGAAAATGCGGAGCAGTGGAGCAGGAACGTACGGCTGGCCGACGACCATCGGCGACGAGTAGGAATGGATGGTAACATCGCGCAGGCGCTCGCGCATGAACGGCTCGGGGCTGAGGACCAGATTTAATCGTGCGGGGAACGGGGTAGGGGATTATACAAACCTCAAAAGCAGCGTCTTGGTCAGAAATCCTCCATTCAGCTGCACATCCAGGTCGATGGTCGGAGCTGCGTCGTATACGAGATGCTCTCCGGTGACGAGGGGACCAGCGCCAGGGATCTTGGCGTACAGGACACGGGGGTTGGGAGTCGGCGCCATCGATTGAGTATAGGGTCAAGCAATGCTTGGAAGGAAGCAAGGAAGATGGAATATATACCCGGCTATGGTCCCGTTCCGGAACGCCGAGGCCCCTATCCTGATCTACATGTGGAAGACGCGTGGGCAATCCGTGGACATCCTTGAACCATCCGCGATTTCCGAGACAGAATGGGCACCGTTCAACTTGTTGTCAAGGTATTATAATCCAGGTTAACGACTCTGGTGTGCCCTCACCACTGGCATCTTTATTTCGGTCACTAGCGAATATACTGTACTATCTCACCGTAAGTTAAGTTGAGTTAGTATGGCTACATGGTCCCGTACGAATAACACTTTGCGGTGTGAACGAAAATCCCAATCTGTAAGGCTCCGTTCATCGCCGGGACTGGACATAATCTTCGTAAGGTTCTCATGGTCTTCGAAGCTCCGCCGCGTGAGGTTTGCAGAAAATGTGCTTTTGTAAGCCGATGTTCGGCGTACAGGAATGGAAGCTTGCTGCTTGCTCAATCAGAATCAAAACCCAAAGCCTCCTCCTCGGTGACCCATCGACGCTCACCGCTGTTCACACTCTGGCGTCCGCTGGCCCCCACGTAGCAAGACGCACGTAGACTAGCCAGGATAACACAATGCCACACCGTACTTACAATAACGCAAATCACAAATCGAAAGATACACTTCGGTGTCGAGGGAGGGAACGGTGGGCTCATGTACGGTGGCTGTTGGGGCTCATGTCCGAATTTGGACATGGGCCATGGGTAGTCATCTCGCCGAAGATGCCCGATGTCAGTCATGGCAGCATGCCGGCACGTTTGCGCTCGGTTGCTGAGCCCGTTGCTCACAACTTGCTCACAACACGGAAAGTGTTTGAGCAGTGTCTAGCATGATTAATAAACGGATTATACACATAGTAAACATTGTAGAAGAACAGTATGTGGTACTTTTGCATCGGCTGGAGCCGCACGCAGGGCCGAAAAAAATTAGCAAAGCCAAAAAGAAAAGGAAAAAAAACGGGAGAAAGGGCATTCCCTGCCGTTGAAACTACATAGCTGGGACTTAGGGAAGCACCGGGAACATGCAATGTGCACAAAGTGAGCAACTGTTAGATTCACAATTCTACTGATGAATGTGGTGACAGATGTAGCAAGCGCGCCGCAGGCGCCGAAAATTTGGATTCATATACAGCTGAAGGTTGCCCATCGTTTGCCTCTAAAAATACAGTATGAGACAATGCAATAAAAGCAGACATACTCGTGCATTCAAAGTTCATTACTTACAGAGGTGACCCTTCTTGTTCTTTTAGACGCGGTTCGAAAAATAGTGCAGAGGTACTTGTTCATGTTCTGTATGCACCAGAACATTTTTTAAAATGAAAATCACCGCAATGATCCAGCCACTTGCAACCTTCAGACTTGTCTCTTTGTGCCCGGCTCAATTCTACCTCTTTTGTGTGTGCGCCGCAGGCGCCCGAAAAATTAACATAAGGCTGAAGGGCCGGCGAGCGGCAGTGCCCGCTACCAGGCTCTGGAGCTTGTTTGCCATAGAAGAACATTAAGGCAGACACTTTGGGCACATTTCGGGTAGGTAGATAAGTAAACAAAATTTTATCTACGGCCGGCAAATTTTCTGTCTTGGGGGACTCGTGTCGTCGGCGGCACCACGCGCACCCTTGAGAGGAGTGTGCGGGGGCGGGCAACACGACAACTGTTGAAGTCGAATTCACTGTGATGTGGTGGTGAGCAGCAATTGACATGAGAACAGGACGCCGGTGTCACTCAAACGAGTCAAAAAAGCCGGATGAATAATGTGTAGAAGAGGTCACACTTATCGGATTATTAGCGGACTCGGAGTATGTAGCGGATGTTGAGCTTCCCCGGAACAGAAATGTTGCAGCATGAATCAAGCATTCGAGGGACAGGTATTTATCATCGGCACCAGCGAGACAATCAACGGCTGCGGCACTTATGTTTCTAACAACACACACAAGGCCTATTGGGGAATTAAATGGAGCACTTTTTGGCCTTCTCAGAGGTCAAAAAATCAAGAATTTGTGAACATCTGGTCAGAATGCTACGGTACCTCATGCTCTGGAGTGGCATGCATAAACACACAGCGCTCCCTCAGTCAATGGAATAGCCAAACTTTGTGTATTTAACTTCCAGAGCGTAAGCTAATATGCTCTATTTACAACATTTAAATATGAAAACCGGCTCCATTTGATTTTGAATTGGCCTAGTGACAAGCCCTGGTGAGCAGATGGTGCAACAGTGCATGCCTAGCTTGTAGGAGCGTTAAATAAGCGTGAGGAACAGCATGCAGGCTCAGGGCATGGTGGACAGCAGACAGTTCAGCAAGACGCAGCTCCGTGTAGCATGGTTGCTGAGCCAAACCTTGCGGAGAATGGACACCAAGATGGCAGACTGCAAACAGGATTTATTCATGGTTTCATTATTAACATTAACATGAACGTGGGCTGTGTGGGATGTGCACACAGAAGCTGGAGGCGGAAGATGGACTCAAGCTAGACATTTTATCACAGCTGGGCGCTGTCGGGCTCAGGGTGTCCGCCGAGTCAGCATAAATGACCGGATGTAAGCAGAAATGACCAAGAACGTGATTTACTGCAGAAAGCATTTGATAGGGCTCCCT
Organism: Mycena kentingensis (nom. inval.); assembly: GCA_014461125.1. Lineage (NCBI taxonomy): Eukaryota > Fungi > Basidiomycota > Agaricomycetes > Agaricales > Mycenaceae > Mycena > Mycena kentingensis (nom. inval.). The sequence continues at coordinate 740,534 of JACAZG010000012.1, forward strand.
ATGAAACCCGTACCTAACGGTAGCGGGAATGCCAGGTTCTTGACTCCACCGAGATGATAAGGGCAAATTCTACTGAAGCAAGTGCATAACAAGAGGTACTCGGGCTCTCGGAACTCGCAATGCATCTCTGCGTACATTGTTCGAACTGTCATCATTCCTGATGCTACAACGATGGCGCGCAGATGTTGAATTACTGGGAGCAGAGTAGAAATAGGCAGGGCCGTAGAGGATATATTCAAGGGTATCAGTGTGGTGTTTCCTTTGTCCTTGTTGAGCTTTGGCTGAGACTTAGCGGATACTGTGATAAGGAGGGTGTACCAGAAATCATTTTTAACAAAATAGAATGTAGCCCTTCAGCGATAAATTCAGAATTTCACCTCACATAGGAGTTGTTCAAGTCATTCTTTTCCGCCGTGAACTTGCCGGTCTGTGTTGAATGATGATTGTGTCTTTTAGCCCATTATTTAAAGCACATCATGGTGTTTTAATGGGGCCATCTACAGCTCAATGGCCAGAAAATAAAGCAATGCCCACCATTGGGGGTGGAAGCCTGCGCACAAAAGTCCGAGGTAATCATCGGCGGCGTGTGAGCGCCAACAACCAAAAAAGGTTCTGCGGCGATCCGCACGTTCAACGTTTGAAAACGATTGGCTGGGGCTTTAGCCCATACCCGGCGGTTGCTCCGAAAAGGCATAAGCCATGGCGTAATGAGCGTAATCCATCGCGCTTCATTTGGGCATGAGCCATTGAGCACAGAACTGCTCTAGTGCGCCTCCCGCCGCGCAGATGAAGCTCAAATTAGGTAGGTAGGTCGATAACACCTTGGGGAATGGTAATATAGTCTCTTCTTTTCTCCTTCCTTCCTCTCTTCCTCTCTTTCTCTTTTTTCCCGCAGCCCCAACAGACATAGGCCATGAGCCGAACGGTGGTATAGAGTATAGGATTACTATAGACATGTGGTTGGCTCTTCTCCGCTTTCTCCGCTTTTGAGGATTGATATTCTCCAACGCCGATTATTCGCTATGCCAAACTACACCGTCCCAATCAGCACCGGCAACGGACGGACGGAGGGAACAAGGGAGGAAAGGAAAGGATAACGAAAGAACACGCACAAGCGAGCGCGATAACGAAATACAGCGTTACGAGCATCACGCCTTCCATGTAATTCGATTTTCCGTCCCTAGAAACGGACTGTTCAGCACTTGGACCGCGCAGGCAATAGACAAGGACAAGGACAAGGCGTAGAGAAGAAAAGCGCAAAAGTACGCACTGGATCAACGTATTCACGAGGAACACCGACACGAACAGCGTGACCGTCTCAAAGTTGGCGAAGAACAGCGACATTCCGTGGTTCGTCCTGCGGCAACGTCAGAGGCTGCGCTATTCCATGGTGTAGAAGAAGAAGGTACGCACGCCCAACCGACGATGACGAGTAGCGGGATGACGAAGCTGGCGATTTGCTGCAGGATGCGAGCGTGAATAAAGCAGAAGAAAGGCAGGCAAGGAGAAGAGGACGCACGATTGAGCTCCCGACACAAACGCCAATCGTAATCTCCATCTGGCCCTTCATGGCCATCCAGACCGAGGTAACATGTTCCGCCGCGTTCGCCTTCCCGGGGTCAGCGTTTCGTTTCACGAAAGTAAAAACACGGCAGAACGTACGACGATAGGGAGGAGGATCAGTCCGATGAAGGGTTTCGGAATCGAGTAGCGCTCCGCGGTTTCTTCGATGGAGGCGACGACTAGTATTAGCTGCGTTAGCAGCTAGTCCTACAAACCAGAAACGAGGCAAACGCACGATAATCAGCGCAGAACGAGGTAACAACCGTCGTGCCAAGGAGCGCGACGCCCGCGGCAACGACGCTCATATGCGGGGCCTCGCTCTCCGCCTCCGGCGCGTCAAAGAGGTACGAATGCGATTTAAGCTAGGGGTAAAACGTCAGCGGACGCGTCATGACGCGCTACGGCATGCAACGCGTACGTACCTGGAAGTACAGGTATCCGACGTAGACGAGGAGCAACAGGATCGCTGTGCCGCGGGAGATGGCGAGCAGCCCCTCGCTGGGCTCAAACTTGTCGAGAGAGTTTATGGTCCAGCGGAACGTGTTGGAGGCGCTCTCGGCTGTCGTGCTGTGGTATGCCGCAGGAATGACCAGCGTAATGCAGGCCAGGGTCATGAGCTGGCGCGGAATGAGATCTTTAGGTGGCATTGGCAAGCGAAGAAGGGCCTACCGAGCTCGACCTGCAAAGCCTTGGTTAGCAAACAGAAAAGGGAGGGGGGGACGACGACGTACGCCTGCGCAGCGGTGACTTGGAAGTTGCTCTCCTTGAACTTGGTACCTGCCGCCAAGAACGAGCAGCCAAGAACCAAGAGCAGGTTGGATAGAATCGAGCCCAAAAGCTGTAGAGCACATTAGTTGCCGGACATCGGGAGTACACGGAGAACACACCGAGGTCTGTACGATGCGTATCTCGTCTGCGCGCCGAATTGCATGTTAGAAACCCGTATGTCTGTGCTGGGGCCACGATGCTCACTCTGCAATAACGCGGCGACGGACACGATGATTTCGACCGCATTCCCGAAGGACGCGTTGAGAAGACCCGCGAGTGTTTGCCCCAGCTTGGCGGACATTTGCTCGGTGGCTTCACCGAGAAGCTGGATGCGTGTCAGACGCGTTTCCGACGCGCGGTGCGATGCGCACCTTGGCGAGCGGGATGATGGCAATGAAGCTGAAGGAGAAGCGGAGGGCGGCGTCCCAGTTGAGGTGGTGGGCTAGGGCGCTGAGGGGGACGAAGACGAGGAGGATGTTGAGGTAGGAGCCGAACAAGAAGAACTTGTACGACTGTGCCCAAGACGGCTCGCCCTCTGCTGCAACTAGCGCCTTGACGCGGTGGGCAAACGAGCCGTTGGCGGCGGCGCCGTTGGAGGCGTCGTGGCCGAGGAGCGGGGACGCTTCTGAGGGCGGCATGGAGGTACAGAAGAAAGGAATGTAAAGGAGCGGATTCAAGTCCCAAGGCAGTGCGTGTCTCGGCTACTATCTACGGCTTGGCTTTCGACGGTGAGCACAGTCGCGTCATCGACGACAGACGGCGCGTGCTGCTGCTGTCGCCGGTGACGCCGAGGCCGACGACAACAGTGACGACGACACCGACGACAACAGTGACGACGACACCGACGACAGCGCCAGCTCGTTCCGCTACCCTGGGTTAATGCGCGAATTTCGCCAGTGGGGCGGGTGGGGCGGGATGTCGGTGAGCTCTAATTCGCGACCTCATCTACATTACCCCTCACCAGCCCAGCCTCGGAGCTCAAGTGCGCGACATCCCCGTACTTGACGACGACCGCTGGCCCGTCCGTCGGCACCTCTAGCACAGTCATCGAAACGTTCCGCACCATCCCCACATTCACTCCCTCTGCCAGCACCGCCCGCCGACTCCCGAGCAGCCCACGCAAAAGGATCCCAATCGCCCCGCCATGGCTCGCCACCAGCACATTGTACGGCTCCCCATCCTCCCGCGGCGGCAGCGCCAGTGTCCGCTGCAAGATCGCGCGCGTCCACCACCCCGCCGTGCGCGCCGCAAACGCCGCCGTCGTCTCGATCGTCGTGTCCGCCGCGACCTTGGTAGCACGGCTCCGCCCGTCCACAGACGTCGTCCCCTGCAGCGTGCCCATGTACCGCTCCCGCAACGCCTCCTCCTTCACCAGCACCACCTCCGCGTCCCCCAGAATCGTCTCCGCCGTCTAATCGCGTCAATCGCGTCTGCCCTCCAGACTGAGAACGCGACCCAACGCACCTTGACCGCCCGCCTTAAGTCGCTGCTATACGCCCGATCGAACCGCACGCCCTGCTCCCTCAACGCCCGCGCCACCTCCCTCGCCTGTTCCTCGCCGAGCGCGTTCAGCTCCGTGTCGAGCTGCCCCTGGATAACTCCCGTCCGGTTCTCTTGCGTCTCGCCGTGCCGGATGATGTAGACGCGCGTGTGGAGGTGCGGCGCCATGCCGGTGCAGAAGGGAGGGAGGGAGAGGGAGAGGGCGAGTCAAGAACGCAAATGATATTGATAACGATAGGATCTAAACAAAGCAATGCTCTATGTTCGCATCCAACCTGCTTCTGCGCTTGTCTACTAGTACTTTGAGTGTCCTGCTTACCTCCCTGAGCGCTGAGCGCTGAGCACCGAAACCCAGACGGCGCCTGATCAGCCCGAGTAAGCGTCGTTCATATGACGAAACAAGGAAACCGATACAGGTCAGAATCGATCCGCGCACATTTCAGGGCGTGAGCCCCAGTGCTGGAACCTCAACACGACACCAGTATTATTCGCAACATAACAACGCACCGGGTTTTTGAAGGTATTTGCCGTCCTTTCAGTGTACGTTGGGCTCGATGATATGACGGATCTCTCCCCGCCCGGCCGAGGTACCGGTCCTACCGTCCGTCCGCCATCCGTACATGATTACGGTGGCCATTACCCGCCAAGTCGGTTGACGTGATGGGGCGCCGGGCCCATGATATGTAGAGCCTTTGTTCCGAAATCGTGCTACATACAATGCAATAACGTGGCCTGCTACGTATCCGCAGGAGCGTATCCCGGGCGCGATGCCGATCTCAGTCCGGGAGGTAAGCTGCGGCAGCGCAGCGAGGTAATTTCTTGCCGTTGGGCTTTTGGGTAGGGACCTCGCTGCGTGCTTCTATGCAATGCATGTAGCAATCTTGCCGTTTGCCCTGTGGCAGGCTGCAGCTCAAGGTTCTTCAGATAGCTTATGTGCGTCGGCACTGTGCCCAGCGGCAGCCTGGTGTAAAAATATTGTTCTGCGCCGGGCTCTAAATCTTTCTAGAGAACACGAAACTGACGGAGGCGGATAGCGTATATAATCCCAAAGTACTGTACATATGTATTCTTTTTCTTCCACTTCACCTCGCCCTAAAATTAGTATTACGTTCTGAACGCCGACGAAGGTGCCGTCGCTGCGCTGGCGTGTTATCTCTGATAAGGTTCCGAGTGGCAATGGTATAAAAGGCGGGATCCAACACCTCAAACTGCACTTTTCCACTCTCCGAGTTACCAATGCCGGACTACAACGAACCCAAGACCGGCGACAACCGCTGCGGCGCATGCGTCTCAACCAAGCCAGCAGACTCCGTCGTACGTGCTCCCCCCTTAATCCAGACATGCTTAGCGTACTGACAATTTGCACAGTGCCACTGGGACTCGTCGAAGCAGCACTGCAAGGAGTGCGCGGACGTCCGGACGTCCGCGGAGATCCAAGACGACAAGATCCCGCCAAAGCCCGCGCCCCTGGGGTGCATCAGCGTCTTCCGGTAGAGTGTGGATGATAGCGGATTTCCGCTCATTCCCGAGTTTCCTACACACTTGTGTATTGCTGTATGGCTCGGAATCCCATATCTTAATTTCAGGCCGCTGGAGATTCCCTGGTCGTGATCCGTGATCTTTGTCGGCGCAACTTCTTAAACGAGGGTGACGAGCAACAGAGCACCGAGATTTCAGAGGGAGGTTCAGCTGGACGAGTTCTTTGCATGTTTTTTGTTTGAACAGACCAATTTGAATGAAACGTTGCTACCACCGATGCGAGCCATACCAAGGGGGTGTCAGATCAAAATTGATGGGATGGGGTAGGGGGGGCGAAAAAAAGTTTTACATGTAAACTTTGGGGGCATATACAAAGCTCTGTGGGTCTGCCAGGACTTAGGAATGCCTCTATTCCTTGTTAATATAAACACTGGGGAAATGTATGCCAATAGATTTGGCGCTGGAAAGCTGACAAGGACCCTCTGGTCAAAGCACAACTACCAAATATGGAAATGCCATCAATGTTGCAAACCGGCTGTTGGGTGTGGTGAGAACTCAATGGCAGGTCCACACATCTGCTAGATACATTTGCTAGCCTATGGCATGTATTACAGACCCAAATTTGCCTGGTGAAAGCACTTTTTCAGTCACGTGAAGTATTTATCTTATCTTATCATGGGAAATCATTACCCGATATGGCAAGGGGAGAGGGGGAGGGGGGTCCAGAGGGCCGGAATTCCAAATTTCGACCCTATATACACATTTTGCGTGTTGGTGCCCCCTTGAGCCATACCTAGCCATAGCGTTAGTTGTGGGATACCATATAGCAAAACACATACACCCTCAAGAGGTCCCAGTGCCCCCAAATATCCCTATGCAGGTCCAAGTTGACATCCTCAATTTCTACCGCAAGCCATTTCTTCGCAAACCCTCTAATAATTTCCAGCCAGATTCCCGCTGTAATACCTTTAGGTAACGGGTCTTAGGGGGGGTATGCTTTTTGTCATTTTGCGGAGAGATGGACATTTGTCTAATCTGCTTTTACCCTCCAATTGAGTTTGACACATCAACTGCTTGTCATTCAGTCCCGCAGTCCAAATCCTGTCCTACCCATGATTTCTAGAAGTTTTTGTGTGTCCGCAAATGGAACACAGAATATCTCAGGTTCATGCTGCCCCAGTAGACCCTGGCGCTGCTACTATGTTGGGGGTTTTCCATGTTCCAGCAGCATTTCTCAAGATTCACTTGTACAGCTGCGAGATTCTCAGCTTATGCCATGGTTAATCTTAGCACTAATCTGCGCATAACTCCGGATGCTCAGAGAGGAACACGTTGAGAATCTGATTCTCGCTTCTGGTGCTGGTCAGTTACTCCTGTATGAAGTTAGGCATGGCTAGCAACGGTAACAACCAAATTCACTGAAAGCCCCGTCGTAATCAATACACATAATTTTCAAGTTACATGTAAGTACTTGTTCCAAGTGAATTGAAGGCTGTTGGGGCCACATACCCAAAAAATTTGGGGTTATTTCACACAAGTTCGGGCCCCAAATCCGGAACTAATGTGCCCTAATAACCTTGTGTCTCAATTTTCTTCTAAACTCCCAGGAATAGCGTCCAAAGTTGCTGCAAAATTCCACATTGTTTGAACAGATTTGGGGTTATTCACAAACAGTTTTTTTGTGCTTATGATGTCCGAAGATGAGCACCCCAATAAGGAAACTTTTGTCACACCTCCAGTGTGACCAATGATATAATCAATACACCAGGATGTGCCAGGGTTCAACTCCCTGGCGGGCCAGTTTTACAGGCTAGGTCACATATGTGACATGCTCCATTGCATGAGCAAAATCCTGGTGGTGCTTTTGCATTGGCTTGTGCACCTTGTTTTGTTAAGGTGTCTTGGAAATGAGTCAGTATGTGAGCTTTACCGTTCCGACCCCTATCATACACCCTAGGTCAAAAATGATATGATTTACATCAACGGTTCATGGCCACCGTTCTTTTGCAGGCTGGAAGGGCCAAGGCACCGTGGCTGGGTAGGAGTTGCCGGGCTGTAGCTCTAGATTGTGTATGAATATGTAAGCAGAACTGCTTCACTGCCCTTTGAGTCTACTAAGTAGAGCAAAGCTTTAGGTAGGTGGGTGGCACAGCCACCTGATGACTAATCTGTTTAAATATTTCGCGTAATTCATATTCGCACCTGCCTGAAAATATTCTGGAAATTACTGAAAATATTCTGGTGGGTCAGCATGCAGTGTGAGGTCAATTTCACACCGGCAGACATGTTCCAATCAAGTGTCCATAGCAAGAGAATTGTATTCATTTTGGATGGTTGTGGTCTTATTTAGATCGGGGCACAAAGGGCCTTTTTCTCTGATCGGAGGCTGTTATATGTGTGCAGGAGAGCACATATAACTAATATATGCTGGAGAACTGCGGAGAACATTCGAGAACAACTGGCTCGGAGCTTTACTCAGCCACTTTTGGAACCTTCTAGATAAATTGTACAAAGTATATAAAGCCAATGAAACATCGGCCTTGGGCATTGGTTTGCCCAAAGGCGTAGTCTACCTAACCGTACAGACCCTTCGCAAACCTTACGGCATCACGCCGATCTTCCCTCTTCCGCCGCGCAACTCAACACAAACCAATCTCGGTTCACGCCACCGATAACCCGGCTACCCGCTGCTATTACCAATGTCCACCGACAACAGTACCAGCAACTACCGTATCCCCCCCGCTCCGCGGCAGCGAAGACTATCCATCTTGGAAAGTCTATATCTCCGACACCCTCACGGATGCTTCCCTCGACGATCACATCGACGCGAAGCACAAAATTCCGACAGACTCGGTTGAACTCGCGAACTGGAACAAGGCAGACCGGCGCGCCCTCTCCGCCATCCGCCTCCGTGTAGCGCCCGACATTGTGCACCATGTCACCGGGTGTGATACCGCGCTCGAAGCTTGGCAAGCCTTGGCCAGCGCGGTTTGAGACCACCGGCTATCTCGGCATTGTCCTCGCGCGGTACCGACTGTACACCACGCGCGCCAGCGATGAGCATCCTCTCGAGGAGCACATCAAAGTCATGCGCCGGATCCAGGGGGAGTTAAAATCCCTCGGAAAGCCTGTGGAAGATGCAGATTTTGCCGTCGCGCTTCTCGGCTCCCTTCCTGCATCATGGGACTCATTTGTGCGTGCCTCCTTGGCATCGCTCACCGCACCGACCACCAAGGGTGTCCTCGCCCTCATCACCACCGAGGAGCAGCGCATCAAGCAGCGCGACTCCGAGTCGGCGCCGATCTCGCATGCTGAGCCCTCAGCGGTTTTAGTATCGCGCACTCGCGATACCCGCCCGCGGCCACCGCCCGTCGGACGGAACTCATCCCGAGCACAGCCCCAAGCTGTCTCCGCTCCCGCGAAGCCCGCCTCGGGCCGAAGCATCCGCTGCAACATATGCGGACAGCTCGGACATTTCGCGCGCGGATGCGCCACGGAGGACACCGGCGCCCATGACAGGGCATATTATGCTCACATGTTCTGCAACCACAACCTCGATGAGGAGTGCCCGGAACATGAAGATGAGGTTATTTATGCGGCTGCTGCATATGCGGATGAAGAAGCCGACGAGGACTTCACCTTCTTGATTTAAATCCCTTTTCCCATGCAACCATCTCTGCCTCCAAACTATTCACATTTTAATTCCTTTCAACAAACACGCAACCACATAAAAATCTCGCCGACTGATTTCCATCTCTACTCACATCACATCGCGCGCGTTCGTTAGCGGTTTAGCTGCCGGGGCATTAGGGCATCACTCAGGTGTAGGGCCAAGGGCTAGTCCACCGAGAGCATGCTAGTCATGTCAAGCTGAAGTCAGCCGAGTCACAACGTCGCATGTCGCGGTGAGGGGGAGTGCTGGAGAACTGCGGAGAACATTCGAGAACAACTGGCTCGGAGCTTTACTCAGCCACTTTTGGAACCTTCTAGATAAATTGTACAAAGTATATAAAGCCAATGAAACATCGGCCTTGGGCATTGGTTTGCCCAAAGGCGTAGTCTACCTAACCGTACAGACCCTTCGCAAACCTTACGGCATCACGCCGATCTTCCCTCTTCCGCCGCGCAACTCAACAATATATATAGCCCGAGAGCCTATGACCAGTATCCGGTCATAGTGGCCTTTTGGCTCAAGTGACTAAAGTGTTGGCTCTGGGGCACGGTTGTTACAGAGGCTGAGGCTGATTGAGAGCATCTGGGATCATAGTTTGGCACAGTTCTATTCGGCAACAATAGCATTCTCCTGTTTTTACAAGAAAAAATATTGCTTACTGCCCTGGAGAGGATTGGCATGTGTTTCAGGAAAAGCCTGCTAATTCCAAACAATATATGAACAAGCATATTGGGACTGTATAATATAATATACACTTTGGAAAAAAAAAAAAAAACTACATGAAATCCGGCTGATTCAGCCAGATCAGAAATTGTGTTATCCAGCTGTGGTATTCAAACTGCTTGTGCAACGCCGCAGAGTCGGCCCGCGTTCTGTCATTCTTCGGAAAAGGTATGTGGCATCTACACAAATGATATTGTATACGAGGAGGGGAAAAAAATGGTAGCGGGCATTGCCGCTGGTCGGCCCTCCAGCTTTATTGGTTCAGCAGGTGTCGCAGAGAGTCGCGAACAATACTATGACAGATGATGGGGATCACTTAAGATTGAGTTTTCGACCTAGTCTGTGGCAACCCTCGTCGATAGAGCGTGTAAATACACCGCGGCCAAATTACAGACGTGTAGGTAGAGTATTCATGGCCCTGGAGGCAATCTCGCACTGGGGATCCATCCCCCTTGGCGTTGCAAAAGTGATCACGGAATAGTATGACGAAACAAAGAAGATGATCCAGCCTACCGTAGTAGTCATACAGGTCGAAATCGTTCTACTTCAAGGACGAGCACCACTGCAGGGGTTGAACGCCACCATATCAATGTGTCGGCCGGGTTTTTGCCGTCGTTTCAGTACAGTATCGTTTACTTAGCTATGTGGATGATACTGTATGCCCGACCTTATTTCTCCCCGCCCGCCCGCCCGTCCGCCCGCCGAATGAATACGGAGCCTTTATTTAAACGAGATCGCCGAGGTACATTAATATTTCCGGTCCTACCGCCCGCCCGCCATCCCTGCATGCCGAAAAACGTGGCTGCTACGTATCCGCAGGAGCGTAGGCGTAGGCGTAGACGTATTTCGTGCGCGATGCCGCGGCCGATCTCAGTCCTAGAGGACCGTCGGGCATGCGTGAGGTAATTTATTGCCGTTGGGCTTTTTGGTAGGGACCTCGCTACGTGCCTCTTTGTGATGTATACTATGCAGGAATCCCGCCGTTTGCTCTGTAGCTCAGGGGCTTTCGGATAGCGCATGTGCGTAGGCGAAACTGTGCCCTGCGGCAGCCTGGTATAAAAATCGTATTCTGCGCCGGGCTCTCAAGGAACACGGAACCGACGGAGGCGGATAGCGTATATAATCCCCAAAGTATGTATTCTTTTTCTTCCACTTCAACCCTTCCGAAAATTGGTATTACGTTTGTGCTGAACTTTAACGGAGGTGCCGTCGCTGCGCTGGCTTATTCTCGCTGTTAAGGTTCCGGATGGGAGTGGTATAAAAGGTGGCAGACAACACCTCAAACTGCACCTTTCCACTCCCCAAGTTACCAATGGCAGACTACGACGAACCCAAGACCGGCGACAACCGCTGCGGCGCATGCGTCTCGACCAAGCCAGCAGACTCCGTCGTACGTGCTCCCCTTGATCCAGACATGCTTAACGCACTGACAATTTGCACAGTGCCATTGGGACTCGTCGAAGCAGCACTGCAAGGAGTGCGCGGACGTCGGCGGGACCTTGGGGTGCACCGGCGTCTTCCGGTAGAGTGTGGATGATAGCGAATTTCCGCTCATTCCCGAGTTTCCCTACACACTTGTATATTGCTGTATGGCTCGGAATCCCTTATCTTAATTTCTGGCCGCTGGAGATTCCCTGGTCGTGATGAAAGATCTTTGTGGGCGCAAGTTCTCAAACGAGGGTGACGAGCAACAGAGAATCGAGGTTTCAGAGGGAGACTAAGCCTGACGAGTTCTTTGCATGCGCCTGTTTGAACAGACCAATGAAGCGCTGCTACCACCGATGCGAACCATACCTAGCTATAGTGTCAGTTGTGGGGCACCATAAAGCAAAACACATACACTCTCAAGAGCTCCCAGTGCCCCCAAAATTCCGTATGCAGATCCAAGTCAACATCCTCAATTTCTGTCGCAACCAACTCCACCACTTGCTCCTCAGGAAACACCGCACGATACTTCTCTGTGTTCCAATCATAATTGCAATACGCCAGCCACAACCGCTCCAAGGGCTTCTCGCACCGAAAGGCCGTGACCACCTCCCGCTATCACCGCTGCCCGCTGCTCCGAGGCGCCCTCGAACAGATCCTCCGCAAGACAGAGCTGGCGAAGAGCAGGCAGGCGGAACGTCTTGAAGAACGTGGGCAGGCACGGCGGTATCGTGAAGCTCGTCGCATTCCCGTCCTCGTACACCACAAGCGTCTCGAGCTTCGGCAGCCGCACCTCCGGGTCGCGGGCACCCTCGGGCGGCTCATCCTCCTCATACTCGTCCGAAATCTCCAGCCGACAGTCGACGAGCGGGCCCGTCTGGCGGAGCACCGTCGCCACCTTAAGCACGCTCACATCCCGCAAGCGCAGCCGCGTCAGCTGCGCCCACGGCATATGTTCGAACGCGTTCTCGAACCGGTCTTCAGGCGGAAAGAGCAACGCCGTCCGCAACAACGGGGCGTTCAGTTCGCCAACAACGGGCCCGAGCGCGTTCCGGTAGCCAGGCATGTCGAACTCGCGCATAAACGGCATATCTCCCTCGATAAGCGCGCGACTCCCCGCGGCGGCAGGCACCCGCAGGACGACGTACTCCCAGCGTCGGCGGTGCAGCAGCAGCATCTCCAACGCCCGCATATGCGTCCCCGTCTCGTCGGCGCTGCCAAACACAATCGACAGCGGGAGAGTCCCTGAGCGGGTCAACCAAGTCTCTGCAGCGACTACTTCCCATTCGTCGTCTTCGGGCTTGTGATTCGGACTATACTCGAACAGCGGTATTGCGCGCCAGAGACCCGGCGTTGCGTGCGCGATTCTTCGCCAGAGGCTGCAGATTTGCGCGAGCTTTGTCGGAGAGCAGGCACCGTCGAGGTCCTTGAGGAGAGGGGGACAGGTGGGGTATTGAGGGATGCAGTGAAGCAGAATCTCGGAGACTAGTTCGTTGGGGAGCTTTGAGACGGGGGCCAGGTCCATAGTATTGACGTTAGCCCAGAGATGGAGGTCAGGAACAAGTTGCGGGTCAATTGGATGTGAGGTACAACCAAGTTCAGAACACACTAGAGCATATTGGCAGCGCTGAAAGATTGTTTTTCTACATTGCAAAATGAAGAAATACTTAATTGTGAAATGAACTTTCAATATGAAGGAAACCGCTCACACCACCCATGGTCATCTTCTTCACCTCAGCATGAACCAATGCGGGGTCTCGCCGTCGCGCTACAGTCAATGGTCTTGCTGGAAGAAGAGGAACTGCTCTTGAGGGCAACAGCTCTTTCCTTGTTCTTTTTCCGTGTTCTAGGCCATTGTGATGGGGGCGGGGCGTTGCAGATTGAGCAACTTTCTTTTGTAAGAAAATCTGGTTTTATAACAGCTGCCAATATGTTCTACTCCGGTTCAGAAAGATGAAGGGAGTTTTTTTTTGGTGGTGCATACGAGTAATGGGAACTAAAAGTGACTTTTTTAGTGTTCAAAAAAACCTGGAATTTTTTGGTGTTTTTTTTTTTTTTTTTTTTTTTTTTTTTTTTTTTTTTTTTTTTTTTTGCTGGGAATAATTCTCCCAAAAATGGGCAAACTATTCCATGTCAAAAAATCAGACCCTTTTTAGGAAACACTACCTGGGAACTATCATAGATCATAAAAGTACGATTTTTTGCCCTGACTCAATGGCAAAGTAGGGAAAAGCCCAACAATATTACCATCAATCATATTCAGAATAAAATGTTGCCAAAAAAACAGACGGGGTTTTTTTTTTTTGGCTCGAAATGATCCCCATTTTTTTTTTTTTTGAAGGATTTTTCCCGGCCAAAAGCATCCAGAAAAGGCAGCAGGTTTTTTGTGACGGAAAGGTTCTTTACTTTACGCCTACTTATTGACTATAAAAAAAACTCCCGAAAATCCCGCTTTATCTTTCTGAACCGGTGCAGTGACAGAAACGACCTTGGAACTAATTCGCCGCAGAGCTATGAGACGAAATGCAGGCCAGAAACCTAATGCTGATACATTACATGCATTCCCTTGTGTCCATGCGATAACTCTAATAATGCTACAAAAAAACCTCTAATGCTTGCCCAACTTGTGCACCGATTCCAAAAAGTCCAACATGCAGCTCGCGCTCCACGCCTGCGTCTCGCACGAGTCGCGGCAATACGCCCCATTCTCGTTCGTCAGCTCCGGGATGCCCGCCCACGGGTCGTGCTTGATGTGCTTGCGCGCCGGGAGCAGCGCCTCGTGCAGACGGAAAAGCGTCTCCGTGACGTCCTTGCCCGCACGCTGCTCAAACTCGAGCGACGCGCGCAGGAAAAAGCCGAGCGGCCAGCCCCACTCGGGTCCCTGCTCGAATGTTAGCTCAGAACATGCAACAGAAACCCTAAAAACGTACATTGTGGTAATTGAAGCCTTGTGCGATAGAAAAGTCGGTACCGTCGTTGGCGTTGTCGTAGTTGCCGCGGTATTGCATGTCCGCGGGGTCGAGCGTCTTCATGCCGAGCGGGCCGCGCAACGCCTTGTCCGCAATGGCAAGCGCGCCGAGCGCGTGCTGGACGTCAAACAGCTCAGGCGCGACCGTCATGGCGATCGGAAAGTTGCAGCGGAGCTGGTAGTCGGACCACTCGCGGCCAGCGCCAGACCCGTAGACATCCTTGTAGATCCCGCGGCGGTTGACGAGCTTCCAGTCGACGTTGTACTCGGCGTCCTGGCCAGGGCCTAATCAAAGGCAAGTTGAGCATGCGAAAAAAAACAAAACAGAAAAAAACACGTACTGGTCGGGACATAATAGCACTTTTCAAACGACTTTTGGATCAAGTCGGACCACTCGCGGTACGAAACGAGGCGCTCCTTGCCGTCAATGGTCGCCTTGACGCCCTTGAACGGAATCTTGCCCTCGCTCGAGAGCTCGTCGAGCCAACGAAGCGTGCTCTTGAGCAAACCTGTGATCTCGACCGGCGCGCCGTCGCGAGGAGTGCCCGGAACGCCCTTGTTGCCCGCGTTGGACGACGAGCCCATCTTGTCCATCCATGTCCCGCAGTTGGCCGCGTTGCCTCCATGCAGCAGCCCCGTCGTCCAGTCGACCTTGACGTCAATCTGGAATCCCTCGTCCTTCATCTGCATGTCGAGGTTGGGGCCGGCGTTGTACTCGCGGAAGCTGATGCCGTCTGCGTGGCGCTGGAGGATCTCCTGGACGATCTCTGCGACCGTGCTCGAGTACGCGTACGCGCGGGCGTCGTCCCACGGAACCCAAGTGTCGTCCTGCGGGAATCGGCGCTTGACAGGCTCGGAGAGGATGGCGAGACCGTCGGGAGCGGACTTGACGTAGTCCTGGATGTTCTGGACGAACCACCAAGGACTGTCGCGCGAGTTGTAGCGCGGGTTGCGAACCGAGTCGAGGAGGTTGGGGATCAGACCGTGTTTGAGGGTCGAGCCGAACGCGAGGATGTGCTGTTTGGCCGCTTCGTAGTTCCCCGTCGTCAAGAACAGACCCCGAAGGCTGATGAAAACATCACGGCCCCACGTCCGAGCCCAAGATGAAGCAAAGTGAGGCAGTCCCGCTGCGAGACCAGGCGCGGGCTTCCCGGGATCGAGCGACGCCGACGGTACAAGGCCATACATCTGCACAGACACCATCGCCAAGTCTTGCGTGAACCCGTGCCCGCTCGACACAAAATCGGACGACTGCTCGACCACCGCCAACCGCGCCGCCTTGTACGCTTCCGAGATCACCAGGCCAAAGTACTTGGGTCGAAGGTGCGGCGGGACGTTGGCCTTGACGCGCTCGAAACGCTCTTTGAACCACTCGGCGGTGCGAGCAAGGCGCGGAAGGGTCTCGGACGCCTTGACGAGACGAGCAACGACGTAGTCGAGTGCCCAGCTGCCGTCACGGAGGTGCCCGCACAATGGATGGCCGAGGTCGTTGTAGCGCATGATGTGTCTGCAGCAGCTTAGACATGTCGACGAAGTAAGAACAAACAACAAACCTCAGCGGATGCATCCAGCCCTCCAAGCCGCAGTAAGTCATCTTGCCAAGCCCAGGAACCTCGTACGCGCCAATCTCGCCGCCCGTCGCGTCGCGCTCCTCCCCCTTCCGCCCGGAACAGTACTGCGTTTAGGTCCACTAGATCCAAATCCGCAAACGCCTCCTTGGCTTGGGACGTGCAGAACGCGTCGAGTGACGCGTCATAGGCCTTCGTCTGCGTCTCAAACACCATGATACTGCCCGGAGGGAAGTATTCTGGCACGACGATCTCCGAAAACGGACCCTCCGCGTCGAGTCCTTGCGGCACAACGACCTCCGCCATATCCACCAACTTGGTCTTGAGCCCGCGGAGCGTCTTGGCGTCCTTCGGGACGTCATACGAAGCGACCTCAAGGCTGGCGCCGAGGATGAACTTGACTCCAGTGCGACGGAGCTTGATGGGATCGACTAAGGGATGGTAAACCAACAACGCGCCAGCATAGAGAGATTACACGTACTATACCCGCGATCTTTCGAGCCCTTGGAGTAGGCGGTATGTGCGACCAGCAAGTAGCCCTTTTGCGTCTCTGGCTGTACGCGATGGACAACGATGTACTCGTTTTCTACCGATAAATTAGTTCGATGCCATGCAATAACGCAGCACGTTACCTTGATGAACGTGCCCTTCTTTGAAACCATGCAGCATCATCTCCAAGTGCAGCCCGTTAAGGACATGCTTGGCGCGCGCGATACCGCTATTCTCGCCGAGGCCGGTGAGCTCGTACTGCCGCTTCTCGCCGACAAGGTCAAGGAGCTTCGGATAAATGTCGTCAAAGCCCTTGACCGAACCGATGGCCGAGTACGAGAAAGTAGCGAGCGCGCCGCGGGAGAGCGTGTCTTCCGCCGAGAACTTGTCCGTCGTTGACTCGTTGTCATGCGTGACGTCGTAGAAGAGAGCGTGCGGGGTCGATCCGTTGAGCTCGGTAACCTGGCACGGACGCATAGGACCTTTGCCAGTGGGCGAGGGGATCTCTTCGGAGTGAGTGAGGGTAGCGGCGTCCATAGAACCTGCGGACTGTCAGGATGAGTGTTGGATGGAAGACGAACAACTGACCGATCGGTTTGCCGATGCCGTTGCGGTAGAGGAGACGAGAGAGCTCCTTGGGGTCGTGGCCGTTGCCGCTCTCGCGAACCAAGCTGTTGATTCCCAGACGAGAAACGAAAAGCAGATCCATAGCCTACGAACGGTCAATACTCAAAAGAAGGTTACGTGAGTCGAAAAACGTACTTCGCTTCCGGTGAACAATTCCGCGCAAACGTAGAGATTGGGATTGACGACGCGGGCGGCGTCAAGCATCGCGACTCCGACATGAAGAGGCGTCGAGTGGCAATTATCGATGCGGAAACCATCAAAGGTGGCGGCGAGCGACTCGACGTAGGTCTGCATATGTGACCATAGCCACGGGTTGTCCTGAGGTCCAGAGCCGTAGCCTGTAGAATGGCGTCAGTGAGCGGTGTAAGCGGATAGCAAAAACGTACGGAGTTTCACGCAGTCTCCCCAAACGATGACCTCGCGGCGGAGATACGCTTTAGAGGGAAGGTCGACAAAAGAATGGAGCGGGTCGGCGGCCCAGACCCAGCCGTTATTCGCGACTGGATCATGGTCAGCACACAAACGACGTATAGTGTAAGAGAAAGACGCACGAGAGTAGACGAGCGGGTCGGCGTTGGGAGAAGGAGTGATGCGAGTAAAGTAGGGCTCAACCAGAGGAGACCTTGGACGCGTCAGATAGAGGGAAAGAGTTCGCAGTTGCAACGCACGTTTTGGAGATTTCGCCGAGTCGGGGACCGTGCTCGTCAAGACGCGTGTACTTCATGCGGTTGCGAACGCCATCTGCCGCAGCGCCCATATCGGCGTTGCATTCCTCGTAGAGTGGGACGTTGACGACATCAATAATCCTCGCCCATGCATCCACCAGCGCACCGACATCGGACACGTCAACAAACGCCGCCTTAACCAATCCCGCAGCAACACCGGGTTCAACGCGGACCCCGAAACGAGACGCGTACTTGGAAAGACCTTGAATCTTGCCTGAGACGCGCAAGATCTCCGCAATCTCGGCGACGTTGCGGCCGGCAACGGATGGACCATCCCAAGTAGCGATTTTGTTGGAAGTGAGAGCCGACTTGACGCCCTCCCTCTCTCGCTCGACATCGACGACATAGTACTGCCACATCTTGAGATCGTCAATCGTCTCCTTGACCGCACCAGCGAGGCGGTTCAAGTCGTCCTCCGAGTTGACCATAGTCGGAAGCCCTTTCGCGACGAGCTTTTCGGAGAGGTTGATGAGCGCCGAGTCGAGCTCGAGTGCAGGCGTGAGGTGGGGCGTATTAGACGGGCTATAACCTATGGAGACGCGTCAAACAACCACGCGAAAGCAGAAAACGGACACATACCAGCTTCAGGATGTTGTGCGAGCCAAGGGCTGTCGTCCGCGGTATGGTTGAGGACGACGTCGGTCAAGCTGAGTAGACCGGTCTTTTCGCGCGCGGTTTTGAGGATCGCCTCGACCTGCGCCTTCCCGTCGCCCTTGCGACCTTCACCGAACATCGTCGCGTCGTACTTTAGCTGGTCACGAATCGAGTATGGGCTGTCGCTGTGGCCGCGCTCTTGGAGCGGAGGGTAGTGCAGCATCGTATAACCGCGGTCCTTCGCCTCCTCGAAGAACTTTGGCCAGTCCTTTGTCGTTCCCATCCACTTGGAGACGACGGTGAGGATCGAGAGACCGTCCATGGGGAGGTTGACCGTCTCGTTCCCGATGGTGGTAGAGAGCGTCGGCTTGCCGTTGGAGTCAATCACGGGAGAGCGGGAGGCGATTTTGAGGACCGGCTCGACGTTGAAGTAGCTCTCGCGGCCTTTGACGCGCTCGCCGGGCGTGTCGCCGTCATGCTCGACCCAGAAGACGAACGCGCCAGCGTGCGAGATGGGAAGGTCGACTTGGATGGGCTTGGAAAAGTCCATGGGGAGTCTGGAGACGCGAAAAGTCAGGATATATGCGCGATATATGCGCGCAAAAACGACGTACTTGCGCTCTACGAACGTTTCTCGGGCGAATTTACCACCGTCGAGGGGAAAGTTGGTCTTGAAGACGCCGTTACGCGATGCCGGCGTTCCAGCGTCGAGAGACACGCGCAAAACGTACGGCGTGTAGGCGGGCGGCAAACGGATGTACTAGACAGCGATGTTAGGACGATGGGGACGACGACGACGAAGGACGCACCGAGCGATCATGGGCAGGGCTACCATCTGGCTCAAGACGGAGCTCGTAGACCTGGAGGGGAGTCTCGCTGACGTTGGCGCTGGCGAAGAACTCGAGTCCCTCGTCGGCGGGGGTCTTGAGCGGGGAGATTGGGCTCGACGACGAGCTCGCCGCGCTGGGGGATGCCTTGGAGTCGGCCCGCTTGGGGATGGACACGGCGGGCTTGGACTTTGACTTTTTGGAAGGCATGGCGGGGAGATGGTCGTGGTTGGGGAGAAAGAGCGGACAAGCCTGGCTGATCGATTCGACGTCATGATTCACGCAACAAACGAATACATCCGCCCAGTTTTTGCTGGCGCCGTGTACCACCGGAAAGCCGTTCAATAATGCAAACATGAACCTGGCTATAAAATAGGGCAGTATTATAGCATGAAATAGCTGTATACCGCTTCGCATAACTGTGAGCTAAACTGTACGACCAACGAACTCCTTCCCATCTGCGCGCCGAGACAAAGTTACCGCAAACACATCCAATTTCCAAATCTACAGTCGCAAACGGTACCAGCTGCAGACACCGCCAATAATCTCAGCCAAACGTCCGAGTCCATCCAAAAAGCAAACCCCGGACAAAACTATATCCCATCAAGAACCTCCTGCTCCCTTCTCCCCGCCGCACCCTCCAAATCGACCAACTTCAACCACTTGGGACTCTCCAGCATCTCCTCGAGCGCATCCAACACATCCCCAAGCGTGCCGTCCGAACGGCGCTCCGGAGCCGGGTCAGGCAGTACAAACGGGAGCGCTAGCGACAGCGACAACGGCGAGGCCGATTCGGAGCTCGACGCGTACTCCGAGTCCGACGCCTGGAGGTACGCCAACTCTGACGCAGACCCGCATTCCGAGTCGGAGAGCGCGTAGAGCGAGATGATCCCGCCCGCGTACTTGTCCTCGACGGGGATCGCCGGCGCCTCGAGCGTCTCGGTCGACATGTCCGCCTCCGTAACGGCGATGAGCGTCAAGTCGTCGACAATGTCCTCCGTGCCCAGGCTATCCTCGCCGACGATAAACGGGATGCCGAGGCCGCCGTAGATGCCGACGTCTTGCTCGGGGTCGGTTTCGGGGGCGGAGGGAGATCGAGTTGGGGAAGGCGCGTCGTCGTAAGGGGCAGCAGGGACGGATACAGCGCGTTGAAGACGTTCCGCGAGCGGTTTACGTTCAGTGGCGGTAGGCGCACTGGCAAGAACAGCTGGCGCCGAGATCCTACGCGCTTCCGTCGTCACCGCCCGCTTGCCCATAATCGGCAACGACGCGCGCTTGCGTTGCTGCACGCTCGCGCTCCACCGCTTTGCCTCCAAGAGCAACTTCTCCTTCTCGCCAAACCACGCGGCGCTCGCCGGCCCTTCGGTCGTTGGGGGCGGCGCGTCGGTGGACAACGGGAGCGGGATCGGGAACGCCGCTTCGCCCGCACCGAGATGTGCTTCGAAACGGAGGTTGGGAGAGGCGGGCATGCGTTTAATGGAGCGGGAACGCGCTGGGCGTGTCTGGATGTTTGTGATGCTGCCCAGAGGCGGACGAGTCGGGGCAGTGGGCTTGCGCAGGAGCTTAGGCTCGATGGTAGGACGCAAGGGTCGATGGTGGTGAACCGGGGCAAGAACCGTGTGCGGGGACGGCAATTTGGGCCCGTCCGACGCGTCTGTGCATGGAGCGAGGTTGTCTTCTGTAACGGAGTTAACGAGAGCGGGAGACGGAGATACGCGAAAGTCGACGAACCGGACTTATATGGGTCCGAATGTACGCGCTGCTTACTCGCCGATACTGAACTGGGGTCTGTACACGTTATAAGGTCTCTAGGAATAGTTGGCTAGTCCGGCGAGACGCACCCTGGACGTCGCCGTACGCCTGCTCAACATCGCCTTTCACCCGGGAATTAGATCGCGCTGCGTTGGTGCGCGCGCGGAAGGCGGTACGGAGCTTGGTGTAGACATAGAAGAGGGCGGCGGTAATGAGGGTGGCGAAACGAGTGAGGACTAGCATGCTGGGGCGCTGGAGTAGGATGTGGGCGGGACCAAGAGGTTGAGGATGTGGCTGACATGTCTGAGGCTCCACAATGGTCTCTGTACCCGCAGCTGCTGCCCTCATAGCTCCGGCTCGCCTCTGGAGCTTAGCCAGCTACACGGACCTGGTGTAAACCGCAAGCTCGTCGAACGCAGAAGCTGCTGTGATAGTCCACATCGGCAACCGGCAGACGGAAAGGATGGCTGCTGGCATTGACGGTGTCAGAGTCGACTTCTACGTCGGGGCGGTCGGCGTCGCCGACGACGGCGTTGAGTGGTGAAGCAACGAAGCAACGTGGGACGCGAGTGCCAAAACCGGGTGATGTCCGCTTGTCCTCGTCCTCAACCCATCCCCGCCTCCCTCCCGCTCAAAAACCTCCAAACCATGCGTAAAATGCGCTCCTACCTCATGGACACGGTTCTCGACGCGAAAAACGCGTCCGGCGACGCGCGACACGCTCTAATGGCCGTCCGGGACGCGTCCCCCAGTTTCCTCGAGCGCAATCCGAGCTCGGGAACGCCCCGTAAGAGGGCGCGAACAGAAGACACGATGGCGTCCGCCGCGAGACTTTACTGTGCGTATGTCGTTGCCCGGTGAGCTACCGCGCCTGACAACGCGTATGTAGCGCTTTGCTGGCCACATACAACCACTAATAAAGCTGCATGGAGCGGGAAAAGTACGTTTATAGCTGGCACCAGCCCTCGCAGCTTAATGCCACGCAGCCTCTGGGTCTACATATGAATTTGCCGGCGTTCACAACTCTGAGCTCGAGACACCCGCCTTGCATCCACAAATGTACGCGCCAGCCCTACCTGAGGTACGGTGCGCGCCACCAACTGTGGCCATTTCCCTAGAGGAGCCGCCCGAATCCAGGACTCCGACACCAGCGCCGTCGCCCCCGCTAATCCAAGCACCAGCGTCGACGTTGCCAGTGACGCCAACGCCGACGCCACGGGCAATCCAGGCGCCGACCCCGCCGCCACCACGACTTGTCATCCGCCTCCCTGCGTCAGTGAAGCTGCAGGTCGAGGCTCAACCCTCCGTGCGATTGTGCATCCGGGTACCACCACTGCAACGGATCCAATCAACCTCCCCCGACGAGCTCTCCCCGGTCACAGACATCTCCGAGTCTGAACCCGCGTCTACTATAACGACGCCGCGTTCAGAGTCTCCCGTCGACCCCGTACCCATATGCCGGCCGCGCCCGTCTCTCCTCGATGCCCCGGCGGCGGCGGAAACCTCGGCTCAATCCCCAACAGCGGTTAGCGCTTTTGTTCGACGTCGAGGCGGCGTTAGGTAAACGCAAACGCGCCGCCGTCGATGCGTAGCACAGATAGACCCGCCGTTGTACAATAGATTCAGAATATTAATGTCGCCCAAGTGAATTTTTAATATTGACGAATATTCCGCTCGAGAGACTATCTTCCCTTCCAGCTGCCCTCTACTGTACCGATGTATTGCGCCCCCCCTGGGCGGCATGCTGTAGAGAACTCAACATAATATGAAGCCAAGTAGAGTCCCAATTATAAACGCACTTTCTTTACCCTACTCTGAGTGCTAATGTTAACCTTAGCGTCGGGGAAGGGTACCGCGGCCGCAGTAATCTACAAACCTTCCTACTGATTTAGCGGCGCTGAGATATCATTCGGACCGGGGCCCGCGCTACGTACCACAGATAACCACTAAATAGGTTCCTAATAGCTCAGTCCCTATAAAGGACGACTCATCAGCTGCACTTTCCGTACCTCACTAAACTCTCAAAAATGGCAGACTACGACGAGCTGAAGACCGGCGACAACCGCTGCGGCGCATGCATCATGACCAAAGAGGCAGACTCCGTCGTGCGCTTTTTCCTTCCTTGAAAACGCGCTCGCTCAGCCTACTGACGAATTGAAAAGTGCCACTGGGACTCGGCGAAGCAGCACTGCGAGGAGTGCAAGCATGCGCCGCTGGGGTGTATCAGCGTGTTCCGTTGAATTGTCACCCAGAATCGGCATAGTCTATGCGCGGGCTTTGAATTCGTGTCAATGGAACTATTATCCTCCTCCCTGTCCGAACGAGAACTCAGCTTCCTCTTGCTAACATGGTCGACGGATCGCATTCGCTGGATGGTGCCTTTTGAGAGGACCAGCAGCCAAAGACACAAAGAACAACGGAAGTTAACGTTCGGGAATATGACTATCAGCTTCAATCGCAGATTGTCGAGGCAGCGGTCAGAGCGAGTCATAGTTTATTCGGAAGGAACTCTTTCGGACTCACAATCCGAATGCAACTTCTGGCCATATGCAATAACATCAGCCTCTGGAAGTCCTGTGTTCAAGTCAACGATTTCCACTACATTGAAATCAGCCGACGCACAGTGCGAACAAGTCCCAATGTCCCCACACCGCCTCGTCGAACGGCCCACCACTGGCTGATGTGCTCAAATACTCGACACCGGGAAATATCGCCTTGTACGTCTCGAGCGACAGTTTGGCGTACTTGACATGGAGATACTCTAGATCGCATCCGAGGGACAGGGCGAGACCGGCCGCAAAGCGCTGGGTTTCGTCGGGGGTCTCGCGCGGGAAGTAGTCCTCGTCGATGCGGAGGCGTTTTAACGCTGGGGTGCGGAGCGTCTTCAAGAACTGGGGTAGTCCATCGGGGATGCGTCCAGGGACGTCGAGCAGCAGAAGATGTAGTCGAGGAAGCGAAACTTCGCTCGGGGCATCCACAACGTCGTCCCACGACTCGGACGTCCCGCTAATACGAAGGTTGCAAGCGACCGGGTTGCTTTGTTTTAGGATCTCGTATGTCGACGCGAGCGAAACGTCCTTTAGCGCCAGGCGCGCCAGATTTCCCCAGTTCATCGCATGGGTTATAGCTGGATAGACGTTTAACTGAAGGTCGAACGCGGCCATGCGTAGCATCGGCGCATCAAAGCGCGGACCGACGAGCGATCGGAGGTCGTGGTCGTAATGCCGCATGACGAAGTCGAGCAGCACGGGCATGTCGCCGTCCAGGTACGGTATCCGCTCAGCGCCGTCGGGAACGTGGATCGCGGCGTACTGCCAACGATGTCGCTGAGCGAGCAGCAGCTTGTAGCCCGGAGTAAACACTGGGATCACCACCGAGAGCGGGACAGTGCCGGATCGTTGCAGCCAGTCGCGCACGACGTCTTCCTGGCTGTCGAGAGTCCGGCTTCGTGTATACTCTGGGTTCAGCGCTATTCCACGCCAGAGCTGGGGCGTAGCATGCGCAATGGCGCGCCAAAGACCACAAATTTGCGAGAGGGCCGTCGGAGAGGTTGAGTCGGTTCCTAGTAGCGGAGGACATTTCGGGTACAGAGGGAGGCAGTGGATGAAAATTTCGGAGACGATTTCACTGGGGAGTTGGGCGACGGGAGAGCTGTCTAGATCAAGATGGAAGTTCATGACAAGAGCTGTTGATTAATGTCACACCGCCAGATCAGCCATAAAGCCAACGATTTTCATGTTTCAATAGAGGACATATCACAGCCCAAAAATAAAATCACTGGCAATCTGTACCTTCATTTTGAAGGAAATGGATCAAAAAACATGGCTGTGAATAGAACAAATAACTGAGTCACAAAAGATGACTGTTTTCGGCGACAAAAATTTGCCCCAAAAATAGCTGTTTTCGGGCCATTTTTTTTTTATGGTGTATTGCATCCACATTTTGTGGTTTGTTTCCTGAAAGGAAAATTGTATAAATGTAGATATGAGATAGGTTGTATATTGAGGCACCAAAAAAGGTCGATTGGACGTCTATTGAGGCACAAACACGCGCCGGCGAAACTGTAGTATTTCGACCTTAAGTCCCGTTACGCGTTACGCAGGCCAAAAAAGAAGGTCGTTAAAAATAGTCTAAAATCAAAATAAAATTTATCAGCCTTCTCGGGCCCTGAAAAATTGAAAATCAGCGGACTCAAGGTCGAAATATCGCGGCTGGAAAAAGTGGCCGGGATATGTGTGATATCCTTGCAACCTTTATACGGCGGCCGAACATAAAACTTACAGCAATATTACATATATCGCAGCCATGTTTTTTGGGCTGCGATAGTCTCAGGATTGTCGGCGTTTTTTATGCCTCAAAGATGCCCAATCGAGGCTGATTTTTGTTGCCTTGATATAGGGCCTATCCCACATCTCCATCTATACAATTTTTCTTCTGATAAACAGACCACAAAATGTGGATGGGCCCCAAAAACGGCCATTTTTGGGGGGCAATTTTTGTGGCCAAAAATAGTCATCTTTGGTGACTCGTTTAGGTGTCCTATTCCCAGATGTGTTTTCTGGCTTTTTTTTTTTTTTTGAAATACAGGTATATATTGCTGGTGATTCTAGCCAAGATATTGTGGCTTAAAAAACAGTGACATTTTTTTGGGCTGTGATATGTGCTCTATCGAGACTGCAGATAACTTCCTTACAGGCCAAATAAACTCATGCAAAATTCATCTAATATTTGCATTGGGTCCTTAGAGCTAGAATCTATTTAATTTGGGATATTCCGGGCTACGGGGAAGACACCAGAGCCTTGCTGACGGTCTACGATACCAGATCAGCATAGTGTTCATCACGGGTGGGGCTACCCGGCCCGAGTTTCGGGTACGGGTTGGCCGGGTACGGGTGCGGGTCGAGGTTCGACAACCTGCGGAGACCCGGGCACCCGTGTGACACCCGATGTCATGGTAAAAAAAGTGATGTTCCAGCCACCACAGCCGCGCAGAATTTTAGGGATACTTATTCAAATCGGCCTCCGACCCCATTACTTCGCAGCTTCGGATACATGGTTCGTAGCTGCTACAGTATGTCATCAAGATAGTGCCGTGATTCTTCTCACGGTTCTGAACCCCACACAACAGGAATGCTCGCTTGAGATTGTTTTAAAAACAGTCGTTTGAGGTGCTAAAATTCAGACAAGCACTTGACATCCGTATTAGTGAGCTCTAAAGGACACATTTGCCGTGCATATGTGCCCGGTTGCCAGGCTCCGGGTGACCCGAAGATCCGCAGGTGAAATGCCGGGTGACCCGGATCTGCAGATCGGGTCGGGTTTAAGCCCGGGTCCGGGTGGGCCTCCGGACACCGGGGGTCACCCGTGGTGAACACTAGATCAGCAAGCGTGAAGAAGCCCTGGACACACTATAGCACACCTCCCGCTGGCCGGAAAAACATAAACTCCTCGGATTCCTTGCTTGGTGTACATGTATGAATATTATATGAGTTTAGTTCAATTTTTTTTCAGTCCCGCAAACAAGCTATCCAAGAGCATGTTCCAAATGCCGCTCGACTTGATGAATTCGAGGGATGCGCAATTGTTCACAGACTTTTTAGATTATTTGGGAGAGCTATATAAAATAGTTTAAATTGTATTTTCCGATGCAAACCGGGTGCGCAGCGCGCAAACGAAGGACGGGGAATCCGGATTATCCGGGTTGATGTGCATTATCCGGGTCATAGGACAGCATAGTAAGTACCGCCTTAGCAAGAAAGGTTCCGTCCGGCCGAATCGGAATGGCAGCATAAGCAGCGTCAACAACAAATGGAGGGATGGCATCATGCCAAAGAGTAGTACGCGCAATGTTGCACGCGCGCGTCGCTGCCTCAGCATCCGTCTCCCAAGCTGTTTTACGTCAGATTGAGATTATAAAAACGCGTCGATGTAGGACTGTACGACCACGTTCACGCCATATAGATGTTTGCTGAAACCCTCCTTCTGCTCCTTAGCTTGCTTCCATCCGGGCACCCGTGGCTACGGCCCTTACCATGCTGTTGTGGCACTAGCCAACGAAACACTATTGTACAACCACGAGCCTAGCCACCCGGTGGCTGCTGCCGCTGCCATTTGCGTGTCGATCCTCCCCATTTGGACTTCCGGCCGATCTTGCGCCAATCATGTTGTCGCAACTCGTGCCCGCGCGTGTTCGGCCTGTCCAAATGCGGCCGAGGTGACGCTCGCTAAAGAAATAACCCCCAAGAATAAGAAATAACCCCAAGAACAAGGGTTTAGGGCGTTCTACCTTTTGATTACTGCATGGCTGTGACCCCGTTACGCGCTCTTCTACGCACTTAAAAGCTCCGCCGATGGCTACATCCACCTAGCGTGCCGCCCTTGCCCTTGCTTGACCTTCCATGTCGACTGGTGCGCTATCCGCTCCCTTCCCGCCAAAAGCTCACGCTCCCGCAGCTACCACCGCCTCCCCCGCGTCCCCCATCACCGCGTCCCCCGCGTCCCCCGACTCCGCCGCCCGACTCCCGCCGACGCCGGCCCTTCGGCCGCCGTTCGCTGTCTCCAAATCGCGGAGATACTCCTCTCCGTCTTCGCCTTGCACCTCTTCAGTGCCGACGACTGGATTGTCGACCGCGCGCGCCGCAACGGCCTACGTGCCGTCGCGTCTGTCTGGCGCGAGACGCTCGACTCCAACGCCACCCTTTGGAGCCGTATCTTCCTCTCCCCATACATGTCCCGCCGCTACATCGGCAACGCCTTCGTCAAGGCCAAGGACGCCGAAAAAATGGTCATCATTGAGGTCGACCAGGACAGCCTTTTAGCGGATACGCCTTCCTCCCGCAGCTTCCTGACCAACATTGCCGACGCTCTCGGAAGCCGCTATGGCAGTATCAAGAAGGTCTCCATCCGCGTCGACAACTACGGGACCTGGGATGCCCTGGCGTCCGCACTCGCCCATCTCCACCTCCCCGCCCTCGACTATCTCCATATCGCGTTCACCGTCAGGTACGACGCGCAGCCTTTCGACACTCCTGCCGTCTTCTCTGTCCCCGTCGGGATACGCATGCTCCTGCTTGACCGCGCCTCCCTCGACTACGTTACGCCTGCGCACAACCTCCAGTTCCTTGCGTTGGACGGCGTCGGGGAGCACAACTGCGACTGGACCGGCCGCCGGCTCGTCGATATCGAGCTGCGCTTGC
Source organism: Mycena kentingensis (nom. inval.) (assembly GCA_014461125.1). NCBI lineage: Eukaryota > Fungi > Basidiomycota > Agaricomycetes > Agaricales > Mycenaceae > Mycena > Mycena kentingensis (nom. inval.). The sequence continues at coordinate 768,411 of JACAZG010000012.1, forward strand.
TCCGCGCTCTCCAGCAGTGCGTGGCGCTCGTTGAGCTGCGGCTCAAGGACGCAGATAGAACGCGAAATTCGAATCTATCGCTCTCGCGCATCACGCTGCCCCGCCTCAAGCGTCTGCATATCCGCTGCTCGCATGTGCCGGATCCGGAATTCCGTCGTTGCGGTCGTGTCTCGTCCTTGATCAACGCGCCGCAGCTGGCGCACCTTGCGCTGGACCTCGCGCAGGCACTCTGCGTCGAAACGTGGATCGATAATAACCGCCGCCATTGCGACGCCGCGACCCATATCCATATCTCGGGCGACTTTCCTCACTACGTGCCTATCGAGACCGGCACCTTCCTCACTTACTTCCCCAACGTCACGCATCTCGACCTTGGTGGCCTCAATCGCGTTCCCCATCTTAACCACATGCGGTCCCCGGAGCACAGCAAGCTCTTCCTCGACGTCCTCACAACCATGCTCGCGGTACCCTCCATCCAGATTATCCACATCCCGGCCTGTCTTACGGTCTCGAGCTCGCTCATGGTGGACATCGTCAACTACATGGCGAAGGTATTCACGATTACCGGCGAGCCGGCGATGGCGGCTATCGTCGAGGAACATGCGTTGTGCCGCCTCGAGGGACACGACCACTGCCGCACCTTCACGGGGCATATTTGCGGTCCCGACACGCCCGATCACGAATGTACCCCATATGTGTGGAACATTCGCTGCCGCCACGCGACGGTAAAGGGAGCTTGGAACTGCACCGATACGGGGCATACAGCCTGTGCTCGTCGGTGGACATACGGCTCGGGTATCAATTACCAAACGGTGGCCTCCTCGTCGGCGCCGCCTCTGCGGCGCTTGACTATGGCGGGGCCGCACGCGACCGCGTCCAAAGGCTACATCCCCGAGGGTCCCTGGTACGAGCACGATCCTGTTTTCAAGTTTGCGTAGCGGCGTACTTGGGCGTATGTAGCCATCCGTATAACAACAATCAATGATATCCCTTTTCTGTACAGAGCTTGCACGTTGATACTCGCAGTCATGGCGTCGTCCTCGACTCTCCCCCACCTCTCTTATGAGCGTTCGTCAAAGACGCTGCTGTCTTCGCTCCCTCACCTCCCCTCCTCCTACTCGGTGGTCCCCCGAGTACGCCCCTTCCTCCTATTCCCCTCCCCTGGCCGCGCCCTCGCCCGCGCCCCCGCTAAAGCGCAAGCGGTCCTCAACTCTCCCCGACCTCTCTTATGGGCGTTCGTCAAAGGCGCTGCTGTCTTCGCTCCTTCACCCTCAGCTCTCTCCTCCTGCTCGGCGGTCCCCCGAGTACGAGGCCCCTTCCTCCCATCCCCCTCCCCCGGCCGCGCCCTCGCCCTCGCCCTCGCCCCCCCCCCCCCCGCCCCCACCAAAGCGCAAGCGAGCGACACCATATGGCCGCAACCCCGAGTATGAGCGGCAGCACAAGCCGGAGCACCCATCGTACGAGACCCTGTACGAACTCTGTTCTTCCGCGCATCCTCCTTACTGACCAAGGCGTGATAGGCTACAGCGTCACCTTGCTCGGAACGAGCGCTCAAGACAACAAATGGCCAAGTACGTTCAAGTCTCTGACGCTCTACCTGTCCTAAATCGATCCGGGTCAGAAAACGCGCCGCCGACCGCCTACTCCCTGACAATGTACAAGACGACCTAGCGACGAGGGACAGGGTTTACCGGGCGACGTACCGAGCTCGGTTCGTGGCACTCTCTTCTTGTGGACCGACCGCTTATGATCCCAGAAACCGGGACAGGCTCGCTGACGCTGAGGCGGCGCGTCGACAAGATGTATATCGCGAGCGATACGGGACACCCGTCTTCGAGGAATACATGGACCGACGTCGCTCACGCTACCTATCCCATTCCTCACAATACACTTTTCCTGCGCCGCAGCCCCCTGCATCGAGCTCGGACGAGGATCCTGGTCGTTAGCTATTACCAAAACTTTTCCTTTTATCTGCCTTTATCTGCCTCCTTGTACTTGCGCGCACCAATATTGTGTTTTGACCTTTGTTCGTTATCACCGCTCAAATAACCGCCGACGTCCGCCTGATTATAAACGCCAACGCCCGCCTGAGTATAATCGCCGACGCCCGCCTGATTATAATCGCCGACGCCTGCCGCCCGCCTGATTATAATCGCCGACGCCCGCCTGATTATAATCGCCGACGCCCGCCATCCCGCGCACATTTGTCGACGCGCTGTAATCTTACGCTTGATGCACTACTAGGATGTTGTCGACGTGGATACGCGCCTATTACCGACGCGCGCCTATAACGACTCGGCGCCTATCTGGTACTTCGCTATCTGGTACGGCGCTTATCTGGTACGGCGCTTAAATACTGATTGCGGCTGACCTAAGCGGCAGCTTTTAACGATATACAAGGACGTCGCTACGCGCCGCGGATGGCCGCCAGCTTTGCGAATAACTTCAACGCCTGTTGCGCGCGCATTGTCCTCCCTCGCTCCCATCTCTGTAGCTGCTCTTTCGCCCCCGCCGTCTTACTCGCCTCAAACTCCTCATCCGCCATCCCACCCTTGTCCATCCATCGTAACATCGCACCATCGAAACGCTGCACGAACAAATACTGGGCTTCTCCCTCACCAACCGGCGGCGAATCCGTAGCCCCTTGTTCCACATGCCCAAAGGATCGTTGTTCCGCATCGCGTCTCGGTCATCTGCTGCGCGTCGTGGTCGAGGAAGTGGCCGCCCAAGGCGGGGTTCCAATTGCCAAATACTGTCAACGCCACGATATCACCGACTCCCACCGACAAGTCCTTCGTATGTTCGGCCGAGGACGCATCGAGGAGGCGGAGCTCCGAGACGGGAAAAACTGTGGGCGGGAAGGGTAGTTTGACGTTGTCGCAGAGGATGGTAAGCCTGTCTCGGCTCGCAGCCATGAACGCTGCGTGGCCGGGAAAGAATTGGGAGACCAAATCTAAAGCGTTTTCAGAGAATGGCCAGAATCTAACGGCCGACGTACGATTGTGATAGGCCGACGCTACCTTCAGCATCTCGTTCTCGGTGATAATTCCTGCCGGCGCCCTCAAAAACGAGCTCTCTGGGAGTACCTGCGGGCGCTGCGCGACGTCAGTTAGGTCCGGAGTCGGAGACGCGTGTGTGTGTGTACCGGATAACCACCCTCTTTAGGAATCTGCATCCCCGTTCCCCAACGCAGCGACTCCGAGAAGGCGCGTCGCCGCCGAAGCACATTGAGCGTCCGCGCGAACTGAGCGGAAGCCGCCCGCCATTCGTAGCGATCGAGGGCCGGCGCATGGGTGATGAGCCCAATAACTAGGCCGGTCTCGTCGACAAACGGGGTAGGTGCCGAGCTGAAGCATTATGAGCCAGGCCAACAAGGCGGTTGAAGACGTACTCGCTGGCAGACACAAGGTGAAGGGTGCGTTGTATCCCAGTCAGGACATTGACGCGACGCGCACTGATACCGGCACGCGGTGGTGTCGCGCTGCGTGAGCGAGGCAAGAGCGACGGCCGGCGCGCGCTCGCGCGCGGACTTGGGAGTACGGAGCGCCGTCCTAGGTACGTGCGCGGCTTCACGCGCCCCGGTGAGGACTGGTGGGCGCGAGTCCGTTCAGGGTTAACCCCGACTCCCCCAACTCCGGCTGTACGTCCGTCCAAGAGAGATGCAGGTCGAGCGTCCTCCTCCAACGAATCCGCCGACTGCGATTTCTCCGCGCTACCGCCGCCTGCAGACTGCGATTCGCTGCCCGCTCCCGCGGGAGTCGGTTTGTTACTACCGAGGTCGAGGTTCTGTTGACTTCTGGAACTTGAAGCATGGCAACGAGCAAACGCACCAGCTGCCGGTAGGTTGGGTCGTTGTCTTCCAAAAAAATCCGCACGGCGTTCTGACGAACAAGGATGTCTAGGAACGACCCCGAAGGCGACCCGGCGTCGATGGCTGGAGCCGGCGGTGTGTCCGGGAAGGTGAAGACGATTTTAGAGCGTGTTGTGTACATCGAAAAGTTGGGAACAGCAAAGGACGGGTGTTGGTCGCGGCCAACTCGCCACTCGCGGCGCGCGTCGTTTATCAGCAACAAATTGTACCCGCGCGTTCGCGCATCAGGAGAAACCACATGGAACCACTTGGGAACCACAATTTCATTCAATCGGCTCCTCCCAGGCTTGACCACCGCCCTCATCCTGGTCGTCCACCTAGTCCTCAATGCCTCGGGAGGGTCCTTCACCCGCCCATCCCGGTGCGTCGACCTGCTGCATTCTCCCTCGTACGGAATGTGAAACGTTCCAGGCGCCACCGTGACCAACCCACCAAGACATCCCGAATCCAAAGTCAGAGAAGGTCAGACAACGCAGGCGTCGCGGCGTCACCTTCCCCCGCTAACAGAAATTCCAGGCTCTCCGTTGCCGGCCTCGCACACTTCGGAACTAGACGCGCTTACGCGCGCAAAGTCTCCAGTAGCACCAGGTAAACCTCATCCCCAACCGCTTTACTCGATTCACGGCAATACTAGCTTCACCTTCCCCAAAAATCCATTCCGACCAAGGTGTGCCCTCCGTCCTATTTCGAGCTCTCATCGACTTCTTCTCGTGCAGATCGGCTGCATCCCCCTGTCGAGACGGAATTTGACGCTCCTTCCGGCGAGTACACTCGGTGTTAAACCGCGATCTCAACTCACGTTCTTTGTTCAGCAAATGTGGCCATCATTCCAGACTTGGGTGCGTAGCGCGACCTCCTTTTCCTTTGTCCGGCTGTAAGGTAACGACATTGTTTAGGACGTACACGGATGCCGCGGCGGCTCACGACCTTCGGGTCTATGAAGCCGTACACGCTCCAGCCGGTGGCGCCCAACACGCGACGCCGCATCGACCGCCCGCAGCCTAACACTATTCACACCGGCTGGCGTCGGTACAGAGGCGGAAGTGTTCCTATCCACCGACTCCTCGAGACCTCGACGCGACCGCCATACATGCCGGATGTGCAAGCTGAGCACCATCGGTGCAGCATCTGCAAGGGCGTTCAAGTTCATCCCGTCACGTACGTTGCCTCCTCATGTGTGATACTGTTTTAATCCGTTCGGTAGTGCCGGCTGCGGACATTCTTTCTGCTTCATCTGCGTACATCTTTGGCTCCAGAAAACATGGAAGTGTGCTACCTGTTCCGCCATAATGTATGCTCCGCCTGCACGTAATTACGATCTTGAGCGGTGGTTGGCGGATACTTATCCCGAGCTCGCGTCCGACCAGAGTCGCGCTACATACCTCTGGGACGATCTGGTTTTCCCTACCGCTCGCTTTGTAGATGTCGTTTAGCAATTTGACATTTCGGCCCGCAACCGGGTGCTGTGCACGTCACATCTTGTTGACGACCAACACCATGCAAAACCGACCCCTCCCCTCGTCTTCCACTCATGAGCGGCCGGGCGTATGGTGGCGGCCGCCCCCGACGCGAACTCGACTTCTCCGCTGGCAGTCATGTTGATGGCTTTGTCCGAGTTGCCCAACGCGGGATTTACTTGGGCTTGACTGGCAGCAAGCGCCAGCGCCTAACAACAGCAACCTACGAGAAGAAGACTCTGTCGCCGACGGACCTGGGCGACCTCTTTGCGGCCTGGAAGCCCATGCCATACTCTGGATTCCTTTCGGCGGATGCGGAGGAGCCCGAAGCAGACGCCCCAGAGCCTGCTAGCGGGACCAGCAAGCGCAAACAGTCCGAAAGCACGGTGCGTCCTCCGCCCTGGTACTTGCCCATCTGACCCGCCGCAGATTAACCCCATGGCCCAATGGCGCCCCCTCATGTCGACGTTCCTTGAGGAGGTTTTGCGGCACGAGGGTTTTGGGGCCGCCGGCTCGCGATGCGGCTGCTGCTCCCGCTGAGATGCGGGCAGGAGACCCTAGCTCCACCCGCCTCTTCCGCTGCGAGCAGTGTGGGGTATATCTTCAATGCGAGCGCTGTTGCCTCAATCGTCACCAGCTCATGCCATTGCACGCAATCGAGGCAAGTGCTCTGCCAATAGCGTTCTATCTACTAACCGGCTTCTTAGGAATGGAACGGTCGCTACTGGATCCGCCAAACCCTAGCGCGGCTTGGCCTCGTCTACCAGCTCGGTCATGCCGGCTTCCCGTGCCCTCTTCCCCATCCCACCGTCTACGAGATGACGGTTATCGACGTACCCCTCGTCTCCACAGTCCACATCCGGTACTGCTCGTGCAACCCGAACGCGGACGACGAGCGTTATCACCAACTCCTCCGCAATAAGTGGTATCCCGCTACCGTCGCGGCGCCGGCGACTTGTGCCACCTTCCGAACTCTCCAGGCCTTCCGCCTGCTCAACGTTGTCGGCAACCTCAACGTCACCGACTTTATCACGTCCCTCGAGCGGATGACGGACACCATATCCTTTAGCGGCCTCACGGCGCTCCAGGTGCTGTTTCTCTCCATCCATATACCACCATTTTGACGCGTTCTTCAGAGCCGCAACCGCCAATTCCAACGCATGTCGCGCCAGTGGGCCTTTCTTTCCCGCTTAAAGCGGACTGGTCGAGCCCACGTCGCCGGAGACCTCCAACAAACACCTTTGGGTGCTTGTGCCGTTCGTTGTTGGGCGTGCCCGCAGGAAGATAGGAACCTCCCTCCAGATTGGCGGCTCGCAGACCCAAAATATCGGTTCGTTCTAGCTTACAATTACTTTTCCCTCACGCAATCGTTGTAGGTTCCTTTATATGCTCATACTCACTGTCGACGCGAATTTTCGTCTCAAGAACCGACTCCGAGCTAACGAGATCAGCGACACGCCTCTTGGCCCCGGCTGGGCCTACTGGGTCGAGCCCAAAGCGTACAACGAGCACGTCAAGAACTATGTCAGCGAAACCGACGTATGTGTAGCCTCGAACGCGTTCTACCTCATTAACCGGGTTATAGATGAGTACTTGTATCGCCTTCGCCGCCCTCCTTCAGAAAAACACGCGCATGACGACCGGGCTACGCGTCTCGGGCGTCGGAGGCTGTGTGTGTGCTCGGCACGAAATCGTTCGCCCCAACGGGCTCGGAGATCTTCAAAAGGGCGAGCGGTACGCAGGTTTCGCCGTACATGCACGGCTGCCAGCTCACATTCGTTTTAGCTACAGCAACATGGACTGGATTGTGTTTTCCGCCATTCTGGGCGTGTGCCTCCCTTCTCGTGACGATATCGTACGACATCGCCTGCCAGTGGCAAAAAAATCTTCCCTCACGCATGCGCGCCCTCCCTCAACCGATGCAGAAGGACCTCGACCAGATTACGGTCCAGTTTGGTCTCCCGGTTTTCCACGCGGACTCGCACGAAGTTCAGTGCAGGGACGAGCAGAAGCTCGACATACAGCCCGGTGTCGGCGGTACCGACGGGGAGGGCATTGAAAGGGTTTGGTCCGGTTTGAATCCCGCCTCGTTCTCCACGAAGGAGATGTCGCTCAGTAACCGAGCCGACGCTCTCGACGATCGCATCGACAACCATAACCACCTCAAGAACCTCGGCCTCGGTACGTGGCTATTTCATCATCCCCAATGCATTATAACCTATCGGAGCAGGGCATCTTCTTCAACGTCGCCTCGTCCTCGCGTTGGCCGAACGACAGCGACAAATCGACGCGTTCGAGGCGGTCAGCGAGGGCATCCATCCCGACACCATCAAAGCCTGGAAATGCGCCCTGCGCCAGTGGGAGCAGGATCACAGCAAGCCCAATCCCTTCGTCCTTAAAAGCAGCCGTACGTCCTTCGCTGTCTAGTTTATCCCATCTTTGACGTTTTCCAGCTTATCGGTCGGAGGCCGAGATCCGTCTCGAGCTTCAAAAAGAAGAGCGCGAACAACATGGGACCTCCGGCGCGCCGTTGGCGGGCGCGAGCGCTACATCCTTTCTCGTTGCCGGTATCCAAATTGAAGACCTACAGTACGTGCCATCTCATTTCCTCCTACAGCCCCTTCTTACACCGATTGCAGATCTCGCATTACGGACGAGGCGTCTCGACCAAGCCTGCTCTCGACCAGCCGGGAATCGCAAGTGGAGGAGTGGCGTCTTGCCGTTTTACGCAAGCTCGCGCGTTTCCGGGAACTTCAAGCCGTTTACATGCCCGGCGCAGCCGCCTGCCTTCTCGCGGCAGAGGAGGCTCGCAACCCCGACCTCCCGGCTCCGGGCCCCGAGGAAACCGATGCTGTATATGCCCAGCGGCATGAAGCTCGATACGGATACGGCGTCTCCTTCTGGTTGTCGTCCGGGTCTGGCGCAGATAGAAGAGCGACTTCGCGTTACCGCCTGCGAGAACGCGATCGTTTTGCTGCGGGCGTCGCTGTTCACCAAGCAGTGGTTGATTGCGTACCGGAACGCTCATGCCGTTGGCCAGAAGCAGACGACGAAATCGGCCAACCTCATCCAGACTATGACCGAGCGTGCTCATCGAGAGAAGCGCCGTTATCATCGCAGCTACGCGGCGCTCGCTGCCCTCGGCGTCCTACACCGGTACAAGCATCTCCATCAACTCAAAGATAGCGACCTCGCCCTGCCCGGCGATACCAACACCGACGCAGACGAAATCGACGCCCGCAACAAACTCAATTCGATCGGGGCTCGCCATAACGCGCGTACGGTCCGTTCCCGCCCCTCCGGGCAATCGCGCCAGGTCATGTCGTGGATTTGGACGGCGGGGCCGACTCTTGTAGAGGGAAGCGCCGAAGATGAGCTCCACGACTGTACGTTTGTCGTCATCGTCTTCCGCAGCACCAGCATCTAATGATTCTAGCGATTCGCGTCGACTGGACGCGAGCTCTCGCGCGCAAGACCCGATGGTGTGAGGAGGTCATGCTGCTGCAAGAGGAGATGCGGCGCGTTCTCCGGTATCTCCGTTGGCAAGCCAACTGGTGGATTGCCCATGGACCCATTCGGCGCGCGTCGGTATCCGAGGAAGTTGCGCAGGGGCTCGAAGCATACGCGGCGCGCCCAGGCGGCGTTCTGCGAGCTCCTGCTTGGCCATCTACAGGCTAAATGGGCCGTCGAGGCGTCGCGGACGCTCGAGGAGATGCAGAACATGGACGGGATGGCTGAGTTGGAGGCGGCTCATGAGGCTGAACAACAGGCGGCGGTCGTGAGCTAGGTCGCCGCACAATGGTCGCCGCACATTGTTTGGTATCTCACTGGTTTTCCTCACTTTCCGCAGCCATTGGACACTTACCTATCTAACCATACCACCTATTCATCTCTCGCTATATCTTGTTACACGCTATTACTCCTGTTCCTTTCCGCCCCATTTCGTTACCTACCTCTTCCCTTACCCGACGTACTGCCGGTACTGCCACTGTCTGCGTGTCGCGTCGACCTTACTACGTCTCTCTATCACTACGTCTCTCTATCGCGTCGACCCGCTTCCCTTGCGTCCGGCCTACCACAAGTTTGATCTCTACGTATCCCTGTCACTTTTTCTTGCCCAATACGTGTCTGCTACGCCAGATCTTCCTTCCTCTCTTCTATCGTTTGGGCGGTACAGATTCTGTTGCTATATATTGTCTGCATCCAAGTCAAGTAGCAATACTACATGATATCTCGTCAAGCTTCGCGTCGCGTCTACTGCTGAGCTCCGGCTTCAATGCGTGCAATCTGCGCAAGATAGTGATGCTTCTCCGGGCTACTGCAGCGAGCTTCATTTCAGCCGAGGGAAACGCGAGGGACGCGTGAATGAGACAAACAGCAGGCAATTGGCGTCAGTGTTTATGCACTTTGGTCATTATCGAGACCTTCCACTATCACAGTGCTAATACGAATGCAGACACATGCTCAATTCCACGACTGTAGTGACTAGCAGCCATATTTGGCCCTATTTAGGATGTTCTGAGATAATGCAAGGGGATTGAGCTCGTGTTGCTGCTACTTTTGGATCAGCGGCAAGGTATCGCGAAATGACGCTCACCACCTCGAGTCCGGCGCTGCATAGGTCTGTTAGCTCTGAAATTTTGTGTACATACTCGATCTATGTCAATACACGTACCTTGGAAGTCTTGGAGGTATAGCCCCAAAAGGTACGCAGATAATTATAACGGTGAGCCGCGAGGATTCTGGGGCTTGTGGTCATTGTTGCACGTAGCTACACCCCTACTTGGTTCGATTGAATAATTTCAGAATTTTCGGGATTTTTGGACATGAACCAGGGTGGACGCAGTTGGTGCGTACATCAGGACCACATCTCTGCTCCAGCCTCCATGGCCAGCTCTGGTGAGCTAAGCTCCCAAGCTGAAGGTGCGCGGAAGCGCTACGAACGCATGTTGGTAGCGGATACCTCTCAGAGGGTGGCACTCATATTCTTAGTAGTAATCGCGAGGCTCGACGAGTTAGTGCTCGGGACCGAATGCGGAGGTCTGTATCTTTCTACCCTCTCTTAGATTTTGACCATCCTTGGTAGGAAGCGACAGGAGATGCTCAAAGGAGATACACAGGCGCTCGTAAAGCAGCGGAAAGGCTGGAAAGAGGCTTCTGCGCTGTATCGTAAACGGTACGCTGGCGCCGTAGTATCGCGTTAGCTGCGACCGGATACTAACGCCCTCAACTCTTCAGTCAATCGAGGCAGTCCAAGCAGCTGACAACCAGCAAGCACGCCGAGACTGTCCCAGACACGCCTCCGCCAGCAGCCGACCCGTCTCCGATGCTTGCGACCGTGCCAACCCAAGCTGGATTCAACCCAACCTCAGTCGACCAAATGGCCAGCCCTCAAATTGGTTATGCAGCCTCCTATGGCCAAACTATAGAAGTCTCGCGAACGCTGCGCGCTATTGCTGAAGAAGACTCCGGCTCCGAGGACGACCGCGAGCCCGACAACCTAAATACACTGTCGATGGCCAATATCTACGCGTTCCTCGCGGAAGATGAGGTGCCTCCGTGCCACAAACAAGGGTGTACCATCCAGCTTTGCCCCGGATGCAAGTGCATATGCATGGTCTCGACTTGCTGGACGTCGCATTGGGGTGGGCGTCATAATAGGCGGGCGGAGTCGATCTCGGGGCACGTCTGAAGGAGAGCATACTTTGGTATTCAAGCCTGACTACAGCACAAATATGAACTATCCGGCATATGGAGGGACAAGCTCGGCGACATCCCCATCCTCGACAGCCTGGATGAAGTGCGCAATCGCGGCGTCGCGCGAACCCTCCAGCGACATATGGACGGCATTTGAGATGCCCAAAACATTCAGCTGCGATTCCAGACTAGAGAGCGCTTCAAAAGAAGACACAATAATGAGGGGAAGCACGTACTACGAGCGGTAAACGCCGGGGCATATTCCTTTGAAGACCAGATACCACTTCTCATCATTCAGCTCCTCGGTCGCGCTTAGGGGATTGTCGGCCGTGAAGTCGACGTCAGACACGTCGGCGATGGAGTACATTGCCCGCGGAAGATACGGGATCCCGACCGTATCGCGTTGCATATCTGGGTGAATGGTTCGAGTCCACGACCGCGAAAGGGCAATCCGGTAAGCGTCCCCGCGCCTGGGCCTCGGTGGGGTACTTTTTATGGAGGGAATTCCTAACTCGATGAACATTTGCCTGCGTGGCATCCCTGGGGAGACGGTAAGGAAGCAGATATCGCCAGGAAGGATGCTAACCAAGTCGAATAGACACCGGGCTGAAGCCCGTGGAACACGACATATCGTCCGACACCGATAGCACTCTCCGGACCTTGGGCAGCGACGCCGGCGCTACCATTGTCGCGTATACGCCAAACTGCCGACCCAGGAACGCCCTGGGTAGCACCACCAGCGCGCGACCACAAGTTCGTCGTATCCTGGCCCGCGGGGGACACGAACCCGTAGTTTCGCGGTGGGGCATTGTACTGTACATGGGCGTGATGGGTAGTACCCTGACTTGGGGGACGAGCCGAGGACGAGGGACGTACGACCGCCGCCCGGCGCAGAGGACGCGATGTCGATTGCCGGAGGGCCAGGCGAAGAATATGGAGGAGGATGGCTGAGTGCCGGAGATGCGACAACTCGGGATGCGGATGGAGAAGTTGTAGCATGGGGCGGAGAGGTTGGTGGGGGACGAGATGAGGGCAGAGATGGGGACGGCACCGATGCGGGAAGAGCTTGCTGGACCGGTTGTGCCTCTTGGGTGGTTCGACTCATGGCACGATCCCAACCGCGGGGCGCGAACGATGGCCAGGAAGACCGGCCGCTGCTCGCCCCTCTGTTGCGCTTCTCTCCAGCTCGCGCCGCTGCCCATCTAGGGCAGCCACGATTGCTTGGACGCCGGCGCTCAGAGGATCAGGGTCCACGTGTCGGGGTACGGGGATGCGCAGACCACGAAACCTATTTCCGTCCTCGTCGACGCCGTTGAAGACGATGAAGCTCGATCGATGGTTTTCTTGGTCCTGCGCCGATGAGAAATGTGCACCGCTGAGAGAAGTTCTCGATGGTGACCTACCATAAGCGGTGCGAAGACGATTCCGGGAAGACTTGGGTGGCAAAGTCGAGAGTCGCAGTCAAGATGGGAAGGAGGCGCGCTGATGACGCGTCAAAATACATTTGTGGATATTCAGATGGATTCGGCAACACAAACGACGCATTAAATCCTCTTTTATCTGCGTGAGCGTTACAAAGACAGTAAAGAGTAGTATTCTACGCGTAGCGGTGGGGGAACCGAATTCGCTGAGGAGCAATCAGCGCCCAAAGGAACAAAGAGAAAGTAGGCGCTACCTTATACTTCTCGCAGAGCGCGTCGTAGACACCTCTATCCCCGTCGTCCAATGCCTTCCTGTACTTGATGACGCGGATGAGAGCCCCGTTTCAGCGATTTATCCTGCATGGCGACCTCCTCCGATACATTCATGTCGACGATGAGACCGTGCAGCGCGATGTTCTAGCATAGAAAGTAAGCAGTAGAGCAAGGATGCGGAGATGGATTGCGTACGCGGTATGCCATGCCCGCCATCTCCACTAGTTTGGTGTGGTCGGGATCGCTCATTGACGTTAGGGACTTGGACGAAATCTGGGGCAGGATGGAGTTGCTGAAACTTGGGTTTTAACGCAGCGAGAGGAAGTTATAAATTGTCTCGACTCTCGTGCGGCGCGGCGGACCTCGGTGCGATATCTGCGCATGATGGGGTTGGATTGTATTATGATGTACCTGCAGGCGGCAGCGGATTCCAGCGATAGAACATTCCTTTCGGGGAACTTGGACCGCGGCTAACAACACTGTAACCACCCTCGTAGCGTAGCGCCGATCGCGCTGAAGTCAGAGCCGCTTCCGACCTTGCAAAGCAGCCTGCGCCCGACTGCACCTGCAGGCCCTCATTAAACTTCTGCATTTTGCTTCCGCGGAAATCCAGCAGGAGGCGTTCCGCGGGAGCAAATATTCTCTTGACACAAAAACCCTTTGCCAAGATCTGGACATGCATGTGCATCCGCGAGCATCTGGACCGAACAGACGGACACAGCGTGGTGCGCGTTCCATTTGGGGTAACACTCCCGCCATCTCTGCAATGTGTATGAGAGTCGGCAAGGTATCGGAGAGGGAGAGTTAGGCCAACTGATGGGAGCGAAAATCTCATTCAAATGTACGTACACGAGGGAGCAGATGCTACGTACAGCGAGGTACACGAGATAGAAGCTACTCGACAAACTACGCGGAAAACTACGAGCGGGCGACGACAGAAATACGACCAAGGTTAAGGAGAACGTTGAACTCGATAACGGCGGAAATCTGGGAGGAGAACGATACCATGCTCCCACGCGAAACACCTTGGATACTGTCGAGCGCGAGGCCATTGACGGAGGTGATGCCGACGTAGTAGCCGCGCGTAACAACATACCAGCGAGTGCCCTCCGGGAGCCCAGCCTCGGAGGCGCTGGCAAGGGGACGCGCGGGTACAACACTGTAGAGCCGTCCCACGACCCAGGGAGCAGTGCTGTGGTAGTGCTCGGTCGGAACGGCAGGGAGGAGCCCATCCAGGGAGCGGCGGCGCGAGCCCATCGAGTCGTCCGATTCGGATTCGTAGTCGCGTTCGAGAGCAGTGTCGAGGGCTGCCTCAAGTTCGGCTTCGTTGACGCCGGTGCCGGCGATCCCGCCTGTAAAGAGTAATTAGGACATTGAGATCGGGGGCAAAGGGAATGCAGCGCAGGACGCACCAACTGCGCGCGAGATCAACGATTCCACCAAAAGCTCGAACGCGACGAACGAATCGACTGTGAGAGGGAGTCAATCGGGGTCAGCGTCAGGGCAATAGTGCTCACTATCGAGATGGCAAGAGGCCGCGACAGCCTCAACAGAAGCGCCTACAATGAATTAGCCAGAGGAGAGGGTGGTAAGGCGCTATCTCACCTGGAGTATTGAGCGCGGACGCCATGACACCGAGGAAGTTGCGGAGAGTGTGGAGGTTCGCAGCTGCGAGGCGATGGTGAGCTGGAGGGATAGAACGGGGGAGAGGACGCACGCGCGGTGGTCTGGCTCCCGCTCGCGGGAGCGAGCGTCTGTGCAGTCGTGGCAGAGTCGAGGGCAGGAAGAACCATTTTGGGGGGAGGTAACTTGTGCTTGAGTTGTGTCAACGCGTTCTTATGTGGTAGGATACTACGCGCCATCTTCACGCGCAGAATCTGTAAAGTGTGCGGGACTAGAAGGGGATCTCAGATCGTCCATAAGCGTCGGTAACCTGGAACGTGTTTTGACCGCGTTACTTATAACGGGGCGTCCAGACTTGACTGCGCTCACCCACCCAAAAATTCTTGACAACAGCCACCCCCAACAACACCCACCCCAGCTCACCCAAAAAGCCTTTGAAGCGCTCAAACCTTGTACGTTGTTCGACTTCATACTCGTCGTTCGCAGCTGGGCTCATGCTGACGCGTCCGAACCTTGTTTTCTAGTCAGTCATGGCTCGAGAACCCCGTAAACGCCCTACCATTCCCAAAGAGATGCGGCGGAGCCTTCGGCTCTGGGCGCAAGGTGGACGCGAAGAGGTCCTCACCCCGTTCATCCCCGACTATGCAGCCGCTATGAACCGCGGTTCTGCGGCGGAGCGTCGCGTCCTGCGCCACATCCTCGTCAGATTCAATACCATCTTCCCGTGGTGGATGCCCGACCACGAGGAGCCGGCCAGTCTCGAGTACGACCCCGAGGCGACGGTCCCTGTCGAGGTCCTCACGGCGGACCAGCAACTCCAAAAAAACGATTGCCTCGCGCGACGCATCAAGGTGCGGGTGCGGTCCAAGTAACGTGTGCGTGTGATTTGACTCTTTGCCAGCGCGTCCGTCGATGGCTTCGCTACCGCGTCCAGCGCATCCTCAAGTTCCGCCCGTACCTTTGGCCGCGACCCCGCAAAAGACCCCTACGCCCGCTTGGTCATCAAGCTCTCCGGCTATACCCCTCCCCAAAAAGCGCGCCAAGCTTACCAGCAGTTCATGGCTGAGCGCTACGCGTCCGACATTGCGCCCATTGTGGACATGCGCTGGTCCGCTGCGCAAGCGGCGGACGTCACCCTCGCTGGCCGTCGCCCTCGCGCTGGCTTCCGCGCTGCTGTCGCCCGGGAGCTATTCAACGCGTTGTCCGAGGCTGAGCGCAAAGCCTACGGTCAACGTGCAGCGGCGAAGGCGAAGTCGGACAAGGCAGAGTATGACGAGGCGTTGAAGCGTGCGCCGAGCTCGTCTCCGGAGGATCGTCAAGCGTGCGTTTCTTTCTGTCGCCCTCTTCCCTCCTGACCTATCGCAGAGCTATCAACCGACTCCCCGATTTCGTTGGCCCAATCCTGCAGGAAATCTACAACGTCACCGGCTGCCATGCGACCCTCATCCTCGGCGGACCTCACCCAGAGTTTGGGGGCCAAATCGCCACGCAACAGTACGTGCATCGTTTTTCTATCTTTCTATCCCCCTGACTCTGTGGTAGTATCTCTTTTGGCCGCAACCTGACCGGAGAAGGCCACCACTGGGCCGAATGGGATCCCACACGTTTCGAGGACGAGGTTCTGAAGTTTTTCATCGAATATCTCAAAACGGCATACTGTGCGTCTTTTTCCTTCTTTCGACTTCGTCCTGCGAGCGTCGGCCTAAAAAACGCCCAGCTCCCGATACCTGCGCTTCCTCCGCTCTTCCGCCAGCTGCGCGCCGCGCCGCCCCCGCTGCTGCTGCCATTGGGGAAGCTAACGATTCGGACCACGACTCGAGCGGCGATGTCGACAGCTCCGACTCCGAAGACGATTGGGATGCCACCGACGACGGCCCATCCAATATACGCTCTCGTTCTGCAGCATCTTCATCGGGACCGGGGCCGGCAACGTTGGCTGCGCGCGCAGCGGCGTCTGCTGCGGTCTTGGCTGCGGAGGCCGAGGATCGTGATAGAGCGGCCGTATTTGCTCGTGAGCGGGACCTTGCGCTTATGCAAGAGGATGCCCGTCTTGCCGCAGCGGCGTCGCAAAACCCTCGGCCAGCTGCGCCATCGCGACGCGCTGGCAAGGCACGCGCGACATCTGCCGACCTCGAGCCAGAGAACGAGCCGGAACCCGAACCCATGCCCGAGCGTCCTCCCTCCCCTCCCTTGCCCGCCTACTTGCGCGAACACGACCTCATTCGGTTCAGCCCAGAACCGACTCAGTCGTCATCGGAAGATTGGCTGGACGATATCACCAACCAGGCGTACAACTGGGATTCTTTACGTTTTTGGCGCGGAAGCCAATCCAGTTGTCGAATCCTTCACATTCCCCGCCCCGTCTCCTCCCGCAACATTCTTCTCGCAGTCGACTGCGTCCGCGTCCATGTCCGCCGCGGGCAACGCTTCGGTTATGCCAAAGCCAGTTTTGGAAGGCAGCGCCGCCTCGCCGCCCTGACCAAGCGACCACCCGCGGCGCTTCTCTTCTGTCCTCGCAGGCTACGACATCCGCCACTCGCGACATGGCATCGTTGTCGAGTTCCGCCTTAGGCTCGGCATCGTCTTCTACGCGGCCAACCAGATTGACAGCTTCATGGAACGGCACGCCCGCCCGCGGCGTCTGGCGATGACCTCGTTGGGGCTCTCGATACCGGTGCCAAACGGCGCCAGTCCCGCGCCATCCTCCCCTCTGCTCGCATCTTCGGGACTGTCGGCTCAAGGGGCAAGACCATCGGCGACATTCCCTCCGACGGCGCGTTCAGCTACGGGAGCGCCAAACGGCGCCACTCCCGCGTCATCTTCCCCTGCGCCCCCAGCCCCTGCTGCACCATCTTCGGGACCGTCGGCTCAAGTGGCAAGACCATTGGCGACATTCCCTCCGACGGCGCGTTCAGCTACGGGAACGCCAAACGGCGCCACTCCCGCGTCATCCTCCCCTGCGCCCCCAGCACCTGCTGCACCATCTTCGGGACCGTCGGCTCAAGTGGCAAGACCATTGGCGACATTCCCTCCGACGGCGCGTTCAGCTACGGGAACGCCAAACGGCGCCACTCCCGTCATCCTCCCCTGCGCCCCCCAGCACCTGCTGCACCATCTTCGGGACCGTCGGCTCAAGTGGCAAGACCATTGGCGACATTCCCTCCGACGGGCGCGTTCAGCTACGGGAACGCCAAACGGCGCCACTCCCGCGTCATCCTCCCATGCGCCCCCAGCACCTGCTGCACCATCTTCGGGATTGTCGACCGTAGCGCCTCGCCCGCGGGCGCGGCCCCTCCAACGCGTTACCCCGTATAGGCCCCGTTTCTCCCCAACCCCGGGCTTCACTTCCGGCAACGACAATCCTTTCCCTTCCCTCTTCCCGTCGCCTTCGCCGCCACCAAGCACCGTCGCCACATCTCCCGTCGCGCCGTCGCCTCCACAAGCGGCATCGCCTGCATCGCGTCCTCCTGTTGCGTCTCGTTCTCGTTCGGCCGGATCCAAAAGAGCTCGGGGCGACGAGACCTCCGCAGACGTTGAGCAACGTCCGAGCCGCCGAGCCCGAACCAAAACAAACACCGGCACCTCCAATGCATCTGCAACATCTACCGTGGCCCGCGAGCCGTTTTCAGTACCTCCTGACGCGGCCGACTGGTTTCGGGAGGCGCATGCGCGTGTTGCTGGCGTCGCGTTGGGACCGGAGTTCGACGCGGTTCTGGCGGCTTGGTTGCGTATGGAGGCTGCATCGAATTTCGCCGCATGCCATCGCGACGAGGAGCTTCCCCTTCTCGGCAGACCGGCGGCGTTGCAGCGTTGGATGAATTCCCCGGCAGATCCGCCCCCTTCCCTCCCTCAGCCGGCCCGTTTTGCGAATGCGTTCTCGGCTTGGTGGTCGGCGCTCCAACCACATTGGCGCAAGCAGAACGACGATCGTACATGGGTCGTTGGAGGCGCGTATGGCGGTCGGGGGCAAGACTGGGGCAATTTGTACTCTTGGGGTCCGCGTGGCGTCGTCGCGGTTGTCCTCGCGTTGTACATGTGGGGCGTCGCCGTGAAGGGCAACACACAACGGGAAGCTCAGCTGTTTGGCTGGTGGCCGTTAACGACGTTGCTTGGATGTTTGAAGGGATGGCGGCTTACTACGAGAAGTTCAAAGGCAAGAAGTGGTAGGCTTCCCTCCCCCTCATTTCGATACCAGTTCTTTTTGTCTGCGCGTTTATATCTCCACTCTCGTTACCTATGCATGTTAATCTATTTACACCTACTCTACAGCATTACTTTACCTTTCGCATTTCCGTTTCACATACGACCGTGCTTGATCTTCGCTACGTATTGTTCTACTCCTTCCGTTTAACATTCGACCATGCTTGGTGTTACATATTGTCTTAGTGTTTGGGTCCGAATTTAACTTATTTAACTTAAGCAAAACCCTCGGCTCTAGAAGCTGAGACAGTTGCGGACTTGTGCATTCGGCGTAGAATTGCGTGATGTCGGACTTGGTTGTCGACTCTCGTTTTCAAATCATATCAGGAACGGAGCGGCGATGTGCCGCGGGTCGGCTGACTGTTGATATCGTTCAATAGCTCAGCGGCAAGAGCGTCCGTTGTCAAGACACACTTTGGCAACGGAAGAGGGCAGGTTCGATTCCTCCTTGACCCCTAGGAGAGGTGCCGACCGCTGTCCGCGACCGAGCACCGATCCTATTTTTGGACATCTCATCCTGACAGGGCAGTTGTCTCTTTTTTTTGACAAGTCCAATTTTGCTATACTACAAGTCCAAAGTCTGTAATGTTCACTGTTTCGCTTTGACCACACGCAGCTATATGGACACTACCCTTGCTTCTACAACTGTGCCCAACAATCAATTATTATTGTTATTTTTGATGAAGTGACGAGATCTGATGAATAGATACTTGAATCGTGCATTGTAAATAGAGCTTGACCGCATTCCCTGAATGCAAGGCTCATTTTGATGAATTGATGTCATGTCTGATGGGAATATAAATCCACAGAGCCCCTATTGGAAATACACGTGCCTGTATCACCAACCCGAGCAGCCCGGGGCATCGCCGGCGAAACAGCAGTAGTTTTGATGTGCCATTAACGGCGGAACAACGCGCGGCCCGGGCAGCCGGCGACAAATATGGCATTAAAATACACTTTTGATGTGCCATCAACGGCGGCACCCAGCCAGGAGCAAAAGCCCGGGCAGCCCGGGGCAGCAAAATACACCCATTTGCCAAGCGGCCCGGGGTAGCGCCGGCGCCGCGGCAGTGATTTTGATGCCACATATGCCCATTTGATGCGCCATCACAAGCGCGAACCACCCGGGCAAATTCCAGCAGCGCGGGGCAGCCGGCGCGGCGCCAACTGCGCCCATTTGATGCGCCATCAAAAGCGCGAACAACCCGGGCGGCGGGGCAGCGCGGGGGCAGCGCGGGGCAGCCGGCGCGGCGCCAAATGCGCCCATTTGATGCGCCATCAAAAGCGCGAACAACCCGGGCAGCGCCGAGCAGCGCGGAGCAGCCGGCGCGGCGCCAAATGCGCCCATTTGATGCGCCATCAAAAGCGCGAACAACCCGGGCAGCGCCGAGCAGCGCGGAGCAGCCGGCGCGGCGCCGAATACGCGCAATTGATGCGCCATCAAAAGCCCGAACCACCCGGGCAAATTCCAGCAGCGCGGGGGAGCCGGCGCGGCGCCAAATACGCGCAATTGATGCGCCATCAAAAGCGCGAACCACCCGGGCAAATTCCAGCAGCGCGGGGCAGCCGGCGCGGCGCCAACTGCGCCCATTTGATGCGCCATCAAAAGCGCGAACAACCCGGGCGGCGGGGCAGCGCGGGGGCAGCGCGGGGCAGCCGGCGCGGCGCCAAATGCGCCCATTTGATGCGCCATCAAAAGCGCGAACAACCCGGGCAGCGCCGAGCAGCGCGGAGCAGCCGGCGCGGCGCCGAATACGCGCAATTGATGCGCCATCAAAAGCCCGAACCACCCAGGCAAATTCCAGCAGCGCGGGGCAGCCGGCGCGGCGCCGAATACGCGCAATTGATGCGCCATCAAAATCCCGAACCACCCGGGCAAATTCCAGCAGCGCGGGGCAGCCGGCGCGGCGCCAAATACGCGCAATTGATGCGCCATCAAAAGCCCGAACCACCCAGGCAAATTCCAGCAGCGCGGGGCAGCCGGCGCGGCGCCGAATACGCGCAATTGATGCGCCATCAAAAGCGCGAACAACCCGGGCGGCGGGGCAGCGCAGGGCAGCGCGGAGCAGCCGGCGCGGCGCCAAATACGCGCAATTGATGCGCCATCAAAAGCGCGAACCACCCAGGCAAATTCCAGCAGCGCGGGGCAGCCGGCGCGGCGCCAAATGCGCCCATTTGATGCGCCATCGAAAGCGCCGCCATACCTGTCGAATCTACGTCCGCCGGCGCTAAGCGCTATTAACCCGCCGCCCTGATTCCCGAAGTCCCACGGCTTAAGAAGGGTGTAGCCAACGAGCCCCAGATGGTAAGCTATAATTTCACTTAAATGCACTCAGTAATTTGTCTATTTATTAATACTCGAGCGTCACAAGGAGCAGGAATATAAGGGGATGTGCAGGCCAGCCATGCGCAGTCAATGGACCGGGTAAACGCAGCCCTCTAGCCAGCGGGGTGGCTGGTGACATGATGGTATGAAGCTGTTCGGATGGCTGCCGCCATTGGTATTATGGAGCATCCAATGGCTACGGCTCATCCGGGCTCGCTAGACTCGCTGGCGCACCGAGTGTCTCGTTGTCCTACGGCTACGGTAGGCGGGAAGGTTGAGGTTCGATTCCACACTTGACAGATCGGCGTCGCATGGTAGATCTGGTACCAAAGCCATGATTGGCAGATGAGCGGTAGCTGGTCAGGAGTAGGGTACACCACGGAGGTCATCCTCGTATATCTGAGTGCAATGCAGAGAGTACGAAGGAGAGAACAATGAATTATGCACGTGACAATACGAGCATACAGGCTTCCGATGCTCGATTGGCCAAGTGGTAAGGCTGCTTGCTATCTTGTCGTGTATCTGTGTTCGGTACATGACAGTGTCTGTTTTTCTGCGTCCAGCTTGCCGTTGACCAAATCTTGCGTATAAATCACGTGTTACGCACAATTTGGTCAGTTCTATTCTTTTCCATCAGATTCACCGTTATTTATCACGGGGTTCCTTCTAACCATTCCACTAAAAAAAGTGGATTGGTAAAGACGTCATATATCACGTGTGTATACTAATTCTCGTCGTCGTCCCGGTCCTCTCCGCCCGTTGCAAAGCCCGATCCGCCCTCGGAGCTGTCATCAGGACCATCTGGACCTGGTATCTCGACAGGAAGCTCAAGAGGGAAGACCGCGCCAAAGTCGAGCTTCTCGCAGATCCAGTTGCACCGGTGGGTATCGACGAACGATTCAATGCCTTCCAGACCAAAATCACCGAGCCCCGATCCGCTAAATGGCACGCAAATAATCAGCCTAGGTCAGCATGCAAAGGAGGGACTCACCCTTCGGTTGTGTGGATCATAGGATCAAATAAAACTATCCCATCATACCCGCGAACAAGGGCGGGAGTGCCTTGGAGGTCGGCGAGAACCAGGCCGCCGCTCGACACGCCAAAGACATAGTGCGCGAATGCGTGGATTGTCTCCGTCTGCAGATCGGTGCCGCGAGCTTTGTGATCGAGAGTCGCAGTAAATTGCAGCACAGCGGTGGCGCGCTTCGGCTCTATCATCCAGGTCATTCCATGGAACTTGTCGTCAAAGGCTTCGAGCTTGGATGCGGGGCTGGGTGTGCGAGTGATCTGCACAGGCATCTCGGTTGCGAGGTACGCACTCGCAAATTTGATATCTGCAGAGCATTGTAAGAGAAGGTGCAACACAGATAGCAGCGCAAAACTCACGAGCAAAGATTGGGACCTCCATTTCCTTTGTGTAGTTTGCAAAATCCACCCAAAACTTTTCGCCAACTTTGAGCCTAACACACTCGGCCTCCAGCAGTGTGCGGTTTGCGCGGAGGGAGATCACATTCCCAATCAAGTCCGTGTCGTCGTCAGTCATGCGATAAATGCGCTTTGCCACCACGCGCTCCTCCTTCCCGCCTTCCAATAAAACCATCTACACCGAGAAAATAATGAGATTCGGCCGAAACTTTGGACACCAAGCACGTACGTCGAACGCAATCTTGGATGCACCCTTGGCAAAATGCTCGTCGAAGATGAGGGCGTCCACCGGCTCAGGGACCTTCACCATCTCCGGCGCGAGGGTGGCGGGATCAACAGACACATTGAATCTTTCCAGCGTCACCTTGGACTGTGTTCTCGGCGTCAGCGGCGATGCTGTGTGGACATTGGTGCCGAAGCGTGAGCCTAAGAGGGAGCCAATATCTGCAATCAGACTTGTATTAGTGCCAGAAGCCGACTCGGAGGCTAGAATCAAACTCACTGGTTGTATTCAGGCCGCGAGGGCGCTTGTTCAGCGGGATATTTCCCGGACCAGATATTGTGCGCTTTCGGCTAGTTGTCTGCCCAGCGTCTTTGTCCTCTGCGCTGCGCTCGATACGCTCGCGGTACTGAGATCAGAAATTAGTCGCCGTACGAACATTAACAGAACACATACCAAGTCCATATTTACAACAAAATCCAGTGCGATGAGCTTCGAGTTATGGCCCTTCGCTAGCTTGCCGAACGACGTGGGGATATTCTCGATGTAGGTGGCGAGCTTCTCGGTGGAAGAGGAGTGCATTTTGAAGAAGTTCCCGAGGTTGCCGGTAAGAGAGTTGGGCTCCGGGAGGCGGTTACCAGCCCAGCGGAGAGAGACCTCGTTCCTGAATTTGAGATGATTAGTAGTAGCTCGACGGAGGAAAAATTGACGCACAGTTTCAGCGGCATGGGGCCGAGTTTGTTAGCAATAAATTGCGGAGAAACAACATCCAAGAGCTCTTGAATAATATCTGTGGACGTGCTAGTAAGTAGTCTTCTAAGGAACAAAAAAAATAGAGACACACCGGGCATGGGTACGGACACCCCAAATACTTCACAGTATGGCCGATCTTTGTGTTCGGAGCTTTGGCATCGCTAAGACACGTCTGGATCGCCACTCGCAGCTTCTCCTCCTGCGTACCTCCGGCGCTGCCTTCGTAGTGGACAAGCGCGGCTGTGTTCAGCGCTGTACCGGGTTTGCCGGACCCACCACCATGCGAGAGGCGAAGGCGCTCCGCCATCTTCTGCGCCCGAGCGGCGTAGGTCTCTGGAACGGCCGAACCAACTGTGCAGAGATGAGGAATTGGGAAGTAGACAGCGAGAATGAACATACCGCCACCTCCGCCGCCATTGATAATCTCAAGTCCGCCGCTGGTGGTCTTGCGGGCTTCCTCGAGACAGATGCGGGTGCCACATGTCTGGTGTCCGGCAACAACTGGCATGTTGTTGCGTCGAGTGATGCCGCAGAACTCGCATTGCTTGTGTTGCTATGCGACATTGAGTCCGAGATAAGAACAAAGGAAATGTTTGCATACCTCAATTTCGCGGTATTCCGCGCTGTCGATGGCGTGAGGTGCAAGACGCTCGCACTTGATGCAGTCGCCGTCATAGGTTCGGAGAGGGAAGATGTTCCCGCAGCTGGGACACTCAGGCGAGGGGTTGGTCATGGCTGGAGTGGTGGCACTCCGTTTGGCTCCCCAGCTTATAACTTGGTCGAAACTCGGCTGCGGCGCGGTCAGCACGACACATACGGAGGCGCATAATTTGATGCCTCTCCATTGCTGAGTGATACTTTCATTGTCCCGCAAGAGTGATTTCTCAGCTTACCTCCATATCCCGGCGCCATCGGCAATGCGCAAACAAATAGAACAATGGAGTGCCAAGAGAGGCGCACTCCAAATACGTTGTCATATGATCCTCTTGCAGTGATAGGCGACGGATTAAGGGCTTGAGTGGACGGATACCCGCCTCTTTGGCTGACGAACCATGGCAGAAAATCGGTCAGCAGCTACGGAAGAACGGCAAAAAAATCCAGACGCTCACCGAGCTTTCATCCCGAGGCTTACGAACAATAGCCTGGATTCCCGGTTGCTCGGAAAAATCCCCCCGTTAAAAGCCCTGAAAGAAATTGCAGCTCTACCATTCCTTCACTGCTCGCAATGCCCAACTTGAAGGGGGTAAACGGACACAATCCCCAGAATGGTGAGTGTGGTTGGGGCGCGCATTTTTCGCATCAAGAGCTGAAATTTTGGTTGATTTAGTACCGTCCGATGAAGAGCTCGCCGAGTCATTGTGGAAATACCTCCGTCAAGACTTCAGTCGTGAAGATGAGCTCCAAGCACTGCGCTCTGACCATAACTATCATATAGGGTGAGCTCAATAGTAATCTCTTTCCTACTGCTGATTTTTCTTCAAGTCTTTCCTCCCTTCGGAATATCAAAATTCGACTTGGTATCCCGACCCGACGCACTCAGAACTTACCTCTCGAAGTCGTCACCCAGGCAGTGATGGACGAGGTTGCCAACGACCCGGCGCAATCGCACGGACCCGACTACATCAAGACACAGTTGCGCCTGAAGAACATGCTAGTTCCGCGGTTCGTGTCCATATGCATGTCTTTGTTCCAAATTGGCTCATGATTGGTTCACCAGTGATTGCATACGAAATATCATGATTAAACACTTCCCGGACGGCTTCGACATCCGCTTCCCGGGGAAGAAGGGCAGACGTGTCGCCCGAGTGCCCCTCCGGTCACTTGGCCCTTACTTCGAGATTAGTGCCGATGGTCACGAGAAGCTAGCGCCGGCTGCGCTGCAGATGGGGGGCGTCGGTTTCTCCATCTATGGGTTCAAGGACAAGTTCAGTGACTGTATATTGTGGTTGAAGGTGTACCCCGACGTCCGAACTGCAGGCGCTGGCGCGCATATTTTTCTTGACTTTGCGGAGCAGCTTGGATGTATGTAGAGTATTATTTACAGTGTTGCTGCGGCTGACCGGCTCTTTCGGCAGATATTCCCATCCAGCTCACAACGGACAAAGGATCCGAAGTTGGTTGGATCTATGCATTCATGGCTGCACTCAGGTATGTTCCCACTCTCTGCTTCCTAAAATGCGGAATTGAACCTGGTTTATCAGGGCTGTATATGCCGCCGACATCGATCCCACCCGCTTCCCGTTCCATGTCTTAATCAAGAGCATACACAACACAATTATCGAGGGTTTCTGGCGCCATCTGAAGGAGAAGCTGGGCCTCAACCTGAAGGACTTCTTGCTCAGAGGCAAACACGAGCACTTGTTCAATCCTCACAACCCCAACCACGAGTGAGTCTGTATTTTCCCACTGCATTGAGCTTGTTTTAATGATTTTAGACCATTATTCTACTGGATATTTGCACCACTGATGCAACAGGCACTCGATGAGTTCTGCGACTGGTGGAATAACCATCGTGTCCGCCATCAGCACGACAAAATCATGCCCTCGGGCCACATCCCGACCCAAGCTCTGGAGTATCCCGCAATGTTCGCGGCCCTTGATTGCCGCATCCAGGTTCCCCACAAAGCCATTGAGAGCCTTCGTGCGGAAGTTACGCGCGAGGAAGGCTCCAAATCCTACTTCCAAGCTTGGCCCGGCCTTACTGCCGAGTTCAATGCGTATGCCAGCCGGATTTATGTGGACATTGGTGAGCCGGAGATGACCATGGCGACGGGTTGGGACGTTTTTGTGCATATGGCTGTTGCAATGGAGCTTCAATAGATGCTTTGTGATTTTATGATTTTATGCGCGTGCCGTAAATGTCTCGAGGTATCATGATATGCATGTGACCGCGTTGGGCCGCTATGAAACAAAACACACCAGGAATACACCTGCTGCACCTCGCTTACAGTCTAATACACGCAGTATAGCCCTACGGGTACCCCCACCACACATTACACCCCGCCGATTGCCCACCGGCGCTCAATTGTGATATCACATCTAGCCGTGGGCGGGATCTGTCAGCTGCAATTGAACCTCAACCTTCCCGCCTACCGTATACGGCTCGTTCGAAGGCGCGATAAACGGGAACCTCTCTATGTTCCTCGGCATTCCGTACGCAGCCCCAGCGTGCGTCTTCCTCGTATTGGCTCTGTTATCCTCACGCGCTTTAGTGAACGATTCACTCTCCCGAAGCCACCTGTCCCTTTCCGCGGCGTCAAACCTGCTACAGATTATGGCCCAGCTTGCCCGCAGCAAGCGGTCAGTCCCGTTGGCCTCAGTGCATTCATTGTGCCGACCTACACGAGCATGTCCGACGACTGTGCGGCTCCGAATCCGAATCTACTGCTCTCATATCTCACCTCAAATCGCGCCAGGTCTAACGCTCGACGTATTTGCCCCCAAATCCGCGACTAAACATTCAAACCTGCCGGTATTTGTTGTGTGCAATCGTTTTGCACTTCAGACTATCCTCTAACTCTGTTCAGTGGATATATGGTGGTGGCTTTCAGATCGGGTTCAAAGCAGACAACGATGTTCGTGGCATGGTCGAGCGCTCCCTCGTCCTCCAAGAGCCCGTCGTGGTCGTTGTACCCAACTACCGCCTCTCCGGTTCGTCTCTCCGTCTTTGTGTCCTTCGAGTATTCAACTCACATCGTGTCTTGCAGCGTATGGCTTCATGGGAGGCAAGGACATCACCCAAGCTGGACTCGGAAACTTGGGTCTTCGGGACCGTAAGTGCTGCGCGCGTTTGCTTCTCGAATGGTGCTCATATATATACGCATAGAAATATTCGCGCTCGAATGGGTCCAAAAACACATTCAGGCTTTTGGCGGAGATCCTGCAAAAGTCGTCTTGTGCGTGTCTCGGCTTTCCTCGTTGAACTTGAAGGTGCACCAACTCAACCCCGTTCTCAGAGGTGGCTTCAGCGCTGGTGCCACCTCCGTCAGCACCCTTCTCCTCACGAACAAGATGTTTAAGGCCGGCACACTGTTTCGCGGCGCGTTTATGGTGTGTCACCAGTCCTAATGGCAATAACTCATCGAATGTTCGCCGCAGATGTCCGGCGCCCCCCCTCCCCGCGCCGTCCATCCTCTCCCCTACCAGCCAATCATCCTACGACTCCCTCGTCGCCGCAAATAACTGCACTGGCTCCCGGGACACCCTCGCGTGCCTCCGACGCGTCCCCCTCGACGCGTTCTCCGCCACCGTCAACGCCACTGCCGACTTCTTCTCCTTCACGAGCTCGAATCTTCTCTGGCGCCCGCGCGTGGATGGGGCTGTTCTTCTGCAGAGTCCACTAGAGAGCGCGAAGCAGGGTCAGTTTGCCAAGGCGCGTCATGGCTCGGATGGCTTTGTGCCTTTTTGAACTCTCTGCAGATTCCGTTCATTACGGGGAATGCGGACGATGAGGGAACGTACGCTACTCTCTTTCCTTCCAAGAAAATGCTGGCTCACATCTCCCTGTAAAGCGAATTCTCATGGAGCAGTACCAACATTACGTTTGTCTTTTCAGCCTCTGAATGCTCTCACCAAACTAGAAAATAGAACCAACGATGAATTCATCGGCTATCTTTCCTCCACCCTCCTCCCCTTCGCCACACCTGCGCAGATCGCGCGCATTGCAGAGCTATACCCCGACGACCCGACGCTGGGCTCACCGTTCGGGACGGGGACGGATAACCAGCTCACGTACGCGCTCCTCTCCCTAGGCCAACCCACACTGACTGGATCCGCAGCCCAGAGTATAAACGCATCGCCGCCTTCCAGGGCGACTTTATCTTCCAGACTGAGCGCCGCTTCCTCCTCCAGCAGGCGGCTAAGCGAGACCAAAAGACCTGGAGCTATCGTGCGTGCTTGTCCCAATTCCTGCAGGAACGCGCTGACGACTCCGGATCAGTCGACAAACGCCTCAAGTCTACTCCCTTCTACGGGTCTTTACACGGAGGCGACACGACTACGTTCCTTCCTACTGCTAACACCACGGACTTTCTCGCGGCGGACTTTTTGCGTACGTTAGGATGTTCTTCTCCGAACTTGCAGTTGATGTTGCTGCCCGCTCAGTCAATTTTGTAAACACCCTCGATCCCAATAACGGCTCGCTACCATCCTGGCCCGAATGGGGCACCCCTTCCTCGGCGGGAAACACATCTCTCCTTACACTGTTCGATCCCGACTTGGTTAATATAACCGCGGAGGACTTCAGGCTTGAGCAGAGGGATTACATGCACGAGGTTTTGGCTTCGGGCGCGTCTGCTGGGCCGTAGCTCGCTTACTGACAAGGTAGTTCGAAGCTGTCCAACCTACTTATTCCTCACAATTGAATCAAATGCTAAGTATTTTTATAATGGGACCATTTTATTTCATTCCTGGTGGGGGTGAATGGATGAAAGCCACGCTTGATGGAGCGTTCCAGACCCACCGCCTTGAACGTCCACTCCGACCCGCTCCGTATTCACCCCGCTCTAGCCCAACCCCGCTCAGCGGAGGGCCTCCCGAATATTCAAATGTCGAACCGAGTCCATTCTGGCTCCGTGTCTGCTGGCGTCGATGCGCCTAGAGTCGCCTTCTGCCTTTGAGCGTATAAAACGCCGCACGTCTCCTCGTTAAGTGCTCATTCACTCACCCACCCGAAATGTCTTCTCTCGCACGAGCCAAGCTAACAACCAACCTCCGTCTCGGCACGACACGCCGCGTCGTCCAGCGCTGGGCCCACACGCATGCCGGCGAATATCGTGTCCGTCTTCAATTCTGCTTCCGCGGCCCAATCCTAATGTCTCTACGTCGCAGAACATCCCCTTCGATTACTCAAACCGACGAAACTTTGCGATAAAGTGCCTGTCTTACATGGGTTTTGGATTCGCGCTGCCGTTCGTCGCTGTCGGTTGGCAATGGTGCGTCCATTCCACCTCCCTCGTTAGTTGACGCTGAATATGGAGTAGGTATAAGCCTGGAGGCTTCAAGAACCCTTGAATAGACTTAGAAGCCAAGACTGTACGAACTGAGCTGTACCAAATATGCATCACCCGCCGAATTCGATACTCAATTTTCTGTCTGTGCGGCTAGCTCTTTGGACCACTGGCTCACGAGACAACCCTTCCTCGTCTTTATCAACATTCATTCTTAGTCGTTTCCCGCGGAGGCCCCTCGGCTGTAACTAGAGTACGTCCGAGCGTTTTGTGAGCGAGCTAGGCGGATAGTCGAAGATAGGCCGCGTACCGGTGCATTAAATCCCAGGCCGGCCACTCCCACCCGTCCGAGCGACAGCAATCAAGCGATCCCATACCAGTATCCGGGTATACACGAACGTCCACAAGATTAGGGAGTGCCTCAGTGAAGGTGGATGGAGTTGCCTGAGAATATGCGACGCGTAACTCTTCGAGCTTGGAGCAGCCGAATCCCGCGACGACGTCAATGACCAGCAGCCCTGGGCGATCTTGCTCTGGCTCGAGAATGTCCTCGTCGAGGTAGAATCGTAGAAGTGCCGGGGCTCTGATCAGCTTGAAGAGGCTGAGGGAGAGCTGTTCGGCTTCAGAAGAGCTGTCCACCATTTGAACGAGCAAGGTGGTGAGATGAGGTAAGAGAATCGGAGAGCGGTGTATCGAGACATTTGCGCCATCCTCGTTCAGCACCAGCCGGCAATGCACTAGCTGGTTTGACTGCTGCAAGATCGTCGCCATCATCGCAAGCGGGATATCAGCAAGGGACAGCCTCGTCAGCTGCGCCCAAGGCAACCAGGTGACTACGCCGGCATCAGGGACCCCGTACGCATGAAGTACAGCTGTCTTGAGCTTCGGTGCGTCCAGAGGTCGCGAACAGCCTTGCGCGTGCGCGCCGTAGTCCCCAATACGGACTTCCAATTCGCGGAGGAACGGTGCGGTCCCTTCCAGCAAACGGCGAAGCTTGGGTTTGCCTTCCCCGAGGTCGACAGCGAGGTGTTCCCAACGAGCGCGGTTGTTGACGATGATATCGAGGAGAACAGCTGTCTCGTCCTCCTCCGCCACCGCATCAAAGGCGAAAACGAGCGCGAGTGGGAGAGCTCTTGAGCGACGCAGCCAGGTTTCGAGCGTCGAGAGTAGCTGACCGTCGGGGTAATTTGGCCATACGGAGGTGCAGCAAATCGCGCGCCAAAGCTGCGGCGTTGCGTGTGCGACCCGTTTCCAGTGCCCACAAATCTGCCCGAGTTTGCTGGGAGAGTACACTCCGAAGAGCGGCGGACATTCGGGATATGGGGGGATGCATTGGAGGAAGATCTCGGAGAGGATTTCGTCGGGGATGGTGAGGATTGGATAGATGTATGTATCGAGTCGGTCCTGGGCGGCATCGCGCTCAAGGCGCAGAGCACCGAGAACTTCCTCGAGCTCTGTGATTTTCGTGTCGAGGGAGGGGATACGAGCGCGGTCAGCAGCGCGAGCTTGAGCAGTGTACTCCATTTTTCGCGAAGTCAAAGTTCCGAATCGGGAAGGTGGTGGTTGTGGTTCAACCTTGGTTTGATGTGACGCCAACCTTGACATAGTGCAACAAGTACAATTGGTTTTTTTTTTTTTTTTTTTGTATCCCGTTATTAGGCCGCTACTGTAGTACAGTTTGGTAGCCTTACTTGTCTACACCATATCTGAGATTGGGGGTAAGCAGAAACGTTTGTCTGTATCGTCCATATCATGTTCCTTTCTGACCAAGAAACGTAGGCCTAGACAAAGGAAGATAATAGATGCTATATAATAGAAGGGGCGGTTAGTAGTATAGGGGATGAAGTATCACAGGGAAAGCGACTTGAGGTTCTGGTCTGCCAGGCGCGAACGCTGGACATGACCATACTACTCCCGCTGTTCTGGTCTGCCCCGCCGAAACGGGGGTATAACCATACTTGGCTAGTCGCCGGCAGGTTACCCGAGTGCGGGGCTAGCGGCAGTACCTCGAGACCCGGCAAGCCGTGTCGTAGAGGAAGAGGCTACGCTGCGCAAGCAAGCGTTCCCGCCGCCGCCATGTCTTTGAAGGTGAGCTTCACGGACATGGAATCGCGAGTGGCCGGGTCCACTCCCGGTTTGAGCATGGGAGCGGCGAGCACCAATTCGCGATCGTAGCCCTGCCTGTCGAGCTCTTCCCAGAGCATCGCCGGACCGTTGGCATACCCTTCCCCGGGCACACCGTGAACAACAACCCGAGCCCAGGGCTCGTCCAACTCAAACACCGCCCCACTATCCATCGCCCGGCCATCCTGCTCCCACTGCCAGATACCGTCGACAGTGTCAATGACGATGTCGGCATGGCGGACGAAGTTGCGCCGCAGTGTATGGGGCCCGGGTGTACACCGCCAGGTTGCCGTGGCGTGTCCAGGCCACCGCGCGAATGGGGAAAGACGGCAGGGATACGTGTTGGAAGGCGAAGTTGAGCCTGCGGACGATGTCCTCGCAGGACATGCGGTCGTCGGCGGCGGGAGGCTGCGGCCAGCGCACGATAGCCCGGTAAGCAGATCGTTGAGGTCGTTTGTGTGGTTTTTTGCGGGTGGGTTGCGGCACTGAGCGAGCTGGGGCGGGAGTGGGCTCGGCCTCGAGGCCGGCCGCAGGACGCAATGCGGTCGGCTGACGGGCGGATCCAGCGTGAGGATCGGCGGGAGTGACGGGCGTGGCTGCCACGTAGGCAAAAGTCGGCGGCGGTGGTGTCGTCGAGCAGACCCGCAGGTGCAGGGAGCGGACAAGCTCTTGGATAGACTCGGGGTAGGATGGGGCAGTCTCCCCATCTAGCTGGATGGCCGCCGTGGTTGCTACTGCTCTTGCGAGCAGAGTTTCGAGGGCGCCGACTAGTGGCGCGATGTCGTCCCGGTAGGTGGGAGCGCGGCGCGCGGAGCCTGCCTCCGTGCCTGCCGGGGCAGGCACTGTAGCAGGTTGGGCGCAGCTGGGTGCAGGAGTGGAGTCGAAGCGCGGGGGCGGTACAGGTGCGTCCGTCCTCCCTCGTTTCACGACACGGCGTGTGTGCGGGGAGCGGGTGACAGCGGCAGTCGGGCTGGTGTCCGACTCGGAGCTGTTGGTCGAGTCGTCGGGGCGACGGCGGGTGGCGCCGAGAGAGGGCGGCGGTGTGCTCGGTGGGCGGTCGTGGGGGTTCGGATCAGAGAGCATCGCGTACAATTGGTTCATGGTGGGGTGCTGAGATACTTTGAACAGGTTTGCGCCCAATCTTTGGGCTACAGTACCTAGAGTTCCCACAAATTATATATCCCGAAAATCCGACTTTGGCCCGGGATAAAGTGAGCCCAAGACCGCAGGACGACTACAGTACTTACAACGGAGATACGCTGGCATGCGTACTTTCATCAAGTCCAGAGTCATACGCAGCAACAGCTGCCGCTCCACTCAACCACAACGTCACCTTGCTTTAGCTAGGTCCCCCACGGTCGAAATTAGTCAGCATCATCAGGTGACCGTGACCGTCTCTGTTACCTGGCTTACTTACAAGGTTCCCGGGTAGTGCCCCTATCAAGTAGCCTCTCTCTGGGCACCCATTAACCTGATCTGCAACACAGCCGCATGTTATATCATCTACTTATTCCCGGCTGAAGCCCAGCAGCATCATCTGACCGTGGATGATTCCCACCCCTATCTACAGTGTCTAAACCAACCGCTGGTAACCCTTTATTCTTTCTACCACCACAGCCAC
Source organism: Mycena kentingensis (nom. inval.) (assembly GCA_014461125.1). Lineage (NCBI taxonomy): Eukaryota > Fungi > Basidiomycota > Agaricomycetes > Agaricales > Mycenaceae > Mycena > Mycena kentingensis (nom. inval.). Next base: position 801,370 of record JACAZG010000012.1, read on the forward strand.
TGCTTAGCTACTTGATTCCCATGGAAAGCCCCTATCCGGCACCCTCCCGCTGGCAACCCATTATTCTAATGAGCAAACACAGCCACAGATTACATGCTCTGTTCACAGGTAAAGCCCCTATCTGTTGGCCAACCTCTGGCAACCCATTATTTCATCCACTGTCAACGAACACCACATGGTGGCATTCCAAATTGGGATGCCGTTCCAATCCGACGAACTCATGGATCGCAAAGTAAAATTGACTGAAATTTTGAGGAAACATAGCTATACTACATACAGTGCAGAATGTGAAAAAACTAGGATCATAAATCTTCTCAGGTGGGAGAAATCAAAAGCCCGATTAAATTTGCGAATTTTATTGCCAGCCTTGGCAAAGACTTTTGGCACTTTTGACTTCACATTCCGACAGATGTATACCAGTTACATACTACAAAAAATGTAGCCAATTCTACTTTGCGGTCCACGAGTTCACTGGATTGGGAGGCGTCCCAATTTCGAATTTGTGGCGCAAATGGGTGTTGAATCCTGCAAGAAGAAACTAAAATTAGCGCCCCAGCGCAGTCAACAGCGCACCTGGCTCAGATTATGAGTACGAACAAGAGAGATCGGAGACATGCCTGCCAGGCATGACATAATATCCATTTGCCCGACACAGCACCCTTGCTACCTGAGCTTGGGCAGCCCAGATGTGCAGCTGGGATCCAGGATATCAGTGCCAATATGGGTCATAACATTTTTAAAACACACCAATGTCCTTGCAAAGTCCACTGAGGCTAGTCAGATGGGTTGGGTAATACTCTGATGAGATTGATGGGAACAAATACCATCTGATGGCTGATACCATTTAAACAGTTTTAAACAGTTTATAAACAGTTTCCAACCATATCAATTTATTTTGTCGTTCCAATAAATGGAAACTAAAAAGTTGGAGCCCTAATGCCTGGAGAACGCGACAGCATGCCGCTGGGAGCGGGGATGTTGTAGGCAGCGCTATCGGCATTGAGGACTTTGGCAGCGCAAGAACCATGCAGCTCGGCGCGCTGTCCTGAGGCCCCGGAGACGGCGGAGTACAATGCATGCGGTCCGCCGGAAGGGCGAGACCGATCTACGGGAGCAGGGACAGCGTGGACGGCGCACCAACTCGATTGGATCGCGCGGGTCGCAGATCCAGGCACCCCGGAATCCAGATGGCGCAGCCTTCCGGAGGGTGAGTTGTGTCCCAAGGTGGCAGAGGCCGTCGGAGTCCAGGCCCAAATCAACTTTCTTGGTGAAGACGACATAGGTCCCCGCGCGCTCTTGGCGTCTCGAAGACACGGACGCAACACGGACGCGCCAGAGGGCGGCAAGGAAAGTGGGCTGATGCGGCATATATGCAGATGGGTCAGAAGAGAGCAAGGAGGGCGCGCGACGTACCGAGTTGATGTTTGAAGGATTGGTTCCCGGATCCCGGAAGCGTTGATACCCTCATATGGCCCTGCCTTCAGGGAGTAAGAGCGAGTTCATGTTCAGGAGCCTGGAGCGCCTGGAGTCGCTGCAGGACATTGTGGTGGATGAGGAGAACTCAACTAAATACAGATGAGGTCCGCGCCGATGGCCTTAGCAAGCCCAAACGGCGATGCCGCGATGCTCACCAAGCGATAACGCCATCCCCGGGCCGAAGGATTGCTCAAAAAGTTTGTAATCGGTCTAACACAGTATATAAGGCCCCGTAGAAAAAATTAGAATAGAGATTAGACCTTATTAGATCCTGTTATATCTGGTTTTCTGTGAAAAAAGTGAATGACTACTCAATGGATTTGGAGCATCCTATGTTATTCAAACTCATATTTCACAGCTTCTAATAAGGTCTATTCACAAACTTCAAGTTTGCGCTATGAGAGCAAAAATGGCCCCCCTAAAAAGGAGCTGATTAGTAAGGCTCTTCAATCCATGACATGTCAAGATTCTTTTCAGAAACTTCAACTTTGTGCTATGTGGGCAAAATTGAGCACCCAAAAAGGGAATATTTATGGTAAGCATCTAGTGATCACATGATGATCCAGTGATTAACCTCCGATTTCGTTTTTGAGCTGTCCAGAGGGAAGCTACAATATTACATACATATATAGAATGTAGTGCACATTTGGTTCATGTAATGAACTCCTCCGTTAGTCTTGAATACTATTCCCAATTGTCCTGTTCTCTTGCAACAGCCCCCTCTGCCAAGGCCAGCAATCTTTGCTCTTCCTCCTGTGGCGTGGTTGGCTATGGTTGGTGTCATAGCGGCGAACATGGCACAAGTACTACTGTACTTTTATACCGCATATTTCATTACTAAGATCCCGACGCCGTGGCGGTTATTTCTACTCTTCGAGAGCAATTAATATGTCAGAATCACCGTGGCGATAGTCGGCCCGGTCGGGCTTGCTCAGCAGAATTGTCTATCCCGGTCAACCGGCTCGGGCTATTCCGGTCATCTTAGGTATATAAAGGAGCGCCCGAAATCTTTGTCCGTGTTTCATTTAAGCATCTTCTAGTTACTACAAGACTGAGAGAACCGAGAAACCCGCCGGCCTCGCTGCGGATGAAATAAGGGAGGGAAGAAAGGGAGCCGAGCGGGAAGGACGCACAAGTGCTGCGGTACGCTGGCAGGCACCAGTCGGAAGTTAAAATCGCCCTCAAACTCGTCTAACCTACTCACAGTCAACAGCATCCACCTCTGACACTCTTGAGCCCGTCCACCGGGACCCATGGCGCCGACGAGTACAATAGCAGCGGGAGGAGCGGCTCGAGGGCATGCCGCATCCTCGGTATTTGCGGCGGAGAGTCAGTCGCGTCTGACGCGAGCGGCGGGCACAGACCGACATGTCAACAGAAACGAGCTGGTACACGAGGGACGTTGGTGAGCCCCCCGCGCCCGTCGCAGTCGGCCGAGGAACAGGTGGCTGCAGTTCGCGCAAGACCTTGAAGCTCGTGAAGGGGTGGTCGGCCGCAAGGTGCAGGTTCTTCTGGTACGCCTCGTCAGCGAGCAGGACGAGGGAGTGCTCCTCGCAGAGCTTGACAAGTTCCGCCATCGTATCCTACGTAAGCAGCGCGCCGGTCGGGTTCCGGGTTGATGAGGCTTTCGGGGATGTCCCGCCAGGCCCTGCGCAATCGGCGCGACGGAGCCCAGCCCGAGGTCTCGTCGAGGAGGTACGGAAGCACGCGGCCGTGCTGTTGCGCGAGGGCTGCGGTGCAGAGGGGGTATTATGGACTGGGGATGAGAATCCCGTCGGAGGGTTTTGTTAGCATGTTAATGAGTAGGGACACGCCCGCTGATGCGGAAGATGTCGTCGGGGTCGACCGGGAAGCCCTTGCGGTCTGGCTCCGAGTCAGTATACGGAGCACCGTCCACGACCACTCACCATAGATGAATTCCGCGACATTCTCTCGTCCTCCCTTGATAAGAACCGCGGCGGCGCCGACGATCCTGGTTCCTGCCCGCATCGTTCCCAAGCCGCTCCTGGGCAATTATATGCCACTATCCGGTCGGTGAGCCCCCTGCTCGTGAAGTATGCATACATCATCGGGGTTAGGGTGCGCGTTGAGCACGGCGCTGACGAGGGGCGCGTTGAGGGCGGGCCGCGTTGGGTTGACCGTATCTGGCGGCGTGAGCATCGGCGTCGGCTCGTCGACCACCACCGCCGTAGAACGAGACTGGTTCTGCACTCATTCGCCTCCACAGTCTCCTTGAAGTCCGCCTCTCCCGTCCTGTCCCCGACACTCTCCTTCAGCCCGTCCTCAACTCCTTGCTGTTATCGAGTCATTGTGCCTGGAATCCGTGAGTGGGGGTATGAGTAGCGGAAGTAGGTGGCGTACGAGGCGGAGGTACGTGGGCGTGAACGTCTTCAAGATGGAGGCGACGCTTCGGCGATGGCACGCGGGAGTGGTCGGCGCGGGTAACTGCGCGGACTGAACAACGAAGGGCGGATCTACTTGAGGTCCCTGTCTGGTAGGGGATGAAGCCGGCGTTGTCCGTGGCCGCATGCGAGCCCAGGTTGCTAAGATGATGGTGGTCTGAGGCTAAGGCCTAAGGCATTGTGTCACAGGCCAATTTGTTAACGGTTTCTGCAGTCTGGTCTAGCCTGGTGCGGTATTTATACTACTTGGATGCCCGGATACTCCGGTATCGGCACGGGCTGCACGACATAATGAGCAGATCTGCTTTGGAAGGCTTGGCCGAGCCGATACTGCTGACTGAGCTTTACTGCACCTGAATCGGCCGAGTTTTTTTTTTGGATGTCTGCACCGGCTCTTGAGCCTAGATTTTGGTTGTTCGGGGGATAATGGGCTTACGTGGATCCTATACGCTACTACTGTAGGATTTCATTCAATTCGAATGAAGGTTCGGGCTGTGACAGCGGCTACGAATTTCGCAATTCGTAAGCCGCTGTTTGGGCCTGTGACAGGTCAAAAAAATCGTAGAACTGTCTATGATTGAAGGTAGGCCGACGCAGCAGCGTTGCACAAACTTCAAAATTATTCTCAGGGAGAATTGTAAATTACACAATGTCTTGAGGTATCCGTACAAGATATTAGCAGTTGCCAGGCTTAGACATAATTCTAGTAACTATTTACCCTTTCTTTAATGGTCCGATGGCCTTTAGTTATTTGATTACAGAAAAAATTGATTATTACTTGATATGGTCAAGCAGAAAACTCTCAGTACCTTATGTTACACCTCGAGAAAATGGGTGCTCTGCACTGATCCTAACAATACCACAATCGTCTAGAACGGCCAGAATTGCCGGTAAGATAGGCATTTGATTGAAACACAATTTGTTGCTCAAGGGGCATTTGCGCTACAGGCTTACCCACAAGAACATTTTGGTGAATTTCTAGAATTTTTCCTGGTCAACAGGAACAATAATAAGCAAAAATGTGTTGTCTGCTTAGTCATCAAGTGGCTGTGCTACTCACAGCTGTTTCCTCTACACAACCACTTGCACCAAATGGTCACTGAACCCATTTCTGTTTATATAATAGCTTAGTAAGCCAAATGCAGCATATGTACTGTAGTATTTCATTCAATCCGAATGAACTTTTGCCGTGTGATATTGCCTACGAATTTCGCAATTCGTAGAGTTCGGATTGCCGCTGTGACGTTGGTAATTTTTCGTAAGCGCCGACGTCGAGCCCGCAGAATTTCTGGATTAATTACAATTTTTGAAACAATGTGAACTTGTGCTAGTAGATAATGGCATAGCCTTGCGGAGAGTGCATACTGCCTCGCAGGGCTAGAAAAATTCCCGAATGGGGTGGTCCAAAAGCTTTTGTAAACCTCTCGAATGGCCCGTGACTCCTGTCAAAAAAAAAATCGGAAAAATATAGGGTGTGACCCGTGACCTACGAATTGAATGAAATATTACAGTAACCAACTGCAGTGACTGAGTCCATCTTGGAGTTGGTGACTAAAATGACTGCCCAGGGCTGGGGTTGAACCAGGGACCTGATCATGTGATTGCCAAAATAGCCTTACTAATCATTTCCTTTTTAAGGCGGCCATTTTTGCCCACATAGCACAAACTTGAAGTTTGTGAATACTCAAGCCTCGCACAAGCACTAAAATCACACACTGGAAGTGTCTCAAGGCTGCGCGATTCCACTTATCATCGGAGGGAATTATTGCTCTCAGAAATTAGGGATTACATAAGTATAAATGAGGGAACATATAATATGTGAGCTGCTGCTATGGTACAAAATGTTGTTTTCAAGCCGGATACAAGTTAGCATACAACTGAACTGCGCTGCCCCGCAGGGCCGCCCTGGCCGAAAAAAAGTCACGGTCCGAAACCTTTCGTAAAAGTCTGCATTCAGCCGTGACTGCTGTCAAATTTTCGTAAGAAATGTGGGCTGTGACGCGTGACCTACGAATTGATTGAAATACTACAGTATAAGACTGTGATACTTGATAGGCCGAGAGAATGTTTCTGATACAAATTCCCATTGGACGCACCTGTGCCGCAGTTGAGTGAAATGGTGCAAAATCGACTTAGGACATCGGAGATTCGGGTGTGATTCCGTCGGACCGATGGTTGTAGACAAAACAAAAAAAAAAAAAAAAAAAAAAAAAAAAATGAACCACCGGGGATGATAAAGTAATCGAACACGGACCTATTCTTGGGTTCCTTCAGCATTTTTTTCCTGCTGAAGGGGGGGAAGATGTGTAAATTTTCTATTACCTGCAGTAGCAGCTCCTGATTGAAGTTTGTGCCACGCCGCGGAGCCGGCTTGCCTTCAATCATTTGTTCAAGTCTCTCCAAAGATTACCGTGACAGTGTTAGGTACTTGGTGCTTTGTCAACCTGTGCTGCATATTGCTTATAAAGCAGTTACATAAGCAACACTCGAGTTGGAACTCATTTGTGATAGACACAGCTGAGGATTTTGTAAGTAGCACAGCCACCGGATGACTAATGTGGTCAAACAACTTAGTAGCTGTTTTAGCTTCCTGTAGTACCATAATGATATGGGAAATTTTCCCAAGATATTCTAAGGTATACGCCATCCACGTGCGGTTAGGCTCCGGCATCACTTCCTAATTAGGAAGGTTTGCACAATTTCGAGCCTTTGCGCGGTCTGGCGGTCTTGTCTAGCAATCCCGTGTACTGTACCATTCTGCGGGGGTAAAATGTAACGTGTAACGGCGCCAACATTTCAGTGCAGTTGTAACGCGTCACGGGGCCGACATTTCAGGTTTTGGTAGGTTGGAAAAATAAAAAAGGCCATTTTTAAGGTTCAAAAATTGATTATTCTTTCAGTATCAAAAAGTATACAAAATGAGCAGAAATTTTGGTAGGCTCAAGATGGCCGGACAACGCACTCCTCTTCAATTCCAAGCTCAGCGACAGTAAGATTTCAGTTGTTGGTCCCTGTAATGCAGAACAGCCCGAACATTTCACATTTCAGTCAGATGAACTTGTGTAACGGTCCGTCAAGGGTTTCACCCCCGCAGAATGGTACAGTAGATGCCATTTTTTTTTTTTTTTTTTTTTTTTTTTTTTTTTTTTTTTTTTTTTTTTGCTGCAGAACAATCTCAATCAATCACCCACAGCCGGAGCAATTCCTGTTCATTGCGCATGGTCGTGGTATAGCTAGAATCAGTTTGAGGACGTGCGTTCTCTTGGTAACCATATATGGTACAAAGGTTATAGGACATATCTCGCAGTAATATCGTTCCTCTGCAGGTTGTCGAGGGAATTAGGATCTGCTCCTCAGGCATCCACCAGGACATGGTCTGTCTGGTTTTTTTTTTTTTTTTTTTTTTTTTTCTTTACAATATCTCAGTGCACATTTTGTGCCTTGGACCCTAAGAAGATAAGTAGGCCACAACGAGACAGTGAAAATTGTGAAGTCAATGCTACAGCTTCAATCATACTGCATGTGTATTTTTTCTTGCCGCATGGGTAGATGACCTGTTACACCTTTGGAAGAATCTGATAAAATTCCAAGGACAGGTTACCAAATACTCGGTCCTGTCAAAAGTTTCCATGCATCAAGAAAGATGTCCATATTCTGACACTTGGAGTAGTCAGATTTGGCCGAATTTTTGTGAGCTGGACCTGATGTGTAAGCCCAATCATTTCATCAATTTTCGAAATGATTGATCATCATCTGGGCTTCTGAGCCTGCTTTGAACTCATCACCATCTGCGGAAACTTTTGACAAGACCGAGTACATAGATACATACCGGTCAAGATTAATCCGGGTCTGGTATGTGAGTCTGTGAGACAAGACCTTGGCGCGGATTCAAACTGATGGTAGGTGGATGGTGAATGTTTCGATTGATCTCTAATTTAAGCTCTCAATGCATAGGAAATGCCCGATGAGACTTATCAATGTTACGAGCTTGGTAAAAGCAAGGTCTTAGCTAGCTCAGCGAGCTGGCATCTAGTTGAGAAATACAGACATAAAGCAGTACAAGAACAAAGGAGTAATCATCAAGCTCAAGCCGGGTTGTATCGCGCAAGTAAATGCGTGTAGGTCTCCGAAATCTAAATCGAGTCAGCAGTTTCATTAACCGAGCAATGGAAAAGCAAACCTGGGCCGCGCGCTCCTCGCCTCCCCGAACGAACTTGCACAACAGCGTCGCAGTCTCGAACCACCGTTTCGCCTCATCCAAAATCGACGCTCTACAAGCGATTTTTTTTTTTCAGTCAAGTGCAGGAAGATATGGGCAAGCAAGACAACGCACTCGAGGCACTCGAATCCCGTGTTGTATGCTGTCCCCAGGAGCCAATTTCGCTCGTCAATCGGGTAGACCTATTAACAAAGCAGAGAAAGAACGTCAGCTGGAGGTGCAGCGAGGTGAGTGCCGAGGTGTATCACGTCGTCTCCTTGGCCCGCGGCACCGCTATGCTCCTCGATAACGCTCACGGCCTGCTCTACATAGCCAATCGCACGTACGCGATCCCCGCCGGCGTTCCTCGCCAGGAGAATCGTACATATGGCGCGTAACCAGCGGGAGAACTTCTCGATAGAGAGGGAGGTGTGTTCCAGGCTGGCGCGGAGGATCGCCTCGAGCGCTGTTAGCAGAACTATCGACGGATTGGAGTTAGCAGTGGTCGTACGCGTTCAAAGCAAGAACACGTACCCGCCGTCGGGCATTCTGGCTCCGCCCACTAAGTTTTCAACCGAGTTAGCGCGCCAGGATTGGACCAAAGAACGCACCAGTATATCAGCAATGGCCTCATACGTCCCCACCGCCACGGGCCCGGCCGCAACCACATCCGAGACCACGCCCGCCAACGCCTCCCATTCCTTTAACTGCGCAAACATCTCCGCCTCAAAAACGCGCAGGACGTGTAGGAAATACTCTAGGCGCGTCTGGTCGTCGGGAGAGTGTACTGCGTTCCGCGTGGTGATGCTGAGGATGGATTGCTTCGCTTGGGTTATCTGGACCGCGATTGAGCGTGTTCGCGTGAGCTGGTTCGTCGAATGAAAACGAGTGCAAAGAGAGTAGGAAGGTAGCGTACGTCGGCGTTTCCTGCCACCACCACTCTCCGCGCGTTGAAAACTGGAGTAAAATAAGACGCGAATTCAAGGGCAAAGCCGGACATACTACGCGCAGTAACAGCCGAGAATGTCGCATTCGTGAGATGCACATACGTTTCCGCGGATACTTCTATTGGCGACGCGTCGCAGCTTATCGTCAGTAGCTGCATTCGAAGTCAGCAAAATACGGAAGGAAACGGCAAGAGAGAACAAACATCCCGGGCGACCTCAAATAACACCGCGACCCGCTCCTCGCTCTGTTCCCATTCTGAACAGCCCTGCACCGCGCAATTGTACGCGGTTCTCCAGAGCCAGGAGATGTCCTTCGATATTAGTGCTGTCGATTTTTGTTTTGCCGCGTCCTCAGTAATCGATTTTGCTGAGATGACATCAAGACAAAACGAGGATAGAAGGTTTAGATCTCGCACCGGTATGAAAATGTCGGATGAGTGTGTCGATCAACACCGGACTATCCGCATAATCCTGTTAAATCGTAAAAGAGAAGAAATAGAGTAGAAACGCACAGATTCGCGCCCGGCTCCAACAACAGCTTCAACACTAGCCTTAGGATGCACCTAACCAGTGTCATCCCCTCTACCAGCGTCTCCCCCGGCTGCCCACCAACGCCGCTACTCTTGAGCGTCCCGAGCAGCGCTTCGAGCACCACGACGAGCACCGTGCGCATCCCAGGGCCGGATTCGTGCGAGATCTGGGTCGCGAGAAGCAGCATCTTGCGGTCAAAGTCGGCGGCTTTAGACATGGAGCGGATGGCGCGGATTGCTAGTGTCGTATTTAGCGGGCGTATGCATGGAAAGTCGAGCTGCTTGCCTTCGTCGTCGAGGCCTAATACCCATTCAATCAAGCACGAAACAAGCGAATTGGACAGGAAGGGAAGCCAACGCACCCTGGTTCACCGCAGCGACAAACAACACATACTGCGTCGCCGCCTCTCCCTGCCCTACCCCCGTCGGACATCGCCGAATAACCGCCGCCGCACGCGCAAACTCCTTCTGCTCGAGATAGCACAACGCCGCTTTGCGGAAGCATTTTGCCGCCGTCGTCGGTGCCGCTGCGTGGAAGAGCGCGTGCGTCCCAAGGAGGTACCACTCCGCCGCGAGCGGGAAGCGTTTCGCGCTAAAATGCCGGTCGCCGTATTGCCAGAGGAGCTATGGGCGATGTTAGCTTCGTCTCCTGCTGAAGGGACGGAAACAGAGCTAACCGTCAAACAGGCCGTTGCGGGTAGCCCTAGGAACTTGAACTCTGCTTCGTGCGCAGCTATTGAAATCTCCGTCAGTGAACATGGCAGAAAAGCAAGGAAAAACACACCACTGAAGGCTTGGTTTATTACCTGAACGGCGCGCTGCTGATCTTCGTCTTTGGAGCAGTGGACGATGAGCGAGAGGACGACGCGGTTCGTAGCCTCAGATGTGGTCTCGTCTTGGGACGGCGCTGCTAGTAGTTGCTGCAGACAGTGTTGTTGCACGTTCGTAACGAGCATGCTGTAGGCAGGGTTAGCTGTAGAGTGGCCGAATATGCCGAGGCGTACTGTTGGCTACGATGCGGAAATGTTCTCAAATCTTGAAGGATACTAACCAGCATTTAGCGATTCTGCAACGGGAGAGCCGTTGAGCGACGTACTCGGTAATATTGGACTCGCAGAACGTCATATGCTCGACAATAGATTTGAATCCTGCCCAATGCAAGTCAACTCGAACGAAGCAGAAACGGATTCCATTCGAACCATCGAGTATCGCAGTGTCCCCAGCCTTCCTTCGTTTGAGGACGGCAAGCCGCAGCCAGCGGAGTTCTTGGTACTCAGACCGTCCCTAAGACGAATGTTAACGCGTAGAAGCAACATTGAGCGTGCGTACGTTCTCGCCAGCAGCCAGCGCGTCGATGGTCGGAATCAGCTCGTCCAACGCCGCCTCCGCTCGGTCGTACGCCCCAGTGACGAAATACGCGCGAGCTGCGTAGATTTCGACTCGAGGCGCTCCTATAGCTGTAGAGGAACGCACCCATCGTCCGTAGAACCGATATCTTCAGCGTCGCGCGTCCTGCCGCCTCCGGCTCGCCGTCAACGCCACTTATTCGGTCTGCGATGGCGAAGGCTTTTTGCAGCCACGCAACGGCCTCGGTCGCGCTCGCGCCAGAGCCTGTTCCTGCTGCAGTTAACTCGCTGTGCGTCTTGAGCAGCGCCTTGCCGATCTCGTGAAACTTGCACGCGAGTCGGTCTTGCTGCATTTCGGTGAGCGGTCATAGTCGAGAGCAGTGTTGAACGAAGGACGCACGTCGGCAGGCGGCAGGACCTTCAGCTTATCCTCATCCTCCGTGATTTTGCGGGCCATAAAATCCGCGACGCCCTCGTTCCCCTCTTGCCATGCTGCCTCCATCCGCGCGGCGAAGTAGACGAGGGTCGCGCAGATGCGGGCGACGCGGTGTGCGCCATCTGCGTCGGGAGACTTGCGGAGCGTGTCTTCGTACTGTGGTGTGTGATCAGGATGGGGATGCATGGAATCGAACGCGTACACGAGCTGCACTTGCGAGAACCGTCCCGGCTAGCGCTCCGTCGCCTGCCTCTGCGCTTCAATTAGCCATGCGTCGTTGACAGGGATGGTGGTGCGCACCAGACAAGGTCGCGCCCGTCTTGCTCGCGAGTTGTAGCATGTGGATTTGGCCTGCCACGATTCAGCCCACTCCGCGCCGAGACAGACAAAGGGAACTGCCCACTCTCAATCCCGAGCTCCGACTCCTGCCCCGCCTCGATGAGCCTAAACGCCGCGAGCCGCACTGCAAGCCATGTCAGCTCTCGATCCGCTCGGAAAAAGACGCGTCCACGCACAGGCACCGACGACCCCACTGCCTGCACCCTTGTCGCCTCCGCCTCCACCGACCTGGGCCTTCTGCACCAGCCCCGAGATATTCCACAAATTCACGCCCTCTTGGTCCAGCTCGTCCGCCAACTCGGTCCAGTCCCGCGCCTTGGACTTCCCCGCTTGTCGCTGCTCCGTGAACGCCTCCGCGAGCCCCCGCAAGCTGTCGCAGCTTCTCCATGAGCACCGGCCGGATACTCGGGTCGCGCTCCGACGCGTCGATTTGGGGTTTCGTTGCTACCAGGAGGTCTGTTTGCGCGTCGGGGTCAGACTAGGAGGATGGTTCAGGATGAACGCGCCTTTAATTCCGTCAAAAGTTTGCTGAAGTCCCGGGAGGGTCTTCTGCTTCTTGCGCGATGCCATGGAAGGGGGTAGGGCCCACTAACGCAAGTGAAGGTTGTGGTACGGAACGAAGCAGGAGTTGATGGGCGCCCGGGGCTATCATAATTATCCACTGCTTACTCCTTCTGCCTAAGGAAATGTGCGCGTCTATCCATATTAGCAGAAAAGGCTCAATCTCTGCGCGCAAGTCGTAATATTAGCGCTAAGTTCACAATTTCCGGTGCCAAACTCCATCCAGGCGCCGTGGCTAACTAGGATCTCTTGCTTCCACCATGGACTTGCCTCTACAGCCTTAGTAGAGCAGCGTTAAGGAAGGTAGCCTCTACTGCTGTCCTAGCCAAGTGCAATACCGACTAGACCACGCAGCAGCGCTCCATCTGGTCTCCAAATGCTGCCTGACGCGACTACCGTGAAGATACGACTGAGGCTCCGAGTCAGGGGCGGCTGCTTCTTCAACGTGCAAGGGATTCATTTCCATCCCGCTACGCCCATCCGACGTTATGAGGGAAGCGAGGAACCTTTCTTTTTGAGCGCAGAAGGCCGAACTACTCCGCCGGAAGCGTGGCTATCCCCTGAGACTCTACATGCCCGGGCCGCCACAGAACTTTTCGAGTATCTCATCCACTATTTTTTAGGGTGGAATTTCCTCTGAGTTTCAAGTACTGTACTACGTGGACGACTTCACTCTTATAACGACCATTGGTGTCATAACTTGAGGGAATTTTGCGACGACTGCGCAAATGGAAAGTACGGGCACAATCTAAGTGCGAAATCAATTATGGGTAGTATCCGGACGAGCAGCAGGAGTACTGAGGGCAGTATGCACATTTCAGAGAATTGTCTTTCCCGAGCTCGCCGCCACTCAGGTTCTCAAGCGTCGAGTTTACAGTTCCCAATTCGGCAAGAGCTCTATCAAAGCGACAATGGAATCAAGCGAAACCGCCACACTTATCAAGGCGGCGTACCATCAAAGCTCGCCACCCTCTTCTCCTCTGCCCACATCTTTCCTTCCCTTGCTACCTCACAAGATGCCACCCCGGCGCTCTAAAACCAACGCCCCACAAGCCCACGCTCAGCAGACACCGACCTTTTCCTCTGAATCGAGTACAACCCAAAATGCCACCGCTCCGTCGAAAAAGCGCAAGCGCGCGAACGCAGGAGCGGAGGTGGCACCTGCGTCTACAGTCCCAGCGGGGGACACGGCGAGCTCCTCCGCCCCACGTAAGCGGCAGCGCAAGGCCAAGGACGCGCCTGCGCCGGCCTTGGTTTCGGTGGCGTCCGCGACCACATCCGCCACCACCGATGCCAGTGCTCTAGCTCAGTGGGAGGAGCACAAGAGACGGCACGGCACCAAGTTCAAGCCCCGCGCCAGGCCCGCGGTCGCGACTTCCGGGGAGAGCTTCCGCACCATGCCACCTCCCATGGCACCTCCTTCCGCCATCGCGCGCACTCAAGCGCATCCTGGCCTTGTCCGCAGCTACACCGAGCCTGCCGGCGGCGACCCCCGCAGCTTCGGCTTCAACCCCGAGCAGAGCGCGGTTCCGTTCCCACCCCCATTGTCGCGCAGCGCCTCGTACCCCATCCCGAGTCTCGATGCTGGAGCACTATACCCCCCCTCTTCCCGCCGCCAAGCCCGCGGTCCGCCGCCCACACGGAACCAAGTTCATCCTGCATACCCCTGGACCAACCGGTCTTGTCCAGGCCCCGACGACCTACCTCCCGCTTCAGCACCCACCGCCGCCTGCTCCGCCATCCACTGGCCCATCTGCTCCCACCTCTCTCCAATGCGATCTCGTATACCCCCAGCTGCAGGCTCCTCCGCCGCCCACGCTTCCCCATCATGCCATCACGCAGAGTCAAACACCCGTTCCCATGGTTCAAACTCACCTTCCCTTTCCGGAATTCGATCCCCTCCTCGAAATGGCGCCAGCTCCGGTATCCCCCGAGCCCTCGCTTTATGTCCCCGAGCGCGTCCCGACGCCGGTCCTGTCCGAACCCGCCCCGACACAAACTGTTGTCGCCGACGTGGTGCCGGCGCAGCAGCCGTCGCCGATGCAGACCACGAGCAACAGCAGCGGATTCTGGTGGCAAATGATCAAACGGACGCCGTTGACGCGCGAGCCCCCGGTTCCGATTCCGCCACCGGCCCTAGTCAGGCGCTTCGAGTCTATGCCTTGTTTGACGCCGCCGGCAGTCGAGCCCCGTGCGGACAAGCTCGCTATCCCGACTCCGCCCACCGCCTCCCCCTCCGATCTCTTCCCAAGCCCGCCGATGGAGCAGCAGGGAAAATCCTTGGCCGAGTTTTGGGAGGAGTTGGAGCAGGAGAGGATGAACCGTGTTGCGGATTGAATCTTTTTCTGGTCGTTGTTGTAGGATTCCGTTCGCCCTCGTAGGTGGTCAGGTAGATATATTCAGGTAGCTAGCTACTAGCAAGCAAGGTACAGTACATGTAGGTAGTCTTCTGGTATGCGCGTTGGTTGCGTTTGAAATCCTACGCATTGTCCACATCTCAGAGTGCGGATGGATAAACACACACATGGTAAAACTCCCGAGAGGACACGCTTTTGAGCGTTCGGGGTACATCGAGCTACGGCACCCGCGCCGGACCACCGCGGACCGGCGACGACACCGCTGCGGCCGACGGCAGATTAACTCCGAAAACTCTAATCGCGAGTCCATGCAATTTAGTTACAGGCAGTGCAAACCAGAGGACAAAGAAATTGAATCTGCGGTGTCGGCTGTAACTAGAATAGTTGACTTAACCTCACGTCGTCCAGGAGTTCGGAGTTGGCTCCATGTCTCCGTAACAACAAAAATCCGATGTTGCAGGCGGGACCGCCGCCTCTTGCGCTGCCCCGCTTCGCTTTACTGTATATCAATGCGAGCCCAAGCAAGCACAGGTCTCATCTTAAGCTTTACATGCACGCACCAACGCCCGCTTCAAGTTTAGGTACGTGCATGCGCACTTTCCCTCCCTTTTGTTGTAGCTTGCAATGCACTGTAGACCTCGGAGGAGCAGGCCCGGCCGGCGCCAGCTCAAACCATCCACTCCCGCCGGACTACGACTCGCACATGATCAACGTCGTCTGCGGTCGATGCTGCGAGGTCGCGATGTGTATTTGCGATCCGGGAAAGTAATTCTTGGCCAACGGCCCTGGGAGGAAGCCTCTACAGTTAATTCCTATTATTCAACGGTAGATACCTAACGTAGTCTATCTCGTCTGAACCAGTTGAGCATATATCGAGGGTGCCAATCAAGCTGCCCATCATTCGCGGTTCGCGGCTTGCCACTAACCTCGATGTCGTTCCTCTCCAAATTCAAGGAAGCCAACGCCATATTCAAGGAAGCCGAGAAGATTCAGAGTGCGAACGCCGCCATCGAAACACTCCGCGCGCAGCTCGTCGTCGCCCAGCAGCAGATCGGGGGGATGGAGGACAAGATCGAAGAGGAACGCGCCGCCGCCCAGAACTCAGTCATACATGTGGTCTCGGCTGTATGTTCGATTCAAGTTCTATTAGGGAGGTGGCGAATGCGGCGTAGGCGGGGTCGCGCCGCCGGGGTAGATCCCAGTGAGCGAATTGTTGAGAATAACGGAGAGCGCCTAGACCTCTCAGTGCATGGGCGAAGCCTCGATGTCGGAAGCTGAGTCAGCTTCCGAGAAGGATTCTGCGAATGTTTGGTATGCCGGATTATCTGAGTCTCTGAGAACAAAGGGATGTAAAGCCGCGGACAGATTCCACTCTCCCAGGTCACTAAAAAGATCGCACACGCGGAAAACACTTCGGGCTCGCGAGACGTTTCTATGAAGGGTGGAAGGTGCAATGCAAAAACATCGAATATCTCCTCAAGGTCAGGATTACGACTACTTCACCTTGCTTTGCTAGGTCCCCCACCTTGACAATTAGTAAGCACTGTATCATGTGCATGCCATGTCTCACATGATTTGCTTGGCATGTGATGTGAACCTCACATGCTTTTTCCCACCCTCCGCAGATTCTGATGGCCAAACCCATAATTCCAGTCTGCCCACAGCCACGCTTAGGAGATAAATTCCCACCTTCTATCATACGACATATTTTCCCACCCGCTTCACATTCTGATGGCCACTTCCAGTATGTCCACAGCCACAATCAAGGGATGCATTCCCATCCCTGTCACATACTGTGGTTTAGCCTATGTACAATTTGGTCACGTGATGATGCCTCTTGATCTGTGGACAATCCAATCGATAAATAACTATTTTCTGCTCTTTTTCTGCTGAAAACTAGAGAGAGAGAGAAAAAAGGAAAGCCTTCAAAAGTTCCTCGGTCCCATCCCATGCAACAGAATATACATCTCTCAGGCACATTCCTGAATTTCCAAGCAAACAGGAAAATTATATTGTCAACATCCGTTAGCCGGGTGCGACACAATCATTTAATTAAGCTGATGAGTCTCATTCCTTCGGCAATTCACATTGGGAGCTATCTCTTTTTATCTCAAACTGGATGATGAGATTGGATCCCCACAATGTATCCTTTATACAAGATGCTAAGTGCTTGGTAAGGCTGAAAAGCGAAGGCCACGGGCTGGACCGGCCCCGGGCTTATTAAGGCCATGGACTCTGCAAGGCCACGGGCTAGCGAGGCCACGGCCGGGGTTGGTAAGACCACGGGCTGCGCGAAGCCACGGGCTTGCTGAGGTGACACATTACCTCGCCGATTTTGACCGCCGCCGGCGGTGAGTGGTTTCTCCACGGCTGTTTACCTTTTGCCTGATTGATCCGTTGCCCCTCCCTTCCCCGGCCTCCAATGTTCCCCACGGGCCGCGGATTGAAGCAGTGGATGGGGGACGACTCCAAAGTGCTTATGACGGTGTGTCACAGTATCCTCCGCTTGTATAAGCCATTTGCAATTTGGTTGTTGAATTCGCAGTTTTCAAGGGTTATCTCGCGGCTATCGCCGTTCGGATCCCGAGCAAGATTGTGCGGGCCATCGCTACGTTTCTCGAGTTCGACACTTTGTGACCGTCGAGGATGTTGTGCACTTTTTTTTTTTTTAAAAAAAAAGCCCATGAATACATACGACTAGACGGTACACCAACCTCAAAGCAAGGACTTGGCCAGCACAAAAGCTGGCATCTAGTAACCAGCTTCATTGGCAGATTAGACAGTTTGCGCAGAGCCACCAAAAGCCACCAGGTGGCGTTTTGGCGTTGCGCCGCCTGGTGGCTTACATCCGAATGGTGGCTCCCGGTGGCCATTAGCATAGCGTGCAATATACATGCTCCGCCACCCTGGGAAGTTAAATGTAATTTCAGGTTTATCATCGGGGCTGCAGAGAGAGTAATCAGTTGATATACATTCTGGTGGCTGTTAAAAGAGCACACAGGGACAAAGAATTAGGACTGTGCATTAATCTTAGACACCATGCAGCAGGACTAAGCCCAACTCGAGTGGTCCACCCCCATCGGCACAATGGGACTTGGCAGAAACCAAGCCACCGGAGCCACCGCGGCGCAATGCACAACTACCACCTGGTGGCTTCCGGTGGCTCCGCGCAAACTGTCTATTATCAAGGATGTGGCCAGAGCGAGTTGGAAGAAATTCATTCCAGGTCGCAATACAAATGCAACTTCGAGTTCTTGACAATAAGTATCAACCCCTGGAAGTCCTGTGTTCAAGTCACCATTCCACGTCTCGAGCGACAGTTTGGCGTACTTGACATGGAGATACTCGAGAGTCTCAGATCCGAGGGATTGGGCGAGACCGGCTGCAAAACGATGGGTTTTGTCGGGATTCTCGCGCGGAACAGGCCGCGGGGGACTTGTCCGGGCACATCAAGCAGGAGAAGATGCAGACGGGGAAGCGGAACTTTGCTTGGAGCATCAAAGACATTGTCTCCCGGCTCGGACACCCCGCTAATACAAAGGTTACAGGCAACCGGTGAAACGCAGGAAACCCAGCTATACGTGAATTTTGCCATTTTCATATGCAAGGGACTGTTACTACATCGTCTTGTACTACTTAGATTCGATAGCAAGTTCTCTCAGAGTCCAAAACAACTATTCTAATGGTAGCAAGAATACAAGGCTCTACTACATCAGGGACTACCGACCATTGAATATGACAAAGAGATAACCAGATCCTCGGAGTCAGTGAAGGAGAAGTCTGGGGCGACAGCGGAACCTAATAACCAACAATTCGGTCTTAGACCTAAGACATCTCAAGACTCAGACCAAGAAGACACCGGAGCCAGCGGCATATTACGGAGGAGGAATGACCTTTCGGGACATATCCGAAGAGAGGAGTATGAGGATCCATCTGCCAAACGGTTGGCGGGGCAATCAGCAATCAGGAGATTGTGGGCGCAGGTGGTGTCGACCTGGGGAACAAAGACCAACAACATATACGGGCCCAGTTCTTTGTACTGGCGTCAAGGCTAAGTGCAGGAGAGTATAGTTTGGAGATGTAGAGGTTGAAGGAGTGGTTCCAGGGCCAAATCAGATTGAAGGATTTGACAGAGATTGAATTATACCTGCCGTAGCGCAAGGGCAAAACGTAGAAATGAACAGATGCACAGTTATTAGACACAGAGGAGGTGCAGGTGGCACCGGAGCACTTATAAGCGGTGGATACCATATAGTTTCCTTTATCATGGTTCAATTTTACTCATATCTCAGTATGTACATTAGTGCTGTTTCCCCAGCTTGGCTGCAATCATGGTTGAAATACTGTGTCAAAAGTCCCACCCTGGGCAACACAGGTTTGTCACTCACGGACACAGCTTTTTCTTGACCACGACACAGGTTGAGCAAATCCTGTGTCGCTGAACGGTTGGAGTTTGAATGAGTACAACCACTAGCCCACTTTAGTTACCAGAAAATCATTTTCCATACTATTGTATGATCGAACGATGATCCAGATCTCGGCAACCGCTGGAGGTTGTCCTTCAATTGGCTCTGGAGACAAAGATTCTGATGCCTCCGAGAGCTAAGTAACGTTCATTTGGGCCTTCTCTTCCATCTTAGAGCAAAGCGGAAGGTGTAATCACAGTAATGTCAGAGTTTCTTGTGCTTTTTGCTTGACAAATCACAGGCATCAGCTCCAAAATCATAATTTGACCTTGACAGAATGTCTATAATAGGTGAGAAAAACCAAGGCAAGCCCAGGTCACAAGCACTCTACCCGACCTGTGCAGCTACCCAAGAACCTGCGTCGAGGATATCCAACCTGCGTCGAGGATATCCAACCTGTGTCTCTGGCTGCAACTTTCAGCTAACCTGCGGCTCAGACCCTTTTGACACATCATATCACCCATAAATATATAAGTCTGTAGTAGGCTAAGAGCAAGGTCAACGAAATCCCCCAAGTCTAGGCGTTTGGAGTAGTGGTTTTGCACCAGAATACTTGAATAGGTTCCTTTCCAAAGTTGCCCCAGAGTGAATGATCACCGGCCAAACCCTCCTACTTGAACATATTCTTTCGTGGAGGTGAGTTCCGGTGGTTGTCCCTGAGGCCTGACCCGGTCTTTTCTTTTTTTTTTTTTTTTTTTTTTTTTTTGTGGTACATACTTGCCCCAGAGGGGGCTAGGCTAGGGCAACTGCTACTGAAGCAGCCCCTGTCGCCTGTAAATCCAGGGGCACAGGCCCCCATGGAAACTACTTTACGAACTACTCCAATATATCTATCTACAATGTACCCCGAGGAAATGCTAGTTACGCACAACACTTCGATGAATGTCCGTGTGGGGCTCGCACCATGCTAACCAACCCCAGCCTCTACAGAGGGGGGTGGCGGCGCATTGGCCATCGGTGCCATACCCACTAAAACCCCGGAACTACTAGTCCAGTCCGACGGTAGTTCACCCTCATTTTTCAGTGTTCCTTTCCAGGTGTCCAGAACACGTTTTACTGGGATGTAAAGGGTCTTGCCAAAACGACGGCGGTCCGTCAGTGTTTTATCCATCTCCAGCCTTTCGTTCATCACCGCGATCCAACGGTTGTGTATTTCTGCTCGACTCTTAGCCTTTCCTTCTTCCTGGATCACAATTTCGCAGCGAATTTTCCAAGCCAGGTATAGGCTTTCTGGGACAAAAATTCGATAGAGTCGTTCTTGTCCTTGTTCTTTTCTGCCTTCCTCACCCTTGAAGCGTGCCATTAGGGCTCCCAGTAGGCCACCAAAACTGATGGGAGGCCAAATACCGCCTTTCTTGGTCCAAAGTATTTTTGCATTGTCCCAGATTATGTCTTGGCCAGGGCGTTCACATTGTACGAGTATGTGTTCCATGGATTCAATCTTGTTGCAGTGGCCACAGCGGGCTCTCTCCTCATAGCCCGGTATATGTTCCCAGTAGGAACCAACTTTGAAGCCGTTATGTATGGCTTTCCACAGGAAGTTGTGCGCCTGTTTCGATGCACCCTTAGATCTGATGGCCGTCCAGATCTCGGCATCCGAGGGGGTGAACCCGAAGTTCACTTTTGTGGCCTGCCTGATGAGCGTCAAATTTTTCTCGGTAGCCTTACGTTTCTTGGGCATTTTCGTTTCTCGAATTGCCTGGTAGCAACGGCGTTGTGTGAGTTTGCACAGTTTGGCCCCTGCTAACTCATATCCTACGTCCGGGCCAAGCGGCAGGACAGACGGGTTGGTTGGCGCGGTGGCTTCTTCCACCAATCTCTTCGCGCGCAGAACACTCTCGGATTTTGATAGTGGGGCAATAAGAACCTTTCCTCGATGGGCTCGAAGGAGGCTTGTGAGGTTTCGTAGGTATGTTGGATGTGGTACACCACTCCAGCCATTATCTTCCCAGATGCCAAGTTTATCAAATAATGCCCTTAGTCTGGCCCCTGAGCATAGCTCTATTACGAGGTCTTTGTCTCGGGGGCACATGAGCAGGCAGAGTATCGTTGCAATGACTTCCGCCGTATCTTCATCTCCTTTTACGCTTGGGGGAGAAATAGTCGCAAACTCGGATCCAGTGGTCGGGCAGAAGATACCAATCAGGGTTTTTGGCTCTCTGTCTTCTGAGCGAGAGGATGTGCTAGCTATGGCCATGGTGATTTCGTTGTGGTCACTGGCTATCATGGGTATTGGGTGTTGCGGAAGGTTTTCCTCATCCTCTGGCGTAGGTCCAGGGCAAGTAAAGATCCGGAATCCATCCTTAATCGATGTGGGACGCGCAGTATCTTTGAATATGAGATAGCCTTCCTCTGGTTCTATTGGCGCGGGGGCTTCCACTTCAGTCATAGTGGGATTCCACTTATCCCTCAGCATCCCTAGCCTTCTCTCAGCCGCTTCGACACAAGCGTGCGGATTTAGGCAGTTCCGGTGGTATGTATCATAGTAGCATCCAGGGCATTGACATTCTTTGTTTGGTTGATGCTCTGGGTCGTCTTTTCGTGATGCTATGTTTACCATTCGTCCGGCTGTTAGAACATCGTGCTGGTTCCTCAGGCATTTAGATTTAACTGTGTTGTTCAGTTGTCGTTTTGCTGGATCTTCTCCGAAATGGTGCCAAATAGGCAGCGAGTCAAGCAAGTGTTGTGATGCGATTGGAACGTCGAACTTTATTCCGTACTTCACCCCAGTAGATATCATCTGTTTCAGTCGGGAGGATAGCTTACTCTTGTTCGGCGTCCAACGTTGCAGGAACATGTTTACAAGGCTTTCCGGCCCAGCGTTACTTGATGCTTTTAAGCTTCTGGCTATCCGGATGTCCGCTACAAAACACCAGGTTGGGCGGGTTTCTGGGTCCAGGTCTAGATAGGATTTAAGTCACATAATGTGGAGTGCTTCATTTCTTGCTTCAATATCAAACATCTTTTTTCCTCCAACTTCAATTGGTGCAAGGAGAGTTTCGCGATCTATTGAGGATTTTGCTCCGCTCCATACGAATTCTCTTTGCACTTTTATCAGATGCTTCTCTATTGATTTAGGCATGCCATTGACCTGTGTGAGGTATTGGGTGAGGGATGCAATGACGACTTGAACGATATGTCGTCTCATTTCGATTGTGGGGTGGGAGCGACCCCACCTCTCGAGGGCCTCATCAATTTTCTCCAGAGTGGTTGACCATACACCTTCAAGCTCAATGTGGTTTCCTTTTTTTTTTTTTTTTTTTTTTTTTGGCAGTACGAAGAGAACAGTGTACAGTCGATAATAGATCGTCCTACATAGTTCGCGCAAAGTCCGGAAGCAAGTCCGGGGCGAGGGAATAAATTCCGCCACCCAGGGAAATGTACAGCTACACGCCGCGCTAGCGGCAGTGTGGGGATCCGCTTACCTATTGCGACCGTTTGGTCGAGGTGTACGTACGGGACCCACTAAAACCCTGGATTCCTTTAGCCAATTGCGCGGTAGGCTTCCTGCGTCGTCAAGAACGGACGACCATGTCTCGAGGACAAGCCCGGGGTCCAGCCTGGCGACCTTTCCGTTTGCGGGTCTATTAGCGAGTACCATGTCTATTGCAAGTCTATCGTTAATAACTTTGTACCACCTGTTGCGGACCTCTTGTGGGGTGTGTGCCTCTACGTCCGGGTCGAGTTTCCGCTCATTGAATAATTTCCAAGCTAGGAAGGCTCCTTCCGTGACGAGTATTCTAAAGAGTCTAGCTTTGCTTGCGCTATTGCGCCCTCTCTTGCCTCGGAAAGTAGCTAGGGGCGCAGCCGAGCACATCGCCGATGGATTTGACGGGCCAGGTGTCGTTTTCACGAGTCCATAGCTCCTCCGCAATCTCCCAAATTTCCTTTTGACCCGGTTCAAGACATTCGAATAGGATGTGTTGTAGAGTTTCCTCTTCGCCGTCGCATACGGCGCATTTCCCGAGGTTTTCGCAACCCGGAATGTCCTCCCAAGCTCGGCCTAGCCGGAAAGAGTCGTGACTGTGCCGCCACAGGAAGTCTCTTGCTCGCAGGGATATATCTTTGCTTCGCATCGCCGTCCAGTGCTCTTCCGGACGTACTTCGCGCTCGTAGCTCCTGGAGACATCGTTAACGATCTTGCTGATCCGACGGGCTGTGGAGCTCCGCTCCTTCCTCTTCTCATCTTTCGTCTCCCGTATTGCTCTGTAGAGCGTCTTCTGCTTCGCCCCTGCGAGCTGCACCCCTACCAGAGCAAGTTCGTTGGGTACCGCCGTGTCGATGGCGTCGGCTGTCGGCTTGGTGCATGCGTTCATTGCCAATTCGCGCGCGGCCCGAGTTAGGTCTGTAGGGTCTTCCTGGATCCGTAGGTGAGTCGCGGCTGTTCTTTTCCTCAGTTCCGCGGCAAGACTGCGCAGAACCTGTTTGTTTTGGACGCCGACCCAGCCGTCCCTTTCCCAGTTCTCTAGCTTGCTGTTCATCGCCGTTAGGGACGCGCCGTCCTCCACGACGAGGGTGAGCTCCATGTCTCCCGCAACTTCTCTCAGCGCTAATAGGGCGGCAGCGGCCTCGGCAGTCGGTCGATCTTGCTTCCAGTGTGCGGGGAGGCGGCCCGCCTTGTTTCGACCATCGTCGGCGCCAAAATAGGCAGTGTAGCCCGCCCTTTTGGCTTTCTTAAGCGGTGTTCTGACCACAGCCGCTAGATGTACGGTACAGGCGGGCGCATCGTCCCGCATTATTCTGCGCCTTCTCTGTTGCGCAGCTGGGATCGCAGCCCTCTGTTGCTTCGTCACGACCCGGAAGCCGTGTGTGGGGTTAGTGGTCCGCGGTGGGAGGACGAGGGTGTTGAGATTTTCGTCAAATTCTTCATCGGGGACCTCCGCCCTCTCCGGTATAAGGTCAGGGTTCCACCCTTCGTGTATCTGTCTGATCCTGTTGGCAGCGGTCGTTGCGCAGGCGTGCGGATTCTGGCATCCACGCACGTCGCGGTCGTATACACATTCATTGCACTGGCAGTACCATTGCGGGGTATGGTCCTCGTCACGCAGTCGAGCGGTTACTTCTACGGCGTCCCTGACGTTCTGAACGCGGTGAGTTTCCCTCAGACAGTGCTGCTTGGCTCCGTTGTTTACCTGCGTGCAGTTGGCTCTGGGTTTGGGGTGGTGCCATAGAGGCATGCCTTCCGCCATTTCTTTGGATGGTGCGGCGGCGTCGTACTCGATGCCGTGTTTGCTGACGGCCTTCAGCATCTGGCGGTGGTTGTCCGGCCATTCATTACGGCTCGGGTGCCAGTTCTGGATGTACAGTCGGCGTTCTGTGTTTTCATCGAGATTTGCGCCTGTTGGGTGTTTGCTGAGTCGATGACGGGCGATAGTCGCCCAGGCGGGCCGTTTTTCGTCGTCCTCCTCCACAATATGTCCAAATTTTACAAGTCTAATGGATTCATTGCGCGCTTCTAGGTCCAGGATGTCCTTCCCGCCCGCTTCCTTTGGGGCCATCATGGTCTCCATGTTCACCGGGAGGCGTGATTTACCACCTGCTATGAATTTACGCTGCAGCGCTTTCAGCTCTTTCAGCACCTCGTCCGGCATATCGTTAACTTGGGTCATAAACTGGGTCTTGGAGCCGAGTATCATCTGGTCCATATGACGCCTCTCCTCGATGGTGGGGTGTAGGTCGGTACAGTGTTCGTATGCGGCTTTTATTCCCTCTATTGGGGTCCAGTTGGAGAAGTTCCGGAAGCCGTTGCCTATGTGCGCCCCCAGCAGGCGCACGCTTTCGCCCTCGCGGGCAGGGCATACGTTCTCGGGGAAAGTTTCACTCCCAGCGCTCATTTTACGGTTGTCGACAAGCCACTGTCTGTATTCGGGTGCGCCAAAAGGCAGGATTTCTGTCTTGGACACGTTGAAGCGAGCACCCGAGGCCAGGCACCATTTGTCAAGGATTTTTTGCAGGACGGCGAAATCATCGGCTTCGCTGAGGTAGACGGTGGTATCATCTGCAAAGAGCTGCACAATAAGCCTGCTCGTTGCCCCGGGCATGCGGAAACCTTGGAGTTCGGATGTACGCAGCATTTCTGCCAGTGGCTCTATTGCCAAATTAAAGAGGAGGCAGGACAGTGGGTCCCCTTGACGTACTCCCCTACTCACACGGAAGCTGGAACTAACTTCACCGTTGATAATTACGGAGGTGTTCGCAAATCAATATAGGGATTTGACTGTGTTGATGAATTGGGCGGGGACGTTCAGTCGTTCGAGCACCCGCCAGAGGTAGTCATGTAGGGTCTTGTCATAAGCTTTCTCTTGGTCGAGCGCGACGATTGCCCCATTCTGGAGCTCTTCCTCGGAAAACTCGAGAACCTCCGCAGCAAGGTAGATTGGGTCGGTAATTCTCCGACCTTTGACGAAGCCTGTTTGGTCAGGATGGATTAGCTTGTCAGCCACTTTTGCGAGTCGATTATTCAGAGCTCTTGTGAATATTTTATACTCGGAGTTCAGAACTGTAATGGGTCGGTAGTTTGCTATATCCTCCGGGTCCTTTTTCTTATAAATTGGGCACATCCATCCGTCGGCGAAGCCGGTACCCTCTTCTACACCGTGTGTTTCAATGTCGTTGAATAGCGTCAGCAGTATACCTACGATATCGCATTCGTTTTCTTTGTTCTCCGCGTCCATTCGGCGCCTCTCTTTTTCGATGTTCCTCATGCGCAGCCAGTACTCTGTCGGTAGACCATTTATTCCAGAGGCCTTGCCCTTTGCGGCTTCGTTCAGGGCGCGTTCTATGTCCGCCCTTTCTAGTAGGGTGCCTAGCTCGTCGTCGCTGTCCGGAAATCGATAATCTCCATAACAGCTTAAAACTTCCTCTGTCGCTTGTTGGCGGTTGAAGATCGGAACATCATTTCCATCTCTCTGCAGGTCATCGTGGTAGTCCCGTGCCAGGCGGGCCATGTCGTCTGATCTCCGGGCCTCTCTGTGGGGCCAGGTGTCCGTCCTTTTGAGGCGTAGGATATCATCCCTTGGTTTCGAATTTCTACAGAGGTTTGCGGTATACTTGGTCATTCTTCCTCTCTCTGTAAAGTTGCGGACTCTGCTTTCTAGCCGGCCCCGGTCTCTCATTTCCTGCGTGAGCTGTTTTATTCTTCTCTCCACCTCTGCCAACTTGGTGCTGATAGGTACAGCCTGGGGTTCCTCTGGTTCTTCGAGGTCGGAGAGGGAGTCGATTCCATGGAGCGCTTCTTCTTCGTCACTGGCGTTCTGGTCGTCGTCAGTGTACTCGTCTGGCTCGCGGTCTTCGTCGCGGGGTGTTAGCTCGATGCTTTCAGGTGCAGTAGTATTGTCGCGGGCAGCGCGCGTCCTCTGTGTCGCCTCTAATACGTCGATCAGCGTTGATGCCGGTATCGGTGGGGCCGGCGGGCTCTGCCGTGGTGGGTGTGCAGGAGGGTCGGGGTTTGCCGTCGTTTCGGCGGTGGCTTCTTGCCGTTCCTTCTGTAATTTTCTGAGTTTTTCTCTGGACGCTCCTACCGAGGTTTTGGCTCTCTCGATTCCGTACTGTAGGATGTCTTCCACGTAGTCCCGGAAGGCCGCCTGCGGGCTTTGGCCATTTTTTCGCGCGTCCTTCATCTTTCCCTCGAGTTCTTGTGTCCTGCGTATCGCGTACTTGGTAAAGTCCCGGTCGTGTAGTATATGTAAACGTAGCGATGGGCGTCCCTCACCGATGTAGGGTCGGCCCGGGGCGGTCAGTATGGAGGCAACCATTTTATGGTCGGATAAGTTCCCTACTGCGTCCGATATTTCCCAGCCCTTGTGTTCTCGCCACTTCTCTTCGGCGACGTAGATGCGGTCGATACGGGAGTGCGTCGGCGGGTCCCTCGAGCTCGTGTAGGTGTATTCTTTGGATCCTTCGTTGGCCATCCTCCAGCCATCTACCATTCCTAGCATATTAAGAAATCTCTTCAGCGCGGCGCTTGCCTTTTTATCGTCCCCGCGGTGAGGTAGGCGATCAAGCGGGTCTAGTACCAGGTTGAAATCGCCGGCAATTTCGTCGGGAGCGGGTAGTTCTGTTTCGGTGTTCAGCCAGATGTTCACAAGATTTTCCCAAAAATTGGCGTTCTCTTCCATCGACTCGGTCGGTGCGTACACGGCCAAGACGGTGTGGGTACGCTTTTTATACCACGGTATTTGCACCAACATTGCTTTACCCGGTATCAGATTCCAGGTCCGTGCTCCTTCCGTATTGGTCAGTTCTCGGTTTAACACGACCGCTACTCCTTTCGCCGCGGGGTTGTCTGGGTAAGATGAGTTTAGGATCCTCAGTCGCTTTTTCATATAACTTTCGTTTACCTCCTCAGCCTGCGCCGGTGACAGGTGTGTTTCGCATACGACCAGTACACCTATCTTCTCGTCGAGTAGCATTCTATGTACCTCATGCCATTTGTTGCTGCTGTCGCGTAGGGTTGTGCCTCGGACTCCGTTTAGATTGAGCGCGCAGATCTTGACATTTGCCTTTGTGTGTCGGCTAATCGCGGTGTTACCATTCTGCTGCCTTTTACGCAGGTTCTTGTAGAACTGCGGGGCAGCTTCTTCGTCTGTAGGGGCATATGCCCTTCCTCGGCGCCGCGCTACTGTCTGTCGCGTACGCTCGACCTCCTCGTTGGGGGGTGTATTTGTTTCGGTGAACAATGGGGGTGGGGTGGGTGGCCGCTCCGTCTCTCGGGACGAGTTGACCGTTCCATCTTCTGCAGTCCCACGAGTCGGGTTGCGGCGTCCAAATCCTCCACCCATTGCGGGCGTGGGGCGAGCGGTACTACTTACCGAGGCGACAGGCTGGGCATGCGTCTCAGTTCTCCGTACCGTCTCATCCTCACCAGCGGGGCGTCGAATCCTGGGCTCTCCGGGACCATCGTCGGGGCCGCCTCGTTCGGTTGTGGTAGCCCCTCCGGTTCCGGAGAGGGTCAGGCCAACACCGTTAGCACATCCGCGTTCAAGACCGCTCACGTTCAGATCGGGGGTTCGTTGACCCTTGTGAGCGTCCGTTCGTCTCTGATTTAGCGCGCCAGTCGAGACAGTTATGCTGCCGCGCGAGCGACCTACTGCAGTGGAGCCGGGGACGGGCCGTTCAACACCCCGGGTCCCGTCTAGGGGTTCTTCCCCTTCTATACTCGCGGGGGACGGGCGGCCGCGAGAGGGTGGTACCACTTCCCTATGACCACCCCGTGCACCAGGATGGCCCAAGGTACCGGGAAATCGAGATCAATGTGGTTTCCAATCTGTGCCCCCAGAATACGTGTAGTCTCTTTATCCTTTACAATTCTGATGTTGTCCGGTATGGGAGCGTCATCAGGATTCAGCTTTCGCGTCGCAATGAGCTGAGTTCTATATTCTTCGGTGCCAACCGGGACAACCTCTGTTTTGGCGACATTCCCGGTCTTTTCTACAATGTGCCTTGGTCTTCTCTATCAAACCTTGTGGTCGTCCCTAGCCCGGTCTTCAACACTTGGTCCCTGTTGAGTTGCATTCCTTTCGCTGGGACATCACAAGTCTTGGGCCGTTTTCGGACAAGCACTAATAGTCTCCAACGTGGATGACAGAAATACTTATTACATTTCACAGAAAAACCTATACATCACACCGGAGTCAAAGGAGTAGGATTTGGAACGGGTACAGGAGTGAGGGTTTTGATATAGAGGGTTTTGGACGAGCTATCACAGCGAGTGGTTGAGCGTTCAGAACTTACTACATCAAGCCTAGAGTCGAGCAGAGGCGAGCTATATCTTGTCGAGCTTACGGAAATGTGCTCCAAGAAAACATTACATTGCCCACACCATCATCTATCGCTTCCCTACAACCAATTTACCTTCTCTTAAGCACGCAACGTGTACCAGTGCAGCACTCCACAATGCTAAACCATTTCGAGCAATGCCGCTGACAGCTATTTTACAGCTCTCAACAGCTGTTCAACAGCAAGGACTTCTCAGCCGGGCGAGTTCAACAGCTTTTGCTCCGCTATTGGCGTCATATCTGACGCGCCTCTACAGCTTTGTGCTCTTAAAAGGCGCCAGCGCCTTCCGAAACCATCATCCCCCCCTCCCCAGCTCAGCGTCTCGGCGAGCATGCCAGTATACAGCTTGCAATTTTTGCTGACAACAAGATTGACGTGACAACACTGCATATGGTGTACTGAACGAGCAAGAAGGGATAGCTAACTAAACAGTAGCAGCTTGAATATGTTGGAATGCAGCGCCCTTGAACGGTAGGAAGAGACTTAAGCTACTATATGATTGTTTTTGCACATCGTAATTTTACTCTTACCATTTCCAGAACGTTATGAGCATATTCTTTCCTTTGTCTGCCAGATAGGCCGAGTGGCACTGACCCTTAGGAGAGGCCGGGGCGCAGCCCCGGCGTGTCTTGTATTCAATATTGGCCCTGTAGCTAGGAAAACAAGTTCTTGCTAGGAGTGTCTACATCTGGGATTGGAGTTAGGTTTTGGTTGGGTTTAGAGGAGATTTCATCTCTTCTTTCTTGAGCAGAGCTTTCCTTTAGTTTTGCATTTGAATGATATATAAGGCTCTGAGGGCCCTGTGCCATGTGCAGTCTCAAGGGAGTGGCAGTCTCTCTGCGTCTCGACCTATCACAGCCTTTGGCTCAGACGGCGAATGTCCAAGCTCAGGAATATGTAGGGTTTAACGGAAATCCAGTCAAACTGGTGCGGTTGACCAAGTTTGTGGGCGGACGGGTAGGTGTGTCAACGTTGTTCATGTTCATCCTCTGATACTGACCCGCGGTCACCAGTTCGTTAATTTGCTTTGTATCTACCAGCTTGCTGGAACAATAGATAAGTTAGCATGGAGCAAGAAGGACTTAACTTGAGGTTGGCGAGAACCAGGGCTTCCCCATCACTTCCGAAGGGAACCCATGCATAGCTATTCATACGGAGATTGAACATAACTTTAGCTTGACGGCAAAGCAAGGTCTCCGCCAGCGATAAGCTGGCATCTAGTTCAGAAGTTTGACCCTGTATGCTACTTTTCAACGAAGTTGACCCTCGTAATGGTCATTTGGGCACTTGAAGCGATCAGGAATGCCCGTTACGCCGCAACCACAGTCCCAGCAACTAACAGGGACAACATCTGGTTGAAACACCGGATATATGAGTTATCTCCACCTCTTGCGTCAAAGGCACATACCGGCGTCGTGAGTGTAGGTAGAGGTAGGGACAGTGTCTGCGGAATGGGTACATTAACCTTGCACCACTGCGGAAACTGAGGACGCCTACTACTGAAGGCAACCATTCTGTGTGATTTGGAAATTTGAAGTTGATTAGATAGCGGGTGGGAGGAGAACTGGAGTGCTGGTCCACCTACCTGACCTCTAAATACTACTTGCATGATATTGGATGTCTCACCCGCTGGCAAATATACCGATGGCGTGTAAAAAAATAAAAACAAGTTAGAGTCGGAAACTAGGTAATACTAAACCGCTGCTCCGCACCTATGACCGCCCTGTAGTAGATCCCGGGACCAGGCTCCCAACACAGTTGCAACGTTGGTCCTTTCATGAGCGACCGCTGATCCTTCCAAACGTTGGAGATAGCCGCATCGAGAGCATTACAATCACCGACTGGATTATGCAATCGAACCTCCATGTCGTCGTGGTGGACTTTCCGCTGGCTAACGAACGCGTCCTGGTGCAGCTCTAGGTCCAGCAAACGATTCCTTCGAGAACGATACTGCTACGGGTACCGACGGCGAAACGCTCAGCGCCAAACGACCTCGACGCCAAGAATCCCATGGGTTGGGAGTCCTCTGTGGCCCCTGCGGCGAGACCGACTCGTCCGCGGTGAATGCGTTCAAAGCCGCTTTGCTTCCCTGCTGTATCGCACGACCGTTGTACCATTGTAAAATGCCAATACTGTAACTATCCGACTCGATTCGGATCACATCAACAAGCCCTACACCGAATGCAGCTGCTCCATCGCGATAACTTGTCTGAAAACCTCGAGGGAGGCTTCTGGTTGGAACGCCGGCTAGTATACTTTTCTTCAGCATCCACTCATGATTCATAGAAGACACAAACCACTTCGTGCCCTGCAGCATATACGCGCCTACAGATGCGAGATGAGCGAAAGCAGGAAAGCAATTAATGAACACACGCACGCAAACGAAAAGTTATCCACATTCTTGATGGCAGCAACCGCGACGCCGTCCATGGTCATGTTCGTGAAGGTCGCATTATTGAGCCGCGCCTTGCCGTACCAGTCCATCGCGAGGACTGAGGCATGGCCGCCGAGCCAGTTGCAACTGACACCATGCCATGTTAGAAAACAAGAACGAGGAAGCAGAAAAAAGAACGCACTTGATATCCGCATCCCCCGCCCAAATCAACACCTTCATGCGCGAATCCACCAGTGCGCCGAGCTGGGGGAGCCACGTCCGCGCGTCGTCACCCGTGCGCGCAAACAGATTGAACGGCGCGTTCGGGCACTCGCCGTACGCGACCTCGGCACCGATCGCCGTCCGCACGCTCGCCTGCCCAAGGTACGTCGTGTAGATCTCCGACGGGAAGGACCCCGGCGCGGTCTGACGCAGGTCATTCGGATCGCGGTTGCCGACCGCGGGGATGAACAAGTTCTGGATCTGCCGAGGCGTCAGGAGCTGTATCCCCAGCAGAATGGAATCTAGGCTTACACAGAAATTGTCAGCCCGTACACAGATGGCATTGGACGCGCTCGAGTTGCCCGCGTCGTAACAGGCCTGCTCCTGCGCCTGGCACCCGTTCGGCCCGAAGTACGAGCTGTTCATACGCGCGAGGACGGAGTTGCTCTGCAGCTGGCCGTACCCCGGCGCGTTAGTCGCAAATTGGAGGTAGGCGAGGTTCTGGATGAGTGGGTCGAACCAGCCGCTGCAGGACGCGTTAGGAAGCGAGAATGGAGAGGAGCGGCGCACTTGTTGATCATGAGTGCGCTGACGACGATAGGCACGCCGGTGAGCGCGCCCGATGCAATGAGCGCGTTTTGCTGGTTGAAATAGGTAACGAACGCGGGGCCGTAGTGCCCGCCGTACGACTCTGATGCAAATATGAACCTAGAAGGGTGGAGTCAAGAAATATGCAGCAGCAGAGGAGCACGCACTCTCTGCTCCGATACGCAGCAAACTCGCCGCTCTCGAAGAGAATCTGGAATGCCTGCCAGAACTGGACTGCTGCAGCCTGCGTGCTGTTCACGGTGTCGGTTCCGTGCGAGAAGCCAGTGCCAATGGGCTGGTCGATGTAGATCACTGCCAACCACGAGCATGAATTTCTGGTGAGCGAGAAGCGCGAGCTACGCACTGTTGCTGATGCTGTTCCAGCTGAACGGGTTCAACTTGGTCGTCCGGCCGTCAGGGTTGACGCTGCATGGTCCGTTCTCTTGGAAGAGGCCCTAGAGACGTGTCAGCCAGCGAACGTGGCAAGAGACAAGGACGTACGATCTCCGAGGCGCATCCAGGACCACCCTGTAGCGACGGTAAGCACAAAAACAACGCCAGTGCTGCATAAATACGTTTATCCTGTTCTGCCCGTCAGAACCTTCGTACCCATCCCACTCAGCACGCACCAAAGTGTGAACGGGGCGGTATCAGGCGACGTCCTCGACGCGAAGAACCAAAACCACTGCCATGGCTTCAGATGAGAACGACCGAACAGCGAGGCCGCTGACCATGGACATGTTTGTCCCAATATCGACGTATCCCGACATCTGGTGTACGCCCGGCGTCGTCTCGCAGATCCCTGAGTTGTTCACGAATCGGAGCGCGACGGCATCCTGAGCGCTGGATACGAATTTGTGCGTCACCGGTGCGGGAGCTAGGCTGGCGGCGCCGATGAGAAGAGACGAGCCGAGGACGAGGAGTGCAGAGAGAAGCATCGGCGAGTCCGATGGGAGATGCCATGCCTGGGACTGAGTGTGCTTTTGAGCCGGAGGAACCAGAAGCGGCGCTTCCTATTCCGACTCCGCATGTAGCGTCGCCGGAGAAGCCACGATAAGGCAGTATTTTGGGAAGGCGGGTATCTGGTGCCATGGCTTCCGTTTGGTGCTTGCACGCAAGCACATGGAGGGGGTGAGACAGATCAAGTGCGAGAAGGCGCCGAAGACTTGCCAGTGACGGGATAAAACTTGAGCACCAAACAGGCATCCAGTGTTGCAGATGAGTTGGTAAGGGCGTATGTCCTCCACAATGCGACTTGGTTGGTTGAATGTGTCAGAATCAGACACATGTGCATTAATGCGCGCGTGGCTCAACGGCAAGCACTCTTGTTCTACTACCTTTCAGATACTCGAGATTCCCGGCTCAACCCACACTAACTGCGCTCACTGTCTGTATTATAGCAACACAACGAATACAAGTGGTGGACAGATAAGAAGTCTGCAAGATGGAGAATACAAGGTTTTTTTTGCCATTTCCTTTTGTTAATATTTGGCCACCTGGTCAACCTCGGCCGACGCCGATATGCCCACTCAGGTCCGATGTGGCCATCAAGTTGACGAGGGCTGAGCGGTCCCCGATCAGCGCCGTATGCGCTATTTTTTGAGCTGATTGGGCGCGCTCAAATAATAATTTCAGTCGCGGCCCGACCGGGCCAAATCAAGCCTGATATGTCCCGAATAGAGGCAGCCTCTACTAGATAAGCTCTAGGTCCCCCTCTTTGATGTCGGCGTTTGGGCCGCCCTTGTCGAATCCCACCTCGTAGTAGTAACAATCCATCTGGAAGTTCAAATTCAGTACTCAGTACACGTAATTATCTGCGAGCCAGGGTCAAACACACCGTCGTTGAGAGCAAAGGCGGGTTTACGACTTGTCCTGTGGACCCAGCGGCGCGACCGGCAAAGTCTGTGTTCAGTTTGACTTTATAACCGACTTCGAATTTCTGAGAAGATGTTATGATTAGCCGTGGCTCCGCGGGTACTGCGAGCCTGAGGGGTTTAACTTACCGGCATTCTGTGTATTCCTGGGCTGGGTTTTCAACTCTCCTGGGCGTGTTTTAAGCATGCTTCGCAAGTCCTGTGCATCATACACCACCCATGGTTGTTGCCCTTACCATGCGGTCCTGGCCTAACGGAACCTCTTGAACCAGCCACGACGCTAGCCATCCCATGGCTGGCGCCACGACGATTTGTATTCACTTCCTTCCTTCCGTGTCTACCCAAGGGGGCACCAACATTAAAAAATGTGTATATAGGGTCGAAATTTGGAATTCCAACCCTCCGGACCCCCCTCCCCCCCTCCTCTTACTATATCGGGCAATGATTTCCCACAATAAGATAAGATAAAGGCTTCACATGACCAAAAAGTGCTTCCACTCGTCAAATTTGGGTCTATAATACATGCCATAGGCTGCTACCAGATGTGTGGACCAGCCACTAAGCTCTCACTGCACCAAACAGCCGGTTTGCAGCATTCACTAGGGGCAAAGTAAAGGGCACACGTTTGACAGGCGATTACAGTCACACATACCGTACATGACCATCATTTGGTAGCAGATCTCCCATCAAATATGTGACAGTGAATTTTGAGATATATTATACTTCTAGGGCAGTGCACAAATATCGTTTCTGCATCTTGTCACAAAGTGTCAGGACTAGGTCGGGCTTGCCGGCGGGGGACTGGGTGCCGTCGAGGAACCGGGCGTTGACCGGGTTTCGAGAACAGTCGCTAGCCCCGGTAAGGGCGAAGTAGTGTATAGACGAGGGAGAGGTTAAGCCTCTCCCGAGGTTGTACTAGGGTTATATACTGTATGTAGGATAGGGATAACCCTGTACGTCCGATCGGGCTTTCAGGTCGTTGTGAACACCCCTTTGTGGGTCATATCGGGTATCGGGGGTTGATGGTATCACGATGGGGAGTTGGCCGGCTGATCCGGGATGAACCGTGACACAAAGTGAAGTGTTTCAAGTAGTCTGACTCCCTAAATCAAGATTGGATATTGAGCCAGTTTGAAAAGTATGTGACTCACTGACCAACATTTTTTACACTAAGACCCAGCAAGTGCTGGGTTCAGGATAAGGGCGGAACAGGCCCGCGGTGGTGTTACAGTATTTAAGTCATCCCGGACAGCCTAGAGTGATTGCAGTGTCTTGGACCATTGAGTTCTGAAACATCCAAGTCATGTGTCATCAAGTGAACAGCAGATCTAATGGCAAGATCTTGAAGCTTTGTGTTTGGAGCTGACCTGAACTGGCTCAACTTGTCTGCTGACTCATTATGTGTCTGGTGTGACATGTCTTTTGGATTTTTTCCCTGTTGTTTCAGGCTTTCATCAGGAGTTACACCCTCATCATTAGGTGTAAAATCCTGTGAGGTGGTCACACATCATAATGTATCAAAAGGTGCAAAGCCCCAAAGTCCCACGCTAT
The DNA here is from genome assembly GCA_014461125.1 of Mycena kentingensis (nom. inval.). Taxonomy (NCBI): domain Eukaryota; kingdom Fungi; phylum Basidiomycota; class Agaricomycetes; order Agaricales; family Mycenaceae; genus Mycena; species Mycena kentingensis (nom. inval.). The sequence goes on from JACAZG010000012.1 coordinate 836,814, forward strand.
GTGACTGTAATCGGCTGTCAAACGTGTGCCCTTTACTTTGCCCCTAGTGATTGATGACATTTCCATATTTGGTAGTTGTGCTTTGACCACCGGCTCCTTGTTGGTTTTCTAGTGCCAACTCTATTGGGATAGATTTTCCAGGTGTCTATGCTCACTGTTGACAATGGATAGAGGCATTCCTGAGTCCCAGGAGGCCCACAGAGCTTTGTATATGCCCCCAAAGTTTACATATAAAACTTTTTTTTCTGGGCCCTTGACCCCCCCCCCCCCCCCCCCTACCCCATCCCATCAATTTTTGATGTGGCACCCCCTTGTGTCTACCTGCCCCATTTGGCACAGGCACTGCCACCCTTCCGACCGCCCCGACAGGCACCTCAAGAGCGCCTCGTATCGCCGTCTAACCGGCTTTGCGATGCCCCAAGAGCACACCACGGACACCCTCTCGTCCCTGAACGCGGTCAAAACGGGTCCAAGATCTCCACGTCATCAAGACCAATTTTTTTTCGCCATGGCCGAGATACACCTTTCGCACGTTAGGCATCGAAATATGGTAAGCCGAAAGGTCGAGGTTGGTTTTGAATTTGTGTGTTTGTGTTCGCGGGTTCGAGTCCCGGTAGGAGCAGTATTGTGGTAGTGCCTCTTACAGGTCACAGCTAGATTCTATGTCCAAAATAGGTAATTTCTGAAATTTTCTTTGCCTGCAGCGCTTGATCTTTCCTAAATAGGGAGTTTTTTGAAGCTTCAACTTTGAAAATTTGGTCTAAGTGTTGGAGCGAGGCGACACGGGAGCAAGCCGAGCATGGCTGTGCTCCAACTCGGGCATGCCTCGGGCATGTTCGCACTGGCGCAACGGACTCGGGCGGCATATGGAACTTTGTAGATTAGTGTAGAATATTCTCGGGACTTCCTATGACTCGGTAGCTAGCTCTGTAAGGGTATAAAAGACCCGCCTTATGTCGAATTTACTCACCTAGATTTCCCCCAATCCACTGTGTGAACAACTATCTGCTAACACTAAGGTCACAAGTGCTTTCGAATTGAATATCATAGTACGGTATGCGCAAGATTTGGATACACTCAAATCCCCGGATTAGAGCCATGGCAGGGGCAAACATTTCTGCACAACCTATTTTCACTTCGGCTCATTTAGTTCAAAGTAAAATAAATCAAGCCATCCCATTGGCTGAGGGAGCTCTGTTCCCATTCAGTCCATGTTTCTTTAGAAGTTCAGAGTGCCAGCCAGTGCTGTCCCGCTGTTTTTTTTTTTTTTTTTAATTTTAGATGAACTTCAATGAGCTCATTTTTGCTCGTGTAGCATGTAACAGGACTGGTCACCTTCCCACAGCACAGATTAAATGCAAAACAATAAATTCTAATAGTCATTTCTGAGATCTACCCCAAAATATTCACCATCAGCTTACCATCCGCTTAAATTTGGGGGAGTAACCTCATCACAGAAATAGATTTATTGAGCGCAGTTCCAGCACTTAGCTGAGATCACTGGCAGCTGTTTATTGCACAAAGAAATTTTATCTTGTGGCAAGGCACCCACTTAAGGTGCGGTATGCTCCAGTTCTTTGACATTTTTTTTCCATGTTGAATATTTCTATTTATAACTCTGGGAGAGGCTTAACCTCTCCCTCGTCTATACACTACTTCGCCCTTACCGGGGCCAGCAACTGTTCTCGAACCCGGTCTCAATCCCGGTCTCTCGACGGCAAGCCCGACCTAGTCCTGATAGTAAGGGATAATATGTTGTGTCGCTTTGCGGCCAGAGGCAGCGGGGCGCAAGCGCTCCGGCCAGCGAAGGAAATGTTAGCGACGAGGTCGTTGATGGATTGATGGCATCGATCAGCGGGTGATGGACAGGCTTGTATGCTAGGCGAAGGGCAACAACGAGGTAGACAAGCAGCGTCCTCGGATTAAGACAATCTAAACCTACTACACTCGGGTGTCTACTCGGGCTTTTATACGGGGTCGGATAAAGGAGTTCAGGGATCAGGCGTTCAGGGTTAAACTGTAGCATTGAGGAGGACGTGAACATGGACGTGGACGTGGCAGGAGGGGGACAGGGAAGAGATAGGGGTGTGGGCCGACTCCCGGGGCTTGGGGTGTCGGGTTCTCGAGAGACCGGGGTTTGGGGCACGTGATCGGGGGTTGTCGGGGGTTCGGGGCAAGTCCGTGACAGGGAAACGCAAGAAGGCGCCCGGCTCGGAAACCTTTGAGCACGCAAGTGACGCGGGATGAGGATGCGGATGCCGAAGCAGAGCCGACGGACCATAAAACGCGTGGGATGTGGGTGGGCGCACAAAAGAACTGGAGACACATGTGCATTAATGCGCGCGTAGCTCAAGGGTAAGCACTCTTGTTCTACTGCTTTTCAGATACTCGAGATTCCTGGTTCACCCCGGGCCACACCCACTGCACTCACTGTCTGTATTATAGCAACACAACAAATAGACAGCTTGCGATGCAGCCATTCAAGCCATTCAATGGCTGAATCGTGTTGTGATTTCCAATGGCTCCCGGTTGTGGGCCAAATTCCAGTGGCTGTTGAAATTTAGTGAAAACATTATTTTGTAGTCTAGAAGCATATTTCATGCTTAAATGCAGTGCTGATATTATCACCACCGTTGATACAACAAATAAAACAACGAAATTGTGGATTTATCCTGATTTCTCACCTGTCACGAGGGCACATTACAATCTCTGAACTAGATGTAGTCAAAAGCATGCTAAGGTACACTACCAGATAGAGTACCAATTTTAGAAGAGATTTTGCAGCCATTGGTCCCGCAACGCATTTGAGCCATTGAATGGCTTCAATGGCTGCATCACAAGCTATCTAATACAAGTGGTTGAAAGATAAGAAGTCTGCCAAATGGAGAATAAAAGGAAGAAATTTTTGTCATTTTTTCCTTAATATTTGGCCACCTGGTCAACCTCGGCCGGCCCCGATATGCCCACGCAGGCTCGATGTGGCCGTCAAGTTGACGAGGGCTGAGCGCTGAGCGGTCCCCGATCGGCGCCGGATGTGGTATTTTTTGAACTGATTGGGCGCGCTCAAATAATGTTGCAAAACCCTGATTTACCTTATGACGGCCAATAAAAGCTATAAGCAAAAGATTACACCGTATGATCAGTAATGAAAACATTACCATTCATAGCCACTTATAAGTGCTTTTAGCTCCCACATCTACCCCAAATGATACCGGGGTTGACTGGGTAGTGAGCGGGTTAAGGCATTTGGGCTCATTATCTTGCCGCCGCGAGCGCTTAGTGTCTTTCAAATGATCCCAATCAGTGGCCTAAATTCTCATGCAGCTTTAATAAAAATTTTAGACCCACTGAATCGAAACTGAGCCCTGTATGAATATTTTATCTCGGCTAGTCAGGCCAATCAAATCGGACTGGGTAGTTAGCCGCCTCGATTGTAGCAGACATACTACTCCTAGAAAAATATTTTGGGTACAAGTACATAGTCTTTTGAGATCCTCTTTCAGATGGGACCGGTTCCAGGGGAACTTGTGATGTTTAAGGTAAGATAGACGGGGTGCTATAATCTTTTTAGTCACTCATAAGGTGTTTTCTTTTGCTTATAGCTTTTATTGGCACTAATGAATCATATTGGGATTTTGTGGCATTCAGTCCGACGGCCCGACCGGGCCATAGCAAGCCTGATATGCCCCGAATAGAGGCAGCCTCTACTGTATAATCTCTAGTAACCCCTCTCTGATGTCGAGATTCACGCCGCCCTCGTCGAATTTCACCTCGTAGTAGTTGCCCAGCTGGAAGTTCAAATTCAGTACTCAGTACACGTAATTTTCTGCTAGCCAGGGTCAAACACACCGACGGTGAGTCCATACAGTCTACGATGCATCCTGTGGCCCCAGCGGAGCGACCGACGAAGTCTTTGTTCAGTTTGACTTCATCATCGACTTTGAACTTGAACTGAGAAGATGTTATGACCATGATTAGCCATGGCTCCGCGGGTACTGCGAGCCTGAGGGGTTTAACGTACCGGCATTCTGTGTATTCCTGGGCTCTGGTTGATGCTTTTTCAACTCTCCTCAATGTGTGTTTTAAGTACGCTTCGCAAGTCCTGTACATCATACACCACCCATGGTTGTTGCCCTTACCATGCTGTCCTGGCCTAACGGAACCTCTTGAACTTGAACCAGCCACGACGCTAGCCATCCCATGGCTGGCGCCACGACGATTTGTATTCACTTCCTTCCTTCCGTGTCGACCTGGCACAGGCACTTGCTTCCCTGCCGCCATGTTCTGCTGCCGACCGCCACATCGTCCCGACAGGCGCCTCGAGAGCGCCTCGTATCGCCGTCGAACCGGCTTTGCGATGCCCCAAGAGCACACCACGGACACCCTCTCGCCCCCGAACGGGCTCAAAACGGGTCCAAGACCTCCACGTCATCAAGACCAACACTTTTCGCCATGGCCAAGATCAAGCCGAGATACGCATTTCGCGGGTACAGGCTCAGTCGCCGTGATGGCGGCCCCACTGGCTCGAATCGCCGAGACAGCAACAGACAGACACCGTCTCCCCTTAAAGAAGTGATTCCCTCGCCATAACTCTCCCCAAAGCCCCTCGTCATGCTCCCGACTGGCACGCAGCTCAAGCAGATCATCACCCAGCGCGGCCTGACCTACGGGTACCACTTCACCGCCGCCGCGGAAGGAAAGCCGACGCTCCTCCTCCTCCACGGATTTCCGACGCCAGCATATGTCTGGGCCAAAACCATCGCGTTCTTCGAGCCGCTCGGATTCGGCATCGTCGCGCCGGACCTTTTGGGCTACGGCGGCACAGACAAGCCCACGGATCCCAAGGTCTACATCGGGACCGGCCTCGCGCAGGACGTTGTCGATATTCTCGATGCGGAGAAGGTTGAGAGTGTGATTGCTGTCGGACACGATTGGTCGGATTTTCTTTTTTCTTTGTTCGACTGCTGCTAGGCTGATTGATTGACTAGGGGCTCGCGCATCGTGTCGCGGATGGCGAACTACCACCCCGAGCGGCTCGTCGCGTGCGCGTTCTACGGAATTGGGTATAGCCCGCCGGCGCAGTACTACGGTCCGCGGGTCGGTCAGATTCAGGCCACGATCGGGTACAACAACATCGCGTACATGGAGTACTTTGTCGAAGCCGGCGCGCATGTTACGATGGAGAAGAATGTGAGTTGTGCCCTCCTGCTGCAATAGGCGCTTACCTTGAGCCCTAGATCGACTCGTTCCTTGCGCTTTTGTTCCCGGTCGACGACGAGACCTGGCGCGAGGTTATGTGCAACCCTGGCGGGGCAAAGGCATGGATCGAGGGCAACAAAGCTGGCGCGGTTCCCTCATACATGAGCGCCGAAGAGCGCGAGTACTACCGGGAAGCGCTGCTCGACGGCGGGCTCTGCGCGCCGTTGTGCTGGTACAAGATTTTTATGGACCCGAGCAATGCAGAGGACGATGCCAGTGCGTGTCCTCACCTACCATGATCGACTAACTAACTCATTTCATTGCGCAGAGGCACCTGAATCGACAGTCACGCTCACCAAACCTGTCTTGTTCGTCGCGTTCAACAAGGACCCCATCGGCGTGCCGTTGCTTGGGACAGAGATCCATGCAGAGTTCGTCAAGCCCGCGACGAACATCACCAACAAGGAAGTTGACGCAGACCATTGGGCGGTGTTGTCGCATGCGGAGCAGCTGAATGGGTGGCTTCTCGAGTGGATACAGGCGCTGAAGTAGTCTAGACTGGGAGATGTTAGAGTACATGACATGTACGCGCGGATGCTCACCTCTATGGTACTTTATTGGAGAACCAATCTAGATCGACGCATAGTGGTGTCCTGCCAATCGCTCTCGCGCTTGTTTCAGAAAAGGCTGCGCGTAGTGTTGAGTCAGTCAAAAGCGAGAAGTGAGAGTTGCGATGCACCTCTTTGTCCGCCTCTGCTAGCCGCTTCCACCCCCTTGCCGCAGCCCCGGTTTGCGTCCGTGCGTGGATGTGTTTGCTGCTGAGCTTGGCGTGTCTTTTGCGTGTTGCAGATTCGTCGAGAAGCGCGTCCCGGAAGAAGATGAACGCGGTCGTGCGCAGTCTGGCGAGCGCGGAGGGGAGGGGCTCGGAGGACATCAAGGGTGGCGTTGGGCTCGAGGACTCGTCCGGTCCAAGATCCTGCGCGAGGGCAAGAGGAATAGCCGCTTCTCCGTGTAGACTCTGGACACCGCTGTGGCTAGAGGGCTGAACGGTGTACATGACGGTAAGAGGAAGAAAGTTTTCAGAGTCAACCAGTGCCGCCTGAGCTTTAAGGTGACCGTCTGAATCGGCTTTCGAAGGACGAGGCTAGTTCGTGGCAGGTGTCGCTAGCGTTCCGTTGTGCGTGGATAAGGTGGGTGCAGCGCGTTCGTAATCGCGGCAGAACTCGATTTGCCGCGGATTCGCGAGTCTTTGGGTTCGAATTCGGTTCGGAGTGGTTGGAAGCTCGAGCTGGACTCGGAGCCGCGTCAGGGAAAGCAGCAGCAGTACTCGAAGGGAACACGGTCGTGGTTACTGGCAAAGACCGCACAAGTCCAGATCAGGCTGCGGCCATCCACTGCAGCTTGCTCTCTCCCTCCACCACCGCATTCCTCAGTAACCAACACAATACACAGTCGCATAGCACCCCATTCTCGTCGCTGGAACCATGTCGCACACCATAAAGTCCCTGCCAACGTCGTCAGAAAAGTACGATGGCTCGCCGCTGCGCGTCGCGATCGTGCATGCGCGCTGGAACGCGACTGTAATCGAGGCGCTGGTCAAGGGTTGCGTGGAGAAGCTCAAAGCCAGCGGCGTGAAGGATAGCAATATTATCGTCCAGAGTGTCCCCGGGAGTTTCGAGCTGCCGATAGCTTGCCAGAAGTGCGTCGTCGTCGCGGATTGTCTGCAGTCCATGCTAACGCTCCCGCAGAGTCATCTCCGGCGCACACGTCCAGGCTACCTCGAATGTTACGGACCTCCTCGGCGGCTTGAGCTTCGGCGGCGGCAACTCGCGTTCGGGCACCCCGGCACCGCCTAGCGCCTCCATATCCTCACCCACCGTCGTCACCATGCCCAACGAGCCCTTCGACGCGGTCATTGCTATCGGCGTCCTCATCAAGGGTGCGTCGTCGTTAGCTCTCGGCGCTCCGCAGTCACTGACATTCATCCTCCAGGCTCGACGATGCATTTTGAATACATCTCCGAAGCGGTCTCGCATGCGCTCATGAAGGTCCAGCTGGAGACGGGGACGCCGGTCATCTTTGGAGTCCTCACCGCGCTAACCGACGAGCAAGCGTTGGAACGCGCCGGATTGGCCAACAACGGACACAACCACGGCGAGGACTGGGGTCTCGCGGCCGTGGAGATGGGCTCGCATGTTCGCCGGTGGAGAGAGGGCAAATTTAACTAGGTCGGACGCTGTAGCAGTACCAGAACCCAAATGTACATCACTCGCGCTTGCACCTAACCTCCATGGCGGGTGGATTCGGCCCTTCGCTGGGTCCCTCCGCGCACTCAGACCCCGCCAACTGGGCCGGCGAACCACGCGTATTGGGCCCTCGGTGGCTCCACCTGCCGATTCTCACTATTGGGCTGCTTGCCGTCCAAGTACTCTGGAGCACTGAAATGGCCTTCGGTGCGCCCCCGTCCGCCTTCAGAACCTTCGTCTAACCTCCCCAAGCATCCCCGTACCTCGTCTCCCTCGGCCTGTCCACCTCCCACGTCGCGCTCGTCTTCCTCGCTGGCCCTATTTCCGGGCTCGTTGTGCAGCCCTTCATCGGCGCGTTCGCCGATGTCAGCACGTCCTCCTGGGGCCGCCGCAGGCCGTATATCATCCTCGGATGCGTCCTCTGTGTTGTGGGGATGCTGCTGCTTGGCTACACCAAGTCCGTCGCTGGCGTGTTCACGCAGGCAGGCTCGGACGCGCATAGGACGCTCACGACGGGGCTGGCGGTCGTCTCAATCTTTCTCATTGACTTCTCCGTCAACGCCGGTGCGTGCTCGCGTTTCTGCGTTTGCAAGTGCTAACACTGCTCTTCCAGTCCAAGCCGTTGACCGAGCACTAGTGGTAGACACGCTCCCTCCGGCTCAACAGACGGCGGGCAACGCGTGCGCTGCGCTAATGCTCGGGGTCGGCTCTGTGCTGGGGTTCTTCATGTACGGGCTCGGGTTCCCGCTTCTTCCCTCGTCTGACGCGACGACAGCGGCAACCTGCCCTTACAGACACTGCTCCCGTTCTTGCACGCAGACTCCGAGCTGCAAGCCCTCTCTGCCATCGTCTCCTTCGTGATGCTCGCGTTCCACCTCCTCACCACCTGCATGGTCCGCGAGCGCGTGTTACTGAAGAGTGCGGGGTAAGTTCCCCCTCCTTGGTTAGTTCCCTGATAACTTCGACCAGGCTACCGCGTCCGTCGTTGCGAAACGAGTTTCGTGAGATTATCAGAAATATCCGCACTCTGCCCCCGACAATTCGTCAAATTGTGCGTCTCTCCCCGCTTGCGCGTCCGTTGCTAACGTCACGGTAGTGCGTCATCCAGTTCTTGTGCGTTCCCGTCGTGTCCGCCAACGAGATGCTCATTGACCGGCAGCGCCTGGCTCGGATGGTTTCCCGTCCTTTTCTACACGACTCTCTACTTCACCGACCTCTACTTCGGCTCATTACCAACCTCCCCCGTCGCGCGCGCCTTCTTGCTACACCTCCGCGCAGACGACGCGCCGGAAGACATCGCCACGCGCTACGGAGCCCGCGCGTACCTCCTCTCTGCAATCCTGGCACTTGCAACGAACGCTCTGTTGCCGTTCCTCCTACCACCAAACGACGATCTGCGGAGGAAGGGGATGCGGAACTCGCGGTTGATGGGGCGAGTGGATATGGAGTCGCTGCGTGCCGCGGGCGAGGGCAGGCGGAGATGGACTCTGCGGAGGCTCATACCCGACGCAATACGCCTTCCGCTGCCGTCTTGGTGGGCAGCGAGCCATTTGGTGTTTTCTGCGTGCATGGTTGCGAGTTTGTGCGTCTTGCGCGTCGATTTTGTGTATAGCTGCTAACGCGTTTGTTATTTGTAGCTTCACGCATTCGATTGCCGGGGCCACGATCCTCATCGGCTGTACGGGGTTCTCGTGGGGCATAACACAATGGGCGCCTTTCTCTCTCGTACGTACTGTGCCGTTTTCGCCTAGCAAAAAACCGACACCGTATCAGCTCGCGGAAGCCATCTTGACGTCCCCGGCGCCAGGTGAGGCGAGCCATCTCAATCGAGAGTCAATTTCGATGTCGATACGGCTAGCCGATGCGCGGACCCGTTCGGCGGCGGCCGAGGAGGAGGAAGGCTTCCTCATTACGCGCCCGGATGAGTTTTCGGACGAAGAGGATGACCGGAGTCCGGGGACGCCGTTGCCCGCGCCGGGGGCGAGGAAGCGGAGTGGGAGTCCCGGGAGCGACTCTGCCTCTGACGACGATATTGAGTTTGTACGCGCGGAGGATGTGACTACGCGGAAGGGACTGCCGAGCGCGGTGTCGAAGGAGGGGTTGGCGAGGGGCGCGGCGTTGTTGGGAAACCCGAACGCGCAGCTGAGTGTGGTGGATGTGGTTACGCCGCGGTCGGTGTATGAGGAGCGGTTTGCGGGTGGGTCGAGGACGGGGTCGCGGAGGCATGTGGATGTCGAGCGAGCAAGGGAGGACGATGAGGAAGACGAGTTTGGTGCTGAACATGTACATGCGCATGAGCATGGTGGTGGTGGGTTGAGCGCGAAAGCGGGAGTGATCCTCGTACGTCCATTCCTCCCACTAACTTGCGTCGTCTCTTGTCTGATTGAGCTTTGTATTGCAGGGAATACACAACATATCCATCGTCGTCCCGCAATTCCTCATCACCGGCCTAACAGCCATCATACTCGCGATATTTGACGCCGACCCACCGCCCATACATCCTGAGAATACGACCATGGTGGATGTGGATGTGCGAGAAGGGCCGGTAGCGGGGAGAGGCCGCAACTCGGTCGTGATCATATTCCGCCTCGGAGGGTTGTGGGCAGCGGTTGCGTTTGTGCTTGCGTGGAGGCTTGCGAGGGAGTTGAGGAGACGATAGGGGAGATATACGCTTGCTCTGAGTATATTTGCATCTTTTCTTTGGCATTTTTGGTACTTTAGGCTTTGTTGTAGAGTATAACTACTTTCGAGACGAGGCGAAAGCTTACGGCACTGAAGGCGGCGCCTTTGTCGCCGCCGGACAAGGAGAGTGCGAGGAAGAAGAAGATTGCAGCTGCGGCGACCAAAGGTGCTCGCAAGTCCGAGTTAAAGGTGCAGGTCGGGGCAGCCGCGGACCCGTACATCGTCGATTACAGACTGCGACTGCTAGAACATCGGCAATAACAACTGCTTGAGCAAGAGCAAATCCAGTTGGCGCCTTTCGATGCCTAACATGCGCGTCAGAACTCCCGCATACACCCTCAAGGGCGCCGGACCCGTTTGGTCGTGATCGCGTTATCTCGGGCGACAGAATCGTGCAGGGACGATGGCGGTGGTCGTACGTAGCGTATTGGCGACTACTAGTACTTGACTGCCACTGTACCAGTGTCCCTGCAAAACCTCCGCGTCCCGCGTCCCTCATGTTCCCGCTTCGTCCCCCGTTTATTGCCCCGCCTGGTAATGAGCTCGACCGCCGCGCCGGGATTCTCGGGAGTCGGGTCGGGACAGGCAAGGGACGGGGGAGGGCGTGCGAAGGCCGAGAGCGAGGAGGCGGTTACACGCGCGATGCTGCATGCGGAAGGGACAAGACAGGGTCGGAGAGGGTCGGGGAGACTCGGAATACCCGACGAGTACGCAGGCGACAGGCCCAGACAGGGTGGCGGCCGGTGCCGGTGCCGAGCGACGAGCCGAGCGACGAGGGGCGGAGACAGGGCGAGAACGGGGGACCAGTTCGGTATAGCGACAGGGAGCAATGGTGAAAGGAGAGGGGACCGCTCGAGGCGTGGAATGGGTATACGGGACTCACCTGGCCAGTACCCGCGAAAGGCGTATCTCGGCCATGGTGGAGGTCGAGGGTGTCCGTGGTGTGCTCTTGGGGCATTGAGAAGCCGGTTCAACGGCGATACGAGGCGCTCTTGAGGCGCCTGTCGGGACGATGTGGCGGTCGGAAGCAGATTCAGAACATGGCGGCAGTGCCTGTGCCAAATGGGGCAGGTCGACACGGAAGGAAGGAAGGAAGTGAATACAAATCGTCGTGGCGCCAGCCATGGGATGGCTAGTGTCATGGCTGGTTCAAGATGTTCCGTTGGGCCAGGACAGCATGGTAAGGGCAACAACCATGGGTGGTGTATGATGCACAGGGCTTGCGAAGCGTACTTAAAATACACATCGAGGAGATATGAAAAAGATTCAACCAGAGCCCAGGAATACACAGAATGCCGGTACGTTAAACCCCTCGCGCTCGCAGATCCCGCGGAGCCACGGCTCATCATAACATCTTCTCAGTTCAAAGTCGGTGATAAAGTCAAACTGACCAAAGACTTTGTCGATCGCTCCGCTGGGGCCACAGGATGCATCTTACAGTGTGTGGACTCACCGTCGGTGTGTTTGACCCTGGCTGGCAGAAAATTACGTGTACTGAGTACTGAATTTGAACTTCCAGCTGGGTAAATACTACGAGGTGAAATTCGACGATGGCGGCGTGAATCTCGGCATCAGAGAGGAGTTACTAGAGAAGCGTAGACATTTCTTTTAAAAAACAGCCTCTAATTAGAGGGTTTTTTAAAAAAAAAACGCCTCCAGTTAGAAGACGGCGACAATCGCATATAAATTAACGCTGTCAAATGGAAAGAATCAGGCGGGATCGAACCAAGGATCTGCAAAAATTTAAATCCCACAGCATAACCACTATGCTACCCAACGACAGGAAGATATCAATATGTTGCCGTCACATCACGTATTCCCCCACGCCTCAGTGGGGTTTCGGTGATGCAAAGCCGAACCTGCCTTTATGGGAACCATACAATTAGTTGTAATGTTAATCCTAGCCCTAAAGAAACCCTAACCTAACCCTAACCAACCAAACTAATCCAAACCTAACCCTAACCCTAACCATCCTAACCATTTGCTGATCATGACACCTTGCTGATGACAGCCCGAGTGGCCTGTAAGCTAGAGGGAATTTTTAAAAAGTGAAGCCCTCTAAGATAGAGGGATTTTTTAAAAACATAAATCCTTCTAGTTAGAGACATTTTTTTTAAAAATACCCCCGTCATCTGGTGAGATTATGTAGTAGAGGCTGTCTCTATTCGGGGCATATCAGGCTTGATATGGCCCGGTCGGGCCGTCAGACTGAATGTGGCTATGAATGGTAATGTTTTCATTACTGATCATAAAGTGTAATCTTTTGCTTATAGCTTTTATTGGCCCTTGTAAGGTAAATCAGGGTTTTGCAACATTATTTGAGCGCGCCCAATTAGCTCAAAAAATGCCACATACGGCGCCGATCAGGGACCGCTCAGCCCTCGTCAACTTGATATATCAACAAAAAATGACAAAAAAAAACTTCCTTTTATTCTCCATTTGGCAGACTTCTTATCTTTCAACCACTTGTATTTGTTTTGTTGCTTAATACAGACAGTGAGTGCAATTGGTGTGGGGTGGACCGGGAATCTCGAGTATCTAAAAAGTAGTAGAACAAGAGTGCTTACCCTTGAGCTAAGCGTGCATTAATGCACATGTGTCTCCAGTTCTTTTGTGCGCCCACCGACCTCCCACGCGTTTTGGGGTCCGTCGGCTCTGCTTCGGCATCGGCATCCTCATCCCGTGTCACTTGTGTGCTCAAAGGTTTCCGAGCCGGGCGCTTTCTTGTGTTTCCCTTCGCTGGCCGGAGCGCTTGTGCCCGGCTGCCTCTGGCCGCAAAGCGACACAACATATTATCCCTTACTGTCAGGACTAGGTTGGGCTTGCCGTCGAGAGACCGGGATTGAGACCGGGTTCGAGAACAGTTGCTGGCCCCGGTAAGGGCAAACTAGTGTATAGACAACGGAGAGGTTAAGCTTCTCCCGGAGTTGTACTAAGGTTATCTACCGTGTGTAACATAGGGATAACCCTGTACGTCCAATCGGGCTTCCAGGTTGTTGCGAACACCCCTTGTGGGTTGTCCCGGGTATCGGGGTCGGCCCATCATGATGGCATCATGATGGGGTTGGCCGGGGTTGATCAGGCCATAGTTGCCTGCCAAACAATATAGTACTGTACAATTACGACCGAGAGTTCAGTGAGGGGTGATGCCTGAAAGAAAATGATCTTCTTAAAATTCCGCTAAAATCAAAAGAAAAATTTTCGGGCTCCTCGGAGACCGAAATTTCCAAAATTCATGAACTCTCGGTCATAATAGTACAGTAGACATAGTTTGTTGTAGTGGCCCCAATTGCTGGGTAGTGCCTGTAGACTTGGTAGCTGGATCTGGGGTCTCTATATAGGCCATGTAGCCAACAATGCTTCAAAGTCATACATATTGTGGACGGTTAATATACACATCTTAGCTGTATACTGTACCAAGTTGTACAGGTACGACACTTACAAATCCGTAACGGCCGGCCTTGTTACGACGACTTCCGGTTACGCGTTACGTCGTATATTTTATACGACATCCAGGCGCCGCAGGCCCGGAAATTTTTGATTTTTGGTACCGGTAACGCTCGGGATGACCACGACAAGCCCAATGTTACCGTTACCGTAACGTGAAATATACGACACAACGCGTAGATGTTACGCGTTACGTCGTACCTGTACAACTTGGTACAGTAGGTTGCTTGGTGTATTGGTTTGATAACTAGTCAGGTGAATTGTGTTTCCCGGCTTGCTTCGAGTCCCCTGTGGGACATTTTTATTCTTTCATGTACCATTTTGGTCTTTGGGGGTTAAGCTACACAACTATAGCAACTATTCCTGCAACTGAGGACTCCATAGACTCTGGGTTTTTTTCCGGATGTAGAACACACAGGCTGCTGAAGTGGCCGCAGCATTGTGGTGTAAAATGAAATTTTGATGCCATCAAGTCCATCATTTTTTTTTTCATATGTCTTCACCAAGTCTAGGAGGTATGTTTATTCAAATATTTGCCACTGTGAAGCAACTGTGAAGTCCGAAGGGGCCTCAAATCAGTGCCATCAGCACCCCATGCTCAAACTTTCAAGTACACCGACTCCAAGATCCATCTACGCTGTAGTCTATACTTCCCCGGTAGCTCTGTAGCTTCAGAACTACCTCCGTGCACCCAATCCCCAGGTAGACACACCCAATCCCCACCTATTCCCACCAAAAAGCCAAAATGGTCACCCTAACACATTACCCCCGCAGCGGAATGGCTTGCCAAGGCGCCGGAATGGCAGTACAAGCCGGCTTGTCCGGCTTGTCAATGGGCTTTGATCCCCAGCCAAAAGCCAATCCGAGCAGGGCCAAGCCAGTTTGGCAAGCCAAAATCTTAACTCTCAGTGCTTTGCTTCAGTCCTTCTCAAGCGTAGGTGCAATTTTTAAAATGTTTGCCGGCCATTGGTTGGGTTGAACTCATGGGTTTCCATCCAGGAGCCAAAGCTGAGAAGCGTGGCCAAATTGTAATAAGAACAAATTCTCCTCCAGACAAACCAAGGCCAAGCAATTAATATTGTGGTAACCAGACCTTGAGTTCAGAAGGTCTTATGCATTAGAGCTTATTAGTTGTAGCCATATTTTTACCACAGAAATTCCGAGGTTTTTCATTGCTCCACACATTCAGTGCAGAGCAACTGAACGGTTCTTTTGCAATAAGAGATATACTATTAGAGCCAATTAGTTGCAGCCTTTTTCTTGCCACAGAAATTACAGGGTTTTTTGACGCTCTGTGCATTTCTGCTGAGCAACTAAATGTCCATTTTTCAACAGAAGATTCACCATTTTTCTAATACCAAAAGAGCTTTTAGAGGCACAACTAATTAGCTCTATTATAGATTTGACTTGCCGAATATCAAGTTCAACAGACCCTCTTGCGAATCACACAATTACGGGAGTTCAGTTCATGCGGTTAGGAACCCCGCAGCATATGGGGATGTCTTGGTGCAGATGTTTGGACCATTGCGCCGGTGCAGCTGGGACACGGGAAGCGCAAGAAAGTTTCCAACAAGCTGTATTCATTGTGCTCCTAGGAGGTGTCTTAATCTTGTAGCTGCCCTTACACATTACGCAATTGCAGGGGTTCAATTCAACGCGCCGTCTTGCACATCACTTGAACTTGGCCCTACTTACTGTATCCTATCCGGGCCTCCGAAAATCCTACGCATTCTTGCCAATACAAACAGGACTTATACACAATGGGCAGGGACCCACGCTTCTGTCACAATCGATGCAACAGATACGATGCGCCTCTCCTGGGCAGGGTGCACGATCGGGCTCTATGTGATTGACAGGGCCATAGGCTAGCATAGGTCAGCTCAGAGGTAGCGAGTAAGAGCCGTTGGCACACGCACCTGCCAGTGACGCGACATAAGCGTTGATGGGAGTACTGTTCGAACTGTTGGAGTGCATTTGACTGGTTTAGTCGGTCGGTGCTTATTTTCTAGGTGTTTCTGTGCTATTAGGCAGTTTAAGTACCCTCAGAAGTGTATGGCGCCGATATCCGGGGCCAGCACATCTGCTGAGGACGGGGAACATGTGTCAATCCGTGTTCAGGTGTCCGCATTCCGGATCACATTCGGCGAGCTCCATTCGCGGTGTCCGTTCGGCAGACAAAGAAATATACTTGGCATGCAATTTGCTACATACCTTCCGCAGTTGCGATTTCAACTCGAGCTCCAAACCGACGGACTCGGTCTGCGGAATCATGAGAGGCAGCCCAGAAAGAAAAGATGCCAACCACTGATCGAGCTCATCACCGCCAGGGAGAGGGATTTCATTGACCAACCTGGCTTGACAATGATAGAAAGATGACCAGTTCACTGTTGTAAAAACCCGTTCGCTTTCGCAAAGCACATTTGTGTTGCATGTAGCCCGACATCCTCCGCGTTTAACTCATGCGTGGAGGTGGTACTACGAACAGCACCGTTGGAAGAACTCTGAAAACGAGTCGCGTGGCGATGAGGCCACGACGGAACACGGGCACGAACCGCCATCTAGGCGGGAAATGACAACTATGCGGTCTAACACAGTCCTATGAGCCACCTGAATTTGCTGCGCGAGACTCCATACATTGAACTGACCGACAACTATAAACAGTATCAAATTTCATCCCGAATCCGGGAGGACTGCGAGTACTCCATTTGAAACAATAAGGCACTGCTGCTGTCCGGCCGTCTGAGCCTCCATTTTTGTGGAGACGGCAGCTAGCGAGGCCTTCGACAGTTGCGAAGGACGCGCGGGGATCTTCACATCCCAATTGCGATAGTGAGACGAGGAAGCAAGCGTCCATCAGGTGGGTGGCATTCACAGGAAGGCAGCGGCCTCTTACAGTCAGAGCCAGAACGTGCGATGTTGAATTATCCCGAGCATTGCAAGTTTTACGATGCCAGTACCATTGTGGTCGTTCATAGCGAGTGCAAGAGGGAGTCAAACAGGCGGAGAAGTACTAGTCCCAGCGAGATTGAAGAGTAACTGCTGCCGGACGTGGAAAAGGTCGGCGTAGTCTCTAGGCGGGATGCTCAAAACTTCGGATGCTGCTGCGACGGAATGGAGATAATTCCGCGGTTGAAAGATCTGCTGCGATGGACGTTGAGATCAAGACGCAAATGCGGTGCTGTCGCATCATGGCAAGCCACACTTCCGTCAAGGGTGCCATTATTTAAAAAAATGTATACTTATATAGGGTCGAAATTTGGGATTCCGGCCTTCTGGACCCCTCCCTACTATATTGGGCAATGATTTCCCACGATAAGATAAGAGAAAGGCTTCACATGATCAAAAAAGTGCTTCAGCCAGTCAAATTTGGGTCCGTAATACATGCCATATGCTAGCAAATGTATCTACCAGATGTGTGGACCAGCCACTAAGCTCTCACCACACCCAACAGCCAGTTTGCAGCATTGATGGCATTACCATATTTGGAAGTTGTGCTTTGACCAGAGGCTCCTCTTGTCGCTTTTCTAGCACCAATTTTATTGGGATGTGCACACTGTTGACAATGAATAGAGGCATTCCTGAGCCCTAGGAGGCCCACAGAGCTTTGTATATGCACCCAAAGTTTACATGTAAAACTTTGTTTTAAGGTGAGCACAGGTTACAGCGGTTATCGTACATGTAACAAAGTGGTCCAAAAAAAGGAAATTCTTGATGGATAAAATGAGATTTTTTTTTCAGCTTAAAATTGATAAAAACAACCTGTCTAACTAGTGCCCTCCCAAATGCGGGAGCTAAAGTGAGTTGTAGGTACCGGCATACCCTCTCCGAGAAAAAATTTTGTCTGAGGAAATGATCCTCCGCACGGACTGACCAGCTCAGCATCCTAGCATTGTCTTTGCCGCGGCGGACTTGACTTGGACTTGTCGGAAGGTGTTACAGGTTACAGACCCCTTCGGACTTGTGCAATTTCGGACTTATATGTGTCACGGTTACACCCTCCGGGCTTGAGGTCTAATCACTGCAGTACACCTTGACTAGCATTCTGGGTACAACAGTAAGAAAGACCAGCGAAACACATATTTAGCAATATGTCGGGTCGTGGGCCAGGGATGCTTAGTGAGACCGGTGATAACATTAATTCACTTTGTTCTCGGCGCAAATAAGGCTGGCCTGAACATTGAGTCGATCATTGCAGCGCGGGGCGGTCTCGGCGTCTTCTCCGGGCTACTATCCGCGGGTCGTGCTAGACAACTCTCGCCTGGATATTTGACGTGGCAGAGGTTTTAAACACGCCTTGAAGCTCTCCACCCCATTTCGAATACCATGCCTGCACCAGTACGCAATTTTTTACGCTCTCCACTGAAAATTGACCCCCACTAGTTCTACAATAACTCCTCCGTCAAACTGAACTGCCAGCTTCAAACGAACAAAGGTAACTTCTACGCCGCCGGTACGAAGGGGCAAGTTACATGCAGTGCGACCGAGGTGAGCAATGTTTGACTATGCATGTCTAGTGATACTAAAACTCCGATTTTAGGGAACCTACTGGGTTTTCATCAACGGAACAGAGGAAAGAATTCATGGTAGCAAGCTGGACGATGCCTAGTCGTTTCTAGAAATGTCTTCTCCAGTCTGCCAACGCCGTTAAAAATGTACGAATGAAATATTGCAAACGAGTCCGGTCAATCAAGAACAAAGAATCTAGTCTACACAAAATTCCGCTGCGACGAGCCCGCAGAAGTCTTCAACTTCAACTCCTCCGCCTGCGCCTTCCGATCCTTCCTCGATGGGAAGTTGCTCTCCGGCCCGACGAGCACCGCGCCGGGATGGAACACATTCCAGAGCCCGCACGCGAGGATCATGGGGAGCATCTCCAACACGTAGAACGGTGCCTCTGTTTTGGTGATCCGGGACTCGAATCCGGAGGAGAACTCGACGGGCCGGAATATGATGCGGATCTGGCGGAACGTTAAACACTTCGCTGTGAGCGCAGAACTTGAAAGCAAGAACCCGAGTACAAAAACCTGCTGCAGGCCAATACCGCCCAGGTAGACGTGAATCCCATTATTCTTCACGTCGACATTGTCTTTGTTCGTGAGCATGATGCCGCCGATGACTTGAATAAAGAACGAGCTGCCTCAAATTTGATATCCGCGCTCAAAGGAGATGGGATGGGAAAGCACGCACAAACAATCCAACAACACAAACACCAACGACAGCCTCTACGCCCGAATCCCAAACAGATGGAGGACCCATACTTGCGGTAGTGCACGGCTTGGTAGGTGGGCAGGACGGAGGTGAGCGCGAAGGGCACGGTGAAGAGGATCGCGGCGGGGTATGAGGGGCAGTAGAGGAACACGCTTTCGCTGGAGTCTGTAGCGAGTCGGTGGGAGCCTGAGGAAAAGAGGCGGATGCGTACCAGGGCATTCAAGGTGGACCATCGCGAATGTTGTCAAACGAAAATGTAGTAAGAAGAGTGGCGAGAAGCTTCGAAGGCGAAGGTGGGCGCGAAGATGGAATATTACACCTCACCACTTCCGACATCTCACTTATACCACTGCCCTCCGCAGCGTTGGCGCTCGTCCCAAGTCGCAAAAAAACTCGCGAGGCACCAATGGGCAACGGACATGTTCGTATTCAGTCGGTGATCCACCGATTCTCATCGGCCTGCACAGCAAAATGTGTTAGCCATGATCCCGCTGGGCCCTGCGGAGAAGGGGGAATAGACTATAGTCGTCCTCGGGCCCTGTTTGTTTGAGGTGATATGTATGGCAACGTTTAGGCAAGCGCACAGGCGACCGCAGTTGCACTCAGTCTCCACCCAAGCTTTGACTCCAATCCGACCTCGGCCTGTTATTTTGCATACTAATTAAATCAAACCCGCAGAAAAGAGAACGTGCAGCGCGTTTCCCTTATCCAGTGGCTTTCAACATAGCCGCTGAATAATTGTAGCGCCACCGAACCGTGGGCAACTTCGTTCAGACACGCCTTCCTTCGTGAAAACGTCCATTACGAAAAAAACTACGATAAAGTCCATAGCAATAGCCTTATGACCAAAGCATAAGTGCTCCCAAAGATCCGAGAACCACGCTGAACGCAGCGGCGGAGCGAATATCCCGCGCAGACGTCGACGCACTGTTGCTGGGAACCGTGCTCGGCGCGGAGGACGCGGTGGTTGCTGGGGTCACCCTCCAAATTCGTTAACCAAACTTCTCCCAAGAAAAGAACGTGAACCTACTTTGTCGACACCGCGTTCCCACCCGCAGTCGACGCAGGAACGGACGCAGACGCCGCATCTCCTCCGGCAGGCACATTGTTCAAGTTCTTCGCCTCCGCGATATTCTGCACGCCCACAACCTCGCTCTTGCTCGTCGCAGCGTTCAGGTACGCCGTGTCGTTGCCGACGACGGCCGCGAGGCTGCCCGTGATCCAGCCGTTCTGCCCCATAAGCGGGAACGCGCTCTTGAACGCCTGCACGGTGTCGGAGCTGAGCTCGTGCTCGAGGATGACGAGGCCGGGCGACTTGGGGCCCTTAATCCACTCGTTCATGTCCGATGCGATTTTCTCCATTGTCGTGCCGGCCGGGGTCAGCTCCATGGACCAGTCACGGGTGCTACGAGGCGTCAGCAAAGTGATAGAACGATTGGGATGCGACGCACTCCTGGTTCCAGATTACCGTGTGCATTCCTAGATTTTATTCAGCTCGAGTAGCAGAGAGAGGGAGGATATGCACCAAATACTTCCTTGGCAATCGCGCTAACACGTCTATCTGTATTTCCCTGCGGGGGGCGCCAGAACTTGGGCACACGGCCGCCCGTGCTGTTATGGATAGCCTCCATCGTCCAGCCGAGCTCCGCAACGACCTCCTCGTTGCTCAGCGTGGTCATCAGGCGGTGGCTCCAAGTATGCACGGCCATGTCGTCCCCGCGCTCGAACGCACGCGTAAACTCGGCGCTCTCCTGGATGATGTTAATCCCAATCATGAAATGCGTTACGAGCTGCGGCGGATTCTGCGCGTCGAGGAACGCGACGAGGTCCGCGGTCGGCGGCAGGGGGCCGTCGTCGAAGGAGATGGCGATGTGCCCATCGGGCGCGTCCCAGATGTCCGTCGGGATGCGGCATCCGAACGACGCGGAGCACACTTCCGGACTATTGGGATCATCACCAAATCGGGCGCAGACTTGCAAGGGCTTGCCATCACGGCAGGGGCTTACAACCCCATCCTAGGGTTTGTGGATGATTGTAGGTAGCTTATAATGCCCTAACAAGAGCTCGCCTGGGCTGCAAACCTTACTTGAGTCTTGTAAGTGCATCCCAGCTCCACCAACAAATCTCCCAGTCTCGCTCATCCTCGTGTTCTATCTGGCCATACATGCCGTGTTTAATTTCAAACCTCACCCAGCGCTCTTCCAGCATAGATTTTGGAATGATACATGGTCTTCTTGACCGCGACGCTAGTTCCAGACGTGCTCCTACCATGAAATGCCGAGCGCGGGGAGCCATGGGACCTTCCAGTTGCATAACGCCTCCATTTCATTGGATAGGCCGAGAGTCACTCATACTTACTTTCTGCGGATCTGCGGGGTCGAGGGCCGAAAAAGGTGCCCGGACTCGGGTTCGAACGCTGACCGATCCGCTTAAAATGAGCGCGAAGCGTGACATTGCCAGCTCCTCCTTCCTTCTCGACTGCGACCTTCTCGACTGCGCGACTTTCTCCGCGTCCTCTCTTCCAACACCGCATTAGCGCACAGCAGGCGCTCCGGACTGCGTTCTCCTACGCGCGGCCTCCAACGGCGATTGGCTAGCACAATCGACGCATGCGCCGCTCGAACTCACAAGCCAGAGCGAGCCGCATACGGGTGGTAGACAGGGAGGCGCGTCGCAGTTCCTTCTGGCTCCCGCGGTGCTCACACGTCTTCGAGTTTCAAGCGCATATATTCACCTTTTACGGCTGCCGGCCTCAGCTTGTCCTCCTGTCGTGCGTCCCCCCTCCGCTCCCCGTCGTATGAGCTCATCTCGGGCGCATATACCCAGGCTCCCGCATTCTGGCACACTCACTACTTCGCTTTCTGCTTCCGCTGTTCTCTGCGCGTCAGCGCGCGTCAACGCTGCGATGTCCTTCGTTGCCGCCCCTTCCTGTCCAGCATTGCCGGTCCCTCAATACTGCTGGGCTTGGATTTGCTCTAACGTCGACCCCGGCCTGCGTGTCTACCTGTCCTCCGACCGCCGCTCATTAATATTCATCGTGCGTGCCTCGACGTTCGAGATCATATCACTGACTATTGCTCCGCAGCCACTTTCAAGTTGAACACTGAACGGTGAACGCTGGCTCCGCTTGCTTGGTATGCTCGCCGCCTGCTTCTTCCTCCTCTGTTGCTCACCGTGGCTACGCAGCTCTGTTCCGCCTCAAGTTTACCTCCCCGCAGCTCAATCCTTCCTAGCGTGTTTTCGACTGGTGCGTACGCTTCAGCTGGCTTTGAACTCGAGCGCTTGCTGAATATCGCCTCGGGAGTTCATGCATCGTCGCCTTCAAGTCGAGTACCGCTTCGGTGAGTGATGTTTTGTTTGCCTTCCTTCCTTCTTCCTATCCTGACCATCGTTCTCCCAATCTGCAGTTCGTTCTCGTACACCGTTCTTGACCTACAACAGCTATTGCACGGTCTCCTACTCGCTACTCTTCCGAATATTCCCAATTCCGTTTCTCTCCGCGAATTGATATACAAGTGTATTATCCTTGCTAATATATGCAAATTATGCCCATAATCCCCTGGCAAGATCGCAACGGAACCGCGGAGCTGGTAGGCTGTAATGGTATCCCGCCTGCAACCCCACATACCCCTCGCAACACCTTGCAACCCCCAGAAGGTCCTGTAAACCCCACAAACCCTGCGGGGTATGCCAAGGGCTTACAAGGGCTTACCACTTTGACTACTCTGTTATAACAGAGCCACAACCCTTGTAGGGGCTTGCAGGTCCTTTTTGGACTTACAAGGCGGTGGCAAGTCCCTTACAAAGTTCCGCCCAATTTGGTGATGATCGAGGCCTAACGCCGCCCGCGTTAGATTTCGGGATCGAAGCAGATGGCCACGCACCTCCGTATGTTGGAAGATCGTCGCCGGTGTTGGTCGCGATAGGGATACTAGGGATGGCCTTGCGCGCAACGGCGTCGTTTAGTGCTGCGAGCCACTCGGCGGGCATGCTCTTCGCGTCGGGCGGGCCGTCGGGGTACGCCCCGGCCCATTCCGGGGTCCCCACGGTCGGGTAGGTCACTCCATCTGTCGCGCCGGCCGTAGCGCGCTTGAAAAGAGCGTGGGCTGGGTAGGCACAGCGGTTAGCAGACGGGGGAAGCGGGGGAGGTCCCGGCACGCACAAGGGTGATCGTTGTCGTGGTACCACTGCCCGGGAAGCAATCGCGCAACGTTGTGCGCATGGTCGTGGTCGTCGTGTCGTCCTTGGATAGCCGCAGCTGAGGCGAGGAGGGGGATGGAGAGAAGCGTCAATGAACCAAGCATTACGACCAGCGATGGAGGAGGAGAACAAGGAATAAAGAGACAAAAAGGTGGGCGAAAAGAGGAACAGTCGACCTGAAACGCCGTGCACCTTTTATACGCGCGACGTCGATCACCAACCAGTCCACATGCTGTGTGTGGGTAGATTGCGTCCAGGCGTTGTGGACGCTCCGAGCTCCTATATCGTCGTGGAAAGGTCCTGGCTCATACCATTGAATGCTTTTTACAAGCCCTTGTATGTATGCTCTCGGTACGCTGGATCGAAAATGCGATGGTTTTGCGAAGCGGGGGCGAAGGCGATCCCAACCGCCAATCCCAGGATGATCTCGGCGTCTTGGCAACAAATCGCCGGGCTGAACGGGCATTGGCATGAGGGTCTACTTGGGAGGAGTCGAACGGCAAAAGCACTTGAATGGTGTTTGTTGAACTGACTTGATCATTTTTTTCTTCACTTTCTTCAGAGCACTGCGAACAAACGGAGGAAAAGTGCATCAGGTTGGGATAAAGAGCACAAAGGACCTTATTAGATCCTCCGAATATGACTTTGAATAATCACAAGGTACGGAAACAACCGAGTGGCAAGTTAGAGAGTTTAGAGAAATTGGCTTCTAAAAGTCCTAATAAGGTCTATTACACCATTGTACATTCCTTAAAACACCGAGACCTATGTACGGAAAGAATCCCAACGTTTGCTGACACCTACACCGCGTTATACTGGACTTGAAGCGCCAGATCAGGTTTTGGTGGGCGCTTGATCTGGAACCCGATGATGGCGTTGTCCAGTGGCAATGGGGCTGCAATAGACAGAGCCAGAGCTGCACTGTTGCGCCTCCCTACGCTTGAGCTCGACTTCCGTGACTCCCAATACTCCGCGATTTCTCTCAGCTCCTCGTTGCGGCGATCCCCGCGCGCATATCGTTTGTCCTCCTCGTTCGGGACGGGTCGGCCGCGAGTCACTGCGATGGAGGCGCAGATGGGCTTCAATATGTGTTCGTTCCGTGCGCGGATGGTAGTGAATCTATGGAAATCCTTAATCGACGCGGGGCACTCGGACTTGGAGCGCTGAAACGAAAAATGGCGCACTGGCTGTAGCAGAATGGACAATACGCCTTTTGCTTCCGGCGCCGCTGTCGAGGTGGCGGAGCCTCTTTAGCTGTATCGTCTGGTGCGGAGAGCGCGATGGTGTTGGTCCAGGAGGTGGAGGGCTCCGACTTCGTCCAGTCGACATCCGGTGCCGGGGCTTCAGGTTCTTCGAAGCCGTTTGCGAGGTTCCAATATGCAGCCACGCTATGCATCGCAGTGGGAAGAGTGGCAGAATGAAAGGTGTTGGTGCTTGGTATGTAGAGTAGCTCCGAGCGCCTTTACGCTGTCATGTACCCCCGGAGATAGTTTTCGCTTTGGGAATCTCCGGAGCTCCGAAGAATGAGTTGGACGATGCAATACTGGGGAGCGCGTTTCTGGACGGCATACGCGATGGATCCCACTCGAGCTCTACTACGCGCAAATCCTTTGTTCCTGGGCCAAGGCAAAGTATGTACACATAAACATAAGATCTCACTCCTTCATCCACTCCAGCTCACACTGCAGCGTCTCCTCCTCACGCGCAAATATCTTCCCAATCACGGGCACCGTCGTCGCCAGCGCCACCCTCAACTCCTCAACAGAGGATATCGCCGGGCCCTGCACGCAGAGCTCCTCCAGGCGACACCCCGTCGCGCCGACAAACCCGTCCAGGTACTCCGCCGCGCTCGGCATCGGGGAGAGGAACACGCCCGCGATCTGCAGGCGGCGCAGGCCGGGGACGTCGAGGAAGGTGAGGTACGGCAGCGCGTTGTGCGGCTGCACCTCGGTGTCGTAGGACACGTCCGCCTCGAGGACGAGCGTGTGCAGGTGCGGGA
Source organism: Mycena kentingensis (nom. inval.) (assembly GCA_014461125.1). Classification (NCBI taxonomy): domain Eukaryota; kingdom Fungi; phylum Basidiomycota; class Agaricomycetes; order Agaricales; family Mycenaceae; genus Mycena; species Mycena kentingensis (nom. inval.). The sequence continues at coordinate 861,795 of JACAZG010000012.1, forward strand.
GGCGCACGATGCGCAGCGCGTACGGGTCCTCGTCGCACAGCGCCAGGCGGCAGCGGAGCAGGCTTGCGGCGCAGGCCTCGAGGAGGGGGAGGCACTGCGCGAAGGTGCGGTGTTGCAGGGTGAGCGTGGTGAGCTGCGTCCATGGGAGGGAAGATAATGTGCAGTCGACGTCGTAGAAGCGCACGGAGGTGAGCTGCCCGGCGGGCGTCAGGGTAATTGGTTCGACCGCTGAGGCGCGAATGAACCCGTCCCAGAGGGTGTCCTCCTCGACGGTAATGTGTACGCGCCGGAGGAGCGGCGCGGGACCGCAAAGCAGCGATATTTCTTGCGGGGTGATGCCGAGAGTCAGGTACTCCCAACGGTCGCGGTGAGGCAGGATCGCGGAAACCAGCCGCTGAATGAGATTGTCCCCTGACTCACGGTCGAACCCAAAGTTTATTGAGAGCGAGCAAGCCCCCGATCGGGCGAGCCACTCGACTACGAGCTGGACCAGACGCCGGCCAGTTACCGGGTACTCGCTCGGGAGCGTAATCGCGCGCCAGAGAAGCGGCGTAGCGAGCGCGATCTCCTTCCATTGTCTTGACACCTTGAGCAGCTGCAGCGGGGAGTCCCCACCAAGAAGATCGGGAGACTGGGGGTATATCGGGATTGTGTGTACGAAGATTTCCGACAGAAGCTCATTCGGCAGTCGATTGACGCTCGGGCGCGGCATCGAAGCTGCTTCTCAGCCGGGGCGTATTGGAGAGAAGGGATGAGCTTACCGCGAAACTGGGAACCGGGGGATGGGTGTCGATGCTCTGTGGGCGTCTTTGACAGATGCGTAGCCGGATAGCTTGCAGGGCCCGTCACATGGAAAGATACGCCACGGATTGAGTGGCCTGAGGTGTCAGAATCGGGCTATACTAGCGTACAGGACAGCAGACGAGTCTACGACGAGGCGCGGGTACGGGTTACCAAACGGCATTGTGCGGCTGGGTGTCCGACTTGAGAACGAGTCAAGACCGGTACGAGCGAAGCTCACCGATGAGCGGGCACGTCGCACCGAAAGTGCTCATGAGACGGACGCAACGCTCGAATAAATCCGCCAATACGCGCTCGGATGCCGCAGACGCTCCGGAGCCCTCAAGGGCGACAGCGGCGCGGAATGCAATAGCGAGCAGCGTCTGTGAGCATATTAGCTGCATTGAAGCAGAATGAATCGGAGCCTCACGCCAAGGAAGGCATCCGCCAGCGGCGGAGCACCCTCCACGACATCCAAAAGCTCCCGCGCAGCATCGACGATGCGCCGTCTGGACGCGCCTGCGCTCGGATCGGTACCAGCGACGGACGGAAGGTGGAGCTGGATGGCCGCCGCCGAGATGAGTGCGCGGACGGAGACAGCCGCAAAGCGGGAGGATTGCCGCGACCTCTGGATGAGCGCGTCCATGCTGGTGAATGCGAGAACGAACTGGTGGTGCTCGTGGGGGCGATAGTGCTCTACTAGGCGGGATGCGCGTTCGAAGAGGATCGCGGCTTGATCATACGACAGGGCCGTAGCGCCGGATGTCGGGAGTGTTAGGAAGGTGGTGATTGTACCATACGGATAGGGCTGCGTTTCGTCCTTTGAGACGCGTTAGACCGGCTCCTATGGCAAAACCCACGCGTACCAGCCAAGGAACGTCGACCACTGCGTGCGTATTGAACGGAAAGTTAGACGTCGTGGCATCTGCCACCGTCCAAAGACAATCCATCGAGCATACCACCCAAAACGCTCTGACTTCTTCCGCCGACATCGCCGGCGACCATCGATGCATCCCGCGGGCGACGACGAGGCTTGTAGCAGCGGAGAGGTGGTACTTTGCTTCGACGATGCGGGCAGTGCGGAAGAAGTAGTTCGCGAGGAGGACATGCCCTTGGATCGCATGGAGCGGACTTCCCCCAGTAGCCAGAGCGGAGCCCATGTTCCGCAGCGCGTTTGCGAGGTACGGAGCCTCGTACTCGGTCTCAGGGGCGGGGTTCGTGGATTGCAGTCGCGTAAAATGTATAGCCCAGAGCTGGACGGTGCTCATCAACGCGGGCGACATGTTGCTCGTGTTGCCGAGGAAGAAGCCACGTTGGGAACGGCCATTGGCAAGCAGGTTTTCAACCCTGTACAATGTTAGCGCTCGGGTGCAGCGGAATTGACAGCAGCGTACATTCGTTCCATAACATTTGGAGAGATTTGGCGGAACGGAACGTCCATCCGCTGGGAGGCTGGCAAGCGGGGAATATCAAGGTACGAGAACGGGAACCGGACGGCCTGCGGAGCGTCCAGTGTGCGTATCCGAGCCTCTACGCCGGCGATTTGGTCTGGAAACGTTGCCAAGAGTTGGCCGAGGACGAGGAAAACACATACCTTGGAGCCGCTGCACGGTGGTAGAGCCCCGATCCACGTACTCACAATCGTGGTAGCTCATAGAGCGCGAGCATGCGCCGCACTTTGGTCGGACCAAGTCGCATTTCTGCACCAGATCATGGCAGATGAGACACGAAAGCAGAAGGAAGGAGTACGAACTACTTTACGCGTTCTGCAGTTGGTGCAAGGCTTGCTCGATGTCTGCTGCTCCATGCATTCTCCGAGCCATTGTCCGCGTTATATCGAGTCGAATCCCGCTCGAGGTGGGAAACCGTTGTGCGCAGCGAACGCTGACGCTCGCGGCCGGCAGACCTACCATTGAACATGGAGGCGGGGACGCAATACGTGTGCGGAAAGGGCGGTGAAGAGCGCAGTCGCGCGCCGTGGTGCAAGTCGGAAATCAAAAGAGCGATTTGCCGATATGGTCGGGAAACGGCCTCAGGCTAGCGCTGACGATACTAGAGCTCAGCGGGTGGGGTAATCCGAGAGTATTTTGCCCAAGAGCGAACGCGAGATGGCCGTCAGGTACACGAGGTTTTCCCGCACATGCAGATGCCACTCTTGCTTCCGCTCCACCACCATCGATATATCGCGAGTACAACTCAACTTCTTGTAAACTTTACTGACCTCCCATATCACCAGCAGCAATGGATGGAAAGACTCCCTATCCTGTCCTGACTCTCCCAAGCGAAATCGTCGGCGAGGTGTGCAAGCATTATACGCCTCCGTATCCAGACTATCCTCCCCTCATTGCGACGGAGGATGAGGATTCTCCTACTACACTCCTCGCCATCTGCCGGCTGTGGAGAGATATTGCACTCCATGTACCCGCTCTCTGGCAGGCGATCACCCTCGACCCGCGGGACCACAACCTCGAACGAGCGCGTGCATGGATTGAACGGTCCGGTTCGTGTCTCTTGACGCTCGGTGCTATCGAGGATCTCTTCGAACATCCGACTACTGCGGCTTCCGCGCTTCGAGAGGTTCTCGAATCCTGTCGCGAGCGCTGGGTGTTTTTGGACCTTGACATGGACGAAACCACCGCCTCGGTGCTCAGCGCAGTCGCCCCACACCTCCAGCATCTCACCATCTGCCCCACTATGGAGCGATTACAACACTTTACAGGTACTTTTCGACTGGATGCTCCGCGTCTACTTAGTGTCCGTGAACCTCTGGGACACGATCTATAACCTCAAGTCGCTCCCTTGGAGCCAGTTGAGAAGCCTCACCCTCTCGTCAACGCCCTTCTCTCTTTGCGCCCCGGTTCTTAAGGAAGCCACGAGCCTCCTCCACTGCAAGCTCTGCCTCACTGCGGTGGCCACCGGCGTCCCGATTCAGATCGTGCTTCACAGCCTCACGACTCGATCCTTCTACCCGGGCGCCACGCTGCAACCGAGAGATACCTTGACGGTGGATTGTCTCCGATCTTTGACGGCCCCCAAACTTACGCGTCTCGCGCTCGGGTACGAATTCCTCGGATGGCCTGCGACGCTCGGCGCAGAACGAATTCAAGCGCTCGTGCAGCGTTCCGACAGTCGATTGAAGTCGCTACAGTTAGTGCAGCTCCACTCGCCGGAGGACGTCGCAGAACTCAAGCCTGCGATTTCGGATTGCGTTTCTATATGTCGCGGTCTTTTCCCGGACACACGCGTGGCGGCCTGTACCCTTCTTCGCGGTGCTAGCGAGATTGACGCTGAGGTCGCCTGGTTTGACTGGCACTGATTGGCTGGAAAATCCAGAGCCTCAACCGGGATTTTTGCGGCCGTTTTCGATGCAAATTTTCTTGAGGTACGTATTGATATTTTTTGTGCTCGGACCACGCTAACTCGGTCTAGCCTACCTTGGATTCTAATCTACATTATATTCCCATCGTGTTCTCAAGAAAGTAGAAAAAAATGATCAAGTCGGTTCAACTTCAGAAACATGACATGTGTTTCCCAGTCGACTCCTCACGCAGTCACTCCCGCAGAAGTCGAGTTCAGCCGTTGCGAGGCGAGGCGCAACAGCGCTCCAGATCGAGCCCCCACCGAAACTTGATCCGGTTCTCCAGAGTTGAAAGCAAGCGGCGCGAGCATCGACAAAGGCTCAGAGTCATCCCATCCATGCGCTTTGGTGTTTCATGATATCTACAAAGGTGTATTCTCCCTGTTCTCTTTGTCCCAAATAAACACCATTACACCGAAAGCCCTCATTCTCACTTTGTCTTGGGTTTGGTACAAAACCGGGCGCGTTCTCCAGTTCGAAATATGCACACGTCGACCTGATAAACACGCCCCCCTACGGCGCCGCGCCCACTCTCCTTGAAGCTCCAACTCCTTAGCGGCAATCCTTCGTACCCGCGCCCGCACACCCAATCCCTCGCCAGCCTCGCGTGTTCCTGTTTCTCCCACCGATGCGGACGGGAGGATGCCGATCCGGGCTACAGATACCACCCGAGGTCGGATGCGGGAAACGTCGGCGTTGGCGAGGGGGAACCAGGTTGCGGCTGCGAGCTCGTCGAGCTCGGGCTTGCCCGTGATCAACCACCACTTGCTCTACGCGCGTACACCCAACGTAGACCCCCCTCTGGATCACGTTGAACCCGGCCTTTAAGCCGGCGTTTATGCGGCTGGACTCCGGGAGCCTCGCAGCTGAGTGAAGGGATGGTCCGACGACCGACGATGGGGCGGTGGGCTCGGAGATGAGCGGCGGCGGCGGGTGTGCTGACATCGAACCCGCCGCACAACGGAATCAAAAAGAAACGCCTAGAAGTCGCCGAGCACACCAACATCTTCACTCTCACAGACACAAGCGTCCCAACAATGCGTTCGGACACCAACCAAAAAGGGACCGAGGCGGGGCTCGGCGGCAAGGGGAAGGTCGCGCAGGAAATAGTTTCCAACCCTGCCGTCACTGGAGTGCTTCAGTGGCAGGCCGAGGTGAACCTAGCGAACCTCGTCCCCGGACCCTGCGTCGCGCCCGCCCCGCTGGCGGGAGTCCCCGGCCCCGTGGTCTCGCGCAACAAAGGCAAAGGTCGCGCCGTCGAGGTTGCAGGTGGATTATACATCCCAAGCGCCCCGACTCCCAGGCCGGTTTCAAAAGCGCGGGCAGCGGATATTTGCCAGTGCGCAGATTCGGGCGAAAAAGGTCGAGCACAAACGCCGGCTTCGCGGGAAGCACGGCGAGGCGGAGGGCACGCGGCGTTCGCAAGCTATCGCAATCCTGTCAATGCTGGGTTGAACGTTAACTGGAGCTCGGGCGAGAAGACTCACGGTGGAGAGTAGGATAGAGAAGGACGCTGTCTCGCGGGGGAGCCAAAGCGGCAACTTTTGCTCCCCCGACAGGCAGCTACGGGCGTACCGCTGTAGTGTACACTCTACAACGAGCCATTCATCCCTCTTTTATTCGGTCCTGAACAAAGAAATCTATCTCAAAAAATTATGAAAGGGCGTTGATCCCTTTCACGCCTCGTGCAGACCCGGGTGCAGAACAAGAAAGGATGGAATCAACAAAGGGTACATGCATTTTCTGTTATTAGCCCACAGCCTGCGTTCAGTCTAAACACAACCTCCACGATCCCCAATCGCTGCCCAAGTCATCATTATCGCCATACCTCAAGTCTGCCCTCCGGACACTAAATTCCCGACTAACCCCTTCCAGCGCGCTGCGATACGCGTCCTTCGACTTCGAGGGCTTTCCCATGCACAGTCTGTCGAGTTGATGGCCTCCCGTGAGGTTCAAAACGATTTCAGCAACGGCGCGGGGCACGTCCGCAGCAAATCCAGGCATTACAAAAAGCTCTTCGTCGAGGTAGAGACATTTGAGCTTGGGCGTGAGGAGGCGGCCGAGAAAACTGGCCGACCCCGAGCCTAAGAAGTCCGTCTCGAGAATGAGCATTTGGAGCTGCGGAGGCGTGGCGCGTGGGGGTGCGCTCCGGGCTTGCATGTCATGTTTGATCACGAAACGACATTCTTCCAGAGCGGTGCTTTGGCTCAAGATGGTGAGGATAGTGTGCGTATCGATGGGGTTTCGGATGCAGACTCTTGTCAGCTGTTACCACGGGAACGCTCCGGTAAGCCAAGCGAGGTCGGGGATCCACGCAAAGAGCGTGCTGAGCTTGGGCGCGTTGTCCGACGTGAACGGCGCGATTCGGAACGAGTCGATCAGTCCCTTCTTGTTGACGACGTCCAGCACCCGGAGCTGGTGGAATGTCCCTTCGATACGTGGGCCGAAATAGTCGCGCTCGAGGATAATGCGCGCGTACTCCCAACGCGCAGGATTCGTGTCTTCCAGCATCAGTGCGAGGATGGCCGCATGCGAGGCGCGTGAAAATCCAACCGTCCCACCCCGAAGCTTTTCGGGTGCCAGCACGCTGAATGCGATGGGAAGAGCGCCAGATCGCTCCAAACGACGGCGGGCGATGTTGACGTGTGTCTGCAGCAGCGTGTCGGGATTCGCAAACCGACGCTGGAGCGTAGCTCCATGACCGAACTTGAGAGTTCTCCACAACCGCGGCGTCGCCAGGGCTATGTCGCGCCACGTCTTGCAGACCAAGAGAAGCGACTCGGGGCGGTCACCGGAGAGGAACTGAGGTCCGCTGGGATATGTGCCGCCGTCGATGTACCACAGGAAGATCTCGGACATGATTTCGTGTGGAATCGTTTCGATCGGGTAGATATACGCAGCGAGACGTTCTTGAATCGATGCCTGGCGAGCCTCGAGGCGCGGGATCTCGATAATGAGAACGGCCAGCTCAGCTCGGTCGGCGGCACGACTCGCGGGAGTGGATTCAGTGAAGTCGGGCATTTGGGCGTGCAGTTGGATGTGCGCGTCGGTGGTGGTGGTGGTGGTTCGGGTACAAGTCACTGAAGCTTTTGCCATCAGTTGATGGTCTTCCAGCCTCCCATGTATGCCTCGCATTCAAGGAGGTCAATGGTGTATTCCGAAAAAAGACCAAGAGAATGCGTACGATAAATGCTGAAGCGTGTACACCAGCACTCATAATCTTAAAAGAAAGATCGCTATAAAAAGCGCGAGGTATTCCGACGCGAGGTGCCACTTATCGAAGCCACAATGATGAGAGACGCGTAGAGTGTAATAGTAAACGGCGACACGAATCAATCCGCCAAAGACCAAGGAGAGAAACAAACTTGAAGGGCTCGCCCTCAGCCTCAAGAGGTGAGCCCGCTAATCTCTCTTTCCGTGGGCATATCCGGATCTGGCGGATGAGGAAACAAAGATTTCGGTTTTTTTTTTCTTTCTCTCCGCGCATTATCGCTCACACAAGTATGACTGCCACGATCCCCAAGCGTCGTACTCATCTTCATCCTCTTCCATCTCCCCATCGTGGAATTCCAGCTCAGGTATCGTACCCAACGCCTGCCGGTAGTCGCCTTCGGCTTGCGTGACGCGCCCGATGCCCAGTCTTTCCAGCCGGAGGTCGCCCGTCATCCGACGAATGGCGTCGGCTAGGATCGCGTGGGCGAAACCCGGAGTGAAGCCGGGGATGAAGAATAGCACCTCGTCGAGATATAGGCGCCTGAGGTTAGGCGCGCGAAGAGCGACGAAAAGGTCCGGGGATGTCCGCTCCCAGAGCACCTCACTTTGGTTGATGATGAGGGTTTGTAGAGTAAGCAGCTGAGTGGTCGGAAGTACTCCAGGCTCCGAATCGTGTTCTATGGCGAGGATGGACAGACGACACTCGGTCAGGACGGCGCACTGGCGTATGATTGTCAGCGCAGCGGAAGGAAGCACGCCATCGCCGCCCAGGTGAAGCCTTGTTAGTTGGGACCACGGAAACGACACCACAGCCCAGGCATTATTTGTCAAGCAAGCGGAGAGCATCCTGAGGTTCGGCGCATCGCCGCTGTTGAGCGGTGCCAGAATGGAATCAATGCTGCGATTTTCTTCGTGAAGTTCGTCGCCGCGGTAGGTTATGTCCAGTTGCCGGAGATAGGGAAAGGGCCCTTCGATACGTGGACCGCAGTACTGGTCATCCAGCTCAAGGTGCGCGTACTCCCAGCGCATGCGATGCGCGGATTGGAGCAATAGCTCCAAAGTTGAAGTTTGCGTTGGCATCTCCTGGCGCCGAACTGCTCCAATCTCGTCGTAGCGTGGAACGCGGAAAGCAATGGGAAGGACACCGGAACGCTCCAAGCGTTTTCGGGCGACGTTGACGTGCGCCTGAATCAGCGCGGACGGGCCGCTGAATGTTTGCCCCTCCACGACCGTCCACCCGACTTCGAACTGGAGCGTTCTCCACAACCTCGGCGTCGTAAGAGCAATGTCGCGCCATGCTTTGCAGACAAGGAGGAGAGTTTCAGGTCGGTTTCCGAAAAAGAATTTGGGCCCGCCGGGGTACAAGCCTGCATCCTCGACGTAACACAGGAAGATTTCGGAGAGCATTTCGTTGGGGATTGTCGCAATGGGGTAGATGTAGGAATCGAGGCGTCTTTTTATTGGGTCGATTTGCGCTCGGAGAGCGAGTAGAGTGGCGTCCAGGGCTTCGCTCTCGGCGGTGAGAATGGCAAGCTGCGCTCGATCGGCAGAGCGGCTCGCGACAGTGGATTCGACCGCTTCACTTGCCAGCGGGGTTTGGGCTTGCGCTGGCGGTAAGGGACGACGCGGTGCCCGCATGAGTTGCAGACGGATTTGCCAGGGAGGAAGGGTTTATGAGTAGCGGTCGTGGTGGTTGAGTTTAAGAAGCAGATTTATGATCATGCCACCCGTCCGGCTTTCTCCAGCCGGCCGTGGCATCCTCCGCCACCACGTCCTCCTCCGCCAGCTCCGTTCAAATTCCTATCCCAAAAGAAAAGGGACGTCTAACCTAGCCCCTGCGCACACGGTTTTGAATCCTAATTTAGACTACGCCCGCGTTTATGCGTGACGACGGAAAGCTCAACGCCGCAACAACCCTTCCGACGGAAATCGTCTGCGAGGCCTTCACGCAGTACCTTCCGCCCTACCTGCAATGCCCTCCGATGCTCGGTGATCTCTCCCCGACAAAATTGACCCGATCCTGGGGGCGCTGGCGTGCCATTGCACATGCGATGCTCACGTTATGGACACCTTTGGGGCTCGGCGAGACGCGTCAGAGGCATCTCCCCGCCGGAAAGGAGGGAACACATCCGGATAACACCGCTCTGGACGCTTTTGAGCTCGACGAGCCCGCTGCTGGCTGGCTCAAGCCAACGTTCCCGCTGGCAATACGCAATCGTCGCTGCCGACTTCGCTCGTACCTCGATGCCCGGCTTGGCGGATATTTCCCCGAACTAGTCGAAGCACACTTCGCTGGATACTCCGAGCCTGGCCTCAAGCTCTTCTATACCATTCACGCTCCAAATCTGCGGAACTTATCCATCGAGCTCTGTGTTTATGACCCACTGTCGGCGTTCGCTCCCTGGGCACAGCTAACGCAGCTGTTCTTGACCTATGCCCCTCTCGACGATGCTTCTAAGATCCTCCGCGCCACGCGCGTCCTCCGACTCTGCGATCTCGTTTCTGGCAATCTCGATCTCGTTCAAGATTCGGAAGAATCGTTCAACCCAGTGGAGCTCCCGCACCTCCAAAGCCTTATCATCCGGAGCTACGACCGGTCGACGGACGCTGCGGCTTTCTTGCATGCGTTGCGAGCTCCCAAACTTGCACGGCTGTTCATCGAACACGACGTCCTCTATCGACGCGGACAAAGCTTGGAAGCTCACGCGTTTGGACTCCGCGTTCTTCCTTCTGCGATCGGGGCGATCAGCTGCGAGCTCGAGGTCCTGCACATCAAGTATTGCCCCGAACCGCTCGAGGACTACCGCGTGGCACTAACACCTTGCACGAGAAATCTTGTCCTCAATTCCGGCAATTCTTTCCAGGACTTGTCGGCTGAGGTATGGGGTCGTTGGGATTTAAATGAATAGCTGGCAGTCGCACTGGCACAGGAGAGCACCATTCAAGTCGGATAGTTTTCCTCCATTGCGCGATTCGGTGCGTGTCTCTCACATATGGACATCGCCGCCTACTAACGCCGCCTCTGCAGGTACTGCACGTCTCCCCGGCGCAATGCAGCGAGTAAGAACATCCCTGGTCCAGCGGAGATCACAGCTAACGCATCCCTTTAAGCACTCGTCTACGAAAGCGCGACGCGCCGGATGGCGAACAGCGACGATACCGGCGCGAAAGCGTGACGCCGGCGGCGGCGGACGCCTGGCTTGACCGGCGGGAGCCGTGCGGGATCGGAAAGTAGGACGGACTTGCCCCGCGCAGAGACGGAGACGGAGTTGGGCGATGGCGGAACGGACTTGTCGCGCGGGACTTCAAGTTGGTCTTGGTTGGGCGCAGGCGAGGGCAAGTACTGGATTGGAGTAGAGTACAGAAAATATATGGATTTGAAAGACAAAGAACGGTCGGGGAACCCAAACCAGACACGAGCAGCTCCGACCAGCTGATTTTCTAAAAAGTTTGTTCGTATCCGGTCGCCGTGACTGGCTTTTTTTTTTTTTTTTTTGTGGGAGGCGCGAGACCGCCAGCCACGGCTAACCTGAGGAAGCTTGATGTTCCCTGTTTGTCGGGCTTTGATCTGGTGGTGCTGCCGGCGCCATCCAGGTAGATGCAGGAGGCGGAGGAAATTTTAAACTTTGTTCGCCGTACAGTGCGGTATGCCGGACATACTGTTGGGAGTTCAACGGTTGTCCATCCGAGTGAAGATCGCAGTACATACCAAATAGTCCTTCACATATCCTCCTCGTTGCGTTCGATCTGCCTTTAACTGTGGAGTTGCAGCGCGGTCCCAGATCTGGCGTTCGAGCTCCTCCTTTGTGAACGTTCCAGCGAGGGTTCGCAGCTCTCGCAAAGACGTCGCAGGTGAGGGGCGGGAAGATGGATTGGAGGCCGTCATCGCCGCTGCAACTGGCCGGAATGGTTCGAGATCCGAATATACCTGAGTGCAGAAGGTCAAGGCAAGCCAAAGGCATGGCCAAATGACGCACGTAGATTAACTTGTGCATGACCAAACCCAACTGGAAGATGTCGACGAGGAAAGGATTATAAGGGACGTCGGCGGATACTTCGGGTATGTCCGGAAATGTTCGAAATGTGCCGGTACGCGTCGCGTGTTGCCTGCCTTCTGGGTAGTATTCCGCCAGCCCGAAGTCGATGTAATAGTAGTTCAATTGCCCAGCACTGCAGCGGTTTTCCCACTGAAATAGTGCGTAACTACCCGTATGGGTCTGGGGGCGGCAAAAGTGAGAGCCTAATGGCACAATCGGCTGCTCATCCACGACCATGTTCTGCGCCGCGATGTCCCTGAACGTTTCAGGTCAGCGAGTGCAGCGATCAGAACAATCAAGGCGAACAGATGCGCAATGCCGCATTCATGCATGAATTCCAGTCCCTGGACGGTATTGAGGTGAGTGAGGGCCGTACCCGCCGCGGACGACGCCCAGAGAGATACATACCTCCAAGTATTGGGACATTGCTTCGATAAATTCCATACGGCAGTGGAACGGCGGATGGTCGAACACACGACAATAGGGCGTGACGATGAACGAGTAAGGGCTGTTGGGAGCATCGAGAGTCCGGAGAACAGGGATGGTTCTGTTCCTGGAATCGGAACGTAAAGAGTGGAGATAGGCGTGTATGCGGATTTCTTCCGGATTGTGGACGCGTTTAAGGACGACTTTCTGGTTACTGTTCAAGTGCACGGCGTCAAGAGCATTGGCCTCGAAGAAGTCAGATAGACAGACGAGGATGAAAATATCGTCACTTGAGTATTGGGTATGGTGTGCTCCACATCCTGGGACCACGTCCACCGATAAACCGTTTTCCAGCGAGGATTATATCGTGGCCGAAGCATGTAGCCTTGCGAGAGCAAGAAAGGTTGGTCATCTACCCATGCCTCCTCCCGTTTATAAAGTGTTGGGTGTCTTGCATCGTAGCGGGACCAGGAGATGCCCATGGTAGCGGAAGAAGAGTGCTAATGCGCGAGATGATCGGACAATGGTCCTATCGATTGCAATTTGCCGCTGGGTCCGCACTCTACGGTTACCCGTTACCCAAAGGTATGTAGCGATTTTATTTATTTATTTATTTATCTGATCATGAAGTAGTCTTGAACATGAAAATATCATCCACAAAGCTGAACCCCTCCGCGCTCCCTTGCCCCAAGCTCAACGTATCATCATTATTCCCAAGCAACTGGACCTGCACCTGCTCGAACACCCACCCATCCTGCGGACCCACCAGGCGCTTCACCAGCGCCCCGTTCCAGATCACGTCCAACAGCGCCTGGCCCGTGCTGCGATAAAAGAACTGCAGCGTGTCGAGCTCGCCGGCGTTGGTCGGGAACACTACGCCGTTCATCTGCATCTGCCCGTCCACGCCCCCGCCGATGCGCAGCGACGCGTTAGACGAGTGGCCACTCCCCGGGGCGCGGAATATCACCGCTCCCTGCGAGGTACCGGCCCAGTCTAGATGCGTAAGGGCGGAGCACGTCGACGCGTTGCCGGGGCAGGTGAACGACTTGAAGTTGGACGAGGCATGGATGCGCGTTTTGCGCTGGTAGCCGCGCGAGTAGCGGATCGTGAGCTCGGGCGGGGTGCCGATGTTGTTCGGGTCGTTGTTGAGGTGCACGAATTCGTCGTTGTACTGGACCATGCTCAGTTTGACGTGGAAGTGAATGAACCGGATAAGACAAACCATCGCACAGACGACGCCGGATTCGGTCCCGTTGAGGACCGCGCGCCAGATGTTGAAGTATTTGCACGCCCCGCCGACAGGGTCGGCGTCGCGCGCGTTGCAGACGTTAGCGCAGTCACGCACGTTGTAGCGGCCGAGGAAGAGGAAGCCCATGTACTACGTCGACTTCGTTGGAACTGAAGATGCTAGTAACAAGGACGCGTCGACTTGCCGTGTTAACTGGGGCGTTCAGCGCTGCCTCGAGCGGGCCAAACGACCCTTCATAGCCCGCAGGATCCGGACACTGTGGCCGGTAAAGGGTATGAATTTCACAAGAATTCATATCCCTAGTCCCGTGAACACAGGATTCACCCGATATTCCAATGAATGGTCCTTTTTCATACCATTGTCTGATTGCATCAATTTATCATTTTATAACCCCAATTCTGGGTCAGTGAATTTCATAGCCCAAGACATGGGGTGAATTTACCTGGTTGGCAAAAAAAAAAAAAGATAGAAAATGCAGGAAATAAACGAGGCCCACTTATCTGAATATCTGGGAGTATGGTGTGCAAGGTTGAGCATTGTGCCTGGCCATTGAGGGTACAATGATCTAGCCCGCCACTCCTTATCTTCCTTATTTCCTCTTGCCTGAATGGTAAAAGTCTTCGCCGCATTTTCCATGTAATGCTGAGATTCCCTGTTCAAACCACACTCAGGCCATTTCTTGACTTATAATATTCATGTCCTTCTGCAGTTAAAACATTGAAAACACATGATCACCAGTTGTGATGGCACATCAGAAAGTTGTGATGGCACATCAGAAGCCATCACAGCTGAGGTGGTCATGGTTTATTGCCTCATTTTCTTTCCCAGATTTCATCCATTTTTCACCTGATTTTCATGCTAAAATCCCGTGAAACAAGGGTATGAAGGTTTGCAGGAGGGGTATGAATTTTGGGGTATGAAATTCACAGATATTCCCTGAATTTCACTGCAACTTGCAGTGAAAATAACCGGAAAAGGGTATGAAAAAATGGTATGAAAGTCATACCCTTTACCGGCCACAGTGGGAGGGAACGCCACTTCGGGATCGTCGGGAGATTGTCTTATATCCAGCTCGCGCGGCGTTGCTTTGTTGGACGATAAGCTCCAGTCGGTGAGTGCGGCGACGATTTCTTGGAGGTCAGCTCTGGCGGGAACGTCTCGCGGAAGAAACGGGACTGGGTCCGCGCATGCACGAGCTGATAGTAGCAGAGCCAGAGCGATTGCCGTCCACATTGACATCTTTTGGGAGACGCAGGGTTAGGCAGAGTACTTACTTTACCAGTTTTATTCAAGCTCCAAGCTCGGCAGGTACAAGTTCGTTCCTGTCATGCCCGTCAGCGTCTACGCGAGGCACTTTGTGTAGATACTTACATAACTTACGAGCAGACGTGTCTAAGAGACATCGACAATCTTGACCGTTTAGGTCCGGACACCGTGTCCGGGCTCAGATGCGCCCACTGAGACTAGGGAAGCATTAGATCCATACTGTTACATCGATTATAAGTAGACGGCCAATAATATAGCAGAGATGAGCCCCAGCTCAGGTCAAGTCAATCCTTGTAATTCCTCGAACTTCTTCTTTGCCATCCGAACATTAAATCGCAGGGCGGCGGTCTCTACACAAGGCATTAAGACGCGTACGGGAATACACTATCAACGCGACGCACCGACTGTGGGATCGTGCACGATGATGAGCACGTACGTGTTCTTGGTCATCTCGTCGAGGACGGCGGTGAACTCAGGCAGCTCCATCTCGAGGGAGCGGAACTCCTCGCGGACGCGCGAGCATGCGTGCTTGAACGCCTTAATGAGCTCGGACGTGCGCTCGTAGCGCGTCGGGTCGAGCTCGGGCGCGGATGTGGACCCCTTGGGGGTACTGGTCGCGATGACGAGGAAGGTTGTGCGCTCAAAGAGGACGACCTCCGTCGCGGAGCAGGCGGTGGCGAACATGGTGAGGTGTTTAGAGAGGACGGAGGCGTTGGGGATGAGGGTATGGACGATGCTGGACCAGGCCTGGGCATGGTTAGTACGTACCCACGCGACAGAGTCGGAACGCACCCGATACAGGCTTTCGTCGTAGATGCTCGTCCCAAAGACAGTTATCGGCGTTGGCTGGGCGTAGCCCTTGTCGCTTTGTTCCTGTAGCTCCTGCTTCTTGCGCTCGAAAGTCAAGCCCTTGTCCCGGACGAGGTCCATCTTGTGCAGCAGCAAGAAAACGGCGGCGTCGGGGCTGTACTGGCGCAGACCCTCGAGGCAGTCGCGGTAATACTCGAGGTCCTTGTTCATCTCGTGCGACTCGACGTCGAACACATAGATGAGCACACCGACTTGCTGGAAGATGGTCGAGCGCTGCGTGGTGAGGTACGAATCCATGAAGGCGTCCTGCCCACCGCAATCCCAAAGATTGAGGATAAGGTCCCCGAGGAAGCGGACGTGGTTCTGCTCGACGTCGATAGTAGCGCCGAGCCGGGCGGAGTTCACGAGGTTGCCGCCGTGCAGCGTAAATCCAGCGTCGCTGCAGCCTAGTCAGGCACGGTAGATGGGCAACGCGACCAGGACGCACAAGATCAGGGACCTCATCGAGGTCTTGCCGCTCCCCGACGCGCCCATGAGGAGAACCTAGGCCGTTTGAGCTAGGATTGCGGCGGAATCGAGCAGCGGACCTTCGAGCGCTTCATGACGGGAGGAGGAAAGCGGCGTCGGCGCGTGACAACTCCGGCTCTCGATTTTTTCTCCGTCATGAGCGCCAACCCGAGCCTCGCCAGTGCGTTCGCTGCCGCTCGGAAAGCCCTTGATCTCACCCCAGGCAGCCACCTACACCCTCATACACGCTTTTTTGACGAAGCAAGAACAGTCAAAAGCCGCCGCTGCGCTGAAAAAGGCGGCAAAAGACATCGTCGTCCTCAAGGACAATATCGACGTCGAGGGACCGCAGTTGGACGAGATTATTCGGGAATGGAAGGAGCTAAAGGCCGAGTGCGTGGTCTTTTCGTCGTGCGGGCAGGATTTCTGACGCGAAGCAGATCGTCCTCCTCGAGCTCGTCCGAATCTGACGGTGCGTCGAAACGCCCGCGCTATGGGCACGCTTTAATACCGTGCAGGGTCCTCCTCATCGTCGTCTTCCTCTTCCTCGTCCGCCTCGAGTCGCTCAAAGAAGAAAAAGACGTCGAAAAAAGCGCCGTCGAAGAGCTCAAGCTCCTCCTCCTCCTCATCCAGCGACTCAGACTCGGAATCCGACGCGAAGCCCGTCGTGGTCAAGAAGCCCGCTGCCCCGAAGAAGGGCAAGGCAAAGTCTGCAGGTATGGCCGCGACTTGGCTTCGAATCCGTGCACTCATCCGTATAGCCTCGTCCTCCAGCGACTCCTCGTCCTCGTCCTCTGATGAAGAAAACTCCTCTTCGTCCTCATCCTCTGACGACTCGGGCTCCGAATCCGGTGCGTACGACCATTTGCCTCCGCGGCCGCCATCTCCCGAGGCACGCGTCGCTAACCTGCGCCTCCACAGACGACGAATCGAGCGACACCGAAACGCCCGAGCAAAAGAAGCCCGCCGAGCGCGACCGCGACCGCGCCTCTAGCCGCACCCTCTCCAGCCCGGCCGTCAGTGTTGCGAGCGACGCCGCCGCCACCATTCCCCCCAAATCCAAAGCGCCGTCGGAGGACTCAGACTCGGATTCAGACTCGGACTCGTCCTCTGACTCGTCGTCTTCATCCTTCGAGTCCGTAAAATCCGCCCCGGCTGTAAAAGCACCGGCAACAAAAGTAAAGCAGCCGCGGGACGACGCGCCAGTGCAGGTTGCGAAGAAGCGGAGGACGACCGAGGCCGGGGACGCCATCGCCACCGCTGTCGTCGTCTCCGAGGCACCCGCACAGTCGCAAAAGGGCGGCAACCGGGGCGGGGGCGGGCGCAAGACCAACATGCCGTTCCAGCGCGTCAACCCCGACAAAGTAAACACGGGGGTACATGATGGACAATCGGTACCAGATGAAGGTGCGGCTGCGCTGCATCTCCCTGCTAATCCGCCGACGCGTCTCAGGCTGGCCCGGCAAACGACTACGGCAAGCGCGCGCACGAAGACCTCATCGTAACGCGTGGCGCTGGGTTCCGCAAGGAGAAGAACAAGAAGAAGCGAGGGAGTTATCGGGGAGGGGAGATCACTGTGCGTTCACACTCTCCTTTTCTTGCGGTGATACTGAGCTGCGACGTGGTACAGATGCAAAGCCATAGTATTAAATTCACCGACGACGACTAGTAGATTGTGGAGGGTCCAGGCCTGCCTGACTGCCTGGGGTTGCTGGGGAGTTAGATCGACTTGATCGAATTGCTTGTAGACGCGCTACGTTGTCGCGTTTCTATCGCGTCCACGTTCATGCCCGTCCAAATCTTACGCTGCCTGAAGCCTCATCCCCATACCACGTTTCCTGAGGTTTCCGGCTCTGCGACCGATCTATCGCACCCGTTCCGCGTTTCTGCACCACTTCTGCACCCGCGAATCCATTAACAGCCATTATCGTCGTCCGGGAGCAATGTAAACAACCCGGATGCAACCAGCGACGACACGCGATTAACTGCGACCGAGGTGTTTGAATCAGGAACTGGACCCGCGTAGCCTACAAATAAGCGCCCTTTCATTTCTCTTCCTTACCCCAACTGCATCAGGAACGCGAGCGAGATGGCAACGACGAGCGCGATGGAATACGAGACGTGTACGCTGCCGGACGGCGCGGTGCTGGCGTACCAGGTGCTCAAGCCGCGGGCGACCACGCCGCCGGAATCTTCCTCTCCAGCCCCCACCTTAATCCCAGCAGCAGCGCGTGCAGACGCGGTCCCCCTAGTACTGATATGCGGGATGGCCTCTGCGCGCGGGGATTGGGTCCGTCTAAGCACCGAATTC
Organism: Mycena kentingensis (nom. inval.); assembly: GCA_014461125.1. Lineage (NCBI taxonomy): Eukaryota > Fungi > Basidiomycota > Agaricomycetes > Agaricales > Mycenaceae > Mycena > Mycena kentingensis (nom. inval.). The sequence goes on from JACAZG010000012.1 coordinate 879,752, forward strand.
GCTACATCGCGTCCGGGTAGCCCCCCTTTCCTCCAAGATCGCGTATAATTTGACCTGACGCCCGCGCACAGTCTTGATATATGACCACCGAGGCATCGGCGACTCCAAACACCCGCCAGAACTCGCACTAGGCGCGGACGAGTTTACGATCGAGACGCTTGCGCGCGACTTAGTCTTCCTCATCAACCATCTGGGCTGGGAGGAGGTCGCGATCTTGGGGTTCTCTATGGGCGGTACGCGCGCGCTTGTTCACTCATGAATGCGGGCTAACTGTGAGCAGGTGTGGTCCTCCAACAGCTCCTCGTCCTGCCATACCTCCAAACCAACCCGCTGTCGCTGCCGTTCCGCGTCACGCATGCTATCCTGGCGAGTACGCGATGCGAGGTTCTGCGGGACCCGCGTTATGGGTGGGTACAAACTCATTGTCTTTCTTGAGCGAAGTTATAATCCAACCGCTCCCGCAGACTCCAAACGCTCCCCGAACCGAAATCCGCTGCAGACGGCGCGGCGGCCGCAAAACCACCGAGCATGGCGGAGCGCTACGACAATGTGCGCCGCACGATAGAGTCGACGGTCGATCCGACGTGGATGAAGACAAACGGCGGGCAGCGTTTGGATTTTATGATACAGAGGGTGCTTTCGGGGAGGTACGTCCGAGTATTTGTTGGCGGGCATTCGTCTAATCACATGTATGGGCAGCCCGAGGTCGTTGCATACGATAAGTGCGTCTCTAATCCTGTTTGCGCGTTTAGTCCTGGATGCTGAGCGTGTATCAAGGTCGACAGAAGAAAGCTGTAAGCAGAGTATCGAATCGCGGAACTTGGACTGATTACAATTGTTGTTTAGCTGCAACTCTTCGACTTTGCAGATCTGCTGGTCGACATTCCTCAAACGCTCCCCGTTCTCGTCCTTCACGGCGAGGCTGACCAGATTATCCCGTTCCAATGCAGCCAGGTTAGTTCTGACCACGAAACTCCTTTGTGCAGCGTGATATAATATTCTGTGCAGGAGATCTGCCGCCGCATCCGCAGCGCCACGTTCGTCGAGGTTGGGCCTGAGCCCGGAAAAAGTCCCGACTCTCGAGTTTGGACACAACTTCACGCTGTATTTCCCAGCAAACGTGTGGGGCGACATGGTGCGGGTGTTCTTGTCATCACCGACGCCGAGGGCTCCGAGCGCGGGTGTAGAAGGAGATGAGTGAGGGCGGGCCTCCAGCCGAGAACGCCGACAATTCAGATGTGGAGTCGGAGGCCGGCGCTACGAAGAAAGCCATCGACGCGACTATAACACCCGGTCTGGCTGCTCGAGTTGATTTAGATTCGCGCGATCCTTAATGCTGCCGACCATTCCTCCCGAGCCTAGGCCTTTCTTGATTTCTATGTTTACTATTTGGTTGATCTATGTGTCCAGCTGCTGTAGTTCATAGACTTCGCCTTACCCCATACATCCGATACCACCGCACCCGAAATTGCTAAACTTGGCCGTGGGCTCAGCTTCCGGATGGTGTAAAAAAAATGTAACTGGAAGCGGCTTGTGGATGAAATTCCGGCTTCGGTCCAGGAGAACCCCCACGAGCTCGGGTGTACTTTACACCCTAAATTTGGTCCCAGACTCAACTGTCGTGATTGCGGTACGTAGTGCTTACCGGACGAGTCCGTTCGTGGCGTCAAAACAACGATGCCCTTCCTCCAGACTCCGGGAAGGAGACTGGACGGAGATTGGAACCACTTCTGGAGCGCGCTCGGGCGGCTGCGCCCTGGTTTGTCTGCGATAAACTGATGATGAACAGGAGTTATTTGCAGCACCTCGCGCGTTTTTCGTCGTCTGCGCCACGAAGGTGTTGCTTGATTATTGCTGTTTTCAGTAAACTTTTTTTCCTGCGTTCCGAGCCAAGGAAAATGCCAAAGCTGAAATCTCTTTCAAATGTGCTTCAATTTGGTTGGTTTGGAATGTGTCATGACACACCTCCTACCCGCCACCCTCCTCTTCCTCTTTGCCCAAAGCCAACATCCCTTTTGGCTCAATCCCGATAATTACCATCTGCCCAAATATCCCTAAACGCTTGTCCGTAACCCGACAACCGACATATCCCTATGTGCTCGTGAGTAGTACTTATACCCTACGCTCGCACCTGAGGTAACTGATAGGGCTTTCACACTATGGGCACCACTTTGTGTGAATGTGGGACAGGCTATTCTCTTTAGACCATCTGTGAGGATTTCTAGGATTTCGGGCGGGAATTTTGTTTACTGTGCCATGCCCCGAGTTTTGCTCATATGATTGCAATTTTGACATCTTTAGTTCATAAGTCTTTCCATCTGTCACAATTATGCAATAGCTGTGACAGCCATTGATATCGATGAACACAGATCACAAAACGATGAACTTCATTGGCAAGGGGCCAGAAAATTGCAAAGTAGATGTACCGGACTCATGTCCATGGGAGCAACCCCTGGCTTGTTCCAGAACATACAAAAATTCAAGTCACCAAATTTCCGTCCAAACTTGCTGCACCTCAGGTTGACTTGAGGGCACAGTTTGTACCTTTGGGTGATATCAAAGATGAATACCCCAGCGAAATACTGCAGAAATCACCCAATAACATGAGTTTCGGTGCAGGACATGCGCCACAACGTTCAGCCTTTTTTTTTCTTTTTTCTTTTTTGGGTGAAGAAACCAGAAAATTGCTACTGCCAACCTTTTTGCAAACAGCAATAAGTATAAGTAATATGTAATAGAGGTTATGTTATTAGTAGCGCCGGAAAATGATCCTTGATTTCCTGGCTCCTTGCACAAAATTATTCCAGAATTCTTGGGTTTCAACAATGTTTCTTGAGAATCACTGGTACAGCTGAGAGGGTCTCAGCTCATGACCTGGACAACCCTTGCTGTCCTAGTCACAAAACCTCGGAGGCTTGGAGGTGGTCATGTTCAGAGCCTCGGTACCACTTCCCGTGGCGGTCAGTTGTTCCTGTATCAAGCTAGGTTGCATTGCAGGTGCAGGATTACTCCTCCAAATTTCTTGAGCTTGCTTTCCAAATTTCTTCTGTTTGTGTGTCAAATTTCTTCCAAAATTCTGAAACTTTGCCAAGCTGCTAATATTGTCTAATTCAAACTGGCGGCCTAAAAAAATCTCCATTGATCCTTACTTATTAGCAGCTGCCAAAAATGGCCTCAAGCTTTTGAAACCACTGTGTATTGGTTTTTTTTTTTTTTTTTTTTTTTTTTTCCTTGGTAAATTAGAATCTGGAGCATTCATTAGAGAAGTTGCAATAAGCCACCAGAGCCACCTGGTGGCTCAAAAATATTCTCATAAGTTTTCCTGGGCTAAACCAAATAGAACCAAACTTGTAGGATGGGCTCCGAACACATGGAGACACCCACCCGTCAAGTTTCCAGTCCACTACCAAACCCAACCTACCATCGGGAACCTATCGGCAATCCTCAGGAAACCCTATCCTGACTCTGAGCCCTACCCGGCCTTGTTCTGACATGACCACCCCAAACAAACTATCTGCCGCTTGCTGGATCTTCAGCCTTATTGATATAATTAACTGCCAATATCGCAGCCTCATAACAGCTTGCTGTCTCAAAATTGGGGTGGCTTACTTCCTCGTTTCGCTTGATGGTCTTGAATGGGGTGAGCAAAGTATTCTTGATAGAATGTTACCATATACAATCTGGCCACAACATCTTCATGTGCAACTGGGTGCCTTCCCGTAAGATCGAATCTATTTGTGCAATAAACAGTGGTGCCAGTGATCTCGGCTAAGTGCTGGAACCACTCTCAATAAATGTATGTCTGTAAGGAGAGGAGGGAACCCTCCCCCAGAATTGAGCTGATGGTAAGCTGATGGTGAATATTTTGTGTAGATCTCTGATTTGGGGTTCTGATGCAAGGGAAATGAGTACTAGAATTTATTATTTTGTGTTTAATCTGTGTTGCGGGAAGGCAGCCACTGAGATGGTAGATAAATAATAAATATCTTGTTTTTGAAAAAGTGAAAATGACCTGCTCAACTTGGACCAACTAAGCCCAAATGGAAATGTTTGTGCCGAAATGTTTGCCCCTCCCGTGGCTCGAACCGAAAGATTTGAGCGCTTACGATATGGGACCCAAACACGGTTGCCATCAGTACTAACTGTTTGTGAATCAACGTCTTCTGTCACGCGTTTCGCGCCGTGGCCTTCGCTCCTTTGCTGGAGCATCGCGCTCGGTGGCAGTATGCGGCTCTTCTACTACTGCTAACAGCGGGGCGAGGAGGAGCAGCGTATCGAGCGACTGATGTCGTTCTTGCGGACCTGTACCTCGGCACGAGGACTACGAGGATTACCTCGGCCCGCTCGCCGCCTCACGTCCCCACCGCGCCTAGTTCGACCTCTCCACGATCCACCCACCTCTCCTTAGACTGCGACACCTCTCCTGGGCGTACATGACGCGCCTCATTCTCCAAAACACCGACTCGGAACTCCTCGTATCATTCTGTCGAATGCCGCATCCGCATCGAGGTCGTCCCACCCGCTGAGCCATATGATATCCCGGCGGACGCCGCCGCGCCGTCGCCCGACCCCATCCACCTGTCTGGAATACTTCTCCGCTGCTACAAACGGCACGGAGAGCAACTCGCTCGTCATCGCGTTCTTCAACAAGCTCCGCGTCCGGGGCTCGTGCGGCTTCAGAACAGATCGTTTCGCTACGCGGTGCTGGCACCCCAGATCCGAGTCCCATCGGCTGAATATAGGGGTTTACGGCTGGAGGGTCCGCCCTGCGGCGGCGGCTGCGTCGGAAGTGGAGGAGTATCGGGAGGTGTTTCCCGCTGCGACGGATGTGAGTTGACGGACGAGTCGGACTTGGACGAATGGAAGCTGTATACTCGGTGAGCTGTGCTGTTTTTGACGATTGCGAGGTGGTTGCTGAGAGAGTGGCCCCAGGGTATCGTCTCGGTGGTTGCAAGGTTGGGAGACAGGTAACGGCTTCCTTGGGTTTTCCGTCAGGCCAGGATCATGCAACCACCGTGCAGAACGGTCGTCGATCTTGGAACGACGCCCGGTGCCGACTCCGGCTTCCTTGTCGTTGGACCAACCTTCTATCAGGATCCGAGTTGCCCGGGACCCAATGGATGCGCCACACGCGCCCCCATGATGTTTGTTTCCATGTTGCGGAAGAAGCTCTGCTGCGCGTTATCGTCCAGCGGGGGATCTGCGCTGCTCATCTGAGAATCGCTCACACAGTCCGCCTCCGTTCCGCTCGGCGTGGGCTTTTCATTACCCACCCAACAAACAACAAATGAAGTATTTCTCGAGCGCTAACAGAGCGCGTGTTTCCGCGAGTCAGCGGGACTGCAACGCGCTTGATTATGATTACCAGTCGAAGCGCGACCGCACGAGGTCTGCGCATGCGCTCTAGAAACCTTCACTCGGCGCCGCTCTGCAAATAATTTTCGTGGTGGAGGTGAGATCAAATGTGTTGAACTCTGAACCGCAAGGCTGGAAATAAACTTAGGGAAGCTCCCCGTGGTTGAACGATACGGCTCGTACTTGCCGCCCTTCTACTAGACGACGAACGCAGGGCAAACGCAGGGTCTGCTGCAAGTCTGCTGCCCGGGCCTGCGGGTGCGCAACTTTCCATCAGTCATGCGGCCGCCCATCTGTTCCCTCGACCACTACGCAGGCCAATGGCGGCTAAAAAAAGCCGCAGCCGCCTGATACCATCCACGCGCGGCATTCAATCCTTCGTCATCGCATTACTTTTCGCTTTCCCTCGCACGCGAGGTCGACGAGAACGGACTGGGGCCACATATGCTTCGGCCGTCATGAGACCCCGGAGGGAGGATAAAAGCGCTGCGATGTGTATGTGGTGGGTCGTGGTCTACGCTACGAACCCTGCTCGCACTGACTATGAAGGCTATCGCTGTCGCGCTCTCCGTCGCCGCCGTCGCCTCGGCGCGCACGATCACCGTCGTACGTCGCCTTTGTCCTGAGCCTGTGTGGCATTCTCGCTGACGGACGCGCCTAACCAGTTCAACGGGTGCCCGTTCACCATCTGGTGGGTTGCTCAGCTATCGTCTTCGTCTATGTCTGACGCTAAGCTCCATATATAGGCCCGCTGTACGCCATCTCCTTCTCAACACCCGTCATCCCGTGCTGACCGCGACATACTATACTTAGCTCTTCACCTCAGCTGGTGGCCGCCCTTCGCAGCCGACCGGATGGTCCGCCGCCTCATTCACCTCCGTGACGTTCTCCGTCCCGGTTCGTAAAACACCATCCAAACTCCAGAGCTGTGCGCTTATCGCCGTTTTTATAGGATCAATGGAACGGACGTATCTGGGTTCGCTTCCCGCATCTCGTCGTGAAGAAGGTGAAGGTTAATATTCCTGTAGGGTCGCCGCAACTGCAACTTTGCGACCAACCCCGGGCCCAACTCGTGCATTGACGGAGGATGCAACGGCGGATTGGTGCGTTTCTGACTCGCAAGTGGCTGGTGTTCACTGATTTTGCGATGCAGCTCTGCGACCCCAACACCGGAACGGGTGTCCCGCCCGCGTCGCTCGCCGAGTTCAACCTCAACGCCGGCGGAACCGACTTCTACGACGGTGCGCCATCCCTTCCTCACTCCCCTTTCCCTAAACCTCGCCAACAGTCTCCCTCGTCGACGGATACAACCTCCCCATGCGCATCAGCAACAACGTCGGATGCCCCGTCGGACAGTGCAACGTCGACCTCGGGCCCATCTGCCCGAGCGAGCTCAAGGGCCCGTTCGACGCGAGCGGCTTCCCCGTGGGCTGCAAGTCCGCGTGCCTCGTCGACGCGCTCGCCGGCCGTGCGGGTAACTCGCCCAACTGCTGCAGCGGCAGCCACAACACCCCCGCGACGTGCCCGTCGAGCGGTGTTAGCGAGTACAACTTCTTCCGTGCGTGGACCTGCGCTGTTCTTTCTTCGTGTGGTTGGGATTGACGATGGGCGCAGACAGCAACTGCCCGACTGCGTACGCGTACGCCTACGACGACGCTGCGGCGCTCTTCACCTGCGCTGCGAACCGCGCTGCGACCTACACCGTCACGTTCTGCCCTTGAACGTGCGCGTCGAGGTTCGGCGTTCAAGAGTAGTTTTAAAAACAGTAAACACACACACACACTTTCTTTTCTGTGATCTTGGAATGTAACTTGCGCTTGGTGTCAAATATACCTGAAACAATGACTGAGTGCGCCAACGAGGACATAAACGAGCTGGTTCTAGGCGCCGAGCTTCCGCTTTGTTCGACGAATTGCTAACAAAGCAATTACCCAGGTCATGCCCTTTGTTCATCTCCCCACGCGTGGAAGTGCCCTGGAGCCCTTGGGCTGATCGTCGAGCCCTCCTTGTGTTACTGCTAATGACCATTCTACTGACGCCCTCCGACTTCTGTGCCCTCCGTCCGAGGTTCATTGACAACTTGACTAGTACTTCTACAGCTGCAAGTACTGCGTGGTCCTTGAATTTCTGGGATGTAATACGTCTTCATAGCCTCTGGAGCCTTTTTATATTGATAAATGTCGCCATTGGAGGATCACCAACTTCAAGGAGGCAATATATCTCGCGTTTCTTCTGCTTCCTGGAGCCTGACAGAAGCTCGAAATTAATCGACGGCCCAATGCGACAAGCTCAAAGGATACTGTAGTAACTAGACCTTAAGTTCAGAGGGTCTTACGCATTATGGATTTAACTTACCAAATATCAAGTTCAGCGGACCTTCTTACGCATTACACAATTACGGGAGTTCAGTTCAGCTGGTCGGGAACTGATGAGGTTGTTGCCCCAGTGGAGCTGGAATGCGCGAAGTGCAAGAAAATTGCCAACAAGCTGTAGTCATTGTGCTCCTGTGGGCATCTTAATTCTGTAGCCTGGAAAAAAAAATTGATTTTGTTGTTCCAGAAATTTCCTTTTTTGGCCATATTGCGTAAGACGTTCAGCTTCTGCCCTTACACATTACGCAATTGCAGGGGTTCAGTTCAGCAAGTTGTCTTACGCATTACTTGAACTTAAGGTCTAGTTACTACAGTACAGTCCTCAGCGTACAACGAGAAACTCCTTATGAGGGACAGCGTAGTTCTACCATAGCCTATCTCCCTAGACAAAGAAAAGGAGGCGGCATTTGTTCTTGAATGTTTGGGCTTGTTTGAATCACGAACCCAGAGGTAAAGCTCGGGGCGTTCTTAAATATTCGGCCTCAGATCAGGCTCCAGGAGAGGTTTGTGAACGACACGCACCGACGCCGGCCAGCTGCAGCCCGAGAATGAGAATGACTCCGCGGAACTCTCCTTGGCGTCGGGCTCGTAGGCGTCGCATTGGGACCGATACCAGTACTCTCCAGATCCGGTGTCTGCGTCTGCGCATGCACGACGAATCCCGGCGATACGGCAGAAAGGAAAATTTCCCCGACTCCTGCGTTGCCCTGGTCCGCGTCGGAGTCGGAGGCAGACGCGCCCGTGGAGCTCGTCGCGAAGACACCTGAAATGGACATAGCTTGGGATGCTTGCTTTTGACCCTGGATCGCGCCGTTAGCTGGGTCAGTGGACGTCGTCTGCCAGTGCGGAAGCGGATCCGGAGCTGCAGAATCGTCCGTTGTTGACTGGGAGCCTAAACCCGACTTGTGTCGCGTAGAAATGACCACGCCGACGACGACTCCAGTGACAATGACCGCGAGAACGATCCCGAGGGTCGTCCAAGTCCAACATCGGCGACGCTGCTTATGTGCACCGGCGGATTCTGGCATTGGGTCACGGACGTCTGGTCGAGTTGGCGGCATGTACTGGTTCTGTGGATTTTCCCGGTCGGAGACAGGCGAAGGTGTGTACAGTCCCCCGCTCGCAGGTCCGGAGCCAAGCATCTTGGAGGACGCTGGAGACGGCGTCGCAGGCGAACCCGTCCCAGGCCCGCGGTTGGGAAAAACGTACGTGTCAAGCCGGTGCAGCTCGATTTGTGAGCCACCCCGTGTCGAACGCCGACTCGGCACCTAATATGCCCACTGATCACCTCTAGTTAGAGGGGGAAGGGGGGGTGCTGTCCCCCTCTAACTAGAGGGGATTACCCTCGGTTTGGCTGTATTCCTTACAGCCGCTACCGGGGGACTCTGCAGAGGCCGGGGAGCAGGTCTACTAACCTCCCTGGCCCCCGCCGAGGGTGTCCCCGACGCCTGTCGGCGGCCCGCTCGTCGTCGGCGTCGACGTCGGCGACGATGATGAGCTCGGGCAGCTCGGATTTTTTTTTTTTAGGGCGCGCCATCACCCCCGGCCATCAGAAAATGGCCCCAACGCCGCCGCTCATCAACCACATCCCCCGCCCACCGCGCCGACCCCCCGCCCATTGCCCCGACACTCCCGACGTGATGGCGCATCAAAAAACATAAAAGATGTGTTTTAATGAGGGGAACCCGAATGTACAAACAGAATTTCAATAGCTGCAGTATTCGGCGAGATACAGAGAATTGATATTTTTGATCCGAGATCAAAAAAATTTAAATTGTTCAGATTAAAGATCTATGCAGCCCTGTGCAAGTACAACCGCTATATCTTCATTCCTCGTTGATATAAAGCCAAACTCCACTAACTTTCATCGTCTACTAACTTACCTTCAGCCCGGCACTAAAGCACAAAGTCTACTAACTGGTGTCTACTAACATCTGTTTTCAATCAAAGCAAACTTTTCTTCATCGGCTTTGACTGAGCCCTTCCAAGTTTGGATATAGTATCATCTTGTAACTTAAAAGCCGACTACATAACATAATGACCCCCCAGTCATCCGTATAGATCATGGGATGATCAAGTGTCTACTAACCTTGAAGTTCCCATATATCTATTTAGTACATATTTCCATGTTCTCTGGGCCGATTTCTATAATCTTTGGTTCATTTAAAAGGGCTCGGTTGGCCCTACAATGTGGGTACTCTTCTGAAGCTATTGACACATGACCTGCCTGATAATATCAATACTATTTTGATTACAAGGAAAGAAGTCTGGCTAGCGCTCCCCTCAGCCCGGTGCTTTTTGAGACAACCTCAAGGCTGATGAGAAATAGTAGGTGAGCTATCCTGTGCATTACCTTGCACAACTGTCCGCAACATCATTTATGTGCCTTTGTTCTACTGAAAATGGAACCTTGGGTTGCCAAATAGGCAGATGTTATTCATTTTGCTTCCCCTTTCTAGGAACAAAGGCTGCATGTCTATGACACCGCTGGACAGGATATTGAAGCAGCAGCAGGAGTACAGCTACTTCTACATCCACCTCCACTTGTATTACCATCTGCTGAATATCTCTCCAGGCACATCCATGATGTCTCCCAGATTTCAGCTAAAGCTGCGGTTGAGTACTGAGATATGCTGTACAAGATTTGGGTTGTATTAGAGAATGCCCCAGCCTGTATCAGACCTAATGATTTCAAATCATTCTTTGGTTTATACAACACTGAAGGTACTTATGTGGCTGATCTAGAGAGATTATGCAGCAGATACTCTTCACCTTGACTTCTTAAAGTCACCAGCCTTCTGTGTTCCTTCTGTGGGTGCGGGTTTCATCACATATGTCACAGTTTGTGCCAGCCATGCTGTACAGACCGTGTGCTTCACAGCTTCGCATACATGATTTCCCAGATGGGATAATGGTCCCCTCCTCAGGCCCATCTTTGCAGAGACATAGGAACTATGGATCCCCTGCTGTACTTCAATCTCTTGTCATAAGATAATAACTGATTACACCTTTTTCAGCCAGGCAACATAGCTATGGTCATGACACGAGTACCTATAGTGCTATTTTGGCGTACTGAACAACTCTATGTAGTTTAAAATTCTGTGCTATAACTTTGGTTTTTTTCACAACCGGAAACTGAGAGTACTCCAGTTTGCACTTAAGTTCCTAGTGTGTATCTACCCCATCCTCTCTTCAATTCTATGTCCAATAGCCCAAACTTTCCAGAATGAGCTTAGGATCTCTCAGAGCATCTAAGAAGTGTCTTTTGGGTAGGTGAACTTACCCCGGGACCTCTAATGAACCTTGTTTTGTGGTTTGTCAATGTGTTATTGAGGACTGTTACGGAGTTTCGGCTTCTCCAGGTCTCTCAGACAAGCATAAGCCCTTAGTTTCAGATGCCGACTATGAGGATAGATACTAGGTGTATATCCAGCCTAGAACTAGTCTCCTTGCACCAATGAGCACATGTATTCAGGTGTTTTTCTTTGTGACATACTGTGAAAGAGAACAGATGCAGTTTCTGTTATGCAGCAGTACGTTAGAGGTAATAATAGAACATGATAGCATTTATATGGAGCTATCCTACACATCTAGACCATCTCTGAGGTGGCCATGGGCAGTGAATAATGATATGAACTGCCTGGTAATGTTAGTAGAATCATGACAATTTCATGGCATGGTTTTGGTTAATTGCTCTGCAAATTACATCTGCATGTAGGACCAGCGAAGGCCCCGCTGGATTCGAATAGACCAGTACAGGCATGTTGAGGTGGGGGAGAAAACCCCAAATCAGTGAATGATCAAAGGCTGATATTTTTGATCTGTCCATAATCTCATATATTATTGCTTGGATCTTTGGGGCTAGCAGATGAGGATTCAAGAGGATCCTTCTGAGGCATTTATCTACTCAGAATTGCCTGCAAAGCAAGACTTATTTGGTTGAAAAGTCATCCAACTAGTTAACACCCTATTTTTCACTTAGCAACGGTAGCAGATGCAGCTTACTTGTTTATCTTCCTGTGAATACGTGCCACATATATCCTCTGCTTAACCGGCAGATGATGTTTCCACCAACACTCGTCCACTAACACACATCTACTAACTGGCTCCTCCGGGGTTAGTAGTCACAAAGATATTTTTACAGAGTGCATGTTTGAGAAGGTGCCAACTAGATCAATAGAACACATGGATGCGCTAGGTTATCTTTAAGGTCGGGCATATGAGCAGACCCAGGTTTTTGGTACATCTCACAGTCGGTAGATAAGTTAGTGGACTCTAGTTAGTAGACACCTATACCAAAGCAGCTAAGTTAGTAGACACTGTCCCATATATCAGTGCCGGGCAGAAGATCAGTTAGTAGACGATGAAAGTTAGTGGAGTTTGGGCTTTATATCAACGAGGAATGAAGATATAGCGGTTGTACTTGCACAGGGCTGCATAGATCTTTAATCTGAACAATTCAAATTTTTTTGATCTCGGATCAAAAATATCAATTCTCTGTATCTCGCCGAATACTGCAGCTATTGAAATTCTGTTTGTACATTCGGGTTCCCCTCATTAAAACGCATCTTTTATGTTTTTTGATGCGCCATCACGTCGGGAGTGTCGGGGCAATGGGCGGGGGGTCGGCGCGGTGGGCGGGGGATGTGGTTGATGAGCGGCGGCCTTGGGGCCATTTTCTGATGGCCGGGGGTGATGGCGCGCCCTAAAAAAAAAAAAATCCGAGCTGCCCGAGCTCATCATCGTCGCCGACGTCGACGCCGACGACGAGCGGGCCGCCGACAGGCGTCGGGGACACCCTCGGCGGGGGCCAGGGAGGTTAGTAGACCTGCTCCCCGGCCTCTGCAGAGTCCCCCGGTAGCGGCTGTAAGGAATACAGCCAAACCGAGGGTAATCCCCTCTAGTTAGAGGGGGACAGCACCCCCCCTTCCCCCTCTAACTAGAGGGGATCAGTGGGCATATTAGGTGCGACTCGGCGCGAGTGGCGCTGTGTCATACCCTTCCTATTGAAGCGTCAAGATCTGCGAGCGTGAACGGAATGGACAAGACGCGCCTGCCGCTGCGAATGTGTGACTGTAGGTGCCCTTTCCGCTAGCTGGGTATCGTACACTAGTGGAGGGGTGTGCATGCTATCCTGCCCTGACGCCCAAAGGCCGCAGACGCCGAGGAAAGGGACGACGAGGCACGAGGCGGTGGCATGCGAAGATGTTAAGTGTCGCGGCCATAGTCGGTTCTGATGGTGGAGGACAGAACGCGGCTAAAATGGTCAGTCGAAGAGTGGCCATTGTGCGGCATTTCCAGTTCGAGCTTCGGGGGCGTGAGCTGGTTGCAAGCAGTACACAAACAACCGCAATGGAGGGCCGAATGACTGCTGCGTTACTCCGAGTCCAGAAGATCAAGTGTAGCGAGAGAGAAATGCTTCAGCGGAGTTTCGAGGGTGGCGGGGAGTATAGCCGGTCGAGTTCGTCGGAGGCAGCGCTCGAGGTTGCTGAGCATCGAAGGCACGTCGCTGTGTGAAGACCTCGCAGACAATTTCCGTCGGAAGGGTTGTTGCGGCGTTGAGTTTTTGCTACGCACAAACGCGGGCGTGGCATTCAAAACCGAGAGCGTCGGCGGAGGAGGACACGGCCGTCTGAAGAAAGCCGGACGGGTGGCATGATGGGAACATTTGCTTGTTGAACTCAACCACCACAACGCTACTTGGCCCCTTCCTCTCTGGCGAATCCGTGTTCAACTCATGCGGGCACCGCGTCGTACCTTACCGCCGGCGCAAGCTCAAGCCCCGCTTCCAAGTGAAGCCATCGAATCCACTGTCGCGAGCCGCTCTGCGGATCGAGCGCAGCTCGCCCTTCTCACCGCCGAGAGCGAAGCCCTGGGAGCCACTCTACTCGCTCTCCGCGCGAAAATGGATCCAATCAAAAGACGCCTCGATTCCTACATCTACCCCATTGCGACAATGCCCAACGAAATGCTCTCCGAAATCTTCATGTGCTACGTGGAGGATGCGGGCGTCTACCCCAGCGGGCCCGAGTTCTTTTCCGGGAACCGACCTGAAACACTCCTCCTCGTCTGCAAAGCATGGCGCGACATCGCTCTTGCGACGCCGAGTCTGTGGAGAACGCTCAAGTTCGGATACGGATGGTTCGCGCAGCCGGGTGAATTTAGCGGCCCGCCCGAGCTGATTCAGGCGCACGTGAACGTCGCACGAAAACGCTTGGAGCGTTCCGGTGTCTTTCCGATTGCTTTCAGTGTTCCTCGCTACGACGAGATTGGAGACCCTCGGCGCCAGGACATGGCAACGCAAACTTCGACATTGGAGCTATTGCTCCAATCTGCGCATCGCATGCGCTGGGAGTACGCACACCTTGAGCTCGATGCCGAGTACTACGGCCCACGTATTGAAGGGCCCTTTCCCCATCTCCGGCACTTGGACATCACCTACCGCGGCGACGACTGGGACGAAGAAAGTCGTAGCGTGGATTCAATTTTGGCACCGCTCACCAGCGGCAACGCGCCGGGCCTCAGGGTGCTCTTTGTTCGCTTGTCCAAGGATGCCTGGGATGCGGTCTCGTTTCCGTGGACTCAACTGACAAAGCTTTACCTGGGCGGCGGCATGCTTCCTTCCGCTGCGCTGACAATTTTACGCCAGTGCGCCGTCCTGACCGAGTGTCGCCTGTCGATCCTAGAAGACGATACCGAGTCGGAGCCTGGGTTACTTCCCACCACTACGCTGCTAACCTTAGAGACCCTCCTCGTCAACCAGGAGGAGGCGCTCCGTGATTGGACATCTCCGGACCTTTTCGTCGCCCTTCGCGCGCCTAACCTCAAGCGCCTGTATCTCGACCAGGCGCTATTTTTCATCCCTGGCGTCACGGCGGGTTCCGCTCCCGCGATCCTGGCCGATGCTGTTCGTCAGCTGAAGGGCGACCTTCGGTTGGAAAGACTAGGAATCGGGCAGGTCACGCAATCTGAAGGCGACTACCGGCAGGCGTTGGGTGCAATACCTGAGTTGGAATTCCACGACGGGGAGCTGGAAGATGATGAAGATGAGTACGGCGTTTGGGGGTCGTGGCAGTTACGTGTGTGAGCGATAATGCGCGGAGAGGAAGAAAAAAATATGTTTGTTCCCTCGTCCGCCTGATCCGGATATGACTATAGACGGCGCTCCTACAGCTTTGCGCTCTATATCCTAGCAAAAGGTAAAGAGGCGAATATCACGGCGCTCTACAGCTCTTTGACCATCCATCCCGTATCCATCTCCATCACAGCCTTGTGCTCAACAGCACACGCAACTTGGCTTCCGCGTCGACCCTGCTCAAGGTACGACCGGGACCCTCGCACCAGGTCCTCAGTCTCGATCCGTGGACTCACAGAACTTCGTCCAGGCGCCATCGCAGTGCTAAATGGAGCTCGGTATGCAGTTCTGCGTCGCTTGCCGGTGCCTTTCTTCACCTCAACGCTTTTACAGACCGTGGAGGTGAATCGAGGACTGTCATACTAACTTGCGCCATCAACTTGTCCATTCAGCGGAGTTTAAACCTGGCAGGACTAACTTGTCTAACTTGTGATGGCTAACTTGCTAACTTGTCTTCAACAGCACGGTCTGAATTCACTCTACAGGCTCGGGCACCCATCAGGGATGTTGGGTGGGCCCTCAGCCATCGCTGTTCACACTTTCATCAATGCCGTTGATCGCTGTCGACGACGACGAGCATGGCTCAATCCTTCTAGACCAGATTTGGCCTCATATTGAGAACGTCTAGTCCAAACTGAACTACGCACAAAATCAATTGTCAAACTATTATTTCCGCGCCTTCGCGTCACAATAATCTGTCGGGCGCCCTGTGCGATGATTTTGGCTTTCTTACTACGCGGCACAGCTTCTTGTTGGTGTCGTACGCGTCTGCAGGAACACCCTCTGAGTCGAGATCTCGCAGCACCCATCCGTTCCATCCCGGCGACCCTTCACCCTCCGGACTGGAGTGTGATACTTCCGTCGAGCCACTGGTACGGCGACGACGCAGGAGCGGCCGCGACAGCAGTGCAGCGGAGAGACCTGCGGGAGAATCGGACTCCGACGCTGTCGGTTGAGACGAGTAATGGACTGTGTCAACGTTCAAGTTCGAAGTAGACACAGGCGTAGGCGCGGTCGGGGATGCTTGGCACGGGCAGCATGGATGAATATTATATGGCTTGGGCTCGGGGATAGGAATAGTAGCATAGGCTTGGGATATTAGAGGCGGAGACAGAAACGGGTTATGGTGGAAATTCCGATCTACAACAAAGTCAGAGAAGCTGCAGAATTAACTTGTACAACTTAAATAATAACCTGAGTGGGTTTTAACTTGCCTCGCGCAACCAGTGCATCTCACCATGTAGCAGAGCCACTGCGGCCAGTAGAACAAGCCTAGAATCATCTTCTGTTGGAAAACCGAGGAGTCATTAGTGCGTCAAAAGCAAGCTATAAATTTTCGGCTGGTCGTGATGAATTAACTCCATGAAGTCATTGGCGGCGATGAGCCACAGCTTTGGACGATGGTTGGGGGGAGTGGAGGGCTTGGGTGTATTTGCACGATTCAAACAGCTGCCGATGAAGCGGTAGGAAGTAAGATCCTAACTGTGGAAGGCCGAGATGATGACACGACACCTGCGAGCGTGGTCTCCGGCGTGCTCCTCGGACCAACACGAGCTGTAGCACATTGCAATGGAAGTATACTCACTGTTGGACCGAAAAGGACAGAAGAAACCCAAAAAACAACCAAGATCAGCGGACAAGTTAGTGCCCGCAAGTTAGTTTTGTGATGCTGATCTAACTTGTGATTTGAACAGATGGCGCAAGTTACCAGTCCACATCGTTCCCACTGGCGACGGCAGCATGCATAGACATAAAATAAGACCCTATAGGTCTAGGGTGACCATTGCAGAGAGGCTCAGCTTATTTCTAACATTAATGTTCACCTAGAAATTGACTGGTTGGTGTGCCTGATGCTGCAGTACAAAAGGTAGCAAACTCACCTAGTGTCATGTTTACACCCCAAAGCATATCTGTTGTGCAAACTCAGTGTCCTCTGGATGCTCTACTGTTCTTAACGTGCCCGGGGACGTGGTCTGCGCGACATCTGGATGTGCCTTGGCTGGTCATATACCCGATAAGCACCAAACATGTGTATAAATCACAGGATATACACATCCAGGTATAGAGAAGGGAGTTACTGTAGTAACTAGACCTTAAGTTCAGAGGGTCTTACGCATTATGGATTTAACTTACCAAATATCAAGTTCAGCGGACCTTCTTACGCATTACACAATTACGGGAGTTCAGTTCAGCTGGTCGGGAACTGATGAGGTTGTTGCCCCAGTGGAGCTGGAATGCGCGAAGTGCAAGAAAATTGCCAACAAGCTGTAGTCATTGTGCTCCTGTGGGCATCTTAATTCTGTAGCCTGGAAAAAAAAATTGATTTTGTTGTTCCAGAAATTTCCTTTTTTGGCCATATTGCGTAAGACGTTCAGCTTCTGCCCTTACACATTACGCAATTGCAGGGGTTCAGTTCAGCAAGTTGTCTTACGCATTACTTGAACTTAAGGTCTAGTTACTACAGTAGAACACCTTTGAAGGCCTCTTAGGCTCAGATATGGGAGATATACTGTTCAATATAGATTGTGACAACTTGCAAAATTTCACCCAAAAACACCTCTAACTTTCTTGTTTTGTAGAAAATCAACACAACTTTCCGGAATGCAAGGGCGGTTGACTTGCAACTTTTTGACTGGCAACTTTGTGTGAGTAGCAAGTTCTGGAATTGCATGTCCTGTACAGCTGCACAGCTTCCAGTGATCTTCCTATTGGAAATGGCTGATTTCATAAGATAAATAATGATCTGCTGATTTCAATGAGTGATCTACTGTGGTACTTTGAGGAATTTGGCACACACACACAGCTTCATCAAAACCAAACATAGCCCTTTGGTGCTGTTCCCATTAGGCAATTTGCCCCCAGAGACATGGGAAGTTTAGCAACATTTCTTTTTTTGACGACAATTTTTGAGGTTTTGATTGAGGTTTTTGACGGTGAGAAATTGCTTAAAATACCACAGTACCACACTGCAGACTGTCTACATCAATTTTTTATCAGATTCGTAGACTATGTGGCAGCAGCAGTCTCACTGGCAAAATTAAGGAGCTTCTGTATCACTATGAATTCATTGATGTGATTGTCACAATTACACTGAATTTTTCTCTGACCCCGCAAATAAATTCTCCTCCTTTTTTTATGTTTCTGGCGAGATTAATGACCATCAAAAAGTTCAGTTAATTATTTCCGCACTGTGTTTTTACGGACCTCGGCAGCAGGCTTTGATTTCCGGGCAGCGGCAATCAATAGGTCCAAAGCTCCCATTTTGGGTGTGCACAGCTGGCTGCACTATCTTTGATGGTCAATTGCAAAGTTGTCACTTGAGTTCTGTGAAGTTGTCACTCCAACAGGACAAAGTTGCATCTTGAAAAGTTGCAGCTCAGCTACAACCTGTTGATAAAAGTTCGAAAACTGATAACTTGCTGCAGGAAAAGTTGTGATTTTTAAAAAAGATGTCAACAATCTTTATTGAACAGTATATCGCCCATACTCAGAACATGTTATATCAGACATCAGACACAAGTTAGCAAAGTAACTTGCAAGTTAACATTTTAACTTGCCAAGAAAAGTTAGCACAAGTTAACTTGTTGCGGGACAAGTTAACTTGTTGCGGGACAAGTTAACTTGTTGCGGGACAAGTTAACTTGTTGCGGGACAAGTTAACTTGTTGCGGGACAAGTTAGTTTGGCAAGTGAAAAAGTGACACCTCGGTTGGGGAATATGGAACTTGCTTCTGGTATGAACCGGCGTCTTTCGGACGACCAGAAGCATACCGGTAGTATACCGAGTGTGATTTATCTAAGTACACGGTAGCAACTCCATGTCGTCTTCATTCCCTTTAAGCTTGGCCGTCGACTAATTCTATTCCCCAATACAACGTCATCCGGCGTTTCCTCCAGCGTGTTGTCAACACGCTGAGAGCCTGCGATAAGCCACAAACTGCAGCAGATACGCGGTATTAGAGTTTGTATCCTCGAGGAGCGCGTCCACTATTGACATGCCGGTTGGGCCGGTGGCGCCCAGCAGGAGAACCTTTTGATTCATTTGTTTCTTTGTCTAGTTCGCCTCCAGCTAGCGCTTTTTATACGGTGTATATACCGCCCGCGTTGGCATTCGGCGGCGCAGAACTGCTGCGAATACGCGGCCTCTTGCCGCCCGGAAGTCATGGCAAGAAAGCAGGGCGGTGGTCGGTGTTGTGTGGGTCTCGGGCGGAGTTGCTGCGGGTGAGGACGAGAAGGGCCATAGTCTCCCATTCTGCCGGGAAATGTCGGTGCAAACCTTGAACTAAGGAATACTGTCCATAGCCGGGAAGCGGGACACTCCAAGTGCAGCGGCTATAGCACCATACACCCATAACATCAGACCATCAAATTTGATGTCAGAACTGTGTTCCTTCTTGGAATTGATATATCACTTTTGTTGTGGTCAACACTGTGAAGTTGTAAGCAGAAATTTGAATTCTTTTTTGAATTCTTTCCAGCATGCATTTTTTGGATTCATTCCTAGAACCGGGACAGCCCAGCAATTGTGCGCCATCTGGTGATATGATAAAGGTGATTTTTGGTTGTTACGTGGAGAACAGCATTATGAATCAGGTTACCAGAAATGAGCAAGATTCAACGTGAGATATTGGAGATACATGCTGCTCTTTTCACAGAATTTCCATCCAAAGGAAATTTGTGAAAACTACAAAGATCATGAAATACTGAGCAATCAGATGATGCAGGTGACACCAGATTTGAACCAAGGACTCTGTTGGTGTATTGAGTTGGTGGTTGGGCAACAGCGCACTGCTCGGTGGCTAGGCGAACACACTGCACAATTTACTAGACAGCTCCACTCTGTTACCATTCACTGTACTAGTATATAGGTACAGTGTAAGGATGGCAGAAGGCATTCGTTTACCCTAACGCATTTAACCTTTATCGGCTTGCGATTGCAACCCAAACCTAAACGGCTGGTCCGTCTACTTGCTCTTGCCTCTCGTGTCGCTCAACTTAACACAAACGAATCTCGGTAGTGGCCACCGATAACCCGGCCAACATTCGAAGAGAACGGTTGTTGAAGGTTTAGCCGGCCGCGGCATTGGCATCAGGTGTAGGGCCATGGGGCTAATCCACCGAGAGCATGCAATGGTCAAGCTGGAGTCAACTGGAGTTCAACATTGCCTGCTTCGGTGAGGGGGAGTGTTGGTGTATTGAGTTGGTGGTTGGGCAACAGCGCACTGCTCAGTGGCTAGGCGAACGCACTGCACAATTTACTAGACAGCTCCACTCTGTTACCATTCACTGTACTAGTATATAGGTACAGTGTAAGGATGGCGGAAGGCATTCGTTTACCCTAACGCACATATCTTTAACCGGAGTGTGATTGCAAACTCGAACCCGACATTGCTTGTTCCCGCGCTCGTCGTTCAACACAACAGACTCATCCGCCCTTTTCCCACCATCTGCCAAAATTTTGATCTGTCAGGCTCCTCTGATCCTGCTGGTCCTGCTTCTGGTCCTGTCCCGCTTCCCAATTATGGACAGTACTCATTTCCCTGCATCAGGACCCCAAATCAGGGCTCTAAGCAAAATATTTGCCATCAGCTTACTGGGTGCCTTCCTGTAACATAAAAAATATTCCGTGAATAGACCGCAGTGCTAGTGATGTCGGCTAACCGCTGAAAATATTGCTTATACATCTATGTTTGGAAGGGGGTAAGGACCCCTCCCTCAGATTTAGGGACTTGCTAGCTGATGGTAAATATTTCTCAATAGATTTTTGTTTGGGGTCCTGATGGGAAGGCACCCACTATCAGCTCAAATCTGGGGGAGAGTTTCCTTACAGACATATTTATTGAGAGCGGTTTCAGCAGATCACCACTGTTTATTTGCTCGAATAGATTCTGGCAGAAATACTGTGGTAATCCGACCGTAAGTTGAGACATTTTGGAATTTTTGACCTCGAGATGGTTGAAAAAAATCCATTTTGAATTGAGCTGGATCTTGGTGATGGTTTTTTTCGGCCGTGTATCGCGTAACTCAAACTCAGGGTGGAATCAGTACAGGATATAGATTTTATGTTGCGGGAAAGCACCCAATGGGAACTTGAATACAGGGACATTTGTCCATGTCTCGGACCCACTAATATTATTTCTGATGTTTCAATCTTACAAAGGCCAATTTTCTTCCTGATTTTCTCTTGCGAAAACTTGAACAACCTGTGCGGTGGCTTCATGGTGCAAGTTGGGTCTGTGCTTTTACCCAAGTGCAGTGTCCCCCTGTTTGCCCGAGGTGACGCTCTGACGCCAATTTCGAGGGGTGAATCAAGACTATCTGGCCATTACGCTGCACAGATGCGCGGCGGTGTAAAGTCGAGTTTGTATTGCAATTTTTGGTTTGCATACAAACATAATCGCTTTGAGGCACCCGGAGCCCAGAAAGTGGTTGGAATTACTCACGACAATCCAGATGGCTTGTGTATCCTAGCAAGCTCGTGGCCACATTCAGCTCGGAGAGGTGATTAGCGGAGCCTTCACAGCGATCATCGATAGAGACGCGGAAGAATCGAAGACAGGAGCGAATATTGGGTAATATCCGCGACAAGTCTGACCAGCTTGTATCTTTCCTTCTGCTTCAACCATGTCATATCCGTACCCACCGCAGGACCAGCGACGGCCTTCTCTCGAGATCTCCCGCTTCTCGACGCTCTTTCAGCAGTGGGACATTGGTGCTCAATCCGACGACTCGCGTTCGCCCACATCGCGCCGAGGCTCGCACCTGCTCGACGTAGAGGTCGCCCCTCAGCCTAGCATCGACGCCGAGACTGCTGGTGGGACCGGAGCGCGTCAGCGGACGACTCAGGCGTGCGACAAGTGCAGGGAAAGGAAGACAAAGGTGCGTCGTCGCTGAGCAGGCCGATGAACAGCCGGCGTCTAACATCGATTTGGCAGTGCTCCGGGGACCACCCAGTCTGCAAGCGCTGCACCACGCGGGGTCTCGTTTGCCACTACTCCGAGCGAGACCGTGTACGAGGGCCGGCCAAAGCGCGTCTGCGAACTGCAGCGTCGTCACCTGTTCTTGATACGCGTTTCGCGACGGAGGGCATGGCTGGGTATCCGCCGCCGTACAAGCCATACCCGACCTCCATGTACTCGCATCCGTACCCGCACGCTCAGCCTCCCTCGCCAATGCACGAATACCACGAGCATTCCCCTGCCCTTCCGCCTCAGCAGCAGCAACATATCTACCAGCAACAGTCGCGCTATAATCCTATATCTCCCTACACTATTCCCCTCCGCGGTCGCCCAACCCTCTCTCGGACGTCGCTCCCTCAAATTATGCACACACATCATACAGCTGAGTTCAATAATCCCTTCGCCGCAGCTCCGAATGCGCCGTCGACGGCGCACAACCCGCATCCGTACCATCTCCTTCCCCAGCAGCAGCCCCAACAGCTTGTCCGTCGCGTTCAGAGTCATTCGGCGGTCTATCGCCAGCGACCCCCAGTGTTGACCATCCCCATGTCGATGAACGGGTCCGAGTCTGAGAACGCTGCAAGTCCGTCACTGGCATATGCCATGCAGCCAGGAACGGTCCAACCGGGCGGCAGTCCTCGGTGCGTTTCCAACTCCGCTGTTCTTTGTTGCGAATTAATGCTCGTCGGGCTAGTTCTGAATCCCCGTCCGCAACTGCGTCGACGTTCAACTTCAACGTCGCGACCGCGTCTCATTCCTGCGAGTCATCGCACGCAGAGCCGATCCCGGCGTCCGAGCTGGATTTACGGCTTATGGCGGCGCGGCAGCAACAACCACAACGCGGTCCGCGCCCAACACTGCCCATGCTCCACACCGACCACAGGCCGAAGCCGCGATACCTCTCGCTCTCGGACGCGGGACCACCTCTGTACCGTCCGCAGCCGTCCGAGTCGTTGCAACTGCTGCCGCCCCGCGCGCCGTCGTCGGCCGAGATCCAGGTGCCGAGCATCAATGAGGTGTTTGGAAACCCGTGGGGTGCGCCTGCGCCTGCGGCCGGGAGCGCTAGCGACGAGACTAGTGGAAGTACTGCCAATGGGCGAGCGGATGTGGAGTTGGTGTATCCGTCGCCGGTTACGCCGATTACACTCGCGAGGCATGCGAATGAGCATGGGGAGCTTGAGCCAGGGCGGAAAAGGGTGGATGACGAGGGCGCGGAGGCGGTCGGCGCTGCGGCTGGGGGTGATGGTGTGGGCGCGCTGTGATCGGGATTGGGATTGGGATTGTCCACGCAGATGTAATGTTTGTACCGACTTGAAGCGGATGTAATATTACCTGCATTAATGTTGTTAGATGGTAAGGGGAAGAATCCTTGTGGATACTGAAGCGCGAGCGAAATCTCCTAGCGAGAAACTCTCAACCCAACCCAACTAAAACCCCAACTTAACCAAACTAAATCCAGCGCAAGCGCCGTCCAGCGGCGCGGTCCGATAATCCGAATGTGTGGGAGTTTGAGTTTGTCGCCGTCGATATCGCTTGTGTGCGCAGATGTTCGGGGATTCCAGGCAAAATATATGCCTGTTGCAACCCAGATATGCCTTCGCCGTCGTCCTCGGAGTGTGTGTCGATGTGGAGAGTGTGTATAATATTTTTGTGTATTTTTGTCGTTGTTGTTGTCGTTGTCCAGAACCAAAACCGAAACCAACTACCCGCACCGGGGCCACCGAAACCGAAGGGACTTTAACCCTAACCCGAATCCGTATCCAAAACCGTGTCCGACTACCCGTAAAGGGCCAAAGATGAGAGAATGAGACCGCGCGGAGGCGGGGAGTTCGCTTCCTTCTACAGAGTACATCACGCAAATTTAAGTGGTTCTCGGCCGGTCTGCCCGACCCCTTCACGGCTTTCCGCAGCTTCCCGCAGCTCTCCGCAGCCCTTCCGCAGCGCATCGCAGCCCGAGAAGCCCGAACTAGCTGCGCTATAGCCGCCACCGGCCTATGCGCGCCACCATCCTGTGCACCTCTCTATCGTCGCATGCCCGCCTGTTTTGCGCGTTTTAGACGTGTCTTTATCCTCGGAGCTCATCCCTCATCCATTCGTATGCCGCACGACACGCCTCCGTTCCGTCTGTCGCGTGAACAACCGCAAGCGCGCGTTTTGATTTCCCATCAACGCTGCAGAACGCCACCCATTGTTCTATGAATGGGTTCGGCGTGCGCAGACCGACCTGCGCAGCTCCTCCGCAGTCTCTGCACTGCCCGATGGCGACCTCCAGCACCGAATCGTGGAATCCCCAAAAATCCTCGGTTTTGGTGTATTTCCACGCGCGCGCTTATCGCCCGCTCATCAATACCAAGTGAATTTGGGGTAAAGGTCGTTGATATGCGAAGAGAATTAATGGTCGAACGGCTCGAACCTGTCTTACACCCTCTGCTACACTGGATACAACACCCCATCCGCCCTCGTCTCGTTGCCGGTCATATCTCCATCACACCCCCGGTTTGGGTTCGCAGGATCCTGAGAATACTTGTTGGGACAGCTGGTATCCGCAGCTCCACCCTGCGCGCCGCACTTTAAGCACTTGGACTGATTCACGGGCACAGTCGCTGTGAATGTAATCAGACAAAGACCGCTAGCGCTGATGTTGCCGAGTACTCACAGATAAGAAGCATTGTTTCTTCGAGTTTCTGCAGTCATAGAGAGCAACTAGCGACCTTATATACCGCGCTTGCCTCTTTGCCTTGGAATTCCATTGGCGGTTACGTGGCTGGGGTTTCTCACACTCTTTTGAGAGTACATACCAGCGAGGTGCGACGCACATTGCCATGCGGAATGTAGATTTTTCCAACAGTAGTATGAGTGCATGCTACCCGAAGTTCACAGAATGACCGACTCGGACCGAATCATGAAAAGGCAACATTCAACTTCTTTTGCATTACTGGTGTGCTGGT
Organism: Mycena kentingensis (nom. inval.); assembly: GCA_014461125.1. Classification (NCBI taxonomy): domain Eukaryota; kingdom Fungi; phylum Basidiomycota; class Agaricomycetes; order Agaricales; family Mycenaceae; genus Mycena; species Mycena kentingensis (nom. inval.). The sequence goes on from JACAZG010000012.1 coordinate 904,520, forward strand.
GGCCCCCGAGCGATGGAGATCGGAAGATCCGGACGAGGAAGGTGCGCGGGCTAAAAGCAACTCAAGATGATGCCGAACTACCCGCGGTGTCCATCACAAAAGGGGAACACAATCTAACACAATATTTTTGGGGGCATTTGCCTGCGCGCATTGATGCCGCGGTGGAATCGAACTTTTTCCGGCCTCGGAGGACCTCGCTCGACACAGCATACATCCTCAGATCTAACCTGATATTTTCTTCTTATGTCGCTCTTATATTTTCACAAGTCCTTTGTTCCTCTTTTGTGATGGTCACTCTGCTATCTACGCGCCCAGTACTACTACACTGGTTGATAGAACACCTCATTGGATCTAAAGCTCAACATACGGGTATCAGGTGAGATTTAGCGTAGAGTTCTCTCTATAACTTGAACTAGATGGCAATTGCCCCCATCGCGAGATCCAGTGGGTCGTCTTCCTCCACTTCCCCAGACCCAATTCCAAAGAACAGTTCGGGAGGGGTGCACGCCGACAAAGCCCTGCGCATCCGCGTGTCGAGGAAGGACAAGCCCACCTGGTAGGCCGCTACACGAAATTGAGCACCAACTCACGCGGGTTTGAGATCCACAAACGCACCATTCATCCACCCAAATCCTTCCCGGGGCACCATTTTAAAGTCGACCCCGACGTTTCCGTACTCGACGTTGACGAAATGCGTCTGCGTGACGGCGTCAAACTTTTCGGGGACGACGCCGTTGAAGTCGACGGCGGCGGCGGTCATCATGTACAGCCAACGGTAGGCGAGACGTTGGGCCTCTTCGAGGTAGCCGTAGCGCTCGAGCCCCACCCAGGCCATCATCTGGTGCGGGGGCCAGGCGTAGCTGAATAAAGTCGGCGTTGAGGTAAAGTCAAACGAGACGACGCACGGATAGTCCCATTGTCGATTCGGCCGGTCCATCGAAATCGCCCCGCGGGACTCTTCCGTCCCGGCAACGAGCCCGCCACTGACCTCAAACTTCTTGAGGCTCTTTGTCCTATACATCCCGTCAGCAGAAACTCCACGATAAGAACAAAGGCAACATACACCAACGCCCAGGCCTGTTCCTCGCTCGCACATCCCGCCCACAACGGCCACAGCGACGTGACACACTCATACAACACCCGCTCCTCCTTCTTCGTGTCATAGTCGAAGTACATCCCCTGCCCCTCGTCCCACAAATACTTATCCATCGCGGCCTTGCGGAAATCCGCCCGCGCAAACCACTCCTTGCTCGTCTGCGGGCGCGCCGTGCTGCGCTCCCGCAGCACGCTCGCATACGCCTGGAAGGAAGGCGGGAACGGCGCCAGCGCAAACTCCTCCTCCACCTCCAGCTCGTCGTCAAACACCTCCCGGATCGCCGTCCCGATGTCCACCTCGTACTTGTACAGCAGCGCCTGCAGGTCTACCGTCCCCACGTCTGCGCAGCGCCCCTCGAGCCGGTAGCTCGTATCGTGCCCGCTCTCGCGCACGGCCCGGTCGTGCAGCAGGAACTCATCGAGGTCGGGTTCCCGGATCACCCCGTCGTTGTAGCGCTGGTGAAACTCCTCGACTGAGAGCCCGTGGCGCTCCGCGTACGGCGCGAGTATGTGCGTGAAATGCCCCGCCTCCGTCTCGGGCGGGATGCCCATCCCGTCGGGGCGGTACCGCGAAAGCCCGGTCTTGGGGTCTATCCGCGGCTGCGCAGCCCACACGGTATGATACTCCTTGATCGCCGCCTGAATCGCGCGCTTGAGCCACGCGCGGTTGGCGGAGGGGTCCGTGCGGTCGAGGTGGTTGTAGATTTGGAGTGCCATGTCGGTGAGGAACGGCGGCTGCGTGCGGCAGAGGTAGTACGAGCGCGAGCCGTTGAGAATCATCCCGTAGTGCTTGATTTCAAAGATGAAGTGCTCGATTATGCCTTGCGCCATCGAGACCTGTCCGTCGACGAGGAGGCCCAGAGTGATGAAATACGAGTCCCAGTTGTATAGCTTGTGAGGTTCAGTTGGAATCTGCCAGCTTGGAAGGGCGACGAACCTCGTTAAACCGCGCACCAGGGACAATGAACGGAATCCCCTTGAGCGTCCCATCTACAGACTTCATCGCCAGCGCCAAAATCCCCGGCTTCGAGTTGAGGCTCTTGACAAACACCGGGTCGTCTGTCTTCTTCGGCAACACTTGCACGTCGAGGTTGAGATGAGGCTTGTCCATCGCGACCTGGCGGTAATACTCCACCATCTCCGGCTCCCCGTGCGGCACGTAGATGCGCGGCCGCTCGTTCCCCGACCTATTCTTCGGGTCCGCGCAAATCGTCTCGAGGCCCTCCCCGTCGATCCTCCGCGTCAGCGCATGCCAGAACGAGTCGCGAATCCGCCGCGAGAGACGGTCGACGGGGTTCTCCGTCAGCCGCGCCTCGTCGAGCACGACCCGCTTGCGATTATGATCCCGCGCGAGCGCGAGCTCCTGCAGGAGGTTCGACAGCATGTACGTCCCGCGGATATCGAACGTCTTGAACCCGTTGCTCGGCGCAGTCCCCAGAGCGAGAAACTTGGGCCCCGCGTCGCTCACGCTGATCTGGAAGTCGCCGTCGGTGTCCTCCCGCGCGAGCACGGCGCGGATCGTCTCGTCTACGTCGACGAGGAAGCGCCGCGGGGCCGAGTTCTTCTCGTCGTGCGACAGGCGGCGTTTGCGGAGGTGCGAGTCCTCCTCGAAGGTCGGGGCGATCTTGGGGTTGTATCCGTGGATGTGCGACTGGGAATGGGAGGTTAGTTGGCGCTGCGAGGCTGGTGAGACACGGCGCACATGGCTATAGGTTCGGGACCGCGAAAAGGCCTCAGGTTGTCCGTAGTAAGCAGTAGCGTCGAGTTGGCCACCGTGGTAGACCTCCTCGTCAACAAAAGACACGCTGGTTGGGTGGACTAGTGCGGGAGCCATCGAGGGCGAAGAGAGAGGGAGCTGCGGCGCTGGACACGTCGAATAAAATACTCGACGATCCTGCAGGAATTGAATCCGGGAATGAGACCGCCAGCGGACAACTCTTCACCGCTTTAGCCTGAGCTTGTCTTCATCCCTGCTGACAGCCAGTTGAAAAAGGAGTCCTTGCAGCTGCGGCGCCGGGAAACATTGTCCAGGCTCCTGAAGTTTGCCCATGATTATCTCGTCGACTCGGAAGTCCTGCAGTCCGGGCGCGTTTCCGGAAGCTCCCGCCCCACGTGTCAAATATTCGAACGGGAGTTGCGCCTCGCCACCGGGGACCTGGCCGGTAGCAAGGTCGTATTCGGCGGACACTTCGGCGGACCGTGGTCGATCGAGGTGGGTGCCAGCAGATAACCCTGACCCTACAGACGGGGTAGAAACCGAATCTCTGTGGTTTGGGTGAGCCCGCATCCTGGGGAGCAGACATGAGAGCTTGGTTGGAGATTCGGTACGTGACATCCAAGGCTTGCCTCCGCCTATCATCTGCGTGCCACTCAAGTGCCACTCAAGATGGCTGCAACAAACGTCCCTGCATATACCAGCGCAATAATTCAACAAGTTGAAGACGCGCTCGACCTCGTTCAGCCCGTACGTTCCCTACATCGTAGTAAAAATCCCCTCAAAGAAATATGTAGCCTATCACACCCGAACGCTTCTTCATGGGCATGCTCTTTCCCTCTGGACACGACAGCCCAGTGCTGGTCCGCGTCCCACTCAAATCCACTGTCGAGGGAGCACCCCGCTCGCCGCGCGACCTCGACGCGACCTGGTGGCTCCCAAGCTCGACAACAACCAACACGAGCGACGAGCTCTCCAACAGTGCATACTGGTTCAAGCTGTGGCCGCCACATTCCGACGAACTCCTTCCGCACGCGTACTACTTCTTCTATATCCCACAGAGGAGCAACGACGCCGGGGGGCCGATCGCACCCATCGGCCAGCCCCTCAACCCATTGATTCGCAAGATTGTCGCCGCATCCGACCACATGGATTTCTTTAAGTTCCGCGGGAACGTCCTCGTCGTGCGCGGCGAGCGAATGAGCCCCAATACCATCATCGGCTGCCAAAAATTCCAACAGAAACTCGCCGCCGCTGGTGGGATCCTCGATCTAACGGGCAACAGAAATATCTTCGACGATGTGCGCGAGGAAATGAAGGATCGGGATCTTGCGGGGGATGTGGAGGGAATCGGGAACATGAGCTTGGGAACAGAGGAGGTGGAATTGGTTACGGAGATGGTCAAATGGTGAGTGGCGTTGTGGTTTTCTATCCTATCACTAATCCATCTCGTCCGCCAGCTTTATCCAAGAACGCGAGCTTGGCTACGACATGTGAACTCTTTTACCGTGTGCTTGACCCACCGCGGAACAACTTGCTTTCTTACTCTCGTCTCCACATGTCGCCTCCCGCCGGTTCGCACATTCACGCATCTTCCCTTCTTACACCAATGAACGTCGTCCGCTAAACTATAGCACATGCAGGTATCCCCACCTGCTGCATCTACTTCCCAGATGCCAGTGTCTCCCCCAACAAGACTCAAGCCAGTTCTCAGCTGTATCACCGTCAGCATCTAGACGATTGAAATGCTCTCCAAGCCGTTCAAAACGCCTGTGCAAAGTGGGCGGCGGTACTTCTGCCGACTGCGATTCTTCGTCAAATTAAACGCACGTTGAAGAAATCGTAGCGCGCCTCCCAGTCCTTGACCATGTCTAGCACCCACTCAATATCTTTGCCCCCCTCCAAACCCAAAATATTCCACGGACACGAATCCGAGCACTGTGGTTGCAGAGCCCCGCAAATTTCGTGTAGCAATTTCGCGGAGTTTTTACACGAACTTTGCTGCCAAACAACCCCAATTTCACGGAGAAAAAAGCGAATTTCGCTGAGTTCAACTCAGCGAGTGGGACCTTTCACTGACTTTTTTTGCTGTGTTTTGTGGCGAAACCTACTTGAAAATTCAGTGAATAAAGATTCACATAGTTCTCAATCGGGCTCGTGATGTATTCATGTAGTTTTGAGCACATGTTACAACTAAGCTAGATAGTTATTTTCATGGACTTGTGAAGTGAAACAGAAGGTGTCCACGGGCTGGTTTGAACCCAGGGCCTCAGGGCTTGGAGAAACTTATGCCAAGCACTTCACTAAGAGTGTGCACGGGCCAATGGATGCTGGTGTGGTACATGCAATCTAGGGTGCAGTGAGTAATTCCCAAGACAATACTCACACTGTTTACTAACCAGCTTTTAAAAACACAGTGTTTAGAAACAGTTTCAAAACTGTCATTGCCAAATCTACTCTAGAACAACATGCTATGGATATCAGCTTCCTCTTCAACTCCCTCGTCATCGTTCGGCGCAATTCCCGTACCTACTGGAACCATCGAATCCAAGGCGCCCTCAATTGGCTCGTCACTAAGCAAGTCGCGGAAGAACACGTCCGTCAGATCAACCCCGCCAAGGTTGGTCGCGCCCGAGAGATTGCCAGAATAAAGCGGGGCATTGGCGCTACCCTTCAATCCCGCTACCTCTGCTGCAAGAGCTTCAAGACCCGACGACGCCGCATCCTGTTCCTCCGCTAGCTGCTGCGCCGCCAAAATAGCTTCGACATCAACAACAACCGGCTCTTCATTGTCGTCTGTGGTGAGATCGATTGGGGTAGATGGGGATGCAGGCACGGGTGCGGGCGCGGGCGCGATTTGAGGCTCGGGAGCTTCCGTGATTGCATAGAGAGACTTGACTGAGCGCCAATTAAGCCTGGGAGCAACGGGGGATTTCTTCTGCTCCGGCGCGTCGCGTCGCAAGACGTGTTGCCGGATTTGGGTCATGGCAATAGTGGTCGCGGCGTCCTGGCGGCTGCGATCCTTGGTCGTGAGCTTGGTGAACGTCGAGACGGTTCGCTCTTCGGGCATCGAGGTCGGCATGATACCGACGACACGTAAGGCTATATACTGGAGCACCTTTAGTACAAAGTCGGGGGGGAAAAACAAACAAAATACCGCGAGAACCGCCGCATCCAAATAATCCAGCATAGCCCTCCAGAACTGCGCAACCCGGGTCCAACTCTTATCACGGAGGTTGAAGGGTGGCTGCTGGCGTACAAAGGCCTCGAACTGGATGCGGAGGGCGGCGAGTATCGCAGCTTTGTTGGGATATCGCGCAAACAGTCGACCTTTACTCAACGCCGGGTCTTCCTGCAATTGTGTGCGGAGACGGTCGAAAAGAAAGGTGCCGACGACGGTGTACGCAGGAATTTGAGCTCGTAAGTCCTTGTCGGACGGCTCTGCTTGGGAAAGCGGCGCGGTCGGCGCGAGTCCGGGAATGACAGTCGCCTCGGGACCTGTACGCAAAATCTTGCTTGTCACGTACTCTGATTTCGAGAAACATTAGTATCTTAGATTCAAAGGAAGAACGACACGAACGAGGGTCGAGGAGGAAGCCTGCAAGGTAGACGGGCGAGCTGCCCAGTAATTCCCTGCGTGCGGCGTATCTACAAGCTGTCGAATCTCCGCGATAACGTTGCTGGGAATATCATGCGTGTTCTCCGCGAATAACTCGTCGTGTACGGCCTTGATTGCGACGACGAACTTGAAAACATCTCCGACGGTGGTGAGAGAGCTCTCCAAGCACTGGGTCGCGCGCGCAATCGGCTCGAGGACGGTAACGAGCTGTTCAAGCAAGTTTTTGAACGTGTGGTATTGCGGGGTTTTGCGGAGGAAGGATAGCTTCGACTGCTCCTGGGGAATATTAGCACTCGCAATCGGAAACAAGGAAACAAGATTGCAGCGTACCTCACTCCCATCTGTTCGTACAATTCCGACGCGTACCAACTCGTGGATTGCGGGCAGGTTCCGCAATAACGCGTACCCCGACCAGTACATGGTCCCGAATCGGGTCTTACCGACAACTTCGAGGCCCTTGCTGACTCCCAAGATAACACGAAGCGCTTTTAGATGTGTACCCGCATAAGTAGAACTCGAATAGTGGGTTATGGTTGTGCGCATTTGCTCTATCGGCTGCCAAAACTTAGCTACACTCGGCAGGTGATGCTCGACACGTACCAGCTCAAACCAGTCGAGCTTGCAGATATCTTTCATGAGATTCGAGAGTAGATGGGGCGGGTCCTGGAGCGAGAGAATGGTGGGGTACTGCTGGACGATAATCTCGCGAGCAAGGCGGACATTACCCGCGTGGTCGGAGATGATGGCAGCGAAAAGCAGAGGCCCGATGGATATAAGAACCTGTTGTTATATTTGAATCCATTCGAAGTTATGAAAAAAGCACGCACCGGCTTGAGGACCCCGGCAATATGCGCGCCGGTATGCGATACACCAGACATCTCACTCCCGAGCATGAGGTGAGACTCACGCAGCTTTGGCGTCGTGACCGTCCCGGTGTAGACGGACTGCCCAAAAAGTGTCGCACCATCAAATGTGAGCGTCAGGTTGTCAATCTTCCAGAGGTAAGCCTCGTCCCGGCGCAGGACTTTGGATGCCTCGCGGCGGATACTGTAGTAACTAGACCTTAAGTTCAAGTAATGCGTAAGACAACTTGCTGAACTGAACCCCTGCAATTGCGTAATGTGTAAGGGCAGAAGCTGAACGTCTTACGCAATATGGCCAAAAAAGGAAATTTCTGGAACAACAAAATCAATTTTTTTTTCCAGGCTACAGAATTAAGATGCCCACAGGAGCACAATGACTACAGCTTGTTGGCAATTTTCTTGCACTTCGCGCATTCCAGCTCCACTGGGGCAACAACCTCATCAGTTCCCGACCAGCTGAACTGAACTCCCGTAATTGTGTAATGCGTAAGAAGGTCCGCTGAACTTGATATTTGGTAAGTTAAATCCATAATGCGTAAGACCCTCTGAACTTAAGGTCTAGTTACTACAGTATACGCCACCATGGTGGACGCCGAGTATAGCCCGTGAAGCGGGTTCAGGTGGTGAGCCAGCTTGCGGAACGAAGGGGTGTCCACATGGCGCACAGCGCTGCCAGAAACGCAGAGAAACTCCAGCAGGAGGAGATTACCGCGTGTCTGGAAGCGTTTGAGCGCGACCTGCTTGTTCTCCCCGCCGGTGACCCGGAACGACTGGTACGGGTCGCCCAACACAGACGCGGACCCCGCCATCTCCTCTGCGTCCACCGTCCCCTCGTTTTCGTCCTCCTCCGCCTCCTCAACCCGACTCGACAACGCGCCGGCCGCGTTTGCCTTCGCGGCAATCTGCCGCTTCGCCTGGCGTCAAGAACGGGCAGTGCTCCGCATGAGGGAGAATGCGCGAGGCCTGATGCGGATTTGCCAAGCTCTGGTGGCATCCGTCCCCGCGGCACCGATGGCGCTGCCCGGGCTTATTGGTTTTGGGATGCAGCGACTTGGTTTGGCAGTAGAGCGTGAGCGCGCAAAGTGTCGCGTCGGCATTTCGACCGCGCCCCTTCTCCTTGGCGGGGATGTCTTCAAGGTCGTCGAACGGGTGGTTTACCGGGTAGAAGGTGAGGATAATCGGGGCAGCAACAGACCACGCACCACTTGCAACGTCAGCTCCGCCGCAGCGCTCGTAACCGCCGCCCGCAGCTTCTTTGCCCGCACATCCCCAAGCTTCCGCCGCTTCTCCAGATTCTCCTCATCCTCATCATCCTCCATGCGCCGCTTGGATTCCGTAGTCCTGCGGTCTCGGAGCTGACAATCGGTGAGACCAGCAGGAAAGAGAAGATGCGTCGGACATACCGGCTTCCCACCTGCCTCCTCTATAGCATGCTTCGCAGCAGCTGTCAGGTCATCCACCCACTTGGTGAGAATGAGGTTTTGCCCCGCGGTACCGGTGATATACTCGCGGAGAACGTCGGCGACCGCCTCGAGTCCGGGGCCCCGACTTTTGAAGGAGATGACCCCGTCGGCACGACTCCCAAAAGACCGCTCCAGATCCTGGTTTACGACGCTCTTCTCACATCCCATGTCTAATAATGCGTCTTGACGGAGCTCGTGTGCGCGGAAGTCATGCTCGGTGCCGAGAGGAATGGATTTGGGAACATTTTTGAGAAGTTCGGCGAGCTTGCGAATCTCGGTGCCATAGTGAAGGGCTCCGAGAGGCTTCGGCGGCTCTGTCGTGGTTTTCTTTTTGGGCGGCATGACGGTGGGTCAGTCGAGTGGCAAGTGAAAGGGCGGAGCTGTGCTGCGGCTGTGTTGATGGCACATGACCGTTTCGAAACACCAAACCGCCCACCAAAATTTCAAAACTAACGGTTTATAAACAGTTTTTAAACACACATTTGAAATTCTTTTGCTAACTTTGAATACTCACTGCACCCTAATGCAATCCCTTCTTGTGTATGCCTTGCTAAATGGCATATACTCAGCTATCTTGCGACTGGTCTCAAGACTACGGCGGCGCTGTGCTAGTTCGTCCGGGCGGGGCCGCCGGCGTTGCTCTAGCTGGATAATCTCGAGACCGTTTGGGAGCCAGTAGAGTTGCGGGCGGGGGCGGAGAGACCGACATCGCGTCTTTTTGCTACGAGAAGCTAGCGGAGAATCGGGCCCACACACCCGATGCCCTCCGGTCCACTACTGTACTATTACATTCAATTCGAATGAGGTTTTGGGCCGTGACATCGGCTACAAAATTCTCAATTCGTAGGCCACAGCACAGCACCGTGACCGAGCAAAAAAAATCGAAACAGTGCCGCAACATAGCCTCCCACCAATCTCACAACAGGCATCGCAAGTTGGTTCTCACTCCGCGCAAATTTGCTAGCCACATGAATGCATCGCAAACTTTACGGCATCACGCCGATCCCTCGCATTCGCCCTCCTTGAAAACCTTTGGGTGGCTCTGTTATTATTGCTACTGCAGCACATGAAACAAAAATGATAATATACAAAAGTCCTCTAGAGACTGGATGCCTTCCCGTAACATAGAATCTATGCAGTAGAATAAAATCCGATATCTATTTCCTTTCCATCAGGAAACCAAATCAAAATTCTATTCCATCATCACTCAGAATATCTCCCATCAGCCCAAATCTGAGGGAGGGGTCCCTACCCCCTTCACAAACATAAATCTGCAATGAATATTTTCAGTGGTTTAGCCGAGATCACTGGCACCGCGAAATATGACGCGAATAGATTCTATGTTACGGGAAGGCACCCACTGGTTCAATTCATGGTAATTTCAAACCATTTGCTTTCATGCTGGATGTGCAACCGCAAACAATTTACCCTAACCAATGCAAGTTATGCGACTTCTCAGTGATTGAGGGTGGGAGCGTTAACAACGCCGCCCGCAGGGCTGCACCTGCCAAAAATAACCTGATTTCGGCGGTCCGAAACCATTCGTAAATTCACCAAAATCACCGTGACACCTGTCAAAAATTCGGAAAAAATATAGGTTGTGATGCATGACCTACGAATTGAATGAAATAGTACAGTATGGTATTACTGGTGATGAAGTTGTCTGAGCTTGGCCGCCGAGCGTGGAAAATTCGCACCTGTCCTCTAGAACCAGTTGAGGTATGTGCTTGCCAAAACCACTAGCTACTACGACGGTTAGAGCATTTCAGATGGCAGCTTAAAGTTCTAGAACTGAATGGGAGTGGAGCTCCCTCGGCCTATGAGCAGGCTCAAATCCTATATTTTTTGAACTTCAAAAGGTCCATCTGAAAGGCTCTATTGAAAGGAGGAGAAATACTGGGAGTCGGACTAGAGCACTTCAGATGCACTTTTTGAAGTCCAAGAAATATAGGATTTGAGCCTGGTCATTGGCTGAAGGAGCTCCACTCCCATTCAGTTCTAGAACTTTAAGCTGCCATCTGAAATGCTCTACTAGCCATTATTAGCAGTGCACTCCAAACCAAATTTTGCGCTCTCTCATTGGCTACAGAGACGCCAAGCAGACCCAACAGCCAATAGGATTGCACAAAATTCGGTTTTTGAGAAACCGCTAATAGAGCATATTAGTTGCAGCTTTTGAGCCCAAAATTTTGTCTAACGACATTGCACCAATTGTGTTGATATCTGGCCCAACGGCCTTTGGTTCAATTGGAAAAAGTGTAACTTGAAAATTTTGTGTATCGAAAACCGTGTTTTGAGCCGCAACTAATAATATGCTCTACTGTGATAATTAAATTTATTGATGTCTGCGTCAAATGACCACCCTGCTCTGCTCTTCCCTTCTTCCAAGGTCCTGGAAACGCTCTCCCGACGACCCCATTGCGCAGGCATCTGCGTTGCTGCCAGCGGCGAGGAGCGAGGCGCACAATTCCCGAGCAACGTCAACGGTCAAACGCCGTGATGCTGCCACACCGCCAACGCATGGCTTCGCTCCTCCACCTACTCTGCTGCTGCAGCTCCCGCGCGTCTCCGGAGCGCGACGACGACGCCGTGGACGAGCGCTCGCGTCTTATCCCCTCCGACCTCGACGCCACGTCGTACGCCCACCGCCGTCTTTGTGGAATCGGAAAAAGTCTGACATGTGCTGCAGGGGTCCAACCGTCGGGTATACAGACCATGAGAGGATGCAGGAGCGTCTCGTAACCATTGTCCGCGCGAAGGAGAGGTGCGTCGTCGGCTGCTTCATTTCGGCTCGCCGCTGACGGATGTGGGTGTAGGAAGATGGTCAGCGTCGTGGCCCACGTCCCCTTCAACCTCCACAACCGCCCCAACGCGTCGAATCCGTCTCGTTCCGTGTCACTGTCTCTCGGCCGACCGGAGGTGCCCGCGTTCGAGCCCCGCGACCGAGACCGGGAGCCGTTGACGGTCCAGCTGCGCGCGGAGCCGTCCCCGTCGGAGCGTGAACGCGAACGCGAGCGCGAATACGAGCGCGCACGCCACGCCTCTGCTTCCGCCTCGGTTTCGCACTCTCGCGACCGCGAGCCAGAACCACCGCAAGAGCCGATCCTCAACGTCCGACTCGTGCAAACGCCGAACGTAGCGGTGCCGCAGCGCGTTGGACGGCCGCGACACCGGGCTTATAGGTCAGGGTCGGGAAGTCGACGGAATACGAATACGGATACGGGGTCGACGACGTCGTCGGTGCGTCTTGCTGCCCGCTCTATGGCGGTGCTAACTCCGCGCTCTTACAGCCGATAGCGCCGTCGCCGCCAGACGTGAAGCCGTTGAACGAGATTTGCTGGAGTTGGGGCGACGGGGACGCGTCCGACTCATAAAAAGCTGCTTGCTCTGCCGTCTGTGTTCTGCCGCCGCATCCGACCTTTGCTATTTTAATAGATTGATTCTTGCTTGCGATAACCAGCCACGGCGCGCCGTTGGAACAAGGACTGGGTATCGGCTTTGCAAGTTTAATTCTGCCGCTCGTCGTTTTTCGGTAACCCATTGGCACCCGCACGGTCTGTCAATGACGACCGCAAGAACAGGTACCTCGTGCAGCCGCCGCTCATTCCGCCTACAGGACCCTCACATAGCTCACCGAGCGCCAACTTGACACCCTACCGAGCGAGGGACAAGATGGAGGGAGCGAAACGGCGGCAAAGTCGCGTTTGGTACATCCCTGACGCAACATCGTCCTTCAAGCACGCTTTGAACGAGGTCGGCGAACGCTATCGCGAGCTTCAGCAAGGGAGATATCAGGTAGAAGATGGAGAGCGCGTACACGCGCTGCTGGGGCTGGGGTTGGCGGCGGTCACGGTCCGGGGATACCCGCGAAGAACGCACCGCCTGTGCCAAATCAAGCCGGGCAGGCAGCGGGCCTCGCGGACTTTGATCTCGGGGCGCACGACTTTAGCACGATGGAGGCGTGGAACGCGTTGCGCCAGGCGTGGGAGGTGTCGGCGCCGGCGGGGGTGTCGCCCTCGATGGAGGCGCTGATGGCGTATGTTTGGTCGGCGGGGAAGATGGGGCCGGAGCAGCAGATGACGATGCAGCAGCAGAGGAACGGTGGTGGGAATTGGGGCGGGGGCGGGCAGCAACAGCAACAGCAGGGAGGGTTCCCAGGCGGAGGGAGGGGGAGGGGCGGGTTTTCGTGGGGGAGAGGCGGGTTTTCGTGGGGGAGAGGCGGGTATGGTGGTGCCGCCGGTGGTGGGGGCGGAGGCGGAGGGTACGCCGGAGCAGGAGGAGCAGGAGCAGGAGGAGGTGGTGGTGGTGGATGGCGCGACCACGGAACAGACGCAGTTGTGCTCGGTGGTGGTGTTAACGAATGAGCTGTTGTATGTATTGGCATCGAAGACGCGTGGTAGTACATAGCTGGAGAGTTTATTGCTGCGTGGACCGCGAAACAAAGAACACGTCCGCTTCCATTATGCGGGCTCCCTGTCGATCACTTTCGGGCTCTTGACAACGCACAAAAATATTGCGCCGGCCCAGAGGGGACGTGCCCCTCCCGGAGTGATGCGCAAAATTCGGAGTCGAGTAACAACGGAAGGAGAAATTTGAGCTTTGACCCGCCGTCGTTCGACTTTTTTGTAAACAAACAAATTTTGGGGGTCACGCTGGGCCAGAACGCGTCAACTTGCTTCTGAACTGTGATCAGCCCCGCTGGGCACCCTCCTCCGCGGCTACCGTCCTCACGCGGCTCGACGACAAGAGAGCCGTCCCGTCGTACCGAATTGCGCCTAGCGACAGGAGATCTCCTCTCCGGACAGGTACATTTGTGGACACTCTAAATTCCGACAGCTAGGAGGACGATTACACGCAGGTTCCCCTAGTCTGGCCAGCTCAAAATGGGCCGCCAAGCAGGAGTAGCAGGCAGCAGCACCACCCACCATGTTCTCCCAGATTCAACGCCTGTTCCTCTGTGTTGTCTTGCTGCTCGCGTTGGACGGCGTGTTTGGTGCCGCAACTGGGCTCGTGCGGCAGGCGCCGACCCGTCGTTCGCGCGAGAACACCAACGCCGCTCGCATGAGAGCCGGCCTTGGTCCCCTGGCCCCCGACAATATGAAGCGCGGTCTGGGGACAAGGGTGGCTAGTGCGTTTCTCTCCTTTCCTTGGCTGATCCATGTTGACCTTGCTCAACAGGCGCGAAGCGGTCCTCTCCCTCGGACGCAACTACGTACGTGTTGAGATCCATCTCCATCCTAGGCAACGAGCTGACGACAATACCCAGCGTCGAGCGCGGGATCTTGGCCACCGACACCAATGGCGTACCGCTTGGCTTCCTCACCCTCCAAAGTTCGGACTTGGGGTTCGTAATCTTGGAAACTGTGAGATCGGAACTAATATCGATCTGCAGAGTGCGCTATGCTATCGGTCCCGCTGGTTCCCTTTTCACTGCCACGGTGTTCGCGGAGGGTACGACGACCGACCTTACTTTACGGGATACCACTTCCGGGGTCAGTTGCTCTCTCTTTCTCTACTTCAACGACCTCGGCTGACATTCCGATTCTAGCTCGAGGGCGGTTACTTCGCCGGCCTCGTGTATCCGGGCATCGAAGTCGATCCCGACACCTACAACTCCGCATTGGTCGGCTACGCCCCTGCTGCCAGTACGTTTCGCTGTTTCCGCCAAAAACATCACCTTATCTCCGTCAGGTGCACCCGGCGCGTCTCCGCAATACAGCACCGACACCTCCATCCCCGGATGGGAGTACGAAACCGCCATCTGGACGTTCTCGCAGTCGGATAAATCCCTTACGGCCAAGTGGATAAACCACAACGGAGGTCCGTGCCCGGGCCCCGCTGGACTTTTCTTGCACCGTGCTGACGCTTTGCCTCAGTCACGGTCCCGGTCCAAATCATCGCTGGGACGGACGACTTCGGGCCCGTTATATACCTCAATTCGAACCCGAATACTGTGTCGGACTTGGGAGGAGGATTGCAAGAAATCGTGAGCCTTTGTCTACTTAGGATGCGCATATCGGACGCTGACTTTTGGTGCAGAAACTGTCTCTTCTGCTTTAGACGTTTCTGGGGTCACGTTGGATCCAGTGCTCGTAGGTTAAATAGAATAGAGCATGGACTCAAGATATCCAGTTAGTGATGTAAAGGAGGACAATGACTCATTGTCCTCCTTTACCGCGACCGCCTCCGTTTTCAGCGGAATAAATAATTAAATTCTTCTTCTTCAGCATCCTGACAAAGCAAGCTCGACAAGCTCAGCTCGAAAAGACCTCCGAGTCTGATTTTTCTTTGTTCCGTTTACAAAACTGATGGCCCTGTAGGCTTTCTGGCAATCCGACGCGCACCGCGTAGAACTTTGTCTCTAGCCTCCGGGACCGAATCGTCCCAAATTCCGAATCCCGACGTTCAACCGTTCTAACGATGATCATCTGGTACGCGGTCCGTCGATAAAGCCCCCATGCGCCCACGCGATGCCGCTGACCGCGTTGGGCGTACGACAAGTGACCTATGAGAGGATCGAGGACTTTCCGGTGATCAGCCGCCGGTGTTAGCTCTCGGTATAAAGAACTGCCAGGCTGGGACTCTTCGCAACGCAGCCATGCACATCTTCAAAGCGATAATTGCGCTCGCCCAACTCGGGCTGGTTGCGGCCGACTCGTGGGGCAGCGCGTGGAGCCTTGGGCCGACGCATAATGGGGCGGCGGTGGTGAAGGCGACGACGCATTTCCAGCCGGGGGCGGCGCCGAGTCCGAATGCGAGTTCAACGTTCAATTGGGACTTGAGTCGACTGACGATGTCGCAGCTCGACATCCTCGCGCTCTGGGTCGGCGTCTCGAATACGACGAGTGGGCTTATCCAGGCTGGGTGCGATAGTGTGTCGAACATGGCGTAGGGTTCCACGAAAAGTACCTTGGAGACTTTGCTCACCCATGGCGCAGTGGCTACTGTGGGGCAACATCGGCGCAGTGGTGTTGCGGGGCGTCTTACTTTGGGTAAGTTTCGAATCCGATGTTGAACTTCGGAAATAAGACTAATCCTTGTAGGTTCTTGAACGGAACCTTGTCGCAGTGGTCCGGAAAATTGTAAGCAGGTCTCTTAACTTACAAACAAAGTGCTCCGCATTGATGAGAACGAACAAACGCACAGCGTACCGACCTTGTGTACCGACACCATAACGATCGACTACACTCTCCAGTCGGACCAACGCACCTGGATTCAAACCGTCTCCAAGAACGGCGCGGTCATCAGCACCTTGTCGACCTGTGGGTCTGCCTTCCCCTCAGAATGTACCTTTCGCTGAAAGCGGCGGCGACAGTCGACGGCCCGCTGCTGAACGGGGGCTTCGGTACCGGAACGGAGTGCAACGCCAACTGCGGCGGCTCGGTGTCCACGCAGACATACACCAACACAACCGTCGTGCTGTCCAAGGCCGACCCGCTGTTCAGCTCGACGCTGGGGGTAGGCCCGGGGGTGCAGGCGAGCCAGCTGACAAGTCCCGATGGGGGCAAGACGTGGACGGTGGCGAGCATCAAGATTCCGCCGATGACGATTAATTCGAATTTGGGGGTGAGTGGTTTTGTGGCTGATTAGGCATCGGGCTGAGGATGCAGCCGAATACGGGGAAGCCGGCGGCTTGTGCGGCTGCGACGACGACGTTGCAGGGGACGACCACGACGTCGCGGACGACCACTAGCTCGGGGAGCGGGGGTACCGGCTGTACCTCGCCTCAGTAAGCGCATCCCTCTTTATCGCGAACTGAATTCAAAGAAAACAGGTTTGGACAATGTGGCGGCACTGTTCGTTTCAACAAAATTTGTTATGGGTTTAGTAGTTCTCACTGCATGCCGTAGGGATTCACCGGCTGCACGCGCTGCGTCTCCCCGTTTATGTGCAAGTTCCAAAACGACTGTATGTGCTGCGAATCATTTAATGGACTAGGCTGACTGCATTAAAGTCTTCTCCCAATGCCTTTGAGTGGATGCCGGTTATACTACTAGTGTTTAACAAAGGAACCTGAAGAAGAAATTATCTGATTCGGCATTTTGAGCGCGATTTTATAGTCGCGGAAATTTGGGAACATGCTGTAGCTGGTCCATGTTTTCCAGCTGCAGGAAATCCAAGCAAATTATACAATGAAGTTGAAGCTGCCCTCGAGTCTCAGATCTCAGGCCTCAGGACTGACAATCAGTGGACAAGGTTTGTTGACGTTACTATCAGGAGTCACACCGGTCCTCGTTTACGCGCTCACCATCTCATCGACCGACGTCGTCGTCGCCGCCGCCCGAATCGCCCGCTCACCGCCGTCCACGATGCCCAAAGCCGCAAAACCAGCAAAGACCGACACCAAGGCGCCCTCCAAGGCCGCCAAAGCGAAAGCGCCTCCACCAGTCGAGGCGACCTACGCGTCTCGCGACGTCGTGCTCGCTAAGCTCAAGGGTGCATTGCACGATGTCTCAGTGGCCCTCTCTGACCTCTCATCCCGTAGGACACCCTCCGTGGCCTGCCATGGCAAGTTTTTCCTCCTTGCCCCTCACCTCCCCTTGTCCTTGCCACTCGACTTCTTTCACTCTGCTGCGCCACGCCCGCCGCTCGCGCCGTCCACCGATGGGATTACGCGCGTACTATTATGCAGCATCGTCTCTGGCGACCTGGCGCCGTCTGTGGGCATGTCCGCTGTGGAGCGCGTCTTGGGCGTGCCCTCTATGCCACCGAACCCCCGGGTTCCTCTCACATAGAGGGCGATGTGCTACTACACGCCACTCGCACCCAGAGTTGCGCCTGCATCGGTCCAGTCGTCGACCTCGAAGCTCCGTGTCGTCCTCGATGCAAGGAACGGCGCTGATGACGCGGCCGACTTTTCTTCATATTCTTCTCGTCTTCCGCCCGGTCCCTGGGGTTTTTCTGCACCCGGACGTCTGCATCTTTTCCTCCCACCGGCTCTCCTCCGCCTTTCTTACCTTCTCCCGTCTTTTTTCGTCCCCTCCCTCGTCCCCACGCTCTCGCAGGCGCTGCAGACACAATCTGCTCACCCGCGCTTTATCCGCGCTGCCCATGCTCACCGTTTCCTACGTGTCCGAATGCACTAGCTGTCCACAACTTCTCTACTGTTGCGATCCGCCCTTGTCCCCGGTTTTTCTTGTCCTTCCCGCGCCTGCATCATGCCCTTATGTCCAAAACTGACCTCTCTCTGCAGGTTGTCGATCCCAAGGACGCTCCTCAGGCTGTACGCGACCTTGAACCGGTGGGACGCAAGAACCCAGCATATGCCGTCCGTTTCTTTCCTCAAGGCGACTAGTACGTCTCTTTTTGTGCCGCTTTTGTTCTGTCCTTTTGCAGGCGCTGAAACAGACCACTTTTTCAGCTCATGGGTCGCGGGCTCCGACCTGACGCCGCTCTCGGATGCCGACATTAGCGCGTTCATCGCAGGCACTGTCGAGAAGAAGAAGGCGAATGGCGTCGGGAGGAAGGACGTGATGGCGGCGTATGAAGCGGTCGGCATGACTCTTTGACAATTGTCCCGCTACTGATGCGCTCCTGGGACACAGGCTCGCGACGCCGAGGAGTGGGAGAAGGAGCATATCCAATCATTGAAGAACCAGAAGAGCAAGCCGGCCAAAGCGAGCAAGAAGAAGGCGGTAGAGGAGGTCGATGAGCTGGCTGGTACATTCCCGGTCCTCTGCGTCTTTTGCTCATCATAACTTAACGTCGCCCTTAGACGACGCGCCCGCCGCAGCCGGAACCAAACGCAAACGCGCTGCACCTACGCCCAAGACCAAAGCCAAAGACAAGCCGGCGGGCCCGAAGAAGGCGTCGGCTGCGGCTGCGCCCGCGAAGAAGGCGGCCGCGACGACGACGCGCAAGGCACCTGCCGCTCGCAAAGCCCCTGCCGCAAAGAAGCGCAAGGCGCCAAAGAGCAAGGCGACCGTGGAGAGCGAAGATGAGGGCGGCGATGCAGAGGAGGAGGCGCGTCCGGCAAAGAAAACCAAAGTTACCAAGGGCAAGAAGGGCGGCAAGGGCAAGAAGGCTGCTGAGGACGACGATGAGGATGCTGAGAAGCCGGCGCGCCGCTCGACTGGTATGTGGTGGTTGGTCTGGTTCTTCCGTTGCGTGCTGACGCTCAATCTAGAAGAACTGGAGATGGATGAGGAAGCGACAAAGGTCCGCGACTGGCGCCACAAGCTCCAGAAGACGTTTTTGAACACCAAGGCGACTGCGAAGGAGGCCGTGAGCGCGCTCAAACGTCTCAAGTATGTGTTCTGACGCTTCTTCTGCAGGACATGCCGGAGATGGACGAGCTCTTCTCAACTATCGAGGCCTACGAGGAGATGACGGTCGAATACCTCACTGTACGTCCGCTTTTGTCCCCTTCATTGACTATGCTAACGCTCTTGCAGTTCTCCAAGATCGGCAAAGTTATGCGTCACGTCTACGTGCTAGAGGCCGAAAAGGTCCCGCGCGACGCCGAATTCCACTTCCGCGACCGTGCCAAGGCACTTGTCGACAAGTGGCAAGCAATGCTTAACCCGGGCAAGCCGGCAAATCCCAGTGCGGAAGAAGATGCGGAGGCGCAGGAAGGCGAGGGCGACTTGACGATGCTCGAGTAGACGGGGGAGAAGAAGACGAAGAACCGAAAAGGAAGGAGAGTGCAAAAGGCATACCCGTTTCTCTGAATCAATTTTTTTTTACTGTACCCTGCTCGCGTTTTCTTACTCTTTGCTGCTGTCTGTTAGTGCTGTTTGTTGTCAATGTACATGGCGGCGTAGCTTATTGTACGGTTTAGACTCTAGTTCAGTGGTGATATTTATGCGATTGTCGACTGTGAACTCGGGAACGCGCGGAGGGTCGGAGAATTTGGGTGGTTTCGAGAATCCAGCCTCGAGAGTCGGGCGCGACTGGCGGGAGAGGATTTGACGCGCTCGGGCAGGCCAACGAAGTACGAGGTGTTATGTGGATGCTTGACGCTGACCACATTCGATTAGCCGGCCACAACGCCTGTGCACATTGCATCTGGCCTCAACTGTGTCCCTCTATCAATACCCTGCAGCTGGCTTGAACTCCTCTCCTCTTGCGTTCATCTCCGCCAACGTCTCGGCGCGCTGCCTTTGGCGCCTGGCTAACCCGATACCCCGCCTTCTATTTACGGCCCGAGTACAACGCGGCAAGGCCGGTCTTTCGGACATCAACGCCTTGGTTCCAGCAGCAACCGGGTACTTCCTCGCATCGCGACGAAGCTCGAAGGAGATTGGGGCATCATATCTGTGCAAGCAATGCAAGAGGTTTAGGGACGGTACCGCCGCCACTGTTTCGAAATCGGGGACGTCGACGATGGACAGGGATAATACGAGGAGGGCACGTTTGTCCTCGAGGGGCAGTCGTCAATCCCCCAATCGGTTTATCCCGCTTCCATCGACCACCTGGTGTGTTTCCATCACCATCGCGCGCATGGGTTGCTCACGACGCGCATGCTTCAGCTCCCATATCTAATCTCAGAATAGCAACAGGCCTAGTTTATAACCGGGGGATGGCTCAACTCGTCGTCCCGTCTCCATGATGCTGGCGCTCCTCCTTGCTGCCGCTACGGTGGTCGTAGACTCTGTCGACGCCTACGCGATCCGCACGTCGCTGACCGCCAAGGCGCTCGAGCTCGACCCGCTTATCTCCTCCGGCTGCGCGGCGACGACTGTCGCCTCGTGCGGGAGCACATCCTCGAGCAACACCTGCTGCTTCGAGACGCCCGGCGGGCTGCTGGTCCAGACGCAGTTCTGGGACGCCAACCCCGTGTCGACGGGCCCGACGAACAGCTGGACGATCCATGGGCTGTGGCCGGACAATTGCGATGGCACGTTTGAGGATAGTTGCGATACGTCGAGGGCGTATACCGGGATTCCGGCGGTGCGTTTTTAGTGCTGGCGTCTTTGTTTGGCGAATGAGCTGAATGGGAGGAT
This sequence comes from Mycena kentingensis (nom. inval.), assembly GCA_014461125.1. Classification (NCBI taxonomy): domain Eukaryota; kingdom Fungi; phylum Basidiomycota; class Agaricomycetes; order Agaricales; family Mycenaceae; genus Mycena; species Mycena kentingensis (nom. inval.). The sequence goes on from JACAZG010000012.1 coordinate 925,219, forward strand.
GCAGTTGATGACTGCGCAAGGCGCGTCGAGCACCCTCGCGCTCATGAATACGTTCTGGAAGAACTTGCCTTCGTCTGGGACGGACGAGTCTCTTTGGGAGGTGCGTGTAGCGTCCTGGATCGATTCGTTGTTCTTGACGCAAGTGTTGTAGCACGAATGGGCCAAGCACGGAACTTGCTATTCGACCCTCGAAACTTCCTGCCTCCCTTCCGGATCCTCACGCGGCGCTGAGGCAGTCGCGTTCTTCCAAACCACCGTCAAGCTATTCCAGACCCTGCCCACATTCACTTGGCTCTCCAACGCGGGCATCGTCCCGTCCTCGAGCGCCACATACACCCTCACCCAGCTTACGACTGCCGTTCGGAACGCGTGGGGATTCACTGCGGCGTTCCAATGCACGGGAACGACGCTGGATGGGGTGTTTTACTATTTCAACTTGAGGGGGAGTGTTATCGACGGCACGTTCGTCGCGCGCAATGCGGCGACGTCGAGCACCTGCCCGAGCACCGGGATCAAGTACTTCCCGAAAAGCGGCAGCGGCACGAGCACGACGTCCGCGCCGGGTGGCGGAGGGACTGGGGTACGTCGCTTCCTTCTGTTGCAGCATCGCTTGCCGCTGACCCTACTTTAGACACCAGGCACGCTGCCCTCCCGCGCAACCCTTGTCGCGTCCTCTGTCGGGGGCGTACTCTCTGCCGGGACGTGGTCCACGCAGACACTCGCGACATTTACCCTCAGCGGGACGACCAGCAGCTTCACCATGACCTCCTCCAAGGGCAACTGCGGCATCGCCTCGGGGACGTTCACCTGCGGTAGTGGGGTCGCGCTGACGTCCTTCTCCGCGGTTACGAGTGGGAGCAATCTGTTGTTGGCGAGTGGGGGGTCGACGGCGTGGACGAGCGATGCGACGCCGAGCGGGACGGCGGTGCAGACGGTGTTTAGTGGGAGCTCGCATGCGCAGGATTATACGTTGCGGATTGTTTCTGCATGAGGTGAAGTACAGTGTATGAGGTGCGGGGTGTGTGTAAACATTCGTCGAGGTTGGTTTCCTGCGGAACAATGGATGCCTTTCCATAAGCATAGACCGTGTATTAGACGCTATAAAACATTGTTTTCAAGGAATAAAAGTCAACAGCTCTTGAAGAAAGCTTCCGGGCATCGACGGGGATCGCAATTGTGATCGCCTAAAAAGGAGAACTCAACTTCTAAATTCGGATATCGCACTGGTCACTGCTCAACGCAGCGCGGTACAAAACGCAGCTGGTATCCCCGTAGCGGTTGTGAGTACCATTATCCGCAGTTGTCCAGTCTCTCGCTTGTCAACGGATGCGTGCTGTGGTGCATCTCGTCGTCGGTTGGATTCTCGCAGATCCTTTAAGATTCCGACGGCCCACTGCGCCGGTCTGTCCATGCATGGCAGCGCGGTGCTTTGGGACACCCAAACAGCTGTCACAGAGTCGCTGTTGGCAGGCACGCAACGCGCGCATTCTCAGAGCGGGAAACTTTGAGAGCAGATGTGGTCCAGTCTTGTGTCGAGACATCTGGTACACACCTGCTCATAGCTGGGGAGGTTTTTCCTTTGTAGATTTAGCAGCCGCATGCGCGGACGCGGACCTAATGTGTATCTGTACCTGGACCCAATTCCGATTCAACGAGCCTGAAACTTTCACCAAAGCTGCAGAGGAATCTAAACCCCCCGATTTAGACTTTTGAAAGATGCTGGGCGCTCAGGGCAGCGAGCCTGCCAAATTCCTATAACCTGCTGTGGACTAGGTCGGGCTTGCCGGCGGGGGACTGGATGGTGTTGAGATAATTTGGCTTAGCCCGAGTTGAGAACAGTTACTAACCCTGGTAAGAGCAAAGTAGTGTATACTATACGAGGAAGAGGTCAAGCCTTTCCCGGGCTTTGCTAGGGTTCATATACTGCAGGTAGAATAGGGATAACCCTGTATGTCCGATCCTGGAATACTCGCTGTCATCAAAAGTAAACGCCAACAGCGCTATTGTGTAATTAAATTTGATCGCATCAAGTTTTGACTTGAACTGTCGGTAGGTGGGTTTATTCTGAGTATACACCATCAATTTCAAAGTGATTGGATGATTTCTCCCTCTATAATCCACATTCTCCTGTAACAGACCAAAAAACCTAAAAGATCCACGCTGGGGAAAGACCTACCAAATTGGGGAATTTGATAATCCATCAGGATAGAGTTGAAACTCACCTAATCCGATCCTGAAAAGCGTAGAGCACAGATTCATCCATGAGCAGAGAAATAACCGTCAGAAATGCTTTATGCAAGCCAGAGCTTCAATTTTTTCGGTTGTAAATTTGCAAGTGCTGACACAGTTGTCGACAAAGATGCTGCTTTTGTGGGGTGTGGGATGATCCGTTGGGTCTGATTTTTGGAGGGTCGCTGGGGAGGAATGCCCACTCCAGCCCTGCGCAATCTGGCTGTGATGGCATCAAATGCCATTGCATAATAACGCCATTGGCGTTTACTTTCGATGACAGCGAGTACTCATCCTCATCATAAGTGAGCGTCCATTGCAATATTCTGCTGGCAAATATTGATGTAATCAAAATGAAACTCGGCACATAGTATCTTCAATCAATTTCATACGCACCTAGATATTCACAGGCATTTCTGTGCGATTATACCCAAGATACGGGGGAAACAAACTGGCGACTATACTGTACTATTTTATTCATTTTGTCAGGCCCTGGAGGCCGTGACATACCTGACAAAATTTAAATTTCGTCAGTTGGTCCCCATTAGGGAATTCCGCGCCAAAGGCGCGGGAAAATTAGCAAAATTACCTTTTTGGGAGGCCAATTTGGCCCTTTCCTGCGTGACTGACGAAAACATTTTGTCGCGGCAGGGCCCTGTGACGCGTGACTGACGAACTGAATGAAATAGTCAGACCGATCCTGATCCTGTACGGAAGGCCGGCCGGATTTGGGAATGGCCCGGGAATGGCCCGAGCATTTTTTGGAAGCGCCCGCAGGCATAGAGAAAAATTACCCGGGGGCATATTCGAAAACTGCGCTCGGGCGCATCTGTTTTGCCACCCCAGGCAGATAATAATTTTCCCTGTGGGTGTTTATTCAACGGGGCTGCAGGTTCAAGCCGTTCAAGCCCTCGGGTATCTCTGCCCTTGGCTCTCAGGCTCGAATACAGCCCGCCCGGAGGTGCTTTCAATGCATCCCTTTCCTCTTTTTGCTCGGATACCTGCGGCATCGTTTCGTATTTGCCTGCGGGCACAAATAATTCACCCCGCACTGTAGGCTTTCCATATACCCCAGGGAAATACTAGCCAGCTCTGTCACACATCTTTCCTCTCCCCTCGATGCCCGAAACCCTGAGCGGTCGTCCGCCAAAATCGGGCTCTGTGTGCCCGCACTGTAGAGCCAAGCAGCGTGCTGAGCCAGGAACTATCATGCTCTCGTTCCAAGTCATTGGTACCTACTCGGAAGCATACAGGCGCCATCTCCAAGGTGTGTTTTCTTGCAGTTTACTATGTCTATTTCTTCAATGCAGCTGCTCTAGTGTTCAATGGTGTACGCGGGCAGGGGGGGCGTTGATCAGGAAATAGAGGACCTGGGTCGGGAGGAAGAACGGCACGGAATCGCAGTTCTCGTAGATAATGCGGGCCCGCAGCCGACACAGAATAGACACAACAAGTATGACACAGTGAAGCTGAACTTGCTGCGAAGCACACGAGCCGGTGAGTCGACTGAGGGGTGTCTGAATCTCCTCCATTGAGCGACGAGGCGATTCGGTGGTGCATTACTGTAGATTTCCGAGGTCAAGTTCGTGTAATGTGTAAGAGCCCAAGAAAAACTCACTGTTAAAATTCAGCTAAAATCAAAAGAAATTTTTTCGGGCTCCCCGGGCATGAAAAAATCCAAAATCAATGAACTTGACTTCGGAATACTACAGTAGTGTTCGATTTGCGCCTGAGGTCTTCCTTCCATCAAACCTACGGACACACCTTCGAGGGTTATAGAAAAAGCACCCGCGGGGGTGAATACAAAGACACCCGCAGGCTCATACAAATGGCGACTCGGTGGCAAGTTGACCAAGAGCCCGCAAGGATAAGCGGTTCTCGCCCGCGGGCACAGAATGAACCAGCCTACAGGCGCGAAAATATGCGCCTGAGGGCAACTCTGAGTTGAGAGTCCGGGCGCCTTCTGCTCGTCGCCGCAGGTACGTTCAATTTGAAGGTGGTGGCATGTCAATTTCTTGCCTCCGAGCATATTGGTACGAGCCCGAGGGCGATTTTGTTCGTGCCTGCAGGCGCAGGAAGAAAGAAGCTGGGGGTACAAAAATATGTGACTGGGCCGTTTGGGGCCAGGGCCGACCCATCGTACAGTGACAGGACCTTTCTGGAAATAGTACAGTATGTCCCAGCAGCAAGATTGGGAATAAAATGGTGTTCCTGCCCATCTTGTGAGTGAGTCCCATGTGGGAGAAACATCAAAGGGGCTTATGTGATATGGCAATTATGCCCAGAGAGTTTGGTGGCAGTGCCTAGGATATTCAGGGCAGGATGATGCATCCAAGGTGCAGCACCATACTGAGTTTGGGGTAATTCAAGGGAAAAGAAAGCAAATTTTGCTTGGGTGAGTGACTTATGCCAAAAAAAGGAAACCATAGCTATTCATCAATACTACGAAACCTCAATCTGGCAATATAATGCATTATACTTGAAATTTTGAGGGCACCGAGAGAACAGCACTATGTATCATCCACACCAAGTAAAACTTGATGGGATCAATTTTACAAGCAGGATAATCTAATGGACGCTCACTTATGATGATGAGGAGTACACTACTCCACCCTTACCGGGGCTAGTGACTGTTCTCAAACCCGGTTCTGAACCCAGTATCTCGACGGCATCCAGTCCCCCGCTGGCAAGCCCAACCTAGTCTTGACACACACTGGGTGGAAAGTTTAATTGCAGGGCCATCAATTTATTGGCAGAATATTCCATTTAAGAGAAAAAAAAAAACCCCCATGGGTAGCAATGTACATGCTGCTAGCAGCTACCACTTTCCGCTTGTAGAATGCACATAGTATCTGAGGGCTATTAATAATACGAGTGCCCTGGGGATTGTAACAACCATCGACGTGGTATCCGGAGCTTATAAGCTTGCTCCGCCCGCGCTTGCGGATGGATTTTGCGAATAAGACATTCATACGCGGGCAAGGTCCGGCCTCGATGCGCTGTCGTACCCCGGGAAGCTGGTGTTAATTGATCCTGGACCCACTTCGTGTGGATCCCCACACGCTGTCGTAGACGAAGAAAATCTCAGATGGTGTTCCAACTTCCAGTGTCAAATGAGAGCTTTGCTTGGAATTACATTTGCGTTTTCGTTCGTGAAGCAAGCTCGTCGAATGACTGCGAGAATACATTTTACGGTACAATATGTGGCGCGATCCGGGAGGTGGTGCTTTTCCAATGATGTCCAACATGAGCTGGCTTGGCTGCGACTACTTCAGTGGCACCATAACCACAACCACGTTCTGCAACACGCAATTCACCGCACTAGCAACGCAGAGTGAGGCGCTGTGAGGCGCCATGCATTTAACCGCCCATTGATGGGGAGCATACGCACTCTCCTCCCGCACTCACGATGGCCAGTCCAGTAAACATCCGCCGACCAAAACCGACGGCCGAGGACGGCTCCGGCGACGGCTCCGAGTCGATCTCGACGCCGTACGGGACGCCCGACATCCGCAATGTGTTGCGCGCGCAGTATGTCGGCACTCCGCCTCCACCCAACATCCCCCTGCGCAATAACTCACCAGGCCTGCGGCCCCGGGGCTCGGATGCGTCGATGCGGCCCCCGGTAGAAGGGTTTCCTGCCTCGTATCGCAGTGCTGGGCTCGCCGGGACGCCGAGGACCGGCGCCGACACGCCGGCAGCGGCGGCGGCAGCGGATCTTGAGAACGTGCCGGACGACGAGATGGCGCGGGTGCTGCGGAGGCACCTCGTTTCGCGGGAGGAGCGCGAGCCCACGCCGGTGGCTGCGCCCGAAGCAAAGTCGACACCGACCTCTGAGCTGGACGTCCCGCTGGGCTCACAGGCCGGATCTCGGAGGTCGTCATTCAGAGCTCAGCCGGGTGTCCAGCGGGAGGAGACCGAGCCGTTCCCTATTCCTTACCACGCACCCGGCGCGGACGTAACGTGCGTCGCTGAGCTTGTTCTTTTCGAGCGCTCACCTCTGCTCCAGGCACGACATATACAAGTGGCAGTCTGACCAGCGCAAACTCTTTGCTCGCAATCGGGCCGCCTCGGTATTGGTGCCGCGTCAGACCACCCAAGACCCCGCGTTCGAGCATATTCACGAACCGGGCGGCTTCCGGCGCAACTACGTTCTCATGCAGGCAAACCAGCGCGGCGAAGAGGAGCCTCAGATCCTAAACAACTTTGTCGAGTTCCTCTACATCTTCGGGCATTTTGTGCGTTGTCGTTGTTCCGTTCTAAACGTTATTGACATTCCAATACAGGCTGGAGAAGATCTGGAGGAGGACGAAGAAGAAGAGGAGGACGAGGAGAGCGCCATCCCGAACGAGACGGTGCCGCTGCTCGGGACTTCGAGGGTGACGCGGTCCGTCTCGCGCTCTCGCAAGAGGCGTTCATCCTTATCGCGCCCGCCGCACGGGAACGCGACCGTCGGCCAGGCATACCTCATGCTACTAAAGGCGTTTGTCGGGACTGGAGTCCTGTTTCTTGGCAAAGGGTGCGTCCCCATGTCCACTTCCGTATCCGCCTCATCCCCCATGAAGGTTCTACAACGGCGGTCTGCTCTTCTCGGCCGTGCTGTTCGTTTTCATCGCTCTAATCTCCCTGTACTCGTTCCTCCTCTTGGTCTACACCAAATTCGTCGTATCGGGCAGTTTTGGCGATATCGGTGGCGCACTTTACGGCCCATGGATGCGCTATCTCATCCTTGGCTCCATCGTCCTCTCCCAAATTGGCTTCTGCGCGGCATACATTATCTTCGTCTCGCAAAACTTGCAGGCGTTCGTTATGGGCGTTACCCACTGCCTCAAGCTCATTCCGATCCAATACTTCATCCTCGCCCAGGTTGTTGTCTTCCTCCCGCTCGCACTTGTCCGTGATCTCGCAAAGCTGAGCTCGACCGCGCTCATTGCGGACGCGTTCATCCTCGTCGGACTGGCGTACATCTTCTCGTCGGAGATTTCCATTATCGGGCAGCGGGGCATTGCGGACGTCAAGATGTTCAATCCCAAGGACTTCTCGCTGTTCGTCGGCGTTGCGGTGTTTTCATTCGAGGGCATCGGGATGGTCATCCCGATAACGGACGCGATGAGGGAGCCGCACAAGTTTCCGAAGGTCCTGACTGGCGTCATGTGCATTGTCCTTGGTACGTAGTCGTCCTTTTCCGTCGGCATATGCTAACGACGCGTCTAGTTCTGTTCGGTGGTGCCGGCGCCCTCGCGTATCTCACCTTTGGCTCGGAAGTCCAGACGGTCGTGCTCGTCAACCTGGACGCCGAGTCCAAGATGGTGCAATCCGTGCAGTTCATCTACTCGCTCGCGATCATGCTGTCAGTCCCCCTGCAGCTGTTCCCCGCGATCCGCATTATGGAGAACGGGATCTTTACGCGCAGCGGCAAGGCCGACTTCCGCGTCAAGTGGACCAAGAACCTGTTCCGGTTCGCGACGGTGCTGTTTGCGGCGACGGTCAGCTACCTCGGGGCGGCGGACCTGGACAAGTTTGTGGCGTTTATTGGGTGCTTTGCGTGTGTGCCGCTGTGCTATGTGTACCCGGCGATGCTGCACTACAAGGCGTGCGCGGACACGACGCGCAAGAAGGTGGCGGATGGGGCGATGATTGTGTTTGGGCTTGTCGCGGCGGCGTATACGACGCTGCAGACGGTGGAGCTGATGCTCGAGCCCGGGTCTGGGCGGCCGCCGGTGTTTGGGAACTGCGATGTTCCCGGCGCGTAGATGTCTTCACTGGGTTGAGTAGATGGGGGTTACAACAGAATTCAAACTACTAATGTGGACGTTTTTTGTGCGAATGTATGTCGAAAACTACGCGGTCTACACAGAATCGGGCTAGCGGTATCGATAACTAGTGGAGTCATTCTTGTAGTTCGGCGGCCACGAGAGTGCGCACGTCCTCCGGGTGAAGGCAAGCGGGCTCACTGTGACTTTGTGAGCTCAAGTCTTTCCGGATCACTCGTTATGGCCAAACGTTGCCTCCGAAACATGTTAAACTTGTAGTTGGCAACGCTCTACCCACCGTGCAGGACCCTACTCCCAGACCTCTGACGCCGCGACGCGTCGCTTGGACTCTGCGCCCACCTACACACGCGCAGTCGCCAAAACCATGGATGCTTCGGAATCCACCGCCGCCAGTCGTGCTGCTGACCGAGCCACACTTGCGCAGATTGACGCCGAGATTCAAGCCCACGAGCAGGCGATACTGTCGCTTCGATTGAAACGCAAACCAGTCGAAGAACGGCTCCAGACGTACACCTTCCCTACCGACACAATTCCCAACGAAATCGTCTCGGACATCCTCATCCACAGTATTCCTCCGTATCCGGAACCGCCTCCCTTCCTCGGACCTTCTTCGCCCACGACGCTCGCCCAAGTCTGTCGTCGCTGGCGCCAGATTGCCCATGCGACCCAGGCTCTTTGGCGTAGCTTCCGATTCAACGACCAGCTTCTCATCGACGGAAAAACGACCACGCGGGTGGAGCTAGCGACAGCGAAGATTTGGCTGCAGAGATCTGGGTCTTTGCCCATTTCGTTTGCGATGTGGGATGTTTTCAAATCCCCAGACGCCCAAGTCGGCGCATTACAACTCCTCCTCGCTCATGGCGAGCGTTGGGAGTATGTTACGCTACATCTCAACACCTATGTCAACGAATCGCTGGGGGCCATTGGCGGAAGGTTCCCCTTGTTGCTCGAACTTGAAACCGTGTACGAGGAGAGCGCTATCTTCGGGTTGGGTCCCTTCGAAGCGCCAAAACTTCGCACTGCGTACATCTGTGCAGACCACGACATTGCGCCTATCACTCAACATCCGGAGGCCTTCTGGGCTGGCCTGACGAGGCTCTCGTTGTTCACTGGCTCGGCGCTCGACGTGGCAAATGTTCTAATCCAAACCCCCAGCCTGGTGGAATGCCGTGTCGGACTCAGAGATTCCCATTTATCTTTTGACGATGACCAGCTCGTACATCTCCCGCGTCTCGAGACGTTCATCCTCATGGCCGCAAACCGACCTGCAATCGGTTTCGGGTTCGCTTTTCCCAATCTAAGGGCTCCGCAACTCAAAAGGTGCTATATCGACGAAGGCGTTGTGCTGGAGGGACTGGTCGATGAGCAGCCGGTCGAGAGGCTCTTCGACATGATTGAGGAATGCGAGTGCGAGTTGGACGTGTTGTGTATCGCGCGGTGTTCACGGCCTCTTGACGAATATCGCGTTGCGTTTTCAAACGTTCCGGAGTTGCTGCTCACCGATCCGGAGGAAGAGGAAGACGAGCCGCAGCTGCTGATACCATGTGTTGAAGCCTGGGGACGCTGGAATCTCTTCGACCAGCACGTTGTTTCACTGATACTAAAGTGAACTCTAACCTTTATCTCAGAAAGAAACTGCCTTTCGCTAGACGCATGGCAAGGTTTCAATCCGACGGCTCGGATGTGTATAGCTCAGCAGACGATTCAGACGAATAGCAGCCGCAAAAAGAGACGCGGCGGAACGACCGCTCGGTGCTATAACACATCCTGGTCACTAATAAGCTGCGCACGTTTATTTTCTCAATGCAAAATTACAACTCAGTCATTCTGCCTTCTGCCACGTTGAAGTTAACCGGCCCGGTGTGGAAGTGGTCCTGGACACATTGAGCGGGCCCGCGATCTATCTCCCGCATTGCTCAATCTCCGAGCCAGATCTGACCAGGAACTTTCCTAGAGGGATTAAAATGCACTTTTCCTCCTGCGAGATGAACCTGAGTCTGCATCAAAGTAGAAATCCTTTGTTCGAACCAGTTGCTGATGAGCTTTGGCTTTGTCCGAATGAACGGTTGCGGAGTCAATACCTCTGGGGATGCACCTCTGATTTTGCGCTGGAAACGTGGCTGGAACGCCGGTGCATTCAATCTTCAGCGGAAGTTCGTCATGGGAAGCATCCGCCGCGCGCGGAAAGGTCTGGATCAGCGGGAGCCGCGCCGGTAAAAGCTACATACTACGCGAGGGAGGACTGCAGTAAAAGAGGTGGTGAATCAGCTCCTCCGTTAATTCTAGAGCTAGAATGAAGAAGAGCCTCCTTGAGTTTGTTCTTTTCCTCCGAGTTCAAGTTCTAGCTTGAGTGGACGACAAGACTTCTGAACCCACGCCACATCGTCACGGGTAGCACTGTGGTCAGCAGGCACTGCGAATTTTGCGGTGCGACCCCGCGAAACGTTCCATTTGCTGCAAAAAAACGCGAAAAAGTGAGTGAAACTTAGTCTCTCAAAAGTTATGAAAATCACCTTATTTTTCAACCCCGCGAAATTCGCTACAACTCCACAAATTTCACCGCAATATCCAGCGGAACAAGGCCGCGAAACGTTCCATTCGCGGAGTTTTTGACTCCGCGAAATTCGCGTAGCCCTGCGACCACAGTGTAGCCTACATAACTCAAGAGCAGGGTCCAATCGTATGTATTCCGCAGACAATGACGATAGTGAATAACCCGATAAACCTGAGTTTATTTTCGGTAGGTCCCGTCCCGTTCGTCTGCGGGTGTGCCACCCGTCCACCATTCACTCTGATGCTACTTAGGCAGTACCTCTGCAACTTTCCCTCTATCTTCCGACTCCAACATGATGTTCCTCACTTGTGAGTACTAGTATGGAATACCTTGTTCCTTGGATCCGTTATCTCATGCACATGAAAGCCGTCCCTGTCAACTACCAGTACGCATGCAGCCGCTGCGGCGAGCCGGGGACCGTTCAGGGCGGGGAATGTCCCCACGAGAACACGACTGACCTCGCTGACCCGAACAGGGGGTGCGATGGCACGATGCAGTAGAGGCACCACTGGCGCCGGTGAGGCGCAGATGCTAGCGATGGGTCCCAGAGTCCCAGATATGTTTCAGTTGTATTATCGGACTACTGTACCATGTCCCTGCGGTCGTGCCACGAATTTGTAGAATCTTCGAATATGACGCGTTCGAATTCGCAGCTGGATAGTCCTCAGAAGTAAAGTCTTTGACTGCGCCCAACAGCAACTGATCCGAGGGGAGACTGATTTTCTGAGGGAACCGCCCGGAAATTGACATCTCCAGCAAAATGTTAACATGGTAAACGCCGTAGTGCATTCAAAGAATAAGCGCTTCACTATAATAGAGGTCGCATACCCTAGGGTATAAATATTATGTTGATTGCCTCGATGCCAGCGCGGCTCTTAGTGAGTTTGATCTCGCTAACAAACTAACAAAATACTCCTCACCTGTAAGTCGACATCTCAGGCCCACAGAAGAAGGTCTACCAATGGGCGAAATGTACAAAGTGCGGCATATGGCGACAGTGCGGCTGGTACGAGTCGCCCGAACAAGTACTCGAATGATGTGGCGAACCCTAACCGGGGCCGCGATGGGGATATGATTAACAATGAGCTCAGATAAATGGAATCAACACCTGCGCCCACAAAAAATGATTTGTGAGAATTCAAGGTTACGGCTGCGCAGTGTCCTACTGCTTGACATCGCTGCAGCCAACGGAGAGTAAATTTGAAAAGTGGCGCCGTGTAAACTCAGGGCGACTTCGACGCTTCACATACATCTGCAGGCTTTGTTAAGATATTTTCAAGTATTGATATAAGGGATCACACCACGTCAGAAGTGCTGCGGCGGCAGAACGAGGTTGAATTACCGCAGACGTTCGACCCAGGCCTTGCGGAAAGTCACTATACGCGAGAGTGGGCGAGCGCCTGGGCTTCCCAGCGGGTTCTCCACTTTGCCAGCAGCGCCGCTGTGGCGATTTTCGGGGTACTTAATCGCGGCCGGCTGCGCACATTATCCATTCTCCGAGCCTAAATGATGTTCTCTACCCGTAAGTTCGCGTTCCAGTTTGCCTCAATGTTCTTTGTCTGAAATGAAACCCTGCAGCGACCATTCCTGTGAACCAGTGGGCAAAGTGCACAAAATGCGGCGCATATGGTGCAGAGGCGGCCAGTACGAGTTGCCCGAACAGGTACTCGAGCGATCTTGCCAACCCGAACCGCGGCTGCGATGGAGATATGCAGGGCAACGAGATTGCGGCAGATGGGACGTTATACCCTGTCTAGATTTAGGTTGCTGTAAAGCTTTCAACATGTTTACAGCCGACTGGGAAGGTTTACCTCGACGAGGGCTTGTTGGATGCTGATTACCGCTTTCTTGGAAGAATTGGATGGGTATCTGGCTCCACAACTGAAGGAAAGCACTCATTGAACGTGTCTTTCTCCGTGGCTCCTGCTACAGCAGAGCGTCCGTGCAGCGGCGGTTGGTAGACGCTGTATCTGAATCGAGGAACTTGCCAGGAACCCACACAATTCGGGTTTCCCACTCCACAGCTCTCCTGGCGCCCCGAACACGCTATCGCCGTCGGGGCGACTTCAATGGTGGCGGCTAACCAACGGCTAACAGGAGAAAGTGGTGGTTTCTAAGCAACAGCGTTAGACGCCCGTTTTTAGCCAAAATTGGGGCAAATTTGGGCTGTTAGAACTTCTCACCCGGATGGCATCCCAAATCAGTTGATTGGACGTCCGGGTTTTGCAGCGGTCATCATGGCTCCGTCCGCGTCGTCGTCGTCGGCGACGTCTGTGCAAGTCGGTGAGTCTGGTCGCTGCCCTCGACAGCGAGCTCGACCTTACGCATGTCAGCCCTCCGAATTCGACCGCCTACCCAGCAGGACTCGACTTCCATTCCGACCCGCTTCCAACGATCCGTAATCCACGCTACCTCCTCCACCTCGGTCTCCGTCGACCCCACTACCGGCCCCGCCCAGGGCAGCGGCGCTCCCGCGACGTCTGCAGCGTCAGCTGCTGGCACAGGGAAGAAGCAGGTGTTCTCCTTTGACCAGGTCCACGGTCCACCCGCGACCCAACACGAAATGTTCACAAACACCGCCCTCCCGCTCATCTCCCGCTTCGTCGAGGGTTTCAACTGCACCATCCTCGCGTACGGCCAGACCAGCAGCGGCAAAACCCACACAATGACCGGCGTCGACCTCGACGCCGACCCCTCGGACCCCCACAACGGAATGGGCATCATACCGCGTTCGATTGCCAAAATCTTCCAGAGCGCAAAGCAGCTGCGCGACGACCGCGCGGGCGCTTGGACCTTCTCCCTCAAGGCTTCGTACATTGAGATATACAACGAGGACCTCATAGACCTTTTGACGGACGACACTGGCCGGCGGGAGGTGCAGATTCGGGAGGACAAGGACGGACACATCATCTGGGGTGGACTGCGGGAGGTGCCAGTGAAAAACCCCAACGAGGTCATGGCGTGTGTCGTAGCTCACTTCTTCCTGTCCCGACCACTAACCGTCTACCTAGCCTCCTCCGCAAAGGTTCCTCCATTCGCCGCACTAACGAGACCGACATGAACGCCCAGTCGTCTCGCTCGCATGCCATCTTCTCCCTCACCCTCACGCAGAAGAAGTTCAGCGGTGGTGGCCTGCCTCCGCGTTCCTCGTCTCCCCCTCCCTCCCAACAGCCGCTCTCCCTCCCGTCTGGCTCGCCCTGGATCTATGTACGGTGGTCCCGGAGCCCAAGGTCGCGTCGCATCACCCACTGGCGTCCGACCACCCACCCCTAGCTTCGCTTCCGCAATGGGACGGGGTGGCGGCCTCCGACCATCAAGCGCTCTTGGTCACGCGGGCGACCGCTCCGGTATGGACGACGACGGCGGCGAATGGGTCACCATCGTCTCAAAGTTCCATTTTGTTGACCTTGCGGGTTCCGAACGCGTGAGTGGTCCCCAAAATATCGACCCGATCTAGCCTAACGATTTCTAGTTGAAACGAACCGCGGCTGCTGGTGAACGGGTCAAAGAAGGCATCTCCATTAACAGCGGACTACTCGCATTGGGCAATGTCATATCTGCCCTTGGAGACCCTTCCCGCGCCAAATCTCACATGTCCCACATCCCCTACCGCGACTCGAAGCTCACCCGCCTGCTTCAAGATTCGCTCGGCGGCAATGCCCATACGCTTATGATTGCGTGTGTCAGCCCCGCGGAATGGAATGTCGGGGAGACGGTCAACACGCTCAAGTACGCGAATCGAGCGCGCAACATCAAGAACAATGCCGTCGTCAACGCGAAGGAGGATGGTTGGGACGACGTCGAATGGTTGCAGGGAACGGTCCGGAGGCTGCGGCAAGAGCTGAAGACGATCAAGGATGGCGGGGTTGTCAGTGGTACAGGGACAGCTGCATCTGAGCCGGTTGTCGTAGAGGGCGCCGGAAAGAAGGTTCTCGCGCAGATGACGGAGCTACAGAACAACTACGAGGACCTGCGCGAGAAGTTTGTCGAGCGGACGGAGGAGTTGACAAGGCTCCGCCGCGAGCTTGGCGAACGACACCGAGGGAGTACCGGTGGCGCCATCGGAGGGACGGGCAAATACGAGGAGATCGTTGGACCGGTTATCGAGGAGTACGAGAAGACCATCTCGGCGATGGAGGCGGAGCTCAACCTCAACCGTGCGGCCCTGAGGCACACGAACGAGATGGTGGAGGAGAAAGAGGAGGAACTGGCGCTGGTTACCGAGCGGCACTCGGCAACCGAACTTTATGTCGAGGAGCTGCGCGCTAGGGTGGCAAAGCTTACAGAACGCGAAGCGTCAACAGAGGTACGTTGTACGCGTTATTTTTCGGGGCTTATCTGAAGGTGGCATCGTAGGCGTACGTACGTGACCTAGAGGAGAAGATGAAGACGTACGCCGAGAGCTCGATTACTTCGAGCGAGTCTATGACGGACTTGCGTCGCGAGGTATCCAAGTACCGCGATTCCGAGTCGCATTCTGCCAAGTACATTGCGGATCTGGAGGCGCGTCTTGCGCGGACGGACGAATCGGTACTCGCCTTGCAGCAAACTATCGAAAAGCTCGAGTCAGAATGCGAGCGGCGGCGCGGAGAGGTCCAACATCTCCAGTCGCGACTCGAGACGCTCCGTGATGATGGCGACAACTGGCGGTCGGATCTCGAGGCGCGAGAGCGCAAGGTGCGAGACTTGGAGGAGAAGATGCAGGACTGGGAAGCGAAGAAGAAAGAGGCGGCTGCGACGCGTGAGCGTCTTGGCGTTGTCGTTGGCGAAGTTGCGGAAGCGCGAAAGAGCTTACAACTTGACGCCACCAACGGACATTCGAGCGGGAGTGCGACGCCTTCGGAAAATGGCACGCCGTTAGCCTCGGTAGCACTCGTTCCCGATGCAGCCGACAAGCATCCCGAAGAGCTCAAAGCTCCAGACGCAGACCCGGCCGTACAGGGGCAGCTTCTCGCGCTTCAACAAACCCATACGGCAACACTCGCAGATCTCGCGTCTGTTACGGCCAAGTACCGTGATGCCCTCCGCGAGATATCCGACCTTGCCGCGCAAATCCAGGAAGCCAAGCTCAGCGGACATTCGACGGAGAGTAACAATCCGCCCGACTCGCCCGCATCCGAGACGCCTCTCGAACGTCCCGTCGAAATCCCGCCTTTCCGCCGACGCATGACTGGCGGACGTTCTCGCGAGTCTAGCTCTGGCGAATCCCAATACAACTCTGCTGGACGACGGCTTTTTTTCCGGCATGCGGCCTCCACCGAATCGCTCCATGGGAGGTGTGTAGTTTTGTTCCCGCTTCAGATTTGGAAGTTTTGGCTGATGATTGTTTGTTAAATGGGCAAAGGTCGCTTTCGCAGTCTCAATCGCTGTCGCAGGAGCTATCCTCGGTGCACTCGCGCAAAGCCTCGTTTTCGACGAGTAGCTCGCATTCACCGTCCAATTCGCATTCAATGCCG
Source organism: Mycena kentingensis (nom. inval.) (assembly GCA_014461125.1). Taxonomy (NCBI): domain Eukaryota; kingdom Fungi; phylum Basidiomycota; class Agaricomycetes; order Agaricales; family Mycenaceae; genus Mycena; species Mycena kentingensis (nom. inval.). The sequence goes on from JACAZG010000012.1 coordinate 941,232, forward strand.
TCACCCTTCCTATCCCCCCATAGTCGCCCTAACTTGTCGATCTCGCTTCCCAGCTCGGCTGCGGCTTTCCAACCTGCTCTCAACACGAACGAGCGGTCGGTACACAGTTTGGAGAAGGAGATTATGCGGTTACAAGAGGTTTTGAAGGAGCGCGAGGCGGAGATCGCGTCGTTGGAGGGGTCGTTGAAGGAACGGGCGACGCAGGTTCCTCCGAAGACCAATGGGATTGTCGGCCACGATGACCATTCGGAATTGGAAGAGCCGACGACGCCGCCTGCGCAGATGACGGGAAACATTGCGCCCAGCAAAGTCAACCTCTCGCCCAAGACGATCAGCCAATTCGATAATATCCGCCGTAGCATGAGCCACGAACCGTCTCTTGCCATCAACGGCAACGGCGGTGCTGGCGATACCGACTCGGACGTCGGAGGAGGAGGATCGACAACGTTTTCCGAGCATGACGAATCGTTGGAGCGGCTCAACGAGCTTATGCTGTGAGTTTTCTTCTCCGGTTTCGCCGGTTGGCGCTGACGCGTCTGTTTTTAGGTCGATGGCGCAGAAAGAATCGCAACATCGCGAGGTTGTGGAGGATTTGTCGAGCCAGCTTGCGCATGTACGGAGGCAGCACGATGATTTGACTGCACTTTCGCGGGACCAGGTATGTTTTTGCTCGCGTTGTGCCTCCTCTGTGGTCTTTGTTCCATTCTCCCATTCACAATGGATTATCAGGCCGCCAACATGTCAGCGGAGATTGAGTCCCTTCAGAAGAAACATGGCGACGTTTTGGGCGATCTTGAAGATGCCAAGGAGCGCGAGGCGGATCTCGTTCAATCTCTCGAGAAGGCCAAAGCGGACCATGCGCTCGAAGTCGAGAAGCTCCAGGTGCAAGTCGACGAGGCTCGCAAAATCCATGAGCAACGCGATAAGGAGTTCCAGCAGCGCCAAGTCGACGGCGACGAGACCGTTCAAAGACATGAAGCCGCCCTGGCGAAGCTTACTGCGGACCACGCAGAGACGCTCAAGCAGAAGGAGGCCGAGGCGGCGGCGGCGCTACAGTCGACGGAGGCCGAGTACTACAACGCTCTGACGAAGCTGCGGGCCGACCATGCCACTGCTTTGGAAACGCATGCTGCCGAATCGACTGCGGCCCTAGAGAGGTTGAGAGAGGAGCATGCGGCCGAACTCCGGATGGCGGAGATTGCGCGAGAAGGGTCGCTCACCGAGTCGGAGTCGTCCAAGGGCCTTGCACTCAAAGAGCTACAAGATGCCCATGCAGCCGCGGTTAGCCGGAAGGAAACGTCGTTCGGGGAGGAGTTGAAGGAGCTTAAGGCGGAACATGCGCGAGCGTTGACGACCAAGGACGAGGACCACGCCCTTGAAATGGACAAGCTGCGGTCGTCGCATGAGGGGCTGGTGGCGAAGCTCAAAGAGGAGTGGCGCGTCGAGACGGAGCAGTTCAACGCGGCGTTGACCGCAATCAAAGCCGAGTCGAGTACCGCTGCCGTCAAAGCTGCCGCGGCGTTGGAGCAGGCCGTCCAAGAGCAGAAGGACATGCATGCTTCGTTCCTGCGCGATGTCGAACAGGGGCATTCTGACGCTCTTTCGACCGCTAAGACGCAACACAAAGCGGCTTTACAAGCTGCTGCCGCCGAGTCCGAGAAGGAGAAGGCGGCTCTTGTCGCGGCACACGCGCAGGAGATGGCGCTCCTCAACACGCAACACCAAGAGACGATCACGGAGGTCAACAACTCAGTCGTTGAACTGCATTCGCAACATCGGGAGGCGCTCGAGGCTACCAATGCTCGTCACCAAAAGGCGCTTACGGACAACAAAACGCAGCTTAGTGCAACGGTGGAGGAGTTGCAGGCTCAACATCGCGGCGAGCTGGAGACGCTCCGAAAGGACCGGGATCTGCTTGCGAACGAGGTCGAGTCCTACAAGGCTGCGGCGGATGAGTTTGTGCTCGTTCGCGACCAAGCGAAGCAGGCGCACGAGCAGTCATTGGGCGAACAGGTCGCTCTCGTTTCGCGACTGGAGCAGCAACTTTCTTCGGTTCATGCCGAGCGTTCCGAGTTCGAAGCCGAGGTTGCGAAACTCCGCGCTGAGCTTGAACAGACGCGTGGCGAGCATTCGACCGCAAGCGGTGAACGCGACGACTTGGAGGCAGAGGCTGCTCGGCTCCGTGGCGAACTGGACCAGTCACGTTCTGCGCATTCGTCTGCAGGGGCTCAACGCGATACGCTTGAGAGCCAGGTCGCGAAGCTCCAAGCAGAGCTTGAGCGGACGCGCAGCGAGCAGTCCAAGCTCATCCAGGAGGCGTCCAAACGGGAGTCTCTTGTAGGTGAGCTTGACCGGCACCGTTCGATGATGGCGGACATCCAGGAGAACCTTCAACGCGTCAAGGACGAGAAGGATGTGCTTCAGACGGAGAAGACGCGTTCGGAAAATCTCGTCCGTGAACTCCAGGCGCAAATGCTTGCCCGCAGCTCGTCCCCGCCCAACGGCAACGGCCGACCGACGGACCGCAATTACGCGCGCACAACCTTACCTCCGATGAAACTCCCACCTCCTACTCCCCCGCCATCGGTCCCGCCTCCGCCCGCGCCGCGAACCAATGGGGACAGTACATCGTCCCATACATCCGGCGTCACATCCTCGTCCTCTCGTGACTCACAAGCCGAATCGTCGGCGACCTCGCAAAATGGCTCCATTCTACTTGACCAGAAGACTGCCGCGCGGATCGAGGCGCAGAGCAAGCAGATCGAGGAACAAGAGGCCATGATCAAAACGCTCAACAAGCAGCTAACGCATTGCGAGAGCGATCTGCAAACACATATGGACCTTGTGAGCACGCTGGAGACGTCACTCGGCGACTCAGAGAAGAACCGTACGTTCCTACACTTTTGTGGGAAACCAAGGCTAACGCGTTTGTCTAGTCCGAAAAGCACGTATGCACGCAACCGAGCTTGCTCGGGAACGCGACACGCTCAACACGCGGCTGGATTCTCTTCGGACGGAACTAGAGGACGCCAAACGGGAGATTACAAACGTTCGGAATTCCGTCGTCCAAGAGAAGCAGACGTACGAGCAGCGGCTCAACGAGGAGCGAAAAGCCAAGGAGCGGGCCCGACAAGAGCTCGACCTGCGGATGGACGAGATGCAAAAGCGCAAATCCAAGTTTGCGTGCCTATAACCTCGTCTGCGTCTTTTTCTTTCCTCCCTCTCATCTTTCTGCATTGCATGATTTCACGCTCCTTTGCTCACGGAATTCTGCCCCCTGGAGGCATTCACGCCAGGCTCACTCGTTGATTAACTTTATTCGACTCGACGTACTCTACTTTGTTCATAGGCTACAATTCTCCTTGCTTGCATACCCTTTACATACAGTACATACTATGTCCTCCCTGTATCTCTCTACATGTTTTCTTATCGCAATGGATGCATTCCCGTCGAGCTCGTCCCGTCATACAATGTTACATAGAACGAGGACTGTTCGAAATACCAACAGAGTGGTGACCGACAGAACGAAAATTTGTGGAGAGAACACTCTGTCAGGGTCTACGGTTGCAGTTTCTGCCGCGAGGCGGCAAAAGGCGGATCCTCTTGATGGAGTCGAAAGATCGACGCATCTTAAAACCCACCTCCATCTTCTCCACACTCCTCCGCATCCCCCACACTCGTCCCTATGTCTGCCCTACGACTAGCCACCCGCGCATTATTCTCCTCCAGGCGCGCCTCGTCGTCGTCGTCGTTGTCGACGACAAGGTCAATGGGCACAGCTGCGACGCCGTCCAAGATTCCATCGCTGTTCTCGATGGAGGGCAAGGTTTGTATCGAGGGTTGAAACTTTTATCTCGGGCTCACTTCAGTGCAGGTCTGCGTCGTGACTGGAGCTGCTCGTGGCTTAGGGCTCGAGTTTTGCCGGGCGTTCGTCTCGTCGTGAGTTCCGAGCATTGCTTTGATACTGATTCGATTTTGACCCTTTGTCATCAGTGGGTGTACCTCGCTCGCCGTTCTCGACCTTGTGCTGGCCGAGGCGCGCGACGGTGCGGAGGAGCTCAAGGCATATGCGAAGGAACTCAATCGTACGTTTACTCCGGTTTTTTTTCCTCTCTACTTCTGTTTCGCGGCCAAGATCCGACGCGTCCCTAGCCGAAGCTGAGATCAATGCTATCGGCATCGAGTGCGATGTTTCGTCCGAGGTGTCGGTCAAAAAGGCGTTTGCGGACGCGGTTGCTGAGTTTGGGCGCGTCGATTCGGTGGTGGCGTCTGCTGGTGCGTTCTTCTTGTGCTGCTTCTAGGCCGACGCGCTGACGCGTGCTGGTGGCTAGGTATCGTGCACAACTACTCGGCGTTCGAGTACCCCGTTGACCGGATGAGGCGCCTGTACGATATCAATGTGCACGGCGCGTTCTTCACGGCGCGGGAGGCGGCAAAGGTGATGATCCCGCAAGGGGGAGGCGCGATTGTGCTCGTTGCGAGTATGAGTGCGAATGTACGTGTGTTTTGCGAGTCGAGGTGCGCGGCTGACTGGGAATACAGATCGTGAACGTCCCGCAGCTGCAGACGCCTTATAACGCGTCGAAAGCGGGTACGTTCCGGTGCCTAATCAAGCCTCGGTTTTGACGCGTCGACAGCGGTCAAGCACATGGCGTCGAGTCTAGCTGTTGAATGGGCGAAGCAGGGCGTCCGCGTGAACGTGCTTAGCCCGGGGTACATGCAGACCAAGCTCCTCAAGACGGTGTTATCGGCCGACACCGAGCTCAAGGTCGGTTTCATGTCAGTTTGCGGCGCCTGGTTTCTCAACGTCTGTGCAGGAAACTTGGGAGCGCATGACGCCCATGGGGAGGGTGCGTCTTCTCTTCCTTTGTTAAACGCTGAAATTAACGTTGCATAGCTCGGTGACCCGGAGGATCTGACGGTGAGCAAACATTGTCCAAAGCGATCCACCAGACGCTGATGAGTTTGGTTCTTGCAGGGCGCGATCGTTTACCTCTCCAGCGACGCATCCAAGTTTATGACCGGCTCTGAGATCAGGGTCGATGGTGGGTATTGTACCATTTGAGCTTTTGGTTTTGGTTACGGGCAATGAGCAATGGGTATTTGGTCGGGTCTGAGTTTGGGTTTGGGTTCCTCGCAATCGTCTTATACACGTTGTGCACATACTGCATCGTAGATTTCTGGTAAACTGTTGAGTTGGGGGGTTTCTTGCAATTGGTCTGTGCGCGATAGAACAAAGAGCTTTGACGTGCGTAGCCATGAAATCGACGTAGAACGTTCATCCCTCTACCTAGAGACGCGGCCTTGCGGTAGCGACACGAAAAAGGTCTAATACTGTACTATTTTGACCTCAAGTCCCGTTGTGTACACGTTACTCGGGCAAAAAAGGAAGTCGTTAAAAATTTGTTTAAAATCAAAAGAAAATTTGTCGGCCTTCTCGGGCCTTGAAAAAAATAAAAAATGAGCAGACTTATAAGAAGGTCGAAATAGTACCGTACACTGAGGGTATGAAGCGCGGAGCGCTGGTGTGGGTCTAAGCTGTCATGACGTACCGTCAGACGCATCGGCTGCTTGCTCTTGACCACGATGAACCAACACGACGGCGTCTCGCTCTCGCGCGCCAGCTCCATTTCCCGTGCCCGCCCAGGCTCGTCGCTCTCCAGAAATGCGTCCTTAATCAAGAAGAACACGTCCCCGTCCGACCTCCGCCCCTCCGACATCCTCATCGAGAGATTCGTCGCGTGGAAGGCCATCGTGAAGCAGCTCATAGCATACTTTGAGGGCGTCGCGGACATACACAACAGGTGCGTGTGCTTTCGTTCCAGTGGGAGCGAGCGTTGAGAGTCGGTCCACAGCAACGCGAAGGAGCTCACCAAGCTCGGCGCGGTCATACAAGTGCCGTTCCGGGCAGGCAATCAGTTCTTGGGCGAAGGAGGGCTGCAGGTGTGTGGTCTGCAAGCTTCCTATAGCCTGACTAAACCTCTACAGGACATATACTACGACGTACGCGACAAGACGCGCGCTATTGCGGACCAGCATGCAAATCTGGGGCGGACAATCGACAGCTCGATTGTGCAGCACTTAGAGAAGCTTCGGACAGAGATTAAGGCGCACTTGAAGGTGTGTGTGTAGCCGCGCGTCGCTGCTACCGCACTAACCTACTAGAACATACAAAACGACACAGGCAAGCTGGCCAGTAACGTCGCCAAAGAGCGCGAGCTCTCGACGCGGCTCATTTCCGAGCTTTCTAGCGGCATCTCCTCGTTCAAGAACACACCCATGGCTGTAACGAGCAAGACCGATCCGTCCGTACCTTCCTTATCTCGTATTCGCCGTTCAACTCCGTCCGCAGCTATGTTGTTAACCAGGCCGTCGTCCGACAACTAACCAGACAAGTCCACGAAGAAAATCTCCTGCAAAAGTCCATCATTATCATGCAGCAGAACAGCGCGCATTTCGAGGAGGGGATTGTCCGCGCCATCCAATCCGCATGGCAAACCTACGATGAATGGCAGGCGCGCATGACCACGTCCATTTCGACAACACATACCGAGCTCACCGCCCACATGGCGTCGCTGGCGCCAGACCGCGAATGGCTCGCGTTCAGCGGCCGAACAGACCACCTCCTCGACCCAGAGACGCCACTGCGCAATCCACACACGATCCTGTACCCGAGCAAGGACGATCCGAGCGTCGCGCCGGTGCATGCGGGGCTGATGGAGCGCAAGAAGCGGTACACGCGCGCGTACAAGGAGCACTACTTTGTGCTCACCCCCGCGGGGTTCTTGCACGAGTACGCGTCGTCCGACCCGGTCAACGCGCGCGAGCCGCTCTTCAGCTTGTTCCTCCCGATGTGCACGCTGGGCCCGCCGAGCGGGGCGAGTGCCAAGTCGCACAAGTTCCATATCGAGGGGCGGAAGGACGGGAGCGGGACGACGAAAAGCGGGAGTGTGCGGCGGAGTTTAAGTTTGGGCCGGCTGAGCGGGAACGACCATGCGTGGAGCTTCCGGGCGCGGAGCAGGGAGGAGATGATGGAGTGGTGGAACGATATTCGGATGCTTTGTGCGCGGTATCTTGTCGCGAGCGAGCAGATGGAGCGGAGCGGGCCGGTGGCTGCGGCGGTGCGTGCCGCGGGGTACGTCAGCGAGGAGGAGGGCAGCGAGGAAGGGAGCAGCGTCGAGGAGGAAGAGGAGGACGGGTTGGAGTATGCGGACGCGGAAGATATGGGGACCGGGCACGGGCACGGACGACCACCGAGCTATTCGATGCCGCAGGCGTTGGTTATGGGTGCGAATGGTTACCCTGTACGTGCGCTCTTCTTCCGCGCTACCGTCAACTGACGGATCCGGACTTGCAGATCGACAAGAAACCGAATGGGGGCGGACACCATCGGTCTGCGTCGGCCGCGTCGAATCGCGAGGGGGCGAATCTGTCGCGTCGGCCGAGTAAGCGCCAGCAGGAGAAGGCGCCGGAGGGGAAGCCGCCGCATGAGGTAGGAGGGGACGCGGATGGGGACGGGGATGAACATACGATGCCAGGAGGAGAGAGTCGGTTCACGGAGAATGTTTGAGCGTTGGTGTTTTCGTTTCCTTTGTTCGGTTTGGTTTTGTTGAGCCTGATATACGAACGGATTTTATACGTGTGTGTGGTACAGTGAAAAACAAAGAACACAATACTAGTTTTGGCCCATATGTGAGGAAATACTGGGGGAAAACGAGGTACGCTTGGATGAATTTCCTCGAGAGTTCTTGCGGGTATTTCAAGGGTGCTATTGGCGCCACTGAAATAAAAAGTCCAACTTGAAGGATGTTGCCAACCTCGAGTCCGTTTATCGCGTCCAAAAAGTCGTCGTTAACAACTGGTACTCTCGCCTCCTAGACGCTCACGACGCTCACGAGGCCCAAGTCTCTCAGTCAACGGCGGCATCTTCATGGATTGGCCAGTCTTGTGGTTGTTCGCGCAGCAATGAAGTCGAAGCTTTACAATTCCTACGACGCAAGCTCGACCGTCTCGCAGTACATGTGCTGCGAGTGTCCCGGCGGGTAGCGCTCGCCTGTCACCTCCGCCTCCTCTGCCAGTCTGCGTATCGCCGCGTCGTCTTCCGCAGCCAACTCAATCGACGCGGCGGCAACGTTCTCTGCGAGGTACTGTTCCCGTCGATATGTAAGTTAGGTGTCCTATGTAACAAGGGTGAGGCGCGTACCTTGAGATTCTTCGTGCCCGGGATGGGAATGATGTCCTGGCCCTGCGCGAGTATCCATGCGAGCGCCATCTGCCCCGAGGTCGCGCCGTTGTACTTGTCGGTACCCAGCGCGGCGAGGGTGTCGACGATGTTGAGGATCTTGGGGAAGTTGGCTGCGCCGAACCTGAGGCGAGGTTAGATGTCGCGGCGCGAGGAAGCGGAGGCACGAACTTGGGGATAACGCGCCGGTGGTCTTTCTCGTCAAAGTCGTCCGGAGAGCGCTACTTGCCGTCACCAGTGTAGAAACCGAGAGGAAGGACGACACGCACGTATCGTCCGGTTAGAAGCCCGCGACCGAGCGGCGAGTACGCGACGACAGTAACACCAAGCTGCCGCGCTACGTCGAGCAGCGCGAGCTGCGGGTGCTCGATGTCGAGGGTGAACGGGCTATACTCGACTTGCAGCGCCGCGATGGGATGGATGGCGTATGCCCGTCGGAGGGTGCGGGCGGAGACTTCCGAGAGGCCGAGCTGCTTTACTTTGCCTGCTTTGACGAATTCGGCCATGGCGCCGATGGTGAGCTGCAAGAAGAGGTGAGCGTCAGGCCGGCGCTGAAGAGGAAACCGTGCGGACCTCGATAGGTGTCTTGGCGTCGGCGCGCTGAATTCCAAGTCTGTAAGCGCGAATACGAGTAAGCCGGACGAAATCTTACATGCAAGTAAAGCAGGTCGATGCAATCCACGCCGAGCCTCGCCAAACACCGCTCGACCGCCTCGCGGATGTACTCCGGCTTCCCATTGACCCCAGGCTTGCCGTCCTCGATTATGGTCCCGACTTTCGTAGCCAAAAACACCTTGTCGCGGGTCCCGTTCTGCTTCATCCTGCCATTGAAACCCAGTCGGCTCGTACGCACGCGCGCGCGCCTAAGCGGCTTATCTTACCACTTCCCAATAATGGCCTCCGACTCGCCATAACGATCCGCGGTATCAAGCATCGTGCAGCCCGCAGCTAGCGCAGCGTCCAGCACCCCAAACGCCTCTTCCTCTGAGACGGAGCCGTACCCACCCGCAATAGCGATCCCGCCGAATCCGAGCGCGCCAACGTCGACGGTACCGATTTTTCTAGTCGGAAGCTTCAAGTTATGCATATGCATGTCGGGCTTTCTGGTGAATTGGAAGGCGCGGAGGGCAGGTTATATATGGCGCTGCCGGCCGGAAGCTGCGCGTACGCATCGCTCTCTGAGTCTCAGGGGGCTACCGAGCAAGCGTGGTGGAAGTGGGACGCAAGCGCCGCTGGTGGCCCACCGCGTGGGAGGAGTATCGGACAGCGCTTATTTAGACGCCGGCCTGCTCCTGCTCTCCTCTTACCTTACGAGAGCCGGCCTAAAGAGCGTATTGCAGAGTCAGGAGCAGGCTGACACCAGGTGTATACCAGATGTCTCGTCACAATACTGGACCACATCTGCTCTCAAAGTTTCCCGCTCTGAGACTGCGCGCGTTTAAAAAATTGCGTACCTGCCAACAGCGACTCTGGGGTTGCCATTTGGGTGTCCCAACGCACCGCGCTGCCATGCATGGACATGGCCGGTGCAGTGGGCCGTCGGAATCTTGAAGGATCTGCAAGAATCCAACCGACGAGATACACCACAGCACGCATCCGTTGACAGGCGAGAGACTGGACGACTCGGGGATACTGGTACTCACAGCCGTTACGGGGATACAAGCTGCGTTTTGTACCGCGCTGCGTTGAGCAGTGGCCATTGGCAATGCGCATATCCGAATTTAGAAGTTGAGTTCCCCTTTTAGGCAATCACGATGCGATCACCGTTGATGCCTGCAAGCAGAAATATCTGGTTCTAGATTTCCCTGGTTGTCGGTGATAATACTCTGAAAGAGCTCTGAGTATGGTGTTGGAGTCCAATTCTCAAGTGCAATTATCTTTTGGTGTTTTCCCCACTAATACTAGTAGTGCCGATAATTTATGGTCAAGTCTGGGCTCCTTAATTAGGCTCATTGCCTGTTTGAAATAATTTGTCTCAAATCCACCGCTAACCGCAAACATGAAAGCAAGTACTTATTACATGCTAGCTCAACAAATCAATTTTGTGGGAACAATGGTTGCGCTTTTAGTTCAACACGTTGATGCCTCGAAAAAGCGGCAGGTACTTGCTCGGATGGTCAATTTTTGGAAGCTTCGCGATGAGGTAGTATCTGAATAAATACGAGCTCATGCCCACCGTGACTTCACAAATCTCGCACCACAGATTAAATAATTCCTTAGCCGCGCCAGATGACATGCTCATGCGGTAATCAAGGCCAAGACTAGGACGCGTCGTTACCGAGTTTGCCTGTAGACGCGTCGGATGGAGTGGTCTGGGTCTCCGGTTGGACGAGGCGTTGGGGGTGGAGCGCTTGGATGTCGTGCCACCCGATTCGCGGGAGCATTGGGGACAGGTGTAGGCGTAGAGCGAGCCCGTTTACACATTATCTTACCCTCACTCAGAGCCTGCAGCCGCAAATAAGCAAAATCGAGTCCTCTTTTGTCGAGCAAACGACGGATTCCTGTGTCCGTATAAATAGGTCAGGTCACGCACAACCCACCTTGTCCTCCTCCCCAGCCACCAACAACAAACAGAGAGCCATGCACCCATACAACAACTATAGCTCTCTTCAGGGACAAGGTGCGCTTTCCCCTCCCCATCCGCCCAAGCCCTGGCTGACCTAGACGCTATGGCCCCAGTTGACGCCGATGCCCGGCCGTGGCACACCTTAGCCATTCCGGCCAGCCGCAACCGTTACGCTGGGATGCACCCGCCCTCCGACCCAGCCTACGTCGGACGCGACGATGCCCTGCTCGACGTCAACTTGAACATCGACGCGCCCGCCCGCCAAGCCAGCAGCGGGCCAAAACGGCCCCAGTGCCCTCGCAAACGGTGCGTGCTCGTAGCTCCTCCCAACGCATATCCTGCCAGTGACCATCTCCCATATGCAGCCCACGCAACACCTTCGAAAAGAAGAACCCAGAAGTCGCTAAGCTCTTTGGCGTCTTCACTCTCACGGACACAAGCGTCCCGACAATGCGTTCGGACACCACCCAGAAACGGAGCGATGCGGGGCTGGGCGGCAAGGGGAAGGTGGCGCAGGAAATCGTCCCAAACCCCATCGCTGGAGTGTTTGAGTGGCAGGTCGAGCTTGGCCTAGCAAACCTCATCCCCGGACCCTGCGTCGCGCCCGTCCCGTTGCCAGAAGCCCCCGCCCCCTCGGTGTCGCGCAACAAAGGCAAAGGTCGCGCCGTCGACGTCGGCAAGACTGCGCGGCATGCGCACGATGTATCAAGCGCCCCGACTCAGAGGCTGGATTCCAAAGCGCGCGCGGCGGAAATCTTCGCCCAGATTCGGTCCAAAAAAGCGTTCCACGAGCGCCGTCTACGTGAAAATTATGGCGAGGCGGAGGGCGCACGGCGTTCGCAGGCAATCGCTATCCTGCGCGAGGCGCAGCTTGAGCAAGAGCGGTGCGACGCGAACCCAGCATACGCGGCCTGGTTCGTTACTCAGAGCCAAGGACTCTGAGGGACGACGAACTTGTTGATAGTGCTATCACATCTTCTCGAATGTTGTTGATGTACTATTGCTACGAGTACGCTAGAGCTTCTTGGAAATACAGGTCTTCTTCGATGCACTGAAGTACAACTCGCCACGCGTGAATCACCCGCGATGGGTGCCAATCGAGTTGCAACGAGCTGACGACCCATCAGCTTCCCATCACTGCGCCCACAAAGATTGTAAACCCGTATGCCACTTCCACGTAATGCATTGTAGCCTCTTTTTATGAAATCTAATATTAATGGAGCGTTCTAAGCATCTATCTATCTATTTCTCAACAAATGCCCTCGCCTGCAGGTTATACAACTCCGCATACTCCCCGCCCTTCCCAATCAACTCCGCGTGCGTGCCAATCTCCTCGATCCGGCCCTCCTTCATGCATCTACAATATTAAATCATCAGAGCCAGCGTAGAAACTCGGTCGTATACGTATATTAATACGCACATAATCACATCCGCATGCCTTGTCAAATGCCCGAAGCGGTGGGTCACGAAGATCTTGGTTATCCCGGCGCCGCAGTTTCGCAGGCGTTGGAATAGATCGTACTCACCGCGCGGGTCGAGGGCGCTGGACGGCTCGTCGACGCAGAGGAGTTTGATTCCGGGAAGTTGGAGGCGCATGAAGGTGCGCGAGCTACACATATACTGGAGTCAGTGGCAGAGTTCGGCTGCAGATGAGAGGCGTACGCGATGAGTCGTTGTCGTTCGCCGCCTGAATTGAGCCATCGTCAATAAGCGGAACGCTCAGTGGGGAGACGGAACGCACCAGAAACATCCGCCGCTTTCTCAATCTCCGCACCAAACTTCCTCAGCTCGCGGAACCGCTCATCGTCCAGCGTCTGCTCGTACACCGTCCGCACGGGCTCCAATACCGTCCCCTCCCCCTCCTCAAACCGCTGCACCAATAGCTTCGCACCTCCACCCGACAACGCCCGCTTCACTGGATCTCGCTTCCGCAACCCGGTGGGATTCGAATTCACCGCCGGCGTCGGACTAGTGATGACTTTCTCCTCGCCCGCACCGAGCGCGACGTTCTCCCGGATCGACAGCGGGAACAGTTGGAGCTCTTGCGTCAAGTGCGCCTGCGCCCTTCTGAGATCCGCTAGCCTGTATTCGTTAATCTCAAGACCGTCGACTATGATTCTTCCGGAGGTGGCTTCAAGCTCTTCGTTCTCGTCGGAGCTTGATATTGGGTCGTACAGCCGCGCGAGGAGCTTGATGAGCGTCGACTTTCCGCTTCCGTTCGTCCCGACGATGACGGCGAGCGCACCAGCGGGAATGTGGAAGGAGAGATTTTGAATTGCGTCCGAGGTCGTTTTCGAGCCGGGGTAGGAGAAGCTGACATTTCTGCGCCAAAATCAAACACCTACAAATGCACGGGAAGGGAACAGGCAACGCACTCGAATTGCACATCCATCCCCTTGTCGCCGGTCCACTCCCACTCGGGGCGCGGGTACGTCTTCTCCCCATCCACGATGACATTTTCGATGTTCTCGCCTTCGTAGAGTAGTCGTATATCCGAGAGATGTTTCGAGGCGCGGCCGAATTCGTAAAACACCATTTGAACACTGTAGCGAACTTGCCCGGAGTATTGTGAAAGGAGCGCGATGGCGGCCATGGAGATGTTTGCTGGGCTTCGGATCGCGATGTAGACCCAATAGAGCTAGTTTACCAATGAGCTAGACAAAGCAAGGGAAGGGGAGATATGACGGACGGTGGGTAGCTGGCCGACCAGCTCGACAGCGATCTGAACGAGTGGAGTGCTCTCTTGCGAGTATTGCGTTACGGCGTGTTCGGTCGGAATCGATCCTAGTGCGTCTCGAGCGGCGCGGAATTCTTACCGAACCATGAGCCGGCGAGCAATCAACGCGAGCGACGGTACGTACGGGTCCCGATCCATCCTGCGAGTCCACCCAGAAGAACGTCCTGTCTATAGTAGTCATGCGCCATCATCGCGAGGCTCTTCAATCGTGCGTAGTCTTGATTTTCTGAGTATACCAGGTTTGCTAATGCAGGCAATTCTGAGCATCGGAACAGGCGATACTGAAAGAACTCACGCGTCCAATACAGCTCCGCAGGTTTCGCGAGTGTCTTGACGAGTGGGTGCACCAAGATCAGTAAGCTGAAAATATAACCGCCGCCGTGTCCTTTCGCGACGAAGAGAAGTTGCATGAGTAGAACGAAAATGCGCTGGGCAACTTCAGTGAGAACGACAAACGCGCCCCAAGCTTCGTCGGAGCTGGCAGACGCGCGCGTAGTAGTTTCTGCGGCAGTCGGAAGGTCGAGACTCAAGTCAACTGGAGGGATCACATGAACCCCGAACCGTGAGAAGAGCGGTTGCACAGACCTTGCAGCAGTTTATTTTCAAAGAACAGCTTGACGCGAGATTGTAGAAGTGGAGAGATGTATTCGCTGCGGGATAGTTAGAACATTATCCGCGCGTGGTATTTGCCCGTACCGAGCCCATTGCATAGTGCCAAAGAAACCAATCAAGAATACCCGGAATGCCAGCGCTTCAGCCACTGCCGACACGTCAATGGCGCCTTGACGAAGCCCGGCCTCAACCTGCCGTCGTTAAATCTCTCATAATACCACATTAAAGGCGGGCTTACCACTCGTAAGAGTCGCGTTGAGGTATACATCAGCAGCACGTCTTCAAACGCGCCCAAGAAAAAGAGAAGAAAGAAGACATTCGTGCCGAGTTGGTTGCGCGCGTGGACGTCCTTCACAAAGCGCCAGATAATCGGCAGCGAACTCGTTACAGCGAAGATAGTTTCAAGAGAAGGTAGGTCCCAGAGCTTGCCGGCCGATTGGAGCGGGAAGAGCACAGTCCATACCCCAAGATCGAGACGGCGAGTGTTTAGAGGCGGTTTCAGGGACGTCGATTCAGGTTCGGTTTCACCATTCTGCGATGGCGGGTGGGCGGTCATTTGTTAATTATCGCGACTCCGACAGCCGCCATATGAGGCGTTTCCCCGGGCCATGCCCCCAGTCGGCGCCGTCCGTCGACCACCTGTGCATGGCAAGGGGTATATTGAATGTCACAGCCAAACGCCGCATTCACATTGATTCTGAAGGGTTGTCCTGGGAACATCGTCTCGTCAACGGTCGTCAGCCGCAGCCTACTAGAGATTCCGAGTAGCGCTGAATGGGTTTCCGGAGCCGATGCTTTGCTGGCGGTCAACGGATCAACGCAGCGTCTCTTGTCGGTAGGTGCAGATGAAGCTGAGTATAACGGAATGAAATGGCGCGATGCTCCGTTCGCGTTCCTGTAAGGAGATTTGGCTCGTTTTGAAAGAGGAGAGGTGGCTGGCGAATGTCCAGCTGATGAGCTGGCTATCCGCATGGTTAGTTGTATGCTATTGAGCACGGGCGCCATCTAAATATCCAAGGCCAAAGTCGACACGACGGCGGGGCAAAACTGCACATAGCTGTTCTGCAAAATTTATCGGAAGCGTTAGCAAACCTTCAACGAGATGTACTAGACGAGAGAATTGACCAACTTGGACCCACTAGATTCACAAACTTCAAGTTTGTGCTATGTGGGCAAAAATGGGCCCCCAAAAAAGGAAGTTGATTAGTAAGAGTCTGAATACATCATGTGATCACGTCTTCAGTTCAAACCGAGGTCTGGCAACTTTTTCTTTCTTTTTTTGCAAACACCACAGCCACTTGATAACAAATCAGAAACTTTTTTTGTCTAATTTATGATCCAAAGTTCCTAGAAGAATTATGAAAATTACAGTAAATATTCTAGTGAGTTAGCTGACCTTTTAAAGAAGCACATCTCTTTGAATCAACTGCTTACAACGATAACATTTCTCACCCATTTATGAAGTTTTTTGGGATTGTCGGAATCAGTCCAGCAATGGCAAAATTCTGGTCACCGCACACTCTGTATGGCATATGATGGGTCACCACCGCATTTAGCAATAATCATAGCCATCTGAAATTTATTTGGGGGATATTAATAGAGATAAAAGAAGGCAACCAGAGAAACAAATACACCAAGCAAGACAGCCAAAGATGGGACGGTTATGACTGTCCCTATCTCATCGCAGAGAGGGAGGCATAGGGGGGGCTTTCAAGATAAACAGCAGAAGAAATCCTGAAGTTTGTGCCACGCCGCGGACTCGGCATACTTTCAATCATTCGAGCGCATACGATGCTCACATCCCTCTGCCCAGAGCGCTTTCGTCACTGCGGTCTCATTCAGTCGCTGAATGTTATCCTCGACGGATTGGAACGACCAAGACAGAAGCCGGTGAAACTTGACCGTTTAAGAGAGTCCCTACAGGGAAAACCAACCTGGATCTGGGGACGACATATACAGGGCGTAGTCCTTGGAGCAACTTGGAGCGGGCTGGAAGATGCTAAATGCGGGTAAGGAGAATCCAAATTCTCATCGTCATCGTAGGAATGGGACGATGGGTAAGACCGCATTGTCTCGATGCGCTACAGTGATATTACAAGTGCTGTGGGCTTTGAGCAAGCGAGCGTTGTGGAAAGAAGGCACGCACATGCTACAAACGAACCCAAAATCGTCTACCATCGTCTGCGACTGTAACCCGAGTCGCGATATCGATCCCGGCCCCGATGCGCATCCTCGACCTCGCGCCGATTGAAGACATCGCTGTAACCCGGTCCGCTGCCGCCATGGACAGTGCTCGGCGTCTCACTTCCCCTCATCTCGCGCTGCCTGCGCCGTATGAGAGCCTGTGCCCGTTCTCGCTCGGATGATTCTCTTGAGAGTCGTGCCTGGACTCCCGGCGGCGCAGAGTTGGTTTGAGATTGCGGGCGAGGTCGATATGAGGAAGACGGTGTGGAGCCGTGCCGGCTAGCGAGTTGGTGCGTTATCGACGTGAGTGGGTCGTGGGCGGACTTGCGGAGCGTATCGCGTAGTCTGGCAGCGGTTCAGAGGGCTTGAGACCGTTTGTAGAGCATACCGCTTGTCGTCGACGACCTCCTCCTCGTCTGTGCCACCCTTCTTCGTATACCACGGCTTGAGGTCTTTTGCTGAAGGCGCCAGAGGGACGCCGCGGTCTGTCTCCACCGACTCCGTCTTCTTCGTTGTTGTCCGCATGGCCGCGACAGCATTCTGTCGTTGGTTAGTTTGCCCATCGTGGCAAGAGCAGAAACCGAGACTGCTCATCAAAACCTCTTCCCTCAACCTCCATGTCCGATACGTTTCCTGCCCAGGTGCGCACTCTCTAGCTCTTAAAACGTGCTCTCACTATTCTCTGGCAGTCCGTTGACTCAACGGACTGCCAGAGAATAGTTGAATACTCGCGTCTTTATGTAGCCTACCAGAAGGTCCGCAACGAGCGGGATACATCTTTAAGCCTTTACAATGTGAGCACATCCAGCGGCGCGGAACCAGTAATTTAAACTCCTCCAGACACTTCAGCAGCAATACGAGGACATTCGCGTTCGGGAGAATGAAGTCCAACTCAAAGAGAAAATGTTGGAGAGCAGGAAGGAGAAGATGAAAACCGACCTCGAACTATTCAATAAGCAGGCAATGGTGCGTCCGCTCGAGTATTCTCATTCGATTTTCACTGTCTTCAGTCGACACTGCAGGTGGCAGAGTCGCGGATGAAGGCCGCGGAGGAGAAGGTTGAAGGGGCGAAGCAAGCCAAAATGGAGCTTGAGCAGGCAAGTCGCCGTGGCGTACTATGCCTGATTTTCTGACGCGCCGCAGAGGCTTCGCAGGGCTGAAGTAGATGTCGATGCCGGCCATGAGTCGTTGGCGGCCACCCGACGCGGCAAGATCCTTCTCGAAACCACGAACACCAGACTCGAGCAACAAATGTGTGAACTGGTCCTCGAGAGGGATGCCAGTGCTGCCGAAGCAGCTGCTTCTGTATGTCCCATCCTCCACTCATCTGCTCTGTCCCTCATTTGTTCCAGGCGCTCCGTTTTTCGGAATTGCAATCGGTACACTGGAGCTACATTCAACGATGGTTTTACTGAACACTCTCAGACACTCGAAGCTGCGACGAACGCACTAGCAGTCGAGCGCGAAACCTCTGCATCCGAGCGAGAAGTCGCCGCCGCCAAGCTGACCGCCGCTCAGCAATCCAAAGTCGTCGCGTATAACATCATTTTTCGTTGTTTATTATAGTTATGCCAAATCCAAGCCATTTTGCGCTGCCGATTACACAAATCGTGTCAAAATACATGTTGTCGAGTGTCCGAGTCCAAATTTCCATCACATCAGTTGTCGAACGCGGAAATTGAGTTGCTCAATGTCGAAAGCGGCAGCTTAGTGAGTCTCATGCCGATTCTGGATCTTGGAAATTCACGGCTACATTTTGCTTAGCCAATGGGATGTCTTGAAGGATATTGCAGCCATCAGCTTGATCCACTGTTGGCCGACTAGCTCCTTCCGCAGCATATGGGATACTAGAGAGAGTCCCAGAGAGGTAGTAAAGGAGAAGCTAATACCATGGTGTGTGGGGCTAGAGGTATTTTGGTTCTGAGGCAAAAAAAGAGATGTTCCCTTTGTTTACCTTCACAACCAAGGAACTGACACCAGTGATGCCCTCGAGCGGCCGTCACAGGCATGTTTGATGCCATCATTTTTGGCACTCTATCCTGCTGAGAAATCACAATTTTTTCCAAGAAGTCCCACTGGGCACTCGGATTCGACACTCGGCAACCCGCATGTTGACATTCGACATTGATGCGGACAACTCGATCTCAACACCGACACTCGGAATAAACAACGATAAATGACCTCATAGTCGCGGAGACTGACGTGCAAAATCTTCGGACAAGCCAGACCGAGATGAAAAAGCAGCTTGAACAAAATATTTCGGAGATTGCAGAGTTCAGTTTGAAGCTCGCGCTGGCGATTTCGAGTAAAGAGAACGCCGAGTCGGTGGGTTCAAGTCGATCGCCGCTCCCTCCCCGCATTTTCAACTGCTGTTCAGGATCTTAAAGTAACCAAAGAACAAGTGCACTGTCTTTGTGCCGAGCTTGCGACGGCGCAGCGACGCAACATACATCCTCCACCACCAAGCAACGCCAATGATAACTCTACAGTTGTGCGGGATACGTTGCACGAGGTATGAAGCTTTTTTTTTCTTGCGGTATTGGCGATCTAATTGGTGGCCCAGGAGCTTGAACAGTGCAGAGCCAAGCTGCGCACCGCGCAGAGCGGGCGTCGTCAAGAGAGATCTTCTCGTGAGGAAGCGGAGAGAAAGCTTACGCTCATGATGGATAAGAACAAAAAAACAAGCCATCGAGCTGGCGACGATGACCCTCAAGCTGGATACGGTGACCAAGTCTGCGGTACGTTGTCGGCAAAATTTTGTGTTGGCTAACAATATTGTAGATCAACAATGAGCTTGCGAGGCTCAACGGTGAGCTGATGACACACATCAAGGACCTCGAGGCACAAAACAGCGAGCTGAGGAATACCAACACCAACCTGATTAATGACATATGTTCAGCGCGGCGTGACGCCGGAGAGGTTCACACTTGTTTGGCCTCGTACACTCATTGCTGATGCACCTGTAGGAAGTTGAGAGCCGTTGGAGAGAGAAGATAAAGCCCCTTGAAGCACAGCTCTCATTTTTTAAGCAGGCCAACTCGAATCTGACGAATGATATATGTTCAGTGCGGCGTGGCATCGGAGAGGTTCACACTTGGTGGCCTTATACACTCATTGCTGATGCACTTGTAGGAAATTGAAAAGAGGTGGAAAGAGAAGATAAAGCCCCTTGAAGCACAGCTCTCGTTTTTTAAGATGGTCAACCCTGACATCTTTACCTCAATGCAAGCTATGTATAAGGCGGCGATGATCACGTACCCGGTGCCTCCGAGCAGGTGTCCATTCAGAGACCTTGAGATTGTTCAAATGACAAAAACTGTCGAGGCGCAACTGTTGAGTCGGCGAGTGAGTGCAATTCCTTTGTTCCCCAATTTTTTGGAGCTTATTCCTGTGGGTAACAGAAGTGGTATGGGAAGAATAGGTGTGTCAATGCCGGCTTCTACCAACTTAAGACCTCAAATTCTGGTTACAGACATTACCTCTACCTCCCGAAACGTACCATCTGGTGCGAATCACAATATCAGGTGCATCTTCTTGGGTTTTCACCTATGAAGTGCTACGATGAATCATATTCTGGACACAAATGGCTCGATAACACGGAGCTAGCGTCCAAATGCCACGGCAGACAAGAGTTTGAGCTCTTTGTTGATTATCAGGAAGAGGTACGATATGCGGGGATTTACCGAGTGAAAACCCTGTGCAGCCCACAAGGGTCAACGGAGATGGAGATCCCGCCAAACATTGTACACCATGTTGTTTCTTGTGCGGTGAACGTGCTAACATGATTTTAGTCCCGACAAGAAATTCTCGATACTATGGGCTTATACGACGATGAAATGATAGAGGACTCAAATATGAAGGAGCAGTTCCGCACCTCAGGAGGAGAGCCGCTGGTGGAATGTTTTGGGCTGCAGTGCGTAGGGTTCAACGAAGAGCTCTACGCAGATTTGCGGCAAACGTGGAAGCGCACGCAGCCGGTGCTCATCGGGCACTCGAGCGTTGCGCGTGAACCACCGCTGACGCGTCTGGATGGTCCGAGGCCCAGAGTTTCAACGGCGCCAAATGTTATTGGGCAGGAGAGACGGGAAGAACGGACATTATTGGCGCGACCGGAAGTTATTATACGGCCAACATTACTTTCCCGTTTAGGACGCCGAGTTGAAGGTGGATGAAGTGAGCAGTTCTATGAAATTCCTCGATGTGTAGAGCGTTGTAGACTTCCAACCAGATGGTGAACGGCAAGACGCCAACTTGAACATTTGCAGCTTGATCCAGAACCACGATGTTGTCCTCCTCCACGACCGAAACCAAATCCTATACGCTCGAGAAGTACTCCCGCGCCGTCTCGAATAGAAAGGAAGGCGGTAGCTCGGACTGGCAGCACTTCACGAACCCCATTCTTCGCCTCATTATCGACTCGCGTATGACGCTTAGGCAGCTCGAATCCATGCGAATGCGCGTCGTTTGGAGCATGAACGATGGATCCGGGGCTGATAAGGATGTCGTACTGGTGCGCCGGCTCCAGAAATCGCGTCGGAGTCGGGTTTAACGCGTCCGCAGGAAGATTTGGATTTGTGTGCGTTTTCGTCCCTTGGCGGCACCGGAGAGCAGAGTCCGCCGCTGAAGGGAGTTTACCGCGACACAACGTTTGGGCTGCGCTACCTCAATGTCGTCGAGTCATCTGAGTCGCAAAAGGCGCGTCGCGGCTTTTCCTGGAGCCAAGATGCTGACACGGGCCTTAGGTGTACCGTCGTTTCCAAGTTTCCTTCTCTTCCTCCGCAGCCACTCGGCAGCTCGTGGACACGATTCACGTCGTCTGCCCGTGTAAATGCACCGAAGCCTCCGCAGCGGAACGGAAGAAGACGATCGCCGCCCCGCAGCGCGTTCAGGACCCGGTGCAGTCCTCCACATTCATAGCTACGCAGTGGGAGGGTCTTCCGAAGGCTCCGCCACCCTCTCGGTTGCCTATCAGCCGCCCTCCAGATAGCTCGTTGAACTCGCGCGCACCAAACGCCCTCATGGACGTAGAAAGGCCCGCGCCGTCTCCCACTACCCTGGAGGTAGAACCAGACGTCCCTCTCCGCGAACCGACTCCTCCTCCGCCTCCACCCACCTCGGAACCTGAGCGCGCGCACCATCGTGATACATCCATGCCTCCCCCATCTTCAGCTTCAGCACAGATGCCGTCCTCTTCAGCTCCAGCTCCACCTTCATCCAATCCGCGTCCCGCCGTCCCGAATACGCCTGATGCAGACGCCCTCGTTGCATCGCTCCGCGACGCTACCACACTCTACGATCTTTCCTACGGTCAATTAGCGCGGATTGTGGGCGATGTGGTTCGCGAAGATGGTTTTCCTCGCTTGGTGAGTCCCTTCCGTCGAGGACTAATGTTCGACTGAGGCTGTTAGATGGAGAATATGTCGAGTATGTGGTCGGCGAAGGCGCTGGCATCGTAAACCGTGGCCGCTCCATGGCCTACCTCATTTTGAGAAATCACCTTGGACATAGATCAAAGCACCAAACTGCAACCCAGAAACCCCGAGTCTACAAAGGTAGCTTTACACTTCATCGAGAAGTAAGCAGTGTTGGCAAATACACAACAATACACAAGATCTTCTAAAGAGTACTATACGTACACATACACGTCCAAAACCTCTATTGAGCAAAATGTCCTGAACGCGCCGCAAACCCAGCATGCTGTTGCTGCTGCTGCTGCTGCATCCCTACGGCAAGCCCAAGCCCCTGCGGCGTCTGATACGGCGACGGCGACCCATTCCCATTCCCATTGCCGCTCGGCTGATACCCCGGGGACCCGTTCGAATACGCCCCGCCAGGCGACGGCGCGCCATTCGACGTATTCGACGCCGACGACGGCGAGTGCCCAGACGACTCGGGCCAGCTCCACCCCGGCATCATCATGCTGTCCCACCACGCGGGGTTCTTGAGCGCCTGCATCGTCGCGAGCATCTGCTCCTCCTCCGGTAACCCCGCCCCGAGGTCCATCATGACGGCGTCGGGGCTGTAGTGCGGCTGAGCTTGAGGCGTTATCGGCGCGTAGGGCGGATGTGGGTGGTATTGCGTTTGTGGCTGCTGGGAAGGCGGAGGCGGAAGAGCGGGCGGGGCGTGTGGGCGTTGATGATGCTGCGAATGCTGCTGTTGCTGTTGTTTGTACCCGCCTCCGCTAGCATACCCGTTCCCTTTTGCAGAATACGGAGGCGTTATGGGGAGGGCGCCTGGGCTTGCACCCGCCAGCGGCGACAGTGTAAACGTCGAGCTTGGCGCCGTTGCCGTCCCCGTCCCTGACCGCTGCCCATTCGCCTGCTGCCCCGGCGGCGGCAGCGCCTGCAACCGTCCCAGCGTCACTCCATCCCGCCGATGCTTCGACAACAACCCCGCTAAAAAGCGCGCATACAACTTGGGCGTGTGTCGGTCGTCAATCGCGATTTCCGGCGAGCTGAGCGTCTGGATGAGGCGCCCGATGAGGTCAAACACCTGCTCCTCCTCCTCCTTGGGCATGATATGCGCGAATTGGGGCTTCAGGAGCTGTGGGCGCGTCAGCGTCAGCAGTCGGCGGTGGAAATGCAAGTGTGACAGGGATGTGACAGACCTTCATGAGGAAGGCTGACGCGAACGAGGCGAAGATAAAGTGTCCTGCGCGTATCACTATTAGGGGAATAGTATCAAGCGAGAAAGTAATACGAACCGTCGGGAGAGTAGCGCATAAATCCGGTCGGGGCTAGTCCTTCCACCATTCCCCGAACAACGCCCTTGGCCGACTCGAGGCACTACATCGGTGTTAGCACCAGCTAGGCGCGCAAACAAACAAGTTCGAACCTTGTGGAAGAAGATATGGTCGGGCGGCTGCATACCGCGCTGGTACGCCTGCTGGAACCCGAACGACCACATCACGAGCCGCGAATAGGCTACCAAGCTGCACCGAGCTGTCAGCGACTACCAAACGGACATCAGGACAACGTACAACGGGAAGAGCTTGCAGCGCATTGCGCATATCCGGTCTACCAAACAAGGTTTGCAAAACAGCACGAACCGAGGTCGGATGGCACCTACCATTCGGGTCCGAGTCGTCCGCGAGCCGCTGGCTCCATTCTTCTACAAACCGAGTGATATTGGCGTCATGCGCCGTCGTCACCGCCCTAAAGTCGATGTGTTTGTTCAGCCCCGTGGGCGACGCGGGTGCGGAGAAAATGTCATCATGAAACCGCGCGACGAGTCGCAGGAGCGCGGTATAGCAGCACATATGCACATCGTACTGTTTCGCATGAGATATACAGACGATTTTGAGGAGGAAAGACGCACCGGGCTGTTAAACGGCGACTTTTTATACCAATCATCACTTCCATGCCGCTCGATATAATCATCCTTTATCGTCGCCGGCTTCCCAAACTGCGTCGCCGTCGACCGGTCCAGGTTGAAGCAAATCATCCACACCCTTGTACGGTTCAGCTGCTCCCGCTCCGCACGCTCGTTGACCGCGGCCGCGCCCCCCGCTCTTGACCTTGGGCGGCACCTGGTGCAGGTTGAGGTCCGTCGCGAGCCGGATCGCCAGCCCCGTGTACAACCACGAGCGGTCCTCTTCCCACTTACGCGCGGGGACGGCAAAGATGCTCATGAGGATGTACGCCTGCACCAGCTCGACGGATTTCCAGCCGTCGATGAGCGCCGTCGCCGCGGAGTGTTTGGCAAAGTGCATCGCAATGGGGTAGATTTCGCTCTTTTCGGGGTAGAAGCGGGAGGAGATGGCGCAGACTGTGGTGTTGATTAGTATGCGATGAGTAGGAGGAATGGTAAGGCACGTACTGACGGTGAACAAGAATGGGCAACGAGCGAATGTCGATGCGGGCGTGTGTAGCACTGGATCGAGGATGGCGATAAATGGCTAAACAATGTCAGGAAGAATGGAAGCGGTAGGTGTTGGCGCCTAACATTAGCAAGAGTATAGAATCTAGACAGCGACTTTAGTCTCTATCCTCAGAGAAGACCAGAACGTACATCTCAAAAAGTTTGTCCACATCCTCCGGAACGACGAGACCGTGTATCAGAATCTCCGGAGGACTGTGCTGCTCAATTAACTGCGCGCGCATATTCAAGTCAGTAGATGGTCCGGGACGGAAGTACGACGCGTTCGCCACGCCCTAGAACAGAATGAATGCAGATCGTACAAAGAAAAGGCACGTACAATATTGTCGTCGTCATCGTCCTCTTTCGCTTCCGTTCCATCAGCTTTCCTGTCCTTGTCCCTGTTACTGCCCAAGCTCAAGTTCGCAATTAAGCCAATTGGGACGCTCGTGTCTGCGCCGTCTTCCTCCTCCTCGTCCGATGGCGACGCGCCGTCCGAACCATCTTGAGCCCCAACCACGCCGTTCAACGTTGCAGACGTGTCCCCTGCAAGCGCCGCAAACGTTGACGCAGTCGTCGGCGCCTCCCCGGACCTCACACTCGCCTGCAAGCGATCGAGCCACGCGATAATATTCCTGTTGGTGGTATCGGAGGGAGACGTCGCCATCCGGTACGAGGCAATCGAGAGCGGGGTCGCGATGTACGGATTGTGCAGCTGCTTGAGCAGCGACTCGATGATGGCATCCTTTTGGCGGATTTGCGCCAGCAAATATTCGCGTTTGCTGGAATCGGGTAAGTCTAAAATCGGGGACGGGGGAGGCGACAGCATTGAGGAAAAGCGCCCGACTCTGCAGCCTTCATAGCTCCCGCCTCGGGACATCTACAACGCCTGTGCGCCACATCCGGGTCCGACTGCCCGGGCGTGATGATGTACACTCCGGCGCAGAAATCTCCGGCGCGACATAAATCGTCGAGCGTCTCCAAAACACACGCTCCCACCATTCGCCCCGTCCGTATACTCACTTGGGTGCGCTCCGGGGTTTTCTACCCTCCACGATGCAGATATGCCCGGATGCTCGACATCGCCGGCATGTGTTGTCCATTTCTGACGAGTAAGGTGAGTGGATTGCCGACCCAAGATAAACGCGCTAACCGCCTTCTCCGTCCAGCGCGAATTCACACTTCATCTTGAGCTTCTTGCAGTGTGTGCATGCGCCCGGGCTGCGCGAAGGTTGAGACAAGGTAGGGTTAGGCGCGTGGGCGGAGAGCGGGCCGAGGAAAGGAAAGACAGAGAAGGCGGCCGGAGTGATCAGCGTGCTCGTCGGACGGCGATGCGGACAGTGCACTCACAGACGCGCGCCCTGGCTGCGGACACCCAAGCCACCCATCCCAACGCTAATCCCCCCCGCCGTTGGCCGCCCCATATCCATCGTCCGAGTCCGAGTCCGAGTATCCGGTGGAAGGCACCGGTGCTGCCTTTTTCGCGACTCGTTTACGTTTCGGTGCAGGGGCAGCAGCCACACGCGAAGTGGAGGCTTGCGGAGAGGTGGTTGCCTGTCGTCGTTGCTTCGCGGTTGGCGGAGAGGCTACGCGCGGCTGTTGGTGCTGCTGCAGCGCATAGGAGTCCTGGGTCGAGTTAGGCCTGCAATATTGAGCCAGCAGTTCCTCGTAAGGAGTCCCGGGAGGCGGGTACGCAAAGTCAAAGTGCTGCTGCTGAGGAGGATGGTGGGGAGGGGGAGGATAGTGCCATTGGGGATCGTTGGGGTCGAAGAACGAGGCGGACTGGCCGAGCATGGTGTTGGTCGGGAAGTGAGGTGCGGAATGGGACATTTTGCAGGGAGACCGGGGCTAGCAGCGCCGGAGCAAGATCGTCGTTGTGGGCGACTTGCGCGGACCACTAATTTTGGCAGCTGATCCTCGCTCGGGGTTGTGATTTCGCCTGTCGGGAAGCAGTTTAACCCGACGCGTCCTAGACTCCCAAAAGCGCGTTCAACGCGTGGTTCGGAGTGAAGACTTGTGTTGAATCAAAAATGATAGAGGATTTGGTTTTCCATAGTGTTTCTACGGCTAAGTATTCTTTAGAGAAAATAATGCAAGGAAACTTGAAGAACCAAAGATATCTACAAATCTGCAGTGGCCATGTTCTGGATTCTTGACCAAAAACACAGGCTGAATGTTTGTCAGAACTAGGGGCGGCAGACTAACCGGGCTTAACCCGGGTCGAGAACAGTCCCTAGTCCTGGTTTGGGTGAAGTGGTATTGACAAGGGAGAACTTGAGTGTTTCCAGGTATGTAAGTTACAAGTCCTTATATACTTAGACTATAGCTGGTATAGGTGTTAAGTGCCATGTAGAGGAGGGCGGAGCAGGGCGGAGAAAGAAGGAGCAGGACGGAGGACAGACGGGAGATTCCCAACACTTGCGGGAAGTGAGCAGCTGTCTTGCGTCAACGTTGTCCATCAAAGAGGAGATGGAGACACAACAAGATGTTGAAGTCAAGGCGGAGAAGAATTAGGCAGAAATGTTTATAATCAACCTGCTGCACTCTATGTCCCGCAGTTGCTCAGACTGTAATATTCCGGCCCTAAGTTCGAGCTACATGTACGCAGCCAAAAAAGAACTCATCACCAAATTTAGCTAAATTCAAATAGAAGTTTTTTTTTTGGCCATCTTGGAGGTCAAAATTTCCAAAAAAAAAATGTCTGAACTTACGGCCAATTACTACAATAACTACGGAGCCCAGGCAGAGATTACTCTGCCAAATAAGAAGTATGACTGCAGGTCTCACCACGTGTAGATGCAGAGGTAAACATGAGGTGTGCAAACAACGTGCACAATAAGAGATGAGCATATGGGGATGGACAAACAAAGTACATGGGGTAATAAGTGTGTACGAGTCAAGTCGGACCAACTCTGTGGAGGCAGACTTGGGCGGAGATGGTTGTACAGAGATGGTGGTTGGCATGCATGTAACAATAGGGATATTGATTTTGTTGTTTGCGGTTGATCCGGGCTTAATCCATGACAATGTTTTAGCTCATATCTTGGCCAATTCTGCGCTGAAACTCACAGTACTCGTGTTTGAGACTCAAAGTGAACTTAGCAAAGCCGCTTTTCACCTTTCTGAGAGGTTCAAACATTGCCTGTTCTCGCCCGCCTTTCACGTCATTTTTGACAAAATTTCTGTGAAAATCTGCACATGAAATGCCCTATTAAGCCTCTCCTGGGCTTGTTCTATAGGGTTATATACCATAGGTAGAATGGGATAACCCTGTACAGTTGGAAACCCACAACAGGAACGGACCCACAAGCGGAACAAGTGCCATTGACTGCCGTGGGAATAATCAAATATTGTTCAAAATGTGTACGTAGTATGGCACACAGTTGAATTTTGAGCCCAATCGGATGACATACTATCGTGCAAACTTGAATGGACTTTCTCTCAGCCACTTCAACCCGGCCAGCTGTCATTTTCATTGTGTGATTGTAGCTGAACCAGGGACAAGGGGACCCTGAAACATGATGTGTAACAGGTCACAGTGTGGCTCTGCGCCATCCCAATGTGGCTTGTGACAATGTAGCCATCTGCCGTCAAAACTAGCTCTCCATTCCGGATGTGGGTCAAATCCCAAAACTGTGTTTGTTTTAAACCTTTATTCCTCAAGCTCTGATGGTGGAGGAAGATTCTTGGCGTGATATTAGGTCATATGTAGTGTACAAACCTACACCCCATCAAAAAATCAGGGCAAATGAGACTTGTATTGTGAAGATAGTTATAGTTTAGTGAATGTGTCCCTGTTGTGTCAATGGATTTCCGACTGTATGTCTGATCCGGCCATAAGTGTTGTAACTTCCCTCTTGGTTGTACCGGGCTTGCCGGATAGTCGGCCCATGATGATATCATCATGATGGGCTTGCCAGGATTGGTCCGGGCTTGATCCATGACAAATTGTTACCATATAAGGACACTTTCGATGTTTTCAGGAGAGACAACAATAGTATTTACAGGATAACTTTCAGAAAATGCTGCAAGATCTTATATTAGCTTTATGTTCAGCTTCGCTGAAATTTCCCTATTGACAGTGCACATGTGTATGTGGTGGGGGAACACTTGATGGCGACAACGTGGTCTACAACTTGAACCTGACCAGCTCGGACCGACAGATAATCTCGCGAAACCCACCGGCAATCTATTATCTGGCCACGACAAGAACCCAGCTCTGATGGCTCAGACCTCCGCGTATCAAATGGGAACAACAAAAGAGGTCTGAGCGCATGCGTTTATAATACGCGCCTTGTGCTGTACCGCCCACAATGGCCCCCACCCGCAACGACCGCTCGCCCCGCTTTCAAGCCCCCAAAGGCTACAACTACAAGCGCGTCGTCGATGGACTCGAGATGGCCGCGCATTTCAAACGGCTGTATCCCGGGCTACGTCTCTCAACGGTGTTCCTCCTTTCCCTTTCAGCATACTCTGGCTTCTGACGCATGGGCTGCAGCCGCCGCTTCGACTACGGTCCGAAATACCACCAGCTTCCGATCCGCGCGGCCCAGCGAAGACACTGCAGGATTTCGAGTGCGTGAGGGAGCTTGGGACAGGCGGGAACGGGCGTGTGTTTCTCGTGCGGACGCGCGATCATGCGGCGCAGCTATTCGCGCTCAAGTCGGTCGCGAAGAAGGCGCTGCGGCAAATATTCATCGTACGGTGTTCGCCTTTCTCCATCCCGCTCCGAGTCTGAATGAAGGCGTTAGGGCGAACACCCAGAGGACACCTCCCGCGAACGCCTAACACTCGTCGACATGCCCTGGAACGCCTTCGTCTCGGGCCTGCTCCAAACATTCTACGATGACCGCAACATATATATGCTCCTTGAATATCCCACCGGCGGGACGCTGCACGACCTCATCGACGCGCACCGCGACGGCATGCCTCCTTCCCTCCTCATCTTCTACTTTGCCAACATCATGTGCGCGCTGGAGCACCTCCAGCGTACGGGCTTCGTCCACCGCGACCTCAAGCCGAGCAACATCCTCGTCGGTGCGGACGGGTACCTCCTCCTCTGCGACTTTGGCGCGACCCTGCGCGCGCTGCCCTACGGCGAGCACGACACGGGGTTCTACAACGGCGAGGGGACCGTGCTCTACCAGGCGCCCGAGGCATGGGACCCCACCAAGCAGCCCGACCCCTCGTCAGTCCGGTTCGGCGCCGCAATCGACTGGTGGGCAGCGGGGATCACGCTCTTCGAGATGGCGACGGGCGACACGCCATACGACCCGCGCGACTGCTCCGCCGACCTCGAGCCGGGCGACGCCATCCTCAACCAGATCCTCACCGTCCCCCTCGCTTCCCGCTGGCCGCCCCACCGCCCTTACGGCCGCAAGCTCAAATCCCTCGTCGCCGGTCTGCTCACGTTCGACGCCAACGCGCGGCTCGGCGCCTGCGGCGGGTTCGACGAGGTCCGCCGCCACCCGTGGCTCGCGCCCGTCGATTGGAAAAAGATGCGCCGAAAGTGGTACATCGTACGTGCTCGATTTGGGCGTTCGTTTATTCTTCTGATCATGACGTCCCTTCTCCTTCTCTTTCCCAGCCGCCGTTCCTGGGGAAGCCGCCGCCAGAGTATGGATTTGCGTTGGGCTCAGATGACCGCCACCCGTTGAAAAAGCACCGGTTCCCTGGACTGCGTTTTGCCAATTAACAATTGCATACATAGCACGGAGAGGGGATGCATATGCATGCACAAAATCGGGGATGTGCACCAAACAATTGGGCTTTGTAGTATTCAGTCGATCGCGATACTTGGCTTCGTCTCTTCTGCTATTCGACGCGTCCCAGTGGATATCACCGCGCCATGCAGCCTTCAGCAGGTGGAGTGGGTACGTCCGCGTCGTTGACGCGCCTTCTCCTCGTTGTTCGCAACCAGCAATCTTCCCATCCTTTTGTCTGTGCATCACCCGCGCCTCATGGCCGCATCCATCTATAGTTCAGAACCTTAATTGTTCACCTTCCTCTCCTGGCCAGCCTTGTACTCTTGGCGCGCGCCTTTCGTCCGGTTTCGTCGCCCTCTCGTCCGCTTCTGCCAGAAAGGGAACAAATCGTTGTGAGGGCATTTGTACTGTTTATTGCACTTTAAGTTATGTTATCTGTATGCTGGCTGGCTGGCTATATCCTAACCTATCCTCGACTGCTACAACTTGTACAGGCTGGTCCCGGATGTAACGAAGGAAAGGAAGGGAGAGGACGACATCGACAATCGTGCTATGCGTATGCGTATGCGGGAAATTAAACCACAGCTAGAGTGTACCGTGCGCGTGCGCGTCTCTAGCTCGCGGCATTGAATGGGGGCATGAACTGGTCAAAGTTCAAAGAGACAGAGACGCAATCCGAAAGCGAAAGCAGAAGCGGAGCGAAGAATAGGTAACGAAAGCGAAAGGGAGTGTGGGGCGCGCGCCGGCGGGCGGCGTGGGCGAGAGGGAATAATGATATGGGCGAAAGCTGCGGTGGTGGTAGTGGCCGAGCCCAATTGGGTCGCGGATGGTGCTGTTTGTTTGGGTGCGGGTTATACGCTGTGGGCAGACGACACCGACAGCGGTCGCGTGCGGGCTCGGCCCCGCTTGAGGGAGGACACGTCGTCGGACGAGCTGTCCTCGCCCGCAACGACGCCGTCGAGCTTCTTCGAGGGGCCGGCCTCGTCCGCCTCCTCGTCCGAGTAGTAAACCGTCTCGGCATCATCGTCGTCGTCGTCCTCCTCGCCCTCCTCCTCTGCGACCCCGCGTGCACGCATCCAGTTCGTGTACCACGCCCCGAGGAAGACCTTGAGGTCGACGGGGAGCCCGAGGTACTCGGCGTTGCGCGCGATACCCTCCCACTCGACCGACCCGTCGTTGAGGCTCTCCTCGATGAACGCCGTGCTGCCAAAGTACATCCAGTGGATGAGCAGGTGCACAGACGTGGGGTCGGGGATGGGGAGGAACAGGATGGGGTGGTCGGGGGAGCAGGGCATGAGGCGGGGGAGGCGGTTGGGCGGGACGGCGAATTGCCCGGATGGGTTTGGTTGCGATTGCGGCGCTTGTGTGAGCGCGGCGGTGCTAATGAGGTCCAGCGAGGAGGCGCCGCTGAACAGACTCCGAAGGAAGGTGGAGTGGGCGCATAGGTAGTCGACGTGAAGCTGGGAAGCGCGTTAGCCTTGTGGCCAGCACGCAGACAGTGATGAGACGAACCTTTAACGAGATCTTTGGCACGGCATTGAGCGCCGGCTCAGTCACCCGTCGGCTTATGCCCGGCTCCATCGACGGAGAGAACGCGGTAAAGGTCTTCCCAGGCGGGTGCGGTACGGGAATCACTGCGAGGATGGATTAGTCCAAGACGTTATCGGCGCAAGGGGCGGAAGCGTACCCAACGTGCAGTCAGCGGTATCTGGCTTGTCCCAAAACTCGGCGGCATGGTTGTGCAACTGGTCGCGAATATACTCGACAGGCACGCCCGCGAGGGAAGGCGGAGGGAAGGCGCGTGGCGTAAAGAGGGACGCGGATGATATGGGATCGGAGGGCTTGAGGGGAGGGGACTGGGAGGAGGAGGCACGGCGGGGCATTTTGAACTTGTAAGAGAAGGACTTGAGGGTGTTGGGTTGCGGGGGTTTTATTTCAAAGCCTTTTTGTAAGGCCTGTGAGTGCCCTTATTGTCTGCACGATCAGCTATCATTTGTTTTCACCGTCCACTCGAGACTCGATCTCAGATGTGCCACACTGTGTCGCCCACAATTGGAGAACCCCCCAGAGGGGGATAAGCCCTCAGCGCTGTTGATGCGCCCTCAGCGCCCTTGATGCGGTATGACTCTCGTCCCGCAGCGCGTTGGGCGCTTCCTCCAGCGGCGGCGACGGCAGTGGGAGCGCAAAAACGTCGATATCCGTCAAGTGTAAACTGAGCAGTAGCCAAGGAGAGCAATCAGAAAGATACGATCGAGCGACGACAATACCGTTGGGACCCACAAGAAGGCGGCGACGCCTGTGTGCCGGTACTGGAGGTCAGGCAGGGGTAGGCTGCGTCAAATTAAGGTGCGGTTTCGGTTCAAGGCTAGAGAGTAAAAGCAGGCTTCCTGTACGTCGAATTGGGGCGATAGGCGACACGCAATAGGTTAAAAGCTGCTTCTAGGGATCGCGAAGTCGAAACGAAGCTGGGATATATGGAAGAGAAAGACAGGAACAAAGGCTGCTCCAAGCCAGACAGGACTCGAGCTGGCTATACGCCTACGCGCAACGTACCTGAGATGGGAGAACGTGGTGAACGGCTCTGGCGGAAAGCACAAGGACAGAGAAACATGAAAGTCGAGCTGAGGCGCAGGGCGCCGCAACCCGAATGGGGCCGCGTTGAGGTTGGTGGTAGTTTGGTCTAAGCTATTACTTGGGCCATCAGACGGCACTTGACACACACAGAGCAAAGGCAAAAAATACAAGCACATACGCTACATTCGAGATACATTTACAATTCAGCAATATCCATCTGCTCACTCTCCCGCGACTCGACCGATCGAGGATTTTTCAACCTAAAGTCGTTGCAGTACTGGAGCAATGAGGCCGCATTATACTTGGTCGCTTCATCAAAGACTACAAAGGCGGCGGCAGTGAGCAAGGTCGTACAGCCACGCAGTGGCGAGCACGCACCATTCCAATACGTTGCACTCGAAAGCAAACCAAACTTGGCGATAACCGATCCAATCTCATCCTTGAGTTCGCTCATTCCCCACTGGTCCGCGCCTTGCAGCAACTCAAGCAAGTCGCGCAAGAAATCCATATGCCCATCTGCTTCGGGGGTAGCGACGATTTTGCCGGTGTACAAAAAGTCTGCGTGAAATGTGTAATGAGCAACCCTGCGCCTAAAGAAAGCGAGAAATGGACGCACCGAGAACCGCACGAGCGCCAAAGTACGTCCCGGGGAACGTGTACGTGTCCTTGCCCGCGGCGCCTTCGGACCATCCGCTCTCCGCCATTTCCAAATGCGGGAGCGTCGCAATAAGGAACGACCAGTGCGCCCGGAGGGTATTCTCGTCGTATGCACCCTCCGCGTTCTCCGGAAGCAGCTTGATATCCGTCCGTCGCCCGGCGAGCCGCATCTCGTTGAACTTGCTCCGTATATGGTCGTCGCTCTGCGCTGGCGCGGCCGCAGTGAACGCAACGGTATAGTGCTGCCCCGCCCCCGCAGCGAGAACAAGTTGCCGATAGTCCTGCAGGAACCGCCGGACTTGGAAGAGCGTCGGGTAGTCGTACGGGATGTCAAACTGCAGTTGTTCGGCCGACTTCCACTGCCCGTCCCAGTTCTCCGCATCGGCGTCGTCAACGTTGAGGAATAGCGGCTCGGCGCTGCGCGCGACGAGAAACGGTTGCGCGTCGGCTTTCTTGTCGTTGAGCCACTTGTACGTCGCACGGAGTTGGGACAAAAGTGAGCTGTTGCGAGGATGGTCTGGGGCGACTTGCAGCGCGAGTACAGCGAGATGGTTGACCTATTCGGTAACGTTCAGTGATGTTCAGTGCAGGATTGCAAAATGGTGGTTAACTTACCACTTCTGCGACTTTCGGGACCCCTAGCGTCGAATTGAGGGAAAGAAGGTCGGCGCTTGCTGGATGGGCGAAAAGGGCGCGTTGCGACCAGGAAATTTGCTCAAACTCGGGTCGGATAATTTGCGATGGCGCGACGATGAGCGGCATTTCCCCGCAATACGCGTCCGACTCGTAGGTCGACGAATTACTGCGTCGAGCAAGTCGAGGGACGAAACGGAGCGCGTCAAGCGCGTTCCACTTGTGCTCATCCGCCATCGCAAGTCCGGGTAGTAGATTGTTGTAGAATTCGAACACCACCCTGGCTCGCGACAAGACCGCGGCTTCGTCCTGATGGCGCTGCGTCAAATCCTCGTGTACAGTGGTCGCGCAAAGCAAGAAGGCTGGCCAGCTCCTCTGATATCGCAATCCCCTCGCTCGGAGTTGTTCGGAAAACTGCTCGATGAGCCCATCGTGAGGGAAGCGCTGGCTCCTGACGCTGAACAGCGCCTCACGGAATAGATCAACCGAAGGATCGAAAAGCTGGCCAACATCGCGAAGTCGCATTTGGCCATCGGGAACTGAAATCATGCCCATCCCTGGCATTTTGAGGAACTCCGCCAGCATCGTCTTGTATGAGGCCACCGATGAAGAAGGCCCGTAGACTTGGGTGAGGCTCTCGGGCAAGACGATGAGTCGCGCCATCGTCTCCGAATCTAATGCGGAAACCACGGGATACCAAAACATCGCCGTCGATAACGCGTAGCTCGCGGGCGCGAGGGCAAAGCGCGAGTTTCGCGGGACGAACTCATCGAACGCGCTTGCAACGACGCCATGAGGGAGGCACTTCAAGTCATTCATGGACCGGCGCACATCTTCGCCATTATGTCGCGCTTGCCATATCGGTAGACTGCGGACAACGGAACGAAGGTCGGAATCCACAATAGTCCCAAGATGTAGCTGGACCCAATTGGCAATGTGCCCGACTTCGTCCTGGGATAAATCCGCAAACGGGGATGCAAGATCACGGACTGCCTCCAAGACCGCATTGGGGGTGAAACCACGCGCAATGGGTTGACCACCAAGGCTATCTGGCGCCGACGCCGGGACGGTGCAGAATGTGAACCCAATGTTGCCGAGGGCGAGAATAAGGTCGTGTAGCTCGTTGTGATTGACCGGTCGGCGAAGAACGTCGATTCTGGTGCTTTGCTGCAGCGATATATGTTGGCCGTCCGTCGTTAGAATAAGCGGAAGAGTCTTGAGTTTTTCCGCCTCGGGCGGGCCCGGGAGCTGTCCGAAACAGGCCCAAAACTGCACAATCCAATTCGCGACGTCAGGCGGGTGCTGGACGCGAGGCGCGACGGAAACCTTCTCTTTGAGAAGGGAGAGCACCGCGTCTGCGTCGAATCGCTTCACATTTGCGTCGGGGGAAGCAAGGAGGAGCTCCTCTGTCACGACATCGATACGTTCATCTAGAAAACGCGCCTTATCGAATATCGGTGGGATTGGTCCTCGGTGAAGGTATCGAGTAATGGCGCCCGCCGCTGCGAGCGTACCGTCGGCGAGGACGAGAAGCGGAAGATCGGCGATGGACACCTTCCCTTCCAGGAGGAAGCACAAAGCCGCGCTGATAATGCGAACATTGGTCTCGTCCCTTGCCGCATTGAAATGGGCAACGAGCTGGGCCGTCCACGGGCAAAGAACCTCGCGGAGATATTCGGAATTGACGAATCGAATTTGATCATGTTCTGCTTCGGAATCCATCGCATCGGCAAGCATAGTCCGAACCGCGAACGGCGGGTCGATAAAGTCTGTTGGCTTAACCAAGCCCGTCAGAAGACCAAGAACATCGGGAGGTGTCTTGTAGTTGGCCATTAGCGCGGCGGCCGGAGCGACAAGACCTCCGGAAACCGAAAGACAAAGCTTCTCGGGTGATTTGACCGCGAGGGCATAGAACGCTCGGATGACGAGCGTCGATATCTCGTCGCCTTTGTCGCGTTTGGTCGGCCATGACACGAAGGAATCTCTTGGATGGCGCGCTTGAACTTGAGCTTCAGCCGCCAGGCAGAGCCCAAATATGAGGAGAGGAGGGACGAGTTTCTCAAGAATCCAAATGTTGAACGCGACCTCGGGAAGCCGCTGACCCGTTTGGTCTGCAGGATCGAATCGGACGTGCCTCCGATCCGAAGAAATGGCGAACTGGGCTGAGACGTGAACGGGGAGGGACGTTCGGACAGGAAGACGCAAAGAAGAGAAGAGGAAGTGCGGATTGTCGAGGTCAGTCACAGCGGCCGAGTCCAAGCGAAGAGCGACGCGAGTGACCAGACCAACGCGACTTTGCGTCAAGCCCAGGTCGGAGATGAGAGCATGGTGTTCAATGGGGACTTGTCCGATTGGAAGTATTGAACGCGCGACCAACCAACGTTGGTTGGAGACCGCGACCTGCCCCTCCAGAGTTGTGGAGAGCACCAAGATCTCCCGTTCGTCGAAAATCTCTGTTGGTGGACGCTGGGCGGTGACAGTCCAGAGCGAACTAAGTACGGACTAGAAGAGGTTATGAGTTAGAAAGAAGCGGTTTTTGGGACGATTACCGAAGGGCTTCGATACGACGCCGAGACGCGCTGAAGACGCGTGAAGAACATCGCGTCTTTGGCGAGACCATAGTACTGCTCCTTCAAGAGGTTAACGCAACCTGATACTCGCAGGATGTTCGATGATAGCGGTCCGCTGGCTTCCCGGAGCGGAAGTCGGAAGAGAGTCTAAAATGACTGAGAATCCAGAAAAAATGTATCGGAAAAAACGAACGCCGGGATACGAAATGGACCCTGCAGAAAAGTCGCAAACGCCTTCAAACGCGGCGAGCTGGTCGGGATACCGGCTATTTGGTTGTTATTTACCAGCAGCAGCGCTCAAACATACACATACCGGGCGACTCTCTCGATCGTCCAGAGTAACGATGTCCGCGGTTTACCGCCACGACGAGGCGGCAGATAAGTCCCCGAAGGATCTAGCACAAGGAAATACGTTGCAGTAACGAGGAAGACAACCTAGAATGAAATCATGAGCGCTGGACCTTCTGCAACAAGAACGAGTGCCTACATCCGTAAAATGGAACAGCCCAAGAGCTCCGAGCCCATAACGGCCAATCGAGTCCGGATTCAATCGCTTCCCTCCTTGACCAACGCTACGCAAGCCGGCGAGATCCTCGGCACTGAACGTCGAGTCGTTGTGGAAGAACAAAGACGGACGTCGTTGCAGCTCAGCCAGCTTCGGTGCCAACACCTTTTCTGAGTCGAATACGCGCTCGTCAACAATGATCGAAAACGTGTTTGCGTGAGCATCGACTGCGTTGGCGAGGAACTCGTTCAGCGCGTACTGAATATCGTGCTCTTTGAGAACGCCCTCAACGCGTTTGGTGAAATCCTCCCCCATCTGCATATCGTCCTCCTCCTCGTCGTCCCCGAGCTCCAACGAACTGGCGAATTGCATTCCGAGTTCCCGCGCGAGGTCCTCCGAGATCTTGGAATGAGCGGCATGGCCGGCGTCAAGAAGGAATTCGTCGTCGTGCGTGTCCTTGTAGTATGTCTCCGACAAAGGATGGAGAAGTTTGTCCCGTCCCGGCACCAAAATGCGTGCGGATTCTTCAGGGGTACAATCATTCGTAGCAATCTCGGCCAAAAGACGAAGAGCTTGATCGATGCGGTTGGTGCCCGCTGAAGCGGCCGGCGCGACGAGCAGCTCGAGTTCATTGAGCAGCGTCGTCAAGCTTGGACTGGAGAAAAAGTTTAGACCATAATAGATGCAGAAGCATGCGAACATACTCGGCTTTACATCCCATCTTGACCAAAAATTTGCGTGTTACTCCCTTCACGAGGGTATGATGTACGGGCTTGAATCGACCGCCCGGCATCTTCTCCGCAGAACGGAGAAGGGCAAGGTCCGTCCCCGCCAAGTTCCCATTATCATCATCGGTCGGAATCCACAAAGAATGAGACACGATATCGCGAAGCACAGTCAGGTCGCCCTCCGAGATCTGCCGCCGCGCGAGTTCGGTGATAAGCTCGAGCAGACGGTCGGCCTGGTCCTCCCGCTTGTTCAAGGCCAGGTTGAGCTGCTGACGGAGCGTATCGAGCGAGAGTTCTCCCCAGCCCAGCGCCCTCCTCAACCCCGCGTCGCGAATGCGGTCCGCGACGGGATACAGCACCAAATCGAAGAGATAGGGCGATTCTCCCATATCACGGCATTCGCTCGGAAGCGCAAGCGACGTATCGGCGTTAATCGGCATCCACGCGCGGTCGAGGCACCCAGCGGGCAACTTGGCGCCAATGTCGCCCCACGACTTGATGAGCAGCCGGAGAAAGAGCTGCGCCTTCTTATACTCGTCCTTATCCTTCCTCTTGTTGAGGAACGCGACCCGCTCCTCCACAAGCGCCGGCGTCAAGTGTTGCAGAAAGGGAATGTGCGGCGTCAACAATGCGAGCTGGCGTTCCGTCGCCCACTGTCCACTCGGGAGCTTGCCCTTCTCACCCTCGTACAGCGGCGCGAGCTTCGAGCGCGGGTCGATGACCTTTGAGGGCGGAAGTTTCTCCGAGGAACCGACCACCGGAACGAACGGGGTTGCCGCCAGCGTTTTGATGGACGGCGCGGAGAGGTCTGCGAGCCGCGCGACGATACGCCGGAGGAGGGCGTTCTGAATCGGAGTCGGCTGTGTCGTCAACTGCCCAATCGAGAGCTCCAACACTCCTCGCTCGTCCAATGCCGCGTCCTTGGCTTCCGAATCGAGCAGTTTGGCGAGATCGCCACTGGGTGCCGTTACATCGAAAAACGTCGTCAGATTACTGAGGACGGGGACGGGGCATGTATCGTCGACACGAAGGAACACGACGTTGCCTTCTACTGGCCCGACGACACGTTCGGAGTTATTCGTGCTACTGGTGGTATCCGGTACGCGAAGCGGGAAGATGGGCAACTTGGCGTAAACCTCTTTTGCGCGCGTCTCCAACGCCTTTGCTGGCGGGGACCTTTGTATCGCGGCAACGAGGTGGTCGCGGATGTAGCCCGCACTCATCGTATCGAGTTTGGAGATCGCCGGAGGAGGAATGTACTCGATGAGAGAATGGATATGGTACGGGGACAAAACGAGGTCGTCACGCATTCCACGGATCGCGGAGGCGTGCGGAGCCAGCTCCGGATGCAAAAACGGCACCGAAAGCAAGCCCCATGCGTCCATAATCGCGTCGGCGTTGGTCTCTTCAATTGGATGGAACGCCCGCTGTTCCAGGCGACGCAACGTTCCGCGCCGCGTCACCAACAAATGGTACCGCTCAATCTTCTGCAGCAATAACCACTTTCGCTGGTTGGGCAGCCGCACAAGCCACTGTTGCATGAAGCGCCAAAAGTCGACCAGCCAGCGGATGCGCGATGCAACATCGGTGGTACTTCCGTCGATCTCGTCCTGCGTTCGGAAGGTTGCGTAGATGGAGGAGAGGAAGTACGTTGTAACATGGTTGTGGTTGAAGAACGTGACGTTGGCCTTGGTCTTGACGGATTCGGTCAACACAAACGAAACTGCGGGGTCTAGTACCGCAAGCGGGACGAGATGGTCGTTGCAGCGTAGGTCGCCGAATACCTCGCCTTCCATCTGATTGACAAGGCAAAACTTAGTCGACTCGGAAAATGTCGGACGCGGGCCAGAGAGTGCGGGGAGGAGGAGGGAGATCTATGATGTTGTCGAGCGAGCCGGGAAAGACGACGAGGTACTTGAGGATGATATCTTTCTCGTTTTCCGACGCGGCGCCAAGTTGGACTATTCGTCCCTGCAACGAACAAAGTCAGAAACGAGGAAAGAAATAAAGAATGTCGTCTACCTTGAGGGCATCTCGGAGACGATTCGAATGCAACATCCTAATGGTCGGCGTCGCGAGTGAGTTCAGCAACGTCAGGATATGTTGTGGGGGTTTGACGATCGGGATGCCGACTTTGGCCAACGCCTGCAGAGTTTGTTCGTCCTGGTCTGACGCGATGAACGCCGACGACAATCGGATGAACACATTGTTGCCGGGATACGCGGGGAAGACCGGGAGATCCAGCTCAACGACGCGCCGTAGCAGATGCGCGAGTATGTCGCTCCAATAACCCGAACCGCCGATGTTCGCGTGCGTCGCGGCGGGCCATGCGGACCAGATGTCGCTGGTTTCTTGGTTATCGACGAGGATGTTCAGGAGAGTGCACCATGTCTCGGGTAGAAACTTGTCGAAAATTGTGCGGTTCCATGAAACGAGGAGGCTATGAACCAAAATTGGCGGGAATCTACTGGAGAAGAAAAGCGACGTACCGC
Organism: Mycena kentingensis (nom. inval.); assembly: GCA_014461125.1. Taxonomy (NCBI): domain Eukaryota; kingdom Fungi; phylum Basidiomycota; class Agaricomycetes; order Agaricales; family Mycenaceae; genus Mycena; species Mycena kentingensis (nom. inval.). The sequence goes on from JACAZG010000012.1 coordinate 981,294, forward strand.
TCTCGCGACTGTGGGTCTGCACCCGCTTCCTCAAAATTCCGCAGGCTTTGGCGATCTGAAGTGAGCGCTAGGATCGCATGAAGATGGACAGGGAAGCCGGTATGAATCGGCAGGGGCAAGAGGGTGAACAGACGGCCGTTCAACCCATCCGCTGGAGAAGGGTCTGACGGAAACGCCAGACCAATATGCGAAAAAAGTTTATCGTGCAGGAGCTTGGACCCGGCGGGATACCCAACGCGATCCGAAAGGACCCTCGTCGTTTCCTCCGTGCTGCAGACGCGATGGACCACGCGCCACGTCTGCCGGGAAACCTCCTCAGAATGCGACGTAACCGCGATCGTGCAGAGAAACGACTCCTGCCGCGCGCCGATCGTTCGCGCAAACCGCCGCTTCTCGATGCCCGCAGCGTCGATGTCGGTGAGCTCTGCGCCGCCCAAGAACTCTTCTCGCCCATTCGGATGGATGACTTTTAGCGTGATAGAGCGGATGTGCTTCAAGAAGAGCATAACCTCCCTGAGCTCCTTTTCGACAAAGTCTTTGAACAGCTGTCGGATGGCGCCGGGCTCGACGGCCTCAGCCTTAATCGTGCTCTGCGGCGCCTGGTCCTGGGTACGGAGCGGGAGCCGCACAACCGTCCCGTTGAAGTCGCCGTCTGCGTTCGGGACAATCGCGTCTGCAAACGCAGCGAGCTGGTCGGCATACGCCGCATGATCGTCCGGCGTTTTGAAATCGAGCTTGAATCCGCCTTGCCGCTCGCCTGAGAACCGCTCGTGAGGATCGAATATAACGAGACTGCGGTCGGAGAGGAAATGGGGGTTGTCGGTGATCTAGAGAGTCGTCAAAAAACAAAAAACTTGAAAGGCGCTGGGTAGACGCGGAACGCTACCGACATGGTAGCACGCTCGAACTCCGATGCCAAATTTCCCGATTTTCCTGAGGAGATACGTTACTTGCGGCCAAGATCGGACGCGGCAAACTCACGACTCGTCTGCGGTTTTACTAGAACTGTGGAGGTTCGCGATAGCATGCCAGTCCTTTTCGGTGAAGATGGTGTCGTTTATCGCGAGAAGGGCTGGGCCTTGAGAGTTCTGCAGCTCGACATCGACCAAAGTGTTGTTGGGATGAGTGCGCTGGTCGAGGATGAAAGTCTGCCCAAATTCAATTTCTGACGTACTTCATACGGGATTGACTCACCTGGGAGGTAGCCCGCGCGTCGTCAGAGTTCTGGACGAGTTCCCGCAAGATGCCGCTGCCTATTGACAACACGGATTGGCTTTGTGTTCAGACTGAAACAACGAACTAACCTGCTGGATACGAGTCGAGAATGCTCCGGATTATCTTGGTCAAGTCCGCCCGTTCTCTGAAGTTGCTGAGCATCGTCGTCGTCACCTGTGCGTTGCGTTCGGCTGAATGCGGGGTCTCAGACCGAAATGCGGGAAAACCTCAAAGAAAAGGGTTGTCCGAAGAGGCCAGAGACCCCCGTCAGTTCAGTGGAGAGGTTGTTAGGGAGGATTCCGGGGCTTGTGGACTGGATTTGGGAGGAGGGCGGGGCAGGATGAGAGTGGCACAAAAAGCACGGATGGCCCGTGACTTGATGGGATGGCCTTGCGTCCATGTCCGCGACCGACGCCTCGAGTGTCGATTATCGATGTCCAGTGCTGGCCAGAATGGTCGTAGGAGCCAAGCCTCAATGATGCGAACCAACTGCCACGGACGTGCGAACCAACGGCGCGCCAGCCTTGCCGACACGTCGCGAGAATCGAGATTCTACAGCTACAGCTACAACAAATCCAAGATAAGATACAAATAATTCACGATACTTATGCCAGGTCAAACACCTCAGACGCCAGCCAGAGCCTCCGCTTGCTCCCACTTGCGCTGCAGGACACGATACAGCTCCTCGTCAAACCCAACACACTGGAGCCCAAAACACTCCACCTGCACCTCCCCATCCGAGTCGGGGAACTGGTCCTCCACATTCGAGCTCTCTACAAGGGCGTCGTTGTAGAGCCCCATGGCGTTGAAGACGTGCCGGTCGGACTGGCGTGCCATTAGCCCACTCAAAGGAAAGTGCTTGGACTTACGACGTCAGGCGGGATCCCCGACACCTCCGATCCGTCCGGTATCCGCAGGCTATTAACGCGATACACCCCCACGTAGCGTACCTCGTCCTCGGAATTGGTGACGAACAACTCGTACTCGCGCCCGCATTTCGACACCAGCTCCTCGTTGTCGACCCACTCATCCTTGTGCTGCTTGTAGTACATCGTCGACGCGAACCCAAGGAGGTGCACTTTATCCTGTGTTTCGCACCAAGTGGTGCGTTTCGGCAGGTATAGGTAATGTCTGCGTCGCGTATAAATCTAAAAAGAGGCTTTGTATCTGCACAAAACGTACCTCCTAGTCCAGTGCCACTTCTATCGCCACCAAAATGAGCTCGAGGGACTAAAAAGACATGAATGCACTCACCTCAGGGTTTAAGAGCTGCGTCTTAACCGTCGCCGTCATTTGGATGGTCTCCAGGTCTCTATAAGGCCTCCGACCAGGCGGTACTGGATAGGCTCTCATGACAGCGTTGTACATCGCCCGCGACGATCGGAAGTTGTCGGGATCGGCCATGTTCACAAACCCAAGCCGCGTCTCGAGGAGCTTGACCTTCTCCTTCCAGCCTTTCTCTACTTCCTAGAAACGCATGAGCTGCGAGTAAACGGGGACACTGAGAACAAACAAACCTCTTTGACGCCAGTGGCCATCGCCAGAACCCCGTTCTGCAGATTCGTATTGGTCGTCTGGAGCTCATTATTCCGCGTCTCGAGGTCTTTGATCCTCTGAGCCAGCGGGGCAATTTGCTGCTCCAACTCGGTGTTGCGCCTCGCGATCTCGTTGTTGGTCTACACGAGGTTAACGACGGCACGAGAAATCAGCGAAGACTTGCAGCAGAGTTACTGAGCGCATTAAGCCTGATTTTCATCGCCGTAAATTCGAAAGCTTGTTTCTTCTTTTTGTCCGTCACAACCGCGAGCTCTTTGTCTAGCTGGTTGCGTTCCGACTTCTCTTTGCGAAGTGCCTTCTGCGCTAGCCGCAGCTCCGTCTTACATTGCTCGAGCTCCTGCGCCGGTTATTAGACCGCCAATTCAGCGCAAAATATGTTCGTACCGCGTGCGCAGCATCTCGCTCAGCTGCAGAGTTGTTGTTATCGTTTGGCGCTGGCGTCCCAGTTACGCTACTGCGTTGTGATGCTGCGAGCTCAGCGCGAAGCGACCGGACTTCTTCCCTGCTCGCTTTGAGCACCTGTGATTTCGCGTTGAGAGAGAGGAGGCAATACCCTGAGAGAGCGTACACTTTCGACTCGGGCGCTTTGCTGTCTCCCCTTCAGCATGGAATGCAGCAAGTAGAAGAGGGCCAGCGCACCGACTCTGCGGTTTCTCGACCAGACGCCGCAGCCGCGAGCTTCGATTTGAGCTCGGCAATCTCTGAGACCTTTTGCTGGAGCTGCGCATTCACCGTGGCTAGGCTGGACTGCAGGTCGCGCGCGTTCGACTGAGCAGCCGTGAGTTCTGCAGCGGCGTTTTGTCGGTCAATAGCAGCCTCCGCCGTCCGAGAGCGCAATTGCTCCTCCAGCTGGCTGGTTTTCGTTTGTAAGGTTATCTTGTCGCGCCGAACAGTCGCCAAAGATGCACCCGCAGTATCGGCGTCCCTTTCGGCTCTTCGAAGTTTCTGCGACGGTTAACCATCGTGGAGGACCCTCATTTCGACGTACCTGCTCGAGATCCGCCTTTTCTCGAGTGGCCACTCCAAGATCATCCTCCGCATCCTTCACCCGCGTCTCTGCGGCTTCCAGCGTCAACTGCATGAAGTGAGATTAGAGTATAAGTGCGTAAACGCAACGCACCATCGCCTGCGCATTGAACGTCGAAAGCTCCTCTTTCATTTGCTGCTTCCTGCTCTCCAACGCGTCCTCCCTGAGCCGCAAATCATCCTCCCGGATCCGAATCTCCTCGTATCGTTCCCGCAGAGTCTGTAGACAGTCAGTATACTGATAATGCGTCGGTCCACCGTGGTTTACATCGTATACACCCGATGACAGCTCATACTGTGTTTGCAGCTCTTGATACGCCGCATACAGGCGAGAGTAGTCGTCGGACTGCGATTGAAGGTAAGAGTGCCGTTTGATAGCTAGAGAACACGTACCTGCGGGGGGAGGGGACCGGCGCGCAACGACGCTTGGCCGGACATGGACGTGAAAGACAGGAGGCTTTGATGGGTGACTCATCATGCCTATCGAGGTCGGTGTGTCGCGTCAAAGTCTTTGTTCTTTGTGGTAGAGACAAAATCATGAGCTATATTCTTCAGTAAATTATAATCTGCTGCCTTGGGTAAGATTGAAGCTCTCTCGATATCCAAACAAACCCAATTTGCATTTTCGTCTCCTACATAGACTAGGACACCTTTAATCGAGAAGTGTGGACCAGCAGGGCGCAGCCAGCCCAAATATTGCGAATCATCATTATTTCCTCGCAATTTTGACCCGATTTTAATTCCACAAGTTGTACTGCTTCAAGTTCCAGACAGAATTATACCTTCTTTGTTTCGCAAAGTTTGATAGGGTACGTACCGTCTTCGGGATTGTTTCCAAGTCCGGACTGCGGATCCCTGCGAGCAAAAGAGAGTCAAGCCTCTCACTTATCAAGCTCTTTTCGACTTGAGCACCATGCTTGCTTTTGGACGCCATCTGCTTTTTTTTTGAAGAACAATGGTTCTTTTTCTTGATAAACAATGGGCACATGCGTATAAATGCAGCGTCTCCGCCTGCGTGCCAGCTTTATGTCCCACTTCAGCAAATATTATTGTCCAGTCTGCGCATTCCCGTACGTCTTTGGCCTATTGCTGAACCCAGGTTATTTTATTTCTCAAGGTATGCAACCTGCCGCGGCCGCAGTATGCACCTCTCGACCGGTGATGACCTCTGCCGGAAGAGAGCCTTATTTCAAGGGCTGCCAGCGCCAAATATGACCGAGGTTGGATACTTTCTTGAAGACCAGCGCCTCAAGAGCGATCCGCGATCAGACCTCGCGCCATTCAGCGTTGAGAGGTACGGAACCGATGGCAAGACGTACGGGCCATTGGGTATCTCTCCGTCTTCGTTGACGCCAAAGCCGATGTATCCGCCAAAGCCCCCGGCGTACCCGCTCGCTACTCAAAATCCGCAGAGTCCATGGCCATCTGTGTATCCATTTGCATCTCCCTACGCGCATGTCTCGCCTTCGAACGATGGGCGTGCTTCTGCACAACAAAGAATTCTGCAGCCACCACGGCAAGTTCTCGAGCCCTCACCTCCTCCCGCGTCTTCTTCGATCGAGGAACCTATGCAAGCCGGCGTTGACTGGGGGAACAACTCGGAGGACGATTCTACCCATAATGACGGCGAGCAACCTCCCCGTTTGACCCCGCAGCCCCAGCGCATGCCCGCACGCGTCGACGACCCCATGTTCGCCGACAATCAGCGGCTCCGGGCGGAGAACCAGCTCTTGCGCGACACGCTGCGCTCGATTGGCTGCGAACTACACCCAGCTGCGTCCTTGCGCCTAGACTATCCACCGGCGGAATTAGCGCTGCAGCCACGACTCGGACTCGAAGGGCTACAGGACGCGTTGGGTTGGCCGAGGTTCAATTTCGATTGGTCTCCGAGTATCGGCCTGCTGGAGGGAGCGCGTAAATACAGTATGTAGCGCGTTCATCAGTGGACCGAATTGCACTCCTCTTGACACGATGTAATAATGTTTGTTCAAACGTTCGACCAATCGAAGTGTTGGCTTTTGTCTCTGGGCAAGAGGTGATCTCCCAAACTGAGGTAGATCATAGAGTGGACACGATTTACGATGCCAGCACCTTCGCCGACCACATACTCGACATATTCTCCATCTAACAGCCTCAGTCGCATATTAGTCCTCGACGGAAGGGACCCACCAAGCGAGGAAACCCATCTTCGCGAACCACATCGCCCACAATTCGCGCCAATTGACCGTAGGAAAGATCGTAGAGTGCGGAAGCGTCGCGGAGCGATGCAACGAGGGCGTCTGCATGGGACGCATTCGGGACGGCGGGACGCGGATTGGATGAAGGTGGAGCTGGAGCTGAAGAGGACGGCATCTGTGCTGAAGCTGAAGACGGGGGGAGGCATGGATGTATCACGATGGTGCGCGCGCTCAGGTTCCGAGGTGGGTGGAGGCGGAGGAGGAGTCGGTTCGCGGAGAGGGATGTCTGGTTCTACCTCCAGGGCAGTGGGAGACGGCGCGGGCCTCTCGACGTCCATGAGGGCGTTTGGTGCGCGCGAGTTCAATGCGCTGTCTAGCGGGCGGTTGATAGGCAGCCGAGAGGGTGGCGGAGCGTTCGGAAGCCCCTCCCACTGCGTAGCTATGAATGCGGAGGACTGCACCGGGTCCTGGACACGCGGCGGCGCTGTAGTCTTCTTTCGTTCCGCTGCGGAGGCCTCGGTGCATTTACACGGGCAGACGACGTGAATCGTGTCTACGAGCTGTCGAGTGGCCGCGGGGGAAGAGAACGAAACTTGGAAGCGGCGATAGACCTGAGCCCGTGTCAGCATCTTGGCTCCAGGAAAAGCCGCGACGCGCCTTTTGCGACTCAGACGACTCGGCAACATTGAGGTAGCGCAGCCCGAACGTTGTGTCGCGGTAAACTCCCTTCAGCGGCGGACTCTGCTCTCCGGTGCCGCCGAGGGACGAAAACGCACATAAATCCAAATCTTCCTGCGGACGCGTTAGCCCCGACTCCGACGCGATTTATGAAGTCTGCGCACCAGTACGACGTCCTTCTCAGCCCTAGATCCATCGTTCATGCTCCAAACGACGCGCATTCGCATCGATTCGAGCTGCTCGAGCGCCATACGCGAGTCAATAACGAGGCGAAGAACGGGGTTCGTGAAATGCTGCCAGTCCGCGCCACCGCCTTCCTTTCTATTCGAGACGGCGCGGGAGTACTTTTCGAGCGTGTAGGATTTGGTTTCTGTCGTGGTGGAGGACAACATCGCGGTTCTGGAACAAGCTGGCGGCCAAGCACATGAGCGTTAACGTTCAAGCTTATTCCGTTGGGCTGGCCGAGGTTCGATTTTCATTCGTCTCCGAGTATCGGCCTGCTGGAGGGTGCACGTAAATACAGTATGTAGCGCCTGTGTAGCGCGTCGTCCGTGTCCATCAGTAGACCGAATCGCACTCTGCTCTTAGCCACCATGGGCAAACTTAACATCGCTCACCACAAGTCTTACCATCCCTACCGACAGGACAACATCGAGCGTGTCCGACGCGATGAGGAGGAGGCGCGGCTGCAGGAGGCGAAGGAGGAAGGGCGACTCATGCTGGCGGTGCGAACGTTGCTTGACTCGGTCAACAGTGCTGAACCCCTCTATTAGGACTCGGAGGCGCGAATCGACCTCTTGCGGGAACGCGCTGGGGTGAAGCCGTCGTCTTCAAAGCCCAAGCGAAGGAGGGATGACGACGATCTCGAGAGGGCACTGAGGGCGCAGGCGGACGAGCCGGCTGGCGCAGTTCTGCCGACGACGGGCGGGCACATAAACCTCTTTGAGGATTTGGAGCATGTGCGTCGTCGCTGTTGGCGCTACTGTCGAGCTAACCAACGGGCAGAATGCTGTCGCGGCGATGCGGACAACAACGAAGAAGACGGAGTCGGTGGAGACAGACCGTGGCGTCCCACTAGCGCCTTCGGCAAAAGACCTCAAGCCGTGGTATACGAAGAAGGGTGGTGCGGACGAGGAGGAGGTCGTCGACGACAAGCGGTGCGCTCTGCTGACTTCGTTTCGAGCCCTCTAAGCCGCCTCGCAGACTACGCGATACGCTCCGCAAGTCCGCACACGACCCACTCACGTCGATAAGCCACCAACTCGCTAGCCGGCACGGCTCCACACCCTCTTCCTCATATCGACCTCGCCCGCAATCTCAAACCAACTCTGCGCCGCCGGAAGTCCAGGCACGACTCTCCAGAGAATCATCCGAGCGCGAACGGGCACAGGCTCTCATACGGCGCAGGCAGCGTGAAATGCAGGGAAGTGAGACGCCGAGCACTGTCCATGGCGGCAGCGGACCGGGTTACAGCGATGTCTTCAATCGGCGCGAGGTCGAGGATGCGCATCGGGGCCGGGATCGATATCGCGACTCAGGTTACAGTCGCAGACGCTGGTAGAAGATTCTGGCTTGGTTTGTAGCAATATTCATGTGGCGCCTCTTTCTTGGTCACCTTGCATTCACTAACACCTCTGCAGACTTGTACTATCTATACATTGTCACATTTACTCGTCTTCGTCCTCTTCCCCGAACGCCACCGCCCTTCGATTCTCTGTCTTGAATTTGTGGCAGTAATTGATCAACGACTGCGCTGTGTACGTCGTCGCTTCCTGCTCAACTTGGAATGTCATCAGCCAAGGCCCCCGCGTTCGAAACCAAAATGAAGGACTCACTCGTTCTGTAACTCGCACTCGATAGCAAGCCCCACTCGTCAATGGCGCGCCCGACCTCATCCTTCAGCTCATCCATCTCCCACTCATCAGCCACAGGCAGCAGTTCCAAGAGATCGCGCAGGAAAGTCATATGTGCATCGTCGCCCTCGCCCGGCCCGGTTTTAATCTTGCCCACGTACACATATTCTGCCATCTCGTCAAGTTATCCTCTCGGCCGCGCAAGAAAAACGTACCAAGCACCGCTCGAGCACCAAAAGCCGTCCCAGGAAACTCGTACTCGCCCGCGCTGGCTTCGTTGAAATGAAGGAATCCTGGCAGCATGTGCGGAATCGCAGCAGCGAGTACGTCCGAGTGGGCGCGAAGCTCGTCCGGCGCGACGGGATCATCGTCGGTCTGCATCCGTGGCCGTAACCGAATGTCGGTCAACTCTCCTCTCAACCGCATCTCGTTGAACCTGGTCTGCCGTTGGTTTCCATCTTGCCCCTGTACGGCTGCGCGATACTGGACCGATTTGTGCTGACCAGCGCCGGCGGCGATTACGAGCGATCGATAATCTTGAAGGAAAAGGCGGACTTGGAAGACTTGGGTGTAGTCGTACGGGATATCGAACTCGAGCTGCTCCGATGACTTCCATTGACCTTGCCAACTGTCCAAGACCGGATCGTCGACGTTGAGGAAGAGCGGTTCGGCAGCGCGGAGGAGGAGGAAGTTCCGGGACTCGAGCTTGTTGTCGTCGAGCCATTTGTATGTGGCGCGGAGTTGTTGGATCAAGGTTCGGTTATTTGGATGCTCTGGAGCGACCCGTAGCGCAAGAACCGCAAGATGATCGACCTGCACCATGGTCAGTTTCAAAATGAGTTTCTCAGAGAAACACTTACAACTTCTTTCGCAGTAGGAACGCCAAGACGTTTATTCAGGGACGTCAACTCCGCGCTTGGTGTTGCGGCCATAAGTGCCCGTTGGGACCACGCTACCGGCTCGTACTCATCGAGGACAACCTCGGATGGGGACACGATTTGCGCTATGGGTTGGATATACGACGCCGTTTCGTACGAGGACGAGGTACTTCGCTCGTCGCGTCGATGCACAAACCGCAACCCCGCCAATTGACGCCATTTGCCCTCGTTTGACATGATCATCCCCGGCATTCTCGAGTTGTAGGCGTCGAAAACAGCTCGCGCCCGTTCGCCGACTTCTGCCTCGTCGAGTCCTCGCTCCGTCAAGTCGCCGCTCACTGTTCTCGCGCACAACAGGAACGTGTCCCAGTTGATGATGGCGTTGAGCCCTTTTCGCACAAGCTGCGGGTTGAATGCGTGGACGTTGGGATGGGGGAAGCGACTGCTTGCAAAGGTCTGCAATGCAGTGACAAACAGCGGAACAGCAGGAGAATACAGGTCCCCGACATCCCGCATCCGAAGGTCTCCATCGGGAACGGGGACTTTGCCATCGCCATCGAGGCGCAGAAATTCGCGGAGCATGCGGACGTAGTTGGGCAAAGAGCTGGTCGAGAGAGTGGCCGGGATGGACAAATATCCGGCAAGCGTCTGCGAGGTCAGCGCTGACCGTTTCGGAGCCCACGCCATCACCGTCTCCAGCGCGGAGGAATAGGCCGCAAGGGCAAATCCGAACGTTGTGAACCCGTCAAATGCCTCGGGTTTGATGTCGTACGGCAGGCGTTGTAGGTCGTTTGCGGAGACGAGCACGGATACCCCATTTTTGCGCGCCTCCCAGATCGGCAGATTACGAATCCTTGTCTTTGATGCGACGGTGGAGCAATCGCCAACGCGCGCACGAATCCACTGCCCAACCTCACGCACTTCCAGTTCTGAGAGGGACGCGAATGGGGACAGAGACTGCGCGATTGCAGATAGGAAGGTCGTGAGGGTAAACGGCTTTTCGTGGGCATGCAGAGCCGACGGCATTTTGCAGAAGGTCAAGTTCATCTTCTGCATGACCCGAAGAACACTTCGGATGGTGTCATGTTCCATTGGACGTGTAAGAACGTCGTCGCGCTCCGCATAAGCCAACGAAATGTGGTCCCCGTCTGTTGTTGGAATGAGGGGAAGAAGCCGGAGGTCGCTTATAGCGGGAGGACCGGGAAGCACGTTGTAGCAGTGCCAGAATTGGGAAATCCATTCTGCGACCGGCCGCGGGTGTCTCGTACGCGAATCCGGAGCGACCATTTGCCTGAGAAGAACGAGGACCGCCGGCGCATCAAATGCGTAGACGCTCGCTTCTCCGCTTCGAAGGAGAAGACCTTGAAGCTCATCCTCCATGGCTTGGTGAACAAAGTTGTTCGCAGCGAAGATCTCGGGTAGCGGCGTAGCGCAGATGTACGTTGGTTTCGTGTCGGGATGGACGAGAGACTTGTCCGCGAGTACGAGGAGGGGGGATACCGATAATCGAAGTTCCGGCGTTGAGCAGGAAACGGAGCGTAACATCGAGAGTTTCGACCTCGGTCCCCGATGACCTTTCGTGGTACAAATCGACAACACGGCTTGCGCGAGACCAAATCGTGTCACGAACAAAGGGTGCCTCGGCGAAGCGTAATGCGGCAGATTGGGCGGCATTCCGCTCGAGAGGATCGCCAATGCGATATGGCAACTCCACGTAGTTGGCTGGCTTCAGAGCGCGGAGAAGCCTGCCAACTTGGTATGGTGTTGAACTGCGAGCGAACGTTGCATGAACGGGCGCGATGAGCTCCGATGTAACCGAAAGGCAAATGGGCTCGGACGAGCTAGGCACCAGCTCGTAGAACGCGTCAACCACAAGCCGAGAAATCTCGTCCTCGTTGTCCCGTTTGCGGATCGGCCACCATTGGAATGGAGACACGACTACGTCGCGCACGCTGCGCGGCGTTTCGGATGGCTGAAAAGAAAAGCGGTGCGATGAGGTTCCCAAGAACCCAGACGTTGAACGCAGCGTGGGGCAGGCGAGCGCCGGACTTGTCTGCTGGATCGAGTCGAATGTGTCTACGCGACGGGGTTATCGCAAATGGTGCGGAGATGTGTCCGGGGAGTGATATTCGGACCGGCAGACGCAACGAAGAAAAGAGCCAATACTCATATTCCTTTCGTTCCGTTGTCGAACGCGGCAAGTCGAGCCGTAAGGCAAGGCGAGCGACGAGGCCAATGAGGCTCTTGTCCAGACCCATCTCGGCTAGGACGAGTTGATGCTCGGCAGGGACGCTAGAGACTGGACATGTTGAGTGCGCAACGAGCCAACGGTGCTTTTCCGACGCGTGATCTCGATGGGTCGATTCCAGCGCCAAAATTTCTTGTTTTCCCTCGAAGTTCTCGCGCTTCGCTTGAATCTCCCATAACCCAACGCAGTCGCCCTATATAGCCATCCATCAGCGACAACGAGGACTTTTTTTTGGTAGAACATACCGTTGGAGGTTGATGATATGCAGTCACCTTTCCTAGTCCGGTGAAGAAAACAGCATCTCGCGCGAGATGGTAGTATTGCCCCTTGACCAGGTTGTTGCAGCCCGATGCCTGGAGGAGCATCGAAGAAAGAACACTGCCCGAATCGCGCAGCGGAAGTCGAAACAGCGTCTACTAACATGAGCAACATACACTATCGTAACTACTGCGTACCTGTCCGTAAGAGGCATCCAGCGAAGAAAAGCCGAACATGGTTTGGAATCCCGCGAGCTGGTCCGGATAGCGTCTGTCAAAGTTGAGATAAAATTTTGGAGCACGGGAGCTGGTATACTTTGCGACGTCTGCGATGGAACGAAGTAGAGACGTTCTCGGCCGCCCATTCCGTGGCGGAAGGTATCTTCCCGAAGGATCCAGGATTAGCAAATGACCGTCGGACACGATTTGCACGACCTAATCGCGTTCAATTAACAAAATCGCAAACAGCGAAGCAGGTACGCACATCCGTGAAATGGAACAGTGACATTGCACCAAGCCCATACCGTCCAATCGAATCCGGATTGGACCGTTTGCCGCCTTCGCCCACCTACACCGGTTGAGTACTTGAATAACAGAAGAAAAAGATGATTTACCTTGCGCAACCCAATGAAATCCTCCTTTGTGAACTTGGCGTCGTTATAGAGAACAAGCGCGGGTCGACGTTGTAGTTCCGCCAAGTTGGGCCCCAACACTTTCCCAGACTCGAACGCGCGTTCGTCGAGAACGAGTGCAAACTCCTTCGCGCCGGCATCCGCAGCGTTAGCCAAAAACTCGTTCAACGCGTAGTCGATGTCGTGCTCCTTGAGCAAGTTGCTCACGCGCGTAACAAAATCCTCGCCCATCTGAATATCGTCGTCGTCGTCGCCCTCGTCGCCTAGTTCCAACGAACTCAAGAACGGGACGCCGAGCTTATGCGCGAGTTCCTGGGAAAGGCGTGGGTGTACAGGTGTGCCGCCGTCTGGCACGAAATCGCTGTTTGAATCGACGAAATATGTGTCCGAGATGGGATGAAGCCGATTATCGCGGCAAGGAAGAAGAACACGTTCGCGGTCGTATTCTGCGGGGAGACATTCCAGGGACGTGATCTCTTGGAGAAGACGCAACGAGTCCGAGACGGGGTTCGCCACAGTTTGCAGGAAGGAAAGCTCGTCGAGGAGCGCGTCAAAGCCGGGGCTGTGAAAGTCATAACTTGAGTGCTCGCGCAAATCACAATGAAAAACAAGCTCACCGCTCCACGCAGCCCATCTTGAGAAGAAATTGGCGTCCAAGGCCGCGATGAGCATCGATGAGCGAGCGCGGGATTGCTCTGAACCGACCACCCGGTAGGTCCTGCTGCGCTCGCAAAAGGGCCAACGCCGTCGGGGCCAACTGGCCAGCGTTATCGACGGGAATCCACCCAAGGTCCCCCACGGCCTCGCGGAGGCTATCGAGGTTGCTTGGAGAAAGACTTTGGACGCGTCGCGCGAGTTCCGTGATGAGCGCATGAAGCCGAACGCTCTGGTTCTTTGTGTGCGAGAGGGCTTTTGCGAGCTGCTGGCGGAGAACGTCGAGGGGAATGTCATTCCAGCCGAGTGCCGCGCGGAGGTTGGCATTCTCAACGCGGTCCACCGTCGTGGACAGAACGAGGTCGAAAAGGTATGCGTCAGACTTGCCATCACGCCGACCATCACGACATTGGGACGGAGCAGCCAGCGCGCGACCTTCCGCAATCGGCAACCACGCAGATGCGAGGGAGGACGAGGTCAAGTTTATCGAGGACCAGTTCTCGTCTAGCAAACGCAGGAAGAGCCGCGATTTGCGGAATATCTCGGTCGAGTTGTGGGCGGTGGTGAGGTACGCGATGCGCTCGATTGCAAGTGCATGTGTTAGCTGGCTCCGAAATGGGACGTGAGCGGTGAGAAGGTTCAACTCCCGACCGCGCGACCACTTTCCTGTTGGTAGCTTGCCCGGCTCCCCGGCGAAAAGCGAGGCGAGTGAAGAACGGGGATCGATAACCTCGCAGGGAGGAAGCTTGCGACGGCTACCACTAACCGCCACGAACGGCGTTTGACCAAGCTTGGCGACGGTGGTGTCGGGGAGGTCAGGGAGACGCGCGACGATCCGCACAAGCAACCTGTCCTGGTTGTCCTCTGGCTGGTTATTGAAGTCATCGACCACCATGACGAGAACGTCGATCTCGCTCTTGGCCTTCTTCATGGCCGCGGGGTCGATGAGAGTGCCCAGAATGCTACTCCCGCTCGTGACATCGAAAAAGACGGTCCCATCGCGAGGAAACGGAACAGGACACGAATCGTCAACGCGGACGTAATCAATGCTGCCCGTTAGCGGTCCCGGCAGACTTTCCGAGGACCGCTTCGCGTTCTTAGCGCCTCCGCCGGATATTGGAACACGGAGCGGGAAGATGGGAAGTTGGCGGAAGATCTGTTTGGTCTTGTTGTCTAGCCGAATGCTGCCGGCTCGGGTCTTGCGGAGAGCGGCGACGAGATGCTCTCGGATTGCCACCGCCTCGGCTTGTTCGAGACGAACGATCTGGGAGGACGAAATGGAGTCGACGAGGAACGCGACGTCGTCCGGAGAGACGATGAGCGTGCTCCGCAAGCCGGAGATCGCGTTGGTGTGAGGGACGATGTTTTGGTGCAGAAAGCGTACTCCGAGGACACTCCATGCCTGCATTTTGACGTTGGCGCGGCCCTCGTCAGATGCGACAGGAAGGAGAATACGACTTTCGAGTTTGCGGAGGGTGCCATGTGTCGTAGGGAGTAGATGGAAGCGGCCGATTAATGGGAGAATGCTAGATTTTGTGCTGGAGGACCACTGTCCCATCCATCGCCAAAAGGTCTCCAACCAACGATCTTGGCCGGTGTTGTCCGTTATGTCGTCCTCCGCAGGCGAAAATGCACCGAATACGGATGTATAGAGGTACCGCTGCACATGCTCCGCTCCGAAACGGTTCACGTTCGGCATCCGGGTCGACAGGAATGCGTCCGCAACGTCAGCATCCATCTTGGAAAGCGCGACGAGGACGCCGTTAGACTGCGAGCCGCCGAAGAGCTCGCCCTCGAGCTGGTCCACGAGGCAGAACTGTTCATGACACGACAACGACTTGCGTGGTCCGTCGAGGGTGGGGAGCAAGTCAAGACCGATGATGGTCGCCAGCGAGTCGGAGGCAAGGACGAGATATTTGAGGATGATGTCTTTGTCATCATCTGTCGCCTTGTGCAGATCGGCAACGCGAGACTAGGATATGGTGAGTAATGATAAACGGAATTTAGCGAGAAGACAAACCAGTAGAGCCTGGCGCACACTATCCGGACGTAACATCGTAATCGCCGCATTGGCGCGCGATGCAAGCACCTGGAAGACGTGCGGCGGCGGCTTGATGATGACGAGACCAATATTCGACAAGGCGCGCAGCGTTTGATCATCCTGGTCGAATGCGACGAGCGCATCCGAAAGCGCACCATACCGAGAGCTGTCCGGGAACGTCGGGAAGACCGCGATGTCGAGATCAACAACGCGCTGCACAACCTTGGCAAGAACATCTTGCCAATATCCCGGGCGGTTGACGGCGGCGGGCCACGCAGACCATATATCACTCGTTTCGCCGTTGCTGACGAGGAGCGTGAGGAGGACTACCCAAGTCTCGGGGAGGAACTTGTTGAAGATTGCGCGGTTCCATTCGACCAGTAATCTAGAAAGAGCATTAATGGAAAGCGAAAAAGGCATACAAAAGTGCACTTTTCTCGTGAACGCGTATCGCTGCCAGTCTCCTTGATGTTGCGCAAGCTCTGGCGGTCCTGGGTGAGGGCGAGAATACCGTGCATATGGAACGGGAAATCGGTATCGAGTGGGAGCGGAAGAAGAGTGAAGAGGCGCCCCGTAAAGCTCTCGGAAGGAAGAGGATCGATCGGGAACGCGAGTGCAACATGCGAGAAGAGCTTGTCATGGGCTAGTTTCGCGCCGACGTCGTATCCGACGGCGTTACTCATGATCTTGGTCGTGTCCGACGAGCTGCTAACGCGGTGAACGATGCGCCAAGTTTGGCGCGTTACACGCTTCGTCTGCATGGTCAACTCGATGGTGCAGAGGAACGTCTCCTCGCGCGCCTCGCCATTCCGCGCGAACCGGCGCTTCTCCATCGTTTCGGGATCCATGCCGACAATCCGAGCGCTACCGAAGAACTCCTCCTTGCCGTTGGCGTGAATGACCTTGAGGGAGATCGAACGGATGTGCTTTAGGAAGAGCATCACTACGCTCAACTCCTTGTCGATGAAGTCCTGGAACAACGCGTTGATACTGCAAGGGTCGACGGCGAGGTCTTTGATCTTGCTCGTAACGGCCTGGGCTTGAGTCCGCAAAGGCAAGCGTACGACGGTTCCGGGGTAGGCACCGTTCGCTGCTGGAGCCAGGGTCTTGTCGAAGGGTTTCATCTGGTCGGGATATGCTGCGGCGTCTTCGGTCCTAACCCCGCCCTCGTTTCCCGCTGAGAAGCGTTCATGAGGATCGAAGATGACAAGAGAGCGGTCGGAAAGGAAGTGCGGATTGTCCGTAATCTACGTAAGGTTAACGACCTTCAGCGGGGGGCGGATGCGAGGACTAACGTGGTAGCACGCGCGAACTCCGATACCGAATTTCCCAATTTTCCTGGAATATTGAGGGCGATATACTGGAGTAGAAGGATGTCACTCACGTTTCGTCGGCGGTTTTGCTGGAACCGTGTAAGGTGCTGATTGCTTTCCAGTCGTCTTCACTGAAAAGCGTGTCATTAATCGCCATTAGAGCGGGGCCTTGACACTGCTGGAGGTCAGGGTCCACGAGCGATTGGTTCGGATGACTTCTGAGGTCGAGGATGAACGTCTGGCCGCGGTTGGAAGAGTTGATTGTGGGCACCAGGGAGCTCGCACCTGGACCGTTGCTCGGGCATCGTCGCTGTTCTGCGCAAGCTCGCGCAGAATGCCGCTGCCACTAGGGTATGAGTCGAGGATACTGCGGATGACCTTGGTGAGGTCTGCTTTCTCTTTGAAGTTGCGAAGAGACATGGCGCCACGAGATGGGGGTGTTTGTGGTGAAAGAGGATTGAGACAAGGTGCGGGCGCTTAACAAAGCGTGTTGAAAGAGCCTACTGGACATGAGGCGGAGGAGGTAATTACCGCTAAGAATAGGTGCGTTTGTAGGTGAAAGAAGCTCGGGCGCAATTGTGCAAACGCCGGCCAGACAAAGACGAGGAAGCCGGTCTCTTCAGGCCTGCTTTATGGGCTATCCTCTGCGCGTGGTGTCCAGGAGGGAAGGCTGCGCTCGTCCTGGCGACATGACGGCAAAATCGAGAAGTGGCGGGTGTGATGCATGTGATGGGCGGCGCTTGTTCCCATCTCTGAGCCGCGTCTTGACCGCGTCCAAGGCAGCTCTCGTCTTTGCAATGGCGGTCTTTACGCTGCTCGCCCAACCTCATTATTGGCTTCCTGACTCCGTCCGAGTATTGCGACCAGCGTTCGACACAGAAATCGTGGTGACTCGTTCTCAGCCGGCGCGTCTGTTCTCTCGTGTCTCTCCAGAGCGCAAGAATGCATACACCTGCCAAAAACTCATCCAACCGTGCCGCAGAGCGGGCAAAGAATCGACCGTCGCAGAACCTGTTTCCAGATTCCTCCAATCATCCGTTAATACAGTTGGATGTCTGCGGGGTTTCGGCAGATTCGCAGCGGCGTCAACTCCAGCAAGACACACTCTCTCAATGACTATCAAATGGTAAAACTCTACAACTTGGCTATCGCTTCGAGAGGCGATGGAACCTATGTCCGTCCAAAACCATTCCGACTCATACGCTTCAAGAGCTCGTTTAGCTGCCTGCGAGCTATTTGCGGAACCCAACCCGAACGCAAGGCGTGGTCCACACGTCGCACAGGTGCTGAGTGTAGCGACGTTGCGCCCGCCTACATCCCCGTGACACATATTCTTCCTCTTGTTATCATTCACGCCTTCCGAAGGAATCGGAAGGATGGTTGCGTCCAGCTTGCGGCGTTGGAGACCGCTGGCCTTTACGGAAACCATCCTAGTGTGGACGCTCCCTCGCTGGTCCAGGTTTACATCGACAAATACCTAGCTATCATTCCGCACACCTTGTGCGTTCTCCACTCTGGGTTCGCCCTTGTAGGCGCATTGATAGGAAACTGATGTGGGCTTGGTACGGCAAGTTAAATCTACCAGGTATTGACGCTTCTTCCCTGCAGCGTTAAAATGAAGAACAACATCAACTACCCGGGCGTAATAACTAAACCAGCGAGATCTTGAACACCGTTTCAAGCTTACGGATATCGATGTAATGTGGAGGGTAGATGTCCTGCGGTTCTATGGTCGTTTCATCTTCGTCCTCTATGCTGCATACATACATTAGGAAGGCTCAATGGAGGAGATTGCCTCGCATGCGGAGCTGATGGGGAAGGACGGCGAGTATTTCGAGTTGTGCATAGGAGCTTCGGGCCAAGGCAGCATTTATATGTGATAAATGGAGAGTCAATGGCACCTGTTCAATCAAGCGCCATTTAAGAGAGGGTAAAGCATATATAGTAGAGGTGGCAAACGGATTTATCATCGATGTGGGCGCAATGATGGGAAGCTGATGGATCGTCAGCTCGGTGCGTCTCAATTAACACCCGTCGCGGGTGCTTCACGCATGGCAACTTGTATTTCAGTGCATAGAAGGAGACCCCGTATTCCAAAGGAACCCCAGCGTACTCGTAGTACTGGTACATGAACACTATTCGAGAAAATGTAAGGTAATGTTATAGTACTATCGGCGTTCGTAGCTCCTTAAAGCCCTTGGCTCTGAGTAGCGAACCATGCCGCGTATGCTGGGTTCGCGTCGCACCGCTCTTGCTCAAGCTGCGCCACGCGCAGGATAGCGATTGCCTGCGAACGCCGGGCGCCCTCCGCCTCGCCGTGTTTTTCACGAAGACGGCATTCGTGGACCGCCTT
Source organism: Mycena kentingensis (nom. inval.) (assembly GCA_014461125.1). Lineage (NCBI taxonomy): Eukaryota > Fungi > Basidiomycota > Agaricomycetes > Agaricales > Mycenaceae > Mycena > Mycena kentingensis (nom. inval.). Next base: position 1,000,176 of record JACAZG010000012.1, read on the forward strand.
TTTGGCCCGAATCTGGGCGAAGATTTCTGCCGCGCGCGCTTGAGAGTCCAGCCTGGGAGCCGGGGCGCTTGGGATGTACACTCCACCCTGCGGCGCCGGCGCAGTCTCGATGGCGCGACCTTTGCCTTTGTTGCGCGACACCGCGGGGGCGGGGACTTCTGGCAACGGGGCGGGCGCAACGCAGGGTCCGGGGATGACGTTCGCTAGGCCAACCTCGGCCTGCCACTCAAACACCCCAGCGATGGGGTTTGGAACTATTTCCTGCGCCACCTTCCCCTTGCCGCCGAGCCCCGCATCGCTCCGTTTCTGGCTGGTGTCCGAACGCATTGTCGGGACGCCTGTGTCGGTGAGAGTGAAGACGCCGGTGAGCTTGGCGACTTCTGGATTCTTCTTTTCAAAGGTGTTGCGAGAGCTGCAGGGGAGAAATGATGAGGATTGCGCTGAGAGGGGCCACGAGCACGCACCGTTTGCTAGGGCGCCGGGGCCGTTTTGGCCCGCTGCTGGCTTGGCGGGCGGGCGCGTCGATGTTCAAGTTGACGTCGAGCAGGGCATCGTCGCGTCCGACGTGGGCTGGATCGGAGGGCGGGTGCATCCCAGCGTACCGGTTGCGGCTGGCTGGAATGGGCAATGCGTGCCACGGCCGGGCATCGGCGTCGACTGGGGCCATAGCGTCCGAGTGAGCAAGAGCTTGGGCGGATGCAGAGGGAAAAGCACACCTTGTCCCTGAGTGGAGCTGTAGTTGTTGTATGGGTGCATGGCTCTCTGTGTGTCGTTGGTGGTGGCTGGGGAGGAGGACAAGGTGGGTTTGTGCGTGACCTGTTGGCCGAGATCAACGAACACAGGAATTCGTCAATTCCTCAACAGAAAGGTGCCGGATCTCTCAATGTCTTCAATTTCGGCCTCAGAAATTAGACCAAGCGTACTTTCAGGCGGGAAGGATCTCTTGCTACGCCCACAGTTCCAAGCAATGCTCATGCGACTTGGGTGGCATGGCAGCGCTAAATTTAACCCGCGCCGACGCAGAAATTCATCGACAGTTCGCCTCCAGCCGACGCGTCTATAGGCAAACCTCGGCAACGAGCTACGACGCGTCCGAAGCTCGGCTCTGATTGCCGCGCCTGTGAATGTCATATGGGCGCGTCGATGACTAAGTTCAAGAAATATTGGATACATAATTTTTTTGAAGTGTTCAGAGATGTTATTCAAGCTCTTCACGGCCACGGAAATCCAAATAGATTTGGATGCGCATGCGCAAGTTCAGCATTTTCCGAGCCATCATTAAATGTTCAACCAAAAACTCAACCGAGGTTCCCACAGGATTGATTGCGAGCTGGTGGGCTCAAGCTACCACTCGCCATACTTCCTGCAGACATTGCATTTCATCTCACTACAATACGTATCTGAACCACTTGTTGTCAAACTCGGTAACGTCGCGCTGTAGTATCAACCAGCATGAGCAATCAAACCAAAACGAAAACCGCAAACGTAAACGCACCATCCCCTCCTCCTCCGCAAGCCGCACCCGCTCCTCCTCCGAGACGCGCATCTCCTTGGGCTCCTGCGCTGCGAGCCTATCCCGCGCCCGGTTCTCGTACCACATGTACAGCGCGAGAAAAATGTGGCAGCCCGTCTTAACCGTGTATCTGCGGTAGTGTAAGCGGGAGAGACGAAGCGCGAGGTGGCGCGGGGCATAGCGTACCCCGCCATCATAGCCTTCGTTGCGGTTGGATAGCCCGCGGCTTTCTCCGCCTCTTTGATTACGTGTGGGCCGATGATATTCTGTGGTATTATTTGTGTTGGGGAAATTCGTGATTGGGGACTTACGCCGATGCAGTATCCCTATAGCAGCTGCAGTTAGTGTTGAGATTATTACGAACAGAGCAAGAAACTGACGACAAAGGTCACCACTGTGGTTACTTGCCGCTTCGTGAAGCCTCCGACATTCTGCGGGTTCGTTTATTGTCAGGAATAGAGAGGAGGTCCCGAAGATACATACGGCGGAGACCATGACCAACGACAGCGAGAACCCGACGGATGCGAAAGAAGTGAACCAGAACGCGACGAGGCGCCTGCGCCGAACGGTCAACTCCCAAGATGTTAACAGCAACGACAGAGAACATACCCCCACTTCTGCTCCTTCGGCGCGTATGTCAAAGCCGCCGCAGCGACAATACAAGTCGCATTCCCAATAAACTACAAGCCCGTTCAAGATCACAACACAAAACGAACAAAGAAATAAAAGTGAACGCACCATCATCAACGCCCGGCTATTCTTGAACTTGCCCGCAAGATACCCGCTCAGAACGAGCGAGATAATCTGCACGACCGACCCGGGGATGTCCAGCAGGGTCGTCTCGAACGCGGAGAACCCCATTCCGGAGATGATGGCGCTGGAGAAGTTGGTGGTGACGCCGTTGGGGATCTGCGCGGCGACGCTGGCGGCGAAGAGGAAGTAGGTCTTGGGGTCGCGCAGCGCTTGGTACATTTGGTATCTCTTGAAGACTTTGTTCTTCGTCCCGGTCTACGCACGCGAGTGAGCGGTTTCTCCCAGATCTAGACTGTAACCAAGTAATATTCTAGGAAAACAGACCCGGTTTCCCGCCACGCGCTTAATCGCGATCGCCTTCTGCCTCTGATCCAGGAAGCGCGCAGACACGGGCGAGTCGGGGAGGATGAAAAAGACCGTCGCGCCCCAGAGCGTCGTTATCGCGCCGAGGACGAGGAAGATGAGCGCCCAGGTGGGAACCCTGGCGCCGGTCGCGTGCCCAAGGCCGTATGCGAGGAACCCGCCGACGATGCCTGCGACGCCGTTGAAGCAGTACCAGGTCAGGTGGCGCACGGGCTGTTCGGTGAGCTTCCACCAGAATGCTGCGTCAATGTCAGGAACTTAGAAGGGAAGGAGATGATGGTGGCGGGGTCGACGCGGCGTACGGGTCATGAGTCCAAGACCAGGGCTGACAGTGTGAGCGAGGAATCCAAGACAGTTGGAGATAGCGCGCACGTAACACATGCCTCGAGGATACCGAGGATAAGGCGGTTGACGAGCATGCCTGCGAACGAGCGCGTCGCGGCGGTGGACCTGCAAGATATGAGTGTGGCCAAGGTAACGCTCGAGACGTCCATGACTACGATGCCCCAGAAGAAGCAGACGATCCCGAGGACGCGTCCGGTAGGGTAGCGCTGTAGCATCCAAGTAACGGGCTCCGCGGCGATGAGGTATCCTGTATGCCTTTAGTCGAACAAAGAGCACAAGGTGGAAAAGATACCGATGTAGAATATACTTGCAAACCAGGACTGGAAGGGCTTCAGCACGCCGTAGAGTGCGAATTAAAATTCCGCACGTATTGAGCCGTGTTAACATGGAGGGAGCTGCGTTATGATAAGCCTCTGCGCAGAGACCAGCCAAACGCGTACGCCTTCATGTTGAACAAGTTCCCGTAGTTCAGCGCCGTCTTATCGAGGAACGCGAGACCTTGGGTCAAGCAGAAGCATGGCAGAATCCACCAGTCGATCTACGAGACGCGTTAGTTCGAGTCCTATACCAAGAAAACGACACAATGCCAGTGCCGCACCGTGCGCAGGATCCTGCCCTCCTCCTTCTTCGTCCACGTCAAGCCATCCTCAACGGCCTCCTTGTACAGATGATACCCAACCTCGTGCTCCGAGTCCTCCGACACGGGCTCGAGCGTCGTCGTGAAGTCGGTGTCACGGTGTTTCTCGTCCTTCTCGTTCACGGTGGAGGCTATCGACGACATGGCGGAAGCACACGTGCACCCAGCAGCTTCCCAATCTCACGTCCTTTTATGCCAACTTTTGCAATCGAATTCGAAGCACGATACCGGCAGTGGGGTCGACCTCCCGGTCTTCTCTCTTTTCCATCAAGTGTAGATAAGTAAGTGGCGCCAAGGCACCGGATTTATAACCCGCTAGCCAGTCGGGGCGCCAAATCCGTCCGGCCGAGACCTCGAGACCTCTGGCCTCAGGCCTCAGTACTCAGTACTCTGTTGGGGGACAGTTTCAATTGCAAATTTCTGATTTGGACCATCTTGCCTCCATTATCCGCAGACTAGTCTGACTCTAAGGAGCCCGTCTTGAGTGCGCAAACTTGGGCTAGACCATTAATGAAGAAGGACTGGCATAGCAGTGGTTGGATGACAGGATGTTCCAATCTGCACTTCACTCGAGCCCGGTTCGAGCCGTTTCTCGGCTAAGGTATCAGTCTGGCTGGCGAGACTATTTCTCGGCCATTCAAAAGTTACGTATGTATGCGGCTCAACTTCGCCATTGCATTTCTAAAAGCTGAATTCACTCTGATTGTTGCAATTGATCGATTTTCGAACAAAGAAATTGTTTCCATTTCAGCGTTGCTGGGCCTCAGTCAACGCTTTTATTCGGTACCTATACTAATCACTGTAGTGCAGGTGCCCTTCGACTAATCTGCAACAAGTTATAAGTATCTTCAAGCATCTTGCGACCGAGTCACTTACGGTTATCGCAATAGCGTTCGCCTTCAGAGGTCGGAGCCCCGCATTTCGTACCGCTCGATGTATCTTGACATTCACCTATGTTTTGCATTCGTATCAGATATTTTTTGGAGAGTCGCCGCACGAACCCATGTTGCTCAAGTTGTTGTTTGCTGGTCTGTAACTGAGAGCGCACTCTCCTTTAAATAAGCAAACCTGAGCGTGACGGTGCTTTTTGTGAAACCATACTACGAACGTGCGGCTTCTTCATGCCGCCCGGCGCAAGCCACACTGTATACGACTTCATAGGTATCCAATACCATCTCACAGTTGACTCAAGGTTCTCCAATCATTGACATCAGCGGCGGCGGCCGGCGCCCCGCGCCGCCCGGCGCCTCAGGTGTAGCGCAGGGCCTAGTTTTACCTGGGGCCAGCGCAGGTGTAATGCACCTCGTCGTCAGTACGAGTTCCTATCTCAGTGCGCTTGGGCAGTCTAGTAGTACTACGATTATAATTAATTAAATAAGTTACTGTAACGATAGCGAGCTGCGGCTGACGGGTGGAATATAGAGTAGCTAGTCGGGAAGCATCGCTCGAGGGCACTAGACGTAAGCCTGAGGTTAATAAGGGGCGTCAACCTCAGTGACACAGTCACACTTGTCACTGCATTTTGGCCGTTTCTAGATGAAGGTTTGCCGGGGTTCGGCTAGGATTTATCTAGCATTGCCTAGACATTATCTAGCTTTGGCTAGCTTTGGCTAGGACAGCTAGACAAACCTATCTGAACCCCGGCAAACCTTGCCTAGGTTTGCCTGGGTTTGCCTAGGGTTTGCCTAGGACTGGCCAAAAATGCAGTGTGTCGCTTCGAGCTCGAAAGACGTGCGGAAGACACGGAATTTACAGAGGAGAAGAATATCGTCGCTCTCGGTGCAGTTTGACCGAGTAATCAACACTGCGGCGTCTACCACGGAACCTCGCCAGTCGGAAACTCGTACCGCCCTTCCGCCGCCCTCCAGGCCCAAAATCGGCCACTCGACTTCTCCTTCGTCGCGCCGTCGACCCGCGACAGAATGCCCTCCACCGAGTCCTGCACCTCTATCGGCGCTTCGGGCATCCCCATATTCTGCGCATGCTCATTCCCCATTTCCGTTTTTGACCATCCGGGGTAGATGGTCATGGCAACCAGCTGGGGATACTGCGCGTCGAGCTCGCGGATGAGGAAGTTGCACGCGACCTTGGACGCAGCGTACGCCGAAGCGCCAAAAGTCAGGTGGTTTGCGAGGGAGGAGAGGGAGCTTGTGATGAACGCAAAGACCGGGGCGCCGGTTGGGGATGCGAGGAGGAGTTTGTGTGTTGCTTGGAAGAGGACGGTCATGCCGACCGTGTTGCCTTCGAGGTGCTCGCGGAGGACCGCGATGGACAATTCCCCGACGGATGGGGTCCCCGTGTAGACACCTGTATAAGGGTGCTTCAGTGAGGAGCTCGACGCGCACAGAAAGCGGAGAGCGGCACCAGCGTTTGCGATTACAACATCCAGTCTACCAACCGTTCTCTCAATCTCAGCGACCGCCGCAGCATTATCGGACTCGTTCGCGAGCGTAAACTTGATAGGGTGCAGATTAGGATGCGCAGTCGCAAGCTCGACGAGAGAGGTCGCGGCAGGATTCCTTGCTCCAGCAAAGACCACAACATCGGGGCGCGCAGCTAGGATCTTGACGAGCCCCAGTCCAAGCCCACGGTTCGCGCCTGTCACTGCAAGGAGCTGTGAGGGTTATTAGGCGAGTCTGGATATCGTACGAACCGAGGTAGACAGTGGGTGAGGGCATGCTTGTGTTTCGGGTTGAACCTGTTGAAAGTGTATTATATATTCGGAGTAAGGAACTTAGGAAGGAAGGACTGCTGACTCAAGGTCCTGGCGCGGAGCGGTCGCACAGTAGGCATCAGCTCAGCCGCCGCGGAGGCAACGTCGCATTGTCGTTCCGTTCAGCGCCGCGCTATTTACCTTTGAAACTCTCCGTTTCCTTGCCGGTACACCGCCAGATGGACGTGGGCTCAAAAAAATATTAGCGAGCAATAATTCAGCGACATCAACGGTAGACCTTTGTGCGATGTTCAAATAAGCTAGGAATTAGATCCACCAGCTGGATGTTGTTCTGTGGCCGAAAGGCTGTTGCGCGAATATCAGCGAGTGAGCTCGATGTGACATCGCGCCGAAACATCTCTTGAACATTCACCATGATGTTGGCTAAAGCTCGGAGGACACGACAACCACCCAACATCCAAGCAGCTCGCAGGCACGGGTGACGGCCACTGTCATCTCTTCTGCAGCGCGGCCATGTCTGACGCAGCCGACACCGTCCCTCCACCACACCCATCCCAGAGCTCGCCGCCGAAACTCAACGTCGCCGCAGGGACAACACTGGTGTTCAACCTGCACGGTCCCGGGCCTTTTGTGCGTCGCAGTGGTCGCTTTGACTTGTGAACTAACAGCGGTTACAGACCCTGAATCTCAACATTCAAGTATCCGCTTCAGAGGGCCAACATACGTCCGAGGGCCTGTTGCCATCTCCCCAGCGCGCGACTCGTCAGGCGCATCGCGCGTCCCGTCGTTTGATGCCCTATTTGACCCCACGACGCGCTCGCGCCGCTCCATCCTACGTGCTCGGCAAATTCGACATCCCGTCGTATCCGCTAGCCTCACCTGTTCCCAGCGAACACGATTCTGGTGATTGGTCGGTCACAGAAGAGTGGGAGACGGACGCGACAGCTATTCCCCCGGCTGTGGATGTCTTCCAGGATGTGCGTCCCCAGTTCTAAGGCAAACACTGATGTAACTTTCCCCAGGCTGGGTTGCGCGAAGACGGCGCCGCTGCACTCTACCTTAACGGGATGTTCCTGGGCTCTGTTCAGGTTGAGGAGGATACGAAGGCAGAGGGATCTTAGTGAGCCAATGCACGAAGTTGTTGTTATCGACACAATATTATTCCTTAATCTGCTCGCCTTCGCTTCGCGCCAACTCGTGCCCATTCTCCCGCCTCAAAATCATCGCCCTCGTCCTCCGCGCTGCTCTCAAAACTTCCTGCCTCGTCGTCACTGTCACTCGCGAGCCCGTCGCCGCTTTCTGTGTCTGGTGGCAACAGCAGAGCCGGAGCGCTCGCAAGTGCTATCAACTCGGGGTTGGAGACAGGCTCGGATTCGGGAGGAATCACCGGCGCCGCCTCTGCGGGACCTCCTATTGCGGTCAGCTTCTTTGCCAAAGTAGCCTTTCGCTTCTCTTGAGTGTTGGCCCTTCGTGTTTTCTGCGACACACGAAGCGCTGCCGCAACTTGAGCATGATGGGACTGCCGGTCAGTATAAATGGGACGAGGAAGGGTCAATGTCAATGGAAGGACGCGGCGGAGAAGTGTGGCGTTATGCAGGGCTGTGGTATTGACGAGGAAGTGGTCGTCGTCGGCATGCTCGAGGAGACTTGTGGTTCGCGTGGTCGCGACACGTTCCTGGATGATTGCTCGAGACGCCGTTGGCTGGCAGTCCGCCAGCCTGCAGTCGTGTGCAGCAGAGAAGCGGAACAAGATTGCCTGTCCGCAATCAGGAGTGTTCAAGTTAAGCAATCGGGAACAGACCGTGCATGGAACACAGACATTTCTGTCCTCCGCCGTCTCTGGTCGATGGAGGACAGGCATGTCGAATTGCGGGTGCAGCCGTTCAGAAACCATGAACTGCTCAAACGTCAAAACAGCGGGATGAGAGTCCTGGCTGGCCAGAATCTCGAGAATACGCCCAAAGTAGACTGATTCCTGTACGCCTGTAAGCTCTTTGTTCTGCAGATATAACACCTGCCTCAGTCTTGCGAGCACATATCCATGAGCCCTCTTTGCACATATCGCCAGAAATCGCGATTGTGGATAAAGCATTGCACCAGCGGCTTCCGTTTCCGATGCTAGCACCGTGAAGTATTGCTTGGGCTGAACGTGTTTGCGTCCAAAGCTTGTAGGTCTGCTTATCGCGACCAGGAAGACGCACGGCGCCTTTACTGGAGTGTCAAAACCACAATACAACACTCAATACAGGGGACGCACCCGGTATGACCGTCTTTGCGGGTACCCAACCAAGATGCCGCTGAATAACGGGCATTGTTTTGAGGACGTTGGTGACGCCGGCGCCGGCGCAAACCCATTTATCACCTTCCTTCCAATACCCACCGCTGAGGATGTGTTTAACACGATCCATCGACGCAAACTTGAGCGCGATATCCCGGCTGGGTGCTTGGTGGTTGCTGAGAATCGAGCACATGCGGAACACCGCATTGTATCCCTCAAAAACTTCAGTAGAGTTGCGGATTGGAGGCCCGAAGCGAACGGCGTCCTCGATGATATGAGGGAGGATGTGGAGCTTCATCTTCTGGATGATTCGGGCGGGGTTGACATCGCCAAACGCGTCCAGGACGTTGCCGATGAGGATAGTAAGATCACTCTGCCACAAAGATGAGCATACAATCCTGACAAAGAAAACAGGGCGCACGGTATACTGTTCCATGTTATCAATCTCCGATACCCACAACATTGGTCCCAGAGCGCAGACGGCCTTGACGAGGGCAAACTGCTCCGCCGATGTTATTTGGTGCATGTGAAAGACCATCGTCTGCATGAGGGCTTTAAAATGCTTCCCGATTAGGTTGTTTCGGTATTGGAGCATGTACGCAGCACGGATGGGAGGTATGGTGAGGCCATCGGTGTCTGTCGACTGGAGACGAATGGCAAAGATATCGTGTTCCTTGGCCGACCAGGACGTGTGCAGCATGTGCCAGACGTATTTCACGATTCCGAGCAGAATCGTGTGTAGAATTTCGACGGGTGTATCACGATGAGGGTCGAGACCTGTTTTGTCAGGCTCCGCATGCGCCATGACGGAATTAGAGCTTACCGCTGAAGTCCAAAAGAGGGTTGATTTTATCCCCGGGCTGCTCGGTGAGCCATTGGTGCAGCTCTTGCGCAATATCTGCTGATGATCTGGACGGGCGTTCAGCTTTCATGCGGCGAGCTTTTTCGAGGAGTATCTCAATCCAGTATTGCGCGACTTTGTCCTTAATCCCTGTTGCTGTCTGCAGCTTGTCGATGGGGGCTTTGACGCCAAAGCACGCAAGACGGAGTTGCTCGTGTAGCGTTTCCGTCGTTTCCGCCGCCGTTCGCGCAACCCCGGCCTTAAAAACACAATCAGATCTTCGACAACAAGCAATGAAAAAGCAAGAAAAAAAAGAACGTACAAAATGCAGCGCGTGGTATCCAGCGTCGCACTCTGTCTCTTCATGTCCTCCGCCCGCTTTACAGCGCCCGGCATTTTCGGTTTGCATTGCCGCCCATGTGTGATGCCTCCTCGGACTGCTGCGGGTTATCCGCCGGCAGTCCCGGACAGCGCAAAACAACACGACAATTGCGGCCGGTGTGCGCATTGAAGCACTTGATTGGGTTGCTTTCCGTTGCCCTTGCGGAAGAGATAAATAGTGGTCTGGCTCGGAAAAATCAGGACATCGTACCGAATTTGCTCCTTGAGAGCTGCAAATTGCTCGGGCGACGTTGCGTTTGGGGAGGTTGAAACAAATCGCACAAAGAACTCCTGCTGCAAAAGCTGGCCGGGCAGATTCGAGTTCACCATGTAAATATTGATGTGCTTGTTGTACTGCTTGGATTTGTTGCCCGAGACGTCGTCGGCCCAGAGCGGGATCATGACAACGTACAAGTCCTCGTCCGACTCCACCAGGTTGCGCAGTGGATTGGGCATTGCTGGTACTTGTGCATCGGCTGTAGGATGAAAGTGAGCGTTGAGCTATTTCCCACTGTGCAAGCTTACCTGCCCAGGGAATTGCATCGCCGACGCGAGCGAGAATGTCGTCGTAGTTGAGGGTGATCTCGGAAATGGGTATACTTCTCTGCTCTGCACCCAGTCTCCAGCCGCGCTGAGGAGTATAGTTATTAGCTCAAATCTGCTCGAGACATGCAGCATGCTCGCCACCCGTCGGGAATAACATCAAGGCAATCCGCGTGCAACACACCATCGCGGACGATCCAGGCCACAGGCATGATCTTTGACCCTCCCGCCGTCTCCGCCACCTCGTGAATCCAGAAACGACGGTGCCCGCGAGAGAACATTGGTGTTAGCTTATCCGCAGCATATTCTTTCCAGCGCTCTGCCTGCCAGACCTCAGAAATCGGGCCGCTCGCAACTTCTGGGTAGAAGTGAAGATGTTTTGCGGTCTCCGGGTTCGCAAAGTCCTTGCAGCGCAATGAGAAGCATGATAAAATTTGGATTCTGCTCACCTTTGCCACCGAGTCGCGGGACGTCGTTTACGAAGAACCGATTTCCAGCCGTTGAGGTGTACGCCTGGGGCTCGCTGCCGCAGAGCTTGCGGAGATCAGCTTGGACTTTCCGAAGAGATGTAAGTGCGGGGGACATTTTGCACTCCGCATTGCTTCAACAGCCACAGAACGATGCTGAGATGGCTAGAGGAGAGGCGGAGTCGAGGCAGGTTATCCATAATGTCGAGAAGCATGTGCTGCGCATGGTTGGTGTTTGGAATGCAAACAAAGACGGGCTTACGAGGCGACTGGGATATGGCTTGTACAACGGATCGTTGAGCATTGGCTCTGTATTATCGATAACCAACTCGTCGAGTTCTGCATCTGAAAACCACGTCAGAACGGACATGGAAGCACCCGCTCTTCTTGCCTTGCTCATCAACAATTGGCGCCGTCGTATCGTCTTCTCGTTCTCGTTCACCAAGCTCATCCAGCTCTTCAGCTTCCCAGAGAAGACGCATAAGCTGATCTGCGAGCTTATCGCGCTCCGCGTCCGCGTCATGCTCAAGGATCGGGGCAAATCCCGACTCGCTGAGGATTTCGTCTGGCGGGAGCGGAAGTGGTGGCAGCGGGAACGGAGTTGGTTCGCTGGCAGGGGGGCGAGCACTGAACATATTGGCCCGACCTGAGCGGCCAGAAGCAACGCTGCCGCCAATTATCGGGTGTACATCGGGGCCGCGATACACGTTCGCAAGGTGAGCTGACCGCCTTTCTTGTTCGCGAGCTCGATTAACCAGAGCCGCTGCATAGGCGACGTGGAGATCCGTGTTGAGATGCTGAGACGCAGAGCTTCGGGCAATATATTTCCTGAGACCGCTGGCGTTTGCAGCTGCGCAAACGGCGCAATAGATCTGCTTCTCGTCGGGTCCTAGACGGAATTCTAAATCGAATTAGCCAATGGAGAACGGCTGTCTGGGCTTAATACCGGGAGGTAGTGCTTTCTTGCTGCGAGCCATTGCTGCGCACAATGTTTGCGACCAGGACGCGTTGATAACGCCGGCATTCCAGATCACATGCTCGTTGGCTGCTCTTGCCTTGACCACCACAACGTGCACAGCACCAGCCCGCTCCGGACGACAACTGAGAGGCTGCTTCACGGGCGGCTGTGGCCGCTACCTGGGCCCAATGAGCTAGGGCAAAGTAGTGCTTCTCGGTGTGTTGACCTCTTTGCGCCAAATGAGTGGCAAGTGCCATGCTGCTGCATTCTCTGCTCACCTTTGTTTCTTGAACAGTTCATCCTTTGGCCACCGTTCCTGAGCGCCACCAACAATCAGCAGCAGCCACAGGCGGCGACCCTGCTCAACCCGAATCCTCGGGCGCCAGCCACTCTTCAGGCTCCGCATCCCCATTTTGACCTGGCGACCACATTGCGCTGCTCAGAGCTGGGAAATAACCTCGTGTGTTGCCCAGTCTGCCCTGTTTCACCAATTTGCCTGTTGCTCACCAATTTCGCTTCCAGAACGACTCGCACGACGTCGGGCGCGCCGCAGACAAGATAAAACCCCGCAGGGCTCTCTCCTCCCTCACTCCCTCTCTCCACCTGTTCGCGCTTCAAATTCGCTATGGACTCCACCATGACCGCGCTCTTTGCCCAAGTGGCAGCAAACAACACCAACGAGCTCGTCGGCGGCGGCGTGTCGACTCCTTCCAGCGAGATGGACAACTTGGACGCTGGCGGTGTCAGCGGCTTCGGGGACCAGTCAATGTTCCTCGAGCCCGGCCCACCCATTACACTCACCAACCTACTCCCCGTCCTGCTCCGCCGCTTCCCCGTCACCGGACAGCACGCAGCGCTGCTCACGCAATTCTGCCAAGGTGCGCTAGCGCTTTTTTATACCCCAACCTTCTTGCTCACTCGCGATGGTAGCCAATCTCGGTCGACGAACGTCTTGGTTATATCTTCGGAGCTCTCCTCCAACTTGTCGCCGCGCAGGAAGCCCACACTACTCAAAATGCTGTCGCGTACAATATTCCGACCGCTATCAAGGTGCGTGCTGGCGTCGCGAGCATTTGGCGTCGACTTATAATCTCCACTGCCAGAACATCGTCAAGCTCTACGTTATTGCGTTCATCATGTCCAGCCAAACATCGGCGTGTCGGGGTCTCGATGCCGCCGCCCATATCATGGTTTGTCTGCTCAATCCCTGTTGGCATGACTGACGGCTGCCGCAGAACGCGATTCGCGAGAGCTTTCCCAACGCCGGTATCCCAGACGCCGGGGACGCTGTCCGCATCCCCGTCCTCTCCGGCTACATCCAAAAGAAGCTCACCGGGTTCCGCAACCAAGTTAAGCAGAAGGTGTGCAGCTAAACTGCTCGTTAATCACCGTTCATTCACATTTACAGCTCGAGGCTTCCTGCCAGCGCAAGGATGATGTCGCCACTCTGGCCAACGCGCTTGTCGGCAGCAACACCAGCCGCCCACCGCCAACTCTGCAAATCTATTACCGCGCCGCCGTTTTTGTAAGTACCTCTATATCCTCTTTGCTACTGCTAACTTTTCTGCGCAGCGCTACCTCTACGAGGTGTATGGCAACGAGGAGGAAAGCTCCTTCTGGGGCAAGGTGGATGCGGCGCTCGCAGCTATTCGCGCCAAGGGCGCCACCGAGGCACTTGCGTGAGTCGATCTGTCTTGCCTTTTTGTGTCTGCTTGGTTGACGCGAGACAAAATACAGCACGATAACCCACCTTTACAACCTAGACAGGGCCAAGTATGGTGACCCCGCGATGAGCGGGCTTGCCGTTGCGGAACCGGCCACCGTCCCAGCCTGGCAGGTTACGCTTGGACGTCATGCTGCGCTCGTTACGCCACGGCCCCAATCCGAATCGCGCAAGCGCGCACGTCGTGACGGGAACGAGAACAACGAGGAGCAGGAAGATTCGATGGATTCCTAAACTTTGCGAAGTAGTCTTTCCGTAGTATCAGTGTCTGGTTTCTTGTAGTCTACTTTTGTGAATGCGCACCTTTCTAATCACTTTTGAGTGAATACCGAGCGAATACCGTTCGAGCAGGAAGAGCTGAACGGGCTCACCAGGCATGATGTGGCAGTCAACCCAACGTTGGACGGAGCCCCTTATAGGATATTTCCGGCCGAGTCAACTCTGAACGTTGCTGCGCGCATGCTCGTCGAGACGTCACATTATGGACATCCACAAAATGTTTTGCATTCAAAAACCGTCGATTGATTTTCTACTTTATTGCCGTTTGAGATCGACTGGATGATTTATAAATGTTCGGCTGCGGGTCGCTGGAGACCGTCAAGCCAACCTCGTCTCAACGCCGGATCCCTCTCGCGGTGTAGTAGTTCGACCCTGCCGTTCCGTCCGAGAACGCTAGATATAGAGCTGCTAGCTTCGAGCGTTGGACGTATGCGTAGTTTGTGGGCGCAGTAAAAGTGGCCCATCAAACAGCTGCTGGCGTCGACCTCAATGGCATGGTCGAACTTGTGGCCTCGGAAGAGCTGAGGAAGACCTGTAATCTCCAGAGAAAAAGGCTGTGGTTTCAGGTTGGCCTGGATTCCCTAGTGCAGGGGACAATCGCAGAATTGGCCCATTTGCACGGCTGGAAGGCACGGACCCACACAACGCGTTGTCCGCGCGAGTGCTGCCCACGACGTGGGGGATACACGTGTCGACGAAGGCTGAATAGCGAAGAATGCCTGAACAAGCGCGTCGCGCCATCGAGGCAAGCATCAAGAAACGTGGCTCATGCAGCGCCGGCGCTCTCAGAACCGTACCACCATGACCTCCCTCCTCACTGCCCCGATAATCGCCGTTTACGACCTCAGCTTAGCGCCCATCCCGCCCTTCACCTGGTTCGGTCTTTCCCTCAGCACACTAGATGTCGCTGCGGCAGTCCGACTATGCCTCGTTCTCCGCCAGATCAAGGAGTCGTTGTACCGCGAACACGTTTCGAAGCGGCCAGGACACGCTGTAGAACCGAAATCCTTTACTCGGGATCTCTCGACGACGCTTACGGTGGTGTACGGGGGCGAGGTCATGACTTGTGCGTGTTTGTGCGTGTGGCGACGAAGCAGGCTCTCTGACTCTGGGATAGCACCACTGCTCGGCGTTCCGCCTTCATTCATGGTCTCCGGCGTCGTTCCAGTCTTCTACGGGCTCGTACAGGCGGTCGTCGAGGCGTTCCCCTCCGTCCCGCCGATGTCGATGCAGACTGAGTTGCCGCTATCGTTCTTGGATGCATTCACGCGTGCCTACCTGCTCTGCAACCTCATACCGCCCGCGGTGACGATGAACCTCTCCCCGGTCATCTCCAGCTCGCCGTGGACACTGCTATTGACGTCGTTCGTGCGTGGTTCCGTACTCTTTGGCTTCAAGCGAGTAACCTCCACGATAGATCACCGCCAACGGAGGATTCTTCCTCACCAACCTCTTCTCGTTCTTGAACCCGACCCCAATCGCGATCCAGACTCCGCCTGAGCTGCAGCCATACGGATGGACCGCGACGGACTTGTGGTGTGCGCCGCTCATTACCGGGCTTTACGCGCTCTTGACACACGCGCAACCGTTTTGGGCTAACGCGCACGGATTGCTGTCGGGGATGCTTGGAGGCAATACTGTTGCAGTTGAGGCGCTCGACGCAAGCGAGGCGCGGGCTGTTTGTGTGCTGGTGCTGACGGGGCTGTTTGTGACGCGGACGGTGAGGAATTTCGGGGCGCAGGCGGAGATTCCGAAGGAGAAAGTCAAGACACAGTAATGGCATTGATAAGTTACGATTTGGAACGCGTTTTTGGTAGATTTTCTGGTACCAGGACGCGAATACGCGTGAAATAGAGCGGTACAGTGGATAAAATCCTGCGTAGGGCTGTGAGCGAGCTGTGAGTGAAGCATATTCGACACCTGGCGTTCACATCAGGTGTTGGTTGACTCTGACCACGACGATGGAAGAAATGTGAGCTCCTCGTTGCCCGATTCTGCGCCGACTGACCCTCCGCAGGCGCCGCCGCCTCATGAAAGACACGTCGCTGTACTCGGACGGCGTCGTCTCGAGGGAATCGTCCCCCGCAATCTCAATTGGCGTCCGTTGTCCTTGTTCTCCCATTGCAACAACTAACGCGTTCCGCAGTCTAGCTCGAGTGGCTCAGCTAGCGTTGCATCCGTATCGTCCAGCGCCGCGAGCATCGTCTCGGTGCCACCGCCAAAGAAGACCGCCAGCCGCCGACCGATCGTCATCTCGGACGACGAGGACGACGACGAGGAGGACCAGGTCGAGGCGCTCGTCAAGTGCGTGCGCGATACCTCCCATTTGATGCTTACTGAACGTGTCGTAGACCCGTCCTTCAACCGTCCAACAACATGGGTCACTCCCATTCGCAGTCCAAGCCCGGGTTCTCAAAGGCCGACCCCACGCCCATCCGTATGCCGGTTCCCGAACCGTACGGGCACCCGAAGCCGGCACCGTTCCAATGGCCGGGCCAGCAGCAGCAGCAAGCGCGCCAACAACCTCCAGCGCCACAAGCTGGCATTTCGCGCGACGACGGCGGAGACGGCGAACACATCGACATCCCGAACTTCGCGCCGGACCCGTACGGCGCGGATGTGCTGTCGAGCAAGGACGCGGAGCAGGCGCTGCGCGATCTCATGTCCTCGACGTACAACGCTGACGAGAACACGGACTATAACCCCGAGGACGCGATCGTTCCCGGGTTCAAGGACGGAATCAAGCTCATGGCGCACCAGATTCAAGGGCGCGAGTGGATGAAGGAGCGCGAGGACCCGGCCGCGAAGAGGCACGGCGGGATACTTGCTGACGACATGGGGTACGCTGCGTTTCTTTTCGTTTGTTTCTTCGGGCTCACCGCTCCGCACAGTCTCGGCAAGACAATTCAGACTATTACGCGTATCGTCGAGGGACGCCCGAAGAAACGCGACAAGGAGGATGGTTGGGACTCTCCGACATTGTGCGCACTGACATGCTCCAAAAATATTCCGCCACTGACGTCAATAACAGGATCGTCTGCCCGCTCGCACTCGTCAGCCAATGGGCAGAGGAAATCAAGAAGGTCGTCGAGGCCAACTACAACGTTATCAAGCATCAAGGCGTGGGGAGGACCAAGAGCGCGTTGGCGCTCAAACGCGCTCATGTGGTAATCACGACCTACGACACTGTCCGCTCCGAGCACGCGGCGTTCGCGCCGACGACCAAAGACGACATCAAGGCCAAGGCGAAGAAGGCCGCCGCAGCAGATGCGTCGGAGGAGGAGTCGGCGGAGGAAAGCGAGGTGGAGCACTTTGGGCGCAAACTCGCGAGCAAGAGCAAGCCCGCAGCCAAGAAACCTGCAAAGCCCAAAGCGTGCGCGCTATTCGAGGTCAAGTGGTTCCGGGTCGTCCTCGACGAGGCGCACAACATCAAGAACCGGACGACCAAGAACGCGATCGCGTGTTGCGCGCTGGAGAGCAAATTCCGGTGGTGCCTGACCGGGACGCCGATGCAGAACAGCGTCGACGAGTTGTTCAGCTTGCTCAAGTTCCTCAAGATCAAGCCGTTGAACGAGTGGGAGCGGTTTAACGAGCAGATTGCGAAGCCGGTCAAGAACGGGCGCGGGGCGTCGCGGGCGATGAAGCGGCTGCACGTGGTGCTGCAGAAAGTCATGCTGCGACGGACAAAGACGCAGCAAATTAACGGCAAGGCGCTTGTGGAGCTGCCCCCTCGCGAGATCGAGGTCGTGAGCTGCAAGTTTGACGGGCACGAGCGGGCGTTCTACCAGGCGCTCGAGACCAAGATGGAGGCGGTTATGGAGAGTTTGATCAAGCAGAACGGCGGGAGCGCGTATATTGGTGTGTTGACGCTCTTGCTTCGTCTTCGTCAGGGTATGTGTGTGTTAGTTACTTTTGGACGGTTGTCTGACGCGTTTTTTGTTTAGCATGCAACCACCCGTGTCTTGTTAGCAAGGACTACAAGAAGGATATGGACGCGTTGGACCCGCAGGGTGCCAAAACTCCCAGCGGAACCGACGCGGGGGCAGTTGATGTCGATGGGGACGATCTGGCGGCGGCGTTCAGCAGCCTGAACGTTGTTGGCCGCAAGTGCCAGATCTGCACTATCGAGTACGATTTTCGTCTGTCTCGTTCTGGGCGTTCGCTAATTACTGCGCAGGATTACTGCAAAGACTGCCGTCCCCAACGAGCCGTTTTGCCTTGACTGCGCGCCGCTGGCGCACCAGGCCAAGATGGCTGACCCAGACGACGACGATGGCGCTACGTCCGCGAAGATTAGGATGGTACTGAAGCTGCTTAGGCAGATCGACGACAAGTCGGACGGGGAGGACAAGACGATTATCTTTTCCCAGTTCACGACGATGCTCGATTTGCTGGAGCCCTTCTTGAAGCAGGCGGGGGTTCGATACGTTCGGTGTAAGTGTGGTTCGCTTCGTCATGTTTGTTGTGGTTAACCAGTTGCGCAGATGATGGGAGTATGAAGCCCGTAGACCGCGAGGCGTCGCTCGAGAAGATCCGCAAAAAGGCGTCGACAAAAGTCATTCTCATTTCGTTCAAGGCTGGCAGCACGGGCCTCAACTTGACCTGCTGCAGTACGTCCATTATCCCGTCCTTCACCATAAACTAATTGCGCTATAGACAATGTCATCCTCGTCGACCTCTGGTGGAACCCGGCGCTCGAGGACCAAGCATTCGATCGCTCGCACCGAGTCGGGCAGACTAAGCCCGTGCAGATCTACAAACTAAAGATTGACGACACCGTCGAGGACCGGATCTTGGTGCTGCAGGAGAAGAAGCGGATGCTTGCGCAGGCGGCGTTGAGTGGAGACAAGATGAAGAATATGAAGTTGGGGATGGACGACCTGCTGGCGCTGTTCCGACCTGGAAGGGACGACGACGACGACGAAAGTTGAACGGAAACGAGGAACGACAACATCTAGACTGTATTTTTGTAGCTATCCCTTGCATTTTTTCTGTATCTAGTTTTGCATACATACCAATTGCTTTCTGAATCTGTCTACCCTGGCGTATGAGGACGTATTGAGAAACCGGGTAGACGGCGTTTACCTGAGTTTACCCCAGATTTGGCCTCGTTCCGTACACCCGACGGGAAGCGGGAATCACAAGCTCACCCCGGCTTCCTCCTATCACCCAACCGTACATAAGCTGAACCCCGACGCGTACTCGACCTTAGTACCGACCTCCACCACAGAATGGCGACGACACTTGCCTACACGCCGCTCGAGGAGATCGAGCAGGTGCGTCGTTCACAGAGTCCCGAAACTCCAAGCTTACCAGCAACGCAGATTCACGCTGACTTGCGCGCCGGTTTCGCGACTGGGAAGACCAAGTCCATCGCGTTCCGGAAGTACTTGCTCCTCCAGCTCGCGTATATGCTGCAGGATAACTCGGATGCGTTCGTTGAGGCGCTGGCGAAGGACTTAGGGCGGCCTCAACTGGAGACTACCTTGTACGTTGAGTGGCTCGGGTTGCGGTATTGGCAACCAACGCTAACCGCGAGACGCGTAGCCTCGAAATTGGCGGGTCCTTGTCGGAGCTCGTCGAGGCGTACAAGAACGTCGACGCGTGGGCTGCGCCGGAGAAACCACCGCGCAAGCTCAACTTCATGTTTATGAACCCGGTCAGCTACAAGGAGCCCAAGGGCACGGTTATGATTATTGCTGCCTACAACTACCCGCTCTTCCTCACCTTCGTTCCCTTGGTGCGACAGCTGCTGCTACGCGATGTCCAAATACTTACCGACGATAGGCTGGCGCGATTGCGGCGGGCAACACAGTCGTACTCAAGCCTTCGGAGGCGTGCGCCGCCGTTGCGAGGCTTATGACTGAGCTGATGCCCAAATACGTTGACCCTGCGTATATACGCGTCGTGAACGGCGCGGTTGCGGAGACCACCAAGATGCTTGACCTCCCCTGGGACCACAGTACGTGTCTCGCGCCTATGGCCGACAGAGGATGCTAATCCCGGCTCAGTTCTGTATACGGGTAGTGCGCGCGTCGGGAAGATCGTCGCCACGGCCGCCGCGAAGCATTTAACACCCGTCTCCCTTGAGGTACGGGAATTCTGTCTGTTCGGCTGCCCTTGACCGACGCGGTGTAGCTCGGCGGCAAGTCGCCTGTCTTTGTCGACCCCAGCTCGGACCTCAAGCTTGCGGCCAAGCGCATTCTTTGGGGCAAGATCGCGAATGGCGGCCAAACCTGTGTGGCGCCCGACTACGTTATGGTGCCCAAGGAAGGCCAGGACAAGCTCGTCGAGGAGTTCAAGAATGCGTATGCGGAGTTCTATCCCGAGGCAATCACGACGCCGCCGACTGCCCCGCATAACACAACGACTAAGATGGTGAACGAGGCCGCGTTCAAACGGGTATATGGGATTTTGGCGAATACCAAAGGGAACGTCGTCTTTGGCGGCACCGAGTTGTCTGACGAGGCGACGAAATTCATTGCGCCGACGGTCGTGCGCGATGTTGGGTTCCAGGACTCGCTCATGTCCGAGTATGCCTGGATTCTACTCTGCTTGCACCGTTACTGACCGCTCTTGTAGAGAGATCTTTGGCCCTGTTCTGCCCATCGTCCCGGTCGAGAACATGGATGCCGCCCTCGACTACGTCAACGCTCAGTACGGCGTCGTCTACATACCGGTCAAGGTCCCTAACATGCAGTCCACAGTGGTCATCCCCTAGCCCTTTACGTGTTCACCCAAAACGATGCATTGAAGAAGAAAAGTACGTGTCAGCGTGTCGCCGATAACGTCTCTGAGATTGCGTAGTCTTCACCAACACCCAGAGTGGCTCCGCGACCGCGAACGAGACGATCATAATTCCCGGCATTACCGGCCTGCCGTTTGGTGGTGTTGGCGGAAGCGGATGTACGTGCCGTTGTCTATGTTTCGACGCGTAACTCACTTTGGCTGTTTACCCAGACGGAGCGCATACTGGCAAGGTCCACCTCTTTGTAGCCCCCCTCATTCCCTGTGCTAACGCGCTTTGCAGCACGGCTTTGACATGTTCACGCACGTCCGCGCAAGCATCGACGTGCCAGGATGGATCGACAAGCTCCTCGGCGCGCGCTACCCGCCGTACACGGACAAGAAGCTCAACTTGCTCAAGACCACGCTCATGCCGAAGCTGCCTGCGCGTCCCAAGGGGCCTCCAGCAGTCGCGACCAGCGCTAGTGGTGGCGCACGAAAATGGTTTTTGCTCGCGCTTGCTGTGGCGGTTGCTGGTGCACTGACGAAACTGAAGACGGCTGGTGTAGGGCTAGTTCGCGGGGCGTGAAGGCGGGTAGGAGAGGATAGGTTATTGTTATTTTGTGGAGTACTTGAATTATTTGCTCAAAAGCTTTGTAAAGGGACAGCAGAACTACGGTAAGAACAGCGCAGCAACCAAGTCGTCCCTTCCTTGTGGGGACGTTAAGAACCATGGAGGCGGATGAACAACTGTTTCTTTTGTCGCCCGCCCCCGCCTCCACTTCTCCTTTTCCTTCTTCTCAACCAGGACGACAACAGGCTCAGGCTCTTCTGGAGTAGCCGGGAGCCACGGTGAGTTCGGATGGGTAATCATTTCCTTTGTGATACGCCTCCGAGGCGACGCAATCCCAGTACCATGGCATTTGCTGGTATCGATCCACTCCTCGAACTGCGCCTTCGGGAGGGGAACTTCAGGAAATTGAACACGTCGCCCCCTTTTCATAGTGTTAAGACCACTTTGCCGAGCGTTAATGGAACGGATGGCGCGTAATGCGGGGAGCCTTGCGGTGCAATCAGTGCTAGCGGTGGAACTCGTGGTCAATACTACTAGATCTTGGGGAGTGTGTACTTACCTCAGGCAAGCCTCTAGAAAAGGCATACAGCGGTCGAACTTTGACTCGTCAACTTGGCCCTCTACTGAGGTCCCTTTACGCGCAAGGTTTTCCAACATTTCCGCAGCTTTTGTCTGGCTTTTTCTGTAACAGCCACAAACAGGGGACGCCGGTGTGTACGAGACTGCGCGACCAGTAGGTTGGGAAGCCCCTTTGAGTTTGTCGAGGCCGGGCTTGGCGCTAGCTTCTGTGTCGGCCAATTTCGACAAGCACGAGAAGATGGAGGTAGTGATGTTAGGATCTTCTCGATGAGTATACAGCAACGACGCCAGGCGGGCACAGGTGGAAGTCCCTTCAACAAGCTTGACAACCTCCAGCTCAAGTTGCAGGGCGCCCGTGTTCCGATCTGCGATTTCAAGAAGAAGATCCAGCAAACGGCAGGCCAGAGTGGGAACGAGGTGGTCCTCCGATAACAATGAAACCGCGAGCCAATGTGGAATCGCTCTCAACATGCTGGTTGCAACGTTGAAGTCGATGGACACGGCCTTGCAAATTTCTTCTTGAACATGCAGGATAAGTGCGAGCAGCGATTGAGTCGGCCAGTCGTGTCTGGTTATTTCAGAAATAAAAAATCAGCGAAATTGCGGTGTAGGATAATAAAGCCATACCCTTGCTCATATTGTAAGTATCTCCATGGGATATGTGTAACTTTCTGGATGGCGGAGGCCGCAAGATGGAAGTTGCAGCAAGTCAACTGAGGACCGCCGCCAGCTTCCTCCCAATACATGAGACCCATTTTCTGGATATTTTCGAATACCTCCTTGGCTTGTTCGGAATGCAAGGGCAACAAAGCCAACATATTCATGACCGCCACAGTACAGTTTTCGTCTCTGGGAATAAATTAGTTCAAGTAGGAGGTTCACACTATGAGCGAATACTCGCTCTAGAAGCAAAAGCAAGAGAGAGAAGATGTGCTCGTTCGACTCGGAGGATGCCGACGTGAGGAAGTGTATCGCTGAGACGACGAAATCCCCGTCATTCATCTGCAACAACAGCGCGACATCCTCGCAGGTGAGCGCTGTCGCCATCATTTCGAGTTCCTTGGGTTCAGCGAGCATGCATCGTCGTGCCAGCTCGGACAAAACCAAGACTTTTGTGTCGAGTCTGATATATTTGTACCTGTTTTCCGGATCAGCGACTAGATTTCCATGCAAGCGAGTACCTTCAGCACGTACCGGATGTAGCTTAAGAGCACGTCAACGATGATCAGCCCTTTTTCGTCGTCCAACGGGACATCGCGATGCGCCGCAACATATTCCAGTGCTTGACGGTGGAAGAGCAGCTTCATGAGCGGTTTGGCTGCTGCATGCAGGGAAAATGTTGCCGCTGGTGGGTTACTGTCTGACCAGTTACTGTGCAGGCTGATGCCAGAAATGGTGGGCTGGCGACGGAGGGCGTGCATGAGCTCGAGGGGGAGGAGCCTGGCAGTGGTGGTGCTGTTGACGGGTGGTGCTAGTCGTTTGAATTTAGGTCATTAGCGTGAGTACGTCTGAACAGCAATATGTCACTTCCATGTGGCTCTTGTCATTCGGAGTCGTAGCGCCGACAGACATCGCGTTGTGTTTCGGCGGAAGATGTCACTGAAATACACCGCAGGTTAGTTCCTTCGCTTCGGAAAGGCAAGACTCGGTCCACGGTGAATCCAATGTCCTCGTACTCAAGTTTGACGGGCCATTCCGGTGTACGATTCGCGAAAATTGAGGTCTCACAATCTCGGGCGGACTACCAGTAAAATCGATGATGATCAAGCTCAGAAGCACCGCATGCGAGTCATCGCTGTGTCTGCTGCCTTCGGAAGCCTGCCGCTCAGCTTGAATTAGGTGCTCATTTTACCAATAAAAAGTTGATGTACGACGGCCGCGAATTGGCCTCGAAGAGAACAAAGGATCTGATCCAATCACTTCAAATTTCCACTGAAAACATTACACAATACTTGAGATAGCAGTCATTAATGCTACGCGGGGGAAAGGCGAATACTCTGTGGAAACACGCTGGGCTCGCTGCGGCTGCAAACATCATCACAAAAAATGTCATTTCCTGCTATGGTGCATTTGGCAAGATCAGGCCATTTACACCACTAACTACTGTGCATGGCAATTTATGGCGGAATCTGCCGGAATATGGTGGTGGGCATCTTGAAATGGTCAGGAATGGTAGTTAGGTATCTGATATGGTTGATTATGGTACATGGGTATCTAAAATGGTCATATATTATAGATGGGGTATCTGGTTTGGCTATATATGGTTGCTGGGTACCTGAAATGGCAGTATTTGGCTGTATGCTACCATGCATGGTCAGAAATGGTCAATATGGCCAGAACTGGCTGTTTGTGGCAGTTTCCCCAGAAGGAATCACCCCCTTGCTTGTTTCAACAAGGCAGGGGCTGAGACAGAAATGAAATAAAAGTTGGGCATGACACAAGTTGAAACGGCTATTGTATTTCATCCATACTGGTACCATCATGCATGTCTGCTTAATCTCCCCAAAGCTATTCCCATGAAGGTATACTGTCCAGATAGACGACTCTGGGCAGTCAAGGCATACTTCAAGTTGTTTTGAAGAGTATAAGCGTCAAAATGAAGGTAGGAGGTGAGGATGGCGGTCGCTGCCTGGGGATGTGCGACGGGAGGTGATACGTCTTGTTCCGTCTTGGTCTAGTGGTTGTCTTCTCCTGCCGCTGGATTGAGACAGCCCAAGGGTTGCTGGTTCGAACCCTGGTTCCGGTAAGTATTTTGCCATCGTGAATTTCTATTTGCGATTTTTTGCACGCCCTTACAAACTACCATATCACCCCATTTTCCGGCCATATGCCCACCATATGTACACCATACATGGCCAGATGTGGTATCTAACTGCCATTTACCGGTAGAAATTGACCATCTATGACCATACCGGGTACCTAACTGCCATTTGTGGCCATATCAGATAACCCAACTACCATTTCTGGCCATTTACGTTAAAGGGTCTAGTTATCTGGTGAGTTTGGTAGTTTGACCATTTTCCACCATATCCAACCATGCATGGCCAGACCAGGCCATGCATGGTTCATGCACTTTTTGTGATGATAACGCCGGCCACCACGGTCATGCATAATTATGATCACACTTGATGAAAGCGCTCAACTGCAAGACGCCTGCTAGTGTCGCGTAGTACAAAGAAAGGATGCTATATAGCGATATAAATTTGGAATCGGCGGTCAACAACAGGGCGGCTCTCGCCGCCGACGGGTACACTTACTTCAGGCGAGCGGCTTCGATTGATATATATTCTCTCTGCGTTGAACGCTGGCATCGTTTCATTCGAACTTTACTTGACCGACCCACCCTTATCGCCTTGCGGCAAGCACTCATTATGGTCAACTCCCTTCACCACGGTGAGCAAGAACCCGGTTCCGAGCTCAGTAAAGCTGAACACTGATCGATATCTGACGCAGTTCAAATCGGCACTGGGCCATGCATGTCTCCCAACGCAATGAATCGCAGATGTTAGTGGTGGTAGACGCGACGCAGCGGGGAAGCCGCCGGGTTTTTGAACTTCTATTGCGTGTTTACATTTAGATCACCGACAAATGCACGCGGCGTCACTTTTCTTTGTTCGTTGACTCCGGTCCAACCAGCTTGAGCGCTTTCTGGGTTTGACTATTAACGTGAGTGTAATAAAGAGGTCTAGTACGATACAGCTCATTCTTCATAGCTGAGTGCTCAATAACACCCCGAACATTCGAGAATAACCCAAAGAGAATGGCTGAACTGGCAAGCAAATGCCACACTAACACACAGGGCGTTGGGGGTGATATAGCCCAGTGGTATCACAACCATTGGTTCTGAAGCGCAATAGCCCCAAATGGCGGCGAAGCTCTGGTTTCAATGGGTTTTCAAAAGTTAACTAAATGGCTACTCAATTGCTTTTGCTCTGAGAAACTCAAATCTCAGAGAATCTAATAAGGTTTATTGAATTTGATTGAACAACAAGTATTTCTCCATCTTGCAATGTAGATTTTTTTTTTCAACACTGCCGATATGCTCTACATTTTTGTTCAGTAGACTACTGAACAAAAATTCCCAGTTCAACACTGGATGGATGTGCCCCATTTTGGCAGCGACGAGGTCATTGATGGGTTTGATGGCGTCAATCAACTGATGATGGACGGGCTTGGAGGCTAGTCAAAGGGCAGCGACGAGGTAGACAAGCAGTGTCCTTGGATTAAGACGATCTAAACCTAAGGGTACTCGGGGATCTACTCGGACTTATATAGTGTTGAACAAAGGAGCATCGGGATCGGTAGCCAGGGTCGAACGTAGCGTTGAGGGGGACGTGGACGTGACGTGGACAGGGACATGGACGTAGGGGAAGCAGGGAGGAGGTAGGGGTATGGAGCCCACTCCCGGGGTTCGGGCATTGAAGGCCCGGGCACGTGACCGGGGTTGGACGGGCGTTGGGGCGAGTCTGTGACACATTTATAAAAAAGGGGACAGGGCAAAAATATCAAACTACCGCCCAATAAATTGTCACTATAAACTCATGACATAGACAATTTCCATCTGCTTAGCAAAAGTATCAGCATCGATTATACATCCTGACCAGGCGGGTTTTATGAAAGGAAGAAGGATTGAAGACCAAGTAAAACAGGCAAAATATCTCTTCAACTATGCGGAGGCAGTGGGAGAAAATGGAATGCATATAGCGCTCGACCAAGAGAAAGCTTACGACCGGATAGACCACAAGTACCTTAAACAGGTCATGATACACATGAGACTCCTTGAAAGATCCGGCAGTAAGGTAGGGGACGTGGGAACCCCGCACCCTTACCAATCCAACAAATGATGGCATCAGCAACAAAATCTGGACCTTAAGCAGATATTGTAGGCTAGCTCCCGTCTAAGAGCGGGACGGGAGGGGAAGGCGCGCGTAGCGCGCCGCCCGCCGCAACGCTGCGCGTCTGCGCCGATGCGGACGCGTCTGCGACGCTACGAACGCGCCGGTACGCGTCGTATGTAACGTAGACTGCAGTGCAGCGAACGCTACGCGTTCGCTGTGGGGGGAAGGAGCCGGAGGCTCCGCCCGGCCGGGAGAGTGCCGCGAAATGCTTTGCGGCCCGGCTGGGAGCTCCGGCTCCGAACGCAAGCGTGAAGCGGGGCGCCTTCGGCGCTGCCCCAAGCACACCAATCCGAGCGCAGCTCACTACCGCTGGGCAGCGCCGCTGGCGCGGCGCGCGCAGCGCACCCCACACAGAGGTGCGCGAGGGCGTGGAGGTAAGTGTATGTCGCGTGGCTAATAGAATTTATACATCGAGTTGTTCGTCTGTGTCTAAGTCGGCTAGAGGGATCTGGTTCTGAATGCGAAAGGATTCCATCTCCGAATTCAACTGCTGCACCCTCTGCCTCGAGTAGGCCTTCCCAATGTGCATGAGCACAATATGCTCCAAACGTCTCCAGTAAAGGAGGAACGCTAGCGAGGACCATCCTCCGGTTGTAGCCACCACCTCGCACGGAACCCCGGACATGAGCAACTCAGTCGAGCCGCCGATGCGGAAACTATGGCCGGCGACCATTAGCAGGCCGTCCGCCTTCCAAATCTCGTTGCATCTTCGCATGAAGTGTTCTTTGATGAGTGGCGACCACTTCCCGTCTCCGGACGAGAAGGCGTAGTATGGGGCGTCGCCGGGGACGTCGTGGTTGACGCGGAGGTGGTTCTGTCGGGCCTTTCCGGGGCACAGGTCGTCGTCTCGGTCCGATAGGTATATCTTGCCGCCTTTTTCACGCGTCGACTTGGTCCACGGGATGTTCAAGACGGTACCCGGGCGTCCGGAGGATACTCGGGCCCGTAGGACGTGCGTGTTTCGGGCAACGTGCAGTTTTGGGTCGTATTTTGCCGCCGAGGGAACCGTCACCTCTCCGAGACGTCTGCAGCCCCAGAAAGCCGCCGTCGCGGCTGCCCACAAGGCCGCCTCGAACGGCTTCTTCAGATCCAAAACGCGGCGGAGGGACCTGAGATGGTCGACAGTAACCGGGGCTCGCGGTTCCTTCTTGTGTGCCGTTCCCATCTTGAAGGCCGTCTTCCTCGCCATCTCGACCCATCTTTCTCCACCATACCACGGGGCGCGATTCTCGTCATGCCACGCTCTGACCCCGGACATCCACTGCTTCACGGTCCCGCCTCCCACTGCTCCAACGTGTTCGGCTATAAACGCCGACAGAAGTAGGGCCGACGCGGGCATTCTGTCCGATTCGGGAATTTTGTGGGTGTCGCAGAACTGGGTGAAGCGGAGAGGGCCCACGCCGTATGTAGAAGTCGTGTTGTTCGAGAAAGCGAGGTGTATGGTTGCGTATGTGCGTTCCACGACCGCCTCCGGGAAATTCTTCCTGAATTCCTCGTCCGCCTTGATTCCGAACGGGGTCTTCCACTCCCGTATCCGGTCTTTGGCCGGGACGTGTGGGCGTAGCGCGTTGTGGACGACCTCGTTGCCTTTACGCGGGCGGCGCGCCTTTGCTTTGGCAACGGGGAGAGTGGCACTAGCCTGAGTCGGCTTTGGGTCTGTCGCGGGGGAGGCGGGTGCGATCGAGCGTGGGATACGTCTCGGAGGGGGAGGAAGGGCAAGCGGGGGACGAGCCAGCATCGAGTTGAATAGGTGCGTCCGGCTCGGCTCGTCTGGATTCTTGTTTCCATCGTGGGTCCCCAAACCCTTCTCCTCGTTCTCGGGCTGCTTGGGCCGTGTCTGGGGGTTGTCTTGCGAGGGTGGAGAAGGGGGAGGACGGGGCAAGGCGCTCAGGCCGAAGATCGACATGACGGGGAGAATTAAAAGGTTCCGCGGGTCAGACCCGCTCAAAAAAATACTTGTACGTCTCTATCTAACTTCGAATCTGTGCGTTAACCTGTCTTCAGGCTCCCCAAATTCGCCTCTTGAGATGCGGTCCGCCGGGTTGTCGTCCGACGGGACGTACACCAGCTCGATGGCCAAGTTGTTCGCGTCCAGGATTGCCACCATCCTCCGAATACACGCGTTCACCTCAAAGTTCGGGCATCTCCCCTTGTTGAAAGCCCCGATGACTCCTTGGTTGTCCGAGTACACGCGCAGGTGAGCGTTCTTGAAGCCGGCGACGTCCAAGACGTTGATTATGAACTCGAGGGTGATCGCCTCGAGCCAGGTAATGTGCCTCTGTTTGGATTTCCATCCTTCTTTCGTCCTGAACGCGTCCCATTTCCCGTCCCAGTAGATCCCGACTCCCCAGTCTGTCGAGGCGTCTCCGTACATCCGGATCTCCTGCGCCGCGCCTCTTGGTGTCAAGGACCTTGGGACGTTCGGAACGGCCAGCGTCTTTATCCACCACTTCATCGCCGTCTCGACCGACGATGGGTGGTGATGCGTGCTGCGCGGGTTCCTCTCGAAGAAGACGATCTCGTTGGAGAGGGCCGAGAGGTAGGAACGGCCGGCGGGATAGACGTATGCGATATGGCATAGCGATCCGTGTATCTTGTCGACGTCTTGTTTTGTGTATGTCTTCTTGTTCGCGAATTCAAGCGTTCTGCGTAGAAATTTGACCCGTTTCTTCTCCGGTAGGCGGACACTCTTGTCCGGGAAACTCCATTCGAATCCGATGTACGTGGCCCTCGGGGCGAATCCTTGGCCTTTGTCCTCCAGCGGGTGCCAGGGAACTTCGGATTGGGGCGAGTCTTCTGAGGACCTCGGCCTCGTCGTAGTCGTACACGTATCTGCGCGGGGTACGTCCGACTTCCGGTATCGTCTCCGTCGGGACCCGGCACGCCATGATGTCGTCCTCGTACTTGTTGCTTGGGTCGATACCCTCGGCGCGAGCCACGTCCATTACAGCGTTCGAGATTCTGCCCGCGTTGCTGCTGGACGACGAGCAGCCGAAAGGGCAGTTGTGTTCTATGAAGAACCCGCGGTCGTCTTGAACGACGAAGTATCGCTTGTGTTCGGGCCGTATCGGGCATGTTCTGTGGAACTTTGCGATGTCCAGCGTCATGGCTTCGGTGCCCTCCGGCGCGTTTGCGACCTGCTCGAAGCAGTCAGGTTCGTGTTCGTTTGGGTTCAGCAAGATAAAGCAGTTCGATTGGTTCAGGTATGTGTTCTTATGTTCAGAGGTTCGGGTACGTATACGTTCGCGTTCAGGTTCGGGTTCATATGTACGTGTGCGTGTTCGGGAAGGAATAAAGCATGTGGAAGGAATGGGAAAGGGAGGTACGAGGGAAAAGACGTATGGCAGGGAAACTCACGATTTCGGCAACTTCTGCTGCTGTACCGAAACGCGTTGGGAAATCCTCCTTGTCAATATAATCGTTCGTCGCCGGATGCGACGCGTTCCGTTTGGAGAGGTGGCGGCATAGGCGGAGCTTGTTCGGCTTCCCCATCTCCTGCGTCTGTTCCGCCACAATCATCGGCGAGCACTGAAAATGTCCGCCAACGATCTGCCTCGTCTCCTCCTCGGTGAACGGGCCGCTCATCCTCCCGGCATCGACCTCCGCATCAAGATAATCAGCCACAAACTGCTTGTGTGTCTCCACCGTCTTGTCGTTTGGGAATATAACCGTCTCTGCCAGCTCTGGGAAATCGCCCATCCGAAAACCCTGCCTCATGTCGTCCGCGAGGCCTGCGTGCGCCGCTTCAAGACCGTGCCGTTTGAGGGCCGCCTCTAGCTCGTCCACATCGTATGGGCAAACGACACGCATGCGTATCTTGGCGAACTCGGGCGGCAAGGATTCGGTTGGTGGGGAGAAGGACGGCAATGACGGGGGAGGGGGTTGGGGGTTTGGGTTCGGCGGAGGACGGAATGGGAGGGAGTTCAAGAAAGAATCTGCTTGGTCCAAGAAATCGTCGGCGGCGTCCAAACGCGCCGACGCGGGGCGCGCCGCCTCAGGCCGGGTTGGTTTGACAGACCCAGTCGAACGCCCCATGGTCGGTGGAGGAGCAGAAGGCGCAGCAGTGGCGGAAGCCGTGCTTCTTGTCGCAGCGCTTGCTGGAAGCGTTCCAGGAGCGGCAGACGACGTTACCGGCCGGGTCGAGGATCTGCCCGTCCTTGACCGAGCAGACAAAGGCCGAGCCGTCCGCGAGGTTGGTGCTGTTGCATTTGACAACGACGTGACCGCGGCGCGCGCATCTGAAGCACACGAGGGCGCGCGCGGTGCCTCCGGTGCCCGACGGAAAGGAACGCGAGGACGATGAGGACGTCTGCGCGCCTTGTTGGTTCGAGCGGGGCAGACGCGACTGGATCGGCGCCGCCGGGAGGAGGGGAGTCGCGGGACGGGACGCCGCAATCTCGGCCTTGGTGTTCTCAATGGTCGTGTGCAAAAGGACGTTGGCGTACACGCTCTCGTATTGCCGGAGGTCGAATACGAAACGTTTGGTGAAATAACGTATACGCTGCTCGATATCGGTCGCCTTGATCGCCTCGAAGTTCTCCTTCTTGTGCTCGTGCGTGTCGAAAAACTGGAAATGCGCGAAGAAGCGCTTGTACCAGTCCGGCTTGCCGATATGGTTGAAGAACTTAAGGAAGTTCAGGGCCGCCTCCGACCAGTCGTCTTTGCACATGTCGACCTCCTTGCCGTACTTGGTCTCGAAGTTGGCCGTGTCCAAGACCTTCGCCCCCTTGTCGCCCGGCACGTTGGGGTCGGGGTTGAGCTTGGTGAGGAGGAGGGAAGAGGCGTAGGTGTTGATAATGCGGAGGTTGGTATCGGTGAAGAGGACGAGGGGAGGGTATTGTTTACGTTGGAAAAGTTCCACGAGGAGGCTGTGGAAGACGGGCTCCGAGGACTGTCCGGGGACAAGGACCTCTTCGGGCTCCCATTCCGCCTCGAACCGTTTGGGCGGCGGTTTGTCCTCGGGACTCGTCTCGGGTTTGCGCTTCGCGAGGAAGTCGAGCAGCTCGACGGAAGACATTGCGGCGATGGCGTTGCGGGCGAGGGACCCGGGAGACGGCGGCGGGCTGGGATCGAGCGCGATCTCTTCCTCGTCATCAGAGATGTCGCGCAGATTTTCCTCCGCGGGGGCAGATGAGCTCGCCGACGCCTTGCGGACCTCGCGGATGGTCGCACGGGCTTGGTTATCCTCGCGTACGGAGGCGTTGAAGGATTTCTGGATCTCGCGGGGCTGGCCTTTGAGCCAGGTCCGAATTTCTGGGGTTGACCTGGGCCGCGTTTGCGCGGGGGTCTGGGCGCCGTTGGTTTGAGGAGGGAGGCCTTCGGTCATCCTCGACGGAGTTGTATTGCGAGAGAGAAACGAAGAAAGAGAAGCTACGGCGCGTCGTCGTCGATGCGGGAGTCAACCCAGAAGTTGGTTGATCCCGCATCAAGACCGACGCTCTCTACGCTACAATATCCTACGATAAGTGCGAGCCGCTCGTGCCTCGCGTCGCACTTATCTGGGAAAAAACAAAATATATATGCCTGTATTTGGTCAACTTGGAGTCGTCTTCAGTGTTGGGCGGTCGAGGACTAGGTCCTCAGAGTCTTTCGAGCGACTTGGGGAAAGTCCACGACTTGGTGTCAGACTTATGACAGCCGAATGGACTTTCTGCTATTTAGACTGCGGAGATCAATCCCGCTCTTGTACCTACTCCCAACTACCATATCTCACAGAATCCATCGCAACGTGCCGGGGAGTCGCCCCTTCGAGTCTGGGTCGAGGGCAAGGTCTTGTTGGACGTAGATGCCCGCCGTCGCCGCGTGCACCGCTAGCTAAAAGGTTAGTCGCCGCGATAGATCCCTCATCGACTCATGTCCGCAAAGCCTCAGTCAAAGGCGGCGAACGCGCAATGGCAGTGCAAGCTCTTCAAGGACCACCCAATGAAGGACATCAACCGACCTCTCGCGACCACTCGGGGCGGCAAGGTCAAGGTCATCTGTCTCCTCCACCTCGAGGCAAAGATCTTCAGCGACCAGCAAGGCAATCTCGCTACGGGTCGCGAACCCCGTTTGCGAGAGAACCTCATCGACCTCTGTGCGCTATCTTGGCTTGTCGTACTCAGCGCATCGGCTAACATCGCCTTAGACTTTGCAGCGGCAGACAACTCGGACGAGCGCATGTGGATGGAGGAGCGGCCCGAGACTCTGCTCCGCTACCTCTCTCGCTGTGATCTTCAGCCAGAGCACGTCAAACAGGCCGCAAAAGACGATCTCGCAAAACGCAATGCCCAACACTCCGCGAAATCCGCCTCCGCGCAAGCTGCATCTCAAACCGCTGCTCTTGATCCTCACGCGTACGGCGGCGCCCTCTACGCTTCATCCATCTCCCGCAACGTATCCCCTGCTCCTTTGGATTACGCGCCGGGTTTCGGTCCCAGTAGCGTGGCATTCCCATACGGTTCGGCGGCGGACAGCGCAGGACCGAGCAACTTTATCGGTGCTCCGCGGGGACGTCGCCCTTCGTCTCCCTTCTCTGGCGCCGCTTCGGACGCGATGTCCCTCGATCCCGCCGATTCAATCTCTCAGATCGGCGGTGGCGCAGCCTCCATTCCCGCCATCTCGCGCCAGGGCTCGTTCCTTGGCTCCGACCTCTCTCGCAAGCGCATTCGTCTGGACAGCGCCGGCCGCGCGGCTTCCCCCATTCCTTTGCCTGCTGCGCAGCAAGATTTTGAGCGGCGCGTCGCCCGCTTCACCGCCTCGGCCGGGATAGCTCTATCCTGGGTCGAGAACCCTGAGGCGATTGCGCTGTTCAGCTTCATCGCGCCCAACTTTGTTCTTCCGTCGCGCGGGGTATTGACCCGTCGGCTCATCCCGGAGACGTTGCGGGATATGCAGAAGGACATGCGGGATCGTTTGCGGGGTAGATTCGGTACACTTCAAGCAGATGGATGGACAGGAATCGACTTCCACCATCTCATTGCGTTCATGCTTGCCGCGGGGGACCAGATTAGTACAGTCGATGTGTTCGACGTGTCGGACGAGCGCAAGACGGCCGACAACTTCCTCAAGCTCATGCTCGAGGTCATCGAGAAGGTGAAGTCGCAGTGGGGCGCCATTCCTATTGCCTTCACCTCTGATGCATCTGGAGAGTCGCGCAAGGCGCGTGCGGATCTCGAGGTGCTTTATCCCGAGCTCGTTACGCCCGACTGCTATGCACACCAGATCAACCTCATCGTCGGGGACTACTTCAAGGTATAGCTGTTTTATTATAGTCCCGTAGATATGCCAATGTAAATTGTCCCTCTTCTGAAACATTCTAGGTAGATCGCGGATTCTTGAAGTGGGCAAAGCGGGTCGCCGATCTCATCACTTGGCTACGCAGCAAGACATTTGTTCTTGCCCTGCTTCGCGAGCTACAGCAGTCGACGAATAACCCCGTTCTTGCAGTCATCCGCGCGGTTCTCACCCGCTGGACATCCCACTACCTTGCGTTCAACCGCCTGATTGAGATCGGGCCCATGCTTCGTGCACTTGTCGCGCGTGAAGACCTTCGCGGCGCCGCAAACCAGCTGGTAACTGGTGACGCAAAGGCGAAGAAGCGGGCACGGCGGATGGTCACGATGATAAAGAACCCTGCGCTGTGGTCCGCGCTTGAACGGTAAAGTCGTAGTTTTCTTCTCGCAACCTCTCTCACTCTTTCCAGAATGAGAAAGCACCTGCGTCCGCTCGCCCTATCAGCGAATATTACTCAGTGCGCTTTCTGCCGCCTTGACCAAGTTCTGTTCACCTTCGGATACCTCTACTGGAGCTTCAGCCAACTCTCAGACCCCGCCGATCGTCACATTCGCGCCGCCGTCCTTGCCAGCATTGAGCGGCGCTGGGCTAAATGCGACCAGGACGTGTTTATTGCCGCTGTGCTGTCCAACGTCTTCACAGATCTGAAATTCTTCAGACCCCTTCCCATGTTCAACACCGCCGGCATTCATTCACTCTTCTCTCGCCTCCATCTCCGTTTCAAGAAAATCGAGGCGGACGCGGGGACGCTGATGATTGTCATGACACGACTCCTACACACTGGGGGCAAGATTCCGTTTTCTGGCAAGGAAAATCAGCGGAAAAGCAGCGGAAAATAGTGTATTTACCCAACCTTTACACCCCATTTTGCCTAATAGAAAATGTGTGGAAAATATCCCATTTACACACCATTTACCCAAAATTTTCTGCTGCAGAAAATCAAGTGAAAATGTGCTATTTTCATCTTATTTTCCTATGGGGAAAATGTTGAGAAAAGAAGCTCTATTCATTCAATTTGCTTGGCATTTGATCTCCATTTTCCCCATGGGAAAACAGTGGATATTCCCATGGGGAAAATGGAGATCAAATGATGAAGAAGCCTTCCATATAAGGCGCTATTTGGGTTCTTGGGATTGCCTAGGATTCTTTCCTAGAATGGGAAATTACATCTTGCCAATGTGAGAGAATCACCTGCAACAGCTGCTGGCTGGTGGTCTAAATACTGTGGAGAATCTTCTGCTACCAAAGTGTGAAACAAGGCTGTACTGGCTCTACCGGAGCTCTCTTGGGAGTGATTATTATTATTTCATACAAACCTAGTTTATATATGAAGCAGAGCAGAATAGCGTGATAATTTGAGCTCTGTGATGCAGAGCCTTCAGTTTTGTGGGGGCTGAGCACTCTGATGGGGATGCCTAGAAAGCTCTGTATAGTTTCATGTATTGTTTGAGCTGTGAACCAGACCACAAAACTAATTTATTTACGAGTGGCCACTCAGGAACAAAATTGTTGCCATTTTTCAGTGGCCTGATGTGCAGCTGCCGGCGCTGCACGGGGATGCTTATGAAGGCCTAAATTGACTTATACCTTCTTCAAGCCGTGAACAAGTTGCCAGAACCTATTTATTTACAATTGGCTGCTGCAGTTGAACAAACAGAAAACAATGCTTATTTCTCAGCGGCCCAAAATGCAGCTGTCTGCACCCCGCTGGGATGCCTAAAAAGCTCTGTATTGAGTCATGAATAGCTCAAGCCATGAACAAGACCATAAAACTAATTTATTTACGAGTGGCTGCTGCACAAAGCTAATTTATTTACAAGTGACCCGGCCATTTGTAAATAAATTGGGTTTACGGGCCCAGTCCCTCCAGGGAGCCCTCCAATGTGTCTGGATGTTTACAGACATCCCCACATAGGACTCGTCCCACTGTGTGACTTCACTCAAACAGCACACAATTTTCCTGTGCACCAGTCCCTCATAAATAAATTGGTTAAAAACCCCAGCTGCAGCAAGCACTGACCACTGTTGGACAAACCATTTTTACGATCCAGCTTCCTGCAAAGCAATTTTCCAACTGTACATCCCATCCAGAACAGGTGACATCACTTTTTTTTTCTGGCAAATCTGTCCCACGATCATGTGGGACACCTGCTAGCAGATGCTTCACATGATTTTTCCCACACTAACCCTAGCTGTTATTTCATCAGTACTTCTGCTGTGTGACATACTGTATATGAGGGGGATCTTAGTTACCTGTATGTACCTTGCAAGGGCCACCATATATTGATGCCCTTGCATTTCCCTCCAGCTCCTGGTGAATTAGTCAGATTAGCTCAGTATCCTGTAGCAGTAATGTCACAGATTGCCCCTACTGGCTTAGCTAAGCCAGGTCCCAGTTGAGCATGGGATCAGGGCATACAGTCACTTATTGGCAAGAAATTTCCTCAATCACTTCATGAATTTGGCTCTCGAGTGTCCCGTACTGGCTGCTCTAGGATTTGAGATGATACTGTACGGTAGGGCCCATATCACGGGTTGACACAGACAGCCATATTGCCCATGTATGGGTCGCATCTGAGTATCCAGAATAAGTACAGACAAATATGTCCGAAAGCCGTCTGAATGAGGTGTCTGTGTTTTCGGACCGCTTTTGTGTTTGAAGTTTGACTGCACCGCAAACGTGTCCTGCACAGTCCGAGGCAGAGACTCCTCCCTCCCCTCCTTCCCACCACCATGGCCGTCATCTACCGGCCAACAACCCAAATCTCGGCGACAATGGTACCACAAACTCCAACAACTACACCTTGCTGCATGGGCAGTTCACTTGCGCTGCTCAATTTTCCGGTGTCGCCGCAAGATTTGGGGAAATACATTCATTTTGGGGGACAGTGTATACTCAGTACGTCCTTAGTTGCTAAGAACAGCCTGAGGGTTGAGCCATTTAGAGACTACCATTCAACTGCTGAGACCATTCAAGTAGTGTCTAATCATGGTTGAGAGAGGGGGCGGGGAATAATAATAATTAATAACATGAATTCAAAAGAAACTTCCTGCGCTTTCCGGATTATGCATTCGGACTGCATACCGGCTCTCGAGTAGGTATGCAAATCCAAATGTTCGGATGTGTCCAAAAGTCCCAGATCAGAATACATTCAAACTTTTGTTCTGAGATGCATTTGGACAATAGTTGACGGTCCCTAATGCCACACTGTGACATTTTTTGTCTTGACCACAAATATCAGCACCAGCTTCTTGCGCCCACACCCTTACAGCGGGGCTTGCATGCTCTGCGGCTTGATATACCACGTCTAAGCTGCTCACAGCACTCCCCACCATGTGCCCTGCTCAAAATGATGCCTCGCCTATGGGAACTACTCTACAGCTATAAAACTTGGACACAATGAGTGACTGTATGCCCTGATCCCATGCTCAACTGGGACCTGGCTTAGCTAAGCCAGTAGGGGCAATCTGTGACATTACTGCTACAGGATACTGAGCTAATCTGACTAATTCACCAGGAGCTGGAGGGAAATGCAAGGGCATCAATATATGGTGGCCCTTGCAAGGTACATACAGGTAACTAAGATCCCCCTCATATACAGTATGTCACACAGCAGAAGTACTGATGAAATAACAGCTAGGGTTAGTGTGGGAAAAATCATGTGAAGCATCTGCTAGCAGGTGTCCCACATGATCGTGGGACAGATTTGCCAGAAAAAAAAAGTGATGTCACCTGTTCTGGATGGGATGTACAGTTGGAAAATTGCTTTGCAGGAAGCTGGATCGTAAAAATGGTTTGTCCAACAGTGGTCAGTGCTTGCTGCAGCTGGGGTTTTTAACCAATTTATTTATGAGGGACTGGTGCACAGGAAAATTGTGTGCTGTTTGAGTGAAGTCACACAGTGGGACGAGTCCTATGTGGGGATGTCTGTAAACATCCAGACACATTGGAGGGCTCCCTGGAGGGACTGGGCCCGTAAACCCAATTTATTTACAAATGGCCGGGTCACTTGTAAATAAATTAGCTTTGTGCAGCAGCCACCGTAAATAAATTAGTTTTATGGTCTTGTTCATGGCTTGAGCTATTCATGACTCAATACAGAGCTTTTTAGGCATCCCAGCGGGGTGCAGACAGCTGCATTTTGGGCCGCTGAGAAATAAGCATTGTTTTCTGTTTGTTCAACTGCAGCAGCCAATTGTAAATAAATAGGTTCTGGCAACTTGTTCACGGCTTGAAGAAGGTATAAGTCAATTTAGGCCTTCATAAGCATCCCCGTGCAGCGCCGGCAGCTGCACATCAGGCCACTGAAAAATGGCAACAATTTTGTTCCTGAGTGGCCACTCGTAAATAAATTAGTTTTGTGGTCTGGTTCACAGCTCAAACAATACATGAAACTATACAGAGCTTTCTAGGCATCCCCATCAGAGTGCTCAGCCCCCACAAAACTGAAGGCTCTGCATCACAGAGCTCAAATTATCACGCTATTCTGCTCTGCTTCATATATAAACTAGGTTTGTATGAAATAATAATAATCACTCCCAAGAGAGCTCCGGTAGAGCCAGTACAACCTTGTTTCACACTTTGGTAGCAGAAGATTCTCCACAGTATTT
Source organism: Mycena kentingensis (nom. inval.) (assembly GCA_014461125.1). Lineage (NCBI taxonomy): Eukaryota > Fungi > Basidiomycota > Agaricomycetes > Agaricales > Mycenaceae > Mycena > Mycena kentingensis (nom. inval.). The sequence goes on from JACAZG010000012.1 coordinate 1,038,594, forward strand.
AGACCACCAGCCAGCAGCTGTTGCAGGTGATTCTCTCACATTGGCAAGATGTAATTTCCCATTCTAGGAAAGAATCCTAGGCAATCCCAAGAACCCAAATAGCGCCTTATATGGAAGGCTTCTTCATCATTTGATCTCCATTTTCCCCATGGGAATATCCACTGTTTTCCCATGGGGAAAATGGAGATCAAATGCCAAGCAAATTGAATGAATAGAGCTTCTTTTCTCAACATTTTCCCCATAGGAAAATAAGATGAAAATAGCACATTTTCACTTGATTTTCTGCAGCAGAAAATTTTGGGTAAATGGTGTGTAAATGGGATATTTTCCACACATTTTCTATTAGGCAAAATGGGGTGTAAAGGTTGGGTAAATACACTATTTTCCGCTGCTTTTCCGCTGATTTTCCTTGCCAGAAAACGGAATCTTGCCCCCAGTGACAGCGACCCTCCTCTCTATCCGATCCCCACTATCCCTTTCCGCTCGATCCCGACAGCCGCCATCTGTCCCCATTTCCCTATACGCCTGTCCGTAACCCGACAACCAACATCTCCCTATACGTCCCCGAGTAGTACTTATACCCGTCGACTACGACTGTACTGTAGAGTATTCTCGTCTATTCCCCAGGAGCGAACCTGGACGTACTGCTTACCCCGAGGGTCGCCTAGAGGAACCCGAACTGAACCGTGGGAATCCCGATCCGGAATCCCGAAACCCGCCTGAGAATATCGGGTTCGCCTTGTTGCTGACAGAAGAATACTCTCCCTCTCTCTTACCCTCTACTCGACCCTACTATGGACGGCATCGACGACGAACGGACGACTCAGCGTCGGGCCGACTTTGCTCACTTTACCACTCTCTCCGATGAGGAGAAATTCTCCTTTATGATCGAGCATATCGCGACTACAAACCAAGGGGTTGTCAATCGACTCGACGAAGCCTTCGAGGCTATACACATCCAAGGAGCCAACTTGGAGCAGGCCACCAAGCAGAGTACCGTCGGGTACAACCTTCTATTCCAAGCCCGCGAGGACCTCAACAACACGGTCTTACGCCTCAAGACGTCGACCGACTCCGCTTCGTCCGTCGGCGCTACCCCCTACGAACACGAGCACCGGGGGTGGCGGACGGCGTACGAAGACTGCGACCCCGAACGAATTCAAGGGGGAATCCGACGCGGTCGACGGCTTCTTGGCGGATCTTTGGCTCCTCTGGCAATCCGACCCGGTCGCCTACACTTCGGACGCCCAGAAGATTGGGTGCGCTCTCTCCTACGTTAAGGGAGGAACGGCCCAGGTCTGGAAAGAGAACGCCGTCAAAGCCATGAAGGACGGCACCGGGTATAAAACCTGGTCGGAATTGAATCCGACTTCGTGGTCTCCTTCAAGGGCGGAGCTCAAGTCGAGATCGCCCAGCGCCGTATGGAGGTACTCCGCCAAGGAGGGGACTCGGCCGTCAGTTACTTGCGCAGCTCGAATCCCTTAATAAAACCGCGGGATTCGACGAGACCACTCTCATTATGCTCGTCAAACGCGGTGTTCACCAGAACATAGTCGAGCAGGTTTACCGAATGGTGGACATGCCAACCGACTACGCAGGTTGGAAGGCCGCCGTCCTCAAGCAGGACGGCGCCTATCGGCGTGGCGCACGTTCAAGAACAGTCAGAATTCCGCATCGGGAAACCCGACTCCCCCTCGGGAGAACAAAGGCAACCCGACCCCGACAACCAATCCGCGCAACCCGACCTTCTCCCAGTCCGTGGGTTGGAAAGGACCCACCTTCCGACAGACCGACAGGGCCGCGGGGACGAAACCCGACCACGGTCGGGGTTTCGGTTAACGCGCCCCGACCCCAGCACCCGCGGCCGCCGCCAATACCGGACCGGTGCCGATGGAGATCGACCGAAACCAGGCGCAGGGCAACACCCAGCCGCGCTGCTACAAGTGCGGCAAATATGGGCACATCCAACGCAACTGCCCGGAGCCCGCCACCGGATCCAACGGCCCGTGGCAGTTCCGCGTTGTTAACGAAGAACCCGAGGCCCCCGAGGCAGAGGGTTTTGTCGCCCCCCGCGAGTGAAGTCTGCGTCCTCGCGCGTATACCCTACCCCCAGTCCTGTACTCGAAACATTCAATCCATTTCATGTGTTACCGATACACGACCCGGGAGGGGAACCCGCAGCCTACCCTATCGAAATTCCGAAACCCGACCTTCCGTCGGAAACCACTCCCAGAACCCCGACTCCGACCCCACCAGCAGCTTGGCGCTCCCTACCGGACGGGAGCCCGATGCGACTCATCGAACGACTCCGAGCCCGCCCCCAGGACACTGCGTCCCAACTGCGGCATTGGGTGCATCCGAAACGCACAGCCGAGTAACCGAGGAATTGGCCCAGTGGGTCCAGACCGGGTACAAACCCGACCTCGAACTGGCCCTCCGGAGTCTTCAAGAGCCACCCCCGTTCGAGCACACCCCTCACGCGAACTCCATGTTCCTCCCCGTCACCCTCGAAAACCCGAGTAACGGTAAGGGGTACGCCTTGGAGGGTCTCATGGACAGCGGGGCCACCAATGCGTTCATGAGCGAGAAATTCGCCCTCGAACACGGCATCGACATGCAGCCCTTGCCGATACCCGTCCCCGTCTACAACGCCCGACGGGACCCACAACGCCGCCGGACCCGTTGCCTATACGGGCGCGAATGCGGTTGCGAGTCTACGACCACGTGGAGGTCTTCGACTTCGCGATTACCGACACCGGGAAAGCCGACATAATTTTGGGGTACAACTGGTTGCGAAAGCACAACCCGACGATCGACTGGGCCGCTAATAGCCTCCGGTTCGACCGATGCCCACCCGCGTGCAAGAAGGAGCGACTGTGGGAAGAGTGGCTCGAGGAGGACGCCGAGGACGTGGTGTCCGAGGACCGTGTCTTCGTCACTCGCATCTACACGGGTACCGACATCCCGACTTCCGTCGGGAACAAAGGAACGGGATCATACCCGGCGGCCGGCCCGACTCCTCCGGAACCCGCGCAGCTCCGGGCCATGCAGAGTGTGGCGACTAAACTCGCAGCCGCGGTACACGCGGCCCAACAAGAGAAGACCCGAGGAGAGTGTCCCCCCGCACTATCTGGAAGAATTTCGGGAGGTGTTCGAGAAGCAGTCGTTCGACCAACTCCCTGCGCGCCGCAAGTGGGACCACGCCATTGAACTCCAACCCGACGCCGGGCGGTAAAAGGGCGGTGCATCCCGCTGTCCGGCGCGGAACAAAAGGAGCTTGAGGCATTCATTGCGGAACACTTGGAGACAGGGCGCATTCGCCCCTCCAAATCCCCTTACGCCTCCCCCTTCTTCTTCGTAAAGAAGAAAGACGGGAAACTCCGACCGGTACAGGACTACCGGAAACTGAACGAGATAACGGTGAAGAACCGGTACCCCATTCCCCTCATTTCCGACATCATGCACAAACTCCGAAAGGCGCGGTGGTTCACCAAACTCGACGTCCGATGGGGGTACAACAACATTCGGATTAAGGAAGGGGACGAGGAGAAAGCCGCCTTCATCACCAACCGTGGGTTGTTCGAACCGCTCGTAATGTTCTTCGGACTCACCAACTTCGCCCGCGACTTTCCAATCGATGATGAACGAGATATTCCGGGACCTCATCGCCGAGGGGCGGGTTATCGTCTATCTCGACAATATTCTCATTTACTCCAGCTCCCTGGAGGAGCATCGGACGACAGTACGGGAAGTGCTCGCGATCCTGCGGGAGCACAACCTGTATCTCAAACCCGACAAATGCGAATTCGAGAAGGAAGAGGTCGAGTACCTCGGGGTGATTGTCGGGAACGGGATGATGAAAATGGACCCCGTTAAAGTCGCAGGCGTTCGGGAATGGCCAACGCCACGCAACGTAAAGGAAGTGCAAAGTTTCCTCGGGTTTCTCAACTTTTACCGACGGTTTATTCGGGATTTCGGGAAACATGCCAAACCGCTAACCACGTTAACCAAGAAGACCTCAGCGTGGTCCTGGGGTCCCCGAGAGGAACGCGCCTTCCGCACGCTAATCGACCAGGTCACGTCTGAACCCGTCCTCCACTTCCCGACGGACGACGGTGCATGGCGAGTGGAAGCCGACGCGTCGGATTTCGCCACGGGAGCCGTCTTGTCTCAGGAACAGGACGGCGTTTGGGTCCCGATTGCCTTCATGTCGAAGAGCTTGAATGATGTCGAGCGCAACTACGACATCCACGACAAAGAGATGTTAGCCATCATGCGAGCGCTAACCGAATGGCGACCTTACCTACACGCAACGGACGACCCCTTCGACATTTGGACCGACCATAAAAACCTGGAGTACTTCATGACCACCAAGAAGTTGAACCGCCAACAGGCTCGATGGTCGCTGGAGTTGAGCGAATACAACTTCCGCCTTCATTACAAACCCGGCAAGACCCAGGGGAAAACCGACGCGCTATCCCGACGAACTGGTCACGAACGCGGGAAAGGCGACAACGCCAACATCACACTCTTACCCGGGGGATGGGCGAATCCCGACCCCGACACGGAGGTTCCCGACGATGAGTCGGGTTTCTACGCAGCACCGGGTTTCACCGCCGCCCGGATGAGCGTCGACGTTGCGGCCGTACGGGCGATGGAAGTACTGGAGCGAACGGCGGGGGAAGATATCCTGGACCTCATCCGAGCAACGGAGGTTGAGGACGAGGAGCAGGTCAAACAGGAGAAAGCCGACGCGGAGAACACCGATTGGAAAGAGGAGGAGGGGCTGTGGACACGAAAGGGGCTCGTCTATGTACCGCCGGACAAGGCGGTCCGCGACGAGGTGCTCCGCCGCCACCACGACGACGAGATAATCGGTCACCCCGGGCAATTCCGGACCGCAGAGCTGGTCGGACGCAACTACTGGTGGCCCGCTCTAACGCGGGATACGAGGAAATACGTCAACGCTTGCCCGACCTGTCAGCGAACAAAGATTTTTCCCCTCCGGAAAACGGGCAAGCTATCACCAAACGTGGTCCCTACACGGCTTTGGCAATACGTCTCGGTGGACCTCATCGTGGATTTGCCAACGTCGCGAGGATACAACTGTATCCTCGTCGTGGTAGACCGGTTGAGCAAGGGAATTCGGGTGATGCCGTGTGACAAAGACATCACCGGCGAGGGAGTGGCCCGCCTGTATCGCGACCACGTCTGGAAGGACTTCGGATATCCCGAGGTGGTCATCAGCGATCGGGGTGGTCATTTCGTGGGGAACTTCATGCGGGATCTGAACAAGCTCTTGGGAATAAAGAGCAACGCGTCGACGGCCCATCATCCCCAGACAGACGGGCAAACGGAACGCGTAAACCAGGAAATCGAGCAATACTTAAGGGTCTTCGCCAACTTCCAGCAGGACGACTGGGCCGATTGGTTAGCGCTGGCCGAATTCGCGCACAACGATAAGGTCAGCGCGTCAACGGGATATTCCCCGTTCTACTTGACGCTCGGGTTTCACCCGAGAAAGACGAACGAGCCGTCGAGGGAAATCCCGACGGAGGCAGCGTCGGACTTCGCCGAACGCATGAAGGCGGCTCGCGAAGATGCCGCATCGGCGATGGCTAAGGCGCAGGAGACAATGAAGATGTACTACGACCGAAGCGACGCGACGATCCCGACTACGCCGTCGGGGATCTGGTGTACCTTTCAACGGTCAATCTCGTCACCCACCGTCCAGCGAAGAAGTTGGACGACAAACGCTTCGGACCATTCAAAGTCATTCGAAAGGTCGGGTCCATGTCCTATGAGCTGCAGTTGCCGGGGCAATGGAAGGTACACCCTGTGTTCAATACGGTCTTCCTGCGCCCATACACCAAGCCATACGCGCAACACCAGGAAAACCCGCCCCCACCGCCGCCGGAAGTTCGGGATATGCTCCCCGAGTACGAGGCGGAAGAGATACTGAAATGGAAGTACGCGACGGGAGGGCGTTCTCTGCGCTACCTTATCAAATGGCGCGGCTATCCGAGGGAGGAGTGGACATGGGAACCCCGCGGGATGCTCGTCAACTGCGACGAGTTACTGGAAGAATTTTTCGCTCGGTTCCCCGAGGCACCTCGCGAGGTTTTGATGCAGAAGAAGTGGACTTTGCGGGCTAAGGACCGCAGTATCGGCCGAAAAAAGAAAGCCGCCAAGAATCCCGACCCCGCACCCGACGCATCCACATCGCGTTCGCCGAGACGTCGAACCTTGAGGGGGGGTGATGTCATGACACGACTCCTACAGCGACCCTCCTCTCTATCCGATCCCCACTATCCCTTTCCGCTCGATCCCGACAGCCGCCATCTGTCCCCATTTCCCTATACGCCTGTCCGTAACCCGACAACCAACATCTCCCTATACGTCCCCGAGTAGTACTTATACCCGTCGACTACGACTGTACTGTAGAGTATTCTCGTCTATTCCCCAGGAGCGAACCTGGACGTACTGCTTACCCCGAGGGTCGCCTAGAGGAACCCGAACTGAACCGTGGGAATCCCGATCCGGAATCCCGAAACCCGCCTGAGAATATCGGGTTCGCCTTGTTGCTGACAATGATCAACATACGCGAGCACTTCGGCCATGTCGGCGCGATGAAAGAGCTTCCCCGTATACGCGACGCGTTGCGGGCAGCCGCCATGCTTCAAAAGTGCTCCCCAAACCCGCTCGAGTTCTTTGAGGCATTCTCCTTCCCGGGCCACGATGTCCCCGATACGCCGTTCACTTATGTCGCCAAGCGGTCTCTCAGCATTACCGCCAACTCGGCGTCATGCGAGCGGCTGTTTAGCATCTTCGGAGGTACCCTCACCAAGACGCGCAACCGGCTAGGAACCAACACACTCCGGAACCTCTCGGAACTCAAGATGCTTGTCCGCGATGAGCATGTGCGCAACGGGGACACGCGGGATCGTCTCAAACGCAAGTACGGGGAGATCAGCGCCGACAATCGCGCGCCCAGCCCCCAGCCGGCATTCGCGTCGGTCCCTGATGCCGCGGAGGTAGACGCAACTGGCGTCGAGGACGCGGACACTGGAGAGGAGGAGGAAGAGGAGGAGGAGGAGCCCGCTTTGGAGTTCAAGTCGCTAGCCGACCAACTTGCCCAGATGGTCGCCGACGACGAGGATCTCTCCGACCTGCCCGTCAGGTCGAGTGATTGCATCTCGGTGACCATCGCGGAGCTCTTTGACTTCACGGTTACAGACTGGATGCGGGGATACGAGTCCGTCGCCCAGAACGCGCTGTCTGAAGAAGCGGATGTCTATGAGCTTGTGGACCGCGGCTGTAGTGATTCCGATGGATATTCTGTTGAAGTAGACCCTGTGACTGCCTCTGTACTCGGTCTGTAGCATAAAAACGCGCGAATAAACGTTGTTTGCCCCTTCCCGAGCAATTCCGACTGGAACCCGATCCCTTCCGACCAAAGTCCTCAAGTCAAGTCCTGCGTACGACTTGATTGATGGACATGGGCGACTTCCACGACTTCCTCGCGCCTTCCCCGGACTTGAACAACACTGGTCGTCTTGGGACACAGGTTCACTGTATACAGCTGCTAGACATGTACAGAGGCTCGAGATCTGCTTGCTGAGTCAACAAAAAGTGCACAGTATGTTGTGACACTGTTACTGATCAACAATCAATATTCCCATGTACATACCAGAATGATTGTTGACCTCAACACAGTCAAGGACTTGCAAAGACACACAAAATAAATGATGCATGCTGGCACAATACTCAAAGAGTTCACATAGGTATACATTTGACTCAGCATGTGTCACAGAAGTCACACTTATGATGGTATTTTGGCCATGTCACACTATGTCACAGCGACAAAATCTCTGCCTCAGACCAAAAATGAGAACATAGAATTTCTTACTTCTGAAACCTAGGATCTGTTTACTTAATGCACCCTTAGCTTCATCTGTACACAGTTTCAAGAAAATCCATGGTCCCGCCCCTCCGCTATTCAGGCCCATCAATTCTGCTTACTAAAGGTGCGGCATTCCCACGTCCCCTACCTTACATATCTGTCAGAGCCCGGATTGATAGCATCAAAAAACAGTTAGATATGACCTCAATGATTGTCAGGGTATGGAAACTTTTGGTGGGACCTTGTAAGTGCACGTAGTGTAAAGTCATACTAAATGGTTTGAGCCACCTGCGCCTTCTTGCTTCGTAAAAGTCACTTCATCCTCATCATCTGAGTCCGAATCCGTTTCCTTCCGCTTCAACTCCCCGGCAAGCGCTGCCGGCGAACGACTGTGGTCCTCGATATCCGGCAGTTGTCATGCATGGAGGCTAAGTGGCCAGCATACAGGAATTCATTTGATAGCACATTTGATGCATTCAGAGCATAGCAATGACCGCGGGAAAGATATTTTCGTTGTGAACTGCGCGGTTCCTCTATAAACCCACTACCTAAGTTAGCGGCAATTCTCTCTGCGTTGAACGCTGGCGTCAATTCATTCGAATCTTACTTAATCAACCCACCGTTATCTTGCCGCAAGCACCCATCATGGTCAACTCCCTCCACCACGGTGAGTAGGAAGAGTAAAGCTGAGCTGTGACCCTGATTAAAATATCCGACGCAGTCCAAATCGGCATAGGCTCTGGACTCTGCATGTCTTCAGAGGACTGCTCCGGCGGATGCGGAGCGAAAAGGTCCAGGAGCTTGGACTGGGTGGATAACACCCAGTCGTGTCGCTCGTGCTGGTATGAGCGGTACATCGCAATGAATCGCAGATATTAGTGGTATCTAGCTGGCGCGATGCAGCGGGGAAGCCGCCGGGTTTTGAACTTCTATTTCGTGTTTACATCTCGATCACCGGCAAAGCGGCGTCACTTTTCTTTCGTTTACTCCGGCCCACCCAGCGCCTTCGGGGTTTGACTATTAACGTGAGTGTAATAAAGAGGTCTAGTACGATACAGCTCATTCTTCGTAGCTAAGTGCAGAATAACCAAGATGATACCAAGACGAGATGGATACAGAGTGTTCGTTCGCGAGTCGGGCAATGCTACAGTTTGTAAGATGATGTTTGTGTATAAGGTGTTTCTTTGGTGTGATGCGAGTTGGTTGAGACGTAGCGGTCAAATCCCATAGACCTGGTAGTCGTACTGCACCGCGGCGCCCCAGAACTCGGGCGTGCACGCGCCGGCGGGGACCTCCCCGCTGGGGCTCGGCAGCCCGCCGAGCTGGTGCGGGTGGACGGAGCCGCTGGTCGCGACGGGCCACGGCGAGAGTCCCGGCGCGTTCGGCGATCCGCTCGTCAGGAACGCCCTGTACCGCGCCTGCACCTCCTTGGTCAGCGCCGCCTGCGCCGCGCTCGGCGAGGGGGTCGTCCCAAAGACGATGAAGATGTCGTCTTGGTGGCAGATCCCGCCGGCGGCGCAGAAGGGGATAGCGTCGTTCCCGGGGTAGGTCGCGCCGGTGACGAACTCGCCGACGAAGGCTTTGCCGCCTTTGGCGACCCACTGGCGCGCGAGGGAGTGGGTGGGGCAGCGCCACATGTAGTCGGTGCCGAGGGCCTCGAGAGGGGCGCGGATGTCGGAGAGGGAGAAGTCGTAGAAGCCCGAGTCGGCGACGAGGGAGGTGCGGTCGGCGCCGAGGGACGCGTCGCAGACGAGGGAGGTCGCGGCGCTGGGCAGGGCCGAGTCGAACATCCCGAAGATGGTGGGGCCGGCCTCGTTCTTGACAGTTGTCAGAAGGAGGGGCTTGGACTGCGACGGAAAGGGGGCGGTAAGGTCGAGCGGGGTCGTGACGAGCTTGTTGTCGCGCACGGGCCGGATGGGCTCGCCGACGCCGGTCGACTCGTCGATATCCATCGCGGCGTTGGAAAGCGACAGCTGCGCGTCGAGAATCGCAGAGACGGAAAGCGCGGATTGGCAAGCAGTGTCGGAGGCGGCACAGTTTGTGTAGGTGTTGAACGCCGACTGGAGGGCATTTTGCGTCGACACGTCGAGGAAGCCGTAGTTGACGGGGTCCGACTGCATGATCGCGCTTTGGAAGAGGGACGACGCGGAGGGAGTCGCGAGGAGGGTGCGAATCATGCCCGCGCCGGAGCTCTGGCCAGCGATGGTAATCTTCTTCGCGTCGCCACCAAAGGAAGGCACGACCTTGGCCAGGAACTTGAGCGCGTTCATAGTGTCCTTGACCGCGAGGTTGGTTGCACCGTTCGGAGCCATGAATCCGAGCTAGAAAAAAGTTAGAGCGCGATTGAACGGTTCTAGGGAAAGAACGTACTGCTCCAAGACGGTACTGCATGACCGCGACGATGGAGTTTGTCGCGACTGCGAGGTTGGAGCCGTCGAGCCCAGGACCGGTCGCAGAGCCAACGACGAACGAACCGCCGTGGATCCAGACGAGGGTGGGGACACCGCTGTTGACCTTGAGGGTGTTAGGGACGTAGAGCACCATGGATAGGCAATCTTCCGAATAGTCGGACGCGTCAACGCCGCCTTGTGGGCATGCCAGCGGCAGCGCGGAGGCGTTGGTGGCGCCATTACTAGTAGACAGTTAGGAACGAAGCGACACGGCGAAGCGAAGAAAGACGGACGGAAGCGCCCATTTGGTGACGATGGAAGACTCTGCCCAGCGCGACGCCGACGCATACTTGACAGCGAATCGGTTGGCGCCCGAGCCGTCGGTTACGCCCTGCGCGGTGCCGAGTGGTGTAGAGACCTGGGTGCTGGGAGCAACGACGCGTGCGCAGATGGTCTTGAGGAGAGGTAGACGGCAGAGAAGGCCCTCGACGCGGTTGGGGAACGCGAGGATGCCATGGACGGAGCTAGTCGTCGTGACGGCTGTCGGGGCTGCGCGGACGAGGGCGGCCAGGAGGAAGACGGCGGTAAACGCGACCATGGGGACCAGAAGATGCAGGGAAAGCTGGTAAGGACTGGATTAAACAGACGCTGAATTTATAGGCAGGTCCAGCCGGGGTAAATAGGTCAGGAACTGGGCGGCAGGACAGGTATTTGACGGCGGAGAACAAGGAGCACTAGTTTGGGTCGGGAAGAACCAGGCAGTTTGGGAACCATCACGAACCTGGTTCTTGCCCTTGTACTCCATGCGTATATGCGTGTTCCTCGCCCTGCCCGGCCTTGTATTCCCGCATTCTCCAACAGACGAGGGTCTCTTCGACATCATGGTACCTCGCGCTCGAAAAGCACCGTCGAACGCTCTTTTACCGCGATCCCACCACTATTGTAGCAGCTGCCCGGCTCCAAACCTACACAATTACTCACTCAAACGCCTTCGCAACGACCCCCCGACATCTGTTATATTCCAAGACACTGTCCGTGCGCAACGAGCATCGAGAAGCCCGCTCTTGCTATCAATGCATGCAGCCTGTCTGACCTGGTTCACGAGCACGGCCCGTTTATGCTTGCTGCAGCTATTCGCCGTGATATCTTTGAAAGCGGGACGAAAACAAGGAATGTTCCGAAGTGCGACAAAATACAACACCAAGAGTTGGTCAAGGCAAACAAAGTCGAGTCGGCTTCTTCTCGATGGAGTTGCAGCGTGTCTTGGACTCGGAAGGGCTGCGGTCGCGACGTTCAACCCAAAGTGGATTGTTTTTCTCGTCGGCCAGATCTGCTTCCCGTCCATTGCCTTGCCATTGCCCAACCGCTGGCAATGCGGGCCCTGATAGGATGGCAAATTCACAGAGTGGAATCTGGTCGGGAATCCGAAACAGATGCAGAGTTTGTGGGGCCACCTGAGTTAAAGTCCCTGGCCGAATTTTTTTTCCGCGCCTGCTTATTTCTTCACCAGATTCAGGGAAATACCGTTCACCGCACACGTCATGAAGGCCGCGTTGGTGAGGTGTGAAGCCATGTACGATTTACCTCACCTCATTTTTTCTTCTGTGTCTGTTTAGAGCATATTAGTTGGCGCTCAAAAGCCCGTTTTCGATACACATAATTTTTAAGTTACACAGACTTGTTCCAATTGAATCCAAGGCCGCTGGGGCGACATACCCACAAAATTTGGACACTGATGTTACATAGAATTTCGGGCCCAAAACCTGCAACTAATATGCTCTTTTCAGGGCTTGGGGCTAGTTACAATGAAAAATGAGCTTCCGTCCTGCCAAAAACATTCAACTGACGAAGTTTTCCTCCAGCATGTCATCCCGCCCATCGTTCAACTGCTGTGAAAACGGGATGGCAGCATTCATTTCACAGTGTTTTTGTGGTCAAAGCGGGGAGTCTGAAAAGAGAAGCAGGGTCTGTGGATCCGCCTGGAGCGTCCTCCGTAAATAGCTTTGCTTTTTCCGGCCTCGAATCGACGTTCCGGGTACCAATATATCAGATCTGGCTAGCCTTTGTTTGAAGTCGAATTTTGCGGCACGATAAAGCAAGCTCCCGCGATGCTTATGGTGTGGTTTCAAACAGCAATACCTACAACTATCAGTCGCGCTCACTACGGCCCACCCTCAAACGCAACAGCTAAGCCAGATACCGAGAGGGATGACGGAGGCTTAGGCTTCAAGTTCGAGATATGGATCCACGCGTTGGTGTTTTACCTCAATTCTCTCTTTTTTCTGAAGCGCACTTGGCACACCATGTACCTGTTCTGCCCCGTCTGCACTCACATCCGCAGTTTCCTGTTCCATTCGCACCAATTTTTGGTAGTAGATAACACGTCCACATCACAGTGACACGCTGTCCGCGATAAGGACTGGGACTAGAGGGACGTCCGATAAGGTTTGGCCGCTCTTGCCTCTTACGTTGAACCACCGATGCTCCTCGTCGGTCGAGGAGCGTATCCGCCTTGCTCTCCGGAGCGCCTCCATCCCGTTCTCGAGCATCAATCACAAAGCTCCCCAACGCTGGCACGTCTGCGTCGCCACCGTCGCGAGTGTCGACGACGACGGGTTCAGCCAGCGAATACGATTGAGGGCAATGGGCGTCGTGTGATATCCAACGGGGTGGCGTAGCCTGATAAAAAGCGCCTTCGGAGCTTGCTGGAACATAGCCGCCTCTTGTTTCTTACCGCGAACATGTCGCGCTTCCTCAGCAAACCCTTGACCGCCTCGGTGCGTATCCCGCCTACTCTGACGCGTCGACCACTGCTCACTCCCGCGTAGATTGTCGGCTGCCCGTTCAGGTGAGCACGTTTTACCGCCCCAGAGGCTCAGCTCGAATATCGGCGACAGCGGAGGCCAAGTATGTCACCCTCCGTGTATCTCGCCCGGCGCTAAAACACGGTACAGCCTCGCGCCGGCGTCGACCAAGGACCCATCCACCTCGTCGAAGCAGGCCTCATCGACCAGCTCAAAGGGCTTGGCTGGAGCGTCAACTTCGACGGCCACCACCAGTTCGAAGAAATCAACGCGTCCGCCGACCCACCCATCGGTAACCTCAAGAACCCGCGCCTCGTCTCCCGTGTCACCGAGGCTGTCGCAACTGCTGTTGGTGGACACGCAAAGAAGGGCGAGCTCCCCGTTACGCTCGGCGGCGACCACTCTCTAGCCATGGGGACGATTTCGGGTACCTTGAGGTGCGCAGAGAGTTTCTTGCCAGTTTTCCTCTCACCTTTTTTTCCAGCGCTCATCCCGACGCCTGTGTTATCTGGATCGATGCGCATGCGGACATCAACACCGTCGAGACGACCGACTCGGGTACGCGCATGCGCATCTAGCTGTTTCTCTCTCATTTTCTGCGCAGGAAACATCCACGGAATGCCCGTCTCCTTCCTCCTCGGCATCGGCAGCTCCGTCCCCGAATTCGCCTGGGTCAAGCCGCTTCTCAAGGCGGAACGCCTCGTCTACATCGGCCTGCGCGACGTCGACGCGGGCGAAAAACGCATCCTCAAGGAGAACAACATCAAGGCGTTCAGTATGCACGAAGTCGACAAGTACGGAATCGGCAAGGTCGTCGAGATGGCGCTCGATCACGTCAACCCCGGGCGCGATAAACCGATCCATCTGAGCTTTGACGTCGACGCGCTCGACCCATCGGTGGCACCGTCGACGGGGACGCCCGTTCGCGGAGGGCTGACGTTCAGAGAGGGCCACTATATCTGCGAGGCGATTTGGGAGACGGGATGCCTCGTTGCGCTCGATCTTATGGTAGGCGCCCTCTCTTTTTGACAAGCAGCGTTGACAAGGGTTTGTAGGAAGTCAACCCGTCGTTGGCGGACGCCGCGAGTGTTAAGCAGACGGTGGCGATTGGGTGCTCCTTGGTACGCGCGGCGTTGGGTACGTTTCTTTTTTTTCGTTCTGGGCCATCGAGTATTGACGCCTTTGTAGGCGAGACCTTGTTGTAGACCTAGAACATGGCGTCTATACTCGTACCATTGCGAATAGCATCGCTCTAATGAAGCTGGTGTTTTGGAGAGTTTGTTGAGGACCAACTGGTCTCCCATTGTGGATTGCCCCCAAAGCCGAGTTGTCACGCGCCAGTCACTTGTTCTCTCTCTCGTTCTCAAACACCATCCACACAAACGCACATCGCGCTCTATACACGCTCTACTACGCCAGGAGCACATGTACGTGCCTCCACACTCTCCTTCACTTTCTCCCTTTCGTACTCAAACCAGTCGCCAGCCGTGAACAATGCCACAGGCGACGAAGCAGAAACACACATCGCCTTTGAAGAAGAAGGCGCCGCAACGGCGGCCCCGCAACCACAAGTCCGACGTCGACGCCGGCGCCGGCGATGAGCTCGTCCCCATTCCACCTTCCGTGTTGGCGTCGGTTGCGGACACTGGAACCAAGACCAGTCGACGCAAATCGACGAAAGGCGACCAACCTAAACGCGCCAACGACACCGACGCTGAGCTACACGATATACCGGCGTCGGGTACCACCAACACTGCGAGTGGTCCTACGACCGGGTTATCCGTCGGAAATCCCGGTGGCATTAGTGCGGCGGCGACGACCTTTGCCAGTGGGCTGTTTGGCGGCGAGCTGGGAGAGGTGTTGCACGTCGCGGCGGGGGCGCATGGCACAAATGCAGAGGCGGAGGCGAACATTGGTGGTGGGGCGAGCGTCGGTGGCGGGGCTGCTGTTGACGCCGCCGGCGATAATGGCTATTACACGGTTTTCGCCAACGCCAATTGGTCTGCCGCGAACGTTGGGGTGAATGGTGGTGCCCTGGGTGCGGGGCCGAGCGCTCTTGGTGGCGCCGAGTTGCCACCGAACACTGGCATGGAGGGTGCCAGTTTCGACTACGGCGACGCGTTTTCCAACTTCTTCAACGCGAACTGGCCGAACGCGAACGCAGGATTCGGCATTGTGGACGCCGAGGGCCAGATTTTCCAGCTCAACGCGTTCGGGAACTTGCAGCAACCACAAGCGGACCTCAACGCGCCGCAAGCACCCAACCAGCATTTTGTCGTTGAACAACAACCGGACCAGCAGTTCCAGTTCGAGCAGCCTAACCAATGGCAACCACCTGCACCGTCTCCGCTATCCCAATTCGAGCCGTCGCCCCAACAACAACTCTTTGGCGAACCGACGGATGTATTCTCCCGCCTGGTGTCGGAGATTGGGGCTCCCTGGGCCTTCAAGTCCCCCGACCCGGCGGGTCCGGGCGACATTATCATTGAGTACACTGGCGCGGAGGGTCTGAAGACGTTGGCGGAGTTTTTGAGGTACCAAGGGCCGAGAGGCGTCGGCATTGAGTTGGACAGGGTGGCGAATGCAAAAAGTATGTTGCGCGGTTTTCTTTGTTGGAGTCGTTTGGCTAACGCGTCAGTAGACGACGGCGGCGACGGAGAGGAAATGGACTTTCTGTTGGAAGCATTGTTGACGGACCAAAACAAAGAACAACAAGGTCAAGTGTGAACTTGTCTGACCGAAGATTGTGCTCATGGGTTTCTTTATAGTCACCAAAAACGACGCTTACCAGGCGTTTTTCGACCAACAAGCGACTTTTGCGCAACCGGACCCTCAGCGGCCGGGTATCGTCCACGACATGGAGATGATGGCTTTCGCTAGAATACGCGCTCTGCAGCGGCTCAGCGTGGTTCCAGGCGCAGGAGATATGCTCGACATGGTCCAGCGCGAAACTCCACTCGTCGACATCAGCAACAAACGCCTCGTTGTGGTACGGAACGGTGAACACTTTCCCGCTACGATTACGGAGGCAACGACGATCCCCCGATGCGCTGAACTGCTCTACGGGCCGCCAGGAATCGTTGGCGCGGGAGGGAATTGCGAGGAGCTGCTGGTTGGGATGTACGGTATCCCGTTGAAGGCGTTCCTCCTCCGGGGCTACCGGTTCTTCTATCTCGAGGTCCTTACGGACGAGCGGCTGCGCGACTTGCTGGGGGACGAGTACTGGGGCGGGATGCGGCCGCCGGGCAACTGGGCGTTTGACGCGTTCTCGCCGACGGGAGTCGCGAAGCCGTACCTGCTCAGGGTGTGGCCGGTCTGGGCGCGGGATATGCGTCCGATGGAGCTGCGGGAGGGCTGGCCGATTCTGCGCAATGCGACGTTGATGCAGAGTGTGTGGGACGTGCCGAAGGATTTGAGGGACGCGTGGATGGCGACGAATTGGCCGCTCGGAGCGGAAAAGCCGCCGACAGTCTTAAACGACGCGGAGGTGAACGCGGAGCGGTTATATGAGGAGGAGGTGCTGGTGCACCTGCTGCAGTTGTGTTGGGTCATGTGGAACGAGATGGGGGACATGTATGCTTAGGCTTCTCTGAATATTACAACTTGCTGGTATGTTCTGCAACCTCGGTGAAGAGGTCAAAGTTGCGGATGAGCTCAATCTCGCTTGTGATCCCAGCCTTGTCCATCTTGACCACCGCACGATGTCTGCGCCCCGCCGGTCCGCCTCGGGCCTCATCGCCCTCATATGTGAGCACCACCTTGCCCGCCGCCACGTCTGGAGAGACGATTCGGACGGGGTTGATGACCTGCCGGCCAAAAGCACTCTTCGCAAGGCGCTCCACGTCCGCGCGCGCACCGCCGAGCTCTGCGAGCGTCTTGGTGATATAGAATTGCGGAGGCATGAGGGTGATCTCGCGCTTCGCAAATAGGTCGAGGGCAGTTGCTGGAGCGAGAAAACCCGCGGCAAGGACCTCAAGGCCGCCATCAGGCGTCGGAAGGCGTTCCTCACGCGTGCCGGTAAACGACGAGCGCGGGTTGTTGAGGTATGTGACGTAGAACTGCGTTTGAAAGCGCCTAGCAGCGAATTTGGGGGTGATCCATTGCGTGAACGGGAGCAACGCGTCTTTGTTGGGTTTGAGCGCGTGCTTGGAGAGGAATGCGGGCCAGGTTGTTTGGTTTGCGTGGATGGCTTTGCGGGCCGCGTCAAGAGTCGCGTCGTCCGGCAATGAAGAGCCCGAAGCGATTAGCAGCCCGGTTTCCTCAAAGGTCTCGCGGATTGCAGTATCCACTAGACTGGTGTCGTGTGCAGAGTCAAAGTTGCCTCCGGGAAAGACCTGGACGGCGGTTAGAGATATCTTAACGCGACCGGTAAGATCTACCGACATAGACGCCGCCAAACGAACGCGATTGAGGATTCCGGTGCACGAAGAGTATCTCGTTCTGGGAGTTGATTATGACCAGACTGGCGGATGGCCGGGCAGGAGAGGAAGCGGAAGACATAAATCGACGATGGCGGGGGAAAGCAAGTCGTCGCGGGGTAAACATGTGCGCTCCCGCAGTTTCGGCCGGAAGACTGGGAACGGGCTACTGTGTTCTATTCATCCAGCGGAATAGCTCGAACGAACGAGGGACGCGCAGGGGACGCAGGGAAGCGAATCCGAGTGCCAGCAGGTGACGGTAAGAAGCAAGTTAAGGATTCGAGTTTAGAGTGGGCTCAAACCCTCTATTATTCACAGAATACATCTCAAACACGTCCGAATGTTCCTCTACTTGCTCTCCGGCGTCGAGGGCGGCAGCTGGGAGATGATTCGTGTGCCGGGTATGCGGGCTGGGTTGAAGGAACGGTCGCAGTCGGCGTAGGCCATTCCACCACCGAAACCGGTCGAGAGCGCAATGGGCCAGGTACGGCCTGTGGAGAGGTTGGATTGGAGGGGGGAGAGAGCGGATTACGAACGTCGGAAGAGGACTACGGAGAGGACGACGCCGGCACTGAAGCCCACACCGCTGTGTCCTGGTTAGCCCAGCGCAAAGGCCGACCCATAAGACTGAGACACGCACGCTTTCACTAGAAAGTCCGCGACTGCGAGAGGCTGAGATTAGTCTCCAGCTTGCTTCAAACCGAACGCCAATACGCACGACACCGGTCATACTGCAGCAAAATAAGTTTACGCAGCGAATGCGGGAGTAGAACGCACCTTCTGGCCGACAATATCCTCGCTCGACGACGGCTTTGGTGTTGTAGACATGGTGGTTTCGGAACGAGTCGCGTTTACGCCGTCACGGCTGCGGCATCTTGCTTTCACTCAACCACCACCTCGAATGCTCGAAAGCCAGTCCAGCAGTGCAATAGACCCTTCCCTACCTCCCTAAAGTTGCCATGAACACGCTCGGGCGAAGGAATTGAACGAATATAACGGGTGGTGTAGCTGTTAGCGGGCTACGACTCAATAATCCATTCTGCGCGCGACGGCGAGCGCTCGATCCAGCCAATAGCCTCTTCCACCTGCTTCCACCGATAAGTAGTCGCATACAAGCATCTATATGAGCAACAACTGATGCTGTATCTGCTCCAGAACTAGACCTCTTACCACCAGCTCCACCGACGCAATGTCTACACCTTCCTCCGATCCTCCACATGAGAGCCTTCTGGAGAAGATGGCGAACGCCTCTCTCGGAAGCTTCACGCACAAGGCCGACCACCCAGCCGCGCCTGCGACCCAGCAGAAACAGCCGGAACCCGCGAAATCAGCGGCGGAATCGGGGTCGCTTCTGGGGAAGCTCTCGTCGGCGTTCGGGCACGACGACGCGCCCAAATCGACTGGGACGGGCGGTGCGATTCACCCTGCGCACGTGGAACCTGCAGTTCCGACTGCGGCGGCTCCCCACCATCCTCCTACTACGGGGATTGCGGAGACGATGATAGGAAAGTTGGGCTTTGGAGGCAAGCACGAGGAGGTCACTGCGCCCCCGCCCGCACCAGCTCCTACACCCGCATCGGCGCCGATTAAATTATCACACTTCGATCGATTCTTGGGGCACAGCGATGAGCAACCTGTCGCTCCGGCGCCGATTCCTACTCCAGCCCCGGCGCCAGCCCATCACGGTGTCCTCGAGACGCTTGGGCTTAAGCATGCCGAACCACCTGCCCTTGCTCCGGCGCCAGTCCCTGCGCCCGCCAGCCACAGCCATAACGTTCTTGAGCATATGGGACTAGGTCATCGGCAGCCAACGCCTCCTCCTCCTCCGCCACCTGTGCCTGCGGTCCCGCAACATCATGGTTTACTCGATAAACTCGGGATACGTCCCGATAGCCCTCCCGCTGCGCCACTTGTCCAAGCGGCAGCCGCGCCTGCGTCTGGACACCACGGTGTCCTAGACCATCTTGGGCTCGGTAAGGAACACCACGAAGCGGCTGCTCCCCCGCCTGTTGTCGCCCCGTTGGAGCACCGACACACTGTCCTCGAGAAACTCGGCCTCGAGCATGCGCCACCGCCGCCTCCCCCGCCCGCAGAGCCGACCTCTACCCACGATAAGGTCCTCGAGAGGCTTGGGCTAAAAGACGCGCCTCCTCCGCCACCACCAGCGCCGACCTCGACGCACGATAAGGTTCTAGAGAAACTAGGCTTGAAGGACGCGCCACCACCTCCGCCGCCGGAACCCGTGCACCATAGTCTTATCGACAAACTTACCGGTCGGGAGTCGACTCCTCCGCCCCCCACCTGCGTCGGCGCACCACCACGTCCTCGAGAAGCTCGGGCTCGAGCAGGCTCCGCCCCCGCCTCCGGAGCACCACGGGCTGCTCGATAAGCTGCATCTCGGGCCCGAAAAGAAGGTCGAGGAGAAGCACGGGGTCGACGCCGTTGCGCAGAAGATGCAGGACGCGTTGGGGATTGGTGAGAGGAAGGAGGAGGAGCACGGGCTTGCGCATAAGATTAGCGGGGTCCTTGGGGGAGAGAAGAAGAAGAAAGCGGACGAGACGTTGTTCGAGCAAGGTTTGTTGAGCCTTTCGGCGATGATGGAGACGTGTTGACGCTGTTAAAGCCTCAGAGGCCATACACGACCATCGGCACAAAGACGATTCAGTTATGGACAAGGGTTCGCGTTTCCTTCTTTGGAGTTTAGTGCTCATATATGCGCAGCGTCCGACTTTGCGGTCCAGCATGGTCTTAAACATAAGGATGATCCAGTCGAGGAGGCGGGGGACAAGATTAAGCACAAGTTGGCTGGCGGGGTGTTCAAGGAACGTTTCGATTGAACACCGCTGTGAACTTCATTTTCGTGGAGTTGGTGCTCACAAGCAAATTATATGTACGCTTCAAGACCACTGAGCTTCAATAGAGGCCTGTAACTTACATTCAAGGACAAGGAGTGAAATTTCATTTGAGGATTCCATTAAATATTCTCTGACGCTTAGAGTTAGGAGGAGGATACCTCTCCCTCTGACGCTCATGTAGGCCTGCGCGTTTCTTCCTGCCTAAACTTACTGGTACTACGTTAGGCCGGGTTTACCCCCAATTTTGAAGCGAACCAGTCATACCTTCCGCGTTTTCAGCTCTTTGGACGGATCGCTCGAGAACACAGCCCGCAACACTGCGCTGAACTCACAGATCCAAACACAGAGCCAGTGGCTGAAGGTTGCTATGATTCGCGTGCGTGTACGACCGTTCCTTGAGTTACTTATTCTTATTGATCTAATCCCGTAGAATGAAGCGGCCATAAGCTTCCTACTATCCTCTATGAAGGAGATTCCACAAAAATATAGCAAGATGAACGGCGTGTTCCCAATCGCGCTGAACATCGCCCTGGATGTGTTTTGCGTGCTTGTGCTTGGCGTCCCTGGGGTCCATTGGATTACCAGTATGCGCCGAGATTTAAAAGAACAACTTGAACGTCCGCACCTGCGGCACCAGGTCCGGTTCGACGACGTAATATGGTTCCGATACGGACCGCCCAAGCCTCCTACGCCCTCGTACCACGGCAACCACGCGTCCCAGCTCGCTGCAGCTTCAGCTGCAGACCTCTCTCCGTGGCTCGGCATCTGGCCGAGAAGCATTCTATCCCTCGGTCTCGACTTTGCTCTCCTCTGCAGCATATGCCTCGAACGGTATATTCTCCGGAAGCCGTCGAACATGCACAACACTAGTTTCTGGTACGAGTACACGAGAATCCGGGAGACGAGGCGGAAGCCACGAGAGCGGAAGAAGGCCAAAGTCGGGCGGGATCTGAGCGTGAAGGAGATGCGGATATGGTCCTTGGTACACAACAAAGCGGACTCGGATTGAAGTCCGTGTGGTGGTTGGAAGGAAACGCGGCATTGAGGCGTTTCGTGCCCGCAGAGGCGCTTCGCTGACGGAGAGTTGGTTGACCGCAGGTCGGAAAGTTAGAGACGATCACTCTTGATTCGTGGTTTTCACTGGGCTCTTGACTCCGCAGAGGTATCGCAATCCTTGCATAGCCCACGAAGAACCAACAATTCGCCTAGTTTCGCGTATAAATACAAAATCAGTACATGTATTCAGTCGAGCAAGTGATGATGGTACAAGTCCTAGCGCAGGCAGTCTAAATCGCCGTCTGTCCCCACGGACCCAACAAATGCTGGCGCATGTTGCGCATCTCCTCCTTGAAGTCGACTTTCGTCATCCTGGAGATCCCATAACGCACTCGCTGATTACCCTAAACGCGACGCGTGTTAGCAGAATACCATAGGCAACAAAGGAATAACACCAACATTGTACTCGTCGTTCTTTGCACGCAACAAAAAGTTGTACTTTTCGCATGTCTTTTCGAGGACGAATGCGTTGAACGTATTCTCGTCGTCCTCCTAAAGCGTGATTGAGAAACAGCCGGCGGAGGGAAGACGGGGAGGACGCACCTTCATTGCGTGTAGGGCGTCCGCGCTCTGGCCGAAGATCGCCAACCCGACCTCATTAAAACCCTGCAGCCACGCCTGGTCCGAGTGATCCGCCACCGCGAGCGACATAATGTAGCGGTACTCAGGCCGTGGCCACGACGAGCCGCACGACTCGCACGACCATGCCGTCCCATTCTCGACGACCTTCTTGTTGCACTCTTTGCCCTGGCACGCTGGATACCACATGTTCTCGGGCTTGATAAAGAGCAACGTCGCGCGCGTGGAGAAGTAGACGTTGTTTGCGTTCGTATTGTCCCCGCTGGTTTGCTCTGTCGCCTTCTGTTTCATGTCCGCGATCGACACTGCTTTGTCGGCCTGGAATCCGGGCCCGCCACCGCCGCCACCGCCCGTCGACTGGTATTGCTGGAAGGACTCTTCTTTGCCAGGCCCATCATACCATCCGCGCAGGAGATTCGCCTCGCTGTTGTCCATCGGGTCGATCGACATCCCGCTCGAGCTGAAGAACGACAACGACCGGCCACCAAAGTCGCCAACCTTGACGTTCTTGAAAGCGATCACGGACCCCACCGAGCTGAAGTTCTCAGCTTGCTTGCCCCAAAGCGTCATCCGGACTTGGAACTTGGACTTGTCGACCAGGGTGAGCTCGCGCTTGACAATCTAAGCGGGAGGTGAGCGTGACAGACAGCGATTATGCTGCATTTACCTCGCGAGAGGCCTTAGAGGTGATTGTGCTTGTGGCGGTCATGTCCGAGACGACGGCGATGACATCGCAGGTTGAGTCCTTTGGAATGCTCTCGAGCTGGTCAAGCGGAATGAAGTTGTACTTGACTTGCGGCACGTTCGTGATGTCGAGGCACTGCCGCACGTTAGTGGGACGAAAAGAATCTGTCGCGACCGACCTCTTCAATGAGCGTGTTCTTCTCAAAACCGAGCTCGTACTCGTTGCTCAGATGCGAAAATTGCTTCTTTGCAAAGTTCACGCGCGCCCGCGAGATGTAGTAGACCTTGTCCTCTTGCAGACGCTCAAAGAGGTCGTTGGCGACGGCGTTGAACGCGGTCGCGCGGATTTCGCCCGTGTCGTCCATGAGCGTGACATTGAAGAGGCTGCCATCCCCGCGCTGATTCGAATACTTCTTGAGCTCGCTCTTCTGAGTGACGCGCGCCTTTATAGTCCAGTTGTTTTGGTAGGGGCTGAGGCCCTCGATGGGGTAGATGGACCCGTGATTGGAGTTGGAGGCTGCGGGAGTGGTGCGCTGTTGTTGTTGCTGCGGCTGCTGCTGCTGTGGTGGAGCACGCGCTGCCGGCGCCGGTGCGGGAGTGGTAGCCGCGGATGCCGACGCCTCAGTTGCACCGACCGACGCCGGGTTCCCGATCTTGTTTTCGCAATGCTCAACAAGATGGAGCGCGAGGATAATGAGGAGCCTTTTCTGCGTGAGCACGCGTCTGAGAGGTCAACAGACGACGCACCGCTTGTCCTGCACGAAATTGCAGGTGAACTTTGTCACGCAGATAATCGAGTGTTTCTGGACGTCGCCGTCGTTGACGAGCGAGTTGAGCTGGGTGGCGAGCATGGCTTGTACAAAGTTGACGCCGTCCGAGACGATTATGCGGTAACGGTCTGCGTTGGTGGACTGGGCGGTGTTGACTGGTTTGACGGAGAGGACCTGGAGGGTGTGGGTCGCGTCGAAGACGGACGTGTCGGTCGGCTCGGAGGTCTGGAGTGCCTGGCAGCTGCCCGCGGAGAGTGAGACCATGGCGTCGAGGAGATGGTGGTCGGGAGAAGAAACGCGTAGAGTCACGACAATAACAGCGCGACTCATGCCTCAACAGCACCCTGCCCTCGAATCTGAATGCAATTCAAGCCTTATAACCGCTTTTAAACCAAATGAAACCCTATTCGACGCGCCCTTCATCAACCCAACTTGCTTCTAACCACCACCATGACTGGCGGCGACCACACCCTCGGCCTCAATCCAGCACCAAACTTTGAATTCGGGAAACGCAAGCGCTGGGCAGACCTCGTCATGACCTCCCTCGTCGACGTCCTCATCCTCGTCCTCTCTCCGCAAGCCAAAATTCTCTACTGCGGCAACGGGCTCAAAAACCTGCTGGACTGGACCGACACTGAAGTTATCGACCACAACTTCCGCGAGCTCATCCACGGTTCGTAGAAGTATGCATACTCCCCGGTACTAGTATACCTGCGCAGAGGAGGACCGCAGCAAGTTCATCAGCGCGTTCGAGGAGTCGCTACAGAGCGGCGACCCGCTGCTGTCCCTCTACCTCCGCCTCAAGTCCGGGTCCGCCCAATCAAGCGCACAAGACCTCTTCGAGCTCGTCGGGCGTCCCCAGATCGTCGAGGACGCCCCGGACGACGACGACGACGCTGCAGGCGCAGGCGGGGCCATCCAGGTCATGTTCCTCGTCGCCAAACCGTACCCGAGCAAGAGCCTCGAGACGTAAGTTCGCCCGCTTCCGGACCTCTCTAATGTATCAACCCATCCCAAGGCTCAACACGTACATCGATCTCCAGGAAGAACACACCCGCCTCCAACAACGCGTCGCCGAGCTGCGCGCTCGCGCTCCCCGCTCCGCCCCGTCCTCCCCCCCTCCTCCACCGTCTCCTCCTCGGGATCGATGTATGCCACAACCTCAATGGTCCCGGGGCCGAGCTCGCGTCCAATCGCTGCCGGCGCCGGCGCCGGATCGCCACCAGGCGCGTATTCGGCTGCAGAGCACACCGAGGACGAAGACGGCGAACCCGCACGCAAGAAAAAGGTTTCCGTTTCAGTCTCCCCGCCATCTACAGCTAAGAGTTTAACAGATGACGAAGAAATCCGCACCCGCGCCGCCTGAGCAGTATGCCTGCATTACCTGCGGCCGTACCGATTCGCCGGAATGGCGCAAAGGCCCCACCGGCCCAAAGACGCTCTGCAACGCCTGCGGTCTCCGCTGGGCGAAGCAGGTCAAGACGCAGAAGATGGCCGACGAGGCGGCTGCGGCGGCGTCTGGCATGTAAAAAAGACCAGAGAATATATAGCTTCTAATGCGTACATACAAGCTTCTTGAGTGGGTATGCGTCGGAGGAAAGAGAGGTATTATTATCATAGACCAAGGCGAGTCGAGAATGAACGTGAGCATGCAATTGTACCGCGGCAGTGTAGGGTAGTAGCAGTTATCGTATGTGTTTTCAAGGAATGTTTGTTGCGTCCTCTACCGCGTCCTAGGATCGTGTTGAGCTGATAAAACAAAAGAAACATCAAGCACGTACGAGGCAGATAAAACAAAGTGCCCAGCGGCAAATAAATCTAGAGCACGCCTCCTGCACCTAGGAGCAAGCAGCGGGCGGGCGGGAGACAGCGATCCACTCGACCAACCAACGCCACCGACCTACGGCAGCCAAATCTTGATCGTCTGGTCGACACTCCCCGTCGCGACCACATTCACCAGCTTCTCTTCTGCTGGTTGTGCAGCGCCCTTCGCATCGCCATTAACCTTGGCGTCGTCCCCTCCCTTGCTCGCACCCGCAACGACCTGCCTCCCCCATGCGAGCGTCTGCACGAAATGCCCGTGCGCCTCGACCGTCTTCATGCACCGACCAGTCGTCAGCTCCCAAACGCGGATCGTCTTGTCGTCCGACGCCGACAGCAGGTACTTGCCCGTCGGATGGAACGCCAACGCCCGCACCCAGTTGTCGTGCCCGGGCAAGTTCCGTAGTAGCTGTCCGCTCGCAGTATCCCATATCTTGATCGTCTTGTCGCGCGCGCCAGTGGCCATGTACGCGCCTGGTCGCTTCGACCGGTCCGTGTTCTGCAAATGGCTCAATGGGGCGAGCGCAAAATAAGATTGTATCACGTACAGGGATACCGGCAAGCTCTCGGATCGCTGCATATGCGGCAGCAGGCGCGAACGCGACGACTTCAACAGCATTCTCGTGTCCCCGGAACTCCATTTTAGATTCGCCCGTTAGCGGGTCCCAAATCCGAGCGGTCTGTAGATGCTCAAAAGACAACACAAGGCGCCAAGGATGAATCGTACATGATCGTTGGATGCGCTCGCCAAAAGCTTGCCGTCGTCCGAGGGCAGCACGCAGCGGACCCAATCCGAGTGACCCGTTATTGTGCGAACAAGATGCCTGCCATAGAGTCAGGAAAACAGCGCAGGGAGTAGTTCGAAAGCACGAACGTCGACGCGATATCGAAAACACGAATTGTCCTGTCTCTGCTTGCACTGACGATGAACTGGTCGCCGGGCATGAACCGGACAGAGGACACGGAGTGCTCGTGTCCGGGGAACGTCTTGGTGTTCTTCCACTCGTTTTGCGAATCCCATATCTTGATGAAGAGGTCCGTGGAGCACGTTACTACGCGCCATAAGTGGGTGTGCTACGCAAGGCAAAAGCACCACGCACCCAAAAGCTGGCCCTTATGGTCGAAATCGACGTCCATGACGGCCTTGGTGTGGCCCTTGAGTGTCCTCTCAAACTCGCCCGTTTCCCAATCCCATATCTTGACAGTTGCATCTTCGCTTGCGGACGCGAGGATCGAGTATTGCGGGTGGAAAGCGACCCTTGTAATGGGCGACCGATGGCCGGTGAGGACGTGTGCGGCCGGTGCACGGGGCACCCAGTCGGATTGGGATGCCGCGCGCTTTGCAGGGGCCTGCGAGAGCTCTTCTTGCAGCGCCGAGTTGCGGTTCTCGAGGTCCATAATCTACCCGTCGTCAAGACGCGCAGAGTCCGAATGAGATGGGGCGCACCTTCTTCTGCAGGCGTATCACGCTCGTCCACTTCTTTTCGAGAAGGCCAGTGTACTTGGCCTTGGGGTCGGGCGTGTAGTCTGTCTCGGTCTCCTGCTTGAGTGCGGTGTATGCTTGCGTGAAGTTGTTGGCATAGAGGTAGTCCAGCATGGACTTGTGGCTTTCGGGGTATCAGTACAGTGCGCAGAAGGCATTGAGGCGACGCACAGGTCCTCTCGCTGCCGGTCTGACAGCAACGACATGGTCGGTGTGGCTCGCGGGTGTGGTTGAGCGATACGCGATCTCGGCCGATGAGCGCCGTCGACGATGAGCGGATAGCGACGACGGGGGTAGACGAGGGACGGCGGTTGGTCGTGGAAGATGGAGTTCGAGGGCAAGATTCCCAACCTAAACATCAACACCGGCTTGTACTGCTCTTCCATGTCCCTCAAAGTGTGCGTTCACCCCAACCGGCTGAAACACGACCTTACTATCCGCCAGACTGACTGTCGGCGCTGCTGCAGGCAAAATCCGCGATCTCTTTGCGAAAATTAAAGCCATTGACGCCAAGCACGGAAAGTTTGACCATGTCCTCTGCATTGGCGACTTCTTCGGCGTCCCGGGCGACCCCGAGGCCGAAGAAGAGACAAAGCAGCTACTGGATGGCACGCTAGAGGGTGCGCTGTCCATTCCAAGCTGAAACGAGCCCAACTAACCCGCGTCCAGCTCCGATTGAATGCTACGTTATGCAGGGCGACATTCCGCTCTCGGACGCCGTTATCCAGCAGTTTGCAAAGACGCAGGGAGAGATTTGCAAGAACGTCTTCCTTATGAGTGCGTTCCAGTCGTTTCTTCGCTTTCCGGTTCCAACTTTCCTCAGGCAAGTCCGGGATGATTACGACCGCGAGCGGACTGCGAATAGCGTGTCTTGGTGGGCGCTTCGACCCCGAAATCCACTATACCTCGGAAGCGGCTCCGGCAAGTCGCGTCTCGCGTTCGTTTCGGGAAGATTGAACGTCCTGCAGGGGTTCCAATCGCCATACTTTGCCGCTCAAACCGTGGAGCGTCTGCTCTCGAACACTCTCACCACGTCCTCGTCCTCGAAGCAAAACTACAAATCCCTTGCAGACATCCAAGCCAACGCCTCCTCCTCACAACTCATTGACATCCTCTTGACCAATGCATGGCCCGCGTCCATAACAAACCACTCCGCCGCCCCTTTGCCTGCTCCAGAGCTCGCGTCCATCGGAGCACCTCCGCTGGACGATGCCATTCGACGAACAAAGCCGCGATATCACTTTGCAGCTAGTGGAGGGAAGCCTCCGATGTTCTGGGAGCGGGAACCGTTTGTCTGGGACGACGAGAACGCCCGGGTATCTCGTTTCGTCAGTCTCGGTGCTTTCGGCGGAGAGAGCACGTCGGGGAAGAAGCAACGCGTTCGTCATCATTACCTTCTATATCTCCAAGCTCACCGTCTTATCAGTGGTTCTACGCGTTCAGCATTGCTCCGAATACGCCAACAACGGCGCCGGCTCCGCGCCCAGCAAACGCCACCAAGAATCCCTACACGGAATCTGTCGTACGCGCCGGCAAGCGGCCGTTCGAGAGCACATCCGAAGGCGAAAACTTCATCTTTGGGAACGTGGCGGTCCCACAAAAGCGCACACGCATCGCTACCGGCGATCCAGGCAAACCTCCGCCTGGGTATAAGTGCCATCGCTGCGAGTCGAGCGAACACTTTATCAACGACTGCCCCGAGCGCGTGAAGCCACCAGAGGGCTATGTTTGTCGGATATGCCAGACGCCAGGCCATCTGGTACGCGACTGCCCGACGCGTTTCCAGCTCGGTGATACAGGCGGCAAGAAACCGAAACCAGGCTACATCTGCCGCGCGTGCGGGAGCGAGGAGCATTTCATCGACGATTGTCCGTCTTCCAGTCAACGGCCATCGTTTGCGCGCGATGATAACCGGAGGAGGAGGGGCGGTCCACCAAAGGAGATTACGACCGACGAGTGCTGGTTCTGCCTTTCGAATCCCAACCTGGCGAAACACCTTATCGTGGCTATTGGCGCGGAATGTTATGTGACGCTGCCCAAGGGTCAAATCCCGCCGACGCAGTCCGCTGCCGAACATACGCTTGTCCCAGGCGGAGGACACGTTATTATCGTCCCCATAACGCACTACCCCACGTTTTCGACGATTCCGAGTGACCTCGCGGCGCCGATTATCCAGGAGACCGAACGGTATGCTTTTCATTTCCCTTTGTCATACATGGATACCAACTCTCTGTTCAGACACAAATCCGCGCTCCACGCAATGTTTGCCAAACACGGTGCAGCGATGGTCGCGTTCGAAGTCGGCCGGCTCAGCGCCAAGGGCGGGCACGCGCACGTGCAGGTCGTGCCCGTCCCGCTCGCGCTCAAAGACAAGGTCGAGGACGCGTTCCGCTCCGAAGGGCGTATCCTCGGCATCAACTTTGAAGACGACGCGGACGCGGCGTTGGAGGCGTGTGCCGGCGGGCATGGAAGCTACTTCCGTGTCGACCTCCCCGACGGGCGCAAGCTTGTGCACCTTATCAAAGACTATGGGCCTTTCAATATCCAATTTGGGCGCGAGGTGCTTGCGGGGCTGTTGGGCCGGCCGGAGAGGGTGGATTGGAAGGAGTGCGTGTTGCCGGATGAGGAGGAGAGGGCGGATGCGCAGGCGTTTAAGGCTGCGTTTGCGCCATTTGATACGACGAGCTGAATGTTGTAAGATTACTTGCCAAGTTATTAAAGAGAGTCTGGCCACCGTCTGCCAAGTTCACGCGTAGAGACCAAATATGGTGATCAACCCCACACCTGCTTGTTTCCTACCCTCACCACCCTCTGCAGACCATGTCTTCCTTGACCACTCCAAGCCAGAGTCGCCATAACTCCCGGCCGGGCACGCCCCTGGCCCGTTTTAAGGACTTTGTACGCCAAACTCCCGCTCTGTCCCGCTCCCCGCTATGCACTTCCACATCCCTCGTCCCGGCGTAAAGACGAACAACTCATGGGCGCATTTCATTGACCAGGTCCTCGACGCGGTCAAGCACTACAAGCATGAAGACGAGTCTGAGGCGCACAAGGTTGGCTCGATGACAGCATCGCTGCCGCTGCTAACTGCGAACCCCAGATCTTCCGTGCTTCGAAAGGACATGCGCCCAAGGGCGCCACGCTCTTCCCCGAGACGACCAACGTCGTAAGTCGCGCAGTCGAGACGCGACCATCGCTCACATCGATGTTAGGATGAGGAAACTGTGCCGGGTATTCTGCACCCAGGCAGCACTGGTGTCATCTACTGCTCGGATCGTGCAATGGCCAACGGGTACCTGCAACGTCGGCGATGGTGGCCGCATGCTGATATTCCGCTCTAGTTTCAGCTACGCGGCCTCTCACGAATGGGCGAACCTGGGCCAAGGAGCGCCAGAGGTCGGGGACATCCCCAACGCGCCGCCGCGCCCAAAATCCGTCGAGCTCCCTGTTGACTCCCTCGAGTACGCTCCAACGACCGGCGTCAAAGGCGCGTCGCTCTCTCACCGCTTGCAATCTAGCCGACCATCCATCAGCGCTCCGCGAGGCGGTAGCGAATCTGTACAACCTGACCTACCGCCAGAACAAGGAGAGCAAGTACACCTTTGAGAACGTGTGCATTGTACCCGGAGGCCGCTCAGGCTTGTCCCGCGTGGCCGCCGTCATCGGCGACGTCTACACCGTATGTGCATCCAGCGCGCCTCGCGCCTCGCATCTAACCGTTGTATAGTCCTATCAAGTCCCCGACTACACGGCCTATGATCAGATGCTCTCGTCTTTCAGGCGGCTCGTTCCCGTCCCCACTGCGTGAGCTTCGCCTGCTTGCTTTCGGTTAGATCCCTGACGCGTCAGATTAGCCTTGATCCCAAGGTATTGCTGCCTGCACGCTGTCGACGACCGCCAGCTGACGCGACGTAGACAAAATACCGTCTGGACATTGCACAGACAAAGGTAGAAATTGACTGGTCTTCGTGTAACCTCTTTGCTGAACGAACAACAGCGTGATATCCAAACGCAAGGTCTTGCCGTCATCTTAGCGTCAAACCCGCGTAACCCCACTGGCCAAGTCATCAAGTGCGCCAGCGCGATTTCTGGATTTCGCTTGAGAACTAATCGTCGTAGGGGCAAGGACCTCAAAGAACTCGTGGCGATTGGTCGCGAGGGCACGACGGTCATTCTAGACGAATTCTACTCGTGGTACATCTATCCCGAACATGAGAAGGACTATGGCCACTCGATCTCGGCGGCAGAGTACGTCGAGGACGTTAATCAGGTAATACGATCCCTTTCCTTCGTCTTCTATCGCTCAAAGAGGTACAGGACTCGGTCGTCCTCATCGACGGTCTCACAAAGAACTGGCGGTTGCCCGGCTGGCGTGTTTGCTGGGTCATCGGCCCCAAGAACCTTGTCACCGCGCTCTCGCAATCCGGCTCGTTCTTGGATGGCGGCGCGAACCACCCGTACGTGTCGATTTCGCGGTCTATTCGGTACTTGATTAAGCATCGTTCTACAGCCTCCAGCTCGCTGCGATCCCCCTCTTGGACCCGATGCACGTCAAGAAAGAAAAGGTTGGCTTGGGACTTCCTGAGTTCGATATATCAGGCTTACACACGCTATAGGAAGCGCTACAGCGTCATTTCAAGGCCAAGCGCGACCACGTCCTCAAGCGGCTTCACAACATGCACCTCGACGTCGATATTCCGCCCACGAGCACGTTCTACATCTGGCTCAACCTCGAGCATCTCCCGGCGCCGCTCAACAATGGCTTGGTACTACCGCTACTAGCGTCTGCTGCGCCCCCGCTGACCAAACTCATAGACGTTCTTCGAAGAACTGCTCAAAGAGCAAACCATCGTCATCCCCGGCATCTTCTTCGACATCAACCCGTCGCACCGCCGTAACCTGTTCAATTCCCCATGCCACCACTTTGTGCGGATTAGCTTTGGGCCGCCGATGGAGGACCTCGATAAGGGTTTGTTGTGTTGCTCTTCATGAGATTGGGGGCTAAGGGATTGATTAGGCCTCGACGCGTTCGAGCGCGTGCTCAAGAAGGCGAAGAAGGAGGGTATGAAGGGCTTTGGACATAAGTTTGTGCCAGTGTGCCGTCTACAAGCGCTTACTGACCGCTTCTATAGCTATAAGAAGAGCATCGAGCTGAGCCCGGATGAGGTGAAGAGCTTGTAAATGTTTACGCCAACGGAAACGGACAAAGGAACAAAAGCGGAGGAACAGTTGCTGCTACTTACGCCGGTATAGACGTAGATATAAACGACTTGGATGTGTATGGAATTGTGTACTTGGCTGTCTTGCTTTGCCGTGGAAGTCGAGAGCTGTTTCGCAGAGATGGACGTAGACACTGCGGCAATTCAAAAAGATAAGAGGTGATTTTTTGGAGTTTTTTGGTGGCCAAAAGAGTAGCTAAAAAGCAATAATTTTTTTGTGCTAAAAAATTCTGGGACTTTTCTGGGTACTTTTGCCGGGCAAAAAATCTGAACAAAAATTACAAATGATCTCTGGCCAAAAATGCATCAACTTTTGGTTCACATATATGTGGAATATAATCAATGCTAAAGGCAGTGGATTTGATGTGAACTAAAATCGTGGATTTTAGGCCTGATTTATGCAAAAGAAGAATAGACCAAAAAGGTCGAATTTTTTGGTGAAGAAAAAGGCACGGGAATTTTTGATGAGAAAAAACCTGCACTTTTACAGCGGCCGCTCGTCGGCCGGCGGTCGGCGGATGGTCGGCGGACGGGCGGCGGACCGTCGGTTGCCTTGACTGCCTTGAAGAAACGCCCATCCGCCGCCTGTCCGCCGACCACCCACCGACCATCCGCCGACCGTCGGCCGACGAGCGGCCGCTGTAAAAGTGCAGGTTTTTTCTCATCAAAAATTCCCGTGCCTTTTTCCTCACCAAAAAATTCGACCTTTTTGGTCTATTCTTCTTTTGCATAAATCAGGCCTAAAATCCACGATTTTAGTTCACATCAAATCCACTGCCTTTAGCATTGATTATATTCCACATATATGTGAACCAAAAGTTGATGCATTTTTGGCCAGAGATCATTTGTAATTTTTGTTCAGATTTTTTGCCCGGCAAAAGTACCCAGAAAAGTCCCAGAATTTTTTAGCACAAAAAAAATTATAAGGCAGATATGGCCGTCAAGCGGCAGTGCCCGCTACCTTACTGTCACATGAAATTCCTAAAAAAACACCCAAGGAAATTCCTTCTGCCACTTTTCCACATCTTACTTAGATACAAATTTCTGTGGGGAGTAGACCTTACCGTGGGTGACTTATCCAACCTGGGTACTTGGCGCCCCCTCCCTCTTGCCTTAAACATCGGACCCAAACTCCCTTGGAACCGGTACCATCTGAACGAGGGATCTAAAAAGACCATGTGTGTGTACCCAAAATATTCTTCCAGGATTAGCCTGTCTGCTACAATTGAGGCAGATAACTACCCAGTCTTACCGCTAAGAGCGCCGGCACCCAGTGTCTTCCAAAAAAGACCAAACCGGTGTCCTAGATTCTCCTGCAGCCTCAACAAAGTACAGACTCTCCAAATCGAAAATGAGCCCCCCTAAATATTTTGTCATGGTCAGTCAGGCCAATCAAATCAGATAATGAACCCAAACATCTTAACCCGCTAATTATCCAGTCAACACCGGTATTATGTAGAAGCTGTGGGATTTACATTTCTCTGAAATTCATGAATGGCCACTCAATTTTTTCCACACTTTTTTGTTACTGGTATTCAAGACCATATTTCAGAGGGTCTAATACGGTCTAGTAATTTCAGCAGTGAGAGTTCCAGCTGCCTTGATAGGTTTTTGATGTGTGGACTGTTGAGCTGTGGAGAATGAAGAGGCAACCCAGGCGACGACAATTGTGAGGAACATAGCATCCAATTTAAAACCCCATGCCAGCACACGTTGAGCACAGCATGACCAAAATCATGAAAACTTGAATTAAAACTGCGCGGTTCCTCTATAAACCCACTACCTAAAGGTAGCGGGAATTGCTTTTTAGCTACTCTTTTGGCCACCAAAAAACTCCAAAAAATCACCTCTTATCTTTTTAAATCGCCGCAGTGAGACTCTATGATTCCATTCAAGATTAAAAATATGCCAAAAATATGCCCAGAAACCCAGCACGAACTACCACCCGACTTCCCCCACCTCTATAAGTCTCTAAAACCACACCCGAAGCGCCAGCCACCTTGCGCAGCACGTAGCGCTCTAGGTCGTACATCTCGTACGACTGCGCAGCCAAACGCATGGCTTGGATGTGGTGAGGGCGCGAATTGGCGGCGGAAGCGTGTTTTCTGCTTTGCCAGATGCAGGTTGCGAGGTTTATCCCCGTTGCCGAGGGCGTGCCGTACCAGTATAACAGCAACTGCGGATATGAGCAAAAAGATGAATGCTAGTGGGAGAAAGAGCGCGGAACGTACGCCTCCGTTGCTGACGGCTTCTTGATGTGCGTGTTTGTCCGCTTCGTACAACGCTGGGCGCGTTGAGACCAGCACCACATGCGAACAAAGAGAATTCACCGTCACCATCGCTACCAGCCTTTCTTCGGCTACGGAATACGACACAGTACCACTCTCGCTCCTCGTCAACAGGAAGGCTTAGTTCGTCCCAATTAAACGCTTCGGTGTATGGCACAGACGCGTAGTCCGCGGTTATTGGGGTAAATCGGTGCAGGGCTTTGTGAAGGGACAAAGAGCAGGGGTCGATGTCGGGGAGACGCGTCTCAGTCACTAGAGGTGGATTATCTCCGAGCCGCGGTAGCTCTTCTACGTC
Source organism: Mycena kentingensis (nom. inval.) (assembly GCA_014461125.1). Taxonomy (NCBI): domain Eukaryota; kingdom Fungi; phylum Basidiomycota; class Agaricomycetes; order Agaricales; family Mycenaceae; genus Mycena; species Mycena kentingensis (nom. inval.). The sequence continues at coordinate 1,073,159 of JACAZG010000012.1, forward strand.
CCGCGGTAACGAGGACAGCAGCGGCGGGAGGTAGAGAACCGGCGACCGCGATCGTTTGTCAAAGTTTGGGAGGTTGTGAGGGTTCGAGTAGTGGGGAGGGTGCGAGTAGGCCATTTTTTGAATGGAGGCTGCTGGCGCGAAGCGGGGTTTACTTATAGTTGTGATGGCCTCATCTTGGCCAATCGCACGTCATAAAGGCGATGTTGGACTGCATTCGCGCTGGCGGTCAACTTGGACTCGGCTTGGTAAACGCCGTAGGAAGCGGGACGTACACGGCGGGTTGAATTTAAACGTCCGTAACGTCCGACTCCGTGGTTGCCTCGTGGAAGCGGCGTGTTGTTTGTATTTGTTTGGGGAAGTTTGACCGCGTTCGACATGATCCTCCTGGCGTTCAACCATCACCACAGTTTTCAGAAAGGGCATCCCGGCTGCACAAACTACGAGTATCATTTGCTACGGCACTCACGTATACAAAGCTACAACCTTCTGCACAAACACCACCTTACAAACTGTAGCATTGACCGACTCGACTCGCGAACAAACACTCTGTATCCATCCCGTCTTGGTATCATCTTGGTTATTTGGCACGTAGCTACGAAGAATGAGCTGTATCGTACTAGACTTCTTTATTACATTCAAGTTAATAGTGAAAACCAAACCAGAAGGGCTCGACGCGTTGGCAACGCGTTGGCCAAGAGCGAGTAAGTAGCGCCTCGACAGCGATGCGGAATACGAACAAACGAAATTGATGTCGCTTGCGTTGCTAGCGATCCGCGTGTAAATGCGAGATAGTTAAACGCCTGCAGCTTCCTGGTACGCTCTAATCTCGAGCCAGATCATTCGAGGGACCCGCCATCAGGCGTAGAAGTTCTAGGGCGGCCATTTTCATCACTTTTGTGATGTGGGTGGGAACCACCCATCACAAGCTTAAGCTCCGCGTAGCGGAGCGGGCCGCCCTAGGGCGTCCTCGAGACTAGGTACGCTCACTCGCGCTGCGATGGGCAAAAGCGCGTCATTCCCCGTTACATCTAATTGTGCCTACTCCTACCATTACCGCCTCCGATTCATCGCGTTGTACCGCTCCCACCAGCACGAGCGGCACGAGTGAGTGTTATCCACCCAGTCCGAGCAGCTGGACTTTCTCGCTCCGCATCCGCCGCTGCATTCGCCTGGTCCCAACGAAGACATTGACATGTAGAGTCCAGAGCCTATGCCGATTTGGACGGCGTCAGATATCAATCCGTGTTCAGCTTTACTGAGCTCGGAACCGGGTTCTTGCTCACCGTGGTGGAGGGAGTTGACCATAATGAGTGCTTGCGGCAAAGCTATAAGGGTGCGTCGGTTAAGTAAAATTCGAATGAATCGATGCCAGCGTTACAGTTCAACGCAGAGAGAATATACATCAATCGAAGCCGCTCGCCGTGAAGTAAGTGAACGCGTCGGCGGCGAGAGCCGCCCTGTTTTTGACCGCCTATTTCAAATTTATATCGATATATAGCATCCTTTGTTCGTCCTCTCCAGCGCTTTCTTCAAGCGTGATCATAATTATGCATGGCCGGGTTATGTTTGCAGCCGCAGCGAGCCCCGCGTGTTTCCACGGAGTATTCGCCTTTCCCCCGCGTAGCATCAATGTCTGTTATCTCAACAACCGTACAATGTTTTCCGTGGTAACTTGAAGTGATTGGATCAGATCCTTTGTTCTCTTCGAGGCCAAGCCTTAGCTGAGCTATCATCCATTTTACCGGTAGTCCGCCCGAGATTGTGAGAGTTTCCCCCAAATCGCTCAATTTCCACGAATCCGGAACGGCCCAACAAACTTGAGTGCGAGGACATTGGATCCACCATGGACCGAGGCTTGTCTTTCCGAATCAAAGGAACCTGTTTTTCAACGACATCTTCCGCCGACGCACAGTGCGATGGGTGTCCGGATCCGCGCTGCGATTCCGAATGACAAGAGCCATATGGAAGTGACATATTGCTGTCCAGACGTACTCACGCCTTGAATGGAATTCAAACGACGAGCACCTACCTTCAACAACGCTCACCACCACTGCCAGGCTCCTCCACTCGAGCTCATGCACACCCTCCGACGTCAGCCCACCATTTCTGGCAACAGTTTACACAGTAACTGGTCAGACAACAACCCACCAGCGGCAACATTTTCCCTGCATGCAGCAGCCAAACCGCTCATGAAGCTGCTCTTCCACCGTCAAGCGCTGGAATATGTTGCGGCGCATCGCGAGGTTCCGTTGGACAATGAACAAGGGCCGATTATCGTCGATGTGCTCTTAAGCTACATCCGGTACGTCCGAGGGTACCGCTGGCGTGAAATTTCAGTCGCTGATCCAGAAAATAGCTACAAATACATCAGACTCGACACAAAAGTCCTGGTTTTGTCCGAGCTGGCACGACGATGCATGCTCGCTGAGCCCGGGGAGCTCGAAATGATGGCGACAGCGCTCACCTGCGAGGATGTTGCGCTGTTGCTGCAGATAAACAACCCGGATTTTGTTTTCTCGACAATACAGTTCCTTACGTCGACATCCTCGAACAAACACATCTTGTCTCTCTTGCTTGTGCTTCTAGAGCAAGTATTCGCCGACTGTCTGGACCTGCGATTTGAACTAATTTATTCTCAGAGACGAAAACTGCACTGTGCCGGTCATGAATATGTTGGCTTTGTTGCCCTTGGATGCCGAACAAGCCAGGGAAGTATTCGGAATTATCCAGAAAATGGGTCTCGTGTATTGGGAGGAGGCTGGCGACGGCCCTCAGTTGACCTGCTCCAACTTCCGTCTTGCGGCCTCCGCCATCCAGAAAGTTACACATATCCCATGGAGATACTTACGATACGAGCAAGGGTGCGGCTATATTATCCTACACCGCAATTTTGCTGATTTTTCATTCTTAAATAACCAGACACGACTGGCCGACACATTCGCTACTCGCACTTATCCTGCATATCCAGGAAGAATGTTGCAAGGCCGTGTCCATCGACCTCAACGTCGCAACTAGCATGTTGAGAGCCATTCCACATTGGCTAGCGGTTTCGTTGGTATCTGACGACCACCTCGTTCCCACTCTCGCCTGCCGCTTGCTGGACCTTCTTCTTGAAATCGCAGATCGAAACGGGGCGCCGCAACTTGAACTGGAGGTTGTCAAGCTTGTTGAAGGGACGTACACCTGTGACCGCCTGGCGTCGTTGCTGTATACTCACAGAGAGGATCCCAACATCACCACCTCCATCTTCTCGTGTTTGGCGAAACTCGCCGACACGGCAGCTAGCGCCAAGCCCAGTTTTGACAAGCCTAAAGGGCTTTCCCAACCTACCGGTCGCGCAGTCTCGTGCACACCAACATCCCCTGTATGCGCCTGTTACAGAAAAAGTCAAAAGAAAGCTGCGGAAATGCTGGAGAACCTTGCTCGGAAAGGAAACTTAATGGAGGACGAGTCAAAGTTTGACCGCTGCATGCCTTTCCTAGAGGCTTGCCTGAGGTAAGCACTCACTCTCCAAGAGTTATTAGTATTAACCATAAGTTCTACCGCTAGCACTGATTGCGCCGCAAGGCTCCCGGCATTACGCGCCATCCGTTCCATCAACGCTCGACAAAGTGGTCTTAACACGATGCAAAGGGGGCGCCGTGCTCAATTTCCTGAGGTCGCCCTCCCGAAGGCGCAGTTCGAGAACTGGATTGATACCAGCAAATGCCATGTCGCCGTTGGCACTGGGATTGTGCCACCGAGGCGTGTCACAAAGGAAATGATTACCCATCCGAACTCGCCGTGGCTCCCGGCAACTCCAGAGGAGCCTGAGCCTGCTGTCGTCCTGGTTGAGAAGAAGGAGAGGGAGAAGTGGGGGCGGGGGCGGGCGGCAAAAGAAACAGTTGTTCATCCGCCTCCGTGGTTCTTGTCGTCCCCCCAAGGAAGGGACGACTTGGTTGCTGCGCTGTTTTTACCGTAATACTGCTGTCCGTTCACAGAGTTTTGGGCCTTATCAGTGCTATAAACTCCAGACGAGACGGCGTTCCCGTCCGCCCAGACAGCCACGCAAACTTGAGACGATGTCTCGACACAAAAATCCCCACGGTTCAATTTGAAGAGTGGATCGATAGTAGCAAATGCCCAGTGGCCAGTGCCAAATTCCTTCGCGCAGCTTTGAAGCAAAAGACGGAGCACTAGGTGATCGCGGTAGGATACGGATTTTTCCACGTATCAGTATACCCATCATTATGATACAGACAAAGGATATACATGAGCAAACAGAAGAAACCGGTCTTACAGCATAATGGAACCTACATCATTGCCTCTTCCTGCCTTTGCAAACAGCAAAGGTCCATAGGGAGGAACTGGCGCTACTCTCAAAGCCTGTACCCGCCTTCCTTTTTCCTTTAACGTTCCCCGAAGGAATCGGGCACTGCCGATTGAACAGTTACCAATATCGATCCACTCAAACCTCCTCTGCGTAATCTCGTAGACACTCCGAGTCTGCTGTGTCTGACTTGCGAGAGGGACGCTGATCCCACCGTCACGTCGGGCAGTTATTGCATCGACCGCTCTTGTCGCCGCTAAACGCACTGTTCCGCCAACGCTGCGCGAGGTGCGTTAACAGATGATGCAATGGCGCGGGTATGCGTATTCACCTGCTGCAAGCTTCGAGGAACGGCAAACAGCGCAGGATCGAATCGTGTATCCCGCCGATCGCGGTAGTGTTGCGTGCAAGATTCTCCAACATCCGAGCCGCTTTCATCTGACTTTGCATGAAGCAGTCGCACAGACGCGACGCCAGCGTGTGCGGAGCAGCGTCAAGGGCTTGGAAACACAGTTTTCCCATCGTCATCGCCAATTCTACGTGCACGAGCTCAGCGCCCTTTGTTGTTTCCGCGATCTTCGCTAAGCACGACAAGATGCAGGCAGTGATGTTTGGGTCGTTTTGATGAATATGAAGTAGTGATGCCAGGAGACCGCAGCTGTGCATGCTGTCGATGCTCATAGACATTTGTTGGTGAAGCAGTAGCTCCAAGAGGCGACAGGCGAGCAGAGGAACGAAGGGGTCCTCCGAGAACATCGACTCCGTGAGCCAATGCGGAATCGATTGAATTATGCTCCCATGAGCTTCATAGCTCAAGCCTTCCTGCGCCATGTGCAGGAGGAGAGCGAGGAGGGACAAGACGCAAAGCTGGCGAGTAGGTCTGGGCCGAATAGATATTCAGATTTGGACTGAACGAGCAATAACTCACCCTGATCCGCGCCGTCCACTCTTCAAATGCTCCTGCGGGACGTTCGTGACGCCAAAGATTGCGCACACTGCGAGGGCGTTGTTGGAGCAGAGCAGTTGTGGCGGGTCGTTTTCTAAATAAAGCCAGCCCGATTTCTCCATTACTCTGCATATCTCGGTGTTCTGATCCTCGTTGAGAGGCAATAAAGCCAGTGCGTTCAGCGTTGAAACAGCCAATTGAGGTTCCCTGTAATGTTATCAATAAATTGGATGCTAGATGATTCTGGAGACCTACTCCAGGAGCACCAAGAGCTGCGAGAACATCCAGGCATCGGAACAAGTCGTAATAAAGGATTTCAACGAATCCACAAAATCTTTGTCGTCGATTTCGAGGAGCAGCGCTATATCCTCGTATCCGAACGCATCCGCCACAATGTTGCCGGCGGATTCTTCAGTCGATCTTTGCCGCCTCGATAGCTCGGATAGAACTAGGGATTTCGTCTCGAGCCTGACGTATTTGTAGCTGCCGGAGCTCGTGTTAAGCTAATTTATGCCGAGCCCGGAAGAAAACAAACCGAAGGTAGCTCATCAGCACATCGACAATAAACCCGCCCTTCAACTCGCATCCTAGTGGAACCTCACGATGCGCGGCGATGAACTCCAAGGCTTGTCGGTGGAAGAGCAGCTTCATGAGTGGCTTCGCTGCCGCGTGCAGGGAGAACGTCGCCCCCGGAGGGTTGTTGTCCGACCAGTGACTGTGCAAGCTGAAGTTCTCGGAGCGGCTGGGTTGCCGCCGGAGAGCGGTGGTCCTGGTAGTCATGGTAAGAGGAAACCCGCTTGTCGCTATATTCAACAGAGGGCAGATGACAGTACCGTATCTTGACCATCGCTGTCTGCAGTCGGCGGTAGCGGAGAAACATCAACGTCGTGCTCCTGGACCTTCTGGATGCTCTCGGGGCTCAACCAGCACAATCATTCGCGTCGATGTATTATAGTCGTGTAGCAATCTGAGCTTGATCATGAACTTAAGCTGCAACAAGGGCATCGAGCTTACTTGGTACAATCTGGGCCACGGCTGGGAGCTCCATCCTCAGTATCCCGGTTTACACGCATCATACCACGAAGACGTGCATCCAAGTCGAAGCAATCCAGCCGTGCGCCAACTGACAGATAGCAGACGAAGGAAGTTATTGAGCAGATAAAACGACAGCAAGAACTACAAGTGTTGAATTAGGTTTCCAACTTGGCAACGCTGCTTGCGACAGTTTCAAAAGTAGCAAGAGTGGAAAACGCTGGATGTATCGTCAAGGGATACGAGGTTAGGGAAATCGGCACAACATACGCTTGAACTCGGACGCAGAGTTGCCGCTCACCGCGCGTTGTGGCGGGGTGAGTACCTGCGTCGACGCTTCGTAGCTCCAACCAGTCTTTTGGGCTTCTGGAGAAAGAGTATCAGTATGTGGTGGACGTAGAAGCAGGGGATTGTACCGGTAAGAACCTGCTCCTCGTTTGCGCCGAGATACATCTGCGCAAGGGAGAGCGGAATCGAGGTGTAGGCCTTTTGGAGAAGCGCGAAAGTTCTCAGACGGAATGTTTCTGTTGTTTTGGTTAGTCACACAGCGCAGAGAAAAAGAAAAGCGAATGCTCACCGAGGAAGTTGTTGAGCATAAGAGCCATTATCGCGCCTAGCGGGGCTTCAGGGAAGTCTGCGCCGCTGGTCGTCGCGATGAGTTCGTTGGCGCGAGTGTAGATGTGTTCGTATTTGCGCTCCGACGTCGACGCGAGGAGGTGCATCAAGGATGTGCAGAGCGGGGACGACTGCAGGTCGCGCGGTAGGCGCTGCAAGGCGCAACGCGCAGAAGGGCTGTATGATCGTTAGCCCGGAAAGTCATCGCGTAGAGAGACCCCACAGCTCATCGTGGATGAGATATGCGAGAACGAGTGGCGCGGTGAGCAGGAACCGAGTAGCCTGGCGATCTCCTTCTGTCTGGAGAGAAGATTCAGCGAGACGAGACACGAGAAGACAAGCCATACACCGATATCGTTGTACTCTGCGAAGCGGATGAGCTCTTTGTACTTTTGCTCGGACGCGAGGCTGGCGATGGAGGGGAAGAGTTGCTGGAGGATATCCGGGGCCCGGGCAGCAGCGGGGACCGACGATGAAGACGCGGATGGCGGCACCGATGCGCGTGCGGCATCCTGGAGCTCTGTGGCTGAGGTAGGCGGAGGAGTCGGTGGGCCGGCTGTGGACATCGTGGTACGCGTCAAAGCCTGAATTGATCTGACTTGCTCTCGACCACCACCTCCCACTACCCATGGATGAAGAAATCGAATCTATCCTGTTCATCGGTCGCGAGGTGTCGGTCTACAAGATCCCGCCTCTCAAGAAGAACGAGGGTCACCGCGCTGGCGAATGGGGCGATCTAGCAGCTCCGCTCTGGAAGGGTGCGGCTGCGGCGTCTAGCTGAAGTCCACACTCATGCATGCCTCTAGGACGACTCCGGATTATTGAGAAGTCGGCTGGGGCGTCGCTCATGTTCGAGGATGCGTCGACGGGTGCGTCTATACTCGTTGAGCTGTAGGGCACAGCTCACCACAAGGCAGGAGAACGTGTGTTGCATTCCTCGTACCTCTCGGCCCCGTTAACATCTGCCAGTATTCGCCAAGGCCGACTACGACATCGCACGTCCCTGCGTCGAGGCAGTACTAGACTCGTCGCGGTACTTTGTCGTCCGAGTCGAGGATAATGGGCGGAAAGCATACCTCGGGATGGGTTTCCAAGAGCGCCCAGATAGTTTTGACTTCAGTGCGTGAAGCACCTGTTTCTGTGGACATATAGCTCACAGTTCAGCAGATGTCGCAATCCAGGATTACTCCAAGTTCGCGTCTTGCAGCCAGCCTCGCTTGCCTGACCTCGTTTTCCAGGCGCCGCCGCATAGCACTGAACCCCCCGGAAGACGACGTTGCAGCACCGTCGCCACATATCCCGGCCGGTCCCAAGAAAGACTACAGCCTCAAGGAGGGCCAAACCTTCTCAATCAACCTACCCGGTCGCACGAACAAGGCCACCACCACTACCAGCCCAGGGCCGAATCTACTCGGAGACCTGGCCGGCCTTTCTTCGTCGACGTCATCCACCAGCTCCGCCTCCTCCTCATCTAGTGGCGGATTCCCGCTGTTGCCGCCTCCACCCAGCTCTGGCCGGACGCGACGGACGTAGTTGGGCGGTCGACCGCGATTTTGTTTTCTCAATGGACCGGAATTATATGCTGTGTGAACCTTCTAAACAAGTTCCGCTCAGATAGAGACCGACGTTTGCTGCCGGTCACCAGCCTGCCGATATCGCGTTCCCCTCATCGTTCAAAGCACCGTGGTTCAGCCGCCCATCGTCGTGACCTTCCTTCGGTTTAAAACCGGCTTTTCTCCGTCAAGACCGCAAAAAGGTCGGAAGTCTATCATAGACCGAATCGGTCACGGGTCCTCGCGACAGCTCCCTCGCGGATTTCTCGCTACGACCGCTCACATGAATAGCGCCGAACGCAGTGGTTGGCCCGCTCGGGGCTTGTGATCGTTTATCCGAGATTCCTTGAGCCAGGGCTGGTATTTAAGCCATCGTCGTTGTGAACGGGAGAACTAGGCAAGCTCAACATGTTGTCTTCAGTGCTCGCTCTCCTTGCGATACTACCCGTATTCGTCGCCGGCCAGGCCGCGGAATGGGGCCAATGCGGTGGAATTGGATACAGTCGGTTTCTGCTCGAGGACGACTACGACGATTGCTAACACACGTCACAGCGGGCCCGACGACTTGTCTTGCGCAGGACACTTGCGTCAAGCTCAACGACTTCTTCTTCCAATGTACTTTCCCTCCCTACATGTCCGCCGCATCTTACTGAAGAGTGCCCAGGTATCCCCAACTCCGTCGCATCGACAATGCCGGCCACCACCACCACCGTCCGCACCACCACCACGCCAGTATCCACGACGTCCGCGCCGAGCGGCCCGAGCACGCCCGCCGCCGGTAACCCGTTCACGGGCCACAACATCTTCCTCTCGCCCTTCTACGCGTCCGAGGTGCAGGCTGCCGCGGCCAACATCACTGACGCGACCCTCAAAGCCAAAGCCCTCCGCGTCGCCCAGATCCCGACGTTCATCTGGCTCGACGTTATCGCCAAGGTTCCAACGCTCGGGACGTACCTTGCCAGCGCCAGCGCGGCAGGCAAGTCGTCCGGCACTCCGTCGTTGGTGCAGATCATTGTGTACGATCTTCCTGGTACGTCTTTCACTGTCTTTGTTTCGTTGTTGCTAAGAGGAGTTGTTAGACCGTGATTGTGCTGCACTGGCGTCCAACGGAGAGTTCTCCATCGCCAACAACGGACTGGCGAACTACCACACCTACATCGACCAGATCGTCGCTCAAATCGCCAAGTTCCCCGACGTCCGCGTCGTTGCCAGTATGCTCCCTCCATAACATCCGCTTCTTTGATGTTCACAAAAACTACAGTCATCGAACCCGACAGTCTCGCGAACCTCGTCACCAACCTGAGCGTGCAGAAATGCGCCAACGCCCAGACGACCTACCTCGCTGGCGTCACCTACGCAATGCAGCAGCTGAACAAGCTCGGGAACGTCTTCATGTACCTCGACGCCGGACACGCGGGATGGCTCGGCTGGCCCGCCAATCTCCAGCCCGCCGCGAACCTCTTCGTGTCGCTGTTCAAGAACGCCGGCTCGCCCGCGATGGTGCGCGGTCTCGCGACCAACGTCGCCAATTACAACTCGGTCCGTTTTTCTTTGGAGTTACGAACGCCCGCTCTAACGCCACACGTAGCTCTCCACAACCAGCCCCGACCCCATCACGCAGGGCAACTCCAACTTTGACGAAGTGCACTACATCAACGCGCTCGCGCCCGCGCTCGCCTCGGGCGGCTTCCCCGCGCACTTTATCGTCGACCAGGGCCGTTCGGGCGTGCAGAACATTCGGCAGCAATGGGGCGACTGGTGCAACGTCAAGGGCGCCGGGTTCGGCATGCGTCCGACGCTCAGTACGCCGCTAAGCACCATCGACGCGATCGTGTGGGCCAAGCCCGGCGGCGAGTGCGACGGCACGAGCAACTCGAGCGCGGCACGGTTCGATGCGCACTGCGCACTGTCGGATGCCGCGCAGCCCGCGCCCGAGGCGGGGACGTGGTTCCAGAGCTACTTCGTGACGCTCGTCACAAACGCGAACCCGGCGCTGTAGTGTACAAGTAGGCTATATAATACATCGTCGCGCATCTATGTCGGTCGTGGCAGACTCCGCACGACCGTCTTCCAATCCTGCCAACATCAGCGCCGGAAACAAAACAAAACGAACAGACCCCTAACCTTGTGCACCAACGTCCTGAAATCATCTATGTCCGCAATATGCACCATGTACCGCGCCAGCTTGTCCAGCTCGCGATCCGCCATGCCCTCGGGGGGTATGCGCGCCCTTGAACGCAGCGATCTTGAGCCCCTCCTTGGGGTTGAGCGCAAAGTTACGGCTCAGGTCGTCGACATGGATCGTGTTGCTCGCGTTGCTGTGTGGCGTTGTCAGAACAGAACAGGACGACAGGCGGTCCGGGAACGCACAACTGCGGGAACTTGTTCCATATGATCTGGAGCGCCTTGACCGAGTGCTGCCACGGTTTGTTATCCCGCGTGGAAAAGACGGTGAACATCGGGGTTTTGTCGAGCACTACGCGGGGTTGGACGGACTCCGGGAAGCGCGCAGGGCTCACCGAAGGATATCTAACGATCGCTCACAGGTGAGACGGGCTTGGCAGGAAAGCGCGCGCGTACTTGGTAGTTTCGTGTTCCTCCCACCATCCCGAGCTCGACGAGCTTTGTTTCGAGCCACACCCAGCTTGTTTGGGACCAGATGCATACTGCGGACCGTTAACAGCGGTTGAAGCGATAGCGAGGCACTGACTGTCGTAGTACGGGTAGATTGCCTCGAGAAACTCGTGGAGGCGGGGTCGGGCGCATTCCTCGGGAGGAAGGCTGCCGGAAGTTAATGGACGCGTGTCTAGAATGGCTGTAGAGTGTTAACTACGCGTCGAAGCACAACGACGCGTCGCACTATAGTCAATGTCGAGCACAAGCAGCTTCTTGTTCTCGCGCAGGGGGTGTATAACGTTCACGTTGAGGGCGGACGTGGCTTCTTTAACTTTGCGGATGTTGCGTTGGTCGTTGGTGTAAGCAGCGGACGCGACCGGATCTTGTGCGAGATCGAGGTCAAAGTCGTTGACGATGTCGGGAAGGTTCTCAAGTTCTATGGACGCGTAAGCCGGGCGTCTGAAGATAGGTCGAGACACGAACGGGACGGGTCTGTTTGCGGGCACGATGAGATGAGAAGCACCGCGGGACGTCAGAACGCGCCTTTCATCTCCTCGCCTTCGGGCGTGCCAATCAAGGTGAACTTCTTGTTCAACCGGAGGTCGCCGACGCGATCGAGGTCGACGAGCACCTTGTTCCCCTTGACCAGCCCGAGAATCTTCTGCCGCTCAGGTGGCACACGGGTCAAACCATGCAGGGTGGCTTTGAAATCGAACACTCTGGTCCAGAGTGAGGCCCACGCGGGATGGTGGCATAAACAGACCTGTCGGACTCGGCCACACTCAAGGAGAACGGTTTGCCCGCCCATGTGAACTGGAGGTCTATCCATCGCTCTGGGGCGGGCTCCGGGACCTGGTGCGACGGAATGAGGATGAGAAACCGACGAGAAGCGCGGGCGTACGGCCGGGAGAACGGGTTCTGGGTTGGTGCTCATCGTGGCGTGTAAGAAGCGGCGATCAGGCGATGCATTCCACACCGAACTTCACCAGCGCAGGCGGCAGCAAACCCAGGTCTCCTCAGGTTTCGACCTGTGCGGGCGCTACGCCGCTGTATCGTGAATCCCGTCGACGGCGGATTCGGCGGGATTCACGCTGAGATTGTGTTCGGACTTTAGCCTCCGCAAACTATAGATGGTTGCATTATAGGGCTAGGTCGCACCTCCGACGCGGTGCGATATGTCCGAGAGATGCCCTCGTGAACTTTATCTGGTTACTCACGCCGCGGAATGCTACGCAAAATCTCCATAGAGATGCATCCTGACGTCGCAGGAACTTCTGGGGAGTTATTTCGGTCGGGGGAGTGACGTTAATTTCGGAGGGTGTCGCGTGCGTCCCAGTTTTCTTTGTTGTCGGGCGGTGTTGCCTTTCGGTCTGCAAACTTGTCCGCGGAGGCTAGAGATGATTTTGTTTGCGCTTGAAATATGGCTTTGGCTGCGGCCCTGGCTGTAGTAGCTATAATTGCGGATGCGTTCATTTGTACCTCACAGACGAAGGGGAAGCGACTGATGTGAAAATGCAATGAAGAAATGTTTTATTCCTTGCCCAAACTCTTGCCCAGGGGCGTTCACAGTAGCCCCGCCAAACATGAATTCGGTTTTGGGGCAAGAACATATCTTTTGGCAGGCGGGCAAGAATTCTTGCACTTTGATTAAATTAGGGGAATTGACGGTAGGGCGAGCAAAAGGACAGGCAAGAGAATAAATAAATTCACTGTTACTGTAATAAAACTAATTGTTGAACACATCTTGCGCGCCGAATTTTTAAATCCGGGCAACCGGAGTTGTCGGAGGGTGTCGTAACTGTGATCCGATGAGATTTTCTATTGTAATTAATTGGATTAAATTTCTTACTACCGTGAACACCCCAAACCAAGATCCAGGCAACGAATGAATTTATTCCTTGCCCAGAATCTTGCCTGGCGGCTTGCCCGTGAGTTTCCTGCCTATACCGTGAACTCCCCTATTATTAGGGGAGTTAACAGAAAACTTGAGGCAAGACCCTCAAATAATTCGGTGGCAAGAAATTTAGATTCTTGACAACAATATGCAACCCTCAGCAAACTAATCAAGTACTAGTAGCTGACTCGACGTGAAAGCCATAGCAGAGGCCCGGAGAAGATGCGAGGATTTTTGTGCACCACAAGACATCCGAAGAGTGTGTGGTGGAACTAGTGATTTTAGAGCATATTCGAAGCGGGTTTTGGGCCTGTTTTTCATTGACGGTATAGCTATCCAGAAGAATTTGTGTATTTTCAACCCTCTATCCAATTCCAATGTGCTCAACTGAATGAGATTTTTTGTGCAAAACTTGTAAATTTTGTGTATCAAAAACCAGCATTTGAGCCGCTTTGAATATGCTCTATTTTAGCTTGCTCCCGCATGCTGCTCTGGGTAGGTAGGTAGCATTCAAGTCGGCACGGTCCCGCTGAGGAACGAGTTTCATGCGGCCGCCGCGGGGCCGCCGCAGGGCCGCCGTGAGATTTAGTCAAACAAGGTTATCAGACTAGATTGCTGAGCCGAATCAAATCGTCACGCACACTGGCGCTTCTTCCGCTTCTCCATGTTGTCCAACGTATCCCGCGCTGCTGTCCGCCGAGCTGCCACGCAGCGCACAAAAAGACTAGCAGCAGGCGCCTCTCGCTCCCTTGTACAGCCCACCAGCCCCGACCGCGCGAGCGTCGTCGACCTCCCCGCTACCTATCATGACGAGACCCACTTTGCTCCCCGAGCAGGTACGCGACTTTGAGCCATTCACGGAGCTGCTCTGGCTCACTCTAATCCCAGATATGCTCGGGTTCAAGCTCGACTCGACGGGGCTAGGGCCAGACAAGGGAAAAACGCGGCCGATATATCTTGACATGCAGGTGCCTACCCTACCCTTTACCTCCTCCTTTATGCGCAGACCCAGTGGCTGACTGCTAGCTGCGCTAGGCAACGACGCCCATGGACCCGCGCGTGCTGGACGCGATGCTGCCATACATGACGGAGCAGTACGGCAACCCGCACAGTCGGACGCACGCGTATGGGTGGGAGGCGGAGCGCGGTGTCGAGGATGCGCGGAAGGTGCGTCCCCCCATCCTTTGAATCTTGTGAAAGCTAACAAAGCGCAACAGCACGTCGCGGACCTCATTGGCGCGGACCCGAAGGACATCGTGTTCACGTCGGGCGCGACGGAGAGTAACAATATGGCGATCAAGGGCGTTGCAAGGTTCCATGGGGAGAAGAAGCGGCATGTCATTACGACGCAGACGGTGTGTCGCGGCCTACCACCCTTCCCTTCCCTAACGCTTTTCGCAGGAGCACAAATGCGTGCTCGACTCGTGCCGGAAGCTACAAGAGGAGGGCTTCGAGGTGACCTACCTCCCCGTGCAAAGCAACGGGATCGTCTCCCTCTCCGAGCTCGAGGCTGCGATCCGCCCCGACACTTCCCTCGTCTCCATCATGCTCGTCAACAACGAGACGGGCGTCATCCAGCCCATGAAGGAGATCGGTGCCATAGTGCGCAAACACCGAGGCGTGTACCTCCACACGGATGCCGCTCAGGCGGTGGGCAAGATCCCCGTGGATGTGAATGAGATGAACATCGACCTCATGAGCATCTCGGGGCACAAGTTGTATGGTCCGAAAGGTGTCGGGGCCGCGTACGTGCGGCGGCGCCCGCGGGTGCGCTTGGAGCCAATTATCAATGGCGGTGGCCAGGAGCGGGGATTGCGGAGCGGGACGCTGCCGACGCAGCTGGTCGTGGGGATTGGGGAGGCGGCGCGGCTTGCGAAACAGGAAATGCATGTATGTCTGGTTTCCTCTTGTTCGGGCTGATGATATCCGCACGCAATGAGCCCAGTGGAGCGACGCCTTTGCGCCTCCAGCTGGGCAAGGACCTCGCGTGCAGGGGTACTGACCACCGCATTTACCTTGTCTGCGGCTTTTACACGGTGCTGACCAACTTATCTAGCGCGACCACAAACGGATAACGGTGCTTGCAGACCGCCTACTACACAGCATCAATTCGCAAGTTGAGCACGTTGTGCGGAACGGCGATCCCGCAGGCTACCCCGGATGCGTGAACTTGAGCTTCTCGTATGTAGAGGGCGAGAGTTTGTTGATGGCGCTCAAAGTATGTGCTCCACCAATCTTGGATTTGTTACTCACCTGCTCGCAGGACATCGCGCTCTCGTCCGGTAGCGCCTGCACGTCCGCATCGCTGGAGCCATCCTATGTTCTCCGGGCCCTAGGTGCCGCTGAAGATATGGCACACTCGTCTTTGCGCTTCGGCATTGGGCGCTTCACGACCGAGGCCGAGATCGACTTTGTCGTGCAGCATATTGTGCAGACGGTGGAGAAGCTTCGGGATATGAGGTCCGTCTTCTTTTCAACTTTTTGCAATATTGTGCTGAATAAAGCGATAGCCCGTTGTGGGAGATGGTGCAGGAGGGTATCGACATTAGCACCATCGATTGGTCGCAGTCTCAGCACTAAACCAGGCAACCGTATGATAGCTTACTTACCAGCGTCCGTTTATACGCCCCACCTACATACATACGCTATAGTCCCTCTTCAAAATGTACAAACACTTTTCGGCATCACACATCAGCGTGGTCTCCTTCGCCCACAATGTCGCGTCGTCTCTACCTCGGCCGTACGCCGCTCAACCCTCTTCTGCCCCTCGCAAAAAGCTTACTGGCCACACAGGACTGGCCCCAGACACCCGTGGAGAGGATATTAGCAAGCTGTTTGAGGGGCATGGCACCATTGTCGACTGTCGCGTTATGACTGGTTCGTCCGCCCCCTCCCCTTCCTTGCGGCCATGCACAGGACTTATGGGGCACACAGGCTTCGGGTTTATCGAGTTTGAGTCTGCCAAGGTGTGTGTTTGGTTCGGGCGCCTAACGAGAAAAAAGACCAACACGGGCACACAAACAGGATGCGGAGGATGTGGTGAACGAATTCAACGGGAAGAACAAGTGCGTGGCTTGCCTTCGTTTCTCTCTGGCCGGGGCGCGGGCTGAAGGGGTGTCTGTGCAGCATGATCGTCGAATTTGCGAAGGAAAGCCGCCCACGTCGTAACTTTGACGACGATAGAGGCGGAGACAGAGGCGATAGAGGGTGCGCGGTCTTGTCTTCCAAGGCGAACCATGGCTAAAAGCTGACTTGCACCCAGCATGCGCTCTCGTCGTCCACCCGGCATCCGCCTCATCGTCACCGGCCTCTCTCGTGACACCAGCTGGCAGGTACGATTCCCTGGTTCGCTTCTTCGTGGCCGCCGTGGTATTCCGTGGACCGCCGTACCGTACTGGTCGTGTTTTTGGTGGCGTTTTTCGATTCGCATTTTGGGGCGCGCGCACTTTCCTTGGACCGGTCCACTTGCACTCCCGCTTCCGCATCTCTTCCCCCTCGGCGTCCCCTCTCCTCCGTGGCTGGCCAAACTGGATGGACCGACCTAATCTCCATCTTCCCGCTTCCTAGGACCTGAAGGATTTCGGCCGCGAGGCAGGCAGTGTTTCGTTCGCGGATATCGATTACAACCAGCGCAGCCAAGGGTACGTCTAGTCCTTTTAACTGTCGTTTTAACAGCTTCGAGCCTCCCGCGAACTGTTGTCCACCTCCGGCGCTCGTCTGATACTGACACAAACACTGCCCCTAGGATTATCGAGTACCTATCCCGCGAGGATGCGGATCGCGCAGTCCGGGAGCTCGACGGGAAAGATCTCCGTGGGCGTCCTGTGCAGGTCGCGTACGACGATTCGGTGCGTTCGGGCTTGGTTTCGACTTTGGGCGTTGGGATGGGCGCTCAGATACTTGCTTTTCTTTTTTCAGCGCTCGGGCCCGGACAACTACCGCCGCGATGACCGTGACCGTGACCGCGACCGCGACCGGCGCGACAGATCGAGAGACCGCGACCGGCGCGACAGGTCCAGAGACCGCGACCGTGACCGCCGCGATAGGTCGAGAGATCGTGGCGACCGTCGGCGCGACAGAGACCGCGATGACCGCCGTCGGGACAGAGACCGCTCGCGTTCGCGTTCGCGCTCTCGGTCGCGCTCTCCTCGTCGTGACCGCGACCGCAAGGACAGAGAGCGTTCGCGCTCGCCCCGCCGGTACGTTGCTAGCTTCATCTGCAATGAGTGTCGGTTCGATGGGCTTTTACAGCGACAGACGCGACCGCGACCGGAGCCGTGACCGCGACGACAAGCGGCGCAACGGCAAGGACAAGGACGGCGGAAGCGACCGCGATCGCGACGACTAGGAACACCAATCCATATCCCAAAAGCATCGGAGCCGGGACGAAGGAAGTCGAAGAAAATAGGTCGTTTCCGGCGGACGAAAATTCTCTCTCTCCCTCTCATTCTATTTCGTGTGCGTGCAAAGCCCAAAAAAAGAACAAAAGCCAAAGCACAGTTGTATTCCTATTTCTATTCCTGTTCTATTCCAGACCGTTTCTTCCGTGTATACGATGCAGTGCCCCCTGAACAAATGGCTTTAATTGGTGAATGTCTGAATCGACGTCTGGACTTGTGGCGTCGCCCAAGCACAAAGAGCTATATGATCATGGAACACGCCCGCGGGGTTTCATACGCGTCGTGGGTACACTCTACCATACTGCTGGTCTGCTGCTACAGGGACGAGGACTGCACATTCAATATCCAGGTACGCTGCGCGCCGGCTCCATACACACAATGGAGATGAAGTGCTTAGTGCTTGGTAAGCCCGGGCGCGTCCTTGGGTGCCGCGACGAGCCCGGAGTCGGAGCCAGAGTCGGCGATTTGGATTTGTCTGTTCTGGCGATGGCGACGCTGCGGGCAGGAGCGGCGGACACACGAAGAATTCTTACAGCCGAGTCGGAGATATTACTATTAGTCCGAAACTTGTGAAGGGACATCGACCAAAAAGGATGCAGAATGCGATCCCGGAGAGCCCGACTGCGACGACTGCGTTTTGACCGGAAACAAGGAAATGGATACTAGGATAATTTATTTAAAGCAGGAAAGAAAAGGCACCCGACCCCGCCGATTCCCGGACTCTGCATTCAACGCAACGCAGCTAGTAAAAGAAAAACGGAAAGAAAAAACTTGGATGTCAAGGTTGTCGAGTATGTAGGTTACCTTACATCGAAGGACGGACGCCGATGCCAGTGTAATCTGATACAAAGTAAGTATCTTCCTTCCCTGCCTCGCCCTTTTGCAAGACGTATTCACTCGCCTGCCACTGCTCGCTACATTGCTGCTGCTTCTGGGGCTGCTACACGTTCCACATTCCACGCTACACCGCACACAGAATACTCGACCCAGATTCGACTCCGAGCCACGCGAGGTCCTGCGCGTCGCGCTCCTCGGCAAGCAGCGCGTACGCGTCTTCGTTGTCGCCCATTTTTAACCAGATCCGCATTGGTGTCTCCGCGGACTCGGCGACTTTCGAGTTTCTGATGGTCTTGCGGAGTTTGAGCCGAAGCGCCCGGAGGGTCATTGTCGGCAATGCGCGGAGGACGAAATGCGTTGTGGCTGGGTGGCGTTCCGCCGCGGCAGTGGGGGGCGCCGGCGCCTGCGGGATATGGTATACATTGAGCTCTGTTCGGGTTCGCGTCAGGAAAAATGCGGGGTCTGGGACACGGAGATATTGGGATTGGAGGTGATCTCGACCCGTGTAGAGAACGGGAGGTAATCCGTCGAAACACAACTGCCACGCCACGCGCCCCGAACAAAGAATATCGCGTTGGAACGAAGGCGGGAGCACGTACCCAATAAACGCCGACTGAGCGTGTCGTGATGCAGATCCCTTCTCCCGGGTTCGTCTGGTCGGCCGTGTTCTGTCAACAAATGAATACCAACGTCGAACAAAGAAGGAGACCCGAACTGACTTGCGCAGAGGGCAGCCCAGCGGGGATGGGCGGCGGATCGTGTGTGGTCGTCGGGTTCATGGAGCACGATCTGCGAGAGGTAGAACAGCTCGCAGTCGGTGCGTTCTTTCAATGAAATCTCAAGTTTTTGCGTCAGTTAGGTCGTCGAAGTTGGTTGGAATGGCGACCTACCGCTGCGGCGTCTAGTGCCACGAGTGACGGGATCCGCGCAATGACGAGTGGACGCGCTGACCGGCCACGAACGGGATCTGTGCAAATGGAGAAACAGTAGGAAAGAAAGAACACACAAAATTATCTGCATACCGCCGAAGAGGGGATTCCCGGTCATACTCAACGTCTGGATATTCGGGCACCATGCGGCAACCGCGTCGATGTCGTCCCAGGAGGACAGCTGGTTATGGGATAAAGAGAGATGTTGTATGCGTAGGATTTGTTGAGATTGAGGCGGCGGCGGGATTCTCTCTAGCAGATTGGCGGCTAGAACGACCCGATAGAGCCTGGGTTGCGGTCAGATACGCGACGAGAACAGAATGTACGGGTTCACGAACCTCGGGTAAGGGAGGAGAGCAGAAACGATGCTGGGCCAGTCGTTCAATGCATTGCTATCCAGATTCACCGTCTTCAAGGCGGACCCCTCGACGGAACTCGTGACGGTGGAGAGTTGTGCAATGCGGTTGTGCCCAACTTCAACCGTCTTGAGCTGCGCCATCGCACTTGTGATTTGTTGCATTTCCCGCCATGTAGTGAGGGTCGCGTTGAGTCTCAGCTCCACGAGATTGGCGAAGGGTTCCGGGGTAAGATGCTCCGGTGGATGGAGACGCGTCCGACTGTGAATGTTACGCGTTGTATGGCGGAAACGGGATGAGAACAGACTTGAGAGCTAGCCGCTGAAGCCATGGGAGCTCTGAACAGATGGCGGATATCGTGTTCCAGTCGGGAATGAGGCTCATTGAAAGGTCAAGACCGCGTACATCTGTTCAGAACGGTCAAGCACGGTTTCGGCGGACGAGGGTTAGAATGTACTCGGACAAGTTGCCTGGATACTGCCCGGCGGACCATCGTACCGTGAGACGTAGTCCGTATCGAGGCTGACCTCGCGCAGACTGCCTAGGTCGGCAAACTTTGCGCGGATTTTATCGAGATCGACTGCCTCGACTTGGATCGCGCCTTTGGACGATCCGAGTACAACTGTTTCCTGAGGCCCTTGAAACGATTCGACGTATTTTGCTTTCAAAGCGTCGAGGAACGAAGACCCATAGCTCAGATCTCTCGCTGTGGGCCGAATGAACGAGGCTGAATTCGGGATTCTCGTGCAGCTGAAGTAGCGCTTTCCATCCTTGACACCGTCGTGTTTTCCGCGGGCGGGGTCGTCCCACTCGACGCCGAGCCATTCTCCAGCAGTTCCGTCGACGGGGCCGGCGTATCGAACGGTTCCGGTGTGGTCCCCGAGACGAAGGCGGGTTCCAAGTGGCATTGACAGTTGCTCACCGTGACACGGCCTTTTGACGATGCTCAGAACCGCGACGTGCCTTATGTCGCGGAGAGCCCTCGCTACAGCCAGAACACAAGCAATAGCTCGACATATGTCCTCCTCTGAGCCTACAGAAGTCTGTCCAACACTCTACCGCGTCCCCGGCTCACAGAACACCGCAGCCGGTCGTTCGCTTTGAATCGACGCTCGGGCTGCGAACCTACGTCCTGAACCGCCCCAAGAAGCTCAATGCCCTCAACGACGAGATGCTCAACATTCTCCGTCCGAAAATCGAGGTCCGCTGCCCGCGCATCCACCTATTGCATACTCACCGAGTCGGCGACTCAGGAATGGGATGACGCGGAGCTTGGGAGCGTAATTGTTGGCACGGGCGCAGGCCGAGGGTTCTGTGCCGGCGGAGACGTCGAAAGTACGTCTACTTGCGTCTTCGGACGGAGTTGCTGCTAATCCTTGCTTTTAGGTGTGGTTAAGGCCGCGGCAGATGTCGCGACCCGGTCCAAGGCTATCGACTTTTTCAAACGCGAGTGCGTAACACCGCGTCCAAGGCTATCCATACCTCACTCCCTGCGCTCTAGATTCGAGTTGGACCTGTTGTTGGCTTCATTGCGGAAACCGTATGTCGCGATATTAGACGGCGTTACTAGTATGTCCTCGGATCCTGTTCTTGAGCTGTATCTGACAAGTATGGGCTAGTGGGCGGAGGCGTCGGGCTCGTTGCAAACGCACCCTTTCGCGTCGCGACAGAAAACACCGTGTTCGCCATGCCCGAAACGAAAATTGGGTACTGCCCGGATGTCGGCGCAAGCTACTTCCTGTCGCGACTGGACGGCGAAATTGGGACATATCTGGCGCTCACAT
Organism: Mycena kentingensis (nom. inval.); assembly: GCA_014461125.1. Classification (NCBI taxonomy): domain Eukaryota; kingdom Fungi; phylum Basidiomycota; class Agaricomycetes; order Agaricales; family Mycenaceae; genus Mycena; species Mycena kentingensis (nom. inval.). The sequence continues at coordinate 1,094,430 of JACAZG010000012.1, forward strand.
CGGACATAATCAAAGGGCGTGCGGTGTTGTGCGTTTGGAAGGCATCTTTTGTGGGTTTCTGACGGGTTTTCAGCGAACATGGACTAGCGACGCATTATATTCCGTCGCGGCGTCTACCTCTTCTGATGGACCGCCTCTCCAACCTCGACGACGCGAACCTTGTCGCCATTGATCGCACTTTGGAGGAACTCTGCCATGAACGCGACCAGGAAGACCCGCTGCCGCCGTTCGTTGACGCCAAGCGCGTCGCCATCGACATGGCTTTCGGACATGACCGCGTCGAGCTGATCTTCTCGGACCTTGAACTCTTCAAGAAAGATGTGGACCCAGTGATTAGTGGATGGGCAGCTCAAACACTCGAAACTCTCAAGCTCCGCAGTCCGACCAGTCTCAAAGTCGCTCTCAGAGCGATCCGGATGGGAAAGACGCAAACGCTGACTGAGGCGCTAAACATGGAACTCAAGATTGCTACTGCATTCTGCGTACGTATACTCGGATCGTCGTATTCAATCATTCTTACTGGCGCGCCGTATCTTTAGAACGGTGCAAGTCCCGATTTCGTCACTGGAGTCACCGCCGTGTTGGTGGACAAGACCAAGGAGCGTCCAGACTGGAAACCATCGAGTCTAGATGAGGTCTCGGACGAGATTGTGGACCGCTTCTTCTCGCCGCATTCGATGTACATCCAAGACGCGCCTAAAATCAACCTCGAGGAGCTGGGGCGCCATCCGAACGCTAAGCGGCAGCTGCGGTTTGCTCTCCCATCCGAGAACGATATAAGGGAAGTCATCACGGGTGAGGACCCTGCCAGCGGCGATATGGGGTTCACGCTCGACGATGTTCTGGAGCATTTCCACGACCAGCGGGGCGGCAAGATCGGAGTTGGGGATAAAATTCTCGAGGTTGTGCGGCGAAAAACGTCTGTGGTGGACAACGAAGATGGGAATTATGTGTGGCTTCGATGGGACCCATAGAATACGAAGCACTGGCTTCCTTTTCCTGCGAATACCTCCATCGGGGTACTTGTCATTCAGCGGAGACCGGTTGTGGCCGACCGCGAGTCATATTGAGGGCGTCAAGCCCAGGATTCTGACGGGGATCGCGGGCGGAATCCCGCCATTACGGCCCAGGCCTTGCCAACCCACACCGCCACCTTCAACTGAGTCCGCGGCGCCAATTTCATTTTTTGAGCAATCGAGATCTCTGCGACCACGTTCACTTTGAACTTGTTTCGGGACCTAACCCCGTCTGTTATTAGATGCCGCCCTGAACGGTATAAAATGCCTACTGCGACGCGCCAAACGGCCACAACTCCCCCCGACAGCTTCTCCACAGCTTTGTAAACCATGAACGTAATCGACCTCCTCCCTTCCCCCCACACCTACTTCGCCCTCGCTGTCGACTTTGTCTCGGACTGGCACAAGGCTGCGCGCCGCAGCGATAAGCCGCGACGCGCCGCAGTCGACTTTGACGTCGATGTGCACACGAGCGGGTTCTTTCCGCGCCAGCCTCTCCCGCGACTCTCCAATGAATTCTCAGTCTGGGAACGAGCATTATCGGACGCGCCTGATCAGCTTAGTCTCTGGGACGACGCGACACCTGCCCAACGCGCCTCGGGAGAGGTATGGCGCTCTCAGGTTCGATCTGTACGTGCTGTTTTCTTTGTACTCTCGGACCATGAGACTGATACACGTTCAGTGGCCAGTGATTGATACTCTACCGCTCCAATGCAGTCCACGCCTCGCGCAGCGCGCACATCTCGTTCTAGCTTGGCTAGTGCACTACTATGTTCATTCAGCTCCCGAGCCCGCCGAAGGCGTGCCTTTCCTCGTCCCCAAGTCTATTGCTGTTCCCCTCGTCGCCATCTCCAAGCACCTCGGCATCGCACCGGTCCTGACATTCGCAGACACGGTGCTGTGGAACTGGGAGTTTGCGGACGCGTCCAAGGGCTTCTCGATCGACAACCTGCGGTTCGTGCACCTCTTCTCCGGCACCGACGACGAGCGCAACTTCTACCTCACCTCCGCGCGTGCCGAGTACGTCGGCGTCGAGCTGCTGCGCATTATCGACGAATACAATAATCTGCCCGACGTCGAGGGCGACATGGCGTGCATCTCGAAAGTGGCGCGCGACCTGACGCGGCTCGTCAAGATTATCGAGGACATCAGCGATGTTATTCAGAGTGTAAGGGCAGTGGTCGACCCGCACGTATTCTACTGGCAGATCCGCCCGTGGTGGGAGGGAAGCGATTCCAAGGGCCCTGATGCGCCCGGATGGCTCTACGAGGGCGTCGAGGACGCAGACAAGCTCGATCTGAGCGGACCGTCGGCGGGGCAGAGCAGCGTGATGCACGCGCTCGACCTGTTCCTCGATGTCGACCACAAGCTTCGTGCACGGCGATATCCTGCGCCATCGGATAGCAACAAGCGCGCTGACCACGGGTTCATGGATCGCATGCGGCGGTACATGCCGGGCAAGCATCGCGACTTCCTGACGTGGTTGGCGTCGCCCAGCCTGAGCGCGAGGGGAGTGGTCCCGCTGCGCGAGCTTGCCCAGCGAACGCCACAACTGCGGGAGCCGTTCGATGCGGCTGTTATGGCACTCAAAAAGCTGCGCGATCTACATATGCGCATTGCGTGCTTGTATGTGGTGACCATGTCGCGCTCGACGCCGACGTCTGCGTACGCAGCTTGCCCTGTTGCGTCGATGATGGAGAAGCTGCAGAAGGCGCGTGCGGCGGGCAACGGGCCCTCAAGAGGAACAGGCGGTAACGAGCTGGCGCTGCTGCTCAAGGCTGGACGCGACGCGACGCGTCGTACTGTGCTTAAAGACAACTAAAGGATTATTTTCTAATGACGTTTGCTCACTTGTACACTAGACCTATTCTACAAGCTCATACTACTGCATTCAATACCAAAAAGCATGTAATCCCCAGTATACCGTATACTAGCTGGTCTATCTATATTTTTTTCTTGTGGCCTGGTCAGTGCGGTGGCGTGCAATCAATCCAGCTTGGTTCTGACGTCGACCTCGGCTGCGTCGATGCAGATTCTCGAGGGCATCGCGCGTGTCTTCGCGTTCAGGGCACTCCCCACGACCGTCCTGACCGTTGCGCTATACGCTGCGGTCCTGTTCGCGGTCTTGTACACGGATGAAGTGCCCGCAGTCCCCAAAGACCAGAAGGGCCTCAATCTGACGCAGGCCTATGCGGATTTACACGAGGTAAGTACGCACCCAGCAGCCTCAGAACCTCCTCAAGCAGTTGTGCAGATTACCGCTCGTCCTCATCCCGTCCTCTCGCACGCAAACGACCTGGTCCACGCGTTCTTGGTTGACCGCGTCACCGCCATTGCGAAGGAATACGCCCATGTCGAGGTCGTGGACGATGTGGTTTCGAATGCGTCGTGGCCGGCTTGGGGCAACAGTCAGGCTGCCGTCTACAACGAAGCCACCAACGTCCTCGTCAAGGTCGAGGGAACGGAGCCGACGGAACGCGGGGTCTTGTTCTCGGCTCACTACGATTCTGTTTCTACAGCATCGGGAACGACCGACGATGGGATGGGCGTCGCGACGCTCATTCAGCTCGTCGAGTACTTTGCGAAGAACCGCCCGAGGAGGACGGCTGTATTCAATATTAACAACGGGGAGGAGGATGGTTTGAACGGCGCCTATGTGTGCGTCGTAGACTCATCGTAGCAGGCTCTACTAACGCTAGACAGGTTCCTCAAGCACCCTTGGTCGAACTCAACCGACTCGTTCCTCAACCTGGAGGGCGCTTCCGGCGGAGGGTCAGTGCTGCTCTATCCGCTATCCATTTCTGACCAGTCGTAGTCGACCACTGCTATTCCGCGGCACATCCACGCCCGCCGTACGCGCCTTCCACGTCCCGCACCCGCACGGAAATGTGGTCTCCGCTGACGCGTTTGCGCGTGGCCTCATCCGCTCTGGCACCGACTACACTGTCTACACCGCCGTTGGCATGGAAGGTCTTGACCTCGCGTTCTACAAGGCCCGCAGCAAGTACCACACCAAGTACGACGCGATTCCATACACTTTGGGCCAAGAGGGCGCATTATGGGCGATGATGGAGTCTGCGAAATTTTCAGGACTGGCATTGCTGAATGACGACAAGACGCACGGGTCTGGCGCGCCGCCAGTCTACTTCGATTGTGCGTGTTGTCTCAATACCTACTAAGCGGCTAACGCATCTGCAGTGTTTGGTTTTTGGCTCGTGGTAGTCCCGATGCATTACCTTTATGTAGCGAACATCTTCCTGCTGGTTGTCGGTCCGCTCGTGTTACTCGTGCTCGTCGCCGTCGAAGCAGCAATCTACCGAGGAGGAAGAGAAGTGCAGAACGGGGAGACGCCGGCTGAAGATAATGTCTTCCGAAGGACATGGGCGGCATTCATCCGTTTCGAATGGATCAAGGGAACATGGATGTGGGCGAAATTTTGGGTTGCGGTTTTAGTTACCGTGGGTCTGCAAGCACTGCTTGTCTTCTCCTTCTTGCGTCTCAACCCTTATGTGCGTCTTCTTCTCTGCCGTTCCAGCCTGCCTTTGACTTGTTTTAGATTATCTACTCGCGCCCATCTCTCGTTCTCGCATCTTCCTTTACTCTCGCCTATATCTCTCTCGTCTTTGTCATAACACCCTCTTCCGAGCACCTCCCCGAGAAACAGAAACACACGATGCTCCTCCAAACATACATCCTCACCTGGATACTTCTCGTTCTCTCCACGACCGCGGTCAACGCCGGAATCGGAGGCGTCTACCTCGTAACAGCCTGGAACGCCGCTATACTCCTCGCGTGCTTCATCGGCTGCGTCGAGAACATGGTTGGCGCGCAGGGGACGCGCGATCCGCCGCACCGGTTCTTCCGACGCATCCGTTACGCGGCTCTTCCTCAACGAGAGGATCGACCGGCTGCACAGCCGAATGGCGCTGACGAAAATACGCCGCTGATACACCCGCGGACGAACGTCCCCGCAGAAGAGAGCGGCGCGATTGGGTGGTGGATTCTGCAATTGGCGCTGGTGGTAGGCGTACCGATAACGCTTGTGGCTCATATTGCGGTGTTTTTGGTTGGTGGGTTGCCTCAGACATTGGCAGACGGGAGTGCCGCGGTAACGGGTGTGTTTTGACTTTAAATATCCCTCAAAGCTCACGTCCTTGCAGTCTACCAAGCCATCGCTGCGATGATGGTCTTGCTCGTCCTTCCTGTGGCCCCATTTATGTTCAAAATCCACTCTGTGATCTCGTCAACTTGCATCCTCGTGTTTCTACTCATGACTATCTCCGCAATGCTCTATTTCCCGTTCTCGACTCAAGAGCCGCTCAAGGTCTTTTTCCAACAAACGGTCGCGCTCGGGGATGTTGCCGCCCCCAAATCGGAGGTCTCGTACGCTACGACTAGTTTGTTCGGCGCCGAAACGACTTTTGTCAAAGCCTTACTCGACAAAATCCCGAGCGCACTCTTACCCGAGGCGGAAATGGACTGTACCCTGCGGAACTCGTCGCGGTTGGGGCTAGTGGGATGTAGTTGGAAATCGACGCTGTTACCCTCACCCAAATCGGCTGCCGACTCCACACTCCCGGCATCGCCGACGAGATGGATGAACGCCAGCGCGACGCGTCTCAACGCGACTTCCGCACGTTTCACGGTTCTTGCGGAGAACACGCGAACGTGTCGCATCGTGCTCAGCAACCGCAAAATCATGAAGCATTTCGTGCATGGGTCGGAGGGCGGGATGCTTGATCTCGGAACGGGCTCCGCGTCGGGGTACGTGTACCTCAAGCTCTGGAGTCGCGAGTGGGGTAAGTCGTGGACGGTTGATATCGAGTGGGACGGCGGAGCGGGTGCGGTTGAGGGAAAAATTGTCTGTGGATGGGCGGAGTACGCGAGTGGGAGCATCGGAGTAGAGGGTATGGACACGGGGAGGATACCGGCGTTCGAGGAAGTGCTTACGTTCCTCCCGACGTGGGGCGCGGCGACGAAAATGTCGGACGGATTGGTGGAGGCAAAGTATACTTTCTCCATTTAACAACAGCTTGAGAACCAAAAAAACTGCACCATGTACGAACAAACCAACTGTACAAAACCAATATTTACCACTTGACCACTTTGCGAGACCCGAAGAGGGCGAGTAGCTCAACCATGCTCGGCTTCAGATTCGACATACTTTCCCCACTCAACGCGGCCTCTGTGAGCCTACGCGTTTTCTCCTGGAGCGCCAGAATCCGGTCCTCGACTGGTCGGAGGCTGACCCGGATCAAAGGATATTCTGGCATCCCTTTCGTCCCGCCACCGCATGTCCATCGAGCTGACGCGCGTTGGCGCCGGCCACCGCTTCCTCACCGAGGACAACCAGGTCCCCGAGACAGCAGACTTGTTCTCCTTCGGTCCGTCGCGCGACGAGACCACTCTCGCCGCCATACATCCCGAATGGAGACGGCAACTTTTCGCCCTCCTCGAGCAGCCGACCTCATCTCAATCCGCGTTCCTCGTCCACGTACTCATGACCGCCCTAATTGTCGTGTCGGCAATCGTTACCGTGCTCGAGACGGTACCCGCGTTCCACCAGGTCAAGACCAGTGTCTGGTTCGGGCTGGAGACGAGCTTGGTCGCGCTGTTCACGATGGAGTACATCGCGCGGTGTCTAGCATGGAGTACGACGTGGATGGGCCTCATGCGCTGGATATTCTGTGCGTCGTCGTGCTGCCTTGCACGCACCGAATGGCTGACCTGTGCCGCAGCATTCTTCGGAATCATCGACCTGCTATCTGTCGCTCCGTATTACATCGAGCTGATACTAGAGCAGGACACGGTGCGTGCTAAATCGCCTCCGGGGGTGACTCTAACGCGCCGCAGTCGGTGTTCTTCCGCTTCAGTATCTTGCGCATGTTTCGTCTCTTGCGCGTCTTCCGGCCCTTCCGCTCAAACAACACTGTACTATTGTGAGTGCTCAGCGGCCAATCGAGCATTTCTCATATCTATGCAGGACGATAGAAGTCATGTATGTCTCTGTCCGCCAGTCGCAGCACGCGCTGTTCGCGCTCGGATTCTTCGTTATCATGGTCCTCACCGTGTTCAGCACACTACTGTAAGCTCTATCGCACCATAACGCTGTTTTAACCCTCTTCAGATACTTCGCCGAACGCGGAACATGGGACGACATACTCGAGACCTTCATAAACACCGACGGCGACCCATCCCAATTCGCGTCCATCCCCGCCGCCGCCTGGTTCGTCCTGGTCACCATCACCACCGTCGGCTACGGCGAAATAACACCCCGCTCGTTCCTCGGCCGCCTCGTCACCGTACCCCTCCTCGTATTCGGCCTCCTGCTCATCGCCCTCCCGAGCTTCGTCCTCGGGCGCGAGTTCAGCATCGTCTGGGAGCGCATGACGCGCGAGTCGCCGCACTCCGAGCCCGAGTCGCCCGTCGAGCCGTTCCTCCCGTTCGCGTCGCGTACGTCGAGCAGCGGAAACGGCAGTGGGGACCTGTCGAATCGCAAGCTGGCGCAGAACCAGACTGAGCTGAGCAGGCAGATCACGGAGCTGAAGAGCGTGGTGGAGGCGCAGGGTGCGATTATTGCGAGGTTAGCGTCGGCGTTGGAGGGCAAGGGCAAGGGGAGGGCCGTGGATTAGACGCTTGCGCTGGGTTAGATTATTTTTATTGGGTAATGGAAGTGTATATTTGCGTTTGTCTGACGCAGCGTTTGTCGAGGTATCCAGACGAGCTGCGTTCAAATCAGGTGCTGTTAATGACCGACTTGAATGCTACTGCACACCGAACCACTCAGCAGCTCATTATTTCGACCTCCAGGGACCCCGAACCTACAGAAAATCTGGCCATTGAATAAACCAGATTTGGTCCGTCAACCGGGTCTGTGACACGCGGCGCGTTCTAAACGCGCCAGTGCTGTTGAGCATTTCCTCGGGTGGATTTTCACTTTCGGCTTGGTTTGAACCCCAAGGCCAATATTCACGAGAGGGATCTGACCGACCGATGTCGGCCCGGTTTGAATGCGACGCGAAGGCTACCCGCAAGGGCAAGACAGCGTTCCGCAGACGGGAGAGCGGCCCAAGAGGGCCTCCTTCGGATTCCTCTACTCAAACGTGCCACAAAAAAAAAAAAAAAAAAAAAAAAAAAAAAAAAAAAACCGGGTCTGTGACCGGTGTGACCGGTGGCCGCGATCGCGTCGACGAGTCTTGTCAAGCTTGTCAAGTAGAACCAAAGCAGAATAGTACTGTATGTATAGATTGGCTTGTTGTACATTAGCAGAGTCTACTGTAGTGTAGTCTCAACTCGAAGTTATCGCAGTCAGATTCAATGCCGGTGGACGCAGAAGAACTCGGACGAGGTAGAAGGCAAGGGCGGCCCATGCGCGTGCGCGTCTGCCTCTGCGAAGGAGCCCTCCCAAAAAAACACCCCCTCCTCCCAACGGACCCAACCCCTCACCTTCCCCTCCACCGTTCTCAGCAGCCCCCACCTCCCAAGGATACACACACAAAAACGCTCCGCTTCTTCGCAACTTACAGCTCGACGTACGCCGCGAGCAGCGCTAGCTCCCCAGCGCCATGAGCAGCGCCAGCGCCAGCGGGGACGCCAGCGGGGACGCCTTGGTGTACCCGTCCGAGGAATAGACTTTGACCGGCGCCGTGCGCGGGGCGAGGGGTGAGCGATGTCTGTGGGGCGATGGCGGGCTGGAGGACGGGATGGAGCGGGGAATGTGATGCTCCGAGGGCGAGGCGGAGGCGATGGGACGGGCGAGGGCGGGATGGGGATGGAACATGGCGGGGCGGTACTCCACCTCTGCGCGGCACTCCCGACCCCGCCGCCGGCACCGGCAGAAGGAATGGTACTGGGAGTATGCGCACGCGGCCCTGCGATGTGGTGAAGCCTTGGGTGGTTGGCGGAGGCTTGGAGTCGAGCTGGTCGGCCGGTGCACCGGTCACACTGGTCAACACCGGCTCAAATCTGGTTTTTTCATTTCCCGGACGATCTCCGAACCTAGGGGTGAGAAGGGTTCTCTCATTACAATACTGTAGTATTTCCTTACGTAATAATTGATTACTTTCCCACGATGTTTCACTTTTTCGAGCTGAAAGTCCAAAACTTTTGTGATTTTTGCCTTTGTTTGGCCTCAAGTGGGAAGTCAGAGTCTCAGAGACCGCTAGTGGTCTTGAAACATGTATATTTCTCTGGCAAGCCCACCACTAGCCCGTGTAGCATGAAATAACCAGTGTCACCTGTGACTATGTCACAATCTTGATCAACTTGTGACAACTTCAATATCCAAGTTTTGAAGTGAATTTAGGCCTTATGAGGCATAGAATTGATGCAAGACATCCACCAAGAGCTATTCCAACCATCCCCGATGCCATCCATGTTCTACTCCTTCCAAAAAAGGCAATTCTCCCACGATGTTTCACTTTTGTGGGCCGAGAAAGTCAAAACCTTGTCCGATTGCTTAGATATTTTATCATTGGGTAGCTATGGCCCCTAGGGCTCCAAAAACACACGTTCCAGAATTCCCAAAATGTTTGGCTGAACAAGAACGAGAAAGTTCTTGGGCGGGTAATTTACATCAGGGCTGTCAAATGAGAGGTGGCTGGGAGCACTGTATATGAACTGAAAGACAGTAAAATGGGATACCATTCTCAGGTAATTTGAGTGCTAGCACTGTGGTACCTCTTGAAAAACTGGGATAAAGATTTCGAAATGCAACATTACCCATAAATTGAAATCTAGACATGGACAAGAATTGGACAACTTCCTGAGGCCAGTTCTTCCCCAAAGGACATGGAAGCTTTAGGAGATGTAGCTAGCAGGCCCTCATAGCTTCTGATACTGAAGCTTGATATAATGTACATTCAGTCTCCCAGTACATGGCAAACTTCATGGAAGATGTGATCCTCAAACAGGGCCCATTTGTGATCCACTGGCTAGCTCCCTTGCCATGTAATCTGGGCATAATGCGCGAAACAGGGCTGAGGTCTGTTGGTTTAAATTGGTTTTTTTTTTGGATCGGATCAAAATTACAACAATAATTGTGCAATCACAGAAACTTTTGACCAGGCCTTGTAGACAGGATGGCATTCTGTTGTCATGCACTATCATTACAACAGACCTCGCTCCACTCACACAAATCAGGTGCTGATCTTAGGCAACTGCAGCAGGAATTTGACTCAAAGAGCAGTACATTTTGAATGAGGTTTTTGGGACCAGCCCTGAGTAAAGATATTTGTTTCAGATTCATTTTCTGTTCAAAAAATACCATTTGATGTTTTAAATCTCTTCTAGATACATGTCATTAGAAGCACAGCATACAAAGTCTTCCTATGAGCTTCATTTGACACTTTTACATGAAGCAAAATGGATGACTCCAAACACAGGCAAATTCTTATGCTCACAGACCCAAATACTGGTTTATGTCACTTGTTTTGCTTTGCCATCTTCGCTGGAAGGCGAGATATGCTAATTTATTGACTAGCTCCCGCTGGAGCCCCAAGTCTAACCAGCTTTAGGTGAGTATGGCGGACGGGTTGAAATGGTACGTACGTGTCCCGTTCCTTTGTAGAATACTATGTCAACAGAAATGGTTTCATGTTGGGTCTGGATCTGGCTCATTTTTCCTTTGTTCATGGAAATTTTCGCACCGTTGGAAAGGTATGTCTTTTTGCTACAACAGGGGATACTCAGAATCCCGAAACGTTGTCGCCCCTACATTACCATCTCGATCCATAATCTCAATTACGTCCCAGCTCTCCTTCCTGCCCTTCTGCTTTGGCGTCGGTGATGGGTCGATCCAGTCCTCGTTGTTGCTGATGTCAATGACACTCTGGTCGATCCCCAGACGCGTCTTGTTGTGCTTGTTGTGAGGAGGCGAGCCCACGGCATTGCGCTTGTGCTTGGACAACGGTGCTTCGACCTTGATCTCAATCTCCTTCATCTCCGGTTTAATGGACACATTGCTGTCACCGTGGTGCACATATTGGTGGTCCCGGGGGTAACACTGGCCCTTGCGCATTTGGAAGCAATGTAGCCTGCAGCAGGGCCTGCCGTCGCCGGGATGTGATTAATCACACGACACAACGAGAACATGTGTGCTGCCTAACCCGGCCTCAAACCTCCCATTTCCTCATGGGAAAATACATGATGCACCCTGACATGGGATTTCTGCCCCTGATATGGGCAGTCTGCACCAAGTTTAAGATCCCCTGCTATATCTCACTGCCCTGGCCAGCCATTGAAGCAGTGGACTCAGCAAGGGGCCCAGGACCTAGGAAAATTGGAATTTGGGGATTGGGAATACTTTTTTCTATGTATAGACTGGGCTTCTACTTGGTACTAGAGTGTAGAATTAACCTCAGTTCAAGACATAGAAGTCACCTTTAGGTAGAATATACACCCCTAAGGAGAAATGACTTGAAATTTAACAATGCTGAGGCTTCCTCAGAGGCTTGCCTGGTCATGTGATTGCTGAAGCCATCAAAATGTGACACTCACATAGTGGGTGGGGAATTAAGAGTTTCAAAGACCTTCTAAACAGTAAGAAAGGAAAGAACTCACTTTATTTGAGTCCAAAGTCCCCCAAAAACAACCAATGATTAGTATAACTAGTAGATTGACCCTTATCTTAGTTGTTTGTCCCACCATGATTGCAGAAAATTGTGGGACTAAAAAGCATAGCTGGCAATTTTCCTGGGATAAAGACACCTAACCAGTTCATTTTGCAAGTTATTTGAAGGCAAATGACTTAGTAGAAGATGAGATCTTAAACTTGGTGCAGAAACTCCATATCAGTGGTGCAAAAAGCCGATGTCGGCGGTGCATCAATGCCATGGCAGTGGTGCAAAAATCCTCAAGCCGCGGGGCATAATGCCATGATCGGCGGTGCATAAAACACATGTCATGGTGCATTATCACCTCATGCTTTCCTCATTGACACATCATGTTGTTCATCCTGCTAGATAAGATTCCTGTAGTCGTAGTCCAATTCAGCTATTTTGCATTGTCTTGAACTTCGTCTTTCGTGTCTTTAAGTGTGTCTTGCCAGCCATACTACAATAAGACAACTGTATCTTGCCCCAAGACGCCAAAGATGCCCAAGACGCTTAAGACGCATTTGTCTTAGCTAAGATTAGGGGACCTACATAGCCCAAGACACACATCTTTTGTATGTTTTCGTCTTATGCGTCTTGGATAAGACACCTAAGATGCGTAAGACCGTAAGACCAATGTGCTGTTTTGCTGATGCTGACAAAGACAAAGACTGTCACAAACACCCTCTAAATCACCCATATCAGTTCCCATCACGCAACCATCAGCTGCCATCACAGTTCCAGTATTGGCATCACCTGCTGATGCAGAAGGGGATTGTGACCATCAAGCAACAACCGATCAACCGATCCCACCTTGTTACACGTGGCGTGACCTCATACCACCACACTCGCTTCATCGGAAGCCTCCGCAGCTCATTGCTCCACTTGCTCCACTGACGATGTCATTCCGCAGCACCATTACAGCAATCCGCAGCGGCGGCTCCACTCCGCAGCAGCCCGCAGCGCCCGCAGCGCCCATGGCTCCACTCCGCAGCACCGATGCTCCACTTCCGCAGCACTGATGTCATGGCTTCCGAGTAGTATATAAGGAGGACCGTTAGCACCGTAGCTTTAATCCTTTTATTCTTACCATCTACCGCAACCTACCTCAACTCGACTAGGTGCACCAGATTGTCATCTTTCTGTGCACACAACAATATCAACTGATTGAACCTCCTTTAACTTGTGTGCTTATAACGAAGCCTGATCCGATCAATCCTACCTGATCCACCTGATCCGAGCTTTGTTTGTGACATAATAAAAGGATTCCATCATACCTTCGTACCAACAACTACAACCAACACCAACACCAACACCAATAACAACAACAACAACTCCTACCACCTAAACTTGCAACTTGATCTACAATGACGATTAGAGTTGTACTCGCCTCTCTACCCCCGTTCTTCGACGGAACCGCTTTCGAAATGGAACAACTTCAATGATGCGCTGACGACTTACATTGCTGCATATGACGATGAACTCAACACCGACAAGAAGCGCATTTTCTTCACTGTCTCGTTCTTACGCAAAGAAGATGGCTCTTCTTGTGTTGCTGCTGACTGGGTTCGCAACTGGAAGAAACGTACACTGAATGACGATGGCACACTTCGCAGTTCCTACACCTTTGCAGAACTTGTCGAGGAGCTCAGGTCTGCGTTTGAGGACAAGAACCTCGCACAGCTTGCTCACTTGCGTTTAACTAGTACCCATCAGGGGAAGCTTATGCTTAATGACTTTCTGCAACAATTTGAGCTCAATGCAGAACAGGCTGGTTATTCTCCACACAATGAGGACAATGACTATGATACCTTTCTGATTGAACTCTTGGAGGAAAATGTGAATGAGGACATTGTCAGTCAGATTTATGTTGGAGGAGACGCTCTCCCAACTACGTACAAGCTCTTCAAGGAACACCTACAGCAGATTGATGGCAACCTACAGCGAAGCAAGATGCGTCGGAATCGCCAGCATGCAGTACCGACCATGAAGCCCAAGGTTATTCATACGCCCCATCAGCCGCGTCAAACAACGGGTTCAGTACCAAACCTCTCGAGATCGACTGATCATGGGCCTGTTCCAATGGATGTTGATGGGCAAGACCGAAACAGGAAGCCGTTCACCTGCTACAACTGTGGTCAACCGGGCCATATACGTAGGAACTGTCCAGAGGCTCCAAAGCAACAGTTCAATCTTCGTGCCCTCTGCACACAGATTGATGATCTGGAGAAGGACAGTGAGGTGCTTCAGACGCTTGCGACAAAGTTGCGCGAGCGGGGTTTTTGAAGAACTCAGGTCCCGGGGCCGCGGATTCTGAGAAACGTTATGGGAGATATACTGTTCTCTTGGGGCATGCAGACACGGACAATCGCGTAGATACTCCGGTTGTACATGCTCCAGAGAATGAGACAGTATTTGCCCCTAAAGTTAAGGCTGCAAAGCCTAAGGCCCAAAGGAAACGTGCGACTCGCGGTATTCGTGCGACAACACCAAGTTCCCAACCATTGACCGACTCTGGTGATGTACTAGAAACCGAAACTCCGATTCCGGCATGGCGCAAAACCAAGACCCCAATTGCTGTACGCATTCGAGAAGCTGCAGCTAAGCAAAAGGGTCCGAAGCCCGATTGACTTACTCAAGAGCTCAAGGAATTTTGGAAGAATGAGCGGAAACATGAATTTATGGTCAGGGTTTCCCTTACCACTCTCAACACCCGGAAGATTTCCTGCACCAAGGCTCTCCTTGACTCCGGTTGCCAATCAACCTGTATTGATAAGGCATATGTGGAGTCTCAGGGCTTTGAAATGAAGGAACTTGATGTTCACATCACCCCCATCATGGCGGACGGAAGACCAAATGTGGAAGGCAAGATCACACATTATGTTGAGCTGCTGATGAAGATTGGTTCACATCAAGAAAAGCACCGGTTCCTAGTCACCCGTCTAAAAAAGTCCAAGATATTCCTTGGATATGACTGGTTACTCAAGCACAACCCAACCGTGAACTGGCGCCAACATAAAATCTTCTTCACAGGTTGTCCCACAGAATGCAATATGAAGGGTGGTGAATGTGAATCAGGTTGTGAGGAACCCACCATAGAAGATGGGGAGTCTGTTCTACTTGTCGATTTTACCCCAGCACTCGACATTTGCTTCAAGGCAACCGAGTCTCAACGACTGGCCGAGGAAGCCGCAAGGTTAAAACCGACAACTGGAATCCCCGAGCATTACCGGTCATTTGAAGATGTCTTTTCAAAGGAATCCTTTGACTCGCTCCCAGAACAACGACCCTGGGATCATGCAATTGAGTTGAAGCCTGGTGCTAAGGCTGTTGACTGCAAAATCTATCCTCTCTCTCGACCAGAGCAAGAGAAGCTAGATGAGTTCTTAACAGAAAACTTGGCATCAGGGCGGATCAGACCTTCAAAGTCACCCATGGCCTCATCATTCTTCTTTGTCAAGAAAAAGGATGGAACACTCAGACCGGTACAGGATTATCGAAAGCTCAACGAAATGACGGTCAAGAATAGGTACCCGCTACCGCTGATTTCGGAACTCGTGAACAAGCTCCAAGGTGCTCGCCACTTCACAAAGCTCGATGTTCGTTGGGGTTATAACAATGTGCGAATCCAGGAAGGGGATGAGTGGAAAGCAGCGTTCAGGACCAATCGAGGGTTGTTTGAACCACTTGTCATGTTCTTTGGACTCACGAATTCACCTGCAACCTTCCAAACCATGATGAATGATATTCTGCATGAACTCATACATGAGGGTCATGTCATTGTTTATCTGGATGATATTCTCATTTTTACCGAGAATCTGGAAGAGCACCGGCAGATTGTGAAGCGTGTGCTGGGAATCCTTGCTGAGCACAAGTTGTACCTCAAACCAGAGAAGTGTGAGTTTGAACGCACGGAGATTGAATACCTGGGAGTTATCATCTCACATAACTCAATGAGGATGGATCCTGTCAAGATCAAGGGTGTTCTGGATTGGCCGGAACCCAAGAATGTGAAACAGGTTCAAGCATTCTTAGGTTTTGCCAACTTTTACCGACGGTTTATTCGTGGGTATGGTGAAGTTGCAAAACCTTTGACCAGGTTAACTGGGAAGTCTGGGTGGACTTGGGGGAACGAACAACGGAAGGCATTCAACGCCTTGAAATCTCGGGTTGCAGAGGATGCAGTTCTGGCATTGCCAGCGGATACTGGGAAATTCCGGCTGGAAGCAGATGCATCCGAAGGAGCGATTGGTGCTGTCCTCAGCCAGAGCCAAGGCGGACAGTGGCGTCCAGTGGGTTTTATGTCTCATAGCCTGAGTGAAACAGAGCGGAATTATGAGATATATGACAAGGAGATGCTGGCAATCATGTCTGGCCTTGATGAGTACAGACCAATGCTCATGGGAGCAAACGAGACATTTGAGATATTCACGGATCATCAAAACCTGGAATACTTCAAGAAACCACAGAAACTTAATCGACGACAGGCTCGCTGGTTCACGGAACTATCCCAATACGACTTTACATTACACCATCGGCCTGGAGCACTGAATCGCAAGGCAGATCTATTGTCAAGACGTGCGGACCATGACCAGGGCAAGAACGACAACAAGAATGTTACTTTGCTCAAACCCGAACTGTTCCGAGCAACCGAGCTCCAGTTTGAGGGACTTGACACAGAAATCCTGGAAGAAATCAAGTCCAGCCGGCAACTTGACACAACGGTCAAAATTGCACTTGAGAAATCACTCCCGGATTGGGCTCGGGAAGGTGATTTGATTACACATTGAAGCAAGATTTACGTACCGAAGAATCCGACTTTGCGGGAGAAGATCATCAAGCATCACCATGATAATCCTCTTGCTGGCCATCCGGGAGAGTATCGGACCCAGGAGCTGATTGAGAGAAACTTCTGGTGGCCTCGCTTGGGAAACGACGTGAAGGCCTATGTTCGAACCTGCGAAACATGTCAGAGGACACGATACCGACGACACAAACATGGGTTGTTAAATCCACACTCCATCCCCGACAAGCCGTGGCAAACCATCTCAATGGACCTGATTGGACCTCTGCCTGAAAGCAGTGGATTCAATGCCATTCAAGTCTTTGTTGACCTGTTCACTAAACGGATCCATATCGAACCAACCACCATGGAGCTGAATAGTGAAGGTGTAGCCAGGCTGATCAACGACCGAGTCATCAGATATCATGGACTACCACGAAAGATCATCTGTGATCGAGATCCTCGTTATCTTTCAAGGTTCATGACTGAGCTTACCAGACTCATTGGCATAGAGATGAACCCAAGTACCGCATACCGACCACAAACAGATGGGCAGACCGAGCGGATGAATCAGGAAATTGAGCATTATCTCCGGATATATGTGAACTTCCATCAGACAGACTGGTCTGAATGGCTTGCAACTGCTGAGTTTGCATATAATAATGCTATTCATTCTGCAACAAAGGTCTCACCATTCTACCTGGACCATGGCTACCATCCCTGGCAGGGTGTGGAGAATGGTGTCGAATCAAGGAACGAATCTGCTCAGCTCTTTGCAGACAAGATGAAACAGGTGCGAGAAGATGCACAAGCATCAATGCGAAAGAGCCAGGAGCGGATGAAGAAGAATTATGACCGGAAACGAAGGCCCGCACCGGAATTCAAGATTGGAGACAAGGTATGGCTTGAATCAAACAGGAATATCAACCAGGGACGTCCATCGAAGAAGTTCTCGGATCAACGATTGGGTCCTTATGAGATTCTGGAGAAAGTGGGACCAGCAGCTTTCAAGTTGAAAGTGCCTGGACTGGACTACAAATACCCTGTATTCAATGAAGAAGTGCTTACACCATATCGGGAATCACCGGCTCATCGACGAGAGGAACGACCACCAGCACAGATTGTCCAAGGTCAACCGGAATGGGAGGTTGAATGCATCCTGAAATCACGGAAACGAGGACGTGGTCGGCAATACCTGGTGAAGTGGAAGGGATACCCGCACAGCGAGAACTCATGGGAACCTGCACGTAATCTTACCAATGCGCAGGAACATATACAGGAATTTTTGAACACACAGGGGAACCGACAAATTCACTTGTCAACATTTAGAATTGGGGAGACAAATCCGGTACCTCAAGTCAATGAGGACATTGACCATAGAGGGGGGGTAATGTCACAAACACCCTCTAAATCACCCACATCAGTTCCCATCACGCAACCATCAGCTGCCATCACAGTTCCAGTATTGGCATCACCTGCTGATGCAGAAGGGGATTGTGACCATCAAGCAACAACCGATCAACCGATCCCACCTTGTTACACGTGGCGTGACCTCATACCACCACACTCGCTTCATCGGAAGCCTCCGCAGCTCATTGCTCCACTTGCTCCACTGACGATGTCATTCCGCAGCACCATTACAGCAATCCGCAGCGGCGGCTCCACTCCGCAGCAGCCCGCAGCGCCCGCAGCGCCCATGGCTCCACTCCGCAGCACCGATGCTCCACTTCCGCAGCACTGATGTCATGGCTTCCGAGTAGTATATAAGGAGGACCGTTAGCACCGTAGCTTTAATCCTTTTATTCTTACCATCTACCGCAACCTACCTCAACTCGACTAGGTGCACCAGATTGTCATCTTTCTGTGCACACAACAATATCAACTGATTGAACCTCCTTTAACTTGTGTGCTTATAACGAAGCCTGATCCGATCAATCCTACCTGATCCACCTGATCCGAGCTTTGTTTGTGACAAAGACAAAGCAAAAGCTTCAACAGACCCATATATTCACTCTCCTCGTAGTTGATGCGTGCGGCGTCCCGCTGGCTGAGAATCTAAGGGAAGAGGTTAGTGAGGCAACCGTGATAGATGCTACTGTTGTTAGCATTACTTTGGGGCATCTCCCAGAGTGTTGCGCAACACTCCTCTGCCCCATGTGATCTCTCTCCACCATCCTTCACCCTCTCACTATCCTTCACCCACTTGCTCTCCTCCACCCATTTGCTCCATGTGCTCTCTTGTCCTTCAAATCAACGGGTCACTCTTGTCTACGCATCGTACGTTGCACAAAATCCAGCTACTACCACTCTTCCTTCCTGCAAAGTTCTTGCGGCGTCCCTCAGTTTGAACACGTGTCGTTGCAAGCACTGTTTCAAGACTTTCCTTTCAGAGTTCACTCGACAATGTGTCAACGCCTGCACATCACTCTCACTCCAGATTGGCCACATCGGCAAAATTTGCTGCGTTGCTGCATGTACTGACAGCTTCTCTGCTGCGATGTTGCCGCTGCGTGCAGCTGACCTAGCTATGCTGCCCTCTTGAGCTGGTGGTCAGTACTGAAGTCATTCCCCATTCTTTTTTTGCCATATCACGCTTTGATATCAACGATTTGAAGAACGCCTTGCCCCGCACTCAACACTTCAGCAAGGACGACCATCAGTCCTACAACTGTGCACGCATGCATTGAGAAATTGCATTCCGGTCTTGCCCAAGGCATTGACTTGGTCAAACCTTGTGCTGCCTCCGACAGCGCTTTACAATGAATATACTCCTTTTTGATTTTATCCTTAGGAAATCTTGTAGAAGAAATGAATTCAGTGGGAATCAGATAGAAATATTCCGGCTTTATCCCGAGCTTCGGCATCATCCTCGGCACCTGATCGCAACAGGTGACAATTTTTTCACAGGCCCGCATCCGATGGGCCAAATCCCACAAGCTCAAGATCATAGTGGGACTAGTGCAGCTAAGCAAGTACCACTACCACAAATCTCGTCTACCCTCAGTATTTGATTATGTGTAGGCCACTGTGTAGCACTGCGGTGGGTTGGTACTCAGGCTGCAAGGACTTTAAGGGCTTCAAGAAGTACGATACATGGGATGGGACGAAGCGGTCAACGCGGTGACACGGCATTTGTGGACCAAGAAGAAGCGACTCTTCATGTCGAATGATGCTATCCTCGCCGCTGTATTGTTGAGCCTGCAGGCGGAGTCGCTGTTTTTGCCGTCGCTTACAGTGTTGGATGGGCCACTGAAACAGTGAAACAGTCAAATTGATATTTCCTCCAATCCTTGCTTGTTTGCCACAATTTTTGGTCAGTAGGCTAATTACTGTGCTAAGAGTCACCCATTCAAATACCATAATATTTGAGCAATATCTGGCTGTACTTCTGTACTGTTCCACCAAAAGTGATGCTAATTTCCATTTCTAGGGCAAGGGAATTTGCAATTGAAAAATTAACTAGAGGGAGCACGGATAGTTGTGGGTACTAGAGGGAGCACGGATACCCACAACTATCTTGCATTTTATTTTGAGGCCTTAGAGGCAGTAGGGAGTGTGCAAAATGCTCATCAATCTGACTGTTTCATTGACCTGTCTGTTTCATTGGCCCATCCAACACTGTACTACCATGGAGAGCAACCTTACGGACTCAACAATGAGTCAGAGCAGACAGACAACTGAGCACATGGAGCAGAATTGTGTCCAACGAGACAAAGCGCATTGTACACCTGTTTTTATTGTTGTTGGCAGGGAAGAGGCTGTTGTTTGTCGTGATGTGTCAGTGGATTCTTTTAACGGGAGGGAGATATGCTAATGTGAGTTTCAGGGATAAGGTGACGCGCTTGGCTTCTGTTATGGGTGACGAGGGCAATTTTGTGTGTTTGTACGCAATGAAGGCACTCCAAGATGTGTTTTGCTTGCTCAATTTTCCTTTGTTCACAAATCTTTTTAGATTGTTGAAAGTACATTCTCCTAACCTGGTAGACATTGTTTATCTCAGCCAAATGGGATCCAAATCAGTTCATCTTTGGTAGAAATGTTTTTCCATCATGTATGTGAAATAGCATATCACGTGATTGAAATTTGCTCAAGTTATCTGCCTTACAGCTTGCTTGTTCCCCTGCGGGGTTACTACTGTAAACCACAAGCGAACTTGGTGTTCAGAGTATTTTTGGGGTTTTGAGTTCATAGTATCTCAACTGTTCAACTAACAGTGAACTGCGTAGAAATGGTTTTGGGTGATAGAGGGGTATTAGGTCCTTAAATCCCAATCACCAACTCAATTGTTATGCATCTAAAGGCAACCCTCGAGAACCTATTCCAATCCAAAAGCTTCCAAGCTTATCCAATCCAATTGCTAGGCTTCCGGCCGTGTTCCAAGTCCAAATGCAAGCTTATTCGTTCCAACCAAATCCAATCCAATCAACTTGTTCAGAATACAAACTCAAAACAAGTAAGCACCGCTCAAGCCGAGAACTCGCCCTAGTGATAGTGGGGGGAGGATTCCGTGCCCGAAACAATGTCCCCTGCCCCTTATATACAGTAGCCAAGAAATATGAGTGAGAAACAATTCTTCAGAATAAGGAAATTTGTGTCGTCCATTGTTGAATCTGCTATAGCCGATTGGCTCAGTCTTTCGCAGTGCCGGGTATCCAGAAGGTCCCACTCCACGTCGCCACGACCCCTGATGGTTGGATGTTGAATCCTCGAGCCCTCGTTCCTGGCTCAGAACCTTATACGGTTCTAATTGCGGTCCCTCCACCAAATGTGTAGCCATTGAAGACCATATAAGTGCCTTGTTCCAATGGTACTCAGCACATCCCTGAGGTCCTCCTGGTTGGCGAGCTATGGGGCAATTACCCTTTCCTTCCAGGAATAGGATACTCGCGCCCACATGCACAAACATTGATCCTCGATAGATGCAGATAAGATCTGAGATAATTTCCACAGCAGCATGAGACGGCTCTGACCCCTTTCCCTATTACCTGGAGTTTTCCTATCCTTCTGAGTCATCACATAGAGCCCGCAACATGTCAAAGTCCCGCAGCAGCATCACAATACACAAGCGCACTGAAACACATAACACCTGATAAGTTCCCCATTTTGAGTACATGCAGGTAGGGCTGCTCCGCAATAACATTTGAGCTCAGACTAACCCTTCAGTGATATTGTACACCATTGGAGTTCATGACCATTGTATAGCCAAACACCTTCAACACCCTCACCAACTACAGAGAAAGCAGTGGTGTAAGTGTTTTGAGGTCGAAACACATAGCGCAAAAACCCGTGTTAGAGTAATTCCAACGTGTTTATTTTCACGGCTTATCAATGTGTAAACAAATTCCCATTAATTTTGGAGTTCTTAAAGTTGCCATTGGCCGGTGTACCGCTACTTGGGTGGTAGTTTAAACTTGTGAGGTGGATCCTGATAGAAGGCTCTGCTATACATATATATCTCAGGTGGTGAGGACTGCATAGTATCATGCCAGAACCAGCGCCGCCCGCACCCATCTATATCTCCTCCGACTTCAGCGCCTGCGTGGCTACGGTTTAGGCAAAAAATGTTGCCTTAGAGGGCAGCAGCAACCCGCAAGGTCCCGTGTACCAGAACCTGAAACGGGAACTTGTTAGGTATGTCTGTTGCAGTCCTATGGATTGTGTTGACAACCTCGCCCCAGTATGAAGCATCAAATGGCGCTGCTTGGACTCTGGGCCATGATAATGAGTTGTTTGGGGCAAAGGATGGGACACAACTCCCAGTCCATCCTCAAAATGCTCCAAGACCTCGACAATGAGTACAAGGTGGGTGATCAAGCTGCCTGTGGCATTCTTTGGACCTCAAACCGTTTTCCAGCCCCCCCTCCGCAGCGGAAGCGCAAGCAGAATCTCCGCGGGGCTGCACCGGGAACATGTCAGGAGCGGACAGCTCCCATCTATATTCCAGGGTAATGTTCGCCCCTCCTCCGGTTGTGCCGTGGGCTAATCCCAAGCAGCCGCCACCTGGGCAATGTGGCTGCCAGTTTGCCAGCGGGCAATCCCAGCCTCCTATTCATGCAGATATGACTCCAAATTTAAATGTACTGCATGTATAAAAATTAGGGCTACACTAATTTTTGTCTACACTTTGTCTGTACCTTCAACCTTCGCTATGAGTTCATTAGCAAGCACCACCTGGAAGAACGAGACATCATTTCATGCCCATCCCCGTCGGACCGTAGCATGCTTGCTGCCGTCCCGTTTGACTGTGAGTTTGTAGAGAGTAATGGAGCGGAAAATGCAGGAGACGGACTGCTGTGTAACGGACTGGTGTTATAGTAAGACTCAAGGGATATACTAGCGGACCGGTAGCGGGTGCGACTCTTGCATGTCCATGTGATTTTGGTCAGATGTTACATGCTATCACAAGCTTCAACTATCCCGTTCAACTCTTGCTGCTCAGTAGCGCTCAGCGCTCAACTTCAACCTCAAGGGTACGTCAAATTTGGACCTCACCGCCAATGCTGTCCTAATTTTTTTCAGAACAACAGAAGCTATTTCAAAACAAAGCTTTATACCTGAACTCAAACTGGCTTTTTTTGAGCTGTAAGTCTCTCCCTGCCTGAAAAGAGTACTCAAACCCTTCAGAAAATGGAAAATGTCTCCCTGGTAAGTGCTTTGGGTTCTCCCAACCCAGTTCATGGTGTTATTTTGGTCAAAATGAGTAGAGTGACTAATTTCTGCTTACCTAGGTTCAAAACATGTCTTTCACCCTGCAGCTCAAAGCAAACAAAATAGAAGATGTATTGTCTTCCCTCAGCAAGGCAGCTGGAGACAACGCTTCAGCACCATCACTCTTCAAAAAATTCTACATCAATTCAGAACACAACTACAAGACAGCCTTGATTCGAGCTTTTCAGCCTCTTCACCTCTGGTGCCTGCTGTATCTGTGTCAGAGATGTCCATGTTCAACCAAGAGATGACTCACCCTGGCTCATCAGACTCGTTGGTTCTTATAACTTGAGCTGTTTTGCCAGCAGAAATTATAGGAGGATTGCGTATAACGGCAACATTTACTGATGACAAATGCAAAGAGGACCCACGCGGCGGGGATGACCGTGGAGCAGACGACCACGGAGCAGATAACAGTGGAGCGGATGACCAGGGCGAGGACAACAATTGTGATGGTGACTACCGACTGCCGGGTAGCAGTCATCTTAGTTGAGGTCATGGTCAACGTCAACAATCCTCATGCCCTAGGGGAGGGGCTGCTTCTCAAAAAAAAAAGTCAATACCGGAGAATCTAATGTTCCTGAACCAAGCCAGGAAGCCGCTAATGCCATCGTCTCCATGTCTTTTCTCCAAGGCTCATAGGTGGCAGATCTGCTTTCCCATCCATGTCTGTGCCATCCCCAATGCTTGAAGCCGACACATCTCAACTTGCAATGCTCCTGCATCCCTGCAAGAACCAGGACCTCACGTGGATAGGTACAACATTCCAACGCTACATAACCTTGATGGAGCTGGTACAGTTGAATTGGTCATATGGAATAATCCTTCCGGAATATGGAATGGGTTTTGGTCAGAACCAAATACCTTTTACAACCGAAATTCTTCTCATATGGAATGATCAGCTTCTGGAATGGGCTTTGGGCTGGATTTGGTGTCTCCCGACCCTATTCCATATGACCAATTCAACTGTATTGTACGTCACACATCACAAGGGCCCCGTACAAGTTTATTTTGATGTGCTGAATATTTTTTTCTTGACTTTTCTAGTTTAAGACTTCTGTCACAGAAAAATATCTGTATGATACGACAAAGGTAGTACAGCACTCTGAGTGCAGGAGGTGTCAGTCAATGGTGGCATAGCGACTGGGACGAGACAGTATTGTATGTGTTGGCCGGGCCCAAGCTGCCCTCCGCTGCTGAAACCACACACACACACACACACACACACACACACATACACACACACACACACACATACACACATACACACACACACACACATGTTCACCTTGTGCTCTAAGGTAACAACAATGGTATGGAGTATTGCCATTTGGATTTGGCATGTTCAGAGAGGGAGGCATTGTTTGGTCGGGGTCTGTTCGGACCCTTCCTTGATGAGGATAGCTGCATTTCTAGCATAGCGTCAGCAAGCCATCGGAAAGGATGCTAGCACACACCTCCACAATGGGGATTAACAAGTATAAAGGAACCCTTAGTAGATTTTTTTCTGTGCTAGTCTGGGCGGCCGGAGCCGATCAGGGCCAGACCGGGGGCGGGCCAGCCCAAAAGAAGTCAACTAAGGGTGCCTTTATATTTCTAGATCACCGGTGCGTGTGAGCTTGCAGAAAGTAATAGAGCAGAGAACACAGGAGACGGCCTACGATCACAAGCCTCAACTCTGCCGGTTCAACCTTCAACTTTTGCTCAACTTCAAGCTCAAAGGTACAACAAAGTTGGCTGGATGTCATCGCCGATGCTTTCGTTGTTTTTTCTCAAACAATGTCAGCTATCTCAAAGCAACACAACTTTATACCTGAACACGAACTGGGCTTTTTCTTGAGCTATAAGCTTTTCTCTTCCTCGGAAAGAGTACTTAAGCCCCTTTGAAATGGACCCTGTCTCCGAGGTAAGTAAGTGCCTTGGGCTCTTACAGCGTAGTGCATGGTGTTATTTTAGTTGAAATGAGCAAGGTGTCTTATTTCTGCTTACTCAGGTTCAAAAAAAAATGTCCTTCATACTGCAGCCCGGAGTAGATGAAATGGAATGTCTTCCCTCAGCCGGGTGCCTCTCTATCTCAAACACTACTGTCTCTATGTCTTTCCTCAACAGCTCAAAAGTTGGAGATCTGCTATCCCATTCAACCTCTGCACCATTCTCACTGTTGAATGGTGGTGTTTCTCAACCAGAGATGCTCATCTATCACTGTGAGAGCTAAGATCTCATGAGGATTGCGACCACATTCCAAAGCTACATAACTTTGATAGAGCTGATGTACTATATCGACTGGTGTGTGTTTCTTTTTTTCTTTTTTTGGTTCCCTGTTTCTTTCCAATAATTATTCAGGCCCTCTGAACAAACAAACCAACTCAACTTCAAAATTCCCAATGGATTGGATCTCTGACTTTGATATATCTGCCAAGAACTTGGCTCTACTATAGAGGCTAGAAGATTGTGTTTGATTTATTTAGCTCTGGGAGGGGTAGGCACCATATACCAGATTCTCTTCCTTGCTGCAGCTCAGCTGTTGAATATTGTGAGGTGTCCAGCTCCAATGATGTTGGAGCTTGCTTACTTCCTTCCTTGATGACTCACCAGCTGGAAACTCCGATGATGTGGGAGCGGACCCTGCAAAGGTGGACGGCTTTGAACAGCCAACAACCGCTTGATGTGTCCTACAGAGCAATGCTCAAACTGTGTTCTTGTCAGAACCAACAGAAGGAGTGACAAAAGCACACACCACTCACTCAGAACAGAGTCAATGGTCAGATGACCGAGCTTGAAGAGAGTATTAAGAGAGTATAGATGAGCCTTCTCTAGCAAAGCACATTGTGCGCATTGGCGTCCCCATACTTTGGTTTGGTGTGGTAATTCTGGGAGGCCCCTGTTGTTGCTGCACAATCTTATCCAGTGTAATTGCACAAAACATCCGACCAAGGGCTTTGTCGGTGAGAGGGGTTCGGTACTAGTACCAGACCGGTTGTGCCTTATGTGGGACTAAATGGCGGCTGCCCCCATAGCCATCCAGAGACAAGGATTGCCTTGCCAAAACGAGAAATAGATATTATTATGTCAACAGAGATCGTTTCATGTACCAGCAACACCTGCTGCCGCACTTCTCTCTTCTAAGCTGTAGTTATGTATCTTAATCCTATAGAGGACAGCGGTGTCTGGACTTCACTCAGTTCTCCTTTGTTCACAAAGTTTTTAGATCATTGGAAAGGTATTTGCTTTCCTGACATGATGATACACCTTCGATCGAGTGAGAAAGTCCAAGAGGTTCAAGCTCAACCTATGCTCATCTTTGGATGTTGTCAGAAGAGACACCACAAGAGAGGAGGATGGTGACGGCTTTAAATTTGGGGATACAAATGGGGGTGTTGGGCGATGACAGTGAAGAGCGTGTTGATAATGTCCGTGGGTGAGCCAGAGATTTGGCGGATGTAGCACTTGCAGACAAGAGGGTTGGTCTCAATATCCTCACTCTCCACAATGAACCCCTCATCTTGCAGACATTGAGCATCAAACACAAGAGAGTTGGAGATCGCCTCCAGAACCTCCAAATCGAAAAGGTCGTATGCTGAAGACTCGCGCGGGACTGCGTAGCGATAGTCCGAAGAAGTGTGCATCCACCGTGTCCTTGATATGAGACCAACGCAAGAGCTTGTTGGTAGAGACATTAGCTGCAGCTGCTTGTAGACACCCCGCCTCCGCCGATGCAAGCAGGAGGGTATGCTGCTTGAGCATTGCTCCGATCGATGTTACCTGAGCTTGAGCCACAGCTTGAGCTTTTTGAGCTCTTGCTCTGGGTTGTAATCCAGCTAGCGTTTGTCGCGGCGACGGGCAGCTTCATCATAGCCAATCTCTTGACGCTTGGCTCGGTTTGCCTGTTACTCGTTGAGAACAAATTGATTGTCTCCAAATATACTTGCCTGGGAGAGGATTAGACACAGCTTTTGGTTTGCGGAGGAATGGGAGGTGTTGACCAATGTATTCTCTGACAGAACAGAGGAGCTGGCCTGGTGGACGCGTTTTAGTCGAAGAAAAGTGAAAGCATTGGTAGTTAAACCTCTCGAGGGCGTTTCCGGGGGATGTACTGTGGAAGATAAGATGTAGATCTAATGGAAAGAGAGAATGGACTGATGTAGTATCCTACAATGAAAGTCAGTATAACACGTAGATAGATAGTTGCGATGCACCACTGCGCGCGTCCCAATGTTCAACGGTGGGGATAGAGCTGCAGGACCGGCGGAGACGCGTGTTTGGTCCTTGTAGACCATACCAATGCTGCTGTTTGGAATGCCGTCAGTGACCATCATTTTGGAATGAGAAGAGGATTGTGGAGGGCTCGGCCGGATGACACAGTTGTCAGAGAACCTAGGTTGGGCATGGATTGGCCGCACCACAACACTGGCCGATGTGTTTTCAGCCAAATGATGTGTAGTCGTACTTGAGTCCTGGTAACCATATGAGCAAAGAAATGTACAAGGAGGATCACTCACCCTCCGCAGCCGCTTGTTCAAGGTTTCCTATGTCTATGAGAGAGTGAAGGGCAACAGAGAGGCGCATAGATACCGGTGTTGGATCCTGCTGCTCGTTAGTGGAGAGAATGGCAGAGGGAAAGCAGGCGTACTACTAGTCGCTTTCTGGTGCTCATCGGTGAGGATGGTGGGTGAGAACTCGTAGGCACGCATGTTGTTGCGTGTTGTGTCTCGTAGCTATAGACAAAGTTGCTATGCTGGGGTTGGGGACAAGATTTTGACGGGCCCTTCTTCGGGTCACAACGATTGCCTGCCACAACCAATTCAACCTCTATCTAGCCGACTCGCCCATCTATGTAGAAGGAGAAGTGGTAGTCCTGTCTAGTTTTTTTGTTTTAGCTCTATATTTTGTGGCAAGAAAGATTGCACCCTTAGGAACAAACGTCTGGGTTGCTTCGACCCAGAGGGCGCTCCCACAGGAACAAACGCGTATAACGCGTAAAGTTGCGTCTCTATCGCTGGCACGTTGTGAATACTAGCGTTCTACTCGCAAAGACATTGTACCTTCTCTGGCTTGACCTTGTTGGAAATTGAGGTTACCACATTGAGGAACCCGAATTCATGGTCTTAGAATGCTCGTGCCTCAGCCAACTGCAACGAAAGAACCTTGTCCATCATGTGCGACGCCCATCCTGCCCCCGTAGCCCAACGCCTCCGGAACATTGAGCACATCCCATGTCGGCAACCGAACCACCTTCGAGACCTCATTCCGCACAACAATAGCACTTTTAAAGCGCTCCGGGAGATGAACCACAATTACTGGGTCAATCTACCGCACCATCCGCGCCATTGTAGCCCACAACACCTCCACCAAACACGCCGACTCTGCCAAACCCCGCTCCGGGAGGTCGGACCCTTCGAGTTGGCCCCATAACGAGAGTCGATTTAGTTTGTTTTTGACGGGAGGCTTGAGTGGGTGGTTGTTGAGCCTTCGCACTCGGTTTGTGAGTTCTATTGGGCAATGAGTTAGAGTAGGATGTAGATAGAAAAGGCCCACAGCTTATTCTCGACTTGGATTATACCGGGACAGAGGCTTGAGGTAAACACCACAAACAGCATCGTTCTGGAGACACAAGAGGAACTCGTAGACAACCTTGGTATTGGTCGGCACCAAGCTGAACAAGGTTGGCACCAAACGACCAGGCACCTCATGCACCAAGTTTATTGCAAATGTTAAGGCAGGTTACCGGAGAGTGAATTGTAATGGGTCAGGTAGACTATATATGGAAGGTGGTCAAATCTTGCCTTATATGGTCCGGTATGATAAGGTTTGGTAACTCATTATAATGATTGATCCCATCTTATAAGGCCTCATGGCCCTGGGTGGTGGATTCATCTCCCCTGCCTGGGACTACCTCAGTCTGCATTTTACGAGATTCATGTAGGACAATCAAAATCGACTGTACATTTATCCTATCGTACTGCCAAAAAAAAGGCCTCGTGGTCCCTGATAATGCCTTATAAGGCCAGATATTGACTTATAAGGCTTGGTTAGGGTTAGGTTAGGTTAGAATTAGGTTTGGTTAGGGTTAGGTGAGGTCAGGTTAGGGTTAAGTTAAGGTTAGGTTAGGGTAGAGGTTCGGATTATGGTTCTAGGTAGTAAGACTGCTGGGCGGCTGAGTCCAATTAGCAGTTGCCTTGAAAATGACAAGGACCAGACGCACCACTGTGTAGTTTGCATGAGAGCTGAGGAGGACATTGAAAGTCTCTGGTGGTCTCAGCCGACTGCAGTTCTTCATCCTGTAGTCTTCGATGGTGCAGCAAGCACCTCGAACAACCCAGCGACAGCGAGCGCTTTGGGCGGGTCTACAGGATGGGGAAGAAACTGCAGTCAACGTGACAGACAGTTAGTTGATGGTGGTGGTTAGTCCAACGCAAATTTCAGGCATTGAGTAGCATTGCACTAAGTAGTTAGATACTACAAGGCTGCGCTTCTTCGAGCAATTGGGGCTGCAATGCCATACTCGAGCCCCAAACTAAAGAAAGTCTCCTTCAGCCAGTTTCCTTCCTTGGTCTCCAACCGCTCGAGAGCCTCCATGGGCGTGAAGAGGATGGTGCTAATGCATCCAGGCATGATGCCCTTCAGCGCGAGATCAATGGGCACATTGTCGTGTCCGAAAGTTGTTTGTCAACAAGACAGAAAAGCAATGTAAAATTGAACTTGGAAATAATCAGAACAAAAGCTCGGAAGTGCATCACAAGGATCACGCTCAAAATAACTGAAGTTTAACAGCACATCCACTTTGGAGCTAAATGAGTCGGGTACATTTAAAATTAACCAGAATGACTCAAAACGACTCAAAATGATTCCAAATGACTCGGATAGCTCTACACGACTCAGTATGACTAGAAATGATGCACGTTGACTCAAAAAGAGTCATAAAGGCTCCGCAGCTGCAATGAAAATAGATTGGGAAAACAGTATATAAGAAGCTTGTACAGTAGCCTAGAGGACAAAAAGTGAAAATATAGTTAACGACTACTTCCTATCTTCCCTCCGTGAGAAACCTTTGTGTTAGCTAGTTATTGGACCCGAGTTCCGCAGAGCTAGTAATACAAATCAGTGAAAACCCCAGCAATTTTACGAACAGTTATTGAGTTCCTGACCAGACTAGTGAACTTTTTAATTGCTACCCTAGTTCTCAGATTATTATTTGAGTACTTTTTCTTTAGACAACCCCAACCAACCAACCAGCGAATTTTCCCTCTGTCGCAAGAGAGCGTCGGACTAGGTCACTTCTGCAAGAAGCAGTACACTTAGCCATTCTTTTCCGCCAGAACCCCCAACGAACCTCAACAACCCCAACAACACCCAACTCGTCCTTTTTTGACACAACCACTCTTCACCTACAATCCCAAACTGTACGTGGAGTTCACGAACAAAGTCGCTTCCTGAACTCTTCGTTGGAAATTATTTTTCCAGTCAACAACGTCTTCAGGTTCCCAGAGGTCGAGAGTATGGTACAGGCTGGACGATTCTGATAGGATGATATCTCCTTTTTGGTACCTTCCGCCGTATGTCAATTGCAAGGAAGCAAAATATCCAGTCCACTCACGAAAAAGAGATGTCCAGATCCGGAAACTTCATTGCGCCGCCCTTGAAATATCCATTAGGTGTCGTAAGCGTTGGCCCATCTCCCTGGTCACGATGAATGTTGACCTGGACCTTGGTAAGGACAGCACGGGCCAAGAAAGGTCCCGAGTCCTCGTCGATGAATCTCCCGGCAAGAAAGGCCTTCTCGTAACGGCTGTGCATCTTGGGCAGAAGAGCTTCGAGGATGACATCCGCGTACTGGGATATAAAGTCGGTAGCCGCAAAATACTTCTTGACTGCCGCGGCTTTCAAATTCGTTCCTCCGCTCATGTCTTTGGAAGGTTTAATCATATCCTATGAGGCGCTCAGCATCCAAAGAAGCTGCAGACAAAATAAAAACCTCTTTGGACGAGCCTTGGGTAGGCCATGCATGCGCAAAATAGCAACTCCCGTCTGGCCAGGTTGTTTGAGTAAGATTAGCAATATAAATGATAAGGCTCACCCGCTCTTCCCTCTCAACAGTTGGATACTCGCCACCGGGAACGGCGGGCCATTCGAGACGGCGGTCTTTGACTTGCAGAAGCGTCTGTGCTCGGGTACCCTCATGGTGGGGAATGTGAGCCTCGGTGTGGACGTGCAGTATGATGAGGTGGGGGTCAAGGAGCGGATCATGCCCAGGATGGGCCTCTTCCGAATCTCCTCCCTGCTTGTGGCAAATATCGTGTTCTTGAAATTCGGGTGGGCGTACTGCTAACAACGCCTGAGTTTCCGCTAGAAGCCAATTGAGGGTTTGGTGCTATTTAGAGGGTAAACAACGATTGTGGAGCGGAGGCAGCAAAACCTACCAGGACACCATCGTAGGTATACTGGATGCCAGGAGAGCGCTCCGTCCTTCCCAAAGCAACTTCCTCGATGGGTTGGTTTTAGAGTTAGTCTGAGGAATAGTAGATAAGTAAAACACATAGTTGGGCCCTCGACAGCAACATGGAGCGGACCTGCGCCTCCCTCTGCTCCGGCGTATCCTTGAATTTGGAAGGAGAGGAATTGTTTCTCTGCAGAGGCATTCAAATCCACAGCAACAACAAGAAACAACTCGTACCATTTTGCGATGGGCAAGATATCCGACAGGCAGACGGCGGTTTGGATCAACAATGGTTGTGCTCAAACAAAATGCTGCTTGGAGCATTTTTTGGAGCTTGGCAAACATGGCTTGGTGGTTTTTGGGTCCGTTGGGCCGGGCATTCAGCTCTTCGAGCATCATAGGGAAGAGGAAGATGTCTGCATTAGTGAGGAAGTGTTGTATTTGGCGTTTGTAGAAGGTGACCAGTCAGCGCTGAGGATCTCTGCTTCTTTTGTGCCGTATTGCGGCATCCAGAGAAGAGCTGATGGTTGGCATCAGGGCTATGCTGTTCCCGGGCAGCTGTTGTGGGGTCAGTGGAAAAAGAGAATAGAGGAACAACTGCCGTTCCCCAGAATGTGAACCTGATGCTTGCGGAGCTGTGGAACCTTGTTCAGGGAGGGGCAGCTGGCCGTGCAGAAGAGCAGCTGCAGTCAGGATTTTTCCAAGAAAAAAAAAAGCAAGGCTCACGCTTGGGGAGTTTATGCAAATAAATGGGCAAGTTGCCTTGCCAATTTGGCAATGGGCCCTCTATTTTTCCATTGCTCCCAGACAATGTTGTGACCTGATGGTATGGTGTTCTATATGGTCATATACTGTACTAGTTTGGTTGTATTGTACATCACGGGTCACAAGGGCCTCGTACAATTTTTTTTTTCATGTGTTAAATAATTTTCGCTTAATTTTTCTGATTTTAAATTTCTGTCACACAAAATATCTGTACAATATGACTGAAATAGTACAGTAATGACATCTCCTATGGTTTTTTCTTTTTGGTATGTTGACTGTTGGGATTAACCGGAAAGGGATGTTGGAGGTCGGGCGGGATAGCAGGTAGGAGGTAGGGGTTGTGTCATGACAGACTATGTACAACTTGAGCTGTTACTCCAACAAAGTTTACAGGTGGCCAGCCTATAACTGCTACATTTACTGAGGACGAACTTTGCAGTCGAGGACATGGTCAGCGTCAACGCTCCCCATGCCCCAGGGGAGGCACAGCATCACGGAAAAAGTCAATACTGGAGACACTAACATTCCTGAACCAAGCCAGGAAGCAGCAAATATTGTCGTTTCCATGTCCTTCCCCAAAGGCTCGAATCTAAGATTGCTGATCCTCTATCCAATCCACCATTCTCAAAGGTTGGCGCCTCCTCCTCTCAACTCGAGATGCTGCTGCGGCGCTGCAAGAGTGAAGACCTCACTCAAATTGGAACTATGTTTCAACGATATGTAACCTTGATGGAGCTGGTCTACCATATTGACTGGTGTGTTCTTATTTGCTTTCCTCTTTGTTTCTAATAATCACCTAGGCTGTCTAAACTATTCTGACCAAACTTTGAAAAAGGATTGGATCACTGACCTCGATATACCTACCAAGAACTTGGCTCTATGGAGGCCAGAAGGTTTGCGTCTGATTTATTTAGCTCTAGGAGGTATGTTCTCTTGGATCAAATCATTTTTATTGTTCAAGTTCTTTTCAAGCACTATATACATGATTCCCTTCCTTGCTGCTGCTCAGCTATCAAACATAGCAAGGCTTCCTGCTCCAACAATGGCGGAGCTTGCCTACTTTCTTGCTAAACCCCCAGCTTCCAACTCCGATTCTCTCTCTGTTAAGTCTGGAGTATCGAACATTGTCCTAGTTCCTCAGATTACACTTCTGAAGCAAGCGATGAAAAGTACTTCATTTTCCTTCGCCTTCTCTGAGAGAAATCTGTCACTACTATGCCTTTTCGCGATTTTGAAAAAATTGATGGGAAGCTTGGAAAGTTGATCTGTGGTGAGTTTTTCATTATTTGAATTTTTGTACTCACCTGAATATTTGCAGGATGTATCCCCTCCAGCAAGACACCCAGTATATCTCCTCTATTCTCTTCCCCTCCCCCCATCTCCCTTGTTCCCAACTACTCAGCTCTCTTACCTGACATTATCGTTGTCCAAACCAACTTTGACTTGAAAGCCATCAGACCCAAACCTGTCTCTAAGGCCACGACAAAGGCCTGGACTCAACATCAGAGGGCTCTGGCTGCCAAGGCCTATCGTCCATCGTGTTTTTTGGATCTGATCAAAGAGGCATGCAATATCACCTTATCTTATCTTAGCTCATCCTATCTAGATCAAGAAATTCCACAAATCTGGCTCCAAACCAGCCAATGAGTACATTTACATTGACGGCTGTTTCTCGAAGGGGTGAGTTTTTTTATCAGATTTATGTTCTGTTAATATCCTGCTCAGAAAGGCGCTACACATCAAGGATAGAAATGGAGATCTCATCTCCTTTCTGCTGACCAACATTGAGTGATTTTTTCCTGACCTTCAAAAGGTCATGATCAATTGTGTCTCTGCTCTCTTTGGACAATGGATGGTCAGCGACACTTCCAGGTGCTACGACTACTCGTTCTTGGCCATGCACTGGTCCCACTATAACCGCTATTCAGAACGAGTATCATTTTCCACTTTAATTTCTTGCCCATTACTAATTCTGCTTTTCAGAGTCCTGGGCACGATAAGCTGAAAGACACTCATCCCTTCCAGATCGCCAATCAAGGCGCCAAGAAGGTCAACCACAGTCAACAAATCCCAGAGAAATCTGCGGATGTCAAGAACCACGGAGAAGAGGTCGAGCTCCTGAGCAACACCCTCAGTATCTTGGTTTCGGCTGCTGAGCATGTGGTTGGGTTTTTTTTTCTTACTCTTTTCTAAAATTTTGTTCCAGCTCAAGGAAGTATTCCCCGAAATTTACGAAGAGATCAGGCAATACACAGAGTGTCTTCCGCTGAACACTCAAAGCCTCATGTATCCCTTTGGTGGATATTGCGACTTCCGGCCATTGGGACAAATTTGACAACTGCCTCTGCGTAACATTCACTCTTAGTCAGTGCCAAGGAGGAAAGTTTTGCCGCTACATAACCGGCATTGCTTTCTCCAACCATGCCCTCCAGGGCGTCTTCTTCCTTTCTTTCACCGTTACTCACTTCAATCTGGACTTTAAAGGGCAACAATACTCTCTCGTTTTACATACAGACAAATACAGAGACCACTGTGTACGTACAGGCAACAACTGGGTCTCCAACAGGCCATCCGAGTAGATATAGAAATGGTTTTATTGATCTGCAATCAACTCTTGAATAACCTCCAATTTGGTTCCATGAAAGTGCAGTACAACGAGACAAACACAAATGGAGATTGAGGACATGATTTCCTCAAAACAAAGCCATTTGTCTATAGCAACTCGGTGCAGATGGTGGTGGTCAGAGGCAACCAAGAGCTGATATTGATCACTGTTTGGCACCTTAGTACACGGCTTGCTTTCTGGACACTCTACGCGCTCGCCAGACCATTCTTCCCTACATTTATACACATCCGCATACAATAAATTTACCAGAAACGAGTCCACAATTTACTAATAGCACAACAAGCTACAGCTTCAACCATCCCAACTCCTCGCATTGCTAAAACCATACCTGCCGAGCGTAATGGCGTGGCATTCCAAGCAAGCAGGAAACTTGACAAATCTCCCCTGGCGCACATGTCGTCAACAGGCGGTACATGCACGACTGCCCCTTTGACCGTCAACTTGTAGGGCAGCGTTCGGTGACTGGTGATGAGCACAATAAATGAGCACCTGTGAAAATCTTCTAAACCACCCAAATAACCTTAGCTTACAATGTAGTACACCAGATGCACGTCGAGAGGTAGTGTCGACACTGTAGCTCTGCGCACGGCGCAAGCAAGTCATATCCAGTCATTCTGAGTCAGTTTGCACAGCCTCAAAGCTGTGCTCGGGTCCGAGATTTGACTAGGTCTGAGTCAGTCTCAGTCAGTGCACAGCATCAGTGGCTGTGCTCCAAGTAGTATAAATACTGTTCAAATTTTAGTTTAGAGAATAGAGAAGAGACCCCGCTTTCCCCCAATTCCAGTTTGAGTTTTGCAAGTAAGCAAGGCAGCAAGGAAGCAAGGTAACTAGTTAGCAAGTGCAAGTAAAGCAAGAACACGTCCGCCCAAAACCAGTAAACCAGTTTAGCAAGTTTTGGAACAAGTAACACCAGAACCAGCAAACCAGTCAACCGTTTACCCTCCCGTTGTACCCCGCATTGAGCCTCTGCTCCGCACCTCCGCCATCACCACCATCATCCCATCACTAATCCCATCATCCTATCAAATATCTCCGCCTTCCCTGTCTTGTTGTATTGTATTGGTCGAAAAGCACATAAGCCATATCATAAGTTGCATAAGTGTATTGCTCTGAATCCAGTTGGCTGTTTCCTGCAGTCCAAACCCCCGAACACACCCGCATATTGGATCTTGATTTGGTGTTGGTTTAGTTTGGTTGTTTCCAGCTTTTCCTCACTGCTCATTTTCTACGTGCATCACTGGCGCTGCCAACAATGACTTTAGTGCAAAGAAAAGTCCACTGCTCAGCCTTGGTTCCTTGTGGACCTCGGCACCAGCCGGCATATAAATTGAGTGATTTGCAAGCAGCTACACCAAGATAAGCACAAAATTGGATAGAAAGTGAGAGAGATACCCTTGTGTCTGGTTGTGAGCCACATCTGGTGCTTCTTGCATTTCTCGTTTTCTCAGGCGGGCTTGATTTTTCCAAAAAATTGAGAGTGAGGATAGCAGTGGGAGAAGATGTATTGGCACAGATAATGGTGTCCACTGCCATCATGAGCAACCAGAGAGGCTTGGAATCGGTGGTGCGAGCCTTGACAAGAACAGCACCAAACCGCTCAAATCCTTCTAGAACGGCATGAAGGTCAGCAGGCTGGAGAAGGGCTAGCTGTAGACCGAAGTGGACACCGTTCATCTTGAGGATATCAGAAGCCGCATACTCCCTCAACTCCAAACAAGCCATGATGTCTGCCTTGGGACCAAGGAGATGGAGGAATTGGTCACCATCGTGCAGGTAGAGGAACTGTTCGAGATCGAGAGATGTATTGTTCTTGAGCAGTTGTTGGCCTTGGGAGCAGGCATGGGTAATGAGGTTGTTGTCAGCGGCAAACACCATTCCGTAAGTGTTGCACGTTCCCCAACGACTTCGACTGCTCCAGCATCTTGTAACCGTACTTGACCATGGTTGAGGCGGCAAAGACTGCATTCTGAAGATGGTGAATGTGCTCCACCACGGGTTCGGGACCTGCCGGCTGGATGTTGAGAACATTGGCATGTGTGCAGAGCGCGTTGGCCCTGCCCTTCTCCAACTTGCCCTTGGAGTTGGCGGAATAGACAAGGTCTACTCCGGGCTTGTGTGTTCGCAGCCAAGTCCACCATGCCTCGGACCCAATCTCTCTGCCCTCGCACTCAACATGATACTCGAGTAGGGATTGTGGGGGAGATTAAGGAACAGAGGTTGTCGGCAAGGTCAACAAGCATGGCACCCGATTCCAGAACTTGGTCTTTCTTGTCGGGCATGGTGAGTGTGGTCTTCCATGTACGTGGCCTTTTGGATGGTCTTCCTAGGCTTTCATCGAGTCGTGTAGAGTGCATACCATAGGAAGAGGCGAGGTAGGAGAGGAAGCGGCTGGTTGAAACCTGCTGCTTGTATGCCTCCTTGGCAGAATCCAAGAGGACATAAGCTGGCTCAAGCACGTGCATTGCGATGTCAATTGTTGTCTGCATGTGGGTGCCGACAACCTTCTCCGCAGTGTTGACGTTGAGCGGATCCTCCAGGAGGCATTGGGCCCCAATGCATTTCACTACCTCCACACCCCAGGTCGCGAGATACATGATGGGATGCATGTAGAGGGAGATCTGTGGCGCGTACTTGAGGGAACCAAAGTCAAAAAGGGGAAATGCTATGGTCTGACGTCCAGGACCAAGGGCAATGGACTTTGGGATACCAGTGCCGCGGAGGTAATCGTCTGGGTGCTTCTCCTATGGAGACATCTTGCTCATGACTGCTTGAACTTCCGGATGAAGAAGTCGTGGTAGAACTCGGGTGGGAGAAGTTGTTGGTGAAGTTGTACAAGGAAACCCCGCATAATGGCAGTGGTGACTTGGTTGGACTGAAGAAAGAGGGTGTAGGGATTGACCGTGTTGAATATGCGGGAGAGGAAGAGAACGTGCAACCACCAATAGTTGTGGCAGTCAAGTTTAAACCATCGCCAAAAGTCGAGACCACACGCAAGGGCGGCAGCGACCTCGTTGACCACCTCATGCACTCAGGGTAATGCATTAATCAAGGGCTATAGTGTAAGGTCTTATGCATTAATCCGGGCAAGCCCAATTTGGGAAGCTCTGGGTGGAAAACAGCCCTAACTTTGTGGTTTTTGAGATTTCAGGTATGGTCTAATAAGGAAAGTTGAAGGGATATTATATAGTGCTGGCCAAATACAGATACGATATGGCATATGGCGTATCGTATCCATATCCATATCATATTGCGGCGGCTCCGGCATATCGTATTTGTATCCAGATATATTGGGCATATCTGGATATATTTTGATACACCGGTATTGCCTTTTCAGGCAGTATTTCAGTCAAACAGTCAAACAGACAACATTGATGGACACTGATGCCATCTGCTACCTTGAATATACTAGCTTGGATCATTCTGAACCCTCCTCTGCCTCTCTGGACTCACTACAAGTCACTAAATATCTTCCAATGGGATTGCCATCAGGCCAATCAGGGCCGTGGGAAGCTTCTTTTGGCTGTAGCATTGTATTGGGATACATGTATCCTGATATTTCTGCCGCATATTATATCATATCCGTATTATATCTGGTGCCTCCCGACCATATTGTATCTGTATTATCCAAATATATTGCGGATATATTTTTTCGTATTATATCTGTGGCCAGCACTAGGGATATACAAAGTGAAGATAAAAGTTAGCATGGGAAAAAAGGCACAAAATCGTGATGGGAGCTCTTATAAGGCCTGATATTGGGTTATACACTTGGTGAGGATTAGGATTAGATTTGGTTAGGGTTAGGGTTAGGTTTGGTTAGGTTTGGTTAGGGTTAGGTTAGGGTTAGAGTTTCGGATTATGGTTCTAGGATGTAGAGAAAAAAAAAGTGTGATAGAGAGTGATGGGATCATGAAGAGCCTTAGTTGAGTGTACCATTGGAAAGATAGACCAGAAAAACCCCTAGTGAAGCCCAGCTGCTAGTATGGAAGGTCCCACATTAAATGCTAATAAACATTTGTTCCAACTGCCTAGATAGGGTCCACTTCCCACAGCCACCTTTTGTGACACAGGGTAAATTACCCTGCATTCTGCATAAGGCCTTATGCCAATAGCCCTTGATTAATGGATTAATCCTGAGTGCAGCTGCTGAACAACCAGTCAATCGCCCAGCCAACACATTGCACCAACCCCGCCTTGTTTTCTGGTAGACTCAATTGACTATTTAGATGCCTCAGACGCGTATCTGGTGCGTCTATCTTTTCTTTGTGCTGTACTCAAATCTGAAGCAGGATAGCAGCTCAACGGGGAATTGCTGCGGGCGTTGGCACTTGTTTTGCTTTGCCATCTTTGCTGGAAGGCGAGATATGCTAATTTATTGACTAGCTCCCGCTAGAGCCCCAAGTCTAACCAGCTTTAGGTGAGTATAGCGGATGGGTTGAAATGGTACGTACGTGTCCCGTTCCTTTGTAGAATACTATATCAACAGAAATGGTTTCATGTTGGGTCTGGATCTGGCTCATTTTTCCTTTGTTCATGGAAATTGTCACACCGTTGGAAAGGTATGTCTTTTTGCTACAACAGGGGATACTCAGAATCCCGAAACATTGTCGCCCCTACATTACCATCTCGATCCATAATCTCAATTACGTCCCAGCTCTCCTTCCTGCCCTTCTGCTTTGGCGTCGGTGATGGGTCAATCCAATCCTCGTTGTTGCTGATGTCAATGACACTCAGGTCGATCCCCAGACGCGTCTTGTTGTGCTTGTTGTGAGGAGGCGCACCAGAGGGCATACAGTATTCGAATCCGCCATGGAAATCTCCATGGGTGAGGTTTCCTCCTGCCATGGAAATCCCCATGCCATGGAGACTTCCATGGCATGGGGCTTTTCTCTCCTTGGGTGTTGTATTCCGTGACTGTGTGACTCACCTTCTCCTTAAAGACATAGCTCGTCTCACTTATGATCAATGTGATGGCGCATCACACCAGACTTGAGAACTTGACGCCTTTACCTCGCGACGGAAAAGATCCGCGCAAAAATTGGTATTGGCATTAGCACGTCAAATCCGCCCGAAACACGTCAAATCCGCCCGAAAATCTACCCCCCGCTGGTCGCCTCCGCCCGCCCCCCGCCGGCGCTACTTCCCCGCTGCCTGCCACTGCCGCCGCCGCCGCCGCCCGCGTCACCCGCTGGTTCCCCCTTGCCTCCGCCCGCTCCCGTTCCTCCTCCAGAGCCGCCTCCTTCTGCAATCTAGCAGCCTCCACTGCCGCCGCCTCCACTCTCTCTAAATGTAGATCCCCCGCAACCTCCACAACCCCATCCTCGAGCAGCTGCCGGTACAAAACCCCGTCGTCCCGCATTGCCGACCTCATCGCGCTGGCGACCGACCCGCTCCAATGCCCAATGAACCTCTCCGCCACCGCCCGATGCAGAGCACTCTGTTGTCGAGCATACGCGTCTGCGCCAGCGGATATCTCCCCCAGCACACCCGATCTATCACCCACTCGCCGCAACCACTGCTTTTCCTCCCATCGTAGCGAACGCAACACGCGTCGCATTTCTTCTCGAATTAACGCCACCTCTTCGTCCCACCGGTCTCGACGCGCTCGAGCCTTGGTCCATTCCACTCGTAATGCTGACAACAATCAAACCCAGCTCCACAGTCAGCCAATGCACGTACCTTCGAGATTGCTCTCGTTCGCAACGCCACCGACAAACCATATCCACGAGTACCCCTTTGAAGCATCCATTTGCCCCTCCGTAGGCTCGCTCCGCCCTCCTCGAGCGTGATCTACGTGCCCCATCTTCTTGACCGCCCTCGCGTCGCTCTCGACAGGCAGACGCGCCGACAAATCCTCCTTCCGCATCGGGTGCAGCTCCGGCGCCGCCTCTGCGCTCTTGAGTCGCAAAAACGCGTCATACGACGCGTTGTATGATGCCGCGCGTCGACCAATCCGCTCTGTCCATCGTGAAACCCAATTCGCCGAGCGCGTTGTAGCTGCCTGCCCGACGGCGGACGTGTCGCGGAAGTTAATTAGGTGCTGCCGCGTCTGCAGCGCTGTCCTGACAGCCCCAATCGTGTCGTTGCACCGCCCCCGCCCGTATCTTTGCCTCCGCGTCCGCCAAGCCCGCTCGACACCGCTCTCGCCGTTCAGCAGCCGTCAACGACGACGGTAGCCAGAGCGGCATATCCTCTACTTTTGGCGGGGGCGCGTCGGGGTCTCGCTCCTCCTCTGCCTGCTCCCGCAACGCCTGCACTCCCGGCATATACGTGTCCTGTAGCGCGTAGAACGCCCTGATCTTCTTCAAAGTCGACAATCGCGTCTCCTGGACCTGGCTGGATCGATCTGCGGTCACCAACGTCTGCGATTTCAATTCCGCTTTGATTCGACGCCTGTAGACTCTCATTAGTATGTGCCAGTAACTTTGGAGCTGTTCTACTTACTGGGCATCTTCAATCGCAAGCCCCGCCTTCAAAAATGCTGTTGCGCTTGCCGCTGCCTGGGGTAATGGTGCCGTCGACTCCCGCGCCTCCTCCAACTCCGCTTTCTTCAGCTCCTCGACCATCTCGCGTTCAGTTGGTCCCGCTGGCAACAGTCATCAGTCTGGGTCAATCGGACCGACCATACAACGCTCACCTTCCTTCCCGCCTTCCATGATGTACGGGTTGGGGCCAGAGTGGTCTTTGTTCCAAGCCTCCAGGCGCCGCAACCACTGGATCCGCAGATTAGGAGGCACCGATTCGTTGATCGCAATGAATTCCTCCACTTGTTTTGCCCGCTCCGTAACCGCGATTATGTGCTTACGACAGAGCGAGTCTCCTGGAATCGATTAGCACCGCCAGCGATGTAGCCGCGCCACCATACCTTGCTTGTAGTTCTTCTGCTCGTTAACAAACGCCATGCGATCTTCCAGACAGTCCATCCGTGCCGGCAGGGACATCTCTTTCGTCGCGAACCCCGCCGGGTTTAGCACCGACCACGTCCGTTCTATCGCCTCGCCGTCCGTCTTCCCTAAGCCCTGCAAAAGCCCCAACGCGTTCTCGTTCCGGCATTTCAGCTCGTTGCACACCCGCGTGCCATACCGGAAGACCGTACTGAATCCGCCGAAACCGCTCGAGCAGCGGCATATCCGGGTCCTTCTCCGCGATGACTTTGGCGCGTCGTTCGAAATTGACCTTCCACTGGCAGGCGATGTCGTAGGAGAGGTTGATGTCCTCGACGTTGATAGTGCGCAAGGCCGAGAGAACGATCCAGTCCATGTTAGAATATCTGTCCTTTCCGTTAAAGTACCGTCACCCCAAACAATGAAAAGCTCACCGTTCTCCCTTTTGCAAGTCGCCGATCCCGAGCGGCAGGATCAGACCATGCCGAGCACAAACGCAGCCGCCGACACCCGACACCCGCAAGCCCTTGGTCACCTTGGTGTCTTTGAGCAACAGGGCTGCAAACGCTATACACGTTGTGATCTGTAGCATCTTCAGCGTCGGTGCCGCAGTCTTGATAAAAACAATCGTCAAAACGACTTACGTCTTCCTCCTTCACGTATCCCTTTAGATGCTCGAGGTACTTGCGCAGTTCCCCGAAGTACATCCTCCCAAACGCGAGCGGGCTGTCCTCGTACTCGTTGGCGCGAATTCGGTTTTTGAGCCTAAAATTTGCGTCTATGGCAACCGTGGCGGCGTAGAGATACCTGCGAGCAGATGAGAAGAAGCCCGAAGACCATACCGCCGTACGTACCTCTCCGTTGGCGCGACCTCGCGCCACTTTTCTGGTAAGTTCCTCCCGTCTC
This sequence comes from Mycena kentingensis (nom. inval.), assembly GCA_014461125.1. Lineage (NCBI taxonomy): Eukaryota > Fungi > Basidiomycota > Agaricomycetes > Agaricales > Mycenaceae > Mycena > Mycena kentingensis (nom. inval.). Next base: position 1,137,144 of record JACAZG010000012.1, read on the forward strand.
TCGGACACGCCCAACACCAGATGGCGAGCTCTCCTGGCCCAGTCCCCGCGAATCCACTGTTATCGTTACCTCTGCCCGCGCGTCGGAGGTGCAGAAGGTGCGCGAACTGTCTGGTACACCGCCGGAAGGCTTTGTACCGGTCCTACCCCACCGTCAGTAAAGACACGGCGCACCAAGTCTGAAACGCACCGGTGTCGACGTCACTCGCGCAGGATCCCCGCGATATTCGAGCGCCTTGATGAAATCCAGCGTATTGAGGTTACCAACGACATTAAGCGCTCGGAACAGCTCGAGAGCTTCAAACGTGAAGCAAGTATCCGGATCGACGACTGTGGCTGGGTACCAGCCATTGCGCAGCAGCTGCCCGACGCTGTTTGTCCGCGACGACCGGGAACATCCGCAGAATTGGACCCTGACGCGGAAGATGCCTCGAGCGTCTACGACTACGAGCAGCCGGGCAGGCGTTGGGTTGAGGCACTTGTAACCGTGGTGGCCGAGTTGGTACACCATGTGCAGCGAGTTGTGGTCAGGCCGAGGGTCGTGTAGCTCGCAGGGAGTCCAATACTGTCCATTCCACTCCTGCGCGCGTTCAGAACACTGTTGAATGCGAGCGACAAGAGCCAACGCACCAATGGACCATGTAAAGGGAGCCGGCTGTGGTGCTCGACGATGCACCTTTGGCATTGGAGGTACTCCCCGCACGGAGGGCATCGGAAGATGCGCGTGTCCGGACCGTACGCCACGTCGCAAATGGCGCAGCGCGTTCGCGATGTCGTGTCCGTGTCGTGTGTGTGGTAGTCGCCGAGCCCGTCGCGTCGTAGAAGCTCGTCGAGGAACGTGTCGCGCATTCTGACCCATCCGTTCATCGGGTGTGCCTAGCGCCTGTCAGCCAGCGGTAACCGAAAGGCAAGGAAGCTTACACTGTCATACAGTGGCCGCTTTGCAGACTTCCCCGAGTCCTCCTCGAGCGGCTCTATGTCGTAGGACGAGATCACCGCCGCGTACGCGTCGAGCTCGTCCAAGGTCGCCTCAGGCACTGGCTCAAACGCAGCGAACTCGTCCCCGGCGGGCGTAGGCTGGACTTTGGCGGCTTTTCGTGGGCGCAAGTTCACCAGCTCGCGTTGCACACGCAGACCGTCGGAGGAGACAGTTATTGCTTGGTCACCGATGGTTTGCTGGTCGCGGGTCCTGGAGTCCCCGTAGACGACTAGAGCGTCCCGTTCGCGTTTAGAAACCATAACCGTTAAGGAGCAGCACACACCATCGTGAAGCTATATCCCAAAACTTGGGGTAGGGGCCGATGTCGGTGGTGGGAAGATACATGTGTGGCTGTGGTGTGGCTCGATTCGGCTTCCATTCCCGATTTGGCCATCGCCTTAGCCATCGCCTTTGTCCACAAAACAATTCCATCTTCGGGTTCGTACACTACACAAAATCTTCCGGCAAAAGCGACGCGGGGGGAGGGCATAAGCAGCCGCGAACTTCTGTCCGCAGTTGACCCCAGTGGCTGAAGACTTTGAGCTCGGTCGATGTTGCTGGGTTCGGGCAAGGACGACCCTCGTGCCCTTCTTGATACACGTAGCCTAGATGCGCCAGGGGGATCCCAACGTGTTTCCAATAACCACCCGGCGTAGAGACACCGCAAGCAACCCATTCCTGCGCAATTGAATAAGAACACGCAACAAAAAAAAACCTCGTGCTGGATCTACCTGGATTTTGCAGTATGGACGATCTGAATGTGCGATCTTGGTGCAAGCGGCACATGCGGGCAGCGCCGCCAGGCACCTGCCGCAGCGGTACATCTGTTCGTCCGCTGCTGGTACCTTGCACCAGACACAGCCCAGCGGCTCGTCGGACTTTTCGGCGGCGCTGCGCGTCGCGGTATTCCATGACGATGTACGACTCCTGCTGCAGCCCCCTTATGTGGTACCAGTGGTCGATGACTGGGTCGACCTCGAAATCATCTCCGTCCGGCGCGGCGTCGCTGCGGTTAGTGTCCATGAGGCGCAGGAAGCAAGGTGCGAAGTTGTAGTTCCCACTCGCTTGCAGTTCTTGTTTCAGTAGAATCAGTAGAAACAGCACATGTGCACCAGAGATACTACCGATTCCGCCTGCCTGCCGTCACCTCGACCTCGAAGGAGGTAAATAATCACGATCCGCGATTTCGCGACCTGTTACGGAATTGCCTTGATTCTGGACGGGGCCCTGCTTGGGGGGGGCCGAACATCGAGTACTTTTCTCCTCGAGCAAGCCGGCGTATCCGAACAGCGTCATATTCATATGTATACTTTGTGGGGACTATGCTATCTGCGGCGGCGGCTTCTATTCATCTGCGGGCGTGTCAGAAGCGTGGAGAGGCAGGGTCGACTGAGGATACCCTACCAGCCGTCGTGTCGTCGACAGTAGACTGGTCCTGGATACCTGGGGCGGGGGTCAACTGAGCTCAACGTGATGTAGAACGCGCTGACGAGTTACGGGCGCACCGAGTTGCCAGAGACGCTCAATATGCTCGCCGTCTGTACGGGGAAGTCCTGGCGCGACGTCAGCATCGACTGCAGGAGCCACAAACGCCCTCACCGGGAATATGATGCACGTAAAGAGGGTCCTGCCGGCTGAAGATCTGCTCGTGCCAGCGCGGAATGAATGGTACATCGAGCTGCCGGACGGGGTGCTGGCGGACGGGGTGCCGAACGTGTCGAGCCCACTGGCAGGCAATATCGTAGGACATGACGACGATTCGGGCACCTCCGGAGGCGAGGACGCGCAGTTTTGAGAAGTCTCTGTGGTCATAGCGCTCGCCTTTGTGAAGGTCTGGTGTGTACACAGCGAGGGTGCGAGCGGGGTTATTCTCTGGCTGGGGAGGGACGTCGGCCATCGAGGAGGGACAAGACGCCAATAAGGGTCCTGCGTAGATTTTGAGGGTTTCTCGAGAGATTGCATCGGGCTCGCTAAATTGATGTGCGTGCGGTCGTCCTTGGTCGGCTCCATTAGCTCCGCCCAGCGCCCCTACCCCGTTACCTTCGTCCTAGCCAAATAGCTGTCCTTTGAGTGAGGCGTCGCGTTCAGTCTTTGGTCGATGTTGGTGCTAAACAGCGAGAGATGGCAGTACCCAGACAAAGACGTAGACGTGGGGCAGAGATGGGTCCAGTCGTAGTGTAGTATGTGTCAGATCGTCAGTCGGAGCAGCACGTAAAGACGAGTGCAGCAACAGAAGACAAGTCCAAGCTGCAATCAATTGATCCTCGCGCCCTTCATTAGCCGCAGCCATGTAGCCCTCGCGATCCTCCTCCTTGCCTGCTCTCCCACATGTCTGCAGCAGCACCCTCGTCTCCGCTGTTCACACCAAGACATCCAACCCCGTCGGCAGCCAGAGGTACGTGTCGCGCGCTGGCAGTCGTCTCAGGATTCTCTCATACGGTGGGCTAGGCCGCAGTTTGCAGTCCATCGACGGCGACCACGAGTCGTCCAGCGAGGAGGGGGACGGACACCCGCCATCGGGCAGCGCGCCCATGGACATTGACGAGGACGAGGACGACGGAGCAACGCGCGGTACGTCAATCGCGTCCCAATCGCGTGCAGCTTCTAACTGGTCTTCTCCCCGCGTCTACAGTCCACCCTCTTGTCCTCCAGAAACCACGGACACCCGTGATGCCAGGGGCACGCGCACACCCAATCGAGCTGCCTCCGACGCCCTGGCGCAGTCCGCCCCGGATGCGACGTACGCCCTTCTTATACCGCGCCAGCATTGACCCAACCTTGTCTTCGAGGTGCCGAAGGACCATCCGCACTCGCGCTCATTGCTTCCCCGAGCTTCCGCCTCCGTTCGCTCGTCCAGGAGAGCGATCCTCGCTCGGGGTCACTCCGCGCCCTCAAGGGCCTCTTTCTCTTCCTCGTCTCGGTCCCTCAGACGTGGCCGATGTTCCTGCCCACGGCTGGTAAGTCCTCTGCGCTATCCAACGTTCTCTCTTCTGACAACGGGCCTCAGACGCTGGTCTCCGGCACCACATTCGCATCGACCTGCCCTTCGAGAAAACTCATCGTCTGGCGTGCATCGCAGACATCGTCGCTGAAAAGCTTTACCGCCAGATGTACTCGGATCAGGCCGTCGCCGAGGTCGTTGACTTGTTCCTCGCCGCGCTCCGCGCCGCCCGTTCGCAGCAGCCCCTTCCCGCCCAAGATCTACGCGCGCTAGCCTGGAACGAAAGTGGTCTCCCGCGCGACAGGGCGGGCGTCCGAGTCAACACGTTCACCTCCCCCGCGCTGCGCTTGATCCTCCTCACCGTGGTCGACGCCCTCGACGATCTCTACCCCGAGCCACGCGCGTCGTATGCCATCCAGGTAGAATCGTGCAACATCTTCGAGGAGGGGCAGGAGCTTCCGCGCTTCTACGCGCTCGGTTACATACCTCCGAAGCTCAACTGTGGCATCTGCGAGGACGTTCTGTCTCATCCCGTCCGGTAAGCATCATCGTTACCACCAAGCCAGAACTCATTGTCGACAGTCTCATGTGTGGCCACACTTTCTGTTTCGCGTGCCAGCGCCGGCAGTTCAACACGGATTTCAACTGTTATCGTTGCCACGCCGTCCAATACCGCCCTCCTTTGCCGGCGCCGCAGCTGGCTGCCGAGGCTGCGGAATGGTTGGCCCCGACGGTGGACACGTCGAGGATCAGGTTCAATTGGGGAGGCTTGCGATTTCCGGTGCCCCCGCGTACCCGGGACGACCAGCGGGAACAAGGACTTCTGCGCGGCGGATCCAATGTGCTCGGAGGACGCGTCTTGGTCGGCTTTGACGCGCTATAACACGCGCAACGGCCTTTTTCTTTGCTAGTTATTTGTCGTATCTAGTTATTTGTCGTATCTAGCTCAAAATACAGCGCGCCGGTCCAGTGCACTATCCGTCTGACTTGATTTCGCTGGGGCCGTAAGGACGCGTCTTGGTCGGCTTTGACGCGCTACGGCGCGTGTTGTTTGGTAGTTTTCAGCAAAAGATGTGTTAACACAATTAAAATGCAATAAATTGCTCTCGGTACCTGGAACGTAGGCGGAGGATGGCTTAGAACATCTCGCGGGAGCACAAAATTTTGTGTCTGTAGAGTATGTCGAAGCAAACGGTCAATTCAAGCTCGATCGTGAACTGACGGTGGGACATCGCGAAATGACGGTAAGGGGGTGACCGATTGAAACCTCAAAAGCTCAGGCTGTGGGTGGCCTGCGGCCTTGTAACTTTGCTGGAGGTATGAGAGATACTCTATACACACGTATAAGTCAGAATTCTCATACTTCCTGTCGATGTGTTCGTACAACGGGAAGTTCCCAGAACGAGCTTTTGGTCCAGAACTTGTACTGTATCTCGAGTCGTTTTCTGAAAGTTTTGGTGACAAGCTTCTCGTACTGGGCCAAAATAGCCCATGGGGAAGCACTATTCTCAGCCACACAGTTTAATTCAATTTTGAAGCTTATTAGACTCTCGACGCGCCCACACGGGCGTCCCTATGCCAGGGGAGCGTATAGAGCATACCTCGCTTTAACCGTGAGCTACGAGACCTTCGAGCTCTGTAGCAGCTCAACAGGTATCCGCAGTTCTCATCCCCGCTGTAACAGCTGGGACTCTCCAGAAATTGTCCACTATCGAGCATAGGGTACCCAATTGCGCCAGTCTAGCTCACTTGCATCCAACTAGGGCCGCCAATCTTACCGCGCTGAATCGGGTGTATGAGGAAGTTTCATACCAAGAGAAGCATTCAAAGCTGCGCCAAACGCGCGTCAGAGGACTGCACAGAGGCGCGGCAGAGATGTCGACCGAGATCACGTTGGCGCGAAAGTAACCATCCCATCTTCTCCCCGACCATCATGCCACTTTACCACGACCCAGACGACCGTCCGGTTATTGTCCGTCCGTCGAAGGCCACGAAGCCGGTCGCGCCACATGTTCAAGAGTCCCGGCGGAAGTCGTGCCGGGAGTACTACGAGAAGTAAATTGGATTGACGCGCCGCAGCTGCTCACGAAAAAGCCCAGGAACAAGGACCGCCTGCGCCTGGCGTCACAGCAGAGGATGGCGGTGGCAAGAGAGAAGCTGTTGACGGACGGTTCGGAGGAAGAGCGCCAGAACGCCAGGGAACGCGCGTGTATCGCCAGCAGGGAATACCGCAGGCGCCACGCGAAGAAAATCTCGGAATACGACAGTCGACGTCGGGCATTGTGCGCATCTTGAGTTTGTTCATCGTGGACTTGACTCAGCGTTTGCGTAGAAGATTCAAATCCAAGTACGGGGAGCGCGCGTATGAGGCACGGGAAATCGCGCGGCGTCAAGCTCGCGCAGCTCAACGGGAGGCTCAAGAGCAAGCGGAGGAGGCGCTGGCTCGTCTCAAACTGAGACAGGCTCGCCGCGCGATGCTGCGGGAGCAGGAGGACGACGACGATGACCGACGAGCACAGCAGGAGCTGGAGGACCGGTCCACTCGAGTACTGGGCGCATGTTTTTCGGTGTAGTGTATTTAATGGACATTCATACGAGTATGTTATCGCCTCTGTACTAATCACAGTGGGCGACGCGCTTCGACATACCCTTCGCGGGAGGCCCTATCAAAGTCTTGGCGCGCCTCCCGATACGTTGGCCATCCCTGGAAAGACGGGGAGCGAACCCCGAGCGTGTTGAGCATAGCTTCGATGCTGAAGCAGTTTAACGAGCAGCGTATAGGAATGGAATATACGTACCTCACTGGGTAAAGACCTGGGTGGATACCTATGTAGACGGTGTACCACGGATCGCCTGGCTGACGGGGACAGTGGCCACGAAGATCGTTCTCGTCGACCACGGCTCGCGGGACATCTTAAAGAGGAACAGGCGAGGCGGAGACTGAGGGTGTAGCCGAGACCCAGCCCGCCTCGCGACAAAACTTATATGCGGCCTCAGCTGCGGCGCGTGTGGCGTAGCCTTCGAACAGGTTCCCGCGAAACGACTTGACGCTCGCGTTGACCTGGGGCCTGTGAGCGTGGATTAGGCTAATGCATGACTGTGGAGGCGGAGGCAGAGGCTACCACGAATCAAAGACACCCGGCGTTCGGCCGCGGATTACTGCGTACGCAGCAGCCGGAGGACGCCGAAATTTCTTGGTAGGTCCCAAAGCGCGTACAGCGCCTCCGGGAACGCCCTGTGTCAGAACGGCAGCTCTGTGCCAGGACGGGGTCGTTGTGGCCGGGGTTGCGTTGGATCGAATCGCATACACCGCCGAGGGGGTAGACGGTAGAGAAGGCGGGGACGTGTTGGAGGGAGGGGACGGCGGCGAGGGAACCTCAGGAGAGGGAGATCGCGACGACGGCGGTTCTGTTGCTATCGGAGATGGCGATCGCGGCGGGGTGGGCGCAGAGCTCGCCCTGGGAGATTTGTGCCCGCGGCTCGAGAGCATCGTTCTACCGCGTAGGGGATGGGTATCGTGAGGCACTACGGGGGGCCCGCGGGCAGGGCGGGGCGGTAATGGCGCTGGAAGATATTATCAGGACTCGAGCTAAACACCAGGTTACAACGCGCCCCAAGAGACGCTTCGGCTTCGACGACGAGTTGACGGTGCACTCTCAGAATCCGAGTCGGAGATTGGGATAACCTCTTCATCGGAGTCTGGAGCTGAACCTCGTTTGGGTCGATAGGGCATGGGTCTCGGAGTCGGTTGAGTACACTCAAGAGGAGCACAGTACAAATATGGACAGATTTTGATTTTGGGGCAACAAACAAAGACGAATATAATTTGTCTACGCAGGGCGGCCGTCGGCATACAGAATAAAGGTATTGGGAGGCAGAGGCTGGGTGCGGTACTCCTGGTAGCTTGGGAATGTGAGCCAGCGGTCAAGATGAGAGACCAATCACATACCGCCGGACCATCTCCCCCGCGCGCTGCAAATCTTCTTCGTCGGCATCGAGAATCTCGACGCGCCGGTTATCGGTTTGCTGGCGACGGTCGTTGTCACTCATCGCGCGATGCTTGACGAGGACGACGACATCGGCGATGGGCGGGCGATCGGTGTGGAGATGGGGAAGTGCAGATTGGTTGATTGCGCCAGGAGGGGCTGACCGCCCGTAGCACGCGCAAGACTGGAGGATGGAGTATGAGAAGGGCATCCCTTCGACTTGGTAAACCCCGATATCGCAGGTGGGGCACGAGAGTGGGCTGTGTGGCCCGAAGATGTTGGCGGCGTGGACGGCGCTGCGTGTAGCGTCGTAGTTGAGATGGCGGTACCGAGGAGTAGGATGGAGGGGGAGAGCCGACAGGCGGACGTCGCCCTGGACGGGGAAGACGATGACGCGGCAGGGGACGGGGCGCAGGCGGTTGTTCTGGCAGCCCGTTGAGCTGACGGACACGGACAGGGAGAGCACGAACCTGGGTAGACGTCGAGGACATTGGACGAGGGCGATAGCGATGGCGTAGAGGCAGAAGGAGGTGGGACTTTTCACGAAACAAGCCGCACTGTCCTGTCTTTAATGGAGATATCCATGGAAGGCGCGTTGGGAGACCCACGCGGACCCCGGCCTGCAGGAAAAAGACCCGGACGCCCGCGAGAGGTCGGATACTATTGTCGGAGGCCGGTGGGTTATGGATGGATGGATCTTTCCATGAAACGAGGTGCACTGACCTGTGTTTATGGAGATATCCATGCAATGGCGCGTTGGGAGATCCACGCGGACCCTGGCTTGTAGGAAAAAGATCCGGACGCTCGCGGGTTGCATGTGGAGCTATTGGGCAACTAAGTGGCCCTTGATTCGATTCGGCCCTTGATTCGATTCGGGGGTTCCGCCGCCGGTGGTGAACAATCAGAGTAAAATGCACCCGGATTCGACAAACATTCTTCCTTCTGCCTGCTTCAGAATGAGCAAGTCGTCGCGCAAGTGGCAGAAGAAGGACAAAGCGAATCGCCAGAGCAACAAGGGTTGGGCCGAGGGGGCGCGGAATGACTTCATCTTGGCGAAGCACCTCGAACCGTTTGCGGACGCGTTGGCGCGGGGTTGGACGGCGGCTCGCGACTACGAGACGAGGGTCTGCAACGAGTACCACGCGCTCATCAGCTGGCGGCTTAAAGATAGCGAGGAGCCTGCCCTGCCTCTACCGGAGTACGACCCGCTTGCGCCGATACCGCTGGAGGAGCTATCGGAGGAGGAGGCGGTCCAGAAGGCGAAACGGATCGACGAGCTCAATGAGGTAAGTCACACGTGTTCTAACGTCTTCTACTGTCCTCATCCCAATCCGAAGCAAATCTGTCGCTGGCTTCGCTACCGCGCTCGGCGTCTCCGCCGCCCCTTCTCACGCGACGACCGCAGCAACCCGTATACCCCTCTGCTTCGTCAACTCGGTGGTCGGACCAAGCCGCCGAACAAACGCCCCGCCTACGTTCAATGGATGCGCGAGCAATATGAGCAGGATATCAAGGACGCCGTCCAGGAGACATTCGCGACGGATATGCATGTGCAGCCAGACGGGTCAACGACGACGATGCAGCGGAAGGCGCCCTTCATCATGAAGGAGGTGCAGAAGCTTTTCAAGTCGATTCTGACGGAGGAAGAGCAGCAGTACTGGGAGAACAGGTCGGCGGAGCTGGCGGCGGCGGAGAAGGCGCTGTTTGAGTTGTTGCTGAGGGAGGGCCCGCCAGCAACGGCCGAGTTCAAAGCCGAGTACGTGTCTTGGTCATCTCTTCCTCCCCACACAAAGCTGACGCTGCTGCAGGGCAGTGAAACGTCTGGGCGACTTCGTCATCCCCATCCTGCGAGGCATTATGGAGTACACGAAGCTGCATGCTGTCCTCGTATTGGGTGGCCCGATGGCAAACGGGGAGATGTCCACGATACAGTGAGTGTGGAGGAACTGGGTGGCTTGCCGACGCTGACGACGAGCCTAGCATATCGATGGGCCACAACAGGGCTGCAGGTCCCGTTACAGTACACAACTTTGACCGGGAACGCTTCAACCGCGAGGTACTGGGATACATGAAGGACTATCTGGCTACAGCGTTCAGTGCGTCTCCCGTTCCATCCTAGGTATTGAGTGCTGACAGACGTGACGTAGCCGACAAGGACTGCGAGGACGCCCGGGTAACTCCTGCCGCTGCAGCCGCTGCCACCGACCCGACAGAGCTCCTTAACCGCGCTCGCTACGTCTTCGACGAGAACGGGCGGTGCTCGCCCCATGGACCTTGACGATGAAGCCGACTGGGATACCGACGACACGTCGGATGAGGACTCGACCGAGGACGAGAGCGAAGACGAGCGCCCCAAGAAAGGCAAGGGCAAGAAGGCGACGACGGCGGCGGGGAAGAAGCGTGCGGCGGAGAACGCGGGCAAGGACGGCGACGAGGCTCCCGCGAAGCGCCGGAAGTCTGCTGCAAAGGTGAAGGAGCCGAGCGCAGCATCTTCTTCCAGGGCCAAACCCAAGCCCAAGGCCAAGGCGAAGGCGAAGGCGAAGACGCCGGAGATCAGCGAGGCGGAGGAGCAACGCTTGCAAGAGAAGGAGGCTGCAGAGGAAAGGGCTCGCGAGGAACGCCTTCGTGTCCAGCGCGAGAAGAACGCGGCCATAGATGGGCAGGAGGACATAGAGATGGCGTCCCCAAGCGCGACATCGATAACCCCTCCCCGCGACGACCCCGCCTGCGCCGTCAACCGCGTCGATTGCCCCACCCGCGACGACCCCGCCTGCGCCGTCAACCGCGTCGATTGCCCCACCCGCGACGACCCCGCCTGCAGGGTCGTCATCGACGACGTCGATGGTCCCGCCCGCCACTTCCTCTTCCGCACAGTCGATAACCCAACCCGCCACTTCCTCTTCCACAAAATCCATAACCCCACCCGCCCCGTCATCCTCCGCATCCCCAGCCGATGTTCCCTCCGCGGCGACATCTACAACGCAAACGCGTCCCTACGTCCGTAGGCGCTGCGCGAGTCGCCCCGGAAGACGCTCCGCAATGGGTCAAAGATGCGTTGCGGGAGGTACGCGGATGCGACCTGGGCGCTCCGTTCGAGAAGCTCGTGGAGGGTTGGGTGGCTCTCGAGCGCAGAAACGGGTTTGTGCGTGAGCAAGAGGGTGGCGCAAAGGAAAGGGCTGCCTCGTTGCCGACCAAGGGCAGACCCTCGCAACTTGCGCCTTGGTTCCGGGCCAGACGGGTTTGGAAGAACGAGGGGAAGATGCGCATCGGGAAGGCGGCGGAGTTTGGGGCTTCTTGTCGTGCATGGTGGACCGAGTTACAGCCTTCGTGGCGCGTTGCGGATGGGCACGGGCATTTCCAGCGCCATGGCGATGTGGGAGATTTGTCGGTTCTGGACGTTCCGGGCTGGGCGGGGTTACTATTGCTTGTTGTTGTTCTGTTTTGGTGGGGACGAGAAGAGGTTGCGGAGGGTCAGACGACCACGGACAATTGGTTAGAGATGGTCGAGGACGTTACGTGGATTATGCACCGTTTAGAAGCAGCGTAGGGACTTGGTACTTTGTTGACTTGTGAAATGATACAAGCTACTTGTCGTTCTAAATTCAAAGACAGATCGGACTTGTCTCAAAAGGCAAATTGGACTTGTGCATTCTATGTTAAGAAGGCCTGATAGGCTTTCGTTCTACAGTGTGGATATAGCTATGTCGAGGTACGTCCAGCTGGGTCGGAGAGTTGAGAGTGGGGGAACGAGGGCGGGTGGCGCTGGCAGGAAGATGCGGAGGGGAACGAGCAAGGGGGTGGAGGCGCTCGGCGGGGGGCGCGGCGGGGCGCGTCGGGGCATATGAACTAGGTAGACTAAGTAAACTAAGTGCTTTAAGCAGGCAGAGATGGAGGGCGTACCTGGCTGCAATGTCTTTTTGGCGGGCGCCCGAAACCGGGTGGAGAAGTGGGGAGCGGGAAGCGGGGCGGGCGCTCTGGGGCCGCCATGTCGCAATCAGTTCTAAGAAGGATACGAGGGGGACGTACAAGGAGAAATAGAAAATAGAAAGCGGGGACGCGAGCCGGGCTGCCGCGCGCAGGGACGGGGTACCGGGGATGGAAGGTGCGGCAGCCAATGGAGCCGAGGGCAAGCAGGAGCGAGGTTAGGGAAGGCGGGGAAGGGAGCGGGCGCCAGGGGGGGAGGGAGGGAGGGGGGCGGGGCGGGCGGGCGGGCGGGCAGGGGCGGGCAGGTGCAGGAAGCAACGGGTGGGGAAGTGAGCGGGCGCCAAGCGGGGAGGGAGGGAGGGGAGCGGGGCGGCCGGGAGGGGGAGCGGCGGGCGGGCGGGCGACGGGCGGGCGGGCGGCGGGCGGGCGGGCGGCGGGCGGGCGGGGGGGGGCAGGAAGCAACGGGTGCAGTAATAGCCGTATATTGGATTATTTGCATATTCATTGTTTTCAATATATCTGCGCATATTGAGCGCCATCAGGTATTGATGCATTGAGCGCCATCAGGTATTGATGCGGAGGCGCGTGGGGTAGGGGGTATATGGCGGTCAGGTCCATGGCATGGAGTTTTCCATGGACGGATGAAACCTTACCCATGGAGTTTTCCATGGGCTGGTTGAAACATCTTATGGCTACGGCTCGGAGGCGAGCCCACAGCATTGCACTTGTGCTTGGACGACAGTGCTTCGACCTTGATCTCAATCTCCTTCGTCTCTGGTTTAATGGACACATTGCCGTCACCGTGGTGCACATATTGGTGGTCCCGGAGGTAACACTGGCTCTTGCGCATTTGGAAGCAATGTAACCTGCAGTAGCGCCCGCCATTGCTGGGATATGACCAACCACACGACACGGCAAGAACATGTGTGCTGCATTTGGGGCATGGCGGTCGCTCGGTGTTGTTGGTCTTCTCCTTCCGACGATGCGTTGTAGAGGGACGCGCCGCACCAAATCCGGCTTTTGCCGCTGTGGCTGCTGCTGGGACTGGAGCCACAGCAAGGGGGGCTGGAGCTCTGGCGTGGCTGGCATTGCGGTAAGGACTGCATTTGCGGCGGAGGCTCGGTTTAGGGTGGGGGCTTGATTTGGGGTGGGGGCTTGATTTACGGCTACGTTGGCGGTTGGGACTTGAGTTGGAGACACGGGGCGGAGAGATGGAGGCTCGGGCGGCGGGTGCCAATGCTGCAGCGGCGGGTGCTGCTGCCGCGGCGGTCGTACTTTTTGAGGATCAAGAGCGTGCGGTTGTCATCGTGGCTGCCCTTTCGGCCACACTACGCGGGGAATGCCTCAGTGAGAAGGGGACCAATGTGGAAGGGAAGCCTAACCTGGATGACCTGCAATCCCTTAAGGTCTTTGCGCCCTGCGGCAATACAGAGCTTTATACTGTGCCTCTCCGTTTTCCCAGACATCCATTTGGGGCAAAGGCAGAACAGGTCTTGCAAGGTGGGTTTTACAAAGCCGGCGTTGTAAATTCCTGTTCGTCCTCTGTTTCAATGTGGAGGTACCACTCGCCCTTGTGGTCTTCCGACATCAAGCGTGATCAACCGGGCTTCTCATACGACATCCCTGGTGTTTCACCCGCCCAAGTACGGTACCGCAGCACTTGCTGTGTCCCCCTGTCCATGCGTGGCACGTTCTCTCTCTCCTAGTGTGTTCTTGACATGTTCCAGGACAACCATGCGCTGCACCTCTCGATGATTGCCTCCACCCAGGTTCCCTGTGGTTGCCCACCAAAAACAGGACTGCTGCTGTGGATGGGGATGATGACGATGGTATCCTTGAGGATGTCAAGGTCCCGCCACTTGCACGTGCGCAGATGCTGCCGCAAACAATTGTCATCCACCAGCGCCCGGGACACCCGCCCGGCAGGCAGAGTTTGCACCGTGCAGTCCCCATCCGTAGTGTGCATCGGTGCTGAGTCACTTTGTGCACTCATGTTAATGAATTACTGCTACTTGCAGAACATAGGGCGGGGCCGGATTTTTTTTCTCAGCAATGCTTTCAAGCAGATCACCTATAGCATGGGCTGTACTGCACGGATTTCCATAAGAGCGGGTGTTTTGGAATCCACCAACGCACCCCCGAGCTGCCTAGCTGTCACAAAATTCGATGGCATCAACAACTGATCTGCTACCACACCTAACACTCAAGTGACAATACCTCTCCAGAGGTCCATATTAGCTCCATTTTCATGATGCATGATATGTAGGACAGGAGTTTGGGGCTGCATATAGAAGAGAAGCCCGTTCCAGGGGGTTGATGTAGCAGAAGAAGGGAACAATGAGATTGATCAATGATATTTGTCTGTTGTGACAGCAACCATGGGTTATTCTGTCTTCTGGTGCTTACCAGCAGGTCAATAGGTATCTTCTATGGAAGCTGGCAATTTCCCATCAAAGACCAGTGATGTAACTGCATGATATACTTGATCTAGTGTGAAAGTGGTGATCTTCATGGTGTTAGAGCAGGTGTTGATGCCCTCAAATTCTGTGACACTTGGGCAGCTCAGGGTGTATCAGCGGACTCCAAAACATCCGCTCTCATGGAAATCTGTGTAGTACAGCCCATGCTATAAGTGATCTGCTTGAAAGCATTGCTGAGAAAAAAAATCCGGCCCCACCCTATGTTCTGCAAGTAGCAGTAACATGGGCAAGATGCCCGGGGGGGCTATTGCATTAACCCGGGCAACTGGATATGGAAGATGCTTGATTGGCTTTTGTTGGCTTTTGGGGGGGGTATTGTGAGGTAAGGAAACCATGTCTGACATTACATAAGCAGTTACAGGACTGAGAAACATACAATAAATGCAGTATTTTCCTCAAATAACAGCATAAATAGATATTTAATAGCTAGGATGCCTAGTGATGGGGATACTGACTGACATCAAATCTCATGATATATAAAAAACTTTTCTAATCATTGAAGACAGCGGAGAAACGTGTGACTGCTAGGATACAGCCTGAATGGCTGATCATGTGATCAAACTGAGTGCACCACTGGAAAGCCAGTACCCAAAAACCCCTAGGACACCCATCATAGTGTCATAGTAGTCCACTGAGCTCAAAGAATTGACCTTCGTAACAGACCTTCAGCTTCCCCAAAAGACATAGGGGCCCAATTCCCAAAATGGCCCGGGCAAGTGCCCATAATTAATGCAATAGGCCCCGGGCATCTGCCCACAGTTTATGCATTAGAATTGACTGCACCTGCTCCCACCATCCCGACACTCTTCCGCCCAGCAAGTCTCTTCAGTTGACCCGCTCCGCCTTGCTTTGCCTCAACCTAGCCTCTCTGGCATCCCGCAAGCCCGTCAAGCACGCTCCGCAGCCTCGAGTCGTCCCCCATGTCCTCTATTCCGACTTGGGCACCGACACAGCTGGGAAGGTGTGTGTCTGTTTTTGTGTTCTTGTTTATGAACTTATTCGATGCTCAGCACTCAGCCCTTGTTCTCCGTCCTGCTCCCCTTCGTACTCCGCTCAGCATCTTAATCTTTCCTCTGTGTGAGTTGCCCATCCTGCAGCCTGCCATATTCCCTGCTCATCCTGCTTCATAATAGCCATGCCTGCTTCTTCTGTTGTATACCCCATGTATTTACTACCCAGATCGATTCTATTGCTCCTTCTCTCTGCGTGTGTTCATTGTAATTTGCTTGCCTTGAGTGAGGTCTTCAGGCATCTTTGAGTAAAGCTTTCAGCCCACAATCAATCTTGCTGCAAGCCATGCTCATCTTTCTCCAAGACATGACTTGTCTCTGAGAGCTTTAGAGCTTGGCCAAAGCTCTCAAAGACGCGAAAGACGCACTTGCAGTTTTACTGATGAGTCATTGGGCTCGAATCTGCAGTTCAAAACTGGGGCCTGGTATAGTAACGGCCAAATCAATTTACTATCTCTTTAGATCGTTGGAAAGGCATGTCTTCCCGCCACACAACGGTTCACCCTTCGCGAGCTTTGACGCACTATGGCCGAGTGGTTAAGGCGACAGATTCGAATAAGGAAATTGTTTCCCACGTATCTGTTTCGGTTTCCGAGCGCAGGTTCAAGTCCTGCTGGTGTCGCTTTTTTTTGCTGCTCTCATTATTTGGTTTTTTGTGCCTAGAGGCGAAAGTATAGTGTGGTCTTGTGTGCAGTTGATGTTCTGTCCTTCTTTTTGCAATGGTCTCGTCTTCAATCCCCCTCGGTGCAACTTGATTTTGAAGAGTTTTTGCCTACCTGAAGGCAGATAAAACCTAATTACGAGTATACCAAGGTTTCTCTCCACCGGATCGCAGTTAAAAGTCTCGTGTGGTTGATTATCTATCTCTAGCCTGGACAAACCCAGTGCTTACCATTCAGATAATTCTTCATGTAAATTTTACCCTCTCAGCGCTGCGCATGACGTACCCACGCACCTCCGCACCCACGCAATGCGCACCTCCGCAAAGTAAAATTCGCGCCAAGTTCCAAGATCGGAACTTGTTACGGGCCTACAGCTTGAACTTGACCTCCATGGGCGCCACCCTTGTGCTCGACTTACAGACACTCCCGTCCTCTCTAGAAATCCGCGCACTTCTCCAGAGTCTCCAACTGCGTTTCCGCCTCGACGCGATCAGTTAATGGCTCTCCACATGATAATTCATGAGTAGTTCCTGCGTGTCTTGGTGCCTATAATAACCTCGAGGTCATGGCGGTTTGCGCATGTAAACCTATCCCGGTCGTCTGCCTCCTCAGACTCATGGCTTCGCCTCCGCCTCAATACCCATCGCGAGCCCAGCTCAGCGTCGACGTCAACTTTGAGAAATCCCTCCCCGACGCGCCCGCGCTGCTTACGCCACAACGAAAGACGCGAGGAACCTCCCCACTCCCGTTCTTCCATCCTAAACGAGCGGCATTGCGAGAGCAGCGTCTTACATTCAGGAAAAAGAGCATCCAACCCTTGCCTGTGCTGGGTAGGATGCGATGGACCTTTCCATTCCCAGCGCTATTCATCGCCGTCCTCGTCTTTATCCTTGCAACCTTCCTACTCCTGTACCTGGCGGTTTTCGGACGCGTCCCTACTCCGGACCACTCAGCCATCTATGTCTCCGAGCCGTTAACGCGGACGCTCTTGGGTCTTACCCTCACCACGATCTCTGTGCGTCCTTCTCCGCTTCGAAACGCCACTTCCCATACTCCCACAGACGCATGCTGTTTCTATCACCGTTCCATTCCTTCTCTCGGTAGTTGCCTACTCCGTGGCGGGCAAGTGGGTTCGCGAACAAGACGAACCCAATCCCACGCATGTTCCCCTCCCGACTCCCCTGCAGTAAGTCCCCCATTCGTTGTTGTGCTCGCACTTCTCAATGGCGTGTAGATATGGCCTCATCGCCAAGATGCTCACAAAGGCGAATATACCCTCCGCCATGCAAGCGGGACAATACCTCCGGCTCGCGCGGGGACGTATCCGCGTCCCCCGTGCATTTTATTTGGCTCTTGGCTACACGAGTCTTATACTGGGTTTATCGCTCGCGTTGATGTTCGTGTTCATCTGTTCTCTAAGCATTGCTGACCATACACGATAGTTTAGTCGATGTCTGGATTCATGCGGCAGTCTCTGTGGACTTTCCGATTTCAAGAGACCGTGGCGCTTCGTTCACAATTGCGTTCAACGAGTCGGCTTGTAGCGGCTCCTGCCTCAACGACACTGCAACACAATCCAAAGGCCTCCGAATCGCGAGCAACTCGTCAGAGGACCTTGCAATCGTCACTCTCTCCGATGCCTCCGATCTAGCAGTCGTTGTTCCCCAAACCGTTCAAAACACAGATCTGGAGACTCCTTCGTTTGGAGTTCTGGCTCAGTGCGAGAACCTTACGCCGATCTGCGCACCCGCAACACGTTCCTCCGCGTGTCCGTTTGCCGTCAACCCAAGTCTTGCTCAGGGTGGTGGGCTCTCCAGCGCGTCCGCATCTATGTCCAGATCTGGATCGGCGCGAACGAGCAGGACGTCCAACGCTGTCCTTCCGACGCCCACCGCTTCTCTGTCCAGCGGGACGACAATCCTTGCAACTAGCGGCAGCGGCGCGAACCCCCAGCACGTCGTTGTGCGGCTCCGATGGCCAGACGCGGACAACTGGGTGCCGCTGTCGGGGGTTGCAAGCAACGTTGATGGGGATGTGTTCTCCTGGGCTGCGTGCGCGTTGACGTTCTCCAACGTTACTCTGCAGCGACTACGCGGCGAGTATAGTGTAGCGGCGGAACCTACGCTCGTGGAGCCTGCTTTTGCGAGCGTTATGCAAGGCCCGCTGCTTTGGCAATTTGGAAATCTGCAGTTGTCGGCGAATCTCCAAGTACTCTCTTTGTTCTCAATGATGAAATCGGTCTAACGCACCTGTAGGCAACAATGCTCTCTGCTCCAGACGAAACATCTGCAATCGCCGCATTGAATCAAGGGCTCGCTCGCCTCTCGCTCGCGCTCTTTTCGGGCACGCTTCAAGTCATTGAACCTGCAATCCAACGTACGCCTTCTCCCGGCCCACAACCGGCCCTCGGTCGATACCCAATTGCCCCACTGACGATTTACCTCTTCCTGCTCTTCACTTACGCCCTCACGGCGCTCTTCGTCTACATCTCCGCCGCCCGACTCCAAGCGCCAATTATCCGCAGTCCCGGACGCCCAGCGGCAAATGCAGCGCAGCTCACGCAGCTGCGGCTCACAGACCCGCTCGCGCACGTTGCGGCTTTGTACCCCTCGCCGGGGCATGCGGTCGCGCCTGAAGATGTACGAGAGCTGTTTCTGGAGAGCGAGGATCCGGATGCGCCACGCTTGGAAGCGGGTGTGCGCGCGCCGGCGCCGGGTGTACAGCCTGCGTTTGGAGTGTACCGTCGGCCGGGTCCGTGGAGCGGGATTGAGAGTGGGTGACGGAGAAACGTTGTTGGGTTTGTTTTCGGTGGCTTTTGACACGAACACTTCCGTTCTTTGCACCTTCGCACGTACACACCAGTAGTAGAATGCCAGCTTTGATGTTTGCTGTTTTTGAACGAGTGTTTGGGCAGCTTCCGAGTCGACCGTTCCGACGAATTAACTTATTTGGCCTGGAAGCTTCAAACTGGAGCAGGATGCCCAACTTTGAAGCGAATGTTCAGCTGACTATGACCAGAACAAATCGCGCCCCGGCCGGCTGAGAGTGAATCTAGGAAAGCCGTAAATGTGTACGACGAGACCATCCATGTGCCGTCGTCCTGGACATAGAAACGCGTCCCTGTGACTTGGCCATGGCACCGACTTGAACCAGAGCGCCAGTTCCGTTGAATGCGTTCAGGCATGGGAAGGCTTCTGTGCTCGCCATCTCGGTGAATTATGGGGGTCGACGTCGCTAGGATGAGTACCGCCATTAATATTGCGTCGAAGTTGACGCTATTGGGCAAATGAAGCACGAAAAGCAGATTATTTGGTGCAATATTGAGCAGTTGAGAGCCTTATTTAGAGCCGTCCGAGAAGCGGTCGCAGAAAAAGCGCAGGCCTGGATGGAGTCGGAGAATAAGGAGTGCGTGAGTGTGTGACGCGGGCAAGTTGCTTTAGCCGTCGATGCGGCCTGTCTCCTACCTTCATGTCCTCCCCGCCGCTCCTCCATTCTAGCCCTGAACGCATCCGCTCCCTCGACGGCGCGCTCGACCGCGTTCCTGAAGCCGACGAGGACGTGTACGATGAGTGGGAGGATGACGAGGAGCTTGCCGCAGACGGGCTCTACCGAGGTCCGTGGCTTGTCGGCGTTGGCGCGCTACAACCGACGTTTTGCAGGATCCTATCCCCGACTCCTACTCCTCTACTCGCTGGCGCCACTGAGCGCCATTCTGGCTATCGCGTTGCTGGCGGTGGTGCCCACCGTCTTCTACCACGACCACCCAGAAGAGAACGAATACCCTTACGCCAAGGTTAGCATTGCGCGCGTCATCCATACCCTGAGCTCAGTTGAAATCCAATTAGCTTCTTCCATACCCGCTTCCAGAGCTTCTCATTCCGGCAGCCCTCTATGCGCTCACACATCTTCTGCGCACGGCGGTCTACGCCATTCCCAGCTTTCTTCTACCGGAATCTTGGTCCTTTGCGGCAACGCTACTATCCACGGTTATCTGCTCGGTGCTCACCGTCATCGCGCGCACATTCGCGCTGACCCTGCTCCTCGTACGAACGTACGCGCGGCAGGCGCTTCCAACTTGGCATGACCCGTCGTTTGTACGCGTTTGGTGGGCAGGCCTCGGCTGGGCAGCAGC
Organism: Mycena kentingensis (nom. inval.); assembly: GCA_014461125.1. Taxonomy (NCBI): domain Eukaryota; kingdom Fungi; phylum Basidiomycota; class Agaricomycetes; order Agaricales; family Mycenaceae; genus Mycena; species Mycena kentingensis (nom. inval.). Next base: position 1,157,257 of record JACAZG010000012.1, read on the forward strand.
AGAGGCTATGGTAGCCGTCTGCCAGGGATACACGGGACTCGCCCTATACCGAGATGTCCTCGTTTCTCCTCCACCTCTACGTCCATGCACACCCGACTCCACAGCGCTCAATATTTCCTCCTCCGTCACTTCGGCGGAGCGGACACCTCTCCTCATGCGCAACAACTCCAGTACATACACCCCAACCGGCCTATGCTCCTCCGCGTTGCTCACGGACCCCGACACGGAGCTGGAAAATGACCTCGACGCGCTCGTTGCTCTCAAAGCCCGCGATGAGCTGGAATCCGTCTTCGGCATCCCGCTCGTGTACATCCCGCCCTTTATTCCGCCTCTCCAGCGGCTCAACGCCGTCTTCCTCTCCCTCGGTCTGTTCCTCCTCCTCGGTGCAGCGCTCTTCTCCTCGGCTGTTCTGTTGGTAGCTCTCGCGACGCTCACGCACGTTCTGCTCGCAACGTTGCATGCTCCCGGCATATTACCACGTGTTGGTCTGCCCAGCGCCGCGTTTGTCGGTGCCGTGGTGAGCTTGGGTGCCTTATTTACTGGACTGGGTGTCTGGGGCGGAGTTTCCTAGTCGTATTTTATTTGGGATAGGATCTAACAAAAGAAAAATTTGTACGCTACACTAAATACCGATACAACTCGGGCAACTCCTCCGCCGCTGGGCGTCTTCTGGGCTGCGAAGGAACGATTTTAAGAGTCTCCGCAACCGTTTTCAAGTAAAACGCGATAAGCCGGCGTTCGTATGCCTCCACATCCATTGCCGCGTCGAACACAACACTCTCCGAAAACCCCGGCCACCACCTCAACAAATCGCTGAATCGCTGAACCCAATCTCGTCTTTCGAGCGCGTTCGGTTGGTCGAGGGGAGTAGGCTTGAGCGACGCGTTCCATCCTGGGATGAAAATCTCGCGTCGCACTCTTTCGCGGGCCGCCCGCTCTGCTTCTGGCAGCGTAGCAGCGAGGAAGAGGTCGTCCGTGCACTGGAGTTCCAACGTCATATGTACGAGGGCTAGGTTGGCAAGTAGGAGGGCCTGGAGCGCCACCGACGCAAAGTCTGCAGCCGCAGGTCTAAACTCGATCGGCGTCCCGTCCGCGTTCGTGTCGTTCTGAATCGTTCGCGGTGGCTGCAGCTCGTCGAGTGCGCGCTGAACCAATGGTGGCATCCCACACGTCGGACACGCCTCTGCAGTCCGATTCGCGTCAAACGCGCGCAGGTTGTACACCGGGTCGGCGCCGCGATACAGCTTGCTGTCCCACTCGGCTTTGCGCAGAGGTTTGAGCGAGTTCGGATCGGCTTTGAAGAGCATCTGGCGGACGGAGAAGAGGAGGTAGAAGGTGCAGTGGTGTGCGCCGAGGAATGTGGAGATTGGTGGCCAACTTGTTGGCGTTTCGTTGTCTGGTTTCGGTTGGAGAAGGTTCCAGTGCGGGAGCACCGGCGGTAAAGATGACTTTTCTGTAGAAGAATAATTGAGCTCTGGACAAGCCGCTTGCTGTTTTTTTTTACCGTCTAGAACAAAAGCCGGTTTCTGTGCCATTTTCGTCGGCGCATGCGCGTTTACTACAGTAGCGTCAACGGACGCGTCCTCAAAAAAGAGCAGACCACCTTACCTTTATCACCCGTACATTTTTCAGCGCATCGAGCCACCAACTCGCGCACTGTCTCGGGAGCCACAAATCCTTTGTGCCCCGCCCCATCGAGCCCCGGAATCGCCTTCTCCCATCCCACATCCGTCGAAAAACTCAACCCCTTGTCCGTACAGCCTATTCCCGCCGCCAGCAACGTGCTACGCAACCCCGCGAGTTGGCTTTGCAGCTCTTGCTTTTGTGCGAGCAGCTCGTTGATGCGGCGCTCGTACATTGTCTGCGCGCTGCCGAGGAACACAGCGAATTTGCTGGAGGCTAGATTTACTTCTCGTTGCGTTTCTTCCGCGAATAGTTCAAGCAGCTGGTCGGCGACGTCTTCTAGTGAGCGTGTCATGGTGGATGTGAGAAGATGAGTTGCGTTTGCGTGACGGTATGTATGGTTTTTGCTTCAACTACACGCGGGCTCGCATATATGGCGCGTTACATTGAAGGATAACTGTGCGTGGGTGAGAAGCACAGACGAGGAGCACTGCGAAATAATGTAGGATAAGAGATATATATACGCAATCGACCCGCAAAGCTTTCAATATATCAGTCAGTATCTGGGCTACTCGTATTCCGATTCCTCGTCAGTCTCGTCGTTACTGCTATCCGAGTCGGCCCATCGCCGATGCCCCGATTGCTTGCGGACATGCAAATCTAATCCGTCCAACATCAACTTGTGCAACTCGCTCGCATAAGCTCTTGTATCGAGCGTCGCCCGTGCTTCTTGTTCCTCTTCATCCGAGTCCCAAGGATAAAAAGCATGTCGATCTGGGCCCTCCAGGTTCAGATACGCGGTCTTTAAGGATGGATTGCGTCGGTGGCGCTGCTGTAGAATGCGGACGAGGGTCTGGGCGTCAAAACGCGTGTGACCATACCCGGCGATGCTCTCGAGCCGGAGATTCTGCAGAGAGGGGAGAATATCGCGTTCGAGGAGATGTTGGAAGGCCGGCAGGAGAGCATAATGCTGTTCATCGTGGAGCTCGAGATGGTGGACATTTGGGGTTGCTCGGAGGAGCGCTAAGAGATCTGGCGATGCGCCGTGGGTGGAGAGGGACATGTGCGTGAGTTCCGCACCACAGGCGGAGCGCGCAATCAAGCTCGCGAGGCGCTCGAGGCGCAAACCCGGTTGCCTTCTTCTCGATGTGAGATTACGAAGTTGGGGGGTTATGAGGTTGTCGAGCAACAGGATATCTTGCGCATACGTTGGTCTTAGGAGTAAGGTTTGAAGAGACGGGAGAGCTAACATGGAGTCAGCCAAGGCAGTCCGGCATAACTCTGTCAGCTGTAAGCCGTGCACATGTAAGTGCGCAAGTCGAGTCGGAAAGCGACGAAGCACATCATAGAGGCTTCCGACCGCAATATCGGCGATGACGAGGGTAATCGAGAGGGGTGCCGCTCGTTGGAGCCACAGAGTAAGCAGTGGATCGACTGGGACGGTAACCGACTCCGCAGAAATTGGGCGGAAAATCGTCCGCATGAATGTCCATAATTCTGGCGTTGCAACGGCCACATTCCGCCAGCGGACGCATATTTGTGTCAGGAGGAGGGGCGCAGTGGTCGAAAGCGGTCGTGCGATGAGGTATGGCGCAAAATCCTGGCTTGGAAGGCACCACGCGAAGATCAGCTGCAGAAGCTCGTCTGGGAGGTGTGAGAGGAGTAGCATGTGTGCCTAAAGCTTATGAGGGTCGAACAAGACAATGATGGTGGTGGGAAGAAAGGAGTTGCCACACTAGTCTCTCCAGACGTCGCGACAGACCCGCTCCTCGCTAGTTGCCACACTGTTCATGTCGAACAAGGTCATACACTGTAAAAACTACACTACAGGAAATCCAAAGGTATTCATGCAGCCAATTATTTCAGCTGGCAGCCTTTTTAATAAAGCTCGCGCTGAGATAATTGGGCGACTTTCCATGGCCTTTGGCCGACGACAAGCTGTGGTGCAGGTTGGGTGCAGGAAGATGTCGGCGAGAATCCCATGAGTCCATAACGTTACAAAGCATTGACAAAGAGGGTGATACTATACGAAACGGCCTGCTCAGCGGCGGTGCAAGTTACTCTTGCGTCTGCAAAGTCCTATCAGACACGAAACGCAACAAAGAAACGATAAACATACTCTATCAAAGAGACGATGTGGAGACTGTCCTCCTCGCCGCGAACGCGGACAATCTTGCTCTCCACCTGCTTGGCAAACTCAAAGCGACCGCAGCTGCGGCGAACATTCCGAAGGTGAAAATATTCGCCCGCGTTCATGGTTTCCGCTTCGCTCCCTGCGTCGTCCCACATGGCGATCGTGACGCTGTGCGGACTGCCCCTCGGCCAGACGCTATAGTCTGTGACTTGAAGTGTGATCGGCGGCCCGCTCCAGCCGTCGTTGCGAGTGACTTTGAGGACCTTGGAATTTTAGCTCGTGAGAAATTATGTTGAAAGCTAGGGAAGATCGATTCGGCGCTCACCTCCACTGTGCAGTCAAAGTATTCGCCCTCGACGACTTCACTCAACAAGCGGTGCGCGCGACGTTTCCGCTCCGCATTCTCCGGCTGCACCCGACCCCAATTCGCCAACGCCGCGCAGCGTTGGTGAATATGCTCAAGATCGCTCCGCCGGTGGATGAGGTTTGTACCATTGTCTTCAGCGAGGGTGCCGACCGTGGAGCGATATCGAGCGATCTGGTACTCTCCCTTATAGCCAACGGCGACGATGTCGGTAAACTTCTTGTCGTCGTTCGCCATCTACAGTTTTAAACCGAATAAGCCTGCCGGACAGAGAAGTGCGACTGTTAGGTACCTTGAGATTTTGAACAACGACGATTTCGTTCTTGCTGAATCTAGGAAGGTCATCCATCTCTCCGAAAAGGTTCATCGTGAGTTTGTGGTGTTCGCCCTTTATCTCGACGGACAACTTCCAATCTACGAGCTTTCAGAGATGGAATCGACCACGCCAAGATGCAAACGAACCCGTCCCGCGCGTTTTGAACTTCTCTATCGTCGATTCAACAATCCCAACCAAACAAACGGGACGCTGGGACTTGAATCCGGGAGGGACAGACGCCAGATTGGTGTACAGTTTACTTGCCGAAGGATCGGCGGTGGACATCTGCAATCTCATCTGTTTATTTATTGAACAAAGGTGCGCATACACGCACGTAGTTTGGAGGAGGTAGGTGAGTTTTCTGCGTCTTGATTGCAGGGGCTGGGTCACGGTACGGATTAGAAAGAGTGCGCGCGTCGCGACTGCTGGGGAGGGTGCGTATTGCGCCATGCGCATGCGAAGCGGGATTCGAGTAGAAGGGAGCCGAAGCGGGAATCGGACTCTGGGTGGCCGAGGTGAGCGAGGAGTGCGCGAAGCGCGCGTTAGGGTTGACGTGGACTGGAGGGGGCGGGGCGCTCTGTGCCGTTGGCCCGACTGCATGGACATGTGAGAAATTGCTGCGCTGAATAGAGAGAGGGAAGCCGCCACGTACGGAAAGGCGCCCTGTACTCCTTCCCTTGTATATTTCCCGGGTTGGTGACCTCCATCTCGACGGTCTTCTTCCATTGCAACGTCGTACCTCCCGGCGTGGTCGAGATGGAAGCGTCGCGGACGGAAATCTGGACCTTGTTCCCCACAGCTACCGCGAACTGCTGCCGGCTGTCAAAGGTCTTGAAAGCATTTACCGCTCAGGATGACCGTGACGCGCTCGTCGTCGCCGCCGTCCAGCTCGATGCGAAGCGCAATACGCGTGGACTTTTGGTCGACGTGGTTGACGGTGCCTCGAAAGACGTGTTGTTGTAGAAGCGCGAGGGAATGGAGGTGAGAGAGGGTGAAGGAGGGATTGTAGTGAACGTTCATGGTCAAACAGCGTCGGCATCAAATGGCTCGCATATGCGTTTATTCTACAAGAAATCGGTACTGCTCTGGCAGCTCTGCAGCCTCTGGACGTCTCCTCGGTCGCGCAGGGACGATATGGAGCACATCCGCAACCATCTGCAAATAAAACCCCACCAGTTTCCCGTCATCCCCGCCGACACGCTCTGCAAACCCGGGCCAACTCTGCAGGAACGCCCTCAACACGCTCTCATCCTGCAAGGCCTCGTAGTTAAACACACCCTGACGCGCTTTGACGCGCTCCAGACGCGCTTCCGGCGCCCAAGTCGCGGCACCAAGCATTACGTCGTCCGTCTGCTCAAACTGCGCCTGCGCCTGCGCCAGCTCCAACTCCGCTAGCAACACCGCCTGCAGCGCCGGCGCCTTGAAGTCCTCCTGCTTCGCCGCCGTCGCGAGTAGTTTTGGGAGCAGGCTCGGCATCCCGCAGTCCGCACACGCCGTTGCGCGCCAGTCGGGGCCGTAGTCGAACATCGTGCGCGAGTAGCTGAGCCCGGGGGTTTGGAAGAGGTGTGCGGCCCAGTTGGCTGCGCTGGTGGTCCCCGCGAAGGGGATGTCTCGCATCGAAAACCACATGTAGAACGTGCAGTGGTGTGCTTGGGAGTTGGTGAAGAGGGATACGGGAGGGAGGACCGTCGAGCGGGATTGGGGTTGCGTTGGGTTGCGGATGGGCACGTCCCAGCGCGGGAGAGCAGGAGGGAGGGTCGGTCGTGGTGGTCGGACTGGTGCCTCCGGGTGTTCCGTCTTTGTGGGCGCTTTGTTCGTGTTAGTGACTGCAATGTAGGAAACGTTAAAACACGCACTCAACGCACGGATAATATCGGCGGGACGCATCCAGCCCGAGCTCAGACCCGGAATCGCTTTCCATGGTTCCAAAAACTGAATCGCGCCCTCCGAACATCGGATCCCTGCCGCCTCCAACGTCGTGCGCATCTCGCACAGCAGGCGCTCCTGCTTTCGGTTCGCTTCGACGAGCTGGCGGAGATGTGGGTCGCAAAGCGTGCTCTCGACATAATCGGTAAAGCTCTGTTGCACCTTTTGGAGCTCGTGCTCGATCTTGACCTGCTCCTCCGCAAACACGGCGAGCAGTTCGTCCGCAACGTCCTCGATAGTCTTGTGCATCGTGGTCGTCATGAGAAGAAACGCGCGTAAACACGAGGCGGGAGAGCGGGGTTCTATTATTCATTAGTTGTCTAAGGAGGTTACTTTTCGGGGTCTACAAAAGACGCGCAGCGCGTCCCGGAAACGGTCATCCCAAACCGTCTTTGCGTCGGGGCATATAATCTCCCATCCTCGAACGTCGCCTCTCCACCGCTTTTCCTTCTTGAGCCGCTCCGCGCGCAGCTCGACCTCGGTCGGGGGCGGGTTCGCCACCTCGTCCTTTGTCGGCTCCCTCGTCCCCCGCGCGAGCTCCCGTGCCGTCGCAAGCTTCGTCTTGAGCTCCGTGTAGTACTTTTCGCGCGACTTGTCCGTCTCGGCGGGCAGGTCGAACACGTTCTTCTTGTACCACCGCTCGCAGGCAGCGTCAAAGTCGAGATCCGACGCCGCGGACGGCGCGGAGCCGGAGAGAAGGGTGTCGGGCGCGGCCGCGAACGGACGCGTCTGCCCCATGATGACGCGGTAGGCTGCTTCGGCGCCAGTGCGGACGTCGTTCCGCCGGTTAAGCCACTGCCAAATCATGAGCGGGATCTTGGTGAAGCCTAGGAGGTCCGTGAAAGGGACGAGGGCGAGCGGAGGGAGTGGAGGGATCACAGGGAGGGGTGTTGTCGACGCGTTTGTGCTCGTTGGTGGTGTTGGTGGTAATGGAATTTCCCCGTCCTCGAGCTCGTCGAAGCGTCCGTCCGCCTCAAGCTCCCGCGCCAACACCTCCTCCTTGTCCACCTTGTCCATCGGCTCCGTCCACCCGCGCCGCAGCCCCGCCATAAACTCCTTCAAAGTCGGCCGCCCAATGATCATAATCCCGCCGCTGAGCTGTTGAGCACGCTCCTTCGACGGCGGGAGGAAGAACGGGAGCTGCGTATAGACCTCGTGCGGCACGTCCATCCCCGCTTCGCGCCTCCGCTGCGCCTTGATATCCTCCGCGACGCGGTCGGCAAGGTCTCCCAGCCGCCGTCCCCCAATCATCTCGTAGTCCACCGCCGCAGCAACCAATATCGGCTTTTACCAGCCAAATGAGCCGTTGGGACGCGTAGACAAAGGGCAACAGACGCACCTTGACGTATTTTCGGAAATACTTGAGGGTCAGGTCGAAATCCTCGTCGCCTGGCCACTTTGCACCGTACACGGTGATTTTGCGCGGCCGGTGCATCAAGTCGACGGGCTCATCCGCAATGTGCTTGACGCGGTCGATGTAGTCTTGTCGGATGGCGCGGCATTGGCGGCGGTCGTAGACGTATAGACCTGTGAGGGACCCGGAGATGGAGAGGAAGATGAGCCAGTTGCGGGAGGGTAGGCTGGGACGCTTGTCGAGCAGCGAAGGCGGGATTCCGGTGTATTTGAGGACCGCGCGGACACCAGAGAGCGGCGCGCTCATCGAGGCTAGCAGCAAGCAGCACCTGATGGGCCGAAATTTTGGCTACCGAAATACATGTTCCGACTACTCCCCCTCTGACGCCCTCTCGAGCTGCTGGCGCTTTCGTGAACCATCCCCACTAGTATCCAAACCGCGTTTCTTGCCCGTCTTGGCCTCGTCGAGGAACTGATTGAGCCCGAAGACGTCTCCCGTGTCTTTCTCAAACTGCACAGGTCCCTCGCGAATTTCCTGGTCTGCCGCACCCTCGAAACCAACTGGCGCTTGCCCCAGCTCAAAGCGGTCGTTGGCAAGCGCTTTGCCAATCCCCTCGTCCGTCCCACCACCAAACGAATCCTCGTTCCCTTCCCGAATGTTGCCCCGTGCCTTGTATATCGCAGCAGCAGCCGTCGATCCGTGGAAGAGCGGGCGGTCGTATAGGTTGTACGAATCGTCGTCTGCAAAGCTGCCCGATAGCGATTCTTGGTTGAACAGCCGCGAATCGAGCATCGACTCTTTCGACATTGTTGGCTTTGCGAGCCCGAGGGCGATCTTCTCCGAGATGTCGCGATTCTGCTGCCTTGCCAGTTGCTTTGCGCGTTGTTCGGTGCCCATGTTGTTCATCCGCATCTCCCGCTCGCGCTCCCGCCGCTTTTCTTGGCGCATTTCGTCCCGAATCCGCGCCGCCTCCTCGTCCTCCTCGCTGCCCTTGTCCGATTCCTCCCCACTCTCGTCGCTGTCGCTGCCGTAGGCCGCGAGGGAGTTGTTCATCGCTGCTTGTGAAGATGCGGAAGGGCGAGGAACGAGTCCAGCACGTTCCTCGCGCGCACGTTGTGCCATGGCTCGGAGATTCTCCTCCTTCGACGCCTTCTCCTTCTGGGCCAGCTTTTGCTGCATGAGCGACCGCTGCCGCACCTCCTCGCGCGCGTGTCGGTCGGCCACAAACAATGCCTCGGAGAATTTGGCAAAGTTGTCGTTGATATGGACGTCCTGGAGACCTCGGCCGTCGGCAGCTAATCGTTTGTCGAGCGGGATGGTGAAACCCTTGTTGTTTTTCCAGTTGGATATGCAAGGCGGGATCATCCACTCCTTCTGCTCCTGCGCTGTCGCTTTCCGCGGCGGACTCCGTAACACGGGCGGAGGAGGACTCGGTGGACCGCGGGGAATCTTCTTGTGCTTGAACCGGGGCGGCTCCATGGGGTCCTCGACCACGGTCGACATCTTGATTATCCGCTGCTTCAAGGTGTCCGAACCGCCCTGCTGCCCGGGCGTGTACCGGATGAATGCTGCCTGGCCGCCACCCCCGCCGACATTCTTTGGTTGCGCCGCCTTGATTTTGCCCGAGACGAGCGTCTCGAGCGCGGCGCGGGTTTCGTCGGCGGTTGCCTGCACTTCCTCCTCCGACGGCCTGTCCATATTGCGGTCCTCATCCGTGAGGTCCTTCCGGTGGAGGAGTGGGACGAGGTCCTTAAACTGGGACTGGATAATCTTGTCGGCCCGCTGACCCTGGTGAGCAATGGCATCGTAGCGGACGTTGCCGTCGCTGTCGACTTGTAGCGCGAGTGTATTTCCTGACGAGCCCTGTTGCGTTCATGAGTTGTACGTTCTAACGCTTGACTTTCGCGTACCTTCTTCTTGCCCATGTCCAGTGGGTACTGTGCTACATGGCATTCCGGATACGAGCCTCCGTCGCCTGCGGAACCGGAGAGTTAGTCGCGTCCGACAGAGCGGTGAGCCCGCACCAAAGTCGCCGAGGTTAGACGGTCTCCAGCCGCGTCTCTGCCCATAAGGAGGGATTGACGGGCGCGCGATGAGAGACGTTGAAGGTGCCGACGGAGAATGCGAGTATTCAGCGTCGTCCTCGACGTCTCGGGAGTGAATCGGAGTAGGGAGGAGTCTGGAGGGCGTTGAGCACGTTGTCTAGCCAGGATGTGGAGGGCGTACGCGGCAAGGGCGGCCATGGTGGTGGTTGAGGAGCAAGCCTGGAGAACCGCGTCACGGCGTCACGGTTCTCGGTTCCCCCTTGACTCAAACGTTCGTGAAGCGCCGCTTCCTGTAGCCTTATAACTCGCCATTCCCCGCCCTAACTTATCCTTGTACCCCTACCGCCCTCCGACGCCCACCCCCACCCTTCTGCGTCTACATTCGTTATCGACTGTAGACAACGCGACTCGAGAAGGAATCCGTTCCTTCGTCAGGTCGCCCGGCTGCTCGTCACTGCATGAGCCTGCACTATGCGCTATACACCCGCAATCTCACCTCGTTCCGCGCCATCCTCGATGGCGGGACATCCCCCAATACCGCCAACAACGGCGGTAGCCCGCGGAGCAAGTCCTTCAAGGGCGGCAGCGTCCTCAAGTCCGCCATGACCGCCCCCGACGTCAACGCCTTCGACTGGCTCGGTCGGAGCGTCCTCCATATCGCATGCGCAGCCACCGACGCGCTTGAATACGTCAGGGCTGTCCTCAAGCATCCTTTCGTCAACGTCAACCTCCCTGACCGGGAAGGACATTGGACGCCGCTGCATAGGGCACTCTACAACGGCAACATCGGAGCAGCGTTAGTCGCGTCGTCGTTCGTTGCGTGTATGGGACGGGGTTAACGCCTACATAACAGACTTTTGCTTCTGCAACGATCCGATATCGACACGTCGCTCAAGGATCTCGAAGGGCACACCCCGTTCGACTTGTACAATACGACGGTGAACGGGACCGCGCCGACAACGTCGACGTTTGGCGAGCTACATACATGGGGCGTCAACAGGTGTGTGCCAGCGGTCTTGCGGCGGCGCTTGCTGACGCGTGCGCGTAGAAATGCTGCACTAGGTCTCGGCGACAGCGGCGATAGAACTCAACCCGACCTCGTTATCGTCCCCAAGGAAGGGTCCGGACCGACGTCGACCAAACGTTTCCTCCCTCTCCGAACGCGTCAAATCCAAATGGCGAAACTCCATACCGTCGTTGTTACCTCGGAGCGCAAGGCGAACATGCGTGTGTGTGGTTTCGGCAGCGGGGGACGGCTTGGGCCCGGCCAACACACGCAATACCGTCTCGTCCCAGTCCCGATGCCACCGTCGACCGAGGTCACCGCTGTCGCGCTCGGCCAGGATCATACGCTCGCGTTGACAAGCACCGGCGAAGTCTACAGCTGGGGACTTTCGCGTTTCCACCAGCTGGGCTACGTTGTCGAGCCGTCCCCGACAATGGGCAAGCTTGAAGAACCGATACAGGCGACTCCTCGGCGGATCTACGGGCCGCTGAAGAAGGAGATTGTGAAAGGAATCGCTGCTTCTAAGCAGTCTTCAGTCTGCTGGACCGCCACGGAAGTGTTCTCGTGGGGCACGAACAACGGACAACTCGGATACGACAAGGCTGCACAGCCGTACCAAATTCTTCCGCGTAAAGTATCCAAAATTGTCCGCCCCGTTATGGCGATTGCGCTCAACGACAACGCGATGGCTTGTCTGCTCGACAACCAAGAAGTCTTTTGCCTGTGGAACGACCGATACATCAAGATCAAGTGAGTGTCTTCATTATCGTCCTTATCCCATTAACAACGCCCTCAAGCTTTCCGACCCAAGCATTCCCTTCTGAGATACAACCCTACCGCCCGCCGCAAGCAATGAAGTTCATGGATGCTCATATCGCTAAGATTACGAGTTCCGAGGATACATTTGCCGCGCTTTCTTCAAATGGCGAACTCTTCACCTTCTCTACCCCGGATCCCAACGAAGCGGGTCAACTGTCCAAGCCGCAGCGTGTCTGGGCATTGCGAAAGCAGTTTAGTGCGGTTCGGGACGTTGCGGTCGGCGCCGATGGGACGATTATCATTTGCACGGAGTCGGGCCACGTTTTCGTTCGTTCGCGAAACAGCAAGAACAGTCAGGGATCGAGTTCGAACGCGCCCACTAAAGCGTTCAAGTTTCAACGCGTTCCATACATCCAACGCGTCACACAGGTCTGCGCCAATAGCACGGGCGCTTTTGGCGCGCTTCGGGTTGACTTTCGGCCCCAGCCCATCCGGATCGAAGGAAATACCATCTCGGAGGACCTCGCGGCGATCCAGCCGTACCTTGCCTCTCCGGTCCCAAGCTTCTTGCTCGACGAGAACGCGCCGCCCGTCGAAAACCCGCCGTCTACGTTCCTGGCGGAAGACGGCGAGGAGGCCGAAGATGCTGCCATCGAGGCGGACATTGCGGGCGTTTGGAGATTGTGCCGGATACTGCACAACGGGGCCGTCAAGCCTGCTCGGTATGGTGCCAACGTTATGGTCCATGTCGGCGGCAAGGAGTTCCCTGCGCATCGCCTTTTCCTTGCTGCCCGTTCGGAACCTATTCGCGCCGTGTTTGGCGGCAAGCAGTTGCGGGATGGTAACGTCTCAGTCAAGATGACTAGCGCAACCAGACTCGACGTGAAAGGATGCGCGCCGATCACCGTCCTCATCCTCCTTCAATACATCTACTCGGACAACTTACTCGCAATCTGGGACCGCCGCGTTTTCTCGACGCTCAATGCGGAGTTGTCGGCCCTCAAAGTCAAGCCGGCGCAAGTCAAGCTCGAGTTGCAGCAGTTTGCGCGCATGTTGGAGATGCCACTGCTCGCTCAGGCGTTGGAAGCACCGACCAAACGTGTCCCGGAGTCCTCTCTCAACCGCGATCTAGAGCAACTGTACCGTTTTGCGCAAGATAACCCGAACATCAGATCACCCATATCGCCCGACGTGGTGCTCCAGCTTGCGGACCGCGACGTCCATTGCCACTCTGCGATCCTCCGCGCGCGGAGTCCGATATTTTCCAGCTTCTTTGACGAACCGGATTGGACCGCGAGGCGACGGGACGCGAATGGTGTCGTCAAGATCAATTTGAAGCATTTAAAGTGGGATGTCATGGAGTATGTGTTGGGATACTTGTGCTACGGGGCCGAGGGAGATATGTTCGACACGCTCTGTGAGTTGTTTTTGGTTGTTGCTTGGCTGGAAGTTGACGAGATGGCCAGCTTTTGCCAAAACTGTTGACGATATCATCGAGTTTATGTTTGAGGTTATTGCCGCTGCTGTAGGAACTGTTAACTCGTCATTGTGCTGGCGAAGATGCTAATAAGAACGTAGACCGAACTTTTGCTCGATCGTCTCGTCTTACTTTGCTCCGAAGTCATCCTCCGCTGGGTCGATATCAACAACGCCTGCTACATCGTATCGGACGCCTCGCATTTTCATGCGCGACAGCTCGTCGAAAGCGTACAAGGCTATCTTGCCGCCAACATGGAGACGCTTCTCGAAAGCCAAATGCTCAGCGACCTTACTCCGACGCTCATCAAACAGCTTTCGGCGTTTGTCGCCAAGAAACAGGCGGAGAAGAGCCCGAAGACGAGGACGGGCTTTATCATCAACCGTGCGATGAGAGCGTATGGAGAGTGGTTGGCGTTGCAGGATATTCCGGAGCCGATTGCGCCGTCAAGTCGGCTTCCGGGGCGGAAAGTTCCCCTCTCGCCCGACTCGCAGCCGAAGCGGAAACCCTCGTTTCCCAGTAGCCCGTTTATTGCCCCGCAAGCGAGCTCGACGGCTATCGACGATATCTTCGAGATTGATGTTGGGGAGGTGGATGTCAGCGTAGCGCATACGCCAAAGAGTGCGCCGGTTTGGAAGGCGGCGTCAGTGCCGAGAGCGGATATGAAGGTGCTTATGGCAGAAGCAGCACAGTCGTCGCCACGAACGCAACCCAAACCAGTTGTTCATCCCAAATCCGCTGATGCTCCATCTTTCTCTCGGGCAACGGGGACGCCTTGGAAGGTCGCCGGAGCCGCGGCGCATTCGCCGCCGATTAATACTCCGCCCAAGAAAACGTCCCAGGAAGCGTTCCCCACTCTTGGGGCAGGTCCGTCGACGCCGCCTCGTCCGCGGGGACCCCAACCGCCAACGCCGAGTCTTGGGCCGGTGTTTACACCTACGAGACAGACGGCGCCTGCGTCGCGTCCATCTCCGAGCAATACTCGTCGTGTTTCGTGGGTCCATTTCGTTGTATTGGTTTTGGTCGCGACTGATGAGTTTACAGAAGCAACAACAAGGCTTGGACACAAACTCCTCCGACATCCGCCTCTACCACGTCTGGCTCCTCTGGAGCCTCATTTATCGCCATCCAGCAACTGCAGCTCGAGCAGGAGCAAGACGTGTCGGCGAAAAAGGGCAAGAAATCTTTGGCGGATATTCAAGCGGAGGAACAATTTTTGAAGTGGTGGGCTGAGGAGGAAGCGAGGGTGAAGGCGGAGGAGGAGGCGAACGCGGCTGCCATTGCGCGTCTAACTGCGCAGAATACCAAGGCGCCGAGACGACCGAGGAAGCACAAGAATCCTCAGCGCCAGCCGGGGCCGGGACCTATGTTATCTTCGCATGCTGCATAAATATGTAGACTTCTTGTAGTGTAGTCTTCACATTGTATAGTTTTGCGCGACTCTCTAGACCCTCATCATAACGTGACAACTCCATCAGGTGCTGCTAAGTAGCTCTCTTCAGTCCTTTGAGGTGTCCGCACGGTCCTCAAATACACCGGAATCCCGCCTTCACTGGTGGACAAGCGCCCCAGATTACCCTCCCGCAACTGGCTCATCTCCGGGTCCCTCACAAGGCTACCGCGTCATCATGGGGCAGACGCGTCCCTTCGCGGCCGCGCCCGCCCAACGCATTACTTTCCGACTCCGCTACGTCCGCGGCGTCGAACCTCGACTTCGACGTTGCCTGCGAGGGCACAAGAAGAACGTGTCCGACCTCTTCTCAAGGATGAACGACCTCCCCGTATTCAACAAGAAGGAAATCGTCGTTGTTCAAAATCTCAAGATACTTGAAGTCGCATTTCTCTGTCCGGCGGTAGTCCTTTCACAAAGTTCGAATTGTAGATGACGAACGACGACAAGAAATTGGCCGATATCGTACGCGTTGCCGTCGGATACAAAGGAGAGTACCAGATCGCCCAACATTGCAACACGACTGGCAACCTCGTTCAAGACAACCGCACAGACATCCACCATCTCCAGCGCTGCGGGGCGTTGGCGGATTGGCGGAAGCCCGCATCGATTGTTCTAGAATAAAATCATGTGATGGCGTTTGTGTGACTTGACCATGAACGGCCACCCCAATCCCGCTCTCACCGTTTCCGAGTCGAATATCCGGGACCTCGCGCAGCTCCAGAAACACACCCTTCATGGCTCCGTGAGCGGAGTTCAGCATGACTTCACGCGTATCACGCTCGACGTTAAGCTCGACAACGACGAGCGCGTCACGGTTAGAGTCATCTTGAGCGGCGAATGCTTTCAGCACCTCATCCGAGAGCATTTCACGGTCAGGATCGGCGACACGGTCCAGATCCCCGTTCGCGACGCGTCCATCCAGACGGCCCCGCCGTGGCCCACGACCCTGGAATGGACGAAGCCCGTCGCGGTCACGGTCATCAAACCTGCGGAAATGAAGGAGTACAGGGCACCGTTCCGTGCGTAGAGATTACCTCCCTCTATTCAGCAACTCACATGCCCATACAGTCGAGCCTACGGCACAGAGCGCCCCACTTCCTCAATGGACCGGCAACGCGGATGCGAGCTTCGGCCCTTCCGCCACCCACAATCCTGCTTCGACCCTCTCCCACTTCACTCCCGCATCGCACATGTCTACACACACCCTCCCTAGCAGCCGCGACGCGTACACTTCCTCCAATTCCTCCCATGCACTCTGGAATGCAGCCCCCGCAGTCCAGACGCAGAGAACGAACGTCCTCTCCTCCCAGAACGTGAGATATGCGCTTCTTTGTTCGAAACGAATAGATGGAATTGTGCAGATATCCACCGCCGATCCTTCCGCAACAAGCGACCTGTACGCGAGCTTGGCATCCGTTCCTCCCGGTTCCGAGTCGCGGCGTCCCATTTGCGTCATTGGCGTCGTCGACTCGGTGAACGAGAGATTCAAAACGCGCGGCACGGGTTCGTTTACGACTGACTCAGTGGCGTCGATTCTTTCGCTGAAACGCAATTAGACTGGATAATGACAGTAGAGATCAAGGACGAGCACGGCAAGCTCACAATCAATCTCTTCGGAGGGAAGGACGACCTCCCCACCTTCGTCAAAAACGAAATCGTCGTTCTACAGCAGGTCAAGGTCATCAGAGCGCACTTTTCCCCGATCGTTTCCTAACAAACGGTTAGATGACGGTGGACAACAAGAACTTCACCAACACTGTCGCCGCCGGACGCGTTGGGGGGTACCAGGTCGCCCGATATCACTCCACGGCTGGTACTGGTACCCTCGTTCCAGACGACGGCACGGGCATTGCGGACATCCGCCAGAGGAAGGATATCAACGAAATTCTCCTGCGCTGCCAGACGTTGGCGAATCGGCTGTCGGCGGAGCCGGAGAAGGAAGGGACTAAGCGCCGGGCGCACCGCCTGCTGAACGAGGTCATCGAGGGCGAGTACTTTGAGTGCACGGTAGAGGTGAGCGGCAATCTTCCCAGTCCTCCAGTATGATTTCTTACGAACGATAAATTCAAGGTGCTCCAAGTGCGTCGCAACTACGGCTGGGGGGGACCGCCAATTACGCTTGAGGTCACGGATTACAGCTCCGAGTCCCTCGGGCCGATGGAAGGAGGACCGTGTATTGTCACGTTTGGGATGTGGGACGAAGCAGGCAGCGAAGCGGAAGCGATCAAGCCGGGCGAATTTTACCACCTGC
Source organism: Mycena kentingensis (nom. inval.) (assembly GCA_014461125.1). Classification (NCBI taxonomy): domain Eukaryota; kingdom Fungi; phylum Basidiomycota; class Agaricomycetes; order Agaricales; family Mycenaceae; genus Mycena; species Mycena kentingensis (nom. inval.). Next base: position 1,173,965 of record JACAZG010000012.1, read on the forward strand.
GCAACGTTCGGCGCATGGACAATGGATGGGAATTTGGAAAACAGGTGGAGAAGAAGATTGTCCGCGTTCGCGACGAGGAGGACAGTCTCCACATCGTCGCTTTGATAGAGTGAGTTTCTCGTTCCTTTGTTGCGCTTCGGGTCTGATAAGACTTTGCAGACGCCAGAGTGGCTTTGAAATTTGAGAACTGGCACCGCTGCGAAGCAAGTCGTTTTGTACTTACCGCTTTGTTACATTGCTTTCGCATTGCTCTCGCTTGTCAATTGTTCTGCTAGTAGTCAAGTCAAAAATCTCAATGCTGCGAGAGAGAGAAAGGAAGTGACATGTCAAGACTTACCTGCACCGTGACCACAGCTTGACCTTGACCACAGCCCATGAAAGTAAGAGTCCGGCCATCTCTGCCATGGCCGACAAAGTGGTAGATATCCTCCCGTCGAGTGATTCACGACCTCCGCGCCGGCCGCGCCTTTGGAAGTAAACGCCCAAACGCTGATTCCGACTAGCAATCGCGGGTTGCCACCACGGCGCGCCCGTTAAATACGCTCGGTACCTCTGAATGACTCTGCTGCTCTGCATCTCCCTCCATGTCTGAACCACCGACCCCAGCCAAGCTCGCTCTCGACCCTGGTCTGGCGCGACGCCGGCCGCGTCCGACATCCTGCTGCAAGATCCTGTGCTGGCTCACCGGCCTGACGATCCTCGGACTCATATGCTGGCTCATCGGGGCCGTCATCTACGAGCTTCTACGCCAGCTTCGCGAGCCGCAACGACATCTCTACCACCAAAAAGACGTCAACGGGTGGGCAGACTCGATCCACCCGTTGATAACAGAGAACGACACGTTCGATGTCGCGGTGACCGTATGGCTACGCGCAACGCGTAAAGAGGAGGCGGATTTCTTAGATGCGCAGCCGACGCCGCTTGTAGAGGCGACCGCTCCTCCTTCACCAACGCTCGTCGAACTCGAAAAGCTCGGCAAGGTTTGGGCGTCTTTCAGCGTCCCAAACAATCCGACCTATTGGCGCGATCCAGTCCGCGTCGACAAACCGCTCTTCTCCGATATCGTCTTTCGCAAACTCCGGCTGACGGACAAGGAAGCGTGGACCAAAGTCCGGTTTCAACTGCCAACCGCGCGGTTCACGGAGAGCAACATGAAGCAGAGCGACCTGCGCGCGACGTTCATGCTATTACCGTCATCGAGCTCGTTGGCGTATATCAAGAGCTTCTCTTCTTGGATGCCCGATGAGGTGCTGCAGACGCGTCCTCTCGTACGACCGTGGCCGTATGTCCTTCAATCCCTTGCGCGTTTTGATCTTGAAAATCCTCAGGTTTCCTTCCAGCTCAGAGGCTACCGAGGAAGCTAAAGCACTGGCCGACCTTGCCCTCGAGTCGTTCGCCATTTCAGTGCCGCTGCTGCAAATCAACCACGTTCCGACCATCTGCGCGTCACCGGCCCTCAATATGACCGACGACGACGGCATCGACGGTAAGGACCGGCGATTTCCCGGTCCTCCCGATCCGCCATTGAGGAAGGTTGCTCGCCCGTACCTCATTACTCGGTCAGTCTGTCGCTTTCGACGCAGATTTCGCCTTGACACTCCACAGATCGCAGCTGCGTGTCACGCTTGAAACAAATACCTTCAACGCGACGGCCTACAACGAGGCTCACTATAATCTCAAGGCCACCTCCGTGCATCACATCCACTCCTCTCAACGCCGCCTCCAACTGACGCGTTTTCTCTAGTGCGGGCAGCAGATCCCAGGCATTCCGCTATCTTTGGAGTTGTGCGAGCGCTCCTACTCCAACACAGGGAATCTCGAGACGAGACTCGAGATGGAGCGTTCTCTGGCGAGCGGTGGAGTTCAAACGCGCTACTTCTACGCGCCGTACCTCGATACCAAGCCAGCGGCAGCTGGTAATCGCGTAGGAATCTACTTTCCGGAGGCCTCCGCGTTCAAACCAAACTAACCGCATTTCAGGATATAATACCTATCCCAGTCCCGCGCGAGAACTGCACTCGCTACCGCAACGCGACCGAGATCGACAACAGCGAACCAGAAAATATACCAGAGTTCATGAACGTAACTTGGAGCGTTGCTTTCTCCCCGCGGTCGCCGTCGAAAAATTCTGTGGCCGACACAATACACCAGCCGCCGCCGTTCAACCACAGCATTACGGAGTGCGATGCGCTCAAAGAGCATGATTGGACAGAGTTGTTGAGTAGGCTCTTCCCGCCGTACCACAAACTACTAAGCTGATTTGAATTCACTGCGTAGACGGCCTCTTTGGGCACAGATTCCACGAGGATGCGCATCCGCGCCGCCGGGCAGCGCTCTCAACAATCAAATGGATCCTCCTCCTCGTCGCGTTCCTCGCAGGCTACTCGTATTGGTGGACCAGAACCACGACGGTTGGCATCAGCGCGTCCTCCGTGGTATTCATGTTGGCTTCAAGTGCCCTACAACTCGGAATTTCGTTCTGGGACAGACGCGACCACTTGAAGGATGTATCAGTTTTCATCGGGGTGCCGCTTTCGCTGGTGATGCCGTTCATAATGGCCCAGACGATTACGAGGACAGAGTTTCGGTGGAGGCGATTTTATCCAACGTTGACGATGCTACCGCCGACGCATGAAGAGCGCAGGAGCGAGAGAATCGATAACCGGACGTCATGGGGCGTCAAATTAGGTGTAAGGATATCCTTTCCTTTGTTCCATTACCTCGCTCAGAGGTTTAAATTTGTCTAGCTCGTCGTTGGGATCACCCTTCTTCTACGCTTCGGCGGCCTAAACAAGATCAAGCTCATCAAGGGCTTCTCCCCCGTCTACTGCCCCGACGAAAAAAGCCTCCACAGCACGACGTACAATCTCGTTGGCGACGCCGCGCAGGCGTGTGGGCACGTCTCCCACTTCTCCCAGTTCATGATGAACCACCGGTCGCGGACGTTCGCGGGGACGTATCGCTGGGTGCAGGTAGCCCACGCCCTGCGGACGGTGATTCTGCTGTTGGGCTACGTGGGCGCTGTGATCGGGCGGACGGAGTCGAGGTATAGCCTCTCGGTTCAGGGCGTCCTAGTCCTTGCTGCGGGATTGCCTCTTGTGTGGCAGGCGGTGACGCTGCCGCCGGTAAAGATGGTGGAGGGCGAGGATGAAGAATAAGTGTAGCGTAGCAAGATGAACCTATACCATTCTAGCAGTGCTTATTGCATGATTTCCTACTAGGATATTTCAACTAAATTCATCATGACTCTCAGCTTTTCACAAAGAAAGTGCGAGGTCGCCTCTTGCGAACTAGCTTCATTCAACATGGTTGTTAAGGTCGTTGAAGGTCAACTACTCAGCTGGTGACCACTTTAAAACTAATCCACGCTCCAACAAGCCCAACAACGGCTGCGGGAGCCGCGACGCCCTCCACGCTCCTTCCCTGTACCCCGGCGAGCTCCAAAAACCTATCCGGCCACACCATCCGAGCCAGTCCAAGCGCCATGGCTCCCCAACCCACAGCCGTTATCAGTACCGGCCATCCGGTCACCCAAAGATTGTGCTGCAGAATAATCGCCAGGCCAGCAGCGAAGAGGGTGGTCCCGTTGACGAAGATGGTTGCAGCGTTCGAGGCTGCCCAGATGTGGTGGTTGAGTGTTTCTGACACTGTTACAGCGACGAGGGTTGGGCCGACGAGACGGGCGATGGAGGCAGAGTTTGTGGACATGGCGGTTTGTGTGAAAAGCGGGGTTGATTGGGATCTGCTTTCAAGACGAGTCCAGACGCGGCCGGGCATGGAAAGACCTTACATGTCCGTTCACGCTATGCACTATTTTTCTAACATGCAGACGTCGGAAAGTTCAAATGCGCGTCGGCCTACCAGAAATAAGATAAACGTGGTTGTAGAACATTAGTTCCCACGGTTGACGATGCAGTCAAATCATCATGCAAGTTCGTAAGCGTATCTCTTCTATAAAGACGCGAGTCCAGCTCGCGTAAAACTTGACATACATTCCCTCAGCGTCAACGAATGTTTCGGAACCACCAAGATCTCGTCCTCATCCGGCACCGGCCCATCCACACCGTCACACTGCCGATCCACCACCTCGAGTCTCGAATCGGCGAGGAATCGCGCAAACGGCGCATCATCCCATGACCCCATCCGGAGCATCGTGCGCACATCGAGCGAGCGCAGCTTCGGTGCACGGATGGCGTCGAACATGCAATCGAATTTCGAGTCGTCCGACCCTGGCCAGCCGAGGCACCAGTCAAATGCTAGTTTTTCCAAATGCGCGAGTGTCACGGGCGGGAGCGGGGTCGCGGGCACTACCGAGTCGACGTAGACCTCAGACGGCGCGGAGTGGATGAAGCTGAATGCGCAGTCGACCAGCCTCGGTGCGTTACGGAAGATATGCAGACACGCGTCACCGGAGAGCCGCTCAATTGAGAGGTGGGTTATTGAGTTCCAGTTGACGCACAGCAAAAGCATGGCCGACGTTGAAAGGTTGCCTTGGGAGACGGTGAGGTGGGTGAGGCGCGGCGAAGAGACGGCTATTGAGATCCACGGGACGACGGCGGTGGCGTAGCCGCGATGGAGAGTGATGCGCTCGAGGAGAGGCATGTCGATATCTTGTTCGTTGCAAAAGGAAGGAGACGGCGGGGCGTGGAGTTTGGAGCCAAAGGTGAAATCTATCGCGCGCCAGCGGTGCATGTTCATAAAGAAGAGATCCATGACGCTAGCAGCGATCTCTTCTTGTGTCGTTAGTCGTTCTTCGGACTCGAGCATCTTGCGGGCGAGGCGGAGCGTGAGTGGGTGGTTTCGAGAGAGGTGTAGCCATTGTTCGATAACGTTCAGCGGCGGGTTTGAGCTGGCTGCGTCTACGACGACATTAATCGTTGACCAGAGCGCTGGGGTTGCGGTCGCAATGGCATTCCAACGGCGGGAGATTTGGGATATGGCGAGGGAGGTGTTCATTGGGTCGGCATCGGTGCTGCCTGACCCGCTGGCGTAGGAGAAGATGAGCTGGATGAGCTCCGTCGGTAGGTCGTTCAACATGATGATGGCAGGAATCAAGAGGCGTGGCGCGGTTGATCCGGGCTGCTGAGCTGGCGATTATTTATTATTTATTTTCTTTTCTTTTATATATAATATCATTATTCATCTTGAGTTCGCGGGGAAATCGAACGACTGTTTGCTGGACTGGAACAAGCTCTGGAGACTAAACACAACTTCTCACGTTCAAGTTCACAAACCAGAGGTTTTTGCCCCTGCCCTCTGCTGGTCGATTCGCAACAAAGTACAGTTCTATTTACACCCAACCAATCCGTTATATACTCCGAAACGCGCTCAAGTAAGGGCAACACTCTCCCAGTTAACGCTGCAGCCGTCGTCAAAATATAATCCACATCGAGGCATGCGCAACAAAGGAAATTAAACACGCACCCAGTCGGCGCAGTCGAGCACCCCGATCCCTGCTCACTCCCCTGGAACCCATTCGTACACGCATCGTGGTCTCCGCCCGACTGGAACAAGTGCAGCTCATTCGGCACGTCAGCGTACTTGATACTCCGCACGCTGCCGCCGCCAGTAAGCCAAATACACATCCCCGCCGCCGCGTCCTCGCTTGTGCCGATGAGCTTCCCGGTGCAGTCCGCGCCGTCGTACCACTCGATCGTGGCGAAATGCGCGGTGGCGCGCGTCGCGAAGAGCGCGAGCCCGAGTCCGAGAATGGAAGTGCCAGTGAGTTGCATTATTATGAGGATCGCGAAAGCTCCGAGCACGTTTCGGGGTGGAGGAGGGTGAGGCCAGCTGGAGAGGGCCAACGGCCTGTGGTTAATTTATGCAATTTCAATACGTGTACTCGACATAACGACGGCACACACATATGCGTCGGAGATGCACTGCGTTCCGGGCCCTTGTCATCTTAGCCGGCGCCGACCTCGTTAACAATGTACAGACACTATCTTGACCTGCTCCGACGTAGTCCCTACCGTAGCTGAGCTATACTGACCTTTACCGACACATCGCCGACATAAATTGACAGTGCTCAAGCTGACCTATCCAGACAAATAGCTATATGTGTGGAAAATGACTTCTGAGCTCTGACCCTGTGCGGACAAAAGGTTGAGCTGACACGGACCCGGAATGTAATGACGACTCCGACGAGGGCCCGTCCGGCATCCTTTCCTTCTTCCGCGTCCAAACAATATAAAGTGTTGAACCGCCTCGATATTTGGTCGTGGCGCCGAAGCTTGATGTTCGGTTCGAGAGCATGCATTGGGCGCGGAAAGTACCAACGGGTGTTGTCTCCGTGGTCTATTGTATCTTAGTCGCGGTGTCCGTAGCCGTGTCCACGTCGGCGCTGGCAGATGAATGCTTTTTGATCAGAGAGTATCACTTCGGGGCTCTCGTACTAGAAGATGATTTTGGAATATTGCGAGGTCGCGAGTCCTTGGTACGGAAACTCGTGGACCGAAGCAATCATAAAGCGTGAGAAATCATTTTAAGCAACGTGGTCGGGTGCGCGCTAAGCGCTAAGTCCTGGACATTTTGCATGCTAGAAGCTCGCCTTCCAGCGCTAGTTCCTGAGTTTGCTTCGTATCTTGTGCTGACAAAGAGATTTGTGCACTAGTTCTGGCTCTCTCTCTCTCCGAAATGCCACACAGCCAAATACACAATATTAATTATGTACCCAGCAAGGCGGAGATTATGAAAGCAAGGAGTTTTACCCAGTCTCAAATGCACTAACATGCGCCTTTGAACGGACTTGTCCTTTGTTCGTCCGTCAAAATACTCGTCCTTTGTCCCGAACCATAACGCCATATCAGACCATTTATCAAGTTTACAACGAATCCATTCCTCGTAATCCGTAATCCTTCTATACAAGACATGCAAATGCGCTATGCGATGAGTGGTATATACATAAGTACGTGCGTTAGTCCAAGGGTATTGGCATCGACCCTCAGCAGTCATCCGGGATATCAGCATTGTCGACGTGGTTGGCGGCGTTGACGCCGAGTCCGCGGCTGGCGAAGGTTTTCCAGAGGAGGCAGCGGTTGGCGCCGTCGTAGCGGTTGACGTCGGCTTGGAGCCAGGCGTTGCGGGCGGTCAGGCTAGACGGCGTTATGATTAGTTCCAACTGGACGGCCGTAAGAGAATTAATACGCACAAGGTGGGGTTGCAAGGCTGCAGCGCGAGCGAATCGAGGAAGAGGTGCAGGAACACGACGTTGCCCTCCGAGCCGGTGGGGTCCGTCTTGGCGGTCGCCGACCAGCCGTGCTCACCGACGAGCGCGGCGTAGACGTTGTGCAGCAGGTTAGCCCAGACCTCGCCGATGTTGTGCACCTCGTTCAAAGTGCCGACGCTATGGTATGTGAGCGGGTTGACGCTCTTGTCGGTCGAGTAGGGGTGTGTGCGGATGCCGGCCGGGTCGTTGATCACGTATTCGCCGAGAGTGTAGTCAGGGACCTCGGCGGAGTTCTTGTTGGCCCAGCTAGATAGAAGATCAACACGAGAAGAAGGGGTGAATAGAAAGGAACGCACTCGGCCATGGCGTCGCTCCAGCCCTCACCCATACCGCCAGCCTCGGTCGTCTGGAGGCAGGCGCCGGTTCCGCCACCAGTGAGACGGTTGGTAACACCGTGGGTCATCTCATGAATGGGGATGTCGTTCTCGAGCGCTCCGTCGCGGCGAGGGTTGGTGCTAGTGAAGATGTACATGCGCATGCGTCCGGACTGGCCATCAGGAGGGGTAGCAAAGTCGGCGTTGTTAGTGCCCGCACTAAGCTCGGGTTAGTGTAATATCCAGACAAAGGCCAGCGGCACGTACGAGTCCTGGATAGAGGCGGTAACACGGTCGTTGGCGCGGCCACCCTTGCCGTTGTTGTTCACCTGGAAGTTGAACGCGGCCTCGGTGAAGCCGTAGCGGTAGGTGATGTCGTGGATCGAGTTGACGAGGTAGAAGTTGTTCGTGATGGCGGCGCCGACGTTCGCCGCAACCGTAGGCGCTTGGGCGGGGTCTTGAACGTATCTTCGGGAACGCGTGAGTATCGAAGGAGAGTATTAGAAGGGTTAACATACTCCCAAGTATCCTCGGAGGTCTGGCGGGAGGTACCGGTTGTCTGCGAGGACTTGAAGCTGATGACATTGTTACCCGCAGTGACGCCGGTCGAAGTCGTGCCGTCGGTGGAGGTCCAACCGAAAGGCGACGACTGGGTATCCTCGGGGTCAACAACATCTTCGAAACCCTGGGTGAGGTACTCCTTCTCGATGGGGAGGACACGGAAGGTGGCTTTGGCGACGTAGTCGGTGACTGAGATGAGGGTGTTGGCTTTCGCGTCGACAAAGGCGTTGTACCACAAGCCCTTCTCGTCGTTGCGGACCTGGAAGACGTGGACGAGGGCCGCAGATCCGTCGGGCTGGATCAGGTACTCGAGGGTCGGCTCGACCTCGTCAAGGAAGGTGGCATCAAGAGCGGCCTCGGCCGTCGCCTTGGCGTCGTCGAGAGAGACGGAGGGGGTAGAGTCGGCAACGCTCGCTGGACAAGGTGTCAACCAACTCGCGGAAACACAAAAGACCAAAACGTACTCGGCTTGACGAAAGACGAGCCAACGGCGACGACGAGGTCGTCAGCGTTGAAGGCGACGTTCGAAACAGCGTTAGCAACGGGGACGCCGTTCTGTACCAGATTATGAGCAAGGCTGTAATGATCATAACGCTGGACGCACGATAAGCTGCTTGAGGTAGGAGTGCGAGGCAACCTCGCCGGCGAATCCGCTGATTTGAACGACATCGGACTCGGCGACGTCGAGGTGGGACGCTACGAAGGACTCGGACGCCTCCTTGAGGCTGGCACCACGCTTGCGGAGCGGGTGGTCAACTCCAGTGCCAAAGGTCTACAGCGTCGCGTCAGCCAGAACAACGCGTGTCGTGCAGGGTAACTCTCACCTCGTAGGTCGACTCGGGGTGGAAGACCTCAAGCTTGAGGCCGCTGGGCAGCTCGCGAACGCGGTGAGTCGTGTGCTTGGAGTTGGTGGGCACGGTGAGCGCGGACGCGGTCGTCGCAAGGAGGACGGTGGCGAGGAGCGACTTGAAGAGCTTGGTGAATGCGACCATAGTGACGACAGACCAGTGAAGGACGGTGCGGTAGGGGTGCTAGGCTTGGTTGGCAAAGCTAGACGGCCTGGAGGCTGCAGTCGGCGTTGCCGGTCTTATATACCGCCCGAGGACGAGTCCCCGCATGGGCCATGTGGTGGCACAACGCGGATATGTGGGAATGCCCGGATGAACTTGCGTGAAAACAGCAAGGATTCACGGAGTCAGGTGTGGATGGCAGAAGCCGTCGCTAAGCCAAGAGTAGGTGGGTCAGCCGTCGCTGGGTTCTCCACGCCGAGATAACGCGTCCGCATCTGCTGTGGAGGTCGTCAAGTGGAGACCACGCATGCATCTTTGTTCGCTGAGAAGCCTTGTGGTCAGTGAAGATAACATTAGAACGACGCTGTTGAAGAAGCAGCGAGCACGGAAGTAGCGTATACAGTCGACGCCATCGTCCGTGCAGGGTCCACGAGGTGCAGCTGAGGACCAACAAGGAGCAGAGCCAAACGGGAGCAGCTCAGCGGTGATGGCGGAAGTAATGAGAGGCTGTTCGATAACTCTGCCAAACAGGTCTTCCCTTTGTTCGAGCCCCCCGTTCACCTGAGCAAGCCTCTACATTAATGATTTCCTTAAAATGGACCCCCAGACCAAAAATCTACTTATATGGAATTCCATTCTGCAACCTCTGGAACTCATCGTACGCCGTGCTCCTCACATTCTCATGTGCATTCTTAATCACGCTCATCATCCATTCCGCCGCCTGTCTCTCGCCCAACCCGAGCGCAAACCGGTCCCTCAGCCGCTTGATCGTCGGCTCGCCCTTGAACGATGGCAGCCCCGTGTCCAGCATAAGCTGCACTGTGTTTACCAGCTGCTCGGCGTGTGGCCGTATCGCGAGGAACGCCTTGACGGTCAGGTTTTGGAACAGCTGGTAGCCCTGCGAGTAGCGCCCGCCCATGAGGAGCACCATCTCGTGGTTGAGCTTGAACGAATGCGGCTCGAATTTGACGCCCTATGGATGATCAGACGAATTGGACTGCAAGCAGGGGAGAAACGTACTCCAGGTCCGATATCGAACAAGAATCCGAAATCTATCGGTCACTCTGGTAAACACCAAGTCCGACTAAAGAACAAGACCAACGCACCAATATGCACGATATGACCCTCCCCGTCGATCATGATGTTCCCATTATGCCGGTCTTTAATTTGCAGAATGTAACACGCGACCGAGTACGCCGCCATAGATTGAATAAAGTTTAGCCGCGCCCGCTGGAACGCCACCGTATCCTGTCCGCCGTACTTGGCGATGAAAAAGTCGAGCAAGTCGTTGACCTTGGCGCGCCCCATTTCGTCGCGCGACGTCGCATTCGGCACAACGTCGATAACCCCGCATCCCGGCGCAGTCGCGGTAACGCGGTATGGGAACAGGTACAACGTCAGCCCGACGCTCTCAAAGATGTTCTTGAACATCGCGATGACCTGCAGCGCGAGCACGTCCTGCCGACAATCATCGCCAACCTTGAAGATGGCTTGCTGCCAAACGTCGTACTCGACGCGCGTCTTGACCGTGTCGTTCCCGTCCAGCAGCGATTCGGGGTTCTCGTTCACAACAATCATGTCCTTGCGGACCTTGAACGTCGCCATAAACGGCGCCTTCGCGTGGCTCTGCAGCGGTCGTCCGGATTTCTTGTCGATATCGACGACGATGCCATCCGGGTTACTCGGAAGGTAGACGCCGACGTCGACAGTGATCTTGGCCATCTCCTCGTCGATCTTGGCCTGTTTTAAACTCAAGTGAGTGGGTGTTCTGACCAGCAAAGACACCATACCTTCTTCTCTGGCTTGGTCTTCTTGATAAACGGCTTGAGCTTGCCGGAAATCGAGGTAACCTCATTGAAGAACCCGAATTCGCGGTCGTAGAACGCGCGCGCCTCGCCCGACAGCGAAGAAACAACCTCGTCCGTCATGCGATCAAGTGCCGGCTTCATAGGATCCTCCTGCAGCCAAAGTCAATTTCTGAGACCAAACGAAGAGAGAGAAAATACAATTTCAGCCATATCGTCCTTGTAGCAATTCGCCTTCATGTTCCATATAATTTGGTGGCAGAACAGCTGCGAGATCTTGGCCGTCTCGAAGATGAAGCGGGCGACGTAGCCTAGAAAGCATTGGCCAGAGCGGCGGACAGATTAGACTGAGCATACCCAGATCGTCATAACGAAGCGCCTGGACCACTTGCGGGACGAAAAAGAAGGTCAAATCGACGGGATGTTGCTCCAAGACCCGATGAGCGTATTGCAGAATCAGTGGGTCGTTCTTGAATCGTCGTTCAAAGAACGTGTTGGCGATGACAGGAGGAACAGGCGCCCAGAGAAGTAAATGCTACCACCAAGATCAGCGAATGCGCAATGCAATGAGACACAAACATACCTTGAGATCCCGACGAACGCCCGTCTCTATCCTATCTCCCAACAGGAACGGCAACGCTTCCGGCACATCCAGTACATCCCGCGTCGTCGACCGAACCATCTTCGAAACCTCGTTTCGTACAACAATGGCACTCTTGAATCGCTCCGGGAGATGGACAGCAATCGCGGAGTCAATCTGCCACACCATCCGCACCATCGTAGCCCACGAAGCCTCCGCCAAACCCCGCTCAAGGTGATCGGACCCGCGTTTCGGGTCCCCAGTCGGGTTAGCCCATACCGAGAGTCGGTTTAGCTCATTTTCGACGAGGAGCTTGAGTGGGTGATTGAGCGTCCGCATCTTGTTTGTGAATTCTGCTTAGACGTGAGTTGGAGTAGACGGGAAAAGGAAAGGCGTACGACTTATCCTCGACTCCGACTGTACCGGGGAGAGACTCGAGATGAACGCCGACCCGCGAACGGCATCGGTCTGCAGGTACGAAAGGAACTCAGAGACGACCTTGATGTCGGCATCGAGTTGAACGCGGTTGGCACCAAACGACCACCTGACAGGGTTAGAAAGTGGATTGACAACAACAGTCGGCTCACTGCGGCCGAACAGAGAACCAAGAGTATGCCACCGAGTACAGCGTCTCTCGTAGAATGCTCTCGCAGTACGAGTCGAGATGCGAGCTCTTCAAAGTCTCGAAACCGAACAGCAGGAAGGAGAAGCGCGGTTCGCGCGCGAGCGCGTGCGTACTAGCCCGAGCATCAGCAAACATCCTTCAAAGACCCGTGAACAGACCTCATACGTTTGTGCGCCCGAGCCGAGCGCAAAACGAGATGTTGTACGAGGAACATAACCCCTGGTCGGCGATACCTCGCAGCCTGCAACCGACTGAAGAGCATCTGCAGCACCAGCGCATGCGGAGTCAACAAGCGTCGCGCGTTGAGCGTCCCGCGGTCGATGGTATCTTTATCGGTGGGGCTGTATTCGATTGGGTGGAAGAACGGATCGTCGTAACTGGGGGTTATCGTCAATAATAGCACGGTTTGGAAAGGAACACCAACTTGAGAGAAGTAGAAAAGATACCCTTCTCCTGTCGAATCGTGTCCGCCCATGCCGCAAGCACTTCACCCATCAAGCCAACCTCGATGTCGGGTTTCTCGGCAATGGTCCACGTCCAAATCTCGATCCCAGCTGACACTGCTGACGGAGTCGATACCTCGAACGGAAGCGCAACGAGGTAGTGGAGCAGTTCAAAGTCACACTTCAAAGAATGAGTATCTTTCTTAGCTGCGAGCACAGGACGAACCTTGGGCAACGAAATCAACGTCGCGGCACATCTGAACAACAATCGCTTCAAATCTTGCACCGTTGCGCTGCTAACTTTGCTGCGAATCTCCTCGAACGTCCGCGCCATCTGTGCTTTCAGCGCTTGAATCTCCGATGTCGGTGCAGCTTGCGGCGGCAATTTCTCGAGTTGATCAGCGCCTGTTGCCGGATCAAAAATATGGTCTCGAGTCTGATGCCCTCACGAACCTTGCCGGCTGGCTAGACGGATGCCCGCGGCCTCGCCAGCAAAGTATCCCTTGCTCGCAATCTGGCTGGCAAGCGACTTGGCGCCATCCGCCTTCATCTTACTCAAAGTCGACAACGAGACTGCAAGCAACGGTCAAAACCTCAGAATGGAAAAAATGAAGAAGCGACGCCCACCAAGTTGCCTATGCACGGGTCCAATCGACTTTCCAAACTGTTCCGCCACCGACGCCCCAAGCTCTGTCCACTCCGCGCCTGTCGACGAGTTTCCGGAAAGATACTTTTGCAGCGTCGACTGCAGCTCTACCGGCGCCCGGCCCAGCGCCAGCTCAAACCACGTATTCGCGTTCCGATGCAGCTGCGCCAGAATCTCGTTCCGTACAGTATAGCTGTCGGTCAACTGCAACGTGATCCCCGTCCGGTCCGAATGGAATTCGTATGTCGGGTTATACTCGTCGTTAAACTCGTTCTCGCATGCGCGCCGAAGAAGCGTGAGGACTTCGAGGATCGCAAACACCAGTGGCGGGTCGCACATGAGCGACGGGAACGACGTGATGAGGCGGTTGAGGAACTTGGACGCAATGTCGCGCGCTTTGGCGATTCGGTGCGTGCTACAGATGAGCAGAGTCCGAAGCTCCGCCGAAAGGGTTTCCGGTAGCGCCTGTTGGGCCGCTTGCGCGTTCAAACTGCTAATACATCCGCGAATAACCTGAAAAGGCTCAGCGATACGCCCATGAGAACAAGACGTCGACGGACCTTCTCGGCAATCGACTCCATGCAGGCGCTCAGACCGGGATGTTTGTTGAGGCTGTCGTTGACAAAGTAGGACACCAGCGACGACGTCAACCCGGCTGCCGACCGCATCGACTCCATATCATGCATGGTGAGTAAGAAAATAATCTGTCCAGTCGAAAGTGATCGAATGTCGCTCGCGCGCAGTGATATGTGCGTGATGAGGCTCGATTTATGTTTCGAGATGATCTACACCCAATCTGAGCATGAAAGCTGCCAGAAAGAATGGAAACGTACCGTATGTGCGTAATCCTGTCTCAGAACCGAATTATACTCCACGTTACTCGCCACCGAATCGTGCGACTCCTCCAACACCGTAGACGGCGTCTTGGCTGCAATTCGACTGAGCGCGGGCCGCTGCCATTCCATCGCAGAATCTTCCTCGTCGTTCGCAGTAAACCCAAACAAAATGCAGAGGAACCACATGTTGCGGAACAAGGAGATGATGGTCGTCTCGGCTTTCGTGTGTGGATTGAAGTCTTCGTGCGCAAGGAGGGCGTCGATGGGGAGAAGGAGCGACGCAAGCTGCTCGATCATGTCGTCGGTCTATCCAAATCGTTAGAAGCTTTTGATAGCGCAACTGGAAGTCTTGACCTTGACATGGTGGTTGGAGATCTTCAAGTTCTGTATTGCGACACCTTTATCGGCGAACAAGGTCAGCAGCTCGACGAGATAAATCTCATAAAGCTCTGGACGACGGTCCAATTCCTGCGCGAGTCGCGTTTGCGCCGCCAACACCTTCATCACGTCAATACCGGGTCCATGATCAGAACGGGAGCTACGAACCATGTTATTTGAGAACCTCGGGTCGTCCGGGTTCGCCGAACGGTTGATGACCGAAAACACACGAATGATATCGATAAACGCGCTCTCCGGGGCAGAAAGCGCGAGGTCGACAAGATTGTAGGCGATGGCGGCCTCGACGGTCGGTTCCGCGGACCGCAACCGCTGCAAGAGCATAGATATCGTCAACCGCGTAACCTCCTCCATCTTGAACTCCAGCGCCAACCGCGTCACAACCGAGATGGTACTGATCCCAATGAGCCGCTTCTCTTCCTCGGAGAGTCCGCGTAGCCCAGTTTCGACGGATTGCAGCGTTGCGTGGTCCTGGCCGTTGTACAACGGATTGCTCATGATCTGGGAGCTGCTTGAACTCTCGAAGATCTCCTTGCTTGTTGCGGCGATGTAATTGAGGAGCGAGTACATGTTGGACATGATGAGGTCGTCTCCGGGAGCCAACTGGGCGCGAGTTAGGGCGGAAACTGCGCCATACTCAACACATACCTTGATGCAAACCGCGAGGCACTTCGCGGCAGCTGCAAGAGGCGGCGGCGCGCGCGTCTCAGACGCAAACTCGAACTCGAATATGGGTAGTGGAGAGGTAACGAAGCGGCGGAGATGGGCGACCATACCGCCGGCAATCTCGGGAAAGTTGTGGACAAGAACGATCGTCGCTTTCAGTGCAGCCTCCTGTACCAGGTTGTCCGAGATGGGGGATTGGTCGCTCAAGAGGAGCAGCAGACGCGAGTAGAGGGATTCATCGAGCTTGTGGACGGCGATGGAGCATATAGACGCGAGTTTCTATGGAACGATTAGACGGACGAGACGGCTGACGTCGACCACACACCAAACTCTCCGACATTGTCTCGTAGGCATAGGTGTCCAGCGACGGCTCCGAATCCATCTCCTGGATCTGGACATACAAGTCCCCGAAGCATTTCATCGAGTACTCGACCGCCTTCCGCAACCCGTCCTCAATCTTGAGGTCCTTAATGTCGAGCTCCAGTGCCGCATGCCGCATCAGGGCCACCCACGCCTTGTTCGCAGCGGCGGCCTCGGTGAAGGGTCCCTGCTGCGACGTCTCCGGCGGGGCCAAAACCTGCGCGAGAACCGTCCAGTTTGTCTCGATGACGCAGCAGACGACGAAGTAGCCGCTCAAAGGGCGACCATGCGAGACGTAGCGCGAGACGAACGTTTGCACGTAGTGCAGCGTCTCGGCGTCGGTGGATTCCTGCTGAATAATATCGACGAGGAGGTGGTTGAGCCGGTCGACGGTTTCCGGCGCGCAGAGCCCGTTGAGCTGCTTCGCGAGCTGCTGCCATTGCGTGATCGTCCACTGGAACGAGGTCGAGCTAATTGCGCGGTATAGGCCGTGCAGCGCAGGCGTGAGCTGGGTGAGAATGTCGAGCGCTAAGTCCAATGAGCAGCCGGCTCGACACCGACGAGAACGACGTACCGCTGGCCGTTTTGATTTCTTCGACAATGCGCGCAATGAACGAGAGGATGGCGCCCGTGGCCGCATCGCTGTAGTTTGCATGCGAGGTGGAGATTCTGAGAAGAGCCGAGACAGTTGAGAAAACGAGCTGGTCGGGCAGGGACCATTCTGGGGCTCCGTGAGCAGGACGCCTGGAAATAGGGATGGTGCTGACCTTCCCAAGACAAGCATTTGTCAAAGTCGATGTAGGGGACGTCCCGAAGGACGTCCATAAGCGCCGGCATTAGGGTATCGATGGCATTGTCGATGTGGACGTGCGGGAAGTTGACGACCAGCTCGCCGAATGCGATGTTGCAGTGAACACGCGAGGCGGACTACTCAGCGTTTAGAGATGAGCTGGGTCGGAGAGCAGACGACGCACCATGAAGACCCGTGGCTCCTCGTCCTCGTCTGACTGCGCGCTCCCATTCCCGTTCACCAAAACCGCTTCAACCGGCTCCCCTCTCGTCTGGACTTTGGATGTGATAACCTCCCGAGCGAACGAGAAGTCGTCCGCCGCGTCGGAGACGTTGGAAGCAATGTCGCTGAGGATGGACTGGTGGATATTCAGCTCCAGGCAATCCATGGTGACGGTAGGAGCTGAGCGCTTTGACGCCGGTCACTCAAGGCTTGACGGACGCCACCACCCCAATGGCTCGAACACCCAGTGCGCACACCCTCCCTTACGCGTCCAAGCTCATAGAAACAGAGGAGACGACCGCTAAACGCCCTATGACGCGTCCGGCGCGGTCTGGTGCAGCCGTGTCCTTCAAGAACGAGGATGAGGTCGAAGAGTTTGACGATGAGCAGTTCGACGACGGCGACGATGGAGCGGTCAGCGATGGGTGCGCGAGCCCTCCATATGCTCCCCTCTGCTGACCACAATTCAGCGCGGAGATGTTGAACCGCTTTTTGTCCGAGTACAAGAGTGCGTGCAGTCATTCACATGCCGACTTCGCTGATTTCACCACAGAGAAGGAGGCAAAGAAGGCCACTGCGCGCTCTGCGGCGTTTCAGAACCAGAAGAAAGCTCTCTACGCGTCGGCTCGCAAGGTCGCCCAGGACTTATCGCGCGACGGAATCGCATCTCTGTGCGCAACATACTGTAATCCCATTCGTCTAACG
Organism: Mycena kentingensis (nom. inval.); assembly: GCA_014461125.1. Taxonomy (NCBI): domain Eukaryota; kingdom Fungi; phylum Basidiomycota; class Agaricomycetes; order Agaricales; family Mycenaceae; genus Mycena; species Mycena kentingensis (nom. inval.). The sequence goes on from JACAZG010000012.1 coordinate 1,191,152, forward strand.
CCGTCGCAGTGAGGAAGCCCGCGCGAAGATCCAAGCTCTTAGACGCGAAGAACTGCCTGCAGACAAGTTCAGCAAGGACATCGTTCCTTTGTGGCAGAACATCGAGGCACGCGTCGCGAAAATGCGCATATATCCACCTTCTAAACCTTTCTAGGACTCGACGGAATCGCTTCTCGCACTCTTCCCCATGGGCTTTGACGATATCTTCCCTCGGCGCGCACAGGCTATTAACGCGGCTAGCGAAACGCGTCGGTTCCTTTCCTAGCGCACAGATCTTGCTTCGCTTGACGCGTCAACCAGAGACCGAGCTGCCCTCCATCCGCAAGCACGATCTCGAGGGCTCGATCGAAGCTGCCAATTCGTTGCTTTTCCAAAGCCAGCAGAACGAAAAGGTGCGTTCTCGTGCTTTACAAGGGCGCATGGCTGACAGCTGGGCAGGAAGCAAGAGACGCGTCGAACTATATCAAGCGCTACAAAGCGCTCCTCATGAATGCGTAGAAGTCTGTTTGTTCCCTGCTGTAGCATGCTGTATGCCTGTGTTGTAGTTTCAAGCACTGTATTGTTCTTTGTGGCAGCGTGACACCTCACTTGCTCCCGTCCATGACCCGCTCGCTTCCGTGGCCGCTGCGGCGCTGCCCCGCATACATTCCGACTCCCCGCGGGCCTTCATTCTATCGGAATACCCCTTCTCGTATATCCAGGGCGCAGCTTAACAAGACCGCTAAGCACATTATACCAAGGCGGATTTCTGCGAAAACACCATCCTCCTACTACAGACTACTAGCAGATTGGAACAAGAATATTCTGCAGGTTCGGAAGGAGATGGGCGAGCTTCGTAAGGATAACGACGCGATTCGTAAGGAGACGGACGCGATTCGTAAGGAGACGGACGCGATTCGTGAGGAGATGGCCAAGTTGGAGGAGGAAGGGGCCAAGTTGAAAGGCGAGGTAGCCGAATGCCTGGACAAGTTCATTTTCAAGACGAAAGCGCAGGTCGAAGCGATGAGAAAGGAGCAGGAGGGCATAAGAAAGAAGCTGGAGGGCATCGAGACCATCCTCGTGCTCATCGCCGACCCGGAGGTCCTCCGAATCGCGACAGAAGAGTTCAACCTCACCACCCTCTTCCAAAAGGCGATTGCAATTGCGACGGCTTCACCCGCACTTCCGCGTTTGGAGGCCCCTCCAGCCATTACTAGTACTGCCAGCTTCTCCCCCTCTCCCGTGAGCCCGCAAGTCATCCCAACTGTCGATCCCCTGGCCGTCCTCCTCCACTGGGTCGACCACTTAAACCAAAACTCAGAAGCCAGCAAGCGACGCGCAGACTTCATACATTCCAACGGGGACTGGACAAAGATTATTCACCTGCTCGCAGAATGCGCCAAGCCTAGACCACCTCCAACCAAAAGCGACCGGGAAATCCACATCGTCAACACCATCGAGCAGGTGGCGCATCGTTTGATACCAAACCAGGTCGACGCCGAGCGTTTGGTCTCCTTGTATGCCAAAGTACGTGCCGGCTTCCCCGCCACGCTCGATGTTGACCTGCCGACAGTCTATTTCTAGCCCTCCGCGACCATCTCGAAACAACGCATTGAGCATCCGGTTGGTTTTGATATTGGGGCAGCGCCAGACAAAGAACAAGACGCATGTGTCCGACAAGTGGGCAAAGCTGCAATGGTTGTGGAAGGAGATGACGGGTCGTCAAAACTTCGAGTTCGAGGGTTTGTCCGAGGAACAGCTGAACTGTATTCTATCTGGTTGCGCATGCCGAGAATACTGACCAACGCAACACCCTTGCTCGCGCCTCTGCTGTTGTTATGTATACCTCTAAGATTCGAGCAGAATGCTCCTAGCCCAATAAAATACACTGTTACTGTTACAGGCCCTAATCAGCGGAACTGAGCAAAAACTCGAGGACCAAAACCCGAAAACTCACAAGATCATCGTCAGACCGCTCGACCGCCGTACTGCGCAGCTCCTCCTCCTCCTCCCGCTTCTTCTCCGCCGGCCGCAAATTGAGGTACTCCGCCATAAACACGCGCATAAGGATATTCCATCGGCGCACAGTCGGTATGTGCAGCGCCGACGCGTCGTCGCGCACCGTATGCCACACGGACGGGAACGGCGACGTGATAAGATGCAATACGTCCACACCCTGCTTCAAGAACGGGATGTGGTCGTCCTCGATCCCGCCAACGTTGAAGTTGATGTTCGTCCGCGTCTCAAAAAAGGACGACCACTTGCCGGGCGCCATCCCCTTCTCCTCCCCGTACGCGAACGCGCCACTGTCCCCCAACCGCTTCTCCGTCGACACCAGCGCGTCGAATAGCCACGCGGTATCGAGGTTGTACGAACGAATAACCGGGTCGGCGGCACCGAGCAGGTCGAGCAGGATGAAATGCTCAATTCCCGATATCTCCGTCGCAGAGGGACCCATTAGCCGCCGTTTGGAGTTTGGCAGCGCGTAGGTAGTGGCCCATTTCGTCGCAAGGTGTCTGGCGCCATAAATCGAGTCCGTATGCGTCCATGTTTTGAACGCTTCCTCCCCGTCGAAGAACACCAGTTGCAGCGTCGTGTCTGACGCGTCCTCGTCGTCCTCAATTCCCGCGTCCAGCCGATGCGCTCGTTCGTCCAACAGCGCGTTCAGCGACTCGGCCAGGTCGAGCATTAGCGCGCAAGGCATCGCCGAGTCCGTCGCGCCCAAGAACTACGTGTAGTAATGAGCACAGAAGTGGATTAAAACGCAACGCACGGACGTGGTTTGGCTCGGGAAAGTACTTGCTGTCGAAATGCGCGGCCACAATCACCCGCCTCGCCGCCGTCGGGTCTTTGGTCGCAATGACGTTCGTAAACTTCTTCGTCCCCATCGTCGTCGTGTCCGTGAACTCATCCCGCTCGACATGCCATTTAAGAGCCTCGAGCTTCGTCGCGATGTATTCGCGTACGATGGTGTTGTTTTTGGTGTCCGCTGCAACAATTTTGAGCACCTGCGCCGCAAAGGCAAGGCCAGCCAGCACTCACGGACGCGCGGGATGAGAATCTTGCTTAAGTGAGACTTGGCATTATGCGGGTCGAGCTGCTTGAGCGGGTCCGGCGCCGATATTAGCGTCGAAATTGCGCCGGGCGAAAGGTGGGTTAGTTCGCGTGGCCCGAGCGTCGAGCGTTGCAGAGAAGGCGCAACGAGAAGGAGGCCGAGAGCCAGCACGCGCAGCATGCTCCTACATGGCATCGTCGACGTGGTCGGGGTCGTGGTGAGAACGAAGCGCGATTCCTGCCTGCTCCCGTCATGCCGATATACGGCCTATGGGTTTGTCGCCCCTCCGCCCAGTCTACGACCCTCTAACCCGTCTGCAAGGTAATAAATAAAGCGGGCGGACTGGTTTACCAACGAAATTTCGCGGGTGAATCTCTGCAAAGCTCGGCGCTTTCCTCCGTTAACACCTCCTAGACGGGCTCGCGCAGCTTACTTCCAACGAATACCTCGTCCTAGCGGGTACCCTGCACGGTATCCATGCGATTACCAGCCGTCTCTCGCCAACGGGGCCCAGCTCTGGCGCCCAGGTCATCGAAGGCGAATCGTTCAAGATGACCATCCTGCTCACAGCAACGGGTGAGCGTCCAGTCTGTCCCCCATGTCCGTACTCACTCTCTAAGCAACGAAATTCGTCCTCCTCACCTCCCTGAACGAAAACAACGCCGACAACGTCCTCCAGAAGGTGTACGAGATCTACTCGGACGCGGTCATGAAGAACCCCTTCCACACACCCGAGATGCCCATCCGCAGCGAGGGCTTCGATACCCGCATAAGTGCCCTCATCGGGAGCGGCTCCTGAATTTTGTTGTATTACAGCTGTATCGATAGACCGCTATTCCTCGTCGCTCTCGACCACTTTCACCGGCGGCAGCGTCAGTGCTTACCACGCCAGCGGAATCCCCAAGGTGAAAAACAACGCCGCCTCGAGCGAAATGCTCTCCCAGTAACTCTTCCGCCCGATAACATACATTGGCTTCGTTACCGGGATGAGCACAAATGAAGCGCGCAAATCATGCGAGGTGGTATACGGGTCAGTGAACCGCGCAGTGGGCAGCGACAGCTCGAATTTTGTCGAAACATGTCTATCCCAGATGCTGAGATTCCGAAAGATGACTTCCGAGAAGAGTGCCTTGTCAAGGCGGATGTGGTCGCGCCAATACACCGAGTGGTTGGGGGTGAAAGTGCCGGTGGTCTCGCCGATGCTTTTGAAGGTCACCACCGACGTGAAGCGCGTGTCAGAGTAGCCCGTGCCGTACTTTTCCTGCCGCATACGATATACAGCCGCTTCTTCCTCCAGCGTCGCGCGCAGCCAGACCGTCACTGCGATGTCGAACTTGTCGTCGTCGCCGATGAGTGGATAGACTAAGTCCGTAGGGGATGCTTCGGTTGCATTTGGGTGGTATAGATGCCGGTGGGTTGTACGAAGCTCGTGGACGAATTTCTGTGCGGTGAGAGCAAACGGCCAGACGGCAAAGGCAAAGCCGAGGGCAGCGAATTAAAGAAGATGAGCCAGCAGCGGATGATGGAGCGTCGTTGGCGCTGGGTTGGCGGGCCCAGGTCGAGGAGTTGGCGGCGTTCAGACATGGAAGAGAGTCGGAGAGTGGACACACTTGAGCGCGCGCTTGGCGGGACCGCCCAACATGATGAGGGTGCGAAAGAGTTGGTTATCGTACAACCACAGATCTAATCTAATCGAGCACTCGCCCAAAGAACTGCAATAATTTTAAATATTCGATTTTTGATTCATTAATCCTCATCCTCCACCACCTTCACCGGCGGCAGCGTCACAGCCTGCCACGCAAGCGGCAACGCCGACGCCACAACCAGCACCGTATCCACCGCCATGCTATACCGCGACTCTGTCCTCCCAATCACCGACCCCACGTAGTGCAACATCAGGATCATAAGCCGCAAGACGCTTGCGACGGGAACCCAGCGATAGCTTCCCGCAAAGGTCCGCGACCGGTGGTTCATCATGAACTGCGAGAAGGTGCCCATATACTGAAGCGCCTGCGGAGCTTCTGCGAGGAAATTATACACCGCGTCTTGGAGGTTTTCGTCGTCGGGGCAGTCGACGGGAGAGTAGCCCCTTTATAAGTTTAATTTTGTCCAGGTGCCCGAAGCGTAAGACGACAGTTATTGCGAGGATAAGCTGGATAATTACGTTGGAATGAAATCGAACAGCAAGGGATCTTACCCCGAGTTTGACGGCCCAGGACGTCCGGTTGTCAATCTTCTCGCTTCTCCGTTCTTTGTGCGTCGGTGGCAACATAGTCAACGTCGGGTAGAGCCTCCACCGGAGCTCCGTCCTCGTAATCGCCTTAACCATTATGAGCGGCAGCAACAGTGTCAACGGCACCGCAATCAAAATTTCGGCGCTGTAAAAGCTGCTGTCTTCTTTCCAAAGCGAGAGCGCAAGTTGTAGCAGTTCAGCGGCGACGACAAAGACGACGGAGGAGACGCTTATGCCGACCGTCGTGATTCTGCTCCACCAGTATGGGTAGGCCGCAAGGTAGGCGACGAAAAGAATCGTCCACCCAGCGGTTGAGATCGCGGCGCGGCGCCGCGGATGCGCGTCGTCGTGAAATCTGTGGCCAAAGACGCCGTCTGCAGGACATCAATAAGTAGCTTCAAATACAAGAAGAAACCATACTCCACAATTCTGCGGTCTCCTGCTCCTCGAGCGCAGCGCACTCAGTAATGCTATGGTTGAACGGTTGCGGCCACTGAATCTTGTCGGCGACGAACTTCTTCGTCGGAGAACGCGTGGCGAATGCAATGATCCAAGTCACGTTCATGAACTCCGGTATATTCTCTGGTTCGGCGTTGTCGATCTCGGATGCGTTGCGGTAGCCTCCCAAGAAGGTACAGTTCTCCCGCGGGACTGGGATCGGGATTATATCCTGCAAAACGTGAGAATGAAGAACAAAGAGACTACGGTGCGCACGCGAGGGCCGGTTGCTCCCCTCTTGGTGTCGAGGTACGGCGCGTAGAAGTAACGCGTTTCGACCCTGCCGTCCTCCAGAGGGACCTCCATTTCGAGTCGCGTCTCGAGATTGCCGGTCTCTGCGTAGGAGCGTGTGCACCACTCTACAGATGGCGGAAGGCTTGAGAACTGCTGCCCGCACTAGCGAAAGAAAGAAATCAGCTAGCAGATCCAGAGTGGTCGAAATGGCGCACGGAAGTTTTCTTCAGATTGTAGTGCGCGGCATTGTAAGCCGTTGCGTTGAATACGTTCGTTTCAAGTGTGACGCGCAGCTGAGACCTAAAACCGATGAGAGCCCAGATCCACGTCGAAAGCAATCCTACCGCGTTACGAGATACGGCCGGCTGACCATCCTCTCCTGCTCATTGGAATACGCCCAGATTTTATCCTCAGAAGGTATAACGTCTCCGGAATCGATGCTGTAGTTGAAGCCGGGATGCGGGGCGCAGATGGACGGAACCTGGTAGATTTCGAGCATCGGCACCGAAATCGCGAACGACTCGAGCGCGATGTCTGCCGGTGTTTTCTCTTCTCCGACATCTGGCGAGTCAAGTGGGAATCTAGGGACGTTCAGCGGCGGTATGAGGGGGCATGAAAGGGCATACGGCCATGGCCGTATGAGCGGACGCGTCTGCAAGGCCGAATCCGGCATCCATGAAGAAAAATCCTTGATATGCGCCAGCGAGCTCGACGAAGGCAGCAACATGAACGTCGCGCGCAGATCGGTATTTTGCATATAGAGTTCCTCGAAGCGCGCAGTTGGTAGCTGGAACTCGACCTTGGCCGACGCGTGCTTCAGCTGGTCCGTTAACCGGAGGTTCCGAAAGACGATGTCGGAGAACAGTGGCTTGTCGGCGCGTACTCGGTCGTGCCAATAGGTCGAGTTGTCCAGTGCGCTAAAAGACGCCCAGACTTTACCCATATTCTTGAGCTCGACGATTGTCGGTGTAGGGGCCACAGTCGCATCCCCAATGCCAGTGCCGGCCAACAATTCCGCCTCTCGAGAAGCCGATAGCTGCGCCTCCTCTTGCCATGTCGCGCGCAGCCATATCGATACTGCGACATCGAAGGTATCGTTCTCTGTTATTAGCGGGTAGACCGAGTCTGCGATCGTACTGTCGCCCTTTTGGTGGTAAAGGTGTCGATGCGGCGCGCGAAGGCCGCGTACAAAGTGGTAGAGGACGGAGCCGGTGAACCAGCCTATGAGGCCGAGGATTGTCAGGCCAGTAACCCAGCAGCAGATCTTGCAGCAGGATGTCCGACGCGCCCGCCTTGGCGGCGGACCAGGATCAAGCGCGAGTTTAGCTGGGGTGGATGGTTCTGACATGGAGGAGGGAGAAGCAAAGCAGAGTCATTCAGAGGTACCGAGCGTATTTAACGGGCGGTGGTGGCAACCCGCGATTGTAGTTCTCCAACAGCGTTTGGGCGTTTACTGGTGAAGGCGCGGGAGCGAGTCGCGTATCGTACCGCCATGCAATGCGTTTACAGCTTTGGAGAGGCTTAAATCCTATGAATTGAGCATTGCAAGCCCACTGCAATGCTGAGGCTCATCCATTGTCTTGGTCACCAGGCGCGAATCAAATTCGGGACGATATCCAGCTCCGTACCGACGCATCTGAGCGAAACGGAGATGGTTTACTTACTGACCCCAGGCAATGGTAAGAGGGCATCGGCGCAATTGCACGTAGACGCGTCGAGGTAAGCCCAGCGATGGATCAAATGCAACTTGGCACCTGCTCTCATGGCGAACTATGGCCCATACCCTGATTCCTTCCTCCTCTCGCCCAATTGGTGTCCCCAAGGCCGCAAAAGTGCAACACTATCCAATGTGTTCCTCATGCAGAACAACGCCTCGGTTGGGTATCGACATTTGACCATCCGACGTTCAAACGTCCTCTAACAGCAGCAGCTTCGACAGCACTGAGGGATATCTCGTACCGCCCGACGAGGACCCGTCGCCCGTGGAATTTTTCGGCGATCTCTTCATCGAGAATCTGGACATGCTCTCTGAAGATGGTATAAGGCAACTTGAGAAGGACATGAATGCGCGGAACCGCGCCATACCGGGAACGTCGAGCTGGTGCAGTGTTACACAACTCTACCAGCTATCGAGCACGAGGTTCACCGTCCGCCTGTGTTGCGAGCAGAAGAAACCTGCCATGTACATGACTTGTAAATGCTTTGTTGCAATTTGCTTAGGTACTAACGGCCATGTACAGCAGAGGCGCACCCAGAGGGTCTAGTGCTCAAGTCCCGAGACAGGTGCGTTTTCGACGTCGATTGAGTACTGTAACCCAACTTTCGAGAAGATTCCGAGACTATCTCGTCACGAATTTGAGTCCAAATACACGCAGCCAGAGCCTCGATTTCCTGGAACGACACCAGCTTCTTGCTAGCACAACGCGAGCGCTGAAATCAGTGCGATACAAGGACGTGGCGCTCAGCGTAGACGACTGGATCGACGAATACATCGAAGAGCGGCAGCGCAAGTACGGACCCCACTGCAATCGCACCTCCAAAGCGCAGATCCGCCAGATCCTCGTACCGCACGCGGCTTGGCTGCTCGCGTCGTTCATCAACGGCCCACCTGCACGCAGCCGCAAGCTCGCGATACACTCGTGGTGCGATTTCATCCACGAATTCGAACGGAAACATCGCGCGCCGGGGTCAAACACCACTCTCTGGATCTCGACATACGGGGGGAGACGCTGGCCCATCGAACCAAGTACGCTTCCGAAGGTGTTGGCGCAGTTTGGCGGGACGAAGGAGTATTGGGCGCAAAAGCTGGACCGCGCCATGGCTCCGAGTGTCCCTCAACAGACAAACCGA